>CM060908.1:1086023995-1088523995 GCA_030737815.1 Allium fistulosum
CACAAACAAATTCCTTTTTAACATCATGTGTTCAAAGAGATCAGGGGAGGAGGTTTTGAATTTTGAATTTAATCATGCCTATAAATTTTTTGAACAGAGGCATAGATATACTAGAACACAGACATGCATCCAATTTCTTACATATATATATATATATATACAGGCAATATCTACGTTCATACAACAATTTCACACATACTTTCAAATATTCATCCCATGCAAACAAATTATAATAGATTTAAAACTTTATGAGGGGAGTTTACTCATCTGATTTGAAAGTGAAGAACAGGTGATATACCAATACATCAGCATAGCATATATATAAATCTATATATACAGATAAGTCTACTTATCTAAAATCACACATGACATTTCCATAATTTCAACATGCAACCAGATTTAAAGAATACTTAAGCTTTTAGAAAAGTGTTACTCACCAGTTTGAAAACAGAGAACAACTTTTGTTCTTTTCTTTTGATCTGGAACTGTTTTACTTAAAAACTTGAATTGCCTTTGCTAGAAAACTTGCATTGCTTGCTGTTTAAATTTGCATGTTGCTATAACTTGTTTGTTGAGACATTGCTTTAGTTTGAAAATATCTCAGTTGCATGCAGACTGGAGTTTGATTCCAGGTTAAAGAAAAATGCAGGCTACAGGGTTTACACTTGCAGTCTTTGTTTTGAGATTGAAGAAATGGTTATCGGGTTTTAGATCTTGAAAAGGATTTGAATTGCAGATTGTTTTTAGAGAGGAAGATAGATTTGTTATGAGGATTTTGAATTGAGAGTAAGTTAATTTACTGATTTGTTAAGAGAGGAGTTTATATTCAGTTTTTCTTAGTTTTAGGAATGAAGATCAGAAAAGAAATGAAGATAAAGAAAATTGTTTATATAAGCTGAAAATAATTTCTTAAAAATAAAAGAAAAATGGAAATTTAAAAGATGGACACTTGTCTTATATCTTAGTTCATAAATTTACACATATTACTTTGAGTCTTAATATGATAACACTTGTATTTTAAGAAATTTGCATATATTTATATGTAAATAAAAGCCTTAGGAGCTAACACATGTCACCATGGTTACTTAATAAATTAACACTTGTATTTAGGTGTCTTTATAGATTTACACATGTAATTTAAGTAATCCTTATTTATTTTTAATGTAAATAAAATGCCTTTCTTTATTAATTAAATACTTATGTATATATATATAAAGTATTTTAAAGAAAATAAAACCAATTATGTTTATAAGTAAAAGTTTATACATATATTTTAAAATCCAAATATTTAAAATATCTATCTTTGAATTTCAAAACTAATTTACATTCAAATTCAAATTATATTTAAAATCCAATTTAAAGTCAAGTTATATACATACATATATAACTACACATTCAATTTGAAATAACAATTCTATTTTACATTAAAATCTATTTATTTTCCATAAATAAAACAATACACTTATTAATATTGTATTTTAAACTTATCTATATATATATACTCTTAAATCTTATTTATTAAGTAATATTTAAAAAGAAATAAAATAATCCTGATTATTAATCTCATTTCAAAACCATATAGATATTTTGTTTAAATAGCTTTGAAAAGCAAATATTAAATAAATCCAAATCTCCAAACTATCAATATATGTATTAGAAATTTAAAACAAGAATTTATTTATTTATTATGTTTCAACCCAAAGCTAATCTATTTAATATATATACTTATACACATACATTATAAATAGAAATCATCTTATTAATTTTTTTTAAAGGATAAATTCACTAATTAAATATTCATTTAATTAGATTATTAAATAAATTCAAATATTTATTATCAAAAATTATCAAATCAGTTTAATTATTTAAACAGATTATTAAATTGATATTGCCCCAAATTTCCGGGATATTACAATTTCCCTGTTTCACTTAGATTTGATTAGATTTAATTTGCAACATAAATTACTTTTCTATCTTCAATTTTCTAATTTATTCTTACATTAATTGCCTCTTTATGTGAATTGTTTTCATACTTTTTTTATGTAAATGTAAAATATAAGTGGCAATAAAGATTACATATACGTATATATGTGTCTAAACTATATATATGTGGTGCTGTCAATATGTGTATACAAACCATATACATATATTGTAGTATACTGAAACATATGTATATACTTAGGCATTTATATTCCCAACATGCATGTGAGAACGTAACATGTATATATAAGTATATATGTGTATATATATACACACACATATACATATATGTATGTGTGTGTAGACACACACAATAGATATAAATTCCAATATCTAGATGTGTGTATATATATTTGTACATATGTTTATAATAGTTCATTTACGTTGTTAGATATTTCAATGTATATTGATGCATTCCTAATACATTTAGTACAAATGTTAACATGTTTGTTTAACAAATTATTAATCTACTCAGCAAGGGAAATGAAAGGGTTCTCTCTCTCCAATTAATATCGTTTATTCCCTTAATTAATTACATAAGTATTAGAGAATGTAACAAAAGGTTTCCTTCTTAAAATTTATTTCAACAAGGTAACTGCTACATATGTAGGCGTATTTGATACTCTCATTCATTTAATTTTATATCGAATTTAAACTCTTTCAAATTAATCAAATAAAATAAAGTATTTTATTCAAAACATGCAACGAACGGCCTTTTAGACCCTTGAATGTCGATAATAATACATGCACAATATTCATGTGTCAAGCACCTAAGTGCCGGAAAGATAGATTGTTAAGAAAAAAAAAGAAAAAAAAAGAGGAGAATAAAAAAATCAGAATTTCACATGCGGAATGATAATATATAATATCAAAAGATAGTACACATAGCTACTCTAATATACAAGCATTTCAAAGTTACTAACTAAAGTACTATCATCAGCCCGAATAGTTGTAACAGCTTGTCCTTATGATTGCTAATATATATGCATAAAGTAATGCAGCGGAAATAAATACTATGGTAGGTAAAACATCCAACTCTTCTCCAAAAGCTCAATGAACATCAACAAAAACCTTCCTTTCTCAAACAGTTCGAAAGAGCACTCAAGGAATTAAGGAAAACATAAAACCACAAGTCAGACAAAATTCTGGTGTGAGAAACTCAAGAAATATATATATACATATAATAGCACCTTTTGAGACTGTTCGAAAAACTGTAACGGTTTTCCCCTTAAAAAAGTCAAACCATCTGATAAGTACATATTGTGATATAATATATAGTGTCTAGGGTGAAGAATATGAATCAGAAATTAGCTGTGTCGCTTGCATTTCACGACACAACAATATTGAATAGGTATGCAATCAAAACCGCTAACGTACATTCAAATATGGATTTTCTATTAGAGGTGCCCTCGGTACATCAAGGCGGACATCCTGACAAGGGTCAGAAACTACTTTTCAAGCATCATATATCTCAAGATAGAATATACCAAATAGGAAAACATAGTTGGTCCATGCCCTAACACGTGAAACCAAATAACATCAACTCCGGTCGGCCAACATATCAAAAGCATCTCTAGATATGGAGTTGATATACCCTTAGGGTTAGCTAAACCCCCTTAGCTACGCCCATACTCTATTTTCTGTCATTACGGATGGTGAAGTCACATTCAGCATCTCTATACACGAGCCACAACTTGAACGGATCATGAATCCCTTCGCGGATTCCAACTTCTCAAACATATCCACTTCCAAGAGATAGAACACGTATCTTAGTCTTGAAGTAGTTTTCAATAAGTATTACCTAAATATACTTATCCGATCCTGGTCTCTTCAAGATTTAATCGATGAATTTCCCGGTTAACTTAGCTCTGGTTCTTTAATAAATAAACAGATAATCATAAGGGTGGAGATCATCTCATATCCAGACGGATTTCCTTATCACTTGTCCTAGAAGGGCAAGATGAGTTTATATATAGGTTATATCATCACCGTGTGAATAACTGTACCATATAATTCCCCTTTTTCTTCTAAATATTTCCTAAGTTAATATGGTCATATTCAACAATAATGAGAATAATGATCACATATGGAAACTAAGTCTCGTGTACTTATCACATTTCTGACCTTGCCAACTCCCGCTATCCCTCGGTCAAGAGTGAAGCCCGGTGGTTAGAGCACTATTGCTTCTACACCTTATTCGAATCATCGTTCTTAACTCTGGCATATAGAATCAAGTTTTCTTTGTCAGCTTTTAATGCTAAGCACACGACTAAATACTTTCCATAGACAAGTAACACATAAAGCACGATTAACTCACATAAACGACTTATGATCCCCTTTTTATTTAATTAATTCTTTTTCTTAATTAAAACCACTTTTATTAGTAAAACTCCTTTTATATAAAAAAACTTCTTTCATTAATTAAAACTTCACTTATTTAATTAGACTTCCTTATTAATTAAAACCTCCTTTATTAATTAACATTCTTACTTAATTAAACTTCCCTTGTCAATTAAACTAATTTATTAATTAAAATCCTTTACGAAAGATATATACTTGAATATTACTATTTCACTATTCATTTATATTCTTATCAATACTTCAAAAGTATATACTTACATCAAATGGTATAAGTATATTTGCAATCATTAATAAGATTTACTTACTTTAAAATATAATCAAAGAGGTTAAAACAAATATTGCTTGAACATTGTTACTATAAAACCCCCTTTTTCTCTTTTATACTTCAAACATTTACTTTTTCTATCTTTTATTCCAAAAGATTCCATAATTATTATTATCTTTAAGATATCCATTATTAAAGATCTTAGTATACTCTTATGGGTTAAAGACAATTGTTACTTAAATAGTGTCACAACAAACCCAAAACATTTCACATATAAACATTCCATTAAAACTTGCTTTTTAAATTTTAACTACATTTAAGGGTAAAAGACAAATGTTACTTAAACAATGTCACTACAAAACCCAAAACAATTTTACTTATAATTAGTTTTAAAACATTCTCTTAAAAGATTTAGTTATAATCCTAAGTATAATTAATAAGGGTTAAAAACAAGTTTTATTTAAACATTGTTTACTACAACCCAAAACCATTTTACTTATAATTACCTTTTAAGACATTCATTTTAAAGATATAAGCATATTCATACATATTGATTAAGGCAATACACTTTTATTTAACTTTTCAAAACTAATTATTTTAACTTAAGAGTTAAAATCCAAAACTTCTTTCATTACTTTTATAAAATACTTGACTTACTTTTTGAAACTCATATATGTATATGTATGTATATATGTATGCATGTATGTATGTGTGTGTGTGTATGTATGTATGTAAATACTTATAATTATGTTAAAACAGTTTTAAACTACTTAAAAATATATTATAATTATCTATATAGTATATTATGTAAAAGTAACAAATTTGGAAATAAATAGAAAAAAAATATAAGCATGTTTTATTTAAAAGCTTCTTACTTTAAAAATTCATAATTAATTATTAAAAATATATTTAAACTTGAATCCACTTTTAAAATATCTTAATATAAGTTAGATAACAACCCTAAAAAGATTAGAGAAAATACTTAATTTAAATATGTTTTTTTGCATAATTTAAAGTTTTAAAGAGAAAAGATAGCATTTCTAGAAACGCTAAGTATCTGCAATGGAAAAAATGTGTTTCAGAAGCAAAAAACAGCATTCTTCCAAGTTCTATCTAAAGTTTTGTTAAAAATTAACATGATTTTTACATGAACTTTGAGCTAGTTTTCGACACTTAAACAATTGATTTTTGATCCAATTTTTTTACATTAGTTAGTATACTTAGAGTGCTTAAAAAGATTAAAAGAAACCCTTAAGGATATCTTTCAATTAATTTATAAAAATTCCTGAAAGCAATGTATTTTTCCAAAGTACTCATACAACGACCTTTTTTCTATAACTTTTGGCACTTCATTTAACTAGTTATTAAATGATTTAAACTCCAAAAAATTTATGGTAACGTTGGCGTCAAAATTGGCCACCAACACCCAATTATGTAAAAGTACCAATATCCAATCCAATCACAGAAATATGAAGAGAAATAAATGAAAAACAAAATTAAAATAATCAGAAGCAAGTAAAAAGAGACAAGATTTATAGTGGTTCGGCTAACTCCAGCCTACGTCCGCTCCTAAATAATCCTTTTATTATACTGAAGTTCGTTTACAGTAATAAACTGAAATCCAAGAATAAATTAGCAGATTGTTGCCTAGGTTGAAGGTAAAGAGAAGTGAAAAAAAGATTCCTTTTCTGATGCTATGCCTGCTGTATTTATAAGGGAAGACGTGCAAGGATCAGGCTGAAATTTTGACAGAAGGTTTGGGAGACCAAGACGAGGCCACCCAAAATATTTCCAAGCCTATTGGGGGCCACAATATGGATCGATATAGATACTATAATTGTGTCCAAATGGGATGCAATCCTATGAAAGGTGTCCCATGATGTTAGCTACTTGCCCTCCAAATTTCATGCCATTTCGACTTACAGTTTGTGAGATATCGCATTTTCCATGAAGTGGTGTTGCTTGAATTCTAATTTCTCGATCCCTCTAGAGGGATAGGTACCGATCCCTCCAATCTCTTCCAAATGACATGTGATCCTAGGGGAGCTTCTCCATGTTGTATTATACTTAGCCTCCAAGTTTCACACCAATTGGATTAGTAGAACTCGAGTTATTGATCAATCTTTGTTGCAATAAGTTGTGAGGCTGATTATAGCCGATCCCTACAGAGGGATAGGTACTGATCCCTCCAACTTGCTCCAAATGATATGTGATTCCTATTGGGTGTTCCATGCGTTGTAATTAGCTTGTGTTCTAAGTTTCATGTCAATTGGATCATTAGATATTGAGATTTTGACTAATCACTGGTAGAATTTTAATATAGCCGACCCCTACAAGGGAAGAGTGTCGACCCCTATGGATGGATCGGTACCAATCCCTTCAAGTTGCATGTTTTAGGTGTGACCCCTAAGGTGAACTCCCTAGGGTCCCCTCTTCCTGTAACGACCCGATTTTTCATACCCGAAAAATCGAACCATCGGGATTAGAAGAAGAAGGAGGTAGAAGAAGAAGAAGCCAAAACAACATCAGAATCTCACAAACGCAGCGGAACAATATATAATAGATAAATGACTAATATTTAAAACAAAAGAATTGCATCTGTTTATACATTATATCATCATAGTACAATACAATTCATAACACACAACTGGACAGTTATCATTACCTGTCCTCACAAAACTGAATACACAGCGGAATAATAATCAAGTACGGAAGTACGTCTCGCCAACTAGCTCGTCTCCTGAGCTCCACAGCATCATATCCTATATTCTATAATACTCGGTCTGACCCGAGCATTATAATAAAATAACACCCGAGTCAGTCTGGAAAACCAGCATGAGAAAACACACTCAAATGGATTATTAAAGTTTTCCAAACCCTTTGAAATCAAAAGCATCTCGTAAGACCACGCCACAAATAAACATGTCGGGTTTTTACCTTACGATAGCCAAAATACTTTTATCAAATCCGTCTGATATTATAATAGTGTCTATAGAAAGTAAAATAGAATCTAGCTGAAATGCTTGCATCTCACGTTTCAGCAATAGTTGGGCACAATCAAAACCGTACAGGCGCGTAGGGAGAATGGATTTCCAACTAATGACTAGGCACTGGGGTACCACCTGTCACAGTACCTGGTCTAGATCAGCGTACCAAGGACCACGCCCGATCCCCTGCAACACAAAGCCAGAACTACCCCTTACTGGATAATTCCGAGTAAGATCACCCCACGGTTGGGATCAGCAACTGCACCATTAAGCTGAAATAAAAAGGAACATCTAGACAGGGATGACCTCACCCTAATGGGTGCTACCCACATAGCCTTGCTGCATAACCCCTGATTTTCAGTCATTCTCGGTTGATGAGGCTCGAGGCTAAGCGTTACCTTTTTAGAACATATCACTTAGAATGCTCATCGTCCACCTGACGATGTTTCGAAGGCATTCATCCATACAAGTCCGTCCCGGGTCCGAACGAAACCGAAGGCATTACTCCTACTACATCCATTTTGGAATCACCCTCAGGATTAGTAGTGACTAGCCCTTGCACTTCACTGCTCCATCTTCGATTCCAAAACTCGTTTTCCCACGAAAATGTATAAACCGGATCGAAGTGGTTTTCGAGAAAAAAATCCTGATCCCGGTCTCTTCGAAACGATCAGCGCATTGGCCAATATTGATAGTCAGTTATTTAACTATCAATTACATTCACAACCAATCATCAAGCCATAATAATTTCTCCCAAATTATTTATTTATCTCAAATATCTTCGCAAGATATATTTCCACCTTTTAACCCTTTGAAAACAGTTTCAAACCGTCTTTCTCTCATGGAATAAATTCCCCAAATAATTTCTATTTCCACTGAAATCTCCAAGTACAAATACTTTAGATTTAAAAATAACTTAAAAACACTTTATTATAAAATATACTTTAAATATTAAATTAAAACTACTTTAATACTTTATTCAAAAATATATATTTTAAGAATATTTAAAATAAAACTACTTTATAAAATATAAAACTAACTTTTTATCTTTTAAAACATAATACCCAGTCACCTTTAAATAATTACTACTAAATAAATTTGAAAAATACTTACTTTAAAACTTAAACGTTTAAAAATAATAAAGTTTCTAAAACATGCTTTTAAAACAATCCTTAAAACTTTTAACTTATACTTAAAAATTTGCTTTGAAAACGTACTTGGCTATCCTGGGAAATACACTTCTCTTTCACATCTTTTAAATATTTTTAACCAAATTTACCCATTCTTTAAATAAATTCCCACCGTGAATTTATTCTTCCAAATATCCACTGATATATTACTTTCACTTTCATAAACCCAGTTTATAAATTTCATAGTCTCATCCTCCTTTAAAATTCCAATTTCAACACTTAATCAATTTCTAAATTGATTTCCAAATCAATTCCATTTTAATATAAATTCTTTTACTTACTCAAATTTATTTTAAAAATCCGTTAATTTCATTAATTCCAGATTCAGCTTCTAAATTAGGGTTTTAAAAATCTTATTTAACTTGAAATTACAAATTTCATGTTTATCTTCATATTTCTTCCTTATCTTTCAAACAAATTTAAACCTTGAATTTTTAAAATAAATTCTTTACTCCTTTTAAATACTATCACTTGAATTTATTTATTCAAAATATCTCTTTCCCAAACTTTGGACTTACTTGTTCAATTAAAAAAACAACTTTTATTCTTCCCATTCATTTTAAATTATCTAAATTCCTTATAATTATTTTATTTGATAGTTTCCTTTTTATTTACCTTAAAAATTCCAAACTTCATATATATATATATATTTCAATTCTCAAAATTCCAATATATATATACAACCAAGCCAGAGTAATCAATAAATTCCAATTCCCAATATGATCAATAAAATTCATCACAGATCATCACATAGTCATAACGTTGAATATACACAATAAATTCAAACGCTTTGAGGAATCCAGTTGGATCCCTCCAACCTGCTTTCCCTGCATCCACAGATGTTAGCACAATATAAAATACCAATTCCACTTCGAAGTGGAATATCGCAGTATATGGGATTAATATAATATCATCCGCTATTATGCGGCGCATACGGTCTCATCCGCTATATAATGCGGAAAATCAATCACTCCAATATATACTATATACTACTATATAATATATCACATCCAATCAATTCAATCATTCAACCAAATATTTAAATTTAACCATCTAAATTTAAATTAAACCCAGATGAGTGAGATTTACTCACCTTTGATTTTTAATTTGCAATCTGATCCACACCGGCTTGATTCTCCACGATTTTAGACCTTGTATAAACATTATATGGTTTTATTAATCATTTTGAAATAATCGGACAATCAATTTCCATTTATTTATTAAATTTTGACCTAATAATTTTAATTAAACAAATTCTCCTTTAAACACAAATGTATCTTTAATTCCCTTTTTGAACTACATATATACCTTTAAAAATCTATATAGATTTAAAAATCTAATTTTTGTATAACTCTTATATTCCAAAATCTCTTTCTAACATATATGTATATATATTAAAAATAGAAATGGTTTTGTAAAACATACTGTTATATATTTATTTATTTATTTATTTTATTTTTTTATTATTTAACAACCCAGATTCAGAAATCAAATTAAATTTATTACAAACAAAACCTTACCGTAAATTTTAAATTTCCCTTTTCTTTTCTAACAGTTTAAATTCCAAAACCTAAATCAGATTAAACCATTAACCTAAAGCAAACAACACAATAACTCACCAGATCACGACCCTACCTTCCTTCCCAAAGAGGCAGGCTGCACGTGAAATGTCGAAGAACGCATCCTCCTCGAAAACTCCTCAACCCGCCATCGCGTCTGTAACGACCCACTATTTTGGACCATTCAAATCGACAATAATCCACACATGTCTGACTTGAATAATTCAAAATAACAGATTGTAAATAAATTTGGAGCAATAAAATCAAATATAGAATCACAGACACAGAATATCAGAATAACTCGCAGCAGAAATTAAAATACCATAGTAGTTCATGAAGCTACTATAACAAACTCTCAAAACAAAATACATAATATCAGTCAGAAAACATATACAAAAGAAATCTCAAATACATAGAAGTTTATAATACCATAGCTGAAATGGAACAACTGAAACTGAAATGGATAGATAACTAGATAAGCAGAATCTCCAATGATTCCTAGCTCCAGAAAGAGATCCAAAGCTAAGCTGTAAATACTCAGGCTGACCCGAGCGTAAAGCAAAATACAAAACACTCGAGTCGGGACAATATATACTTATATAATGTAAACCAACTCAAGTGAACTATAACAGTAATACACAATAACTTAAAGGATGCTTGGGACCGCCCATCCTCTAAGGATCAGTTAAACCATAAGTTTAAATACATCCATGGTTAAAATTTCAAAATAGTAATTTATGTTTGAAATCAAATATCATTTCAAAATTCAATAAATTCAAAAAAATCCATTTCAAAATGTCACAATATCATATCTTTTCAAAACTACATTCATTTTATTTAAAATACCATTTCAACACACATTTCAAAATAGTTTATATTTCAAACAAATTACTTCATTTTAAATCATTAAAATGAAGTTATAATATTTTCAAAATTTAAATCTTTCAAAGTCCATTTATTTACTTAAACTTATCAAAACAATGAAAATTCACCTTTCGCAGCATTTGGAAAATGCTATAGAAAGTTACTTTCAAAACAGTTCAATTTTACAAATGACAACATTAAAATACTGTAATAGGGTTACATTAGTTCAAATAAAACCTTAGTTAAATTCCATAATTATAGCACTTACAAAGTGCTATAATATTCCTTTATTAAAATTTAGCCATTTGGTTCATTTATATCAACTACAGCATTTATAATTGCTGTAATATCCTTTACCTTAGAAATAATAGCATTTTAGAAATGCTGTTAATTAAAATTCAGGGTTTTCAATACAGTGTCACAAGCAATTATATTTTTATATAAATCATTTTCAACTTATAAAATCATAATTTCTCACTTTTAAAACAATCATTTAAATGCCCGTATATTCATGATTTTATAAAGTTAAATTTCTATTCAAAAGTCAATATTTTATGATAATTCACATATTAAATTCACATTAAATTTCAATTCTTTATAATTAAATTTTAACTTAACACTTAAGTTTAAATCTCCCATATAACTTATTTTAATTTTATTTACTTACCTTCAAAAATTCACTTTTAAACAAAATTCATAAATTCCAATTTAAGCTATATTTCAAAAAAAATCAACTTAATATTCATTCATTTCACATTTTTAACTTTATTCAAAAATCATTAATATATATTATAAAATCATTTTAAATTCATTTTAATTCCAAATATCATAAATTTATCATATTTCATATGAAATTTAAATTCCTATTCATCACCAAATTAGAATTTCCAAAATAACTTACATTTCAAATTTCCAACTTTACCATTTATTTATTTCACTTATAAATTCTCAGAAAATCAAAATACTTTACAAAAATCATTTTTAATTAAGTTAAAATCAAAATATTATAATATTTACATTTCTAAAATAATTTAAAAATTTTAGAAAACATATTTTAACCACGGGTCTGTAAATCATTTTCTAGCCTAGGTAAAGTAATACGGATACTATATCTTTTCAATCAGTAATTACAAAGAAAAATCCGGGTTTGATCATTTCAAACCCGCAATCCCAAGTAAGAATGAAATGAAAACCGCTCAGGCCTATCGTTTCAGCCTATAATGATTTTCCCCTATTCTAAAGTCCGTTCGAGTATGTATCATTTCAACCCATAGTGATTCTAATCTACAGGGAACTTGCAGTATGATAAACTGATATAAATAACAGAATAGCATGATATAATAGTAACATATGGTATAACAGGTGTAAATACAGGTGTGAACATCATATGAATATAATATGGCAGTTATAACAGGATGATGTAAATTACATATTCAAATGGTGTCAGTTTACTAGTTATATAAGTACACATCGTCTGGTGAGAATTACTCACTTGTATAAGCTGGAGATGACAACCAATTGCACAAACAAGGAACTTCAAAGGCACGATAACATGACAATGATTTGAGAGTGGGAGAGCCAAAGCTAATTTCCTTATTAAATATCAAACAAAACAAATACAAACATGAATTACAAACCGAAATATTACAAAACAATGCTAGGAATAACTACCCAATTCAAAGCTAGAGCTTTTACACTTGCATTCAACATCATATGCTTCAGCCATAGGCTAGAAAAGCACTGTTATGGGATGGTTTTGGATCAGGTTAAAGCCATATAGGGGTCGACCATAGCAATATAAGGAGGAGATGAAGGATATGTGCTTGAATTTCAAAACAATGCAATTACAAGTGGTTTCTATGCCTCAAATGGTTCGACCCTATGCAACATGGGCATGGCCAGGCCTGTAGTGGACTGGAGAATGGTGTGGCAGTGGCTTTGGGTCAGGTAGGTGCTGGTGGAAGTGATGCATGAGGCGGCCAAGGTGGTGGTTGGAGTGGGGAAGGCAATAGGTGCTAGGCTATATGGTTTTAGGTGGACGTTTGCTCAATTTTTGGTGGATCTACATCATATATGGCCATTGCTATGGATGGTCAGTGGGCTAGAGAAGATGGTGGCCTGATGTGGTGGGGTTGGAGGCAGCCATGGTGATGGAGGAGCAAGGTCAAGCTACCTAAAGTTGAAGGCAAGTGCAAAAATCATAAGAAACAAGAAGAAAAAGAGTATAAAAGAAGAAGAAGTTTACCAAATTTTTGTTCAGGTGTGGAGGCCGAAATTTTTGGAGTAAGAAGCTATTTTTTTACGTGAAAATGGAAGGAAGTAACCAGCTGAAGAAAATGATAAGGTCAGCCAATAGTAAATGCAAGTGTTGGTTAGAAAATGAAAAGGCAAGAATACAAAAAGACTAGGAATAACAAAAGTCACAAACTCTTCATATTTCCATATTTTCTTTTTATAAGTTTAAATATCTGAAAATACATATAATTTAAGTTAAAATTCGAAAATATAACAAATATACAAAATATAAATAAATAAATATTAATTATATATGATTAAAATAAGAAAATAGTACAAAATGAAAACTAGTCTAGAAAATTTGAAAATAAACAGGATAAACTTTGGAAGATTTATATGGACTTAGAAAATATTTATAAATAAAGATAATAACATAAAATAAAAATGCTTTCACAAAAGTAAATAAATAAATTTTAATTAAGTATAATTTAAATTAAGAAAATAGCAGAAAAATAGAAACTAGCCTTTTAAAAATAGGAAATAAATGCAATAAATTTTGGAAAAATTTTATTATCACTTTTAAAAATATTAAAGGACAAAGTATCCATAAAATAACATATTAACACAAATTAAAATAAAATATGACAAAGAAAATGTAATTTATATAATTTAAAATAGACAAATTGTTACACAAAATAAAAAATCAAAAAATCACAACATGCTTTTTGAATTTTTTTAATGGCTTCTGTTCCCTCCCACTCTCCTCAAATAGTACTTCCTACCATCCCTCCAACTGTTCATCACATGTCTCTTCCCGTACCCCCTGACCATCTCCCCCTGACCCATCCCCATGTCACCTATCTGTTCCACCACCATCCCCTCTTGCTCCCCTCCGTCCTACTGTTTCTTCTCAATACGATATTCCTGTCCCCTCCCCATTTGTCCTATCTCAAGTCCACCCTCCAACCCAGTCTTTTCCTTCAATTCAATGGAACTCTCTCTTCAAAGTCAAACCACGAAATGCAGGCCAGCATTCTCCTATTTCGGTTCCTCTGGTTTATGAAGGGGAAGCTCTGGTTCCGCCAGAACAAGTTATACAAGCAGGCAATGAAGTGTGGGGTGACTCTTTGGTAGGCTTCTTTCTTGATAAACCACTATCGTATCTGACCGTTATAGCCCATCTTAAACGGATTTGGAGATTAAAGGGATCAATTAAAGTTAAATCTGATGGATTTCTGTTCCTTTTCAATCTGTCTTGTGAGGAAGATAGAAAAAAAATAATTGCTTCAGACCCAATTATCATGAGGAACAAATTATTCATAGTCAAACAATGGGACTCGAATGTTGGTAACAGCTGTAGTACGATAAGATCAGTTCCTGTGTGGATTAAACTATCCAATATCCCGCTATATGCCTGGTCTCATCTGGGAATTAATTGGCTTGCCTCGCGAATTGGATCTTTCATGTGTATGGATGAGCAAACAGAAAAGTTGGATAGAATTGGATATGCAAAATGTATGGTGGAAATCTCACCAACAGTCGAATTGTTGGACGAATTTGCAGTGAGGCTTCTGGATGGTTCGGTTCAGTTTGTTAAAGTGGAATATCTGTGGAAGCCAGATATTTGCATTTGCTGCAATGAGTTTGGTCATAAAACTGAAAAGTGTATGAAATTGAAAATTAATAATGAAGAAAAGGGAAGATCTAAGGAAGAAATAGGCAAGTTAGGCAGAGCAAATGAAGTGGAGAGTCAAAAAGTTACAAAGGTCACGAATAAAACGCAGGAGTGGAGAAAGGTTGAAAATAGAGTAGTAAAAATGAGAAGAGATAAGGAAAAAAATATGCAAAATGAAAACATCACTAAAAAAGCAGGAAATTCAGTAGAAGAAGCCAGGAGTACAAAGCTGAATGAAAAGCATGCTATCCCAGAGGAAAAAGACAAACTTGCAAAAATAAATTATGGGAGCAATGGAGAAAGCAATAGATTTAGTGTTTTGATGGAGGATGATGAGTCTAACCCATGCAAAGATAATTGTAATAGTGAACCAAACAATGTTATTTGCGAGATTGAAGAGATAGAGGAGGAAGGAGAATTCTTAGGCAACAAGCAGGAAATTTCAAAGGATAATGATGTTCAAGTGTCAACTATTTTAAATTTGCAAGCTGGAATAAATGATAATCAAAGTATTGATCACAGGGGACCAAGTTCAGCCTGTGGTCCACTTGACCAGGCCATAATGCACACTGATAATCTTATACTTGAATCTTTCAGTATAAGTGGAGGAAAAACAAAATCAGTTAGGGATAATCAGGAAAAGAATAATAAAAAAGATAGCTCAATCCATAGTTCTATGCATGAAGAAACTCAATTCACAGTATCTCTGGAAAATGAAATATACAACTTGTGCATCTCTGTGCAAAATGAAGACAATCTTCACAATGCTAACTTTTACTCTTTCTCTGGTGCTCTGCCTGGTTGGACTTCCCTGCCATCATCACCAAGGAGCTCTCCATCCCTTTCTATGGATGATTATAGGAGTGAAAAACGAAAAAGCAGAAGAAAAGAAGATATAGTAGACAATCCATCTGGTCGTAGGGGATCTCCTTCAACAAGGAGCATGAAAAATGTAGTTCACCAATCATTAAAGTATACCAAATGATGCAGTCCTATGCAATATGGAATATAAGAGGAGCTCATTCCTTAACCAAGCAAGATCATGTCAAGTATCTCATCAACCATCATAATTTAGCTCTTTTTGCTATTCTGGAAACTAAGCTGAATGAAACACTAACAATCAAAGCTGTTAAGCACATTAATCCTTCCTGGTCCCTTAACCATAATTTGTCTAATGCAACTTATGGTCGAATCATGGTCATTCATGATCCCTCTGTCTTAACCCTTTCCACTGTTTTATGTACTGATCAACTAATGCACTTCCATGCCAACCTCATTGATTCCTCCATTTCCTTTTACCTATCTATTATTTATGCTCACAACTCTACAAACTCTAGGCAAACGCTTCTTGATCTTCTTCCAGCATTCGGGCAAGATTCCCATCCCTGGCTTGTCTTTGGGGACTTCAACTGCTGTTTTTCCCTGCAGGACAAGCAAGGAGGCACCCCTCTCCTTCCTAAAGACATTATTCCTCTTAACAAGGCAATTGATGAATCTAGTTTGCTTCATCCCACCTCTGGTGCTAAATTCTCTTGGAATAATAGGAGTCGATCTGGAGTCAGAACTTTTACCAACATTGATCACTCATTTGCTAACCTCAAAGCCTTATCCTCTTGGCCAACAATGTCTTCCTATATTCCCCACCCTGTCCTGTCTGACCACTCTCCTATCATTTTCACCTCGGGACAGAAGTTGTTAAAAGAAAAAAAAAGCTTCAAATTTTATAATACTTGGGTCCTTGATCCTGAGTATACTACTATTATAAAATAATCATGGTCTGAAAATTTTAATGGAAACCCTATGTTTATTTTTTGTAGGAAACTAAGAGCTACTAAGTATGCTTTAAGAGAATGGGCTAGAAACAAATTTGGTGATGGTACATTGATAACAACAATGCTGAGAAAGAAACTCAAGGAAGCCCAAGATCTAATGATGAACTATCCGGCTAACGTAGCTGCTGCTGAATTGGAGAGAAATCTCTTTGATGATTTAAATAAAGCTTTGCAAGCTGAAGGAAATATGAAGAGGCAGCAATTGAGACAAAAATGGACAGCTGAAGGGGACTACAATTCTGCTTATTTCCATGCGGCAATAAAAGTCAAACATGCTAAAGAGAATATCACATCAATTTTTGATGAATTTGGGGTTCTGCACTCTGACCCAGCTGAAGTTGACAAAGCTCTTCTCAATTACTTTAGCAATTCGTTGGGTAACAGTGATGACTTCAATCCATTGCTTGATGATCTTTCTCAAGTGCAGTTACCAACAGTACACGCTGAGGAAGCTAACTCTCTTGTTAGTAGAGTTACTGACAAGGAAATTAAGGATACTCTGTTTTCCATGAACAAACAATCAAGTGGAGGTCCAGATGGTTTCAACGTGCAATTCTTCATTCACAGTTGGGATATCATTGAGAAAGATTTCTTAAAAGCTGTTCATAACTTCTTCTCCAGTTTCAAAATGCTTAAGGAAGTGAACACAACCAACCTTGTTCTTATTCCTAAGGTCCACCCTCCCTCTTCTGTTACTTCCTTTCGGCCAATCTCGTGTTGTAATGTTATGTATAAGTGCATTTCGAAGATTTTAGCTTCTAGACTTGCTATTGTGCTTAGTAGAATAATTTCCAAGAATCAGAATGCCTTCCTTCCCAAGAGGAGTATCCTTGATAACATCCTCTTAACTCATGAACTCCTTAAGGGCTATGGTCGTGCACAAGCAACTCATAATGCCATGCTGAAAATTGACTTAATGAAGGCTTATGACAGTATTCACTGGACATCTATTGTGAGAATCATGGCTCTCATGGGATTTCCAAAAGCCTATGTGGCCTGGATCTACTGCTGTATATCATCCCCCACATTCTCTTTAAAATATAATGGTTTCTCATCTGGTTTCTTCAAGAGCAAGCAGGGGATCAGACAGGGTGATCATATTTCTTCGTATCTATTTATTCTAGTTATGGAAGTTTTTACTTCAATGCTGAAAAAGAAGTATGAGCAGAAAGATATTTTGTTCCACTCAAAATGCAAGTCCCCTCAAATCACATCCCTCTTATTTGCTGATGATATTATGATATTTACTAAGCCTGAACAAAACTCCATGGAACAAATCTTAGTTTCTCTCCACAATTTCTACTTAATGACTGGGTTGAAATTGAATGCAGCCAAATCTCATATTCTCACTTCTAGCATTTCTCCTGAAGCAGTTCATCAGTTGACTGATTCTTTAGGCATGCAATCAATGGAAAATAGCATGAATTATTTGGGCCTACCTCTATGCACTTCTAGAATCTCTTATTCTGATTGACTGCCTCTGTATTCGAAAATATGTGGCATTATGGACTGTTGGGCTAATAGATTCATTTCCCAAGCTGGTAGACTTGTGCTGGTCAAGTCTGTCATTTCATCTATGATGGTGTATTGGTCTAGAGTGTTTATTCTTCCATATAAGCTTGTGAATATGGTCAGAAATGCTATGTTGAGATATTTCTGGACTGGGTCAATACACTCTAAGAAAATCATCCCATGTTCCTTTGCCAGAATGGAGAAACCTAAAATCAAAGGTGGACTTGGTATTTTTAATTTGATAGCATGGAATAAGGCTGCTTTCAGTGTGCACTTGAATGCCCTGCTTAGTAATACTGCTTCACTATGGGTTGCTTGGACAAAAAAATATAATCTTGGTTCTAAAAACTTCTGGACTATGTCAGTGCCCCAGAATTCAAGCTGGACTTGGAGGAAGTTGCTTGGCTTAAGAAATTCTTTCTTACCTTTTTTAAAATTTACTCTCTCACATTCCAGTTCTATCAACTTCTGGAATGATCCGTGGATGTCTGATGGTTTGCTGCTTGGAAATATTTTTTCCCATCTACAAATTGATCAGACTGGAATTAATAGGGATGCTCATGTTATTGACTACTTGGCTGATGGTATGCTAGTTTTGCCTTTCACCAGTAACCAGGATATAACAGCAGTCTGGAAAAATTATCAAGCTACCAAGTATCCTACTGCTCCTGATGACATCCTTCTTTGGAGTGGAAAGAACCACACAATCTCTGTTGCCTATGATCTACTAGTTAATGATTCTGGAATCCCTAAATTAGTTTGGCATAAAGTTTTATGGACAAGAATCTCTCCAGCCAGGGAAAACTTACTGATGTGGAAAGTTTTAATGAATGCTCTTCTCACCAAGAGAAAATTAATGAGTTATGGTATGAATGTTGACCCTCTATGTGTTTTCTGCAAGATGCAGAATGAATCTATTGATCATCTTTTCTTTGAATGCCCTGAATTGAAAGTTTTGTGGGAAAGAGTTGTGAGAAGAATTAACATAAATCATGTGCATGGTCTGTCAACTGTGGAGTGGGATTTGATATGCAAATCAACTAAGTGGAAGAAGCATGAAAGAAGTGTTTACTTCTTTTATTTCAAGAAATACTTGAATCTGATATGGGAAGAAAGAAATCTTCGGTGTTTTGAAAATAAGAGCAGGAGTATGGATCAACTATGGGATTACCTAAAGCATGTTATCATAATTGGTATGCAGGATAGTCTATATGACTTCAAGTGTCTTCTGGCTGATCTGTAGCCTTAGCTCATGGTTGTGTGTTGTATTTCTGCTCATTCCTCTTGTCTTGTATCTCTGTGTGTTGTATGCTTAGTTTGCCTTTGTGTGGTTTTGAAGTGTTTTTGTTTTGTATTTTCTTGTGATAATGAGCATGTTCATTATCATTTCTATTTTTCTTTTTTTCAATAAACTGGTAGGGGACCAGTCAACCCCGCTTGCCTTGCAAAAAAAAATTGTTAAATAAATCAAATTGCACTCAAAATTGAAATTTACATAACTTTTACAATTCAAATCCATTTTCAATGAAACGAAAAGTAGTATTCAAGTTATTAAATCTATTTTCATAATAAAAGATAAAATTTAAGAATTTAAATATTTAAATTTAAGGTTTAAAAATCAAAGTTTGACCAGAAATCCCTTTTCAAGGAAAATGTTCAATTTATACCAGTTTGAAATTAAAATTCACATAATAATCAACATTTATATTTAAAAATGAAATGTTTGAAATAAAACAAGTTTAAAATAATTTAAAATAAAATAAAGTCAAATTTAAATATATGTAGAAATCTAGGGTTGTTACACTCTCCACCACTCAAATCTTTTCGTCCTCGAAAAGGAAGGAAGCGGAGAAACAAATAGAATGAACAATAGGTTGGAAGACATCCCCGAAAAGAAGGTAGGGAAAAAGTAGCTAGGTGGGAAAACAGGTTGAAAGACAAGGATGAACCATTATTTAAACCATTATATATTTCAATTTAAAATTTTATAACATTTTAAACATTTCGTAATATGATGAATAGTTCTTTGATTTAAATCTGATAGTTCAAAGTAAACAATCTTTAAAACATTTTAAAATCTTTAGAAGGGAAAAATAACTGATCAAAATATTCTTTATATAGTACTTTATCAAAATACTTTTTATAACTCGATGTCTTAACAAGTTTATCCTCGTTCCTGCAGACTTTGGCAGTGCGTTGATCAGGCGCAAAGCTAGAATTCTCCAGGTACTTAGTAGACTTGTTTCAACAACCAGTGAAATACTGGAAAACTTTTAAAAACAGATATGGAAAGTACAATCCAAAAAAAACAAAACATGTCGATCATGGATCGCGGATACACAATGGTTACGCCTGGATCCCCCAAGAAACATCTGTACCCGTAGGCCGCCCTCCAACCTTGCGATTATGCCATGAAGACTGGTAGTACTGTAGATACACAATGGTTACGCCTGGATCTCCCAGGAAACATCCATACCCTAGGCTCTCGCAGCCCCTACTGATTACGCTACCAAGCAACCCAATAGATCGCAAATACACAATGGTTACGCCTGGATCTCCCAGAAAACATCCGTACCCGTAGGCCGCCCCCCAACCTTGCGATTATGCTATGAAGTCGCGCTCGTAAGACCATGGAGATTTCCATGGAATTCGATGGAAACTCGAGTATCATATCCGAAAAACCAAAAATCATAGAAATATCGATAGAATGAATCCACAATGTGGCCACAAAGCGGATATCAAGCAGAAGGCACTTTCCATATCTTTACTTCGAAAATATGTATCATATAGTACCTTTTCAAATCACTTTCAAATATCATACTTATATAAAGTCCATTATATATAAGATTTCATTTTCAAATCAAATACTTTCCAAAATCAATAGTATATCAAATCACACTTATATAGACTTCAATTATATAAGATTTCACTTTTCAAATTGAGTACCTTTTCAACTCCATAGTTTTCGAATCAACATCATACTTATACAAACCAAATTTTATATAAGTTCGATAACTCCCAAATCAAGTATTTAGTAACATAAGGTTCTCAAATTTCAATTTGTTTCAATATCAATATAATTTTCAAAATCATATACGCTTTCACCAAATTATCCTCCCAAATCAAATATCTTCAGTTCCAAAGTTTCCAAAATAATAAATTTAGAAAATAAATCCAAATTTCCAAATCAATATAATTTAAGTCAAATAATTTATTTCCAACATCAATGGTTTTCAACATCATCTTATATTTACATAAAGTCCATCTTATATAAGGATCAAAAATTTCAAAAATCAATTTCGCTGAATGAAGAGTCATATGGGATTGAACATCTTTGCTTTATAAAAGATTTTAAATTTAGAATAGTTTTGTATATAAAATAGTTTGTAAAATAGTGTGCATATAAAATAGTTTTGAAAAAAAAAATTTGTATATAAAATAGTTTTTGGAAAATGGTTTTAAATAAAATAGTTTTGTATGTAAAATAGAATAAAATAGTTTTTTTAAGAAAAATAAAAGGAAAAATAGTTTTGAAAAATGTTTAAAATTGATAGTAGTTTTGCATAAAAGAAAAATTCCAATTAAATCACAAAGATATCCAACCCAACAACTTCCAATTTGAACGTCAAGTATATCAATGATATTAGAATATAAGATGTACATATGTCATCCTTTCGCAAAATCACATTCGATCGCTCGCTCGATCACACAAGTTCGCTTTCAAACTAGTATTGTCCATTCGACTTCCCTAATGCGGATTTCGATATGGTTTCTCGACTAGAAACCATCAGTCTCCTTGCATAGCCATAAACTATGATAGAGAATTCTAGAATCAAGCCCAAAATCCATATCAAATATTCGCCATCAAGAATCAAATGAAAAATCCTAACACGAAATGGTGTAATTCACCTCGAACTTGTGTACTCAAACTTGGATCAATTTAATTATGCGAATAAAACAGCATACGTACAACTTATGTATCTATTCGAACTTTTTAAATATATAGTTTCATAAAGATGTTACTAAGTTAAACATTTAAACTAAATTTTATTCAAAATATTTTGAAGACCAAATTCTTCTCAAAACATTTCAAATCTAAATTTCATATTAGAAAATTCAAAATAGCCTTATTCATTTACTTAACAAAACAGTTTCAACTTATTTAAATCATATTACTACATAATTTAAACATACATACCAAACTTATATACTTTATACTTTTCAAAATTACTTAGCTTTGAAAAGTTAACCTTGATTTGGAAGTGCTCAAACCTTCAAAGTAGTCGAAGAAATCATATTTCAATCCAAGAGTTGGAAATCACAATTAAATTAGTAAATCAATTCCAAAAATGGGGTTATATCAAATCAAATCCAAAACTCAAGGACTGAACACCGGCTCATTTCAAATTGTTTCAAATATATATACATATATCTTTCGAATATCAAATCACACTTCGTAATTTGGAATCAAAATTGGTTTAACAAGTCAATTGTTTAACAAAGCTACCGAAGTGGCCTCCCCCCACTTTGAAACTCGAAATCCATGTCGATGATGCATGCATTCATCACCGAAATTATTTTCCAGCGACATAAATGGGTTCTGGACTTCTATTTTCCCAACTTCTTTTGAAATTTCTTCGAAATCATTTGAAGCTCATTAAAATCATTTGAAACATTTCATATTCGGAAAATACTTTCAAATCATATTATTAATTATTTCAAAATCTTAAAACCAGTTCCAAAATGCCGGAGTTCAATCACTCAAATTCAGATTCAAAACCTTCAGTTATAAATCATTCTATATTAAACCATTTCTTATATAAATTTCAAAATTTCAAATCCATTCAAAACTTTAAATTATCAATTTTAAAATGGTATATAATCCTTATCGAAAACATTTCACTTTTATTTATAAATATGGTCATCCTTATTAAAACAACAACTTCGATGAATACACAGTTTTCAAAAGACAATCAACCACAATCTTTCCAAGGGACGATTCAAGGATGGATTTCAAAACAAAATAGAGATTCAAATTTAGAGGAACTCTAATCAAATAGAATTCTGATTCAAAGATACTCAAACGAATATAAGATAATTAAATTTACCAAATAGAAGATGGATAAGCTCATATAAATCGCGGGCGACCTTAACCGGTCAACCGTGACTTCAGGAATAATCGATGCGAAAATCTAAGGCAAATCGACCTTCGATCGCCAGAGATAGAATCTAACTATAGCAGAAGATAGAAAACATCGTAAACCGAGAATACAGAAATCTCTGGTGAATCAACGCCAATTAAAAGGGAGTTTCAACCCTTTACAAATCATTCAAAGATTGGCGGAACTACCGATCTTTAGAGGTCATTCAAAAATTAGGGAAGATAGGAATGGATTTCATAACAAGTGGGAGCACTCCAAAGTTCAAAGGAATCCTAATCGAAGAAAATCCCAACCAAGATAGAAGTTCGGAATTTTTAAGGAAATCCTAATCAAAGAAATTACTACCAAGGTGGATACGAAAGGGACAAAGTCCAGAAAATTTTCTTTCAAAACAAGAAAATTTTATATCAAAATTATCTTTAAAAATCCTTTAAAAATCATTTGAAAATCATTTTATACTTCGAAAATACGTTCTCTCACAAGGGAATAATTCTGAGATTGATTTCACTCATTCTAGGGTATTTCTACCCTATCTCTAATGAGTTTTTGCTCCGCAGGCTAAGGTTTGCCTAAAACCAAAGCTCTGATACCAAATGTAACGACCCACTATTTTGGACCATTCAAATCGACAATAATCCACACATGTCTGACTTGAATAATTCAAAATAACAGATTGTAAATAAATTTGGAGCAATAAAATCAAATATAGAATCACAGACACAGAATATCAGAATAACTCGCAGCGGAAATTAAAATACCATAGTAGTTCATGAAGCTACTATAACAAACTCTCAAAACAAAATACATAGTATCAGTCTGAAAACATATACAATAGAAATCTCAAATACATAGAAGTTTATAATACCAGAGCTGAAATGGAACAACTGAAACTGAAATGGATAGATAACTAGATAAGCAGATCTCCAATGATTCCTAGCTCCAGAAAGAGATCCAAAGCTAAGCTGTAAATACTCAGGCTGACCCGAGTGTAAAGCAAAATAAAAAACACTCGAGTCAGGACAATATATAATTATATAATGTAAACCAACTCAAGTGAACTGTAACAGTAATACACAATAACTTAAAGGATGCTTGGGACCGCCCATCCTCTAAGGATCAGTTAAACCATAAGTTTAAATACATCCGTGGTTAAAATTTCAAAATAGTAATTTATGTTTGAAATCAAATATCATTTCAAAATTCAATATCATTCAAAAAAATCCATTTCAAAATGTCACAATATCATATCTTTTCAAAACTACTTTCATTTTATTTAAAATACCATTTCAACACACAGTTCAAAATAGTTTATATTTCAAACAAATTACTTCATTTTAAATCATTAAAATGAAGTTATTATATTTTCAAAATTTAAATCTTTCAAAGTCCATTTATTTACTTAAACTTATCAAAACAATGAAAATTCACCTTTCGCAGCATTTGGAAAATGCTATAGAAAGTTACTTTCAAAACAGTTCAATTTTACAAAAGGCAGCATTAAAATACTGTAATAGGGTTACATTAGTTCAAATAAAACCTTAGTTAAATTCCACAATTATAGCACTTACAAAGTGCTATAATACTCCTTTATTAAAATTTAGCCATTTGGTTCATTTATATCAACTACAGCATTTATAATTGCTGTAATATCCTTTACCATAGAAATAATAGCATTTTAGAAATGCTGTTTATAAAAATTCAGGGTTTTCAATACAGTGTCACAAGCAATTATATTTTTATATAAAGCATTTTCAACTTATAAAATCATAATTTCTCACTTTTAAAACAATCATTTAAATGCCCGTATATTCATGATTTTATAAAGTTAAATTTCTATTCAAAAGTCAATATTTTATAATAATTCACACATTAAATTTCAATTCTTTATAATTAAATTTTAACTTAACACTTAAGTTTAATTCTCCCATATAACTTATTTTCATTTTATTTACTTACCTTCAAAAATTCACTTTTAAGCAAAATTCATAAATTCCAATTTAAGCTATATTTCAAAAAAAAAATTCAACTTAATATTCATTCATTTCACATTTTTAACTTTATTCAAAAATAATTAATATATATTATAAAATCATTTTAAATTCATTTTAATTCCAAATATCATAAATTTATCATATTTCATATGAAATTTAAATTCCATTTCATCACCAAATTAGAATTTCCAAAATAACTTACATTTCAAATTTCCAACTTTACCATTTATTTATTTCACTTATAAATTCTTAGAAAATCAAAATACTTTACAAAAATCATTTTTAATTAAGTTGAAATCAAAATATTATAATATTTACATTTCTAAAATAATTTAAAAATTTTAGAAAACATATTTTAACCACGGGTCTGTAAATCATTTTCTAGCCTAGGTAAAGTAATACGGATACTATATCTTTTCAATCAGTAATTACAAAGAAAAATCCGGGTTTGATCATTTCAAACCCGCAATCCCAATTAAGAATGAAATGAAAACCGCTCAGGCCTATCATTTCAGCCTATAACGATTTTCCCCTATTCTAAAGTCCGTTCGGGTATGTATCATTTCAACCCATAGTGATTCTAATCTACAGGAAACTTGCAGTATGATAAACTGATACAAATAACAGAATAGCATGATATAATAGTAACATATGGTATAACAGGTGTAAATACAGGTGTGAACATCATATGAATATAATATGGCAGTTATAACAGGATGATGTTAATTACAGATTCAAATGGTGTCAGTTTACTAGTTATATAAGTACACATTGTCTGGTGAGAATTACTCGCTTGTATAAGCTGGAGATGACAACCAATTGCACAAACAAGGAACTTCAAAGGCACGATAACCCGACAATGATTTGAGAGTGGGAGAGCTAAAGCTAATTTCCTTGTTAAATATCAAACAAAACAAATACAAACATGAATTACAAACCGAAATATTACAAAACAATGCTAGGAATAACTACCCAATTCAAAGCTAGAGCTTTTGCACTTGCATTCAACATCATATGCTTCAGCCATAGGCTGGAAAAGCACTGTTATGGGATGGTTTTGGATCAGGTTTGGATCAGGTTAAAGCCATATAGGGGTCGGCCATAGCAATATAAGGAAGAGATGAAGGATATGTGCTTGAATTTCAAAACAAGGCAACTACAAGTGGTTTCTATGCCACAAATGGTTCGACCCTATGCAACATGGGCACGGCCAGGCCTGTAGTGGACTGGAGAATGGTGTGGCAGTGGATTTGGGTGGTGGACTGGAGAATGGTAGGTGCTGGTGGAAGTGATGCAAGAGGCGGCCAAGGTGGTGGTTGGAGTGGGGAAGGCAATAGGTGTTAGGCTATAGGGTTTTAGGTGGATGTTTGCTCAATTTTTGGTGGATCAACATCATATATGGCCATGGCTATGGATGGTTAGTGGGTTGGAGAAGATGGTTGCCTGATGTGGTGGTGGTGGAGGCAGCCATGGTGATGGAGGAGCAAGGCCAAGCTACCTACAGTTGAAGGCAAGTGCAAAAATCATAAGAAACAAGAAGAAAAAGTGTAGAAAAGAAGAAGAAGTTTACCAAATTTTTGTTCAGGTGTGGAGGCCGAAATTTTTGGAGTAAGAAGCTATTTTTTTACGTGAAAATGGAAGGAAGTAATCAGCTGAAGAAAATGATAAGGTCAGCCAATAGTAAATGCAAGTGTTGGTTAGAAAATGAAAAGGCAAGAATACAAAAAGACTAGGAATAACAAAAGTCACAAACTCTTCATATTTCCATATTTTCTTTTTATAAGTTTAAATATCTGAAAAAACATATAATTTCAGTTAAAATTCTAAAATATAACAAATATACAAAATATAAATAAATAAATATTAATTATATATGATTAAAATAAGAAAATAGTACAAAATGAAAACTAGTCTAGAAAATTTGAAAATAAACAGGATAAACTTTGGAAGATTTATATGGACTTAGAAAATATTTATAAATAAAGATAATAACATAAAATAAAAATGCTTTCACAAAAGTAAATAAATAAATTTTAATGAAATATAATTTAAATTAAGAAAATAGCAGAAAAATAGAAACTAGCCTTTTAAAAATAGGAAATAAATGCAATAAATTTAGGAAAAATTTTATTATCACTTTTAAAAATATTAAAGGACAAAGTATCCATAAAATAACATATTAACACAAATTAAAATAAAATATGACAAAGAAAATGTAATTTATATAATTTAAAATAGACAAAATTGTTAAATAAATCAAATTGCACTCAAAATTGAAATGTACATAACTTTTACAATTCAAATCCGTTTTCAATGAAACGAAAAGTAGTATTCAATTTATTAAATCTATTTTCATAATAAAAGATAAAATTTAAGAATTTAAATATTTAAATTTAAGGTTTAAAAATCAAAGTTTGACCAGTTTGACCAAAAATCCCTTTTTCAGGAAAATGTTCAATTTATACCAGTTTGAAATTAAAATTCACATAATAATCAACATTTATATTTTAAAATGAAATGTTTGAAATAAAACAAGTTTAAAATAATTTAAATTAAAATAAAGTCAAATTTAAATATATGCAGAAATCTAGGGTTGTTACAGCGTCGCCCCTCCACTATCTCGACGAATCCACAACACCTAGACAAGAGCCGCTCCCTCGAACTCACTACCGGCGAAGGCGCCTTCAATTGGCGAATCCCCATAAGCCGATGCCAGGCCTTAAATCGCCTCACTCCAATAGTTAAATCCATGCGCGACTCCTACATAGTGGCTCGCCTCATCCTCCCACGAACCCTACGTGGTGTCGCGAATTTATGTCTGAACAATTTGATTTTGAAGAAAAAAGGAGGCGGCCATTTTATTTTGAAAGTCGATTTCGTTCGACTGGGAGTGGAAAATAAATCGCGTGAATATGAACTGAGGGGAAAAGGTTTCGATATATACACAATCTTCTCATATGGTTGATTCGATTTTAGCTTCTGAGGGAAGAAAAAGGGTACGTGATGGTTGCGTGTACAAAGTTATCTACAGTGAATTGAAGGGAAAGCATAATGGTCAGACGTGAAATTATTTCGGCTGAAGATTGACTGGTATATGGATATATATTATTTAAAGATTTTATCGTCTCGAAAACGTAGCTAAAAATCTCAATCTCCTATCGGGGCATGCCGCTAGGCGTTTATAATGTTACACCCCTATTTCGAACGCAATGGAAAAGGTTTCGAGTCCTAATTCGATCGTATGGAGAAGATAGCTTTTTGGACCCAGCCATTATATTAAATTTTCGATATAAATTTCAGTGCGTTTATCTATCGTACGATCACACGACAACTCCAAATGCTCCGAAATTTGAAATCCGATAATAATACAATATTACGGATCCAATGAAACTGGTTTCGTCGAATTCCGAAACTGTGCCTCGGAAGGGTATTTTTAAATATCGATTTGAATGATATATTTTTAAAACTGAACAAAACACCTTTAAATTCAAATTTAAAAGTTCTATCACCTTCATTATTATCAATGTAAATTTTCCAAGCTTTCAAATTATTTTTAACAGGCTTAAAACTCCCGATTCAACATTTTACCCAACTTCAAATTATTTAATTTAATAATTAAATTACCCAATAAATGGTGATATTTGAAATTCAAGTTAAAAATTAACTTTTAAATATTTAAAATCAATTTCAAATATCCAAACATTCCGGGTCGTCACATTCCTCCCCCTTAAAGGAATTTCGTCCTCGAAATTACTAGTTAAGAAGAATGGTCCATAACCCGTTACTATTCCCAATCCTAACAGTTTTTAACAATACCCAAAACCATCTTTTTAATAAAGACATTATCACCCTTACTAACTTTCCAAACTTCTTCCATTAGTTCCAACCGATATCACTTATTCAACCATTCAAATTTAAATTTAAAATCAACTTTAAATTATCAAAATTTTCTCAAAAATTTTCTAATTCTTTAAATTTTGAAAAATTTTGCCAACGCCTCCTTTGCGCGGCTAGCTCGGTACAACTACAAAATGCCTCTACGGGCCCCCAAATTTCAAGAGAAAACAAAAGGCCAAGTGGCTAGACAAGAAAATCATCAAATTTCATACAGAAATTTAAATACATACCTCTTTGTCGGGCAATTCAAATTTATCTTCTGAATTCAAAACATCAATTTATCCTTTTCTTTTTAAACACATGTGTCCTACCTAGCAATAATATCTAATTACAGAATCCAAATCATTTTATTCATTTCCTTACAAATTTTTCAATATCCATTTTACTTTAGCCGTACGATGTACCTATATCATCCGTACGCAATATCAATTATGATCGCTCACTCGATCACACAATTTCACTTCCGAACTAGTATTGTCCACCCGACTTCCTAGTGCGGACTCAGATCTAGTTTCTTGATCAGAAACCGTCATTCTCCTTGCATAGCCACAAACTATGATAGAGAATATCCAGAATCAATCAAAATCCATCCACGGTTCGCCGTCGAAAATCGAGTGAAAAAAAACCTAACTCGGATCGGTATAATTACCTTGAAATTCTGTGCTCGAATCCGTATCAAATCACTTATGCGAATAAAATAATATACGTACATCCTACGTATTAATTTCAATTGATTATTAGCTATATCAATTTTCTCTTTTATTCACATTTATTTTGATTCCATCCACTTATTTACAACCATCCCATTTCCTCATTTCCAGTTTTAAATCTTCATTCAATTATTCACTTAGTATATTTTTTATCCCAAAATTACTTAGTATATTCCCAATACCAATTTACTTAAGAATTTCATTCTTCATTTCTTAAGTTCAATATAAATATTTCATATATTTCTTAAATTTATTTTTACTTCACTATTGAAGTTTATATCCATTTCTATTCACTTTGCCTTCACAATTCCATTTGAATTCAATTTGCTTCAATTTACAAATTATTTCAAATCTAAATACTTTTTCCCAATTTTCATTCAGATTTTCTTTTTCAATTTTACTTGAATTCAATTCATCTCCAACCTCTGAATATTGAATTTTATTTACCTTTATCTCAAATTCCAATTTTAAATCATTTGGCGTTAGTGAAAAATTTCAAAAAAAATTCTAACTCCCAAAATTTTTGGAAAATTTTGGCAGAGTCTCCTTTGTACGGAGGAGCTTTTGCAATTTGACAAGAGATATAAATATATAATCGACCCACACGGTCGAAAAAACAAAAACAGTTCATATTTCCTATTTTTATTACGTAGGCGTACCTCTATTTAGCATTTTTAAGCAAGCGGCTTATTTAATTAGCATTTTGTGCAACCAAATCCAGCCACACGGCTTCCCTATACCTGTACTTACTCAATTAAAACATGTAAGTGCCAAATATATGCAATTTACAACATTTCACTTTCGTTTACAACCTAATACATGAATTCTATAAACAATGCATGTTATATAGTTTTCATAGGCACGTATAAGGTTTCGACACCTATTTCAATTGCATATTTGCATAATTTTCATTCGAAACCATTTTATTTAGGCTCGACAACATTCCTTGCTTGTATATTAATAACCATTTACAAATTAATTCAACTCAAACTTTTATTTAATGGACTTTCATTTTCACCCGAAGCCAAGCTTCCATAATTTAAACTTAAGTTAATTTACATCAAATCATTCCAATTTCATAACTTAAGTTCATTCTCATTTTATTTGATTCTCATCAAATTCCATCTAATTCAAATTGTCCATTCGCTTTATCCAATTTAAATTTTAATTCACATTCTCAATTTATTTCTAAACTTATTTTATTAATAACAAGACCAATTCAATTTTTATAAATACAAGGCCATTTCCAATTTATTTCTACTCATTTGAGTTTTATTTGCAATTCAAACCATTACTATTATTATCCAATCTTATTTCATTTACTTGCAACATACGCTGAATATTATTTATAACTTAAGCTTGACTTCAAAATCCATTTTTAACTCCCAATTCAACTTTAACTATACTTACTTGAGTTCAATCTTATTTTATATCTCAGGTTTGGATTTTCATTTCAATTCCAAAATACCAAACAAATTTATTCTGGCTTATTACTTCACTTTTAGACTTTTATAAGTCATACACTTATTAATTTTTCCCACTTCCATTCAAGTTATGATTTTATAACTTATCTCGTCAGAATTTTCAATTCCATTCTGAATTTAATTTTTCTTTAATTTTTAATTTATTTCCAAATCAATTTAAATATTGAATTCCATTTTATGCTAACATATTCAAAATTTTATAAATTATATTCAATAAACATTTTCAATTTACTTCCAGAATTTTAAACAATTTCTTAAACATTCCAAAACATTTAAACCAACTCCAGAGTTTTCAACAATCTCTTAAGTATTTCAAAAATCAAAGCGGTTTTACCAAACCAAAGTTTCAACATTTCAAAATCACCTTTGAAATCAATTATATCCAAAATCCTTTGGTATAACCAACTATTTCTTTGAATTTCAAAACCAAAACTCAGCTTTGCAAACAAACACCAATCCAAAACATCCAGATAGCAATCCCTCTCTGGGAAACTCGAAAATGAACACCGATGATGTCGCGATCATCATCGGAATTATTTTCCAGCAACCAAAAAGAGTTTAGTGCTTTTATCCCAATCAAAAGCATTCAAATATTTTAAAATTCCAAACCTCACCAGATTTCGAATTCAACTCAAAAATATTTCTCAAATACTATCACCATTATTTCTCCAAAGCTTTGAAAACCATTTTCAAACCCAAAAGAATTTAAACTTTTCCCAAAATTTCAAATTCCAAATCCATCCAATTCATATTCAACATTACTTTGGAATTTTCAACTCAATTTATTTCAAATATTTCTCTGGAATTCTATTTCAGGTTATAAATCACATTTATAGTTTACATTTACATATCTCATTTGTATATGAATTTATTTCTTAGCTGTTAGTTATGATTTCAATTTCTTATTCAATTTCCTCACAATAGTGATAATAATTTAATATTACCACTTCCTACCATCCAAGCAACCATGTATATCTATAATAATTCCTGAAAATTATTTCTTTTATATACAAAAATAATTTGGGTAAAATTATTTCATTTACCCTATTTTAAAACAACACTATGTCGAATTGTTCTATTCAAGTGTTTAGAGATCCCTATCAATAACGTTAATTACTCGTATTGACCAGAATCCATAAACTACTCAATAAACCAATCAACACAATATAAAACCATTTTATATCCACTAACAAATACGCGCTCATATCTATTAATACACTCAAACTCATTCTAGAGTACTACTGACTCTATTTCAATGAGTAATCCCACCAGAGCCAAGGTTATCGCCAGCCTAAGCTTCGATACCAAGTGTAACGACCCGATTTTTCATACCCGAAAAATCGAACCATCAGGATTAGAAGAAGAAGGAGGTAGAAGAAGCAGAAGCCAAAACAACATCAGAATCTCACAAACGTAGCGGAACAATATATAATAGATAAATGACAAATCTTTAAAACAAAAAAATTACATCTGTTTATACATTATATCATCAGAGTACAACACAATTCATAACACACAACTGGATAGTTATCATTACCTGTCCTCACAAAACTGAATACACAGCGGAATAATAATCAAGTACGGAAGTACGTCTCGCCAACCAGCTCGTCTCCTGAGCTCCACAGCATCATATCCTGTATTCTATAATACTCGGTCTGACCCGAGCATTATAATAAAATAACACCCGAGTCAGTCTGGAAAACCAGCGTGAGAAAATACACTCAATTAGATTATTAAAGTTTTCCAAACCCTTTGAAATCAAAAGCATCTCGTAAGACCACGCCACAAATAAACATGTCGGGTTTTTACCTTTCGATAGCCAAAACACTTTTATCAAATCCGTCTGATATTATAATAGTGTCTATAGAAAGTAAAATAGAATCTAGCTGAAATGCTTGCATCTCACGTTTCAGTAATAGTTGGGCACAATCAAAACCGTACAGGCGCGTTGGAGAATGGATTTCCAACTAATGACTAGGCACTGGGGTACAACTTGTCACAGTACCTGGTCTACATCAGCGTACCGAGGACCACGCCCGATCCCCTGCAACACAAAGCCGAAACTACCCCTTACTGGATAATTCCGAGTAAGATCACCCCACGGTTGGGATCAGCAACCGCACCACTAAGCCGAAATAAAAAGGAACATCTAGACAGGGATGACCTCAACCTAATGGGTGCTACCCACATAGCCTTGCTGCATAACCCCTGATTTTCAGTCATTCCCGGTTGATGAGGCTCGAGGCTAAGCGTTACCTTTTTAGAACATATCACTTAGAATGCTCATCGTCCACCTGACGATGTTTCGAAAGCATTCATCCATACAAGTCCGTCCCGGGTCCGAACGGAACCAAAGGCACTACTCCTACTACATCCATTTTGGAATCACCCTCAGGATTAGTAGCGACTAGCCCTTGCACTTCACTGCTCCATCTTCGATTCCCAAACTCGTTTTCCCCATGAAAACGTACAAACCGGATCGAAGTGGTTTTCGAGAAATAAATCCCGATCCCAGTCTCTTCGAAACGATCGACGAATTGGTCAATATTGATAGTCGGTTATTTAACTATCAATTACATTCACAACCAATCATCAAGCCACAATAATTTCTCCCAAATTATTTATTTATCTCAAATATCTTCACAAGATATATTTCCACCTTTTAACCCTTTTAAAACAGTTTCAACCCGTATTTCTCTCATGGAATAAATTCCCCAAATAATTTCTATTTCCACTGAAATCTCCAAGTACAAATACTTTAGATTTAAAAATAACTTTAAAACACTTTATTATAAAATATACTTTAAATATTAAATTAAAAACTACTTTAATACTTTATTCAAAAATATATACTTTAAGAATATTTAAAATAAAACTACTTTATAAAATATAAAACTAACTTTTTATCTTTTAAAACATAATACCCAGTCACCTTTAAATAATTACTACTAAATAAATTTGGAAAATACTTACTTTAAAACTTAAACGTTTAAAAATAATAAATTTTCTAAAACATGCTTTTAAAACAATCCTTAAAACTTTTAACTTATACTTAAAAATTTGCTTTGAAAACGTACTTGGCTATCCTAGGAAATACACTTCTCTTTCACATCTTTTAAATATTTTTAACCAAATTTACCCATTCTTTTAATAAATTCCCACCGTGAATTTATTCTTCCAAATATCCACTGATATATTACTTTCACTTTCATAAACCCAGTTTATAAATTTCATAGTCTTATCCTCCTTTAAAATTCCAATTTCAACACTTAATCAATTTCTAAATTGATTTCCAAATCAATTCCATTTTAATATAAATTCTTTTACTTACTCAAATTTATTTTAAAAATCCGTTAATTTCATTAATTCCAGATTCAGCTTCTAAATTAGGATTTTAAAAATCTTATTTAACTTGAAATTACAAATTTCATGTTTATCTTCATATTTGTTCCTTGTCTTTCAAACAAATTTAAACCTTGAATTTTTAAAATAAATTCTTTACTCCTTTTAAATATTATCACTTGAATTTATTTATTCAAAATATCTCTTTCCCAAACTTTGGACTTACTTGTTCAATTAAAAAAACAACTTTTATTCTTCCCATTCATTTTAAATTATCTAAATTCCTTATAATAATTTTATTTGATAGTTTCCTTTTTATTTACCTTAAAAATTCCAAACTTCATATATATATATATATATATTTCAATTCTCAAAATTCCAATATATATATATACAACCAAGCCAGAGTAATCAATAAATTCTAATTCCCAATATGATCAATAAAATTCATCACAGATCATCACATAGTCATAACGTTGAATATACACAATAAATTCAAACGATTTGAGGAATCCAGTTGGATCCCTCCAACCTGCTTTCCCTGCATCCACACATGTTAGCACAATATAAAATACCAATTCCACTTTGAGGTGGAATATCACGGTATATGGGATTAATACAATATCATCCGCTATTATGCGGCGCATAGGGTCTCATCCGCTATATAATACGGGAAATCAATCACTCCAATATATACTATATACTACTATATAATATATCACATCCAATCAATTCAATCATTCAACCAAATATTTAAATTTAACCATTTAAATTTAAATTAAACCCAGATGAGTGAGATTTACTCACCTTTGATTTTTAATTTGCAATCCGATCCACACCGGCTTGATTCTCCACGATTTTAGACCTTGTATAAACATTATATGGTTTTATTAATCATTTTGAAATAATCGGACAATCAATTTCCATTTATTTATTAAATTTTGAACTAATAATTTTAATTAAACAAATTCTCCTTTAAACACAAATGTATCTTTAATTCCCATTTTGAACTACATATATACCTTTAAAAATCTATATAGATTTAAAAATCTAATTTTTATATAACTCTTATATTCCAAAATCCTATGTATATATATATTTCCTGTTTTACTGCATATTCATATATTTATTAAATTCTAATGAATAAAATTTCTTTCGAACATATATGTATATATATATTAAAAACAGAAATGGTTTTGTAAAACTTACTGTTATATATTTATTTATTTTATTTATTTTTTTATTAACTCAACAACCCAGATTCAGAAATCAAATTAAATTTATTACAAACGAAACCTTACTGTAAATTTGAAATTTCCCTTTTCTTTTCTAACAGTTTAAATTCCAAAAACTAAATCAGATTAAGCCATTAACCTAAAGCAAACAGCACAATAACTCACCAGATCACGACCCTACCTTCCTTCCCAAAGAGGCAGGCTGCACGCGAAATGTCGAAGAACCCATCCTCCTCGAAAACTCCTCAACCCGCCATCGCGTCACCCCTCCACTGTCTCGACGAATCCACAACACCTAGACAAGAGCCGTTCCATTGAACTCACTACCGGCGAAGGCGCCTTCAATCGGCGAATCCCCATAAGCTGATACCAGGCCTTAAATCGCCTCACTCCAACAGCTAAATCCCTGCGCGACTCCTACATCGTGGCTCGCCTCATCCTCCCATGAACCCCACGTGGTGTCGCGAATTTATGTCTGAACAATTTGATTTTGAAGAAAAAAGGAGGCGGCCATTTTATTTTGAAAGTCGATTTCGTTCGACTGGGAGTGGAAAATAAATCGCGTGAATATGAACTGAGGGGAAAAGGTTTCGATATATACACAATCTTCTTAGATGGTTGATTCGATTTTAGCTTCTAAGGGAAGAAAAAGGGTACGTGATGGTTGCGTGTACAAAGTTGTCTACAGTGAATTGAAGGGAAAGCATAAAGGTCAGACGTGAAATTATTTCGGCTGAAGATTGACTGGTATATGGATATATATTATTTAAATATTTTATCGTCTCGAAAACGTAGCTAAAAATCTCAATCTCCTATCGGGGCGTGTCGCTAGGCGTTTATAATGTTACACCCCTATTTCGAACGCAATGGAAAAGGTTTCGATTCCTAATTCGATCGTATGAAGAAGATAGTTTTTTGGACCCAGCCATTATATTAAATTTTCAATATAAATTTCAGCGCGTTTATCTATTGTGCGATCACACGACAACTCCAAACGCTCCAAAATTTGAAATCCGATAATAATACAATATTACGGATCCAATGGAACTGGTTTTGTCGAATTTCGAGACTATGCCTCGGAAGGCTATTTTTAAATATCGATTTGAACGATATATTTTTAAAACTGAACAAAACACCTTTAAATTCAAATTTAAAAGTTCTATCACCTTCAGTATTATCAATGTAAATTTTCCAAGCCTTCAAATTATTTTTAACAGGCTTAAAACTCCCGATTCAACATTTTACCCAACTTCAAATTATTTAATTTAATAATTAAATTACCCAATAAATGGTGATATTTGAAATTCAAGTTAAAAATTAACTTTTAAATATTTAAAATCAATTAAATATCTCAATTTCAAATATCCAAAAATTCCAGGTCATCACACTTCTTGTTTATAGGGTTTTACTTCGATCCCTCTTGTGGTTGTTGAGTTATTAATTGTTTTCTATCGAAATGCACTTGCTCCTGTGTGTTGAACCATATCCCATACTTCGAACATTCTACCTTACATATCTATCAATTCCATTCAATCTTGACTTCATGTTATTATCTATACTTTATTTCTGGGTTCCATAATCATCACTCTGGACTCATCAGCCTCAATAATCGCGTAGTCTGTTGGGTTAAATCCGCCTATATACTGCCTTGGCAAAAGGTGGGTTAACACTTTGCCCCCCAAAACATGCCTTGCGATTGGAAGGTGTGTTTTGAATTGTCGTAAATCCAAAATTCGAAATCCATAATCCATTGATAGTCATATTTTGCAATCCAGAATCCAATCCATTGCCAATCCAAATCCATGATCTCTCCGGATCATTAGTGAAATCCATGACTGTTTCGAGCCGATATCCAATTCTGAATACATTCCAAATTCTTAGCCGAATCCATATCTATCCAAAGCCAATAGCCAAATCCATGATCTTACCGGATTATTTGCCAAATCCAAAGCCTCGATCTCACTAGATACTTGCCGAACACAATCCATATTCGACGACCTGAGTAGGCCGATCCATCGGGTTCGAGCGAAGCGACCTACCCCTTGCCAGGCATAGTCCATACCCGATGACCATGATCTCTCTGAATCCTTGTCGAGCATAATCCACACTCGACGACCTGAGTAGGATGATCCATCGTGTTCGAGCAAAGCGACCTACCCTTTGCCGGGCATAGTCCATACCTGAGGACTTTGATCTCTCCGGATCCTTAACGAGTACAATCCATACTCGATGACCTGAGTAGGACGATCCATCACGTTTAAGCAAAGCAACCTACCCCTTGCCAGGCATAGTCCATACCTGACGACTTGTGTTATCTATTACATTAATCCAAATTTAAACATTCCTAAGTCCATTTGTCAAAATATAAAATATGAGTCCGTACAACCAATAAGCCAGAGTTCGAAGCAAACAAGAAGAAAAAATAAGAAAAGGAAAAACTAACTTTACAAACCCGAGCACTACGATTTATCATCATCTCAAAGCATGCTTAGGGACCGTCCTCGATCCCGTATATATGTAAGTGACTTAGCCATCCTACGGCGGAGTTTGTTACTTATTCCATGCCATCCTGATCAATTGATGACAAGTTGATGATGATGCCTTAATCCAGTGTTATTTTCATTCGAGGTGGACGATGGCTGCTCCCATTCCACCGTCGCAGCCTGAGTCCTCACGTATTGTTGTAACTGACCACTCCTCACGTGTTCCTCAATGTTATCCTTCAAATGCCTGTAGTCATTTGTATTGTGCCCATCCAGCTCATGGAATAGACAGCGCTTTTCTGATGTCCATTTGCGTTCGTAGGGTTCCCTCCTTGTCGGTCTTCGATACGGAAGGCGTCGTCGAGTATCTAGATATATATGTTCTAGGGTTTCGTTCAATTCCGAGTAAGAAGAGAATTTGGGTTCCCTCCTCTGTCGCTTCGATCCATCAAAGTTATTATTTATGTTTCGTTTACCCTTGTCCTTTCCTAAGCTCTCACCAGGCGGTTCTCCACCCTGTACCGTATTAACTTCCTTTGCCTCTTTATCAGCTTTCGCATCTTCTTGTCGTAGAAACCTTTCTGCTTCATGGTAGAATTCCCCAAGATTCATTGGTGGATCCCATATCAATGATATCTTAAAATCTAAATTACCTGCAACTCTTGATACTGCAGCCATCAAAACCATTGATGGATCCGGTCGATCCACCGAAACAATTGCCGCATTGAACCTGGTTAAGAAATTATTGAGTGATTCTCCTGTCCACGGCTTTACTGATGTCAATGTCATCACATTCTTGGGTCTCGTAATGTGAACTCGAAACTGCTTCATAAATCTTTCGACCAATTCCATCTATGTGCTAATAGAACCACTCTCCAACTGTCTAAACCATAGCGCAGCTACATCCATTAAGTACAGGGGAAGCATCACGCCAGTGCTTCTTTCAATGCCCCTAGTACTTACATGTGTCATATATACCTCATCATATGCATAGTTGGATCCGACTTTCCATCATAAACTTCCAGTGCAGGTAGTTTGAACTCTGGTGAATTCCTAGAATTCCTAATATTATGAGCGAATGGACTTCTATTTACATCCTCCTTTAGATCCTTGTTCACTAATCCTCCACACATAGCTTGCCTGATCATCTCTGCAAACCTGTCGTTGTCTTCCAGTGGTAGTCTTCTATCAACACGTCCAAGTTGCTCCCCGAGTCTACGAGGGAATTCTGGAACATATTCCTCTAGACGAGCATCCAAATTCCGATTCGCACCAAGCTCCATGGGATTGACCATAGATCCTCCAAGATCACGATTGACCAGACCCGGGGGCATGCCTCCATGTCTTTAGGGATCGGTGTCGATCCCTCTGGAGGGATCGACGCCGATCCCTCTAAGATGGCCGGGGACTGCCCCTGGCTGCTCTGTTCCACTCCTTTGTCCAATAGCTCCATCTCCATGCTCCTGGTTCTGATTTCCAGTGAATCTTTCCACCTCAACCCCTTGATCCATAGCTCCAATAGTCCCTATCATTCCAACTCCCTGGTTTTGCATTCCAGCTCATATGGCTCCAGCCTGTCTGATCTGTCGGAGAAGATTCTACATCATCTCCTTCTGTCTTTTCAGCATTCGTTCGTGCATAGCGTCCATCATTGTTCCCATTTCATCTCTGGTGATGTAGATAGATGTTTGATTAGATCCAGCTCCCAAGGAAGCCTTATGACTCCCTTCACGATGGCTCCTATCCACTGCTTGTCTCCTTGTTGATTGTCTCACCATTGCTCCAAATCCAAGCTCTCTAATTGATTCCAAATCTAAACTCCAAATCCATGGGGGATAGCTCTCTCAGTGAAAGCACCAAAAGGTTGGCATCAAAATTAGCCACCAACACTTAATTATGTAAAAGTACCAATATCCAATCCAATCACATAAATATAAAGAGAAATAAATGAAGAACAAAATTAAAATAACCAAAAAGCAAGTAAAAAGAAGATTTATAGTGGTTCGGCTAACTCCGGCCTACATTTACTCCCACATCATCCTTTTTATTATACTGAAGTTCATTTACATTTACAATCCAAAATCCAAGAATAAAATTGGCAGAGTGTAGCCTGGGTTGAAGATAAAGAGAAGCAAAAAATCCTTTTTCTGACACCATGCCTGCTGTATTTATAAAGGAAGGCGTGCACGGATCGGGCTGAAATTTTGACAGAAGGGTCGGGAGACCAAGACGAGGCCACCTAAAAATTTCCAGGACCATTTGGGCCCACAATAGGGATCGGTACCAATCCCTATTAGTGTGTCCAAATGGCCTTCAATCCCTATGAGAGGTGCTCCATGATGTTAGCTACTTGCCCTCCAAATTTCATGCCATTTTGACTTATGGTTTGTGAGATATCGCGTTTTCCGTGAAGTGGTGTTGCTTAAATTCTGATTTCTGCCAATCCCACTAGAGGGATAAGTACTGATCCCTCCAATCTCTTCCAAATGAAATGCGATCCCTAGGGAAGCTTCTCTATGTTGTATTATGCTTAGCCTCCAAGTTTCACGCCAATTGGATTAGTAGAACTCGAGTTATTGATCAATCTTTCTTGTAATAAGTTGTGAAGACTGATTACAGCCAATCCACGTGGAAGGATGGGTACTGATCCATTCAACTTGCTCCAAATGATATGCGATCCCTGTGGGGTGTTCCATATGTTACAATTAGCTTGTGTTCCAAGTTTCATGTCAATTGGATCAGTAGATATTAAGATATTGACTAATCACTGCCAGAATTTGAATATAGCTGACCCCTACAAGGGAAGAGTGCCGACCCCTATGGAGGAATCATTACCGATCCCTTCAAGTTACATAATTTAGGGTGCGACCCCTAGTGTGAACTCCCTAGGGTCCCCTTTTCTTGTTGTTAGAGTTTCACTTCGATCCCTCTGTGATTGTTGAGTTATTAATTGTTTTCTATCGAAATGCACATGCTCCTATGTGTTGAACCATATCTCATACTTTGAACATTCTACCTTCCATATCTATCAATTCCATTCAATCTTGACTTCAAGTTATTATCTACACTTTATTTCTGGGTCCAACAATCATCACTCTGGACTCATCGGCCTCAATAATCGTGAAGTCTGTTGGGTTAAATCCTTCTATATACTGCCTTGGCAAAAGGTGGGTTAACAGAATAAAATATAATTTACTTGTTAAAATAGTAAAGAAACCCCTAAGGTTGTCTTTATAAAAATAAACACAAATTCCTAAAACCAAGGCATTTAAAAGTGTTGATATAACAACTATTTTGCTTCTAACTTTTACAACTTTGTTATACAATTTCTATAACTTTCCAAATCAATTCTTTTATGTCAAATACACCAAAACATGTGTAGAGAACTACAACATATATACTTTAACAATATATTCATATTTTAACCAATTTAACATATATTAAATATAAGGGATTTTAAAGTGCTTTTATAGCGACTATTTCGCTTCAAACATTCACAACATACTTCAAATTTACACACAATATTTTTAAACATGTAAACAACAATTCATGGCCATAATACATGTTTTGGAGGGTTACAAGAGAGATTATACTACAAATATTGTTGTGACTTGCTTTCCAAAGCAAGGAGGGGTCCAAAAGTTATAACTTGCACTGTTCTCTATTATAAACTTCATATTTTACACAACAAACATTATATACTTGCAAGATGGTGAGTAAACTCACTTATAAGCATGACTAACACAAGCACAAGCTCTCAGAATCATGGAGCAACTTCCTACCATCACCTAAACACCAAAGCTACCACCTTCCTCCTTCACAAGCCAAGACATGCCTCCCCATGCTCATGGCCTAGGTTTGGTTTCCCCTTTTTTCTTCACTTCTTAAATGATAAATCATGTTTCCTAGATTATTTAGAACTTTGGTAGAGTTTGGAAGAGAAAGGAGTTGATTTTTATTTGTTTTGAAGAATTTAAGAGGAGAAAAGAAGTGTTTGAATTATTTTTCTTTTTTTCTCAAAACTTTGTAAATATTTTTGTGATATAAAAAAGTGTAGAAAGGAGTTAAAAATGAGACAAAAGAACCCCTACATACACATGTTTGGCCGGCTAAATAATGTCTCCCTCTTCCATGCTTTGAAGCATGCTTTCCTTAAATCACTCCATGTTTAGCTCCTTAAATCACTCTCTCTTATCCCTTTCTAGAAGCTCTTAGGATTTAATTGATTTGTTATGAAACAAAATGTATTTCTTAGTTACTATGTCTTTACTAATTTATTAGACATGTACAAATGAGTTCAAACAACTTATATTGAATAAAAAGTTGATTATCAATAAAACAATTTTTAATCACATTATCGATATTTCTTCAAAGTATTTATTTTTGTAAAAAAATTTCAAAAAAAACTTTACTAACATTAGTTATTAATAAAAAAGAGGTTAACAAGGTTATTAAATCTATTTAATCACATTAAATCCAAGATCTAAATATTTAAATAATTCAGATATTTAAATACGAAGTGTTTGAAATTTCGAGTAGTTACAAAATACCTTTTAGATTGGATTTAAAATCTCTTCAGACTTCATAGGCTCAATAGATCCAAAAAGGATTTTTGTTTGAAATTTACCATTTAACTACGCAGCGGGCTGGCTCAGTTCCAACACAATTGTGGGACAACAAATTCTAGGTTCTTTTATGCTAAAATGTCTACAAGGAGACATAAAAATAGAATTCGGGCTTTATTAAATGTATATTGGGTGTATACATATGATAAAGACTAAATTAAAGAGTAGGCCATTGAGTTCTACACTAATCTATTTAATGGTGAACAAATTTGTAGTTACCCCTATACACATTGATATAAATTATACGGGAAAAAGACACCTTTTTATCCTTGTTACTATTAGGGAAATTAAGATTTTTGTTTTCTCTATTGATGATGCAAAGAGTCCAGTCTAGATGTTTATTCTTCTAAATTTTTAAACTTTACCAGGATGTTTTAGAGAAAGAAATGTTTTATGTTATTATACAAAATTTTCAAACCTGGAAACTTGCAACTGGTCTAAATCATAATTTTATAACTGTGGTCCCAAAGTAGATAACCCCAATACATTTCAGATTATAGACTTGTCTAATGTGCTAGTATTCTTTACAAAGTTGTTATAGAAATAATATATGTTAGAATAAAGCATTTCTTTTCTTATCTAATTGCTAAGAATTAATCTACACATATTCCAAAAAGAAGTATTAGTGAAAATATTCTAATACCTCATGAACTAGTCAGAGACTTCAAAAAAAATGGGAAGAGGTAAAAAGTACATTAAAATTGATCTTTAAAAAGCATATGAAACGATTAATAGGGAATTTTCTATTATATGCTTCCCAGCATGGTTTTTCCAAATTCATTGATAACTTTTACATATGAGTGCATTTCAACACCTACCTTTCAAAGGAATCAGGCCAATCGAAAGCAAGTGAAATAATTAGATTTCAAAAAATTTCCTACTTTGGGCCTTAATTAAGCCTATTAAGCCTAAATTGATTTTAGATCTAATTTAAATTTTTGAATAAAAATTTATTTCATTTGTTTTAAAATTAGTTTAAGTTTAATTTGATGTTACTATAAATTAGAGTATATCAAATATACTCTTGTATGTATATGTGTGTGATAGTTAATTTCTTTGTGTTATTGTTTTGGCAAGTGAAGAGTCAAGTTGTTGATTATGTGAATTGTTTAATGTGTCATTAATGTCATATCTAATTAATCTATTCATCAAAAGAAATCAATGTGAATCAAATTCAATTAAATGAATGAGGGAGGTTTTATTTTGGAAGAGAAGCTTTTCATTCCTCTCTCTTAATTAAATTAATTGGTTGATTTTTTAAATGACAGTTTTACCAAGTTCGTATTTGGTATATTTTATGAGCATATCTAAATGTACTCAAGTGTGTATAGCGCAAGCGTAACTTTTCAAATTGTGTGCATAGTTAATGTGTATGTGTTTAGGTGTTAGGATTTATACCGGAACCTGTGCAATTAATTCCCCGATATTGTCTCGATATATCCCGTAGCGGACTTTTGGGGCAACGATATTCCTATAAAGCGGCCCAATATAGCGGATCCGCTATTATCCCCGATATTGGGGCAATAATCCGCTATATCCCTGATTTTGTTGCCCCGCTATATCCCCCTTTCCTATAAATAAGCATTTTGCTTGATGTCTTTCTTTTAAGTTTTATGGTAACTTCAAAGTTGATGTAACAATGATATACGATGTTGGTTATTATAACTAGTTATAACTTTTTAAGTGTCAACTTTGGTTATCTTTACTTTATTATAACTTGTTTTGCTTGGTGGGAAATAATAAGTAATAATTGTTCCTCTTTTTAATGTAGAATGTTCATCATTCCTCTTTTTAAAGTCGTCTGCTATATCTTGCTATATCCTCGATATACCTCCGCTACAACTTTTCACACCTCAAACGCTATGGAGCGATAGAGCGCTTTAACTACACAGACCGGAATAGACAAATTCGCCCTTTATATATGCATTAGTTGTCCAAAACATTGCTTGCAAATAAGTAAGTGCCTATATATATACGAATATTTCAAAATATTATTTTTAATTAAATCCCTAACTGAATCTAAGTTGATTTTGAACAAATCAACAAATCTAAATTCAAAATTTTGTTTCCAAGATATCATGTTGTCTGATTTGGTAATACAATATGAAAACAGATCTATATCTTTAAATTCAAAATAAATTATATATCAATAATATAAATCAAAATGAAAATGAAAATGAAAATAATATTTAGTAAATAATATTTATTTCCAAAACCATAACCATTATTTTAATCCAAAAGAAAAGTTCTATCAAACGAGGTTAGAATGTTAATTTATGTATGTTTATACATTAAGATGGATCTCCTTTAATATTAATATACATATATACATGTGTGTGTAATCCTTTTTTCTTATAAAAAACTTATTATAATATAATTTTCAAATTAGTGTGTGTGTGTGTATCTTTGTATGTATATATGTAACGACCCGGATTTTTCGTTGTTCGATTTTGAATATTTAAATGGTTTTAAATATTGAATTTGAATTATAGAATGTTTTTGAATATGAAAATTGGGTTTATTTATAAGATAAATTCAAAAATTTAAATATAGCAATTTATTGGATAATTTAATTATTAAAGTTTATTGGTCAAATTATTATATCTTGAGTTTTAAGCCCGATAAAAATTATTTAAAGGCTTGTAAAATTTATATTGATAGTAACGAAGATAATAAAAGTTTTAAAAGTGATTTGTTCAGTTTTAAAAATATATCGTTTAAATTGACATTTAAAAATAGCTTTCCGAGGCACAGTCTTAGAATTCGACGAAACCAGTTCCATTGGATCCGTAATAGTGTATTTCAAATTTCGTAGCGTTTGAAGTTATCGTTTGGTCGTACGATATAGAAACGCGTTGAAATTAATATCGAATTTAATATAATAATTAGGTCCAAAAAGCTATCTTCTCCATACGATCGAATTAGGACTCGAAAACTTTTCCATCGCGTACAGAATAAGGGTATAACATTATGAACGCCTAGCGGCACGCCATGATAGGATTTCGAGATTTTGAGTTGCGTAAATCGAGACATTTTGAAATTTTAAATTAATAAATTGTCTAGCTAATGTTCACATCAATTTTTATTTTCACCCTTTCAAATCACTATGCTATTGTCTATCCATACACGCTAGACCAAGTTTACACACGACATCCCCTTTTCTCCTTTTAAAATCACGTCTCTTCCCTCTATAAAATATAAAATCCTCAGAAAAAAAAGAAATGGCTGTTGCTAAATAATCGTGATGCTTACCTTTTAAAATTGGAAGCCGCGTCTTCTCTGAAACGAATTTGAAAATCGAATTCATGTGTATTAAAAAAAAGTAAATCAGAAGAGAGGAAATTCCTCTCGATTGAGTCACGGCGAACTCGAGCAGGCGGCGACTTCGATTTCAATCGATGGAGAGGGAGGCGACCTGAGGGAATCGCTCGTGCGCGCATAGGTAGATGGGGGAGGCTCGATGTCAGGAGCCGCGACAGAGGCAAAGGCGGGTGTAGGGGTGGCTCGGCTAGGCGATGCAGAGGGGAAGTCGCGATTTGGTGGTAATAGGTAGGCGGTGAGTTGGACGTTGGAGTTGTGAAGAGGTGTAGCGATTGTGAATCGAAGCGGGGGTCGGAGCTGAGGCAATTTTGGGCGAAGTCGATTTGGGGTGGTGGCGCAAGCGTAGTTTGGCAGGGACGGTTTGTCAGTAGCGGCAGGTGGTTGTTGATCAGGTGGAAGGCTCGCGATGTTTGGTTCCAGTCAGTGTGGTGGGCGACATCGGAATGGGTGAGGCCGGAAATGGTTTTTGGGGCCAGGCTGTGTTCGCGACCGTTTGGGTAATTTTTTGTGATTAATTTATTTTATTAGGCAGTTAGAATTTTTGTTAATTATTTTATTAAAATACAAGTTAAAATATCAATAACAACTTATAAAGTTAATAACGATTGCGTGCGAGGTTCAAAATTTAACGGAATCAATTGTGAAGAAAACGAGTCGGGTTTGGATCGGATTGCAAAACAAAATCAAGGTGAGAATTTCTCACTCATTAGATTACCATATTTAAATTTAAGTGCTTAAATTTAAATTATTGAATGCTTGATTGATTGATAAATTTATAATTTATCTGATGGATGGCTATATATATATATATAGTAGTATATATATTAGTATTGGAGTGATATTCCCACACATTATAGCGGATGAGCCCCTATGCGCCTCGCATAATAGCGGATGACTCTATATACCGCGATATCCCCTCGAAGTGGGATTGGTATTTTTATTGTTATCTAACATCTGTGGATGCAGGGAAACAGGTTGGAGGGATCCAACTGGATTCCTCAAAAATATTTAGTGTTCTTATATATATAAAAATATATGATGTGAATGAATAATCTGCTGGATTATTGTGTGATGAAAATTTTTAAATGTTATAATGGCATGGAAATTAATTTTGGGTATATTAAATACCATAAATATTATTTTAAAATTTTAAGGAATTAAAAAGAGATTTTTAAGTTAAAAATATATACATTGAAATTTGGGTATTTAAAAGGGACTGATTTGAATAAGCAAAAATAGATTTTTGATCATACAAAATAATGCGGGAAAAATATTTTAAATAGAGATTTAAAAATAAAATTTTATAAAGGGATTTTTGAGATTGGGATTTAAAAATGATATTCGAGAAATATAAAAAGAAGTTGAAATCGATATTAAAAATAGATTGGCAAATGGAATTTATAAGAAATTGAATGTATAAAAAAATGGAATTTTATAAATGAGATTATTTTAGTGAAACTCAATGAAGTTATAAAATTTATAAACGATGTTATAAATAAAGAAAATTGATATCTGGTGATAAATGGGAAATATAAAATTTACAAGAAGGATTTATAATTAAAAATATGGAAATGGGGTGAGAGAAAAATAGTGAAAACTATTTTGAATTGAAAATGGTTAAGGAGACCAAAAGGAAAGTTGTGTGGTGGAAATCGAGAAGGTTTTATAAATTGAAATTTTGTTATTGAGATTTAAAAATTTATTTTATTGATAAGTTAAGTTTTATGTAAGAAGGAAAATTCTTATTTATTAAACTATGTAATTTTAAAGTTAGTTAGTATTAAAATACTTCAAAGGTGAATTTTTAAACACTTAATATCTATTTTAATAAAATCCTAAATGTTGAAAACTGCTTTGAAAAGCGATGTTATAAGAAAGTGTTTTCAATATTTTAAATAATTATTTGAATATGTCTTAAAAATAAATTATTAATGTTTTCTTTTAAATACTTATTTTTATTTACATATGTGTATATATATTGAGTTTTGAAATGTTTTAAATTTATTTATAAAACTTCTCGAAAGTTTGAAAATGGGGATATTCATTAGATGGGATTTTAGAGAAAAATAATTCTTAAAATAGGATTGGGAAGAGAAGTAAGAATATTTCCGAAGTAGTTGATAAAGGTGAACTTCGAAGAATGAAATAGAATTCATAAAGAAGTGCAAAGGGAAAATTGAGTTTATAAGCAAGTAAAAATTGGCTTTGGAAATATTAAAGGGATTAATTAAAGAATTCCAGAATTTATAGAATTCGTTACAAACTAGTCAAGGAATTACAAATAAAATTTGTAAATGTTTTTGAGAAAAGAAATGGGAAATAAATAGAATACCTCCTAAGTGTTGAATATAAAATGAAGTGGAAAAAAAATATTCTAAGTGTTGAAAAAGGGTGGGAATGTTCCGTTGAAGATATGTGGAATTGAAAACTGTTTTCAAATGTTGAAGAACTGGAAGTAATATCTTATAAGGATATTCTGAAATAAATTTTGTAAAATTTATAAAAAGGCCTGATGATTGTTTATGAATGTGTGTTGATAGTTAAATAACCGACTATCAATTTTGGCCAATTTCGTTAATCATTTCGAAGAGACCAGGATCGGATTTGCTTCATTACAGCATGATAGGGGGTTCTCGCTTCATGTTTGGTGGCGAGCAGGAGACTCTCCCCTACATGTCCCTGAGTGGTTGGTTGCAGTCGAGAGGCTGGCCGTAAAAGCAAATTCAAGGTACCAATGTGAGCCATGGCGGAAAGTGGCCGATGCTAGGATGGTTGAAAAGCCTACCGGTCGTTACAGTTGGTATCAGAGCTGAAGGTTAAGCGAGAACCTTGGCTCTGGTGGGGATTACTCATTAGAGATAGAATCAGTAGCACTCTAGAATGAGTTTGAGTGTATTAATAGATATGAGCGCGTATTTGTTGGTGAATATAAATTATTTTATATTGCATTGACTTATCGGTTGAGTGTTTATAAATTCTGGTCGGTACAGTCTGGACAACTATATCGATAGGGATTTCTAAACTCTTAAACTAGACAAACCGACACAGTATTGTTTTAAAAAAGTGGGTAAATGAAATAATTCTACCCAAACCATATTTTGATATAAAGGAAATAATTTTATGAAATTATTATATATATTTAGAGTGTTTGGATGATAATATTATAATCAAATAAGATTATAAAATTTCGAAAATGATTTATATAACCAAATGAAAATTTGTATAAGTATAAATTGTACGAATGGATTATAATTAAAATTTGATTTAAAACAGAATCTGGAAATTTAAATCCCGGGAAGTTTGGAAAAATGTTTTTCAAAGTGGTGTGGAAAAAAATAAGAGTATTATTTTTTAGAATATTTTCGACGGAAAAATTGTTTTAAAATGGATTTTGGAAGAGATATAACACTGAACTCACTTCAGTCGCTGGAAAATAATTTTGGTGATGACTGTAGCATCATCAGTATTCATTTTCGAGTTTCTAGGTGACGGATTGCTACCATAGTAATTTGATATGGAGATTTTTTTTGAAAAACAAATGTTGTTTTAGAGAATCGAGGGAATTGTTTTGGAAAAAAAATCAAGTTGATTTTTGAAAGTTGAAGGGAATGGTTTGTAAAAACAGAGTTATATATTTATATATATACACTATTTCAAACGATTTGAAATAAGAACCCGGTGTTTGAATTCTGAAATTTCTAATTAAAAGAGAAGTGAAATAAGAAGAAAATAAGCTTTGAAATAAAACTGGGAAAATGGAAATTTCAGTATGAAATTAATATTTAACTCATGTAAGTTAAATAAATTGGATTTGTAAAAGAAAATTCATAGGAATTGGAATTTAACTTAAGCAAAAGTTAAGGAATTAAATTAAATGAGGTGATTATAATAAATAAGATGAAATGAATAGAATGAAATAAATTAACTAAGTATAAAGTGTATATGATTGTGTAAGTGAATGGAACAAAAAAATATAAGTAAGGAAGTGCGGAAAAAATTTGAATTTTGAAATTGGAATTAAATTCTTGCTTGATTAAATTGAATGAATTAAAAATAAAATTGTTTGGAATGAAATTAATTTAAGTAAGAATAATTCGAATATGGTTTTGAAATGTTGGTTAAAAGAAATTGAAAGTAAGTTAAAAATTGATATCGAATGGAATTATATATGGAACTTGAATGGTAAAACGATCTATTAACCATAAGATATGAATTCTGAATGAAATAAAATTTGAGTCAAAATTTGGATTGTATATAGAAAATTTGGATTGTAAATAGAAAAATTTTGAATAGCTTATAAAAGTTGAAATTAATGGAATAAAGGTATGTTTTAACTATAAGGTGATGAATAATCTTGAGTAAATAATGAAATGTGAATATACTCGTGTATAAAATTTAGGGGGATGTGAGGAAATAGGTTGTGTAACTTATAAAAATTGAAAAGTGAAATAGAAAAAATAAAATAAAATGGAGTGATGTTCTAATAAAGAAATAAAATCCAAACTTGAATTTTGAGATGGGTTTGAACTCAAGTAAATAAAGTGAAGTGATTTAAGAAATAAAAATCAAATATCGAATTGTAAAATGGAAGTGGACTAATTAGATAAATTAATTAGTTAATTGAATATTGGAATGGAAATTAACTTGATTTAAACAGAATGGATTGTGGGCTGAAAATGAAGTTGAATATAGAACTTGAGTAATAAATAAAATTCGACTTATATATAAGCTGATTAAATATATGTTGAATGTGACCAAATAGAATGGAATTTGATTGAAATAAAAATTGCTTGAGTTATAAAAAAATTCGATGTGAAGGCAAATAAATTAAATATGGCCTTGGATATTATTTTAAATGAATTCGAGAATGAATTGGAGTATGGGATTGAAATTTGGAGTGGAGGGCATCTAAATTGGTTGGGAATCAATTTGAAAGGAATAGAATTGAATAAATATTGATTTGGAATCAATTTAAAATAGTAATAAACTGAAATGGCTATTTTATTAAATAAACATCGCCAAATTTTCATAGAGAAAATTGGCGTTGGTCGTAAACAGAAGTAAATAAAATTCTATGAATTAATAGAAGGTGAATAAAATGTTTTTTCAATCAATTTGGAATGGATATGGATTTGTTTGATATAAATATGAGTTGAGTGCTAATAAATTGGGTTGTAAACCATTTCGGATTGAATGAAATGGTATATGAATCGAGTGGAAGTAATTAAATTAGTAACGGAACCTTATAATTGCTTATAAATCTTTGTTTGGCATGTCTATGTAACATTCCCCCTTTCTGACCGCCTCCAGTCGGTAATTAAACCAACTCGAAACGTTCAAAAAGACGGATTGTTATTTAGTTTATGTAATTTAAACAGAATCAGCCACAGAAACACAGAATAATAATATTTCATTACTATAAATCTTTTTTTTTACATACATCAGAGTTTATACAATGTATTAAATTGATACAGCGGAATATCTTTGAAGTACAAAATTTCCTAAACTAAAATGATCGCTTTACCCTCTCTCTCTAACTTCGCTGCTCGAAAATCTTCAAGCTGTAAAATACTCGGTCTGACCCGAGTATTACATTCAAAAGAAAATAATACACAGGTCAGTCTAATTCAAACTCAGTTATTAATGCATAGATGCAATAATAATCAAATAGACGACAGTCATAATAATTCCAGTCTATCCGACCCTTTTAACAAAGAAATCGGATGACGTTAATTTTAACACTTAATAGTGTTAAACAACAAATCAGCAGATTTAAAAATATCAGCAGAGATAAATGAAAAGATTTTTTAATGAAGATGATTTAGAAAAGAACAGAATTGCTGAAACGGCGATTAACAACAAAAATCATCAATTTAAACCAAATCAAAATACGATTTAAAATATATAGAATTGGCAACATAAAACAATTCTAGAAATAGAAAACATCAATTACCGATTGGCTGCAGTACACGCACGCGTGTACTGCCTCGCCAATACGATGAAGAAATCATCACAACACCAAATGTAAATCAACAAAACGAAAGTACAGAGGTCAAGTCACAATAATCGCGACTCAACACTACTGCACAATGAAATAGAGGCAAAGCTTATGTCATACTAGGTTCATAAGACCCAAACATGCAGCTGATTCAAATAATGTCAACAAAATGATGGTGAAGTAGTGACACAGCATAGCATAGTGCAACACCGTGACAAGCTACACAACAGAGGTAACTGGCATCAACATGTATACAAACATGAGCTAGTGACTAATGTACAAGTTCCACAATCAAAACAAGGTGTAGTGCCGAAACAAAAGACAATATTTTGCTTTTCCAAAACAAATACTACACAGTGCAAACCCATAAAAGCAAAGTCAAAGGCAAGGCGATGCCAACTGAAAATGCAGTTCAACTCAAATTGCCATGAACCAGTTAAATAGGAAAACTTTCAACTCAAATACTAGATGAAATAGGCAAATTGAAACAGACTCAAGTGCACATCTAAACCAATATGAATGCAGTAACAACCACCGAGCTAAATGCAACTCAAGTGAAGATACAAACTACACAAAAGTTCAAGTGAATCAAGTTCAGGTCAGACCCACCAGAATAGATGCCACACTGAAACAAATGCAACAAGACTCAGGTCAGTAACCACTTCAAGTATTGCAGACTAGATCAGAGGGGCAACAGAGACAACACAGTCATGACTCAAATCAAATGAATGCAACTCGTTTTTTTTTCCAATAAATTAGAATAACTTGAGTACAAAATGGAGATGCAAATTAAATGCAAACAGGCATGCATACGTGACTATACCTTCAATGTGAAGGCTTACATGAACCACTTCCAAGGAAAAGGCACAGGGACGTGTGCAACTTCAAGGCAACAAGGTAAGGAGTATATGCTACTATTCACTATGGAAAAATTTGCATGTAGGTCCATTTAAATGTGTACAATGTCACATAAGGGTAGGGACTTTATAACTTAAAGCAACTAAATAAGGTGACAGGGACATGTGTATACATTTCAAAGTAATAGGCATAAAGGACTAATCAAGTTAATGTAGCCCACAAATCACCATGGACGTAAATATGAATTCAAAGCATAAGCAAGGACAAAGGAGATCTGCAATTTAAATCAAAGCACGGGCAAGTGCAAATCAATGTTACTGGGGTGAACGCAAATGGCCAGAGCCAATTACAACAAGAATGAGAACGAACAAACCAAAATCAACACTGATATCACAATTCGAATGGTACGAGAAAATGATCAGAAGTAATATCAGTGGTGAACAAAGACAACTGCAGTGAAATGCAACTCAAAGTCATGCCGAAGTCATAGACGAAACGTGTTCAAAAATCGTGAAATAGCATTTTCAAATCAAAACAGTGTCGAAGACAATAGAACGAACGAAATCTACATCAGCAAAATCCAAGCAATATTTTATCACAAACGAAAACAAGTTCGAAAGCAAAATCAATGCCGTGACCAAGGCAGATCTCCAGGCCAAAAGAATACAAAGCCGATGTCAACAGAGCAAAATCGGAAATACTCCAGCAACCATATAAATTCGAACAGCGAGCAAGAAAAAAATAATCGACAACTCAATCACTTGAATATAAACAAAATCACGGAATTCGAATTTGATGTGAGTAAACGAAATTACTCACCTTTGCTATCGGAGCAGTCGCGAGTGAAGCTACACGAAGTCGAAGCCTTCGATTTATCCAGCCCTCTATCGAGATGAACGATTTTTTTCTTTTCTTTTTAGGCCGCCATTTTTATTCGTTGTTTCGATTTGGAACTAGGGTTTGCGAATGAGAAAATTAAAATGGGGAACGGGTTTACTTAATCACAGCACCAATATCAAACGTGGGCCAACATTGAAATTTAAAGCCCGTTTAACTCTTAACACTTAACAAAATTTTATAAAAGAATTTTAATCGATTGACAAACTCCAATAATAATTAACAACCAAATTAAATCGTAAATTGACGAAAATTTTATTGTTACCAAAAATTCCAACAACACACAGCAATTAGCTGTCAACATTAATCGTTTATTGATGATTATAAATTGGGCAAAACCACGGGTTGTTACAGAAATTTTAAATTGAATTCGATTTAAATTATTATTCAATTTTCAATAGATTAAATTCTAAAATTTAATCGCCAAATTCATTCTGATAATTTGAAATTCAAGTCAAATCATCATTCAAATATTTAAAATTAATTAAATATCTTCAATTTAATTTGTTCAAAATTCAGGGTCGTTACAGTCTATTATGAAATCCATGTGTTTAATTGGTTAATTGAATGAAATGTTATTGAACTTTCATATTTTGGTACTGGCGTGGTTTAAATTGAGTAAGTACAGGTAACCGGAGGCTGTCAGACTAGATTTTGGTTGCGTATTTGCATATGAAGTAACTTGCTTGCTTAATAATGCTTAAAAATGCTAAAATAAGGTACGTTTTCGGATTAAATATAGCAAATATATAAATATTGATATATATTTTTTTCGATCGTGTGGGTCGATGTATATATATTTATCTCTCTTGTCATATTGCAAAAGGCTCTCCGTACAAAGGAGACTCTGCCAAAAAAATTCAAAAATTTGGGGTGTTAGAAAAATTTTGAAAATTTTTGGAAAAGTTTTGTTAACGACAATTGGATTTCGAATTGTAATTGGAACAAAGGAATTTTGAATTAGAAATTGAACTAGTTGTTTGGTTGAAACTAAAAGATTTGAAAAGTGAAAAAAAAATCGAATTTTCTCCAAGTTGTTTTATAAAAGTTAATGGATTTAGGGCATTCTTTCTGCCTTAGCAATTTCGAGGATGAAATTCTTTTAAGGGGGGAGGAATGTAACGACCCGGATTTTTCGTTGTTCGATTTTGAATATTTAAATGGTTTTATATATTGAATTTGAATTATAAAATGTTTTTGAATATGAAATTTGGGTTTATTTATAAGATAAATTCAGAAATTTAAATATTGCAATTTATTGGATAATTTAATTATTGAAGTATATTGGTCAAATTATTGTATCTTGAGTTTTAAGCCCGATAAAAATTATTTAAAGGCTTGTAAAATTTACATTAATAGTAATGAAGACAATAAAAGTTTTCAAATTGAATTTAAAAGTGATTTGTTCAGTTTTAAAAATATATCGTTTAAATTGACATTTAAAAATAGCTTTCTGAGGCACAGTCCCGGAATTCGACGAAACCAGTTCCATTGGATCCATAATAGTGTATTATTATCGGATTTCAAATTTCATAGCGTTTGGAGTTATCGTTTCGCCGTACGGTATAGAAACGCGTTGAAATTAATATCGAATTTAATATAATAATTGGGTCCAAAAAGCTATCTTCTCCATACGATCGAATTAGGACTCGAAACCATTTCCATCGCGTTCGAAATAGGGGTATAACATTATGAACGCCTAGCGGCACGCCTCGATAGGAGTTCGAGATTTTGAGTTGCGTAAATCGAGACATTTTGAAATTTTAAATTAATAAATTGTCTAGTTAATGTTCACATCAGTTTTTATTTTCACCCTTTCAAATCACTGTGCTATTGTCTATCCATACACGCTAGACCAAGATTATAAGCGACATCCCCTTTTCTCCTTTTAAAATCATGTCTCCTCCCTCTATAAAATTTAAAATTCTCAAAGAAAAAAAGAAATGGCTGCTGCTAAATAATCGAGATGCTTACCTTTAAAAATTGGAAGTCGTGTCTTCTCTGAAACGAATTCGAAAATCGAATTCGTGTGTATTAAAAAAAGAAATCAGAAGAGAGGAAATTCCACTCGATTGAGTCGCGACGAACTCAAGCAGGCGGCGACTTCGATTTCGATCGATGGAGGGGGAGGCAACCTGAGGGGATCGCTCGCGCGCGCGCATAGGTGGAAGGGGGAGGCTCGATGTCAGGAGCCGCGACAGAGGCGAACGCGGGTGTAGTTGTAACAACCCTGTTTTTATTTCCATCGAAATAAAATCTTTAAATAGGAATTTTAAATTGAGTTTTGGAAAAAAAATAAAAAATATTGCAATGCAAAATCATTTACAAGTCTGTTGCAAAGTCAGTGGAAAATAGCCAAGCTATGCTGTAACTCCAATTACCTTTCACGTGTTATATAAATGGGCCATTTTAAGCAAAAGAGTAAACACAATTGCTGTCATCTTCGTTTTAGGCAAGTTGTGTTATACTTTTGCTTTGCTGTCACAAATATTTGAACACAAATTGTTTTACTTCCATCATCACTTTTATGTATAGGCTGTGTCCTTTTCCTTTTTATGCATGTATCACCATAAATGCATTTGTACCATATTATTGTCAGCACACTTCTTCCATTGACTTGTACACAATTTTTGAGAGAAGAAAAGTAAGCTGCCTCCTTCAATTCGTTTTCATTTGTCAAGTAAACATTCTTTTGCTCATCTTTTTCCAGTAGCTCTGCAAAGTGTTAATGGTGGTTCATAAATGCTTGCTTCCTTTCCTTTGAATCACGGTTGCTAACAAAATTTTGAAGTAAATTTGAAGTGAGTGCAAACTCACGCTTCTAATTAAACTGTGTTGCTTATTTTGATATGTTGTTTTGTAGATTATAATGGTTTGCAACTTTTTGTGGTTAAGTTGTTTATATATTTTCTTGCGTGCACGTATTGATTTCCAGGCCCTCTTCAGTTTCAATTTATATTTTTCGTGTATGAAAGTTGATGAATTGAAAAACAAGTCCTAGATCATTGCTGTTTTACATTTACTACTTGCGTGCAAACATGTTGTACACATGAATATTGCCTGGCCATCATTGATTTTCATTACTTCATATTATACGTGCAAATATTACCTGAGTCATATTTTATTGGTCACTTCTTAATATTAGGCCGTGCATGGAAAACCAGGTCACGTCATTTTATTAATTTCATCACTACATGCATATTAGAAATTTATGCAAACGAGTGTATTTTGTTTCATATATGTGTGCGCCATTTATTTTGTACATGCGTGCATAGTGTAATGTAGTCCAAAAAAAATTTGTGAGGTTGTATTTTCACTAAAACATGAGTAGCACAAAAGTCTTAGTCCAGTTCCAAATTTAATTTGTTCATGTTGCTGTATGCGTACAAATACGAGTTGCACGTTACTGCTATAATATACGTCAAACCGGTGTTTGGTTTTTAAAACGTATTTTTGTTGCCGTTATTTTTATAAAGGATTTTTACTCCGGTGCTATATTTTTGAAGCGTGTTGTTTTGGTGACATTTTGACGAATAAAGATCACTGTTATTTTGACTTCAGTAACCGTCAATTTAAAGTGAATTTTTAAGCGGCTATCCCGCAACGCTGATTTGATATCCGTTTTCATGGTGTTTTGTGAAGCGCAATTTCTTTGTCGAAATTGCTATAGTTGTTACTGTTTTAATCACGTGTTTTAAAAATCGTTTTAAAATAGAATTGTTTTCAAGAATTTTACAGTTTGCGCTTTCAAAAGAACGAGGAAGCGATTTAAACGCTTTGGCAAAATTGAGGACTATGAACCCTTACTTTTACTGATTCGCTTAATTCTGGACTTGTCCGTTTGAGAACGTAAAATGTTATTTATATAAAATACACAATTTTTCACTCTCAAGGAAACGATGAAGAGATTTAAACGATTTAGCAAAAGTGCGGAGTATGGAACCACACTTTTACTAATTCGGTTAATTCCGGACTCCTTAATTGAAATATTTGCTGAGGATTTGCTGTTTGATGATTTTTGATGATTTGTTGGGCTTTCGAGCCACTCTGCTGGACCTTCGGGTCATCTGATGGACATTCGGGTCAATTACCAGTACTAGACCTTCGGGTCACTCTGTGGACCTTCGGGTCATCTGATGGGCGCCAAAAATTATAGTACTTGGTAGGCTTCGGCCATTTGAGATGCACGTATGGCGTAGCTTAGACTCGCCATCTACTGGGATCGATCCACTTTTATGCTGATTTTTCTAGTTATCTATTTTTGATTTCTAGATTTTGTGAATTGCTGTTTTGAATTCAATTGTGAATTTGAAAGTTGATTTTGATGGAGTTTAAATTGAGATTTCTTCATTTAAACTATGTTGATTATTTATGTTGAATAGTATCATTCGAGACTATAATTACTTGTTTAAGTGTTGTTTATCATGCACTTATTTCTGAGTTTAAATTAGACTGATCCGTTTATTATTTTCTTTTAAATATCACTCGGGTCAGACCGAGTTATTTCAGGATAATCGCTATCTCTGATTCAGTTGCTGCTTCAGCTTTTGGGATTTTTCAAGGTGTTGCTTTTGGTGTATTGACTCTCATCTCATGTATGTTATGATGTATATGTATATGTACGTTGGGTTCATGTGAACCATCGGTTGTTGTAGCATGTTTCCAGACTTGTCTTCCGCTATATCTGATATTTCTGTTCTGTTGTGATTATACTTATCTGTGTTGTTGTTATTATGAGTTGTTCTGAATTTTTCTTAAGCCACCGTAGTTTCGTTTTAGATTTGTATTGAATGTATATCGTTGGGAGTAATTTATACAACTCCTATCAATGTAATCAATACTCGTCTAAGGCATAACTTACGGATGGTCTCTTCTAACAAGCCTTATTCTTCGCAATAGCAGACGTTATTCCTTATAATAACCTTTGTTATTGTGAGCATAGAGGTGGGGCATCACAGTTGGTATCAGAGCCGAGATTCAGAACAAATTATAATAAGCACAGAACAGAAGCAGAATGGAACATGCGTTACAACTATTCGAGGGTTTTATTCGTGCCTTTCTAATCTATTCCTTCCAGTTTAACATGTGGAGTGTGTCTAGGAATAAATTTTATATTCCATAGTATTCCATTTGTTAAATTTCTTATCAATTGTGTATTGTTTTAACTAATCCTTACCATCTCTTGTCTCTTAGCCTATGGCTGGAAGAGGTAGAGGGAAGCGTTCTTCTGCATGCCCGTCTAGTGGTTCTCATCCGGACGGAGTCTATATGTCTGCTGATCAGTTTATGGAGCTATTTAGGAGTACTCAGCCTTCTGTTGCTACTCCCGCAGCTCCTACTCACAAGTCTGCCTTCGCCCGCATGTGTAGTGACTATTCCCACCTTGGAGGCCAGCCTTTCAACGGATCAGAAAGTGTATTGGAGGTTCATACTTGGTTGCGCGCTTGTGAGCGCATATTTTCTCGGATGGATCTTTCTAATCATCATTGCATTCTCATGGCATCTAGCATGTTGTAAGAGCATGCGCTTGATTGGTATGAGCTTTTTATTGCAGAGGTTGATGAGTCCTCTCTCTCATGGATTCAGCTTAAGGAATGATTCGAACTTAAGTTTGTTCCTGAATCGGAAAAGGCTAATCTTTTGAGGCCTTATCCAAATACGGAGTTGAATTCATTAACACTCCGCGTAAGAAGAATCTTCGTTTTGTTGATGGTTTGAAGAAGTATTTGAAGAAAGTTCTTTTGCTTCAGCTTAAGCTCACTTTTGAAAAGCTTGTTGATTCGGCTCTTTGCCTTGAAGCTGTCGAAAAGGAACGTGATAGTGGTGATGAGGTTGAGGTTTCCAAGAATCCCAATAAGAAGAGGTTTCCATTTCATAAGCCTAATTCTTCCAACAAGAAGAAGAAGCAAGCTACCTCTAGTTCTCAGCCTAGTAGTGCACCTTCTATTCAGAGGGCGTGCTATAATTGTGGTTCTCTGGATCATCTTCTTCGTAATTGTCCTAAGCCTCGCATTTTCCGTTATTGCAAGAAAGAGGGTCATTGGATTTCTGATTGTCCTACTGCTTCTAAGGGTCTCAAATCTGGGAAGCTTAATATTGCTAAAGCTTCTGGTGATTCTTCTCAGCCCAAAGGTATTACTCCTTCTGTTTTGGAAGGTTTTATTTTATTTCATGGCCATTCTATTAGAATTCTTTTCGATATGGGTGCATCACATTCATTCGTGTCAAAGGAGCTTGTTGATGTTATTCCTTTGGATGTTATTACTCTTTGCGACCTTTTGAGGATTGTGAGTCCTATTGGTGGATCCGCTACTCTTGGTTTGTTGTGTGTTGATGTTGAAATTATTCTATGTGGTTTCTCCTTTCATGCGAATCTGCATGTTATGGATCATCTTGGTTTTGATATGATTTTGGGTATGGATTGGCTCGTCCGTTATGAAGTTCAAATCCTATGTCCCGAAAGAACTTTGTATCTCAAGCATCCCAATGCTATCGAGCAGTTATCTATTATATTTCGAAGCATGGATCATACTTCGAATGCTCTTATTTCTTCCTTCGAATCGGAGGATGTCATAGCTAATATTCCGGCTGTTTGTGATTTTTCTGATGTCTTCGAACCTATTTCGTGTTTGCCGCCGAAGAGGGCAATTGAGTTCCGTATTGATCTTATCTCTGGTGCTCATCCTGTCAGTCGTCCTCCCACGTGTCTGCTAAAGAAAATGAGAAACTCAAGCAACAATTATCTGAATTGGAAGCCAAGCGATTTATTTGTTGTAGCTTATCTCCTTGGGGCGCCGCCGTTGTCTTTGTTAAGAAGCCAGATGGTACTCTTAGGCTTTGCATTGATTATCGCAAGCTTAACGAGCTCACTATCAAAAAATAGGTATCCATTACCTAGGATCGACGACATGTTCGATCAATTAAGTGGCGCTAAGCTCTTCTCCCAACTCGATCTTGCTACCGGTTTTCATCAGTTACGAGTTGTGGAAGATAGCATTCCTCTTACCACATTCTGCACTCGTTATGGTTCTTACGAATGGCTTGTTATGCCGTTCGGTTTGATGAACGCTCCAGCGTATTTTGTTGATCTTATGATTCGGATATTCCGGGAATATCTCGATAAGTTCCTCTTGGTTTTCATTGATGATATTCTTATTTATTCCAAATCTAAAGCCGATCATATTCAGCATTTGGAGATTGTTTTGAGCACTCTTCGTTAGCATCAGCTTTATGCCAAATTCTCCAAGTGTCACTTTTGGGAGAATAAGGTGAAGTTTCTCGGTCATATTGTTTCTTTTGATGGTATCTCTGTCGATCCTTCCAAGATCGAATCTATTCAGAATTGGAAGAGACCCGAGACCATTACTGAGATCCGTAGTTTTCTTGGATTGGCGGGTTATTATCGCCGATTCATTAAGGACTTTTCTCGTATTGCTTTACCGCTTACCACTCTCACGAGAAAAGATGTTCCTTTTATTTGGTCTGATAAGTGTGAGAATTCTTTCTTGAAGTTAAAAGATCTCCTTACTCATGCTCCTATCTTAGTGGTTCCCGAGGGGAATCATGATCTTGTTGTTTATACCGATGCCAGTGGTTATGGACTCGGTGTTGTTCTCATGCAAAAAGATAGAGTAGTTGCCTATGCTTCTAGACAACTAAAGCCTAACGAGATTCGTTATGCTACCCATGATTTGGAGTTAGCCGCTATAGTCTTTGCTCTAAAGATTTGGCGACATTATTTATTTGATGAGCGTTTTATTCTCTTTACTGATCTCAAATCTCTGAAGTATCTATTCACTCAGAAAGAACTTAATATGAGGCAACAGCGTTGGCTCGAATTTCTTGCTTCATATGATTTCGATATTCAGTATACCCCTAGTAAGGGTAATCGAGTTGCTGATGCGCTTAGTCGCAAGCAGCAAGTTGTTGTTTCCATGATGCTAGCAGAGTGGAATATTTTGGAAGCTTTATCTCATTGTGATATTAGAGACCGTCCTTTAGTTTCTGATTCTCCCGTGCTTTTATTTAGCATGGAAGCTCGTCCTAGTTTGTTGGATTGTATTGCTGATGCCCAGAAGCAAGATCCAAATATCTCTTATCTTATTCAGAGTTGTAAATTGGAATCCCGAAGTGATAATCTAAAGGATTTTGATATTGATATTCATGGTTGTATTCGGAAGAAGGGAAGGTTGATTGTGCCTAATGTCCCTGATCTTAGAAATGACATTCTTGAGGACTGTCATCGTTCTAAGTATACTATACATCCAGGCAGTAGCAAGATGTATGCCGACATGAAACGCTTATACTTTTGGGAAGGTATGAAGCGTGATGTTTCAAGTTATGTGAGTTGTTGCATAACTTGTCAACTTATTAAAGCCGAACACCATCGTCCTAGTGGTCTTTTGCAGCCTCTTGAGATTCCATTATGGAAATGGGATAAAATTTCCATGGACTTCATTGATGGTCTACCTCGTTCGAGGTCGGGCCATACTAGTATTTGGGTGATTGTTGATAGATTGACCAAATCAGCCCATTTTATTCCTATCAAGTCTAATCGGACTGCTCCTTTGTTGGCTAAGCTGTTTATTAAAGAAGTCGTTCGACTTCATGGTGTGCCTAGTTCCATTGTTAGTGACAGAGATCCGCTTTTTACTAGTGGTTTTTGGCAGAGCCTTCAGAAAGCTTTGGGCACTAAGCTCAATCTCAGTACAACTTATCATCCACAGTCTGATGGTCAGACTGAAAGGGTGAATCAAGTCTTAGAAGATCTCCTTCGAGCTTGCATTCTTGATTTTGGTGGTAGTTGGGAAGACCACTTATCTCTTGTTGAATTTTCTTATAACAATAGTTTCCAATCCAGTATCGGTATGGCTCCTTTCGAAGCTCTTTATGGAAGGCCATGTCGATCACCATCTTGTTGGTTGGAATCAGGGGAAAGGTTAGTTCTCGGCCCCGATTATATTCGTGAATCTTCTGAAAAGATTGATATTATCAGACAGAGAATGAAAGAGGCTCAGAATAGGCAGAAATCTTATGTCGAACATCGTAGGAAGCCTTTGGAATTTTCTGTAGGCGATCATATATTCATTCGTGTTTTCCCGATGAAGGGTGTGGTGTGTTTTAGTAGCTCTAGGAAATTGGCTCCTCGATATGTTGGACCATTTCCTATTACGGGACGCATTGGCCCTGTTGCTTATCGAGTATCGCTACCTATTCAGATTTCAGGAATTCATGACGTATTTCATGTATCCCAGCTTTGTCAATGCCTTCGAGATTCAGATTCTATTATTGATCCTCATGTGTTGCAAGATCTTGAGATCTCACCCGACTTGTCTATTGTGCAAAATCATATTCGTGTGCTAGCTTCGGAGGTTAAACGCCTTCGGAATAAAGAAGTCCCGCTTATGAAAATTCAATGGTCCGCAAACCCCAAAGATTGCACTTGGGAAACCAAAGAATTCATCGAGCGTTCTTATCCAGGTTTTCTCTCCTCTTCGGGTGGGGGTGAGCATTCTTATCCATCTTTTCTATTTTAATCTTTGTTGTGATGAATAAATTGTGTTATAAACAACTTCTAGTATGAAAATTGCAGGGACGCAATTTTTATAAGGGGGGAGTTTATAACAACCCTGTTTTTATTTCCGTCGAAATAAAATCTTTAAATAGGAATTTTAAATTGAGTTTTGGAAAAGAAAAAAAATATTGCAATGTAAAATCATTTACAAGTATGTTGCAAAGTCAGTGGAAAATAGCAAAGCTATGCTTTAACTCCAATTACCTTTCATGTGCTATATAAATGGGCCATTTTAAGCAAAAGAGTAAACACAATTGTTGTCATCTTCGTTTTAGACAAGTTGTGTTATACTTTTGCTTTGCTGTCACAAATATTTGAACACAAATTGTTTTACTTCCATCATCACTTTTATATATAGGATGTGTCCTTTTCCTTCTTTATGCACGTATCACCATAAATGCATTTGTACCATATTATTGTCAGCACACTTCTTCCATTGACTTGTACACAATTTTTGAGAGAAGAAAAGTAAGCTGCCTCCTTCAATTCGTTTTCATTTGTCAAGTAAACATTCTTTTGCTCATATTTTTCCAGTAGCTCTGCAAAGTGTTAATGGTGGTTCATAAATGCTTGCTTCCTTTCCTTTGAATCACGGTTGCTAACAAAATTTTGAAGTAAATTTGAGGTGAGTGCAAACTCACGCTTCTAATTAAACTATGTTGCTTATTTTGATATGTTGTTTTGTAGATTATAATGGTTTGCAACTTTTTGTGGTTAAGTTGTTTATATATTTTCTTACGTGCACGTATTGATTTCCAGGCCCTCTTCAGTTTCAATTTATATTTTTCGTGTATGAAAGTTGATGAATTGAAAAACAAGTCCCAGATCAATGTTGTTTTACATTTACTACTTGCGTGCAAACATGTTGTACACATGAATATTGCCTGGCCATCATTGATTTTCATTACTTCATATTATACGTGCAAATATTACCTGAGTCATATTTTATTGGTCACTTCTTAATATTAGGCCGTGCATGGAAAACCAGGTCACGTCATTTTATAAATTTCATCACTACATGCATATTAAAAATTCATGCAAACGAGTGTATTTTGTTTCATATATGTGTGCGCCATTTATTTTGTACATGCGTGCATAGTGTAATGTAGTCCAAAAAAATTTTGTGAGGTTGTATTTTCACTAAAACATGAGTAGCACAAAAGTCTTAGTCCAGTTCCAAATTTAATTTGTTCATGTTGTTGTGTGCGTACAAATACGAGTTGCATGTTACTGCTATAATATACGTCGAACCGGTGTTTGGTTTTTAAAACGTATATTTGTTGCCGTTATTTTTATAAAGGATTTTTACTTCGGTGCTATATTTTTGAAGCGTGTTGTTTTGGTGACATTTTGAAAAATAAAGATCACTGTTATTTTGACTTCAGTAACCGTCAATTTAAAGTGAATTTTTAAGCGGCTATCCCTCAATGCTGATTTGATATCCGTTTTCACGGTGTTTTGTGAAGCGCAATTTCTTTATCGAAATTGGTATAGTTGTTACTGTTTTAATCACGTGTTTCAAAAATCGTTTTAAAATAGAATTGTTTTCAAGAATTTTACAGTTTGCGCTTTCAAAAGAACAAGGAAGCGATTTAAATGCTTCAGCAAAATTGAGGACTATGAACCCTTACTTTTACTGATTCACTTAATTCCGGACTTGTCCGTTTGAGAACGTAAAATGTTATTTATATAAAATACACAATTTTGCACTCTCAAGTAAACGATGAAGAGATTTAAACGATTTAGCAAAAGTGCGGAGTATGGAACCACACTTTTACTAATTCGGTTAATTTCGGACTCGTTAATTGAAATATTTACTGAGGATTTGCTGTTTGATGATTTTTGATGATTTGTTGGGCTTTCGAGCCACTCTGCTGGACCTTCGGGTCATCTGATGGACCTTCGGGTCAATTACCAGTACTAGACCTTCGGGTCATCTGATGGGCGCCAAAAATTATAGTACTTGGTAGGCTTCGGCCATTTGAGATGCACGTGCGGCGTAGCTTAGACTCGCCATCTGCTGGGATCGATCCACTTTTATGCTAATTTTTCTAGTTATCTAATTTTGATTTCTAGATTTTGTGAATTGCTGTTTGAATTCAATTGTGAATTTGAAAGTTGATTTTGATGGAGTTTAAATTGAGATTTCTTCATTTGAACTATGTTGATTATTTATGTTGAATAGTCTCATTCGAGACTATAATTATTTGCTTAAGTGTTGTTTATCATGCACTTATTTCTGAGTTTAAATTAGACTGATCCGTTTATTATTTTCTTTTAAATATTACTCGGATCAGACCGAGTTATTTCAGGATAATTGCTATCTTTGATTCAGTTGCTGCTTCAGCTTTTGGGATTTCACATCATCTTTTGTCTAGACTTCGAGGTGTTACTTTTGGTGTATTGACTCTCATCTCATGTATTTTATGATGTATATGTATATGTACATTGGGTTCATGTGAACCATCGGTTGTTGTAGCATGTTTCTAGACTTGTCTTCCGCTATATCTGATATTTCTATTCTATTGTGATTATACTTATCTGTGTTGTTGTTATTATGAGTTGTTCTGAATTTTTCTTAAGCCATCGTAGTTTCGTTTTAGATTTGGATTGAATGTATATCATTGGGAGTAATTTATACAACTCCTATCGATGTAATCAATACTCGTCTAAGGCATAACTTACGGATGGTCGCTTCTAACAAGCCTTATTCTTAGCAGACGTTATTCCTTATAATAACCTTTGTTATTGTGAGCATAGAGGTGGGGCGTCACAGTAGTGGTGGCTCGGCTAGGCGATGCAGAGGGGATGTCGCGATTTGGTGGTAATAGGTAGGTGGCGAGTTGGACGTCGGAGTTGTGAAGAGGTGTAGCGACTGTGAATCGAGGGGGGGTCGGAGCTGAGGCTGTTTTGGGCAAAGTCGATTTGGGGTGGTGGCACAGCCGCAGCTTGGCAGGAACAGTTTGTTAGTAGCGGCAGGTGGTTGTTGATCAGGTGGAAGGCTCGCGATGTTTGGTTCCGGTCAGTGTGGTGGGCGACATCGGAATGGGTGAGGCCGGAGATGGTTTTTGGGGCCTGGTTGTGTTCGCGATCGTTTGGGTAATTTTCTATGATTAATTTATTTTATTAGTCAGTTAGAATTTTTATTAATTAGTTTATTAAAATACAAATTAATATCTCAATAACTTATATAGTTAATAACGATTGCGTGCGAGGTTCAAAATTTAACGGAATCAATCGTGAAGAAAATGAGTTGGGTTTGGATCAGATTGCAAAATAAAATCAAGATAAGAATTTCTCACTCATTTGGATTACCATATTTAAATTTAAGTGCATAAATTTAAATTATTGAATGCTTGATTGATTGATAAATTTCTAATTTATCTGATGGATGACTATATATATATTGTAGTATATATATTAGAATTGGAGTGATATTCCCGCACATTATAGCGGATGAGACCCTATGCGCCCTGTATAATAGCGGATGACCCTATATACCGCGATATCCCCCTCGAAGTGGGATTGGTATTTTTATTGTTATATAACATCTGTGGATGCAGGGAAATAGGTTGGAGGGATCCAACTGGATTCCTCAAAAATATTTAGTGTTTTTATATATATAAAAATATATGACGTGAATGAATAATCTGCTGGATTATTGTGTGATGAAAATTTTTAAATGTTATAATGGCATGGAAATTAATTTTGGGTATATTAAATACCATAAATATTATTTTAAAATTTTAAGGAATTAAAAAGAGATTTTTAAGTTAAAATTATATACATCGAAATTTGGGTCTTTAAAAAGGGACTGATTTGAATAAGCAAATATAGATTTTTGATCATACAAAATAATGCGGGAAAAATATTTTAAATAGAGATTTAAAAATAAAATTTTATAAAGGGATTTTTGAGATTGGGATTTAAAAATGATATTCGGGAAATATAGAAAGAAGTTGAAATAGATATTAAAAATAGATTGGCAAATGGAATTTATAAGAAATTGAATGTATAAAAAAATGGAATTTTATAAATGAGATTATTTTAGTGAAACTCAAAGAAGTTATAAAATTTATAAACGATGTTATAAATAAAGAAAATTTATATCTGGTGATAAATGGGAAATATAAAATTTACAGGAAGGATTTATATTCAAAAATATGGAAATAGGGTGAGAGAAAAATAGTGAAAACTATTTTGAAGTGAAAATGGTTAATGAGATCGAAAGGGATGTTGTGTGGTGGAAATCGAGAAGGATTTATAAATTGAAATTTGGTTATTGAGATTTAAAAATTTATTTTATTGATAAGTTAAGTTTTATGAAAGAAGGAAAATTCTTATTTATTAAACTATGTAATTTTAAAGTTAGTTAGTATTGAAATACTTCAAAGGTGAATTTTTAAACACTTAATATCTATTTTAATAAAATCCTAAATGTTTAAAACTTCTTTGAAAAGCGATGTTATAAGAAAGTGTTTTCAATATTTTAAATAATTATTTGAATATCTCTTAAAAATAAATTATTAATATTTTCTTTTAAATACTTATTTTTATTTACATATGTGTATATATATTGAGTTTTGAAATGTTTTAAATTTATTTATAAAACTTCTCGAAAGTTTGAAAATGGGGATATTCAGTAGATGGGATTTTAGAGAGAAAAAATTCTTAAAATAGGATTGGGAAGAGAAGTAAAAATATTTGTGAAGTAGTTGATAAAGGTGAACTTCGAAGAATGAAATAGAATTCATAAAGAAGTACAAAGGGAAAATTGAGTTTATAAGCAAGTAAAAATTGGCTTTGGAAATATTAAAGGGATTAATTAAAAAATTCTGGAATTTATAGAATTCGTTATAAACTAGTCAAGGAATTACAAATAAAATTTGTAAATGTTTTTGAGAAAAGAAATGGGAAATAAATAGAATACCTCCTAAGTGTTGAATATAAAATGAAGTGGAAAAAATAAATTCTAAGTGTTGAAAAAGGGTGAGAATATTCCGTTGAAGATATGAGGAATTGAAAACTGTTTTCAAATGTTGAAGAACTAGAAGTAATATCTTATAAGGATATTTTGAAATAAATTTTGGAAAATTTATAAAAAGGCCTGATGATTGTTTATGAATGTGTGTTGATAGTAAATAACTGACTATCAATTTTAGCCAATTTCGTTAATCGTTTCGAAGAGTCCAGGATCGGATTTAACTATCCGAAAACCACTTTGATCCGATTGAAACGTTATGAATGAATACTGTGAAGATGATTATGATGGTGATTCGGTTTGTCCAAACCCAGGGCAACTTGTATGGACGAATGCTATCAGAACATCGTCATTGGACGACGATGAGCATTCTAAGGGAAATCGTTCCTTGAAAGGTCACGCTTAGCCTCGAGCCTCATTAACCAGGAATGACTAAAATAGGCGAGATGCAGCAGAGCTAAGTGGGTCGCATCCAAGTAGGGTATGTTACCACCTTTCTAGATGTCCTCGGAAACCCTATTTATCTTAGATATGGGTATACATGAAAGAAGAAGCTCTCGATGGTAAGGGTGGAAACACCCGGGGTGGTAACATATTCGGTCTATCCAGGTTAGGGGTAGGTTGGTCTTGTGTAGCAGGGGATCCCGACGAGGTTCTTGGTACATTATTCTAGAGGTGTACTGTGATCGGCGGTACCCCAGTGGCCTAATCATTCGTTGGAATCCATTCTCCAATACGAGCTTACGGTTTTGTTTGTAGAGCCTAGCATGCTGGAATTTAATTAATGTAACAATTTCAGCTATTTGAATAAGTATTTGTAATTAGACACTATTATAATATCACTGGATTTTCTATAAAGTGTTTTGGTTATCGTAAGGGAAAAACCCGTCGTGTTTATTTGTGACGTGGTCTTACGAGATACCTTTGTTTTTCAAAGGATTTTGAAAAGTTAATAATTCAAATTGAGTGTGTTTTCTCACGCTGGTTTTCCAGACCGACTCGAGTGTTATTTTATTATACTGCTCGAGTCAGACCGAGTATTACAAATTCAGGTAAAATGCTATGGAGCTCAGGAGACGAGTTGGAGGAGTTCAGACATATATCACGTACTTGGTTATTTCTGCTGTGTGAGGACAAGTTATTATAATTGTCCAGTTGATGTATTGAATTGTTGTACTCTAAAAGTAGTATGTATATTAACAGTACAATTCTTGTATTTAAAATCTGTTATTATATATTATATTTTGTTCCACTGCGATTATGAGATTCTGTGTTATTTTTTTTCTTTTCTTCTGTTTTTTTTATTCTTCGCCCCAAATGAACTGGTATTTCCGGCACTCGACTACTCGGCATTCGATACAGTGGACGTATTGATGTCGATTTTCGAGGGTCGAAAATCCCCGTTCGTTACAATATATCTATACATATATGTTTGTTATGAATCAATGTAGATTAACATTGATATTAAAATAAATAAATATAAATAAAATAATAAATTAACTATTAGATCTAGATTCAAAACTATAACCACATCAATAGAAATTAACGAAAAAAATTATCAATAGAAACCATCATTTTTAATTTCAAATCCAAATCAACTGTTGACAAATTATAAAATTTTCAGATCTACACATATATATATATAAAAAGGGACAACAAATGCGTATATAAATTCGTCAAAGTAAATAAATTTCTAGATCCACAACATCATAATCTACATAAATAAAATTAAATGGAATATACCTTGTTGATGAGGCCCTTTTGAATGCACCTTAATTGATAGATTCAATACTAGATCTAATCTCCTAGCTCCTTGCTTCGCAACGGCTTGAAGTACCACCTTTTTGGCTGATTTAATTGGATGCCATTAAAATATATATTTTTCTTCTATTTCTCGGAAATTTTGACCATGAAAGTGGAAGAAAGAAGGTGCACGCTAGGGTTTTGAAAAAGAGTGATTAAGAGAAGAAGTGAGGAGCTAAGTATGGTATTTATAGAAGGAATCAAGCAATGAATTCCCTCTTTTAATTTCTTAACTCTTCCTATCAAATTCTGTATCTAACTTTTTGAATTTTAAAACCCCTTACCTCCTCTATGGTCAGCCGTAACAAAGCTTCCATAGGATTTTAAATGTTACCAAAAAAATTTGCAACTAATTATATTTAAATCAAATTGAAGTGTGCATTGATATCGTATATCAATTAACTTTTGTATATGCACTCGATTAATTACTAATGGAATTTACAAATACTAATGGCATTCGATACATCAAATAACTAAATAATATGTGACGACCCAAAATTGACACCCTCTGAATCCGACAATAAACCACACATGTCCGAACCAGAGTGCACTGATTGCAGATAATCATGAGAAAGAAAAGAGAGGGTGAGAAGAAAGAAGAATAGAAGAGAAGAAAACGAGAGAAGCAGAACCAAAACAATACAGAATCTCACATCGCAGCTGTAACGACCCGTAAATTTTAACGGTTTTAATAACATAATTAACTGAATTTTTATGACATTTTAAAACAATTGGATTTGGAAATAAAAATTTGATATTTGGTATACGTCTATTTTAACATGGCAACTGGTAAATTTTTATTGGAAAATATGAGAGTAAATTCTGTTATGTAATTTTCAATTTCAATTTATAATCAATTAATTTGATGAAAATAAAATGTTTTCGAAACCTAAATATTTCTATATAATAAATTTGTAAATCATCTTCTGAGTGAGACGTCATATTTCGTTTCGTCAAATTTGGACTATTATTGCTCCGTTTATCTTATTTTCGGCGTTTTAGCAGCATTTTCGGTACCGAATATCGACTTTTGATAGGACAGTCATATTTTTTATATCTGTGTACCATTCTATTCGTCTCGTCGTGCTGATCTCTGCAGTATATCCATTTTATGTTTCGGCGTCCGGTGGACGGCGAAATCTGTGAAATGGTGGACAATATCGGTAACCGTACCGAGCCTTTTGGTTTTCCTACGTCTTTTCAATTGTTCAACCGGGAGAAAACCAATGGCCACTAATCATAAATATTCCTTCAATTCAGGGTTCTGGCTTTTGTTATTCCATTTGTTTAATATATTTACTGGTTTCACTTTCGCTCTTTCCCTTTCACTTTTCACTCTGTACTTTCATAAAAATAATTATAATAATTTACTAAAGCATATATATCTTTTTGCATTGGAAACCTGCTTTACCCTTCCTTTTGAACATCAGTTGTTCGTTCACCTACCCTCAACCATGTATCCTCCTTCCTCCGCCCTCACAAACACTAGACGACCATGTTCCCACGGATCCGCCTTAACCCACTGCCCACCACCACACGGCCGAGCCTCTCCTGCTCTCCAGCTCTTCCTCTCTCTGCGCAACCATCAGCTCCTAGCAACCTCTCCACATCTTCCCACCATCGTCCACTCGGCAAGCCACCGTAGCAACAAGCCTCATGTCCAGCCTACCCGCTTCCATCGTCCAATTCTACTCCTTCCCGCCACCGAGGCCTCCTCCGTGTCCAGTAACTTCCTTCTTCTCTTTATATGAAAATTTATATATACGCTTTCGTATATTAATTGTCTGCATTCATACTTGCTTTGAGAGTTGATATGTATATAGATTTTATTTATATAATTAGTTTGTATGTACGGGTACTTTTACCTGCTTACTCATATACAAAGTTAATGCATATATATATACTTGGATTTTTAGATAAATGTGGTTTATATAAGTAAAATATTGTGATAGTTTATATAAATGCACAAAGGTTAAGTTATATAAGTTTATATATATATAATCTGGTGTATGTATATAAGGTTATATAGTTATATAGCATCTTTTGTGTGTGTGTGTATAGGTTATGTAAGTTTATATATTTGAAAAAAAACAGTATATATGTTTATTGTAAAAGTAATTTTCACACATATATATTGAAAAGCACAGCTGAGCCTCCTCCTTTTGCAGTATTATATGTATATTATATGTATATTATATTATATTACATTGTATTATAGTGTATTATATTATAAGTTTAGCCTGCTGTTATGTTCGTATACGTGAAGTAAGAAAAGATTATACAATATGTTATATGCTCTTTAAATGAATATAATTTGTTTTGTATAACAGCTTAAATTTTGATATTTGTTCGGTATATATATTTATACATATATTATATTATAAAAGAAGTTATTATATATGTCAGTTATATAAGTTTTAACAGGGCAGTTTTAATATATGTAAGTATGGATTTTAATATACAAGTTTATATAGGATGTGTCTAACATGTTTGGTTGTATATATGTAATGTTTATATAAGTTTACATTTCATCTGTTTGAGTTATAACAAAGTAAATCATATTGTTTTTAATATAAAATTTAAAATACAATATGTATGTAAGTTTATATATATACGTTTTTATATTAGTATATATGGGTATACTTGAGTTCGGGTTTCAAATAATATATATAGAGAGATGTATTTTATACGTGATTTGAAATATATGAAGATTTTATCTTAAACATATGCTTTAAATTTTACTTTAGAGAAATTTTGTATATAGTGTACAGGTTTGATTTTAAAATATATGTGTTTAAATTTGAGCAATGATTGTGTAATAATATATATATATAGATTTCGTTAATATATTATGTTTAAATATATATATATATATGTATGTATGTATGTATATGCACATACAATATGGAAATTTTATTTTTAAAAATGTGCACTTCTAAATTTAATTTTGGTTTTATATAATATTTCGTTTCAGTTATATCAAGCGGATTTTGATTTTTCCATCAATTCCAATTTATCAACTTTGTTCGTCGAATTCGTGTCCATCTTGTTTCACTTTGGAAATTCATGCTTGGATTCGTAACCCATTTCACTGTCAAATCTCTCTAGCCTCGAAAGGTGAGCAATCACTCACGATTAACATTCTTATAGTTAGTAAATTTGATTTCACTTGAAACGACAAATTGAAATATGCTGTTAAATTTGAATTGTTAGTTATTTAATTGTTAAATATGATATGCCATTATCTGTAGTTGTTTACCTGTGATATATAACACCATATCATGTTGTATACATATTATATTTAAATTGTTACTGATGATATATATGCATGTTGTAATATGCTAGATTATTATCATAATTGTTCTCACTCTGCAAGTTCCCGGTTAGTTTAGAAATCCCTATGGTTTGAAATGATACATACCCGAACGATTTGTAGAATAGGAGAAAATCACTATGGGTTGAAAATGATAAAGCCAAGTGATTTTCATTGACTTTGAATTTGGGATTGCGGGTTGAAATGATATATACCCGTAGATATTTAAATTGCAGATTGAAATGATAAATATCCGTATCACTTGACCATAGGATAGAAAATTATATACGGACACCGTTGGTCTATATTTTGAAAAATGATTTCCAAAGTTTTGGAAGGAAATATATGGTTTTTTTATATAAATATTGTTTTTAAAATATAATATATCAAGGTTATTTTTATATATATTTAAAAATTAGATTTTTAAAAATTATATATTTTGGAAATTTTAATTTATAAGTTAGTTTTGAAAAAAAAAATTAAGATTTTCTTATAGTTTTATTATTTTAAAAATATATAAAATAAGATTTAATACAAAATACAATTAATAATAAGATTTAATTTAATAAAATTTAATTTAATTAGTATATAATATGTCTTAAAATATTTATTTAAAAATTTATATTAATATTTTAAAATAGATTTATAACTTTAACAATAAAGGTTGGGAAGATAAATTAATATTGACTTGGAATTTAAATTGGTTAATAATTGAATTTAAGAAAGAATTGATGTGACGACCCGGAATTTCGAGCAATAACAATTTAATAATTTATATTAAATATTAAATTGTTTTGATATATCTTGGATTTATAAGACTTAAATGAATACTTTTCTTTAATTAATTATTGTATTGGTGAGTTTTATCTTTTAAAAACTAATTAATTATGTTTCCAAACTTCTAATATTTCTTTAGTGATTTGGGAATTATCATTTATTTAATATTAGGTCTTTTCAAAGCTATCAAATAAATAAAATATGGGTTTAAATATATAAGATAAATGTTTAAATAGTTTTAAAACTTGTTCTAGCTTTAGTATATAATATTAAGTAAGTAGTTATAGTAAAGATATAATTTCTTTTATAAATCATTTCAAATTGTTAAATGTGTAATTTATTTTAAAATGATAAATAAGAATGTACATATGAAATTAATAGATGAAAGTAGAATATATTACTTCACCTATATTTTAAAGCAACGTGACTAAAGTAAAATAACAAGATCACAATATAAAACAAGTAACAAAGTAAATATATCAAACAAGGAAATATAAAATATACATAAGTTAAATTTTATTGTTTGTAAAGTTGTAAAACCCATACACTTAATATTTAAATAATATGTTAGAACAACATATCTAAACAACATTCATTTGCATTCAACCAGTAACATATGTTTGTATAATACATAAGAAGATTGGCCAGCCTCTAAATAAAATCTGCATAGTTAAATAAACTAGAAAGAAAGCTTGCATAAGCATGAAAACAAATGGCTCGAATTTGATAACCAGGCAGTCTCGAGTACAACAAAATCAAATAAAGTGTAGGCTGGTAAGAAGAAAACGTGTAAGAAAAAGAATCAAAGGCAAAGTAAAATGTATTTTTACTTGTAGCTTGTAGAGTAAGACTCAGGCAAGGAAAAAAATATATAGATAAGTATAAACTAAAACATAAAGGACATAGCATTTAATGAGAGTAAAGCAAATATCTTTTCTAAGTACAAGACATGTAATCTCGGCCATAAGCATAGAAACCATCTCTGAGAATTTGTACATTTTGTACACTGTTTTGCAAAAGAAGAAATATTACCCTGTTTCATATATATCAACCTGGAAGCTACTACTTTCCCCTACTAGTTTTCATTTTCTTTCGAGCTAAGCAAAACTAAGATAAAAGCTTCATCTAAAATCCTAAACAAACATTCAAAAACAACCAGCAACTCAACAAATCAGAGATCAAGAGGAGCTTCTGTTAGAAAATCCAAAACTGTTTCAAAGGCCTATGCTAAGCAAATCTAGTTTGCTCTGTTCTTTCTTTTGAATCATGGTGAGTAACATTTTTCTTTAAACATAACTTGAGATAATTTGGACCCTGCTTTTCTCTGTGATGATATATTTTGTATATATATGGTTGTGCACATCTGTGTGTATCTGTTCTCTGTGATACTCTGTTAATTGTTGTTATTTCTTTGAGTAGATTGGTAAACAAACCCTCACCACTTGATCTATTGATCGTTTGATTGTAAGATGTAAACAAAAGATGTTAGTTTGGTTATGATTTAAGCATTAAAAATTTAGCAAAGTAGAATCAACTTATAGTTGTCTCTGGAAACAAAGAAAACTATATACAACTTTATATATGCTTAAATCAAAACTCTGGTTTTAAGAAATCAGGAGTACAATTCGAATCTACATACAAAACTATGATTTTTAAAACTAAACCCACGATTTTTAGTATTAGTTTGAAGGAGCAGTTCTTGTTGAACTGAAAATGGTACATTGGGAGATTCTGGTGATCCAAGTGATCTGGACGGTCGGGGTTTTGCGGGGAGATGGAGGGGCCTACGTGGGTGCTGGGAAAAATGGACGGCGATGATCTCGATCATCGAGGAGAACGCGGCAAGATTTTGAATTTCGTAAACCTAGTTTTTAGTGTGCTGTTAAGTTTCGTTCGCACGAGGCCATCAGGCGATCGAGTGTCACGTGCGTTGGTGGTTGGGTAGAGGAGAGGTAGACGAGGCTGTGGCCAGGGGTGGTGGACTTCTGGTGGTCGGAAATTGGCGAGGTCGGCGAAGTTTCCAGGCTTGGGTGTTGTTTCCCTGTTCGTTCCAGGTTTCGTGATCGAGTCGATTTCGTTTGCGAAGAGATGGAGTGCTGTCGTCGATCTGGTGTGGGAAGGGGCGGCGAGTTCGATTTGCACGGCGTCGCGATGATGATCGGAGTCAACGTCAACGGTGTGCACGTGCACCGTGCATCTCTGTACTGTTGAGTGTGGGTCTGGGAAGAACTCGAGATTTACTCGAGTAAATTTTTGTTTGGCTCGGGAGGAATCATGTTTTGCTCGAAGTATTTTGGGTGAACTCGGGTAGTTTGGTTTACAGGGTTGTAACCTGTAGCTTGTTCCCTGTTTTTAAAGTATGGGTTTTAAAATTTAAGTCAAAGTTTAACTGAGTCCAAAGGAATGTTTAAATTCCAGTTTTGAAATGAAAGAAGTTTAAAATTTAAAATAATTTAAATAAGTTTAAATATTTTGAATTTGAGGGAATTAGATTTAAAATTCTTTCGTAACAAAGGAATTGCTTTAAGTTATAATTTAAAGTTTTTAAAAAAGGTTAGTTTAAAGTGATTTAAGTTTAAATAGTGATCGTTTAAATCGGGAATTTAAAATGAAAATTAAAAAGGGAAGAGTGAAATAAATGTTCAACATATTGTAGTGGAAATTTAAAGTAAATAAATGGGAAATAAATTTACTTTAAGTAAATGAAGATTAAAGATTTAAATTCTTTAACCATTAAGATAATTTGAATGATAATTGATAAATTGATATTGATTAAATTAGTAATTATAAGTGGAAATGTATTAATTAAAGTAAATAATGAGTTAAATAATTAATATGTAATGGAGAATCATATATTCGACTTTAATTAATAAATGAAGGGTTAATGGAACTTATAATTACTAATTGAGGAAATCGTAAGTTATTATTTAGAAAAGAAATTAAATAAATAATAATGAAGGTCATTAACCAGATTAATTAATATAATTGATTTTTAGTAGTTAATTAGATTAATTAATTTAATAATCAACATTGTAAATGTTTAAGTGTAATTACTTAATGGGAATTAAGTAAGAAATTAATTACTCACTTTAGTTAATTAAGTAATTGATTAACTTGAGTTAATTAATTAAGTCTAATTAATGGGGATTAACCACTTGATAATTGGGAGATATAATTACTGAGGAAAGTAATTGATGAATAATTACAGGATGTAATTTATGGATAATGATTTGTTAATAGAAGTAATTTGGATATAATTACTTGAAATTAATCAAGGGATTAATTAAATCTGTTTTATTGGGAGTAATGAATTAAGGATAATTAATTACTGTATGTTATTAATCAAGGTGATTAATATATGTGATTTGGAAATTAGTTTTCTTAATAAAAATTAAGAAATAAAATAACTAATTAAAAGTTAATTACTTGATGTAATAGAATTAAATAGTAAATGTAATTAGAGATCATTTATTATAAATGCTGAAATCTTAGAATGAATTTATTTGGAATTAATTAATAAATGAAGAGATTTATTAATAAAATAAATTAAGTCATGTAATTAATTTAGGTTAATTAATAAATGAAGTAAGGTAAAGGTTATTTCCTATATTTGGTTAAAAATAATTAAAGGATAATTTACTTTAAATGTAATTAAAGATAATTAATCAGGGATGATTAATTTAAAATGAATAATTGGATGATGATTAATTAATTGATTGATAATTAATTAATAGTAGTATAAGCAAGTTTAATAATGGTGGAGTAATTAATTTAATTTACATTAAATTAATTAAAGATTTGTAATTAGTTTAATTCATTTTAAATTTATTATAAAATGAGGTGATTATTAATCTTTGTTTATATATGATGGATGATATTGATTTCCATGATTGATTGTGATCTCAGAGATATATCTATTGAGTTATGGATGTTTGGTTAAGTATGATGATATTGATTATCTAGTGAGTAGATAATATGGATTATCTGTTTATGATGATGATGTTATTCTCCATTGTTATATTGTGTTTTATCTATCTGTGTTGATACAGATAATAAATTGAATTGTTTTAACTTTAAAACAACTTGGCCTTAAAAGATACGGTTTGGATTTCGATGAGACCGGGATCGGGTTTCCGTATACCGGGATTCTAGGTCTGGAGACCCGAATACCACATCGATCCAAAATAACGTTAGGTCGTGAAATCCAAATGGAGCAAGTGAAGACTCGAGGTATAAGAACTATTCGTCAGTATAACTCTGTGGGTGATTCCGTAATGAGTTTGACGGAGATAGTACTTATAGATTCGAGATGGTGGTTCAAATTGCAAGGGTTATTGTCGTTAACTCTGAGGGTGATTCCAAAATGAGTGTAACGAGATAATGCCTTCGGTTTCGTTCGAACCCAGAACGAACTTATATGGATCGAATGCTTTCAGAACATCGTCAGGCGGGCGATGAGCATTCTAAGAGATGTGTTCTCTAAAGGTAATCGTGACCTCAAGCCTCATCAACCGGGAATGGCTAAAACAGGGGAGGTGCAGCAAGGCTTCGTGGGTAGCACCCACTTGAGAGCGAGATATACCCTTGTCTAGAGTCCCTTTTATTTCGGCTGTGTGGGCGGTTTAGTAGCTACAACCGCCGGGGTTGTCTTGTTTGGAACTGTTCAGTAAGGGATGGTTCCGGTCTTGTGTTGCAGGGGACTTAGGGTGGGTCCTCGGTACGGTGATCTAGGCCACGTACTATGACGGGCGGTACCCCAGTAGCCCTGCCATTGATGGAAACCCATTTTCCCTACGTGACCTTACGGTTTTGATTGTAAACCTAGTATGCTGGAATTTAATCATGTAACAATTTCAGCTATTTCATATTTACTTGAAAACCCTAGACACTATTATAATATAACTGGATTTCCTATCAAATGTTTGGTTAGCGTAAGGTAAAAACATTTCCATGTTTATGTGTGGGATGTCTTACGTGATACCTTTTGTTTTCAAAGGTTTTTCAAAGTTAAACAACTTTAACCTGTTACTCATACCAGACCCATGTCTGACCCGGAGTTTATTTTTCTGTTTTCCTAAACTCTCGGGTACCCAAATTTTTACGGGTAGCCAAGGGATTCAGGTTAGCTTTGACGTATTCTGGAGGAGCAATGGAGAAGGAGGCTTCAACGTATAGATATATAGTGATTCCGCTGTGTTAGTGTTTATCTGTATTTCCGCTGTGTTGTATCTCTGTATTGTATTGAGATGTATCGAGTTGTATTAACTAGACAGGTGTTTATAACTGTTTAGTATGTGTTGTATTATCTGTGTAACTCTGATATATATGATATTATGTAATCTCTTATGTGATATATTATATTTCATTCGTTCCGCTGTTGAGATTCTGGTGTGTTTTCTTCTTTCTTCTCTATCTTTTCTATTTCTCACCCTTTTCTTTCTTCATAGTGATGCGATTTTCCGGTAGTGGAAGGTCGGGTCGCTACAATTGATTTAAACTTATTAGTTTTGAGATTTTGTAAAGATATGATTATAAATTGATTTAATAAAAACTGATTAAATGAATATTCTCAATTTTGAATAAAATTGAGATTGAATATTTAATAGTAATTTAAATATATAAATTGGGATTTAAATAAATTGTTATAAAAATGGTTAAAGGAATAACTTTTGATTTGAATAAATTTAAAGTTAAATGTTGAAATATAAATGAAATTTATATTGTAAATGTTTGAATATTTAAACTTGAATATTTGAACTTTAAATTGAAATGGTTAAACTGGAATTGATTTAAATTGAATTTTGGAATTTAAGATGATTTAAATCGATTTTCGAAATTGGAGGAAACTAATTTTATTATATAACGTATTTTATTATATGTATATAAACTATTTTAACTTATAAAATATTTTAATATATATACTATTTTCAACATCTAAACTGTTTAGGTGGAAAGTGTTATGATTTCAAAGTGTTATGGTTTCAAAGTGTTATGATTTCAAAGTGTTATGGTTTCAAAGTGTTATGATTTCGAAAGTGTTATAAATTTTGAAAGTGTTACATTCTGAAAATGAATATTATTTAAAGTGAATGATGATATCGAATTTATATGGTTTTGAAATGGATATGATATTTTGATATGAAGTATGAACTATTTGAAATGAAATGACCACGATGTGAAATAAGCGTTTGGTTATTAAAGAGACCGAATACGAAAACGGTATATCTACCCTGGCATTGCCTCGTGTGCCTTGTCGCATGCCTTATCGCACCTTCTACGAGTTTGTTTTGTACTGTACCTATGTGGTGTCCTCTGGGTGAACCACCAGTTTGGCGGAGCGTATGACATTGTATAGACTACGAGAATATATAAAATGTGTTAAGGGGGATATGAGTAATGCCTTAACGCTATTTTAATAGATTACTTTACTATAGACATATTATAATAGCGTATATTACTACATAGTAGATAGTTCCACGGATCCTTAGAGGATGGGTATCCCAAGCATCCTTTAAGTTACCTATTTTTCAGTTGACATTTCACTTGAGTTAAATTTATTAATATAAGAATGTTAATCCTGACTCGAGTGTTTTGTGTTTTGCTTTATGCTCGGGTCAGACTGAGTGTCACAGCATTTGAGACTCACCTTTGGAGTTGGAGCTTCACTTGGAGATCCATCTATTTATTCAGCTTCCAGCTATCCAGTTATTTTATTCAGACTTGTCATATGTTTGTATTCGAGACTATATTGTATTTGAGATATTCTGTTGTATTTTATTTCAAACTCTGATGTTTATATAGTAGCTTCATGAACTACTATTTATCTATTCCACTGCTTATTGTTATATTACTCTGTGTCTGTGATTCTGTGATTGATTTATCTACTGTATATGCTGAGTTTTGCCAAATATAAATTAACAATCTGATATTTTGAGCAATTCAAGTCTGACATGTGCGTATGCGAATGGTTCGAAATACCGGGTCCTTACAGCAGCAGAATAACATATAATAGAGATCAATAATCTTTTCAAAGAGAAACTGTAATATACATAAATTAATATCATAGTAAACAATAAATAATCATCAGCTTGGACATTTATAATTACCTGTCCTCACAAATGCTGATGATTTACAATAACAACAATGTAATGCAGTGGAATAATAAACAGATACGTGTATACGACATGAAGATCTCCAGCTCGCCTGCTAAAGCTCCAAAAGCGCCAAATCTGAACCTGTAAATATACTCGGTCTGACCCAAGCATTGAAAGGGAAGAACGCCCGGATCAGTCTGGTAAACCAGCGTGATAAAACTCACCTCAACTAAATTTATAAAGTTATCAAAACTTTTCCTTTGTCAAAACAAAAGGTATCCCGTAAGACTGAGTCGCAAATAAATACCGACAAGGTTTTTACCTTACGATAACCAAAACATCTCATATCAAATTCCCATTATATTATAATAGTGTCTATTACACACAAATAATATTAAAATAGCTGAAATTGTTACATTATTAAATTCCAGCATACACCTTGTAATACAAGGCTTTCTACAATTTAAAATGGCAGGCACGTATTGGATTTTGGATTTCCATACAAATGACTAGGTAAAGGGACTACCTTTCCGAAAACTCGGTACACCTCTAGAGGGATGTACCTAGGGTCGAGATACTCGGCGCCTAAACCAACACAAGACTGGCCTACCCATACCAGGATAGTACCGAATATGCCATCATACTGAATATGTCATCACTCTGGTCGTTACCGACCTAAAATCCATGACCATAAGCATACACAACAATAATCAGATACACGACGTCATAGCGTGTAAAGATATATCTAGAAGAGTGATGACATCTCCTAATGGGAGCGACCCATTTTAGCCTTGCTGCTTCTATCCCAGTTTCGGTCATTTTTCGGGGAGTGAGGCCAAAAAGGTATCGATTACCTTTCACATATCACAACATCTTTGAATTCCACATTGCCATTTCTGTTGACTACTAATTGCCTTTCACAAAAATACAACCCTTGAGCTCGTACGTCTCAAGGAAGGGTGTTAAGCTAAGAGAAGTTGCCTTCTCTGGCACCAAACAGATGTACGTTTGTAAAAACCAATTGTACGTTGTAACAACCCTGTATTTTTCAATTATTTTTAAATTGATATTTCCAGATTTAAAAGCTTTATTTATGAAAAAGAATAAATTTTGTTATTTTAAGTATAAACTTTGATTTTTATGTGGATTAGAATTCCAAATATGACTAAATTTAATATTTCCAGAAAATGTGAATTTTGGTCAATAGTCAAACTTTGACTTTTAAGTTTAAATTTTAAATATTTGAAATTATATATTTTATCTTTTAATATGAAAATAGATGTATTAACATGAATACTGCTTTTCGTTTCGTTGAAAACGGAGTTAAAATGTAAAAGTTATGTACATTTCAATTTTGAGTATAAACTGTTTATTTAACAATTTTGTCTATTTTAAATTGTATAGATTACTTTTTCTTTGTTATATTTTATTTTAATATGTGTCAATATGTAAATTTATGTATATTTTCATCTCTAAATATTTTCAAAAATAATAATAGAATTTTTCCAAAATTTACTATGATGATTTCCTATTTTTAAAGGCTGTTTCCCTATTTTCTGCTATTTTCTTCATTAAAATTTTTATGTAAATTAAATTTTAAATATTTATTTTGTGAATATATTTTTATTTTATGTTATTATTTATGTTTATAAATATATTACAAGCTCATATGAATTTTTCTAAAATTTATTCTATTCAATTTCAAATTTTCTAGACTAGTTTACTATTTTTAGCTATTTTCTTAATTTAACTTTATATGATTGATAAATATTTATATAAATTATTATATTTTGATAAAATTTCGAAATTTTATCTGGGATTATTATTATTTCTAGAAATATAAAGTTATATAATTAAAATAAAGTAATATGAAAGGCCCTAAACCTTCCATCTTCCTAAGGCCCTTTTATATTACACCCTTTTACCTTTTAACCTAATTTTTCAAGCAAGTGGCCCCATCTCCTCATTTGTTTCAGCCGCCACTTCCATTTGTTTCTCACGTGAAAATGTTCCCTCAAACCCTAAAAAAAGTCACGGCTAAGAAAAATGCAATGGCTTCCTCTTTGCTCACTTTTCTTCCTCCTTTTTCCATTGTTTTCTCTTGAATTTGCATTGATCCTTCTTGTGTTTTGCTAGGCCTAGCCTCTACCACCACCACCACCATCCTCTCCACCATCATCTGCAGCAGCTCCTCCTCCAATCCCTCTGACCATGTCAGGCCGTGCCATCCAATTGAAGCCATCACCACAAAATCAATGCAAAACTCCTTAAAACATTGCCTAGACCACACATATCATCACCTACCCTCCATATCTTGCTTTGCCCCCCCCCCCCCCCCCCCCCGCTTAGCCACCACCACCACTTGCTACATGACCTTTGGCTGCTGCTGCACCATCACCCTCCACTGTCCAGACCTGTACCATGCATGGCCGAGCCAAGCAATGACCAAGTCGAGCCTTGTTGTGACCAAAACTTCACCTATTTGCCTTGTCCATTGATATTCTTCATGTTGCATCTCCTACCCTTCACATCACTTCATGTTGCCATGCGTAGGTGTGCTAAACCTGACCTATATGATGCTAACCTGAGCCCAAACACATCATGGCTGAGCACTTGATCCCCTTGTTCGAGCTTTTGAATGGTAAAGGCAAAAGTCTTGTCTTTATTGCTTTGTATTTCAATTTGTTCGATATTGTTTTGGTTAATATTCACATGTGTATACTGTCTTGTTTTGGGGTTGTTTACAAGATGATATCTTGGCTATTTCTCTCCACTCAAATCAAAGGTCGTGCCTTCTGGATCCGTTGTGTCATTCTAATTGATATCTCCAGCATAAAAAGGTGAGTTATTCTCACCAGACAATATGTACCTATATAACTAGTAAATTGACACCCTGTGAATCTATAGAAATATATTATCATGTTATACTTGACTATGTTATGATCATATGATGTTTATACACCTGTTATATCGTGTGTTACTGTTATTTAATGTTATTCTGTTATTTATATCAGTTATCACCATTGCAAGTTCCCTGTAGACTAGAATCACTATGGGTTGAAATGATACATACCCGAACGGACTTTAGAATAGGGAAAAATCATTATGGGCTGAAATGATAGGCCTGAATGGTTTTTATTTAACTTATTTTAACTTGGGATTGCGGGTTTGAAATGATAGAACCCGGATTTTTCTTTTTAAACTGCGGATTGAAATGATACATATCCGTATCACTTGACCTAGGTTAGAAAACTATATACAGGCCCGTGGTTATTTTATAAAGTGTTTTGGATATTTTTAAGTATTTTTAAAAATATAAATTTATGAAATTTGATTTAAATAGATTTTGAAATGTTTTAAAATAAAGAAATTATGATTTTTCTATGAGTTAAAAATGTAATTAATGAATGGTTAAATTGGATTATTGAAATATAACTTAAGTTTGGAATTTGGAATTTTGGTTAAAAAATGATATTTAAGTTATATAAATAAAAATGAAAATTTAATTATATTTGGAAAATGGTAAAATATGATAATTTGATTAAATTTGAATTTAAGTGATTTATTAAAGTATTATTGATTTTTCTATGAATTTAAGTGGTTAAATAAATAAATGTTTAAAAGTGATCTTTTAAAATATAACTTGACTAGGAAATGTGAAATTTGGTTTTAATTAAAGGTTTAAGTTAATTAAATGAAATTGGAAATTTAGTTAAATTGTGGAATGGTAATTTAAATTTGAAGTGTTAAGTTTATTTGTTGAAATGTGAAGAAATGGACACTTTTACACTAAAATTTATTAAGTAAATTGTTGAAAATTGGATTTGATTATAAGAAATTTATTGTGAAAAGATATATGTTAAATGATATGTAAATGAACATTTTAAATGTTAAAATATGATTTAAAAATGTTTATGTGTTTTAAATTAAAGTTATTTAATTGCTGGAAATACACTAACACCTGAAATTAACTTTTAATAGCATTCAGAAATGCTATAGATTCTGTTTTGAACTAAAATTGTGTAAAAAGGAGCTATTACAGCATTTCTGGAATGCTGTAGTTGCTGTAGTTGAACTTATAGGCTAATATTGAACTCAGGCCTATTATAGAATTCTCTAGAAATGCTATAATGGTATGTAGTCTACGTTGAAATCAAAATTACCCCTTGTTTTGAAATCTGAACTACCGCAGCACTTCTGAAATGCTGTCTTTTCTGTTTTGAACTATAATTCAACTAAAACTGAGTTTTAACAGCAGTTTTAAGTGCTGTCTTTGCTGAATTAAAAATGTTTTCAAATATAACTTATAGCAGTTGTTATTAAATGCTGTGAAATGCTGAAATTTTAATAATTAGGGTTTTTGACTTAGTAAACGAACTCAGAATGGTTTGAAACTTTGGAAATTGAATACTTGATTTGAAAATATAATAATTACACTTTTAAAAGGTTTAAATGAATTATTTTGATTGGAATATAAACTATTTAAAGGTGATTTGAAATGATAGTAAATGAACGATATCTTTGAATTTAAAAGGTATTTAAAGTTGAATATTTGGATTTGAACTGATAGGATATTTTATTTTATTAAAATGATTTGAAATGAAGTTTTGTAAGGATATGATATTTTATTATATAAAAATGATTTGAAATGAAGTTTTGTAAGGATATGATATGTTACTATATTAAAATGATTTGAAATGAAGTTTTGAAATGATATGAAAATTTAAATATATGGAAATGGGTTGGAATTGATTTAATCTTTATTTTGATAAAGATATGGTTTGAAATGATATTTTATTTTGAAGTAAAGTATTGTTTTTAAAAGTTATAACCCCGGTTATAATAACGATTGGTTGGCAAAGAGACCGAGATCGGATATGGACATACTCTCTGTCGATACCGAAAACCACTTTGACAACCGTGTACGCGGTGGAGATTCCAGAATGAAGTAGGATGGTGGCGACGTTCTTAAGGTATATTTCGTGGTCCCAACTCCCGTGAGTTGGCATAAGGTGGCTAAAACAGGAGCGATCTCGGACCAGTGAGGTAGCACCTCTTCTCGGACACATTTCTTCGATATTATACTCTTACTTGTGATTGATTAGATGGCCATCCTCCGATTTGGGAGTGTTGTTCGAGGTGGACGATAGTGGCTGCTATGCGCTCCATCAGTCTGTGTGCGTAATTGGTATATCTACCCTGGCATTGCCTAGTTGTGCCGTGTCACCTACCATATTGAGCTTTACTACGATTTGTGATTTCTCCCGTAGCCTGTGGAGTATCGAGGGTAGCCCCCACTTTGGGAGTATGCTAATACTGGATAGACTACTGGGACTATTACGTGTTAGGGTGGAAAATGTAAAGCCTTAATGCTATTTAAAAGTATGTTTATTTTATATTAGACATTATTATAATATCGAATATTACTACATAGTAGATAGTTTAACGGATCCTTAAAGAATGGGCGATCCCAAGCATTCTTTAAGTTACTTGTACCCTTATTACAGTTCGCTTGAGTTGGTTTACATTATATAAGTATATATTGTCCTGACTCGAGTGTTTTGTGTTTTGCTTTACGCTCAGGTCAGCCTGAGTTATTCACAGATTTGGATTTCCACTCTCTTGGAGATTTGAATCGCTGGAGATTATCTGCTAGTCATGTCCTATCAATTTCAATTCCGTTGTTCTACTCAGCTTGTACTTGGTTATTATATTGAGACCTTTGTTGTATTCTATTTCTTCTGTTATATCTTATGTAACTCTGATATATTTATATAGTAGCTTCATGAACTACTATTTCTTTTACTTCCGCTGCATTATTTTACTCTGTGTCTGTGATCTGTGATTATATTTATTTACTGTATATTCTGAGATTTGCCAAATTTTATTTACAACGCGGTATTTTGAGCAATTCAACTCCGGCATGAGTGTCTACCTATACACTTATAATGGATGCGAATGGTTGAAAATATCGGGTCGTTACATACGTAATCATAGAAATGCAATGTCAGACACTCACCCATACAAGTTGTCCAGGAACAGGACAAACTAAAGGTACTCTCCTACCACATCCTGTCGGGAAATCCCTAGGATTAGTAGCAAATAATCCTTGCATTGGATATTTCATAACGAAGAGACTACCGCTACTATATGTATATTGGTATTTTAACCCCAAATGATCAACAAGTAGTCCTTCACTATGAAAATCCTAAATATCAATATCATTGACCAACCTGCACAATCGTCGTATAAATGTTGGTTTGAAGTGGTTTTCAGATAAATCTGATCCCGTTCTCTTCGCACCAACAACGCAAAAGCGTTTCTCAACCTCACACAGAAACTAAGTCTCATTAACTTATCACATTTCCAACTTTCAACTTGCTATCCTTCGATCAAGAAGGAAGCTCGATAGATTGGAGTAATCACTCCGCACTATACGAATCAGCATTCTCAACACAAACGATAATCAAGCCTACACAGTCAGTTACGTACTAAGTATACAACTAATTAGTTTCTACATCAAGTTGAGAAACTAAAATGACCAAATTTTGATGGTCGGTTATTTAACTATCAAAGCAACAAACAAAATCTAGCACTTAAGTAATCACTGGGCCTGATTTCATTAATCGTTTATAATTCAAAACACTTCCCAATTATTCACTTCAAAATATCTTTTAAAAAGATAATATTCAACACCATTTCCCTTATTGGATATTTGGAAAACATTTCCATATACTTATTTTAATAATAAGTAAATTTACAAATCATCTTAACCATTTAAATTCCCTTTTTATAATATCACATTTCAAAACATCCATTCTATTTAAAGGACTATTCACTGTCCAAAATCGTGAATAATTCTCTTACCAAATTCATTCCTTCTACACATTTAATTTAAAGGATTATTCACTATCCAAAATCGTGAATATAATTCCTTTAATAAACTTTCATATTTAACTTATCAAATTAAATTGATTTCACATTTATAAAACAGTGTTTATAATTCACATTTATATTTTATAAACTTCCATATACAAAATTCCTTTACTAACAAATTCCATTTATATCTCATTTATAAGTCAAAATCCAATTATAAGTTAATTTACTTATAAATCTCTTATATTTCCAAATTCATTCTTTTCAAATCTTATTATTTATAAAATCCATTATAAATTCATTTCTAAATTTCAATTGCAAATCCATATATAAATTTGATTACAATCCCATTTCTAATATTTATAAAACACCGTTTATAATTCTATTACTTTAATTTTAAAAATATCAATTTTATAAATCTTATATATAAACCATTTATAATATGTTCAAAATTCTCGATTTAACCTATTTCACAAAATAGTTATCTCCATATTTCAAAAATCACATTTTGATTATATTTCACAAAGCCATAATTTTTATAACATAAAAATTATAACTTTTTTATTTATTTAAAATAAATCCATTCCTTTAACAATTCAAAAATCATATACTTTCAAAATCACTTTGAAATCCTTTTTAAATTGAAATCGTCATTTTAATATTTTAAATTTCCAAAATAAGGCCTAATGCTACAACAGCACTGGATAAAGGCGTTCACATCAATCATATCAATCATGACATCCAACCATCATATATCACATGATAACAGCATATATAATAATACCTATAAATAAAATCAACACAGGTGAGGAATCCAATTGGATCCCTCCAACCTGTCACCTGCAACAAATATACATATTAGAAAATATATACAATGTCCGCTTCGAGGCAGACGCGCGTACAAAAGTTTGTCCGCTCATACACAGGAACGTATAGGGTCTCATCTACTAAAATATGCGAGAATATATCCAAACCAATCAATATATATATATAATATATCATATATCATCCAACAATCACCAATCATCGTAAATAAATTTTATTCTCACTTATATAAAAATATAAGCGAGACAGAGAGAGTGAGTTGTACTCACTTTGGTTGCAGTCGTCGCGATAGCGATTAATTTCAATTAAAATTAAACAAGCGTTTAATTTTAACCGAAATTTTCACTAGCTCCAATCCAGCTCTAAAATGTAGTGCTTGACAATACGAACCCAACGCAATTTGTTTCGTCCAACCTTGACCTCGTATGACAAAGATATACAATTTTAAAGATTATACAATTTATATAAATTAATTTACAACTTTTTATTTTTATTTTTATACCTTCATTAAATATGGGTCGTTCGATTTCGTTACTTCCAATCAGGGCCGCAATTTCTTTCATCGTTCGTGCTCCCATTCGAGAAACCCATCTAGCCGCCTCGTCCTTTGATTTTTTGCTCCACCTATGATTGCTTCGACGACGATCAGCAACCACCATCTTGTAGCGCTAGACCCCACGCACCACCGCCTAGAGGCACGGCTAGCTCGGCCACCTCCTGGCCTCGAGATTTGTGCTCGAACGCACGGCGTTCAAACGCCTATTGCCGTTGATCCTCTGCATAGTTTTTGATCATCACCATTAGATTTGAAGCTCTCAATGAGCTCTACAATTTTGTAGTTGAGGTTTTTTCGAATTGGTTGATGGATTGGAAGAAAATTGAGGAAGAAGAAGAAGAGTTTTCGGCCATTAGTTAAAGATGGCGGCGGCTGGTAGAGATTTAGGGTTAGGGTTTTGTTTGTTTGCAAATTATAAAATGTTGTGACCTTATATAGACAAGTTCAAAACACTATTCACCCGAAAAATTTTCGAACACCAATCGAAGCGTGCCTCCTGGCATTTATAATGTTTTACCCCTATTCCGAGCACAATGGAATATGTATTGGAAGCCAATTCCATCGTATTTGGAAGATAGGTTTTCGAATCGAATTATTTTAATTCAAAATTTACTTAAATAAATTTCTTTGCGTTTCAGCTTCGCACGACCAAATCGTAAGTCCGATTGACACAAAATTTGAGATCTTTACAATAATATAACATACGGATCTAATGAAACTGGTTTTTTTGAAATCCGAGACAATGTCAAAAATGACTATTTTTACGCGTTAATTAAATATTAAAATTTCCAATTTTTAGAAATTAACTTTTAATTCAATTTTAAAAGTTTACTATCACTATTCTAATCCAAATAGAATTTAAAACAATGTTAGAAATTATTTTTATTCGTATTTGATTCAATATTCAATTATTTACATAATTCAAATATTAAATTAAACGATTAAATTATCCAAATAAATCACTATATTTGAAATATAAGTTATTCAACTTATAAATTTTACTTTTAAATATTTAAATTCAATTAAATATTCTAAATTTAAATGACTAAAAATCTGGGTCGTTACATAATATTTTATAAATATTAATTAATTTAATTAATTGACAACTATTTATAAATCAATTACATCATGTGGCATTTTGGAGAATTTGTCAATACGGTGGTGTGACTCGTATGTGTAAATTCAGTTAGCAATTAATATCAAACTATTCGAATATTAACGTTCACTCATCACCTTAGCTAGTGGAGTGATGTAACGACCCGATATTTTCAACCATTCGCATCCATTATAAGTGTATAGGTAGACACTCATGCCGGAGTTGAATTGCTCAAAATACCGCGTTGTAATTTAAAATTTGGCAAATCTCAGAATATACAGTAAATAAATATAATCACAGATCACAGACACAGAGTAAAATAATGCAGCGGAAGTAAAAGAAATAGTAGTTCATGAAGCTACTATATAAATATATCAGAGTACATAAGATACAATAGAAGAAATAGAGAACAACAGAAGTCTCAATAAAATAACCAAGTACAAGCTGAGTAGGACAACGGAACTGAAGTAGATAGGACAAGACAAGCAGATAATCTCCAGCGATTCAAATCTCCAAGAGAGTGGAAATCCAAATCTGTGAATAACTTAGGCTGACCCGAGCGTAAAGCAAAACACAAAACACTCGAGTCAGGACAATATATACTTATATAATGTAAACCAACTCAAGTGAACTGTAATAAGGTACAAGTAACTTAAAGAATGCTTGGGATCGCCCATTCTTTAAGGATCCGTTAAACTATCTACTATGTAATAATATTCGCTATTATAATAGTGTCTAAATAAGTAAAGTATAATCATATAGAAAATAGCGTTAAGGGGATGGAGAACCTTAACGCGGTCGGATCTTAAAATCATAATCGTAGTAAAGCTCGATATGGTAGGTGACACGGCACAACTAGGCAATGCCAGGGTAGATATACCAATTATGCATCCGGACTAGTGGTGACGCATAGCAGCCACTACCGCCCACCTCGAACAACACTCCCAAATCAAGGGTGGCAACCAAATCAATCACAAGTAATAGAATGGTATCGAAGAAGTGTGTCCGATAAGAGGTGCTACCTCCTTGGTCCGTCAATCGCTCCTGTTTTAGCCACCTTATGCCAACTCACGGGAGTTGGGTCCACGTAACATACCTTAAGAACGTCATCACCATCCTACTTCATTCTGGAATCTCCACCGCGTACACGGTTGTCAAAGTGGTTTTCGGTATCGACAGAGAGTATGTCCATATCCGATCCCGGTCTCTTTGCCAACCAATCGTTATTATAACCCGTGGTTATAACTTTTAAAAACAATACTTTACTTCAAAATAAAATATCATTTCAAAACCATATATTTATCAAAATAAAGATTAAATCAATTCCAAACCATTTCCTTATATTTAAAATACCATATCATTTCAAAACTTCATTTCAAATCATTTCAATATATCAAAATATCATATCTTTCCAAAACTTCATTTCAAATCATTTTAATATATCAAATATCAATCTTTCCAAATCTTCATTTCAAATCATTTTAATATAATAAAATATCATATCCTTACAAAACTTCACTTCAAATCATTTTAATATAATAAAATATCCTATCAGTTCAAATCCAAATATTCAACTTTTATATACCTTTTAAATTCAAAGATATCATTCATTCACTATCATTTTAAATCACCTTTAAATAGTTTATATTTCAATCAAAATAATTCATTTAACCCTTTTAAAAGTGTAATTATTATACTTTCAAATCAAGTATTCAATTTCCAAAGTTTCAAACCATTCTGAGTTCGTTTACTAAGTCAAAAACCCTAATTATTAAAATTTCAGCATTTCACAGCATTTAAAAACAACTGCTACAAGTTATATTTGAAAACATTTTTAATTCAGCAAAGACAGCACTTAAAACTGTTGTTGAAACTCAGTTTTAGTTGAATTATAGTTCAAAACAGAAAAGACAGCATTTCAGAAGTGCTGCGGTAGTTCAGATTTCAAACAAGGGTTAAATTTGGTTTCAGCAAAGACTGCAGACCATTATAGCATTTCCAGAGAATGCTATAATAGACCTGGGTTCAATATTAGCCTATAAGTTCAACTACAGCAACTGCAGCATTTCAGAAATGCTGTAGTAGCCCTTTTATTCAATTTTTAGTGTAATTCAGAACCATAGCATTTCTGAATGCTATTAAAAGTGATTTCCAGCTTTTTAGTGTATTTCCAACAATTAAATAACTTCATTTTAAACTCTTTAAACATTTTAAAAATCATAATTTAACATTTAAAATGTTCATTTACATATCATTTAACATGTATCTTTTTCACAATAAATTTCTTATAATTAAATCCAATTTTCAACAATTTACTTAATAAATTTAAGTGTAAAAGTTTCCAATTCTTCACATTTCAACAAATAACTTAACACTTCAAATTTAAATTACCATTTAACAAATTTAACTAAATTTCCAATTTTATTTAATTAACTTAAACCTTTAATTAAAACCAAATTTAACATTTCCAAGTCAAGTTATATTTTAAAAGATCATTTTTAAACAATCATTTATTTAACCACTTAAATTCATAGGAAATCAATAATACTTTAAGAAATCACTTAAATTCAAATTTAATCAAATTATCATATTTACCATTTCCAAATAAAATTTTATATCCATTTTATTTATATAACTTAAATATCATTTTTAACCAAAATTCCAAATTTCCAACTTAAGTTATATTTCAAAAATCCAGTTAAACCATTCATTAATTACATTTTTAACACATAGAAAAATCATAATTTCTTTATTTTAAAACATTTCAAAATCTAATTAAATCAAATTTCATAATTTTATAATTTTTAAAATACTTAAAAATATTCAAAACACTTTATAAAATAACCACGGGCCTGTATATAATTTTCTAACTTAGGTCAAGTGATACGGATATGTATCATTTCAATCCGCAGTTAAAAAAAGAAAAATCCGGGTTCTATCATTTCAAACCCGCAATCCCAAGTTAAAATAATTTAAATAAAAGTTATTAAAAGGTCGCTCAGGCTTATCATTTCAGCCCATAACGATCTTTCCCTATTCTAAAGTCCATTCGGGTATGTATCATTTCAACCCATAGTGATTCTAATCTAAAGGGAACTTGCAGTGTGATTAACTGATGAAAATAACAAAACAACATAATATAACAGTAACATATGATATAACAGGTGTTTAAGCAGGTGTGAACATCATATAATAGTGACATAGCAAATATAATATGGTGGTGCAATTACAGATTCACATGTGATCAATTTACTATTAATATAAGTATAAAACTGTCTGGTGAGAATAACTCACAGTTTTGTGCTGGAGACACAACGACGAATGCACGAATGAGATCCAAACAAGCACGATAACACGATTCAAATAAGAGTGGAGGAGCCAAAGTATCAAATTCCTAGAATACAAGTCAAACAAAACAATACAACAACGATGAGTTTCAAATCAGCTACGATCAAAACTACACTAGAATAGACTGCACAGAATCAAATAGAAATGCTTGCACTTGCTTTCTACCTCATATGCTTCAGCAATGGGCTGTAAAAGCACTGTAATGGAAGGGTTTTGGATCAGGTTTGGATCAGGTTTGGGTTCAACAAGTCGTCCATACATAGGAAAAGATGATGCAAAGGTATGTGTGCATGGAACTACAACTATAGGGCAAACAAACATGATTTCATGCAACCAAAGGCCACAGCCAAGGCAACCATAGGCACGGCCAGATCTGTAGGGGGTTAGGTACAGGTGTGGTAGTGGGTTTCAGGTCGTCTATTGGTGGTGGAGGTGGAGTTGGTGGCGGCCAAAGCAAGATATGGAGGAGATAATGGAGTTTATGGCCAGACTAGGCATGTTTGTGGAGTTTTTTTTTTGCAAATTTTTGTGGTATTTCCATCTTTGGGATGCCATGGCCTGAAATGGACAGAGGAGAGGCTGATGTTGCAGCTGTAGATGGAGGAGGTGATGGTCGGTGAAGATGGTGGAGAGTGGGCCAAGCAAAGCTTTGCAAAGAGGGAATTAAAATCATTGAAATTGTGAAGAAGAGAAGAGATAAAGGAAGCCATTGTTTTTATATTTTATTTTTCTCATGCCGTGAGTTTTTAGGAGAAGATGAGAAACATATTTCACGTGAATTTGAGGAAGAATTCAAGGCAATGCAAAAAAAAATGGACGGCTACTCAAAAAAATGAAAGGGCAAAGCAAGCGAAAGGTCAAAGTAAATGGAAAGTCACAAGTAATATGAAAAGGTTTGACTCTTTATATTTCTATTTCCTTTAAATTAAAATAAACCATATATATTTCAGTAAATAAAATATAAAACTGAACAAAATAAAGTAAGAAAGGAAATAAATAAATAAATATTAATTAAATATAATTAAATTAAGAAAATAACAAAAAAAAGTAAATTAGGCTTGAAAATTTGAAAATAAATGAAATGAACTTTTGGGAAAATTGTATGTACATGAAAAATATTTATAAATAAAGATAAAAACATTAAAAAAATGCATACATAAAAATGAATAAATAAATTTTAATTAAATATAATTTAAATGAAGAAAATAATAGAAAAATGGAAACTAACCTTTAAAAATAGAAAATAAATTCAATGAGCTTTGGAAAAATTCAAACATCACTTTAAAAATATTTAAAAGGTAAAAATATATGTAACATAACATATAATACAATTTAGAATAATATATGACAATTAAAAAGATTATTTATATAATTTAAAATAAACAATATTGTTAAATAAAACAATTTACATCCAATTTTGTAAAAAGCATAACTTTCACAATATTATTCGGATTTCAACGAAACGAAAAGCAGTGTTCTTGAAATTTTATTTACTTTCATAATAAAAGAATAAAAATTTAAATTTCCAAACTTTTAAAATTTAAATTTAAAAGTCAAAGTTTGACTATTGGCCAAAACTCACATTTTCTGGAAATATTAAATTTAGTCATATTTGGAATTCTAATCCACATCAAACTCAAAGTTTTTATATTTACAATAACAAAATTTATTCTTTTCATAAATAAAGCTTTTAAATCCGGAAAAATCAATTTAAAATTAATTGTAAAATACAGGGTTGTTACAAGTGACATTTTGGCCGAAATTATCACTTATACATCTTTATTGGTAAAATCCAATTTTACATATTTAAGCATTACTGGTAGTGACAATTATTTACACCAATACTCTTCGTCAAAACTATATCACGTTAGGACTTATGAAATTTGGTCTTAGTCAAAATTCCAACAATTTCCACATTCAATTTTTTAAGTCTAAACACAAAATCCTTGGTCAATAATAACAATTATTATTAATTGTAGTGCTCTGACCAGAAACTTTAATTTTAAGTTGACTTAAGTTGACCCCATGACACTAACCTCATATAATTGAGGAGACGAATTCTCTCTTGAATAGTTTTTCACTTCAAATGCTTCCACTCGACCCAACTATAGTCGTTTGATGGAAGTCATGCCATGATTTAACTATAATCAAAGCAGAGTTTCCACATTGAAGCTCGACGGTATTCTTAAGTCGAGAGAATTGTATAAAATTATCACATCGATATTTTATATTTGACCTTAGTTATATTAACTAACAGAAAACTATCAAGCGAGTCATTCCATAGTTTTTCGGTGACTATTAGTACATAGCCCATTGATGCCCCAGAAGCCATGAGTAATACATTGTCCAACATTTAGGGAGCATTACGTACTCTAGTCTCAACAGATGTATCGATATCCAATTTCGATACATCTTGACTAGGAACATTTAAAACTGTATGTTTATTTTATTATGGTAAATCACTCATAATTACATATATTGTAACTACTATCACAAAACGTACCATTTATGGATTTTTTATTGAATATACTTTTAATTAAAATAGTTAATATAGCATATTATATTAAGTATATAATAGAAATAAAACGCCTTTTATTTTGAACAAGATAAGTTATCGAATTAGATACATGTAACAAATTACATAATTACCCCTAGGGAATAACCTTAACTCTATCACCTTTTTGTTCTTACAAAGGGAGTGCCTTAGGGTTTTATCTTATCTATAAGAAGTCTAAGATGCTAGGATCCGCTGTCCTCCTTAGTATATATTGTTGTATCACATTTGTTATAGCTGATAATGTAATGGATTTTTCTATAACAACTGCAAATGCTTTTGCCATAAATAATGTGTTTACTGCTCTTAAATGGACAGTGTGACTTAATATAAATATCTGATTTGTTGAAAGAAGATATTTTGGACATTCTTGTAATGATAGAGGATCAATTGCTAGTTAACTTTTGGGGGGTACTCCTGTCTTTATATTATATACATGTTGAACAATGTATCCCTCTATTACATAAAATTAGTAGGAAAATACAATGGTGACACTGCTCTCTTCTTTCCATTGCTGGAAAAGGAGAAGTAATCCAAAGTACTATCACCCCAATAGTACCTTATTGGTTATTAATATATCGTTTACAACCATTAGTGTTAGACAAAATTGAATCAATGTGTTCAAAAAATTTCTAATCTGGTAAAAAGCATAAGGTTTCATGGGGGGTGTAATGCAGACCTAAGAATGTGGGTGTATTAGTTTAAGAAGATTGGTTGACTTAAGACAAACATCTATCATCAAATTGATATGCATCTTGTTAACCAAAAATACACTATAGGCTATATGGAAGTCACATAAATGTGTGGGAAGCAATCATTTTTGGACCATGCATACAAACAATAACTTCCCATGTACTATGAAACAAATATTTCATTGAATTGGTTTTCAATTTATACATATTCGATTCATTAACAATGGATTTTACTAACATCTGTTTATTCATATTCAATTAGTTTACATTCACTAATTTACATCCAAGTTAGTTTACTTTCAATTCAAATCAAATTCAATTCTATTTAGATTCACTTTACTTCCAATTTGAATTTAATTATTTAGTTTTCAATTTCATTACTATTTAATGAAGTTCTATACAATCAACTAACATCCAACTAACAACCAATGCATATCCAACATAACCAAATTAATTTACTTTACACTCAAACATTCATATTTACTTCCTTTACATTCAATTTGGTTTAACAAGTTTAATTCTGATTGGTTGATATTCAATATTCACATTCTTTGCTCATACTCAATTTAGATTCAGATTATGTTAAATCACATTTCATTTCATGCAATTTCTACTTAAGTTTAATTCAACATTTTATACAATACTTCCAATGCTATTATTAATTCACAATTTCTTAACTTAAGTTTCATTCCAACATTCCCAATTTAAGTTATACTTAATCTAACAAATAATCATCGCAAACCATATTCAATTAGCTAATTTATTTTACAATCAAAGTTGAATTTCATTTAACAACTTAAGTTTATATTCATATTCATCACTTCAACTTATTAACTTACTTTATTAATTTGTTGTTAATATCAGTTTCAACTTCATTCAACATCACTTAAGTTAAATTTCAACTTATAAATCCAATTTAGATTTCATTTCTTAACCTTCATATTTAACAAATAGAAATTTGCTTTACTTACTATCTCTTAAATTATAAGTTATAAACTTATTTACTTAAGTTTTCATGAATATATACTTAAGTTTATTCACTTCTATAAATTAAATTCATGGTTATATAATCACTCTACAATCTTAAGTGTATATTCTTTTCAATAACTTATCTAATTCAGTTTTATTTAACTTTCCTTTAGTTAAATTTCAAATCAAATATTTTATTATGCTAACTCAAATTTATTTAACTTTACCAAAGTTATTTTTTTTCATATTATAAGTCCAAACTCATTTCACTTATATTTATCAATTTCAAACTTGGATTTTAAATTCAAATTTATTTATAACAACAAAACTTAAATTTTCAATTTACTAATGGTAGCAAATCCATCACCCAGAAACTCGAAAATGATACTGAGGATGCTGCAGTCATCACCCTTATTATTTCCCAGCGACTGTAGTGAATTCAGTGCTTTATATTCTTTTAAAATCCCTTTTTATATTTATAAATCACATTTATAAACTTTTACTTATATAATTTCACTATTTTACTTCACTTATATAAGGTTCATTCCAAATTTATTTATCTCATTTAGATTTATAATAATAACAACTTTTTATTAAACACAACAAATAACAAATGATAATAATTAAATATTACCATTCCTTAACAACCAACAATCAAATATATATAATTATATATAAAATATAATCGAGGTAAAATTATTTCATTTTCCCATTTAAAACAATATTATGTCGGTTTACCTTGTTTAAGAGTTTAGAAATCCCTATCGATACAGTGGCGTCCCACATACCGATCAGAATTAATAAAACACTCAACAGATCGATCAACATAATACAAACATTTTTATATAACTAACAAATACACGTTCATATATATACACACGCGTGTGCACACACACACTCAAACTCAATCTAGGGTGCTACGGACCCTGTCTATATTGAGTACCCATCAAAGCCTAGGAGTATACTAAACCTAAGCTCTGATACCACCTATGACGACCCGCAAATCCATACCCTCTGAACCGACAATAAACCACACATGTCGACCCAGAGCGAACAGAATTGCAGATAATCATGACAAAGAAAAGAGAGGATGAGAAGAAAGAGAGAAGAAAGAAGAAGAGAAGAGAAGAAGAAGAGAGAAGCGGAACTAAAACAATACAGAATCTCACATCGCAGCGGAATAAAATATAATACAGATCAATAATCTTTACAAAGAGAAACTGTAATATACATAAATCAATATCATAGTACACAATAAGTAATCATCGGCTTGGACAGTTATAAAAACCTATCCTCACAAATGCTGATAATTTACAACAACAATGCAAGGCAGCGAAAAAATTAACAAATACGTGTATACGACATAAAGGTCTCCAGCTCGCCTGCTGAAGCTCTAAAAGCACCAAATCTGAACCTGTAAATATACTCGGTTTGACCCGAGCATTGAAAGGGAAGAATGCCTGGATCAGTCTGATAAACCAGAGTGAGAAAAACACACCTCAACTGAATTTATAAAGTTACCAAAAAATTTCCTTTATCAAAACAAAAGGTATCTTGTAAGACCACGTCCACACATAAACACAGACGGGTTTTTCCCTTACGATAACCAAAACCTTTTCATATCAAATCATGTTATATTACAATAGTGTCTATTATACAAATAATAATCAACATAGCTGAAACTGTTACATTATTAATTTCCAGCAATACTAGGCTCTACAAACAAAATGGCAAGCACGTAGTGGATTTTGGATTTCCATACAAATGACAGGTGAAGGGACTACCTTTTCAAAACTCGGTACACCTCTAGAGGGATGTACCTAGGGCCCAGATATTGGGCGCTTAAACCAACACAAGACCAGCCTACCCCTCGCTGGATAGTACCGAATATGTCATCACTCCGGTCATTACCGACCTATAATCCGTGGCCACAAGCATACATCAACAATAATCAGATACACGATGTCATAGCGTGTAAAGATATATCTATAAGAGTGATGACATCTACTAATGGGAGCGACCCATTTTAGTCTTGCTGCTTCTATCCCTGTTTCGGTCATTTTCCAAGGAGTGAGACCAAAAGAGGTATCGATTACCTTTAACATATCACATATCACATCATCATCATCTTTGAATCCCATATTGTAATTCCCGTTGACTACTAATTGCCTTCCATAAAAATGCAACCCTTGAGCTAGTATGTCTCAAGGAGGGTGTTAAGCTAAGAGAAGTTGTCTTCTCTACCACCACAAATGTACGTTTGTAAAAACCAATGTACGTAAATGCAATGTCTAACACTCATCCATACAAGTTGTCCAGGAACAGGACAAATCGAAGGTACTCTCCTAGCACATCTTATAGGATTAGTAGCGACTGCCCTTGCAATGGATATTTCATAACGAAGAGAATACTACTACTATATGTATATTGGGATTTTAACCCCAAATGATCAATAAGCAGTCCTTCACTATGAAAATCCTAAATATCAATATCATCGACCAACCTACACAATCGTCGTATATATGTTGGTACGAAGTGTTTCAGATTAATTTGATCCCGGTCTCTTTGCGCTAACAACGCAAAAATATTTCTCAACCTCGTACAGAAACAAAGTCTCGTAGACTTATCACGTTTCCAACTTTCAACTTGCTATCCTTCGGCCAAGAAGGAAGCTCGATAGATTGGAGTAATCACTCCACACAACACGAATCAACATTCTCAACACAAACTATAATCAATCCTACACAGTCGGTGACGTACTAAGTGTACGACTAATTAGTTTCTACATCAAGTTGAGATACTAAAATGGCCAAATTCGATAGTCGGATATTTAACTATCAAAGCAACAAACAAAATCTAGCACATAAGTAGTCACTGGGCCTGATTTATTAATCGTTTATAAATCAAATTACTTTCCAATTATTCACTTCAAAATATCTTTAAAAGGATAATATTCAAAACCATTTCACTTATTGGATATTTGGAAACCATTTTCATATACTTATTTTAATAATAAGTGAATACACAATTTATTTTATTTCAACACTTAGAATATATTTCATATACTTAATTCAACGATTAAGTATATATGCAAATCTTTAAGGAAAACATTCTTCAAAACATATGTTATTTGGGTCAAAAAGAATGTTGCGTAATACATTGTTACGGCAACCCAAAAATACTAGTATAAGGATTCAACTAACTATATTTAATATTTCCTTTTGAAAATCATTTACTATAACAAAAATGTTACAGTCCACGCCTTCCTTACTTTTCACGAAAACGTCTATTTCAATAATAAATGTTGAAATCTATGTTTTCGATACTCAACACATTTCAAAACACTTTCCAAAACCATTTAAACTCCATTTATAAATATCACTTTCATAATAGATTGTTCACTTTAAAAACGTGAATATAATTCCTTAATAAACTTTCATATTTAACTTATCAAATAAGTCGATTTCACCTTTATAAAGCAATGTTATATATCTTGATTCTATTTTATAAAACTTCTATTTTGTACAACACTTATATACTTATAAAATTCTATTTTATAAATCCATTCCTTTCCAAATCTCATTTGTTATAAAAATCCAATTATAAACTCTTTTCACAAAAGTCTAATTTATTTGAAAAATCCATTTATAAAACATTGACTTCGAATCCAATATAAAATATTGGTTTCAAATCCATTATAAAACTATTAATCATATTTCAATTGCAAATCAGTTTATATAAATTTATAAAACACCGTTTAAAATCTATTGTTCTTTTATAAAATATACTTTTATAAAATCATTCGAAAATCTCTTTTTAAAGTATTTCACAAAACTATAATTTAATAACATTGAAAATCATGCCTTTATTTATTTAAATAAAACCCTTTCTCTTTTAATCTATTCAAATTATTAAAATTTTTATAATTCCAAAATCACTTTGAAATTGATTTTAAATCAAAAACATCATTTTATTCTTTTGAAATTCCAAAATATGGCCCAATGCTACAACAGCACTAAATAAGGTGATTTACATGGATAATAACAATCATGGCATCCATCACGACAAAAATCACATGATATAGCATATATAACAATATGTGTAAATAAACAACAACCATAGTGAGGAATCCTGTTGGATCCCTCCAACATGTCACCTGCAATAAATATACATATGAGAAAATATGTACACTGTCTGCTTCGAGGCAGACGCACGTACAAAGGGTCATCCGCTCATACATGGGAACGTATAGGGTCTCATCTGCTCCAATAGGCAGGAATATATCCAACTACTAATAATATAGTATAACATCCAAACATCCAATATATATATATACATAAAACATCCAAACAGTTATCAAAATAGCATAATAAAAATATTCCCACTTATAATATAAGCGGGTCAGAAAGAGTGAGTTTTACTCACTTTGGTTGCAGTCGTCATTGCAGCGTTTTATTTCGATTAAAATTAAACGAGCGTTTAATTCTAACCAAAATTTTCAGTAGCTCCAAATCCATCCAAACCAGCTCTAGAATTAAAATGCTCAACAATACGAACCCAACGCAATTCATTTCGTCTGATTTCGACCTCGTATGACAAAGATATGCTATTTATAAGATTACATGATTTATTATAAACTATATTCACAAATTCTTTTTTTTTTAAATGAACCAATCCTGGCCGTCCATTCCTTCATCATCAAATCCTGGCCGCACCCCCTTCTTCTCTTCTTCCCTCTCTTTCACGTTCTCTAGGTTTCAAAAGAAACCCACGGCCGCCATAATATTTCGAATTTCCCCCGTCTACTCCGACCACTAGGCTCCGATCAAACACTACCACCGTGTAGCCCTATCCACCACGCAGCCCCGCTCCTAGGTCTGGTCGAACTCGGTGCCTCCCTTTCTACATAAAACGTGCTAGAACGCACGACATTCACGGCCAAAATTTGGCCTCCACGATGAACGAAACCCGATCATAGCCGTTAGATTTCTAGAGCTCGATGTGCTCTTTCATTTCCTAGTTGAAAGTTTACGACAATTTTTCTTGGAGGAGGAGATAATCGAGGAGGAAAACAAGAGCTCGCTGGCCATTGTATTCAAGGCAGGAAACCCTAGAGGTTGAGTAATTTTGAGAAAATGATGTCCTTTTATATAAAATTTTCGTGCACTATTCATCCCAAAAATTTCCCGTGCCGCCTGACGTTTATAATATTTTACTCCTATTCCAAACACAATGGAATATGTATATGCGGCATGTTCCATCGTATTTGGAAGATAGGTTTTTGAATCAAATTATTTTAATTAAATTTACTTAAAAAATTTCTATGCGTTTCAGCTTCGCACGACCAAATGGTAAGTCCAATCGACACGAAATTTGGAATCCTACAATAACTCAATATTGCGGATCCAATGAAACTGGTTTCGTCGAAATCCGAAACAGTGTCAAAAATGACTATTTTTACATGTTAATTAAATATTGAATTTTCCAATTTTTTTTAATTTACTTTTAATTCAATTTTAAAAGTTTACTAACTCCATTCTAATTCAAATAGAATTTAAAAAAAATTAGAAATTATTTTTACTCATATTAGATTCAGTATTCAATTAATTAATTTATTTAACTTATAATATTCATTATTAAATATTTAAATTCAATTAAATATTTTAAATTCAGGCGACTGAAAAACTGGGTCGTTACATTCTTCCCCCCTTAAAAGAATTTCATCCCCGAAATCAATAAGTAAGAAAGATGCTACAACTCCATTAACTTCCAAAACCAATTAGTTGAAATAGATTATCAAATTCTTTAAAGTGTTTAACTTTCCCAAAATCAATTGGTTAAACATATTATAAAAACTTTTCTAAGTTTTCAAATTCATTCATAGTCATTAACTAATACTATTTCAAATTATAACTCAAAATCAAATATTAGTAATAAAAAATTTTCCAAAATTTCTCAAAAATTTTCCAACGCCTTAAATTTTCAGAAAAATTCGCCAGGTCTCCTTTGCGCGGTTTGATTGTAGTAAAATCACAATATATATATATATATCACATATATACATCTCATCTCGAGGATGAGGCATCCCGTAGGGAAAAAAGTGTAAAAGTACGATATGTAATCCGAGATATGTACCTTATATATTATTAGCAAGCATATATAAGCAATATAGCGTAAAAGCAAGCTCCAACTGCAAAGCATATGCCGTCCGCACCAACTACAACACTCAACAACCAATAAGAAACATGTATATAGCAAATGATATCAATATACAACATAGCTAATACAATAATCATATGCAACTGAAGCACATGCAACATAAGAAATCAACAAACAAACAACATCCATTCAATGTCCTAACCAAATCAATATACATTCATTTCTCGTTAATATTCATTGAATTGGTTTTCAATTTATTGATATTCGATTCATTTACATTGAATTTTACTAACATCCATTTATTCATATTCAATTAGTTTACATTCACTAATTTACATCCAAGTTAGTTCACTTTCAATTCAAATCAAATTCAATTCTATTTAGATTCAATTTACTTCCAATTTGAATTCAATTATTTAGTTTTCAATTTCATTAATTCAAATTCATTAATATTTAATGAATTTCCATACAATCAACTAACATCCAACTAACAACCAATGCATATCCAACATAACCAAATTAATTTACTTTACACTCAAACATTCATATTTACTTCCTTTACATTCAATTTGATTTAACACGTTTAATTCTGATTGGTTGATATTCAATATTCACATTCTTTGCAAATACTGAATTTAGATTCAGATTATGTTAAATCACATTTCATTTCATACAATTCCTATTTAAGTTTAATTCAACATTTTATACAACACTTCCAATGCTATTATTAATTCACAATTTCTTAACTTAAGTTTTATTCCAACATTCCGAATTTAAGTTATACTTAATCTAACAAATAATCATCCCAAACCATATTCAAATAGCTAATTTATTTTACAATCAAAGTTGAATTTCATTTAACAACTCAAGTTTATATTCATATTCATCGCTTCAACTTATTAACTTACTTTATTAATTCGTTGTTAATATCAGTTTCAACTTCATTCAACATCACTTAAGTTAAATTTCAACTTATAAATCCAATTTAGATTTCATTTCTTAACCTTCATATTTAACAAATAGAAATTTGCTTTACTTACTATCTCTCAAATTATAAGTTATAAACTTATTTACTTAAGTTTTCATGAATATATACTTAAGTTTATTCACTTCTATAAAATAAATTCATGGTTATATAATCACTCTACAATCTTAAGTGTATATTCTTTTCAATAACTTATCTAATTCAGTTTTATTTAACTTTCCTTTAGTTAAATTTCAAATCATATATTTTATTATGCTAACTCAAATTTATTTAACTTTACCAAAGTTAATTTTTTTCATATTATAAGTCCAAACTCATTTCATTATATTTATCAATTTCAAACTTGGATTTTAAATTCAAATTTGTTTATAAAAACAAAACTTAAATTTTCAATTTACTAATGGTAGCAAATCCATCACCCAGAAACTCGAAAATGATACTGATGATGTTGTAGTCATCATCCTTATTATTTCCCAGCGACTGTAGTGAATTCAGTGCTTTATATTCTTTTAAAATCCCTTTTTATATTTATAAATCACATTTATAAATTTTTACTTATATAATTTCACTATTTTACTTCACTTATATAAGGTTCATTCCAAATTTATTTATCTTATTTAGATTTATAATAATAACAACTTTTTATTAAACACAACCAATAACAAATGATAATAATTAAATATTACCATTCCTTAACAACCAACAATCAAATATATATAATTATATATAAAATATAATCGAGGTAAAATTATTTCATTTTCCCATTCAAAACAATATTATGTCGGTTTATCTTGTTTAAGAATTTAGAAATCCCTATCGATACAGTGGCATCCAACATACCGATCAGAATTTATAAAATACTCAACATATCAATCAACACAATACAAAACATTTTTATATAACTAACAAATACACACTCATACACACACACACACTCAAACTCAATCTAGGGTGCTACTGATCCTATCTATATTGAGTACCCATCAAAGCCTAGGAGTATACTAAACCTAAGCTCTGATACCACATGTGATGACCCGCAAATCTATACCCTCTGAACTGACTATAAACCACACAAGTCGACCCAGAGCAAACAGAATTGCAGATAATCATGAGAAAAAAAAAGAGAGGGTGATAAGAAAGAGAGAAGAAAGAAGAAGAGAGAAGCGGAACCAAAACAATACAAAATCTCACATCGCAGCGGAATAACATATAATACAGATCAATAATCTTTACAAAGAGAAACTGTAATATACATAAATCAATATTAGAGTACACAATAAGTAATCATCAGCTTGGACAGTTATAACAACCTGTCCTCACAAATGCTGATAATTTGCAACTACAACAGTGCAAAGCAGCGGAAAAATTAATAGATACATGTATACGACATGAAGATCTCTAGCTCGCCCGCTGAAGCTCCAAAAGCACCAAATCTAAACCTGTAAATATACTCGGTCTGACCCAAGCATTGAAAGGGAAGAACGCCCGGATCAGTTTGGTAAACCAGCGTGAGAAAAACACACCTCGACTAAATTTATAAAGTTATCAAAACTTTTCCTTCATCAAAACAGAAGGTATCTCGTAAGACCATGTCCACACATAAACACAGACGGGTTTTTCCCTTACGATAACCAAAACCTTTTCATTTCAAATCATGTTATATTATAATGGTGTCTATTATACAAATAATAATCAAAATAGTTGAAATTGTTAAATTATTAAATTCCAGCAATACTAGGCTCTACAAACAAAATGGCAGGCACGTAGTGGATTTTGGATTTCCATACAAATGACTAGGTGAAGGGACTACCTTTCCGAAACTTTGTACACCTCTAGAGGGATGTACCTAGGGTTTAGATACTGGGAGCCTAAACCAACACAAGACCGGCCTACCCCTCGCTGGATAGTACCGAATATGTCATCACTCCGGTCGTTACCGACCTATAATCCATGGCCACAAGCATACATAAACAATAATCAGATACAAGACGTCATAGCGTCTAAAGATATATCTAGAAGAGTGATGATATCTCCTAATAGGAGCGACCCATTTTAGCCTTGCTGCTTCTATCATTGTTTCCGTCATTTTCCGTGGAGTGAGGCCGAAAGAGGTATCGATTACCTTTAACATATCACATATCATATCGTCGTCATCTTTGAATGCCACATTGCCATTCCCAATTACTACTAATTTCCTTCCACAAAAATACAACCCTTGAGCTCGTATGTCTCAAGGAGGGTGTTAAGCTAAGAGAAGTTGCCTTCTCTACCACCACAGATGTGTAAAAACCAATGTACGTAATCTTAGAAATGCAATGTCAGACACTCATCCATACAAGTTGTCCAGGAACAAGACCAACCGAAGGTACTCTCCTACCACATCCTATAGGATTAGTAGCGACAGCCCTTGCAATGGATATTTCATAATGAAGAGACTACTGCTACTATATGCATATTGGGATTTTAACCCCAAATTATCAACAAGCAGTCATTCATTATGAAAATCCTAAATATCAATATCATTGACCAACCTGCACAATCGTTGTATATATGTTGGTTCGAAGTGGTTTTCAGATAAATCCGATCCCGGTCTCTTCACACCAACAACACAAAAACGTTTTGAAATGACCCTCTCTTTTATACCTGAATTTGTAAGGATTTTTTTTTTACATAGAGATATATATATATATATTTTTTCATATATATATATATATATATATATATATATATTTCTGAAGTCTAGAGTCATTTTTTTCTTTTTTATCTAAACAACTTATCCAGGATCAAAATCTTTACCAATATAAATATATCAGTGCATTCACAAAGACATGCACATACATGTGAAGATGTATATGCCTCTCTTGTTTGAATCAGAGTTCTGGAAAACAAGAGGATAATTTGATTGATTAAGTTTAATCAATCCATACATAGTTCAGTTCAATTTATACAACAAAATTTCATCTATATATATAGGTAACAACATGATTTTTAACCTTTGAATGCTTGCTGAATTCTCTATGGAGCATGATTCCTAGAAACCAGATAATGGTGTTATGATTATCTATAAATTAATGGTGTAGTGTTTGTGCTCTGAAAAATGATATAAGTTTCTATCATTATCTATGTTTAATTTTTCTTATAAAATCTGCCTAGAGTACAATCTCTTTTCTGGAATATTTTAAAGTGAGGTATCATATTTCAAAAGCTTGATTCTTTGATGCCAGTATGCTAAACTAAATGAAATGCAAACTTGAGTGGTTTCCTGTAACCATGGGTATCCCAAAACATGGTTCAACCAATCTCTTTGTTCTGGTATGACCCATATGGTCTTAAAATGCATTTTTGATCAAAGTCTTAATAAAGAGAAATTCAGGCTCATGTTAAAATACAAGAATAACTGGTATGCTAAACTATGAACCAATCATATTTAAATGGGCATACCTATATGCATATGCAACTGTTTTGGTCATAGCTTCAACTCCTATATTGCAGATTTTCCTTTATTCAAAAATAAGGTATAAAATATTTGCGTAGAACAAATTAAATTATGAAAACATTGCAGACACATAAATACATTTTCCCTATGCCTATCCATTCCATGTATACAAATGTCATGGTGGAAGATTGAATCATATAATTTACTGAGATTCCACTATCCAGATTTTCCAAAACTTAACCCTTTTCAAAGACTCAAGAATGACTAATACATTTATAAATGTAACCACCCTTTTTATCATAGAGTTCCAGCTCAGATTTATTTACAAAATCATAGGTTAGCTTCTTCAACTTTTCAGATAATTTCTAAATTCATAACTCCAATTACAAGTCGATTCCTTAGCAAAACACTTAGCAAAATATCCATCCAACATTTAGTGCTTAATACAAGTTACAATTTAAAAGTATCAATACATGCAGATTTCATCATTTAAGCTCTTATCTAATTAATTTTTAGCATGCTATAATCTTCTTCTCAAAGCCTTGCTCCTACTCCTACTTAGTTGTTGCAGTCCCTGAAAATGCATTTGAAGCTGCCCCATTTTAAATGAGACACCCCAGATGCCATTAGCACACTAGGGTCAGACACATGTCTGGTATGAGAAAATCCACTAAAACAATTTGTTAATCAAGTTAAAGTTGAAACATGTATATATATATATATAACTCTGCCTTTAGAAAACAAATAAGACATGTGTGCATGTTATGTGTCAGTGTGCATGTGCACACTTGAATCTTTCTTTCCATGACCTTTTAAAGATATGGTACATTCATACATTCATACAACTCAGTCATAAATCCAATAAGCATCCATACAAAACAGGGAAAATTACCAAAATGAATTAAATCATTTATTCTATATTCAAATTTCATTCCAGGAAAACTCTAGTTCCTTTTTTTTATCAAATTCTCTTATATTGATATATTTATCTGCCTTGGTCTCATCTGCAATTTAATGAATTAATGGACACACTGTAATGGACTAATTCACACCATTACACAAAGATCTCAGGACTTAAACAAGCCATGTGTCAACTTGTATTACTCAAGAACACAAGTCATTCCTACAGTGCTCTTGACCCCCATTTCCTAATCAGGTTTAAGGTAATAACACTTTTGATTTTTCATGGCAAACCCATTCAGTTAATCATTTCACTAAAACAAACATTCATGTCATGGCATTCCACATCATTCATAACTAAACAGAGGCAATCAGGCAATTAAACATAGGTGTCAATTAAATAGATTCTGCACATAAACATATATATTCTTGCATTTTTAAAAAGGGGTATAGACAACTAACATTGGCTTATGGCTTTTGAGAGAGTTTTTCTTTTGCAAACTTCTGTGCTTTAGTTAAACTCAGAATAACCAAGTTTTACTGAATCACAAAATTTATTTGCTATGTGTTTGAATATTTATATATTTTCTTTGAATCAGGAGCATCAACACATAGGCAACCCTATTGCACTCCTAATTCCTTTTTGTCTCAAGCCTCGGCACTTACACATAAGTATATTGCAGCTCACATGTGTATATTTTTCTGGGTTGAGCCAAAATCAATACTACTTGCCTATATTCAACCTTTGATTCTCTGGGCATTTACTTATTTTTCTAAACATTAACATGTCAGAGAGAGATCTGGGTTTTTAAAACATATATATATACTAATAATACTTAGAACTTTCATATAACAAAACAAGAAGAACAACCAGATAAGAATTAAAACATTTTTAATCCCTGAAAACACAGATAGACAATCACATATGAAAATACATTTTTAAGAAAAATTAACTTATAAACTGGCTGCCTACATTAGGACTTAATGCCTTAGATTTTTATGAGTGAGTTTTCTCACCTAGATCTCTTTCACTTCCTAGTTGATTGGTAAGCTTCTGCCTTCAACCCTTTTCTTCACTTGTATTATATTTATATAATATCTATATATTTTTCTCAAGAGCTATCCGGGAAGAAGAGAAGGTTCCTCATCTCACTGCCTATTTATGCAAGGTTTTTCTTCGGGTTTAAGGTGTTGGCTAAAGTCATTTTTGCCCATCAAAAATCATGCCATTTGCATTTAGTTTTTAAACCCAAAATCTTACCCTCCCCCGGCTTGAGTTTGTGAAAAGAAAAGTGGTTATATTCTTTTGGTTATTTTTAGAAATTTAGCTTTTCCAGAAAATACTTTTCCTCTTGTCTACTATCATGCTAAAAGTGTGACTTGATTTCCATTGGTTATTATATGTATATATATATATATATCAAGTATCCTTCTTAATTCTGCCTATACAAAACATATCTCAGTTTTTATCTTATTTTCTATTTTTAGCTTTCACTTAAATAGTATGTACTTCCATTATTTATTTATAAAAGGATTACTCCTTTTATATCTTCATTCTTTTCTTTCTGTTTTTAATTCAAAAATGTATTTGTGTATTTCATTTTTACTGATTTGAACTCTAGTATTTGATTAGCATACCTATATGTATATATATAAGTCTTATAGAAATAATCAGTACACACATATATATCTATGCATTATTTTGTACTGACATACATGCACATGTACACTCAAATGCAATCAGTATCATATGTATATATATTTATTCATATAGCTTTTTAAGGATTTACTCTATTTATCTATATATATATACATTTATACCCATCAACATTTGTTCATTCTTATCATTCAGGAATTTAGCTTCAATTCATGTGTATTCCCTGGGCACACATGTACACACATACAGTTACACCATATTAAGCCATATCAATTCCCCCTTTTCTTTTTAAAATTATCTTAAAATTACTTTAAGCTTATTTATATTTTCAAAAATAAATTCCTAAAAATCTTGGGTCATTACACGTTTCTCAACCTCATATAGAAACCAAGTCTCGTAGACTTATCACGTTTCCAACATTCAACTTGTTATCCTTCGGCTAAGAAGGAAGCTCAATAGATTGGATTAATCACTCTGCACTATATGAATCAACATTCTCAACACAAACGATAATCAAGACTACACAGTCAGTTACGTACTAAGTGTATGACTAATTAGTTTCTACATCGAGTTTAGAAACTAAAATGGCCAAATTTGATAGTCGGATATTTAACTATAAAAGCAACAAACAAAATCTGGCACAAAAGTAGTCACTGGGCCTGATTTATTAATCGTTTATAAATCAAATCACTTTCCAATTATTCACTTCAAAATATCTTTAAAAAGATAATATTCAAAACCATTTCACTTATTGGATATTAGAAAACCATTTTTATAACTTATTTTAATAATAAGTGAATTCACAATTTATTTTATTTCAACACTTAGAATATATTTCATATACTTAATTCAATGATTAAGTATATACGCTAATCTTTAAGGAAAACATTTTTCAGAACATATGTTATTTTGGTCAAAATGAATGTTGCGTAAAACATCGTTACGACAACCCAAAAATACTAGTATAGGGATTCAACTAACTATATTTAATATTTCCTTTCGAAAATCATTTACTATTATAACAAAAATGTTACAGTCCATGCCTTCCTTACTTTTCACGAAAACGTCTATTTCAACAATAAATGTTGAAATCTATGTTTTCGATACTCAACACATTTCAAAACACTTTCCAAAACCATTTAAACTCCATTTATAAATATCACATTCAAACCACTTTCTTAATAGATTGTTCACTTTAAAAACATGAATATAATTCCTTAATAAACTTCCATATTTAACTTATCAAATTAGTCGATTTCACCTTTATAAAACAATATTATACATCTTGATTCTATTTTATAAAACTTCTATTTTGTACAACACTTATATACTTATAAAATTCTATTTTATAAATCCATTCCTTTCCAAATCTCATTTGTTATAAAAATTCAGTTATAAACTCTTTTCACAAAAGTCTAATTTATTTGAAAAATCCATTTATAAAACATTGACTTCGAATCCAATATAAAATATTGATTTCAAATCCAATTATAAAACTATTAATCATATTTCAATTGCAAATCAGGTTATATAACTTTATAAAACACTTTTTATAATCTATTATTCTTTTATAAAATATACTTTTAAAAAACCATTCGAAATCTCTTTTTAAAGTATTTCACAAAACTATAATTTAATAACATTGAAAATCATGTCTTTATTTATTTAAATAAAATCCTTTCTCTTTTAATCCATTCAAATTATTAAAACGTTTATAATTCCAAAATCACTTTGAAATCGATTTTAAATCAAATACATCATTTTACTATTTTGAAATTCCAAAATATGGCACAATGCTACAACAGCACTAAATAAGGTGATTTACATGGATAATAACAATCATGGCATCCAACACGACAAAAATCACATGATACAGCATATATAACAATATGTGTAAATAAACATCAACCAAAGTGAGGAATCCCGTTGGACCCCTCCAACCAGTCACCTGCAACAAATATACATATGAGAAAATATGTACAATGTCTGCTTCGAGGCAGACGCGCGTACAAAGGGTCATCCGCTCATACACGGGAACGTATAAGGTCTCATCTGCTCCAATAGGCAAGAATATATCCAACTACTAATAATATAGTATAACATCTAGACATCCAATATATATATATATACATATATATACATAAAACATCCAAACAGTTATCAAAACAACATAATAAAAATATTCCCACTTATAATATAAGCGGGTCAGAAAGAGTGAGTTTTACTCACTTTGGTTGCAGTCGTCGTTGCAGCGTTTTATTTCGATTAAAATTAAACAAGCGTTTAATTTTAACCAAAATTTTCACTAGCTCCAAATCCATCCAAACTAGCTCTAGAATAAAATGCTCAACAATACAAACCCAACGCAATTCATTTCATCCAATTTCGACCTCGTATGACAAAGATATGCTATTTATAAGATTACACGATTTATTACAAACTATATTCACAAATTCGTTTTTTTTAAATGAACCAATCCTGGCCATCCATTCCTTCATCATCAAATCCTGGCCGCACCCCACTTCTTCTCTTCTTCCCTCTCTTTCATGTTCTCCAGGTTTCAAAAGAAACCCACGGCCGCCATAATATTTCAAATTTCCCCCGTCTACTCCGACCACTAGGCTCCGATCAAACACCACCACCGTGTAGCCCTATCCACCACGCAGCCCCGCCCCTAGGTCTGGTCGAACTCGGTGCCTCCCTTACCACATAATATGTGCTAGAATGCACGACATTCACGGCCAAAATTTGGCCTCCATGATGAATGAAACCCGATCATAGCCGTTAGATTTCTAGAGCTCGATGTGCTCTTCCATTTCCTAGTTGAAAGTTTACGACAATTTTGCTTGGAGGAGGAGATAATCGAGGAGGAAAACAAGAGCTCGCTGGCCATTGTATTCAGGGCAGGAAACCCTAGAGGTTGAGTAATTTTGAGAAAATGATGTCCTTTTATATAAAATTTTCGTGCACTATTCATCCAAAAAAATTCGAACTCCAATCGAAGCGTGCCGCCTGACGTTCATAATGTTTTGCTCCTATTCCAAACACAATGGAATATGTATCGGGGGCCAGTTCCATTGTATTTGGAAGATAGGTTTTCGAATCAAATTATTTTAATTAAATTTACTTAAATAAATTTCTATGCGTTTTGGCTTCGCACGACCAAATGGTAAGTCCAATCGACATGAAATTTTGGAATCCTACAATAACTCACTATTACGGATCTAATGAAAATGGTTTCATCGAAATTCGAGACAGTGTCAAAAATGATTATTTTTACACGTTAATTAAATATTAAAATTTCCGATTTCTTTAAATTTACTTTTAATTCAATTTTAAAAGTTTACTAACTCCATTCAAATTCAAATAGAATTTAAAACAATGTTAGAAATCATTTTTACTCATATTAGATTCGGTATTCAATTAATTAACTGATTTAACTTATAATATTCATTTTTAAATATTTAAATTCAATTAAATATTCTAAATTCAGGCGACTGAAAACTGGGTCGTTACATTCTTCCCCCCTTAAAAGAATTTCGTCCCCGAAATTACTAAGTAAGAAAGATGCTGTAACTCCATTAACTTCCAAAACCAATTAGTTGAAATCAGTTTATATAAATTTATAAAACACTGTTTAAAATCTATTATTCTTTTATAAAATATACTTTTATAAAACTATTCGAAATCTCTTTTTAAAGTATTTCACAAAACTATAATTTAATAACATTGAAAATCATGCCTTTATTTATTTAAATAAAATCCTTTCTCTTTAAATCCATTCAAATTATTAAAACATTTATAATTCCAAAATCACTTTGAAATCCATTTTAAATCAAAAATATCTGTTTGTTATTTTGAAATTCCAAAATATGGCCCAATGCTACAACATCACTAAATAAGGTGATTTACCTGGATAATACAATCGTGGCATCCAACACAACAATGATACAGCATATATAACAATATGTGTAAATAAACATCAACCATAGTGAGAAATCATGTTGGATCCCTCCTACTTGTCACCTACAACAAATATACATATGAGAAAATATGTACAATGTCTGCTTCGAGGCAGACGTGCGTACAAAGGGTCATCCGCTCATACACAGAAACGTATAGGGTCTCATCTTCTCTAATAGGCAGGAATATATCCAACTACTAATAATATAGTATAACATCCAAACATCCAATATATATACATATATATACATAAAACATCCAAACAGTCATCAAAAATGCATAATAAAAATATTCCCACTTATATAAAAATGTAAGCTGGTCAGAAAGAGTGAGTTTTACTCACTTTGGTTGCAGTCGTCGTTGCAGCGTTTTATTTCGATTAAAATTAAACGAGCATTTAATTTTAATCAAAATTTTCACTAACTCTAAATTCATCCAAACCAGCACTAAAATGAAGTGCTCGACAATACGAACGCTATGCAATTCGTTTCATCTGATTCGACCTCGTATGACAAAGATATGCTATTTATAAGGTTACGCGATTTATTATAAACTATATTCACAAAAAAATTTAAAAAAAATGAACCAATCATGGCCGTCCATTCCTTCATCATCAAATCCTGGCCGCACCCTCCGTCTTCTCTTCTTCCCTCTCTTTCACATTCTCCAAGTTTTAAAAGAAACCCACGGCCGCCATAATATTTCGAATTTCCACCGTCTCCTCCGACCACTAGGCTCCGATCAAACACCACCACCGTGTAGCCCTAGCCACCACGCAGCCCCGCCCCTAGGTCTGGTCGAACTCAGCACCTCCCTCACCATGTAAAACGTGCTCAAACGCACGACATTCATGGCCAAAATTTGGCCTCCACGATGAACGAAACCCAATTAAAGTCGTTAGATTTCTAGAGCTCGATGTGCTCTTCCATTTCCTGGTTGAAAGTTTTCGACAATTTTCCTTAGAGGAGGAGATAATCGAGGAGGAAAACAAGAGCTCGCTCGCCATTGGTCTCAAAATGGCGGCTAGGGCAGGAAACCCTAGGGGTTGAGTAATTTTGAGAAAATAATGTCCTTTTATATAAAATTTTCGTACACTATTCATCCAAAAAAATTCTGAACTCCAATCGAAGCGTGTCGCCTGGCGTTTATAATGTTTTAGCCCTATTCCGAACATAATGAAATATTTATCGGGGGCCAATTCCATCGTATTTGGAAGATAGGTTTTCGAATCGAATTATTTTAATTAAATTTACTTAAATAAATTTCTATGCGTTTCAGCTTCGCACGACCAAAGGGTAAGTCCCATCGACACGAAATTTGGAATCCTACCATAACTCACTATTACAGATCCAATGAAACTAGTTTCGTCGAAATCCGAGACAGTGTCAAAAATGACTATTTTTACACGTTAATTAAATATTAAAATTTCCAATTTCTGTAAATTTACTTTTAATTCAATTTTAAAAGTTTACTAACTCCATTCTAATTCAAATAGAATTTAAAACAATGTTAGAAATCATTTTTACTCATATTTGATTCAATATTCAATTAATTAACTGATTAAACTTATAATATTCATTTTTAAATATTTAAATTCAATTAAATATTCTAAATTCAGACGACTGAAAAACTGGGTCGTTACAACAACATCAACAAGTTAACTGGAGTGGAGTTATACGGCATAAATTATATGCAAATAAAATGTCTATTTATCGTACAAAGCTACTCTATGTTGATTGCCTACCTAATATAGACTTTTTTCTTTGGGTATCAAATCAAAAAAAGTTGTGTTCTTTGTAATGAAGCAAATGAGGACCATGACTAATTATATTTCAATTGTCCTTATTCAATATACCTGATCATTCTGATGAAGCTGAAGTTTAACTTACAAGGAGAGATTGAAGACCTCCAGGAAGAAGTGTTGGCGAATCCAGGTCGTGTTCTTTGCAAATAGCATCATCAGAGACTCGCCAACATCTCTTTCACTATCACTATTTTTCATATCTGGAAAGAACGAAATAAAAGATATTTTGAAGGGAAGTCGAGCAACAAAATTCAATGAGCAAAAATGATTGAAGTTGGTGTTAAATACTTCAAAGAGCTAATATGATGGTAGAATCACACCATTATTGAGAAATTTTGGAGAGAAGGGGGTTTGAACTTTCGGATCCAAGATGAAGAAAGAAGAAATGATACTGGAATTGAATGCGGCACTATTTTAAGGTTTTTAGTATAAACGGTTTGGGACTGGTGATTATTCTAGAGAGTAGGTGGAGTATATGGGCTGTGTTTTTATATTTTTATCTAAAAGCTTTGTGTAACATTGTCATCTAGGGATTGTCATGCCCTTTTTTCTTACTACTCCGGTAATGTTTTTTAAGGAGATGGGACCCTAAAGAGTTCTTTTCGTTATCAATAAAGAACCAACTTTCAAATACACACACTAGATTATAAATTATATATAATAAAGATACTGGTTAAATTTAATACACTTTCCATGTGGTATAAAGATAAACTTAGAAGTGAAAAGGCGCAACTCACTTTTCATATTATGAAACAAACATAAATAGAAGGATGTAAAAAATTTGGTATAATTAATTCAGCTGTACATGTGATTGCATCGGAGCATGGCCTAATTTTCGAGAAGACTGCAAGTTAAAGGCCATATGATTAAAACTGCAAATTAAAGGACATACAATTTTAAACTCCCATTTCATATGATTTAATAAATAGGTAAATAGAATGGTAATTACCTAACCACATGGTAGCATAGAAGATTTTTGAAAAAGAATGGAAATGAATTGGCATACAAACTTAGACTCAATTTTCGTGTAATATAATAAAATAAATACCTTTATATCATGTATGATGCGAAGAAGAAGAAAAGGTAATGTACTGAACCAAGGAGACGGATTCTATTATAATAACCTTTTAATACTAACCACGTATTCTTTTTTTATATACTAGAATAGATATGTGATCTAAATACTTAGATTTCACTGTATTTGTCATGAGCAATTGCTTAATACCAAGTGAAGATTAAAACCAAATATATTTTAACTTGTAATGTGATCTATTATCAATCCAATCAGGATCATAATAAAGTGTTAGCATCTGATTATTCTAGGAGTTTAAATCAAATTCACAAGTTTAATCGTTAATAAATTCAGATATTTTCATCAATCAAAATCCTAACTTTTATGATAAAGTTCTTTAATAAATAAATATATATATATATAAACACACACACACACACATATGTATGATTGTATTATTTTAAAAAAAATTAAATCATTTTAAGAAAAAATTGAATGGATCAAAATTAAAATTCACCTATGAGGTTAGACTGGTAGTTATCATCGTCAACAACTCAAATGGAAACTCCTTGTTACTATCAATATTCACATCAACCTTGTTGAAACCATGGAGAATGTAAAAGAGTAATTCACAAGGAATGATAGCATTAACAAAACCTTTCGAATGAGTGAAATGACCCTCCTATTTCCACCCTAATTTCATAAGGATTTTTTTTTTTTGCTAAGAGATGATATATAGATATATCATTCATTACAAATCTGTTTTCCAAGGTCATTTTCTTTTTCCAATAAACAAAATATATCCAGGATCAAAATAACTTACCAATATAAATATATCAGTGTACATCTAATAACATACACATACATATGAAGATGTATGTGTTCTTCTTGTTTAAATTCAGAGTATATACTTTATTTATTTTTGTACAAGAACATTCTGTTTGATTTAGATTTTTTTTTTTGCAATTCAAATTAATTATTGTATTCTGATTTTTGGCCATAAGATCCACTGGAAACATGTACTTTAGTCTGTCATTAGAATTTAGAAATGATCAAGTAATAATCAGTGGTAAACAAGCTTTTAATATAGATGATTGTGTTAAAGTCTGGATAGTATCAAATTCAGTATAAAAGAAAGTGGATCCTAAGTGAACACAAGCAACATCTAGGCGTAATGGAAACGCGCCTAACTTATACACAAGAGGTCACGAGTTCGAGTACTATGCTGGTCGGTTCAAACACAATTTTTGTTTTTCTTCTCTCTTTTTTTTCCTGTATGGTTTGAAATCTGATACCTACCTATCTTTGTACATATATATTTAATGTTTGCCTATAACCTAACATACAAAACAATTCTTCTTACTTTACTATTTTTGAATCCCATTCCTATAGCTGTTCTAGGAATTATAATTATATTTTTGCTCAAATATCAACATGTACACAGATATACATGTACATGTCAATATCTCTGCTCATTTTCCAGAAAACTGGGTGAAACAATTGCTAAATGTACTAAGCTTTGAAATGCATTTTTATTTTCAGAATACAATCTATCATGATCAACCAATACTTCATTTATTTGAAGCTGGTTAACTCATGAATCCTGTATCTGCCACACTAGTTCAAAGCAATGGAGATACCTTTCATTGCATTCTGTCTGAAGCTTTTAGAAAAACATTTTACTTTTCTCAATACAATTCAGAAATGAATTCAAACTTATTTACAAAGCATTTCAGTAAAAGAAAATAAAATCCTTTTAAGTTTACTTCTTGCTAAATCCAGATTTTGTTCTAAAAACTCAGTGCTCTGTTATGTCTCAAGATTAGCTAATACATTTATATAAATTATGCAAAACAGTAGCTCACATAATTGTACATTTCTTACCAGATTTTTATAGCTGATACTTGAGCATATTTCTCTTGTTTATGTTTCAGACCCTACTTCAAAACAAATCAAACCTTAACACACAACAATTTCAACAGACCAACAAATTTAATCTGACGCTTTACAGAACATAAGGGCAACATGATCTCTAACCATAAAATATTCAATACATGACTAGAAATCTTAGAAATATAAAAATTTTCCCGAATACATGCAGATATAATCAATTTAAGCTCTTATTGAAACTAGCTAGCATGTTCATTCACTCCTCCATAATAGCCATTACTTCATTTTTACTTAGTGCTTGGGTTACCTGAAAGAGCATAAGTGGCTGCCTCATTTAAAATGAGACACCCCATATGCCATGAGCAAACAAGGGTCAGATCTATGATCTGGTATGAGTAACATCAATACATTCATGATATTAAGCAATAGAGAATATAAGAGTACTAACTTGTTATTTAAGAAAATTTCTGCAATCAATTATTTTAACATAGTATAATTAAGTTGGTTCAGGTATGATATATTCATTTATCATTCTTACACTTGCATACATAATCATACAAACATAATTATCTATTTGCAACAATTGCATTCACTGGAACCATCTTGGTTCCATACCATTCAACCTAAGAAATATCCATATTCCTATTTCTTCATTTACAGGTTGTATAATTCAATTTAAATCCCTGCCTCATCTGCTATTAAGGAATCACTGGGACACATTGCAATGAACTAATTCACATCATTGCACAAAGATCTCAGGGCTTAAACAAACCATGTGCCAACTTGCATACTTCAAATATGACAAGCATTCCAGCAGCCTTCTTGGCCTTCCCTCCCCTAGTTTATTTACTAGTGTATTGTCTTAAATCCTATCATCAAATATGCTAAGTGAACATGTCACTGCAAACATGGAAACATCCATAATTTTTCCTAGCATAATTCTCCTTAGAAATAAGCAGATAGTTATTTCCTAAATGGGGTCAATATGTCTTGATCTTAGTAAAATATAAGAACATTTTCAACTGTAAAAAGAGGCATGGCATGTTATATTGATCTGCAAGCCTTTATGATTGATTCAGATTCAAGATCTGGTTCAATCATAATTTTAGCTTGTGGGTTTCTTCTTCTTCTTTTTTTTGATTTGATTAAGGGCTCAGCACTTAGAAAATTTCTATTGCACCCTTAACATTTTTCTTTTCAAGCCTCAGCACTTATACCAAGTATAATGCAGCTCCAATCATTTTTATAAAGTTTCCATGCCATAGATCTATAACAGCTGAGAGTATTCTCTATATAATTTTTAAGATCCTAAACTTTAACATTTGTGAGTATAAATAAATCAGTATGATACTCATCCAAAGACAAATGTCTCAACCAATCAAAGATCATCAAAATCATCCATATTAAATCATATCAGATTTAAAATAAGACATCCAAAAAGCATTGATGAAATCATATACATCAAAACCAGAAATACATAAATGGAAATATAAAAAGTGGCTGCCTCAACTCAGGTCTTAATGCCATGAACTCAGTGAGATTACTCACCTAAATGTTTCTTCTTATTAATCCAGAAAGTTCTTGTTTGAGTGTTTTCTCCTTCCTTCCAATATTTTTTTTTTTTCTTTTCTTATTTTTGTGCAGCCCGGGGTAAAGACAATTCCACTGCCTATTTATATGCATTTTTTCCTCTAGGGTTTTGTTGAAACAGAATTCCATTTCTGTCCTGGCTAGCATCATGCATTTTTCATTCATAATACCCCGGCCATATTAACCAATTTAAAGACTGCATTTTCTTTACTTTACTTTTCAGAAAATGGCCACTCACCTAGTCATGTTAAAAGTGTGACTATCCTATTTCATATTTTAATTATTTCTGAAAATCCCCTTTGCTATTTTTGTCTACACAAGCATATTGACTTGTATCACATTTCATGTCATTTTAATGTTATGGTTTCACTTGCTTATATATATGTGTACTTTTCAGTGTTTAAAAATGTATATTTGTATACATATCTTATCTAGGCTTATTTTAATTCCTCTTTAATTTCAGAAACATATGCACCTATATGTATACAGGTTTACAAATCCTTATATCATATATATGTAATTTTTCTTTTCTGGGTTTTAAAAATTTGTTCACTAATTTAAAGTAAAACTTACTTTTCTTATTTTCTAAGATGATCCATATAATTCCAGAAATCAAATAACCATGTTGCAAAATCATGTTTGTATTGCTTTTTAATTCTTGTTTTAAATCCAAGAAATCTGGAGTTCTTCCTTGTGCCATTTCAGTGTGCACGTGCACACATATACTTGCACACTATTTATTCCAGAAATTTCACCATATTTAAATCTGAATATTTCAAAAATTAAATCATTTTTCAAAAATGATTTTTCACAAAATTTTGGGGTATTACAATGAGTCAAAGGGATGCATCTGCAAAAGTTGAATGTTCTATGAGCTTTCGAAGAGGTCAAAAGGAAATAAGAGCACCCTTTCGCTTCAATTGTTTCCTTCCGATACAATTGCTTCTGCATGCATGAACATCTTTCGAATGGGTTGAGAAACACCTTTCGAAGGTAACAGATTACAAGCCTTCACATGCATGCTAAACATTTTGAAACAATGGGGTTCGCCTTCATTCACAGTCCACAGAAAAACATTTGGCCAGAGCGGCCCATTTGAAAGCATAAATTAGCCATTCGAACCGGTTAAGACCATTCACAATCATAAAAGAAAGCTTACTTAAGGTCAATATGGCATTCTCATACACCAAAGGATGGGATTTCACATCAGTCAACAAGTATGCATTCGAAAGCTACCTTCCACCTTTAAACCTTCTACGTCTCAACTCCTTCGAAGCCTCAAAGATTCGCCTATCGATGGAGTCGAAATCCCATGTTCATTTCTACTTACAATGGCACATCAACAACAAAGTGGAAAGTGCATCTATGCCTTTCGACCAGCTTGAAAGCACTTAAGTTTACTTTAAAAGCAAAGTAGAAGAACGCTCTGATGTTAACAGTGACGAAAGGTCTCCAAGACTGCCTTTCAACCAAGTCGAGGAGACCGATTTGAAAGATGCCAACCCGTGCCTATAAATTAGACCCTAAGGGTCTGGTTTGGGGATCCGATTACATTCACTTCATTCTTGTACTTTCTTGAATTTGTAAACCCTAATTCTAAAATTAGTTTGGGATTTGACTACTTTGTATTACTTAAGCTACTAGTAATAAAGGAAAAGATAATCAAAGCAAGTTTATGGTATTTTGAATATGATAGATGATTTAATGTTCCAATGAGATTCTACCTATGATCTGCTTATGTCAACATGATCGAAAGGTCACCTTTCGAGGAAGTCGAAACCTTTTAGCTCAACTAATGTCCTTAGATCCTTAGGTCCTAACCTTGAGTCATCTTGACCACTTCGAAAGGAGGTTTCGATAGGGTCCTAAACTAATTAAACTAGCTCGAAAGGTGTTTTCAAAAGGGATTCAAGTGTTTCAACCGTGTCGAAAGGTTATATAAAAAGGAGTTTCAACTGCCACAACCTATTCGAAAGGTGGGGTTAAGGTAATTGAAAGGTTTTAACTATCTTTATCTATTCGAAAGGTGGTTTCGAAGGGATCGCTTACCCTTTAAACTTTTCTTTGGGGTGTTGTTAAGTTTTCTTGTTAACCTTTTTGATGCTAGAAGGAGGGCCTAAACCTCCACCCTTGTTGAACTTCCAAATTTATTTTCCTCTAACCCAATTCTATTCCAATCTTACTTACTTTAGACTTTACATCACCATGTTTATCAAAATAAAAAGGTCCAAACAAGGATCCTAAGAGCCATTCAATTGGATTCTCCCATAGAACAGTTAATGATTCTAAACTACATGAAGAGCAAATGTTGAGATTGGAATCTTTAAGGATCATAAAGAAAAGCTGAATCTTATGACCTAGACAAATGGAGTTTAAACCCTTTTCACATTGGCCCCACACCTATCTTTGCCTTAGGAGGAACAAAAGATAAGAGTGATAACTTGTTTGACCAAATGAAGAAGACAATTCAACTCTATACAAAAGGCACTATCTTTGAAGAGGGAATGATGGCTGATTACAATGCCTTTGCATAAAAATGGCATCAAGCAACAAGTGAGACATTTCCAACATGTCAGCTTCAAAAGGTTTTGAAAAGGAAATTGGTCGTTGAGGGTGAAGCTTCAGAATCAAGCAATACAAAATCTTGAAACCATCCTCAAAAGACAAGTTTCAAGTCGAGACTCCCTAAGGAATACAACCTAACCACATCGATTGAGAATGTTTATTTGCTAACCAAGGATGAACTCAACTATTTGCATCATAGAAGAAAAAACCTAAATATGAAAGGAACCGGGGAGGATCCTATTGCCACTATCACATGATGAATGGGCATGAGACAAATTTATGTAGAGCACTTGAAGGAATGGTGATCAATTTTTTCAAACAAGGAAAAATCGATAGATTTGTAAAAAGATCCTAGTCGAATTTAATAAAGCAGCACTTTTATAAGAAAAATCTACATGGTCAGTAGTAGAATTCTCCTTAAACTTGGAAATTACCTTAAATGGTCAAAGCCTTTGTCCGCGCTGAGTTGGCCAGGTCAAAGCGCCTTCTGAAGGGAGGTTAGAGTAAGCCTTTAACCGCGCCATGCTATGGCCAGGTTAAAGCATCGAAAAGCCCTTGACCGCGCCATGATATGGCCAGATCAAGACACCTCCTAAAAGGAGGTTAGAGTAAGCCTTTATCCATGCCTCTCTATGGCCAGGTTAAAGCCTTAACAAGCCCTTGATCGCGCCACGCTATGGCCAGGTCAAGGCACCTCCTGGAGGGAGGACGGAGTAAGCTCTTGTTCTGCCATGCTATGGCCTGGCCAAGGAACCGAACAAGCCTTCGATCTCGCCTATAAGGCCTCGCTAGAGCGTCTCTTGGAGGGAGGTTGGGTAAGTCCTTGGGTCCTGCTTGCGGATAAGCTAACCAAGCGCACTAGACAACAATGGACTAAGACGTCCGAGCCCAAGAAGCGGCGTGTCAAACAATGACAACAACGGACGAAGACGTCCAAGCCTAAGAAACGGCATGTTAAGCAATGAAAACATACAAGGCCTAAAGGGTGGCACATGTCAAAAGAATCAAAACCCAAAGAGCGGTGCAGAACAGAAGGCTTAAATAAGAATCTACAGCCTTTGATTGGTTCCCAAAAGAGAATTTCAGGACTTCACTTGTAAAAACCCGAATCTAGATTTCGGGCCTTTTATTATTAATCTCTGGTCTTCATCATACCTGAATCTGGGTTTCGTGGCTATTACTATTAGTTTCTGAACTTCACTCATTGATGCTTGAATCTGGGCTCTGAACTTCTATTATGGAGACCTTTATCATGGATTTTTAGCTATCATCCACTAATACCCAAATATAGGTTTCAAGTCTTTTAACTTTAAAATTTCATTCGTTAATGCCCGAATATAGGTTCCAGAACAATTGATATTAAGATTTCTATTAAACTTGAGATCTATCTTACTAATGCCCGAATCAGGGTCACTGGACTTCTACTACAAACTTTCAGGCAACACTTGTTGACACCAGAATTTGGGTTTTGGATCATCTATTATAAAGATTCCTAATTTTCTATGATTTATTTCCAGGTGATGATTTTTGGACTTTTATTTAACGGTTATTATTGGCTTTATATCAGTTATTTCCAGAAGAATAATTTCTAAACTTCTATATTTCAAACCAGAATTGGATTTTTGGTTCTCTGTGATTAGATTTTTGGTATTCTATCAATATAATTGGAGTCGGATTCCTGGCTCTCTCTCGTCATTACCAAAGATGAGTTTCAAGACACTCAACTGTATCTAATTATGGAAATACTTCCTACTTATTATCATATTTTTCATAATGATTCCGTTACCGGGATCTTTTGAATTCCTGATTATATCACTAATAATGTAGATAAACTACTATACAGATTTCAAGTTAACGATAAAAAATATTGTTTACTTTGTACTTTTCAGGAAAACGAGATTGGTAAGGAAGACTGAATAGGCCAGCAAATACAAAAGACTACGGGCCAAGTGATATTTATATAATTTACATAATTTATAAAATTATTTATAGGTATACAGCACAAGTGTATGTTTTACAAATCCTGAACAGTCTTATCTAGATTTTCAGCAATTAAAGGATCAATGATATGCCGAATTGCTATATAAAGAATCTCTTTAAGCTTCTTTCCCTTTTTCTTTATATCATCAGCGTCATCAATGGATTCGATATAAGCCTTCAAAGCATGGTTGAAAGTTTTTTTAGCTCCCTTAAGGTTTTTGTTTTGTCTCTCTAGATCAGTGATGCACTTTTGAAGAAGATACTTTTCACGTTCAAGCCTTTGAATCTTGGCTGTGTATTCATTGATGCGTTGCGAATATGTTGCCCTCTGTTGGTCATCAAAATGTCTCATCATTTCAAATTTGACCTTCCTGCACCATTCTCCTATTATCTTCTCATCTAAACCAGAAGGAGGGTTAGTTGTAGTAGGAAATTTTTGAATTGCATGAGATGAAGATCTGGTTGATTTTACAACAGATGAGGTGATCGGAGAAGTCGGTAAATCGATACTTGGACTGTTGTCCCCCATGATGAATTCTAATGATTTGCATTGAGCTTGACTGTCTTTTAACTTAATCTCTAAATTGCTTATCTGCTGAAGGAGCTCAGACATCTTTTGATCAAAATCAATCGAAGGATTCGATTTGATTTGGCGCTTCAATATGGAAATTGTTTCATCCTTGTTCTTGATGTCCACTTCAAGATTAGCAATCTGATTATTTAGGATTCTAACAATTGTCTTTTAAAGCAAATATCTCATGTGCCATTCCAATGCTTCAACATTGCCTTAAAAACAAGCCGATAGAGGATCCTTTAGTAAACGCCTTTTTCAACATTCACAATCAATCTGTTTCCAATGCTAGTGAAGCGAGATAAGGAATCCAATGAGAGTGGTGCAATAGCTAGTTGTGAGTCCTATTTAAGCAGAAAACAAAGTCAAGACTCAAATAACCAATCTTTTTATTACAACAAAAGAAATTACAACTCAAGAAGAAATAAAACAAAAGGTACAATTTCATTGTTCTAATCAAATACTTGTTTTATTACACTGAAAGTTGAGAAACTGCATTTTTGACTTTGTTCAAGGAATAAGCTGAAAGAGTAACTGTCGAATCAAAGGGGGCATTAAATCCTTTTGGGGTAATAACTGGAGGATATTTGCTATCATCCCATTCTCCGGCAGGAGGACTTTCACGACCACATATTAATTTTGTATGATATGTTCGAATTTCCTTGAGAAGCTTTTCTTTTTCTTCACCAAGAAAATCAAAATGAAGGCGGGGATGTTCCATATAAAGTCTTTGCAGGTCTCTAAGAAAGAAATATCTAGCTAATTTTGAGGATTTCAAGAGCAAACCCTTTTCTAAATAATCTCTTCTTAATTTGACATATTTTCTTAAATAATCTCTAGAATCAAGGCTGCCTAAGTGACATTTATTATGTGATAACGTAATAATACACGACTAAGTATAAAAGGAAACTAGCATAGAAAATTTACAAATCAATGATATTACATAATTACAAATATTCATCTGGTTCGTACAAATTGACTTTTTGAATAACTCGAAAATAAATTTATCCTTATAATATTTGAGTTTTTCTGGAGAAAACTCGTGAGGGATTGATTTGACTCATGGTAAATTCCAGCAAGCCCCCGGATGTGGATCGGATCCAAATTCATCTAAATATCTCCTATGTAAACGCCTAAATAGACCCCCACTAAAATTACCCAAATATGAAAAATCAACAGTTGGGTGTCTGCAATAGGATTTATATAAGAAGTCTACTAGGATGTCCCTTTCTTCAACCAACATCCAAAAGAGTGTTATTAGTTCCCGTTTTTCTTCCAAAAGTTTGTCATATCGAAGGCGTGCCCTCTTCAGTCCGGGGGGGCAGCTTCCTGGTCTTTAAAGACGCCAACACCACGGCATTTTTATTAAGCTTATGATACTTGTCAGAGAGCGCATTATGTTCTTTTAATTGCTTATATAAATCTCTATACAAGCTATTTATTTCTGCTTGTTTCCTTTTAAGCTTTGTTTTATAAAGTTGAATACATTTCTTCTTTATCTAAAATAAAACGATGTCAACTATTATTACCTTGGAAGTGAAAGCCATTTGGACAGAGAATCCGATACCTGAGAAACAAGAACGAAAGTTTGCCGGACCAGCTTTTTCTCCCTTTGTTCTTCGACATTAATGTTGGCAGCCTCTTCGTGAAGTTCGGTTGGGCTTGTTTCACGATCACTAGGATCGGGGTTGAATTTTTCTGAAGCCCCGGGGAGATCATCGCCATCTTTTTCATAAGCACCAGCATGATCACCTCCGTTGCCGCCTGAACCCTGAACTCTATCTTCGTTGTCAAGGTTATATTATCATTATCATCATCATTATTGTCGCCTTTCTCTAAGGCGACATCGTCGTCGTCGTCGTCTTCTTTATTGGAGTCAGAATCTCCTTCAATAGAAGGGACTTCAAAAGATAAGAGTTTGGCAGCATCAATCTCTTCTCTCTCGAGAACTTCGATTCCTTGCTCCATTTCTTTGATTTTACCCATGAATCTTTTGACTAGAGCAGGATCGAGGGAAGGGAAGCTTAAGTCTGGACACTTATCGATGTTGTTGATATAAGCAAGCATAAGAGCATCCTCGTAAGAATTCACGATGATGTCATTGACGGATGTGCTCAAAAATTGTGACGCCTTTTGCTTGGCTTCAGAGATAATATTAATGGCCATTTCCAAAGAATTTTTCTTCTTCCCCAACTTCTTCCTGTTTAGCAGCCATCCAAGCCTTCTCTTCCTTGGACTCTTTTAAAGCCATTTTTAGAGCCAAATTTTCATCAGCTAAGAGTTGTTTTGCTTTCCTTTCTTCAGAGATAGAAGATTCCACTTGAGCAAGAGAGGCCCCCAAACTTTCTTGTTCCTTTACTGCATTATCTTTGGCAGCGGAAAGGGAGGTAATTTGTTTGTTCAAAGTTGAAATTTCCTCTTGAAGCTTGGATGTCTCAGCAAAAGATTTCAAAGCGCTTTCTTGAAGAGAATACCAGCTTTTAGAAATCTAAAAGATAAATTTCAACATGGGTCAAAATTCAGTAAGAAATAGTAATAAGAAAGTTAAATAATACAAAACGTACCGGAAGTCGATGCTCTATTAAAGATCGACAATGTCTTGCTAGGTCCGGTACTAAGGAAGGTGGTTGAATGGAAGTAAAGGATGAAGAATTCATGATGGATTGTACCATTTCTTTAAAATAACTAGGGGGCACCGGTGATGTGGATTTAGAAGGATTCAACTCCTGAGGAGGAGTTGAAGTGCCTAAATCCTTTTGCATTTGTTCAATAATGCTAGGAGAGTCGGACATGATGATACAGGACATGAAATCATCCTAGGAAGGAACTACTCTGTGGATCAGTAGTAATATCAATAATAGAACCTTCCGGGGCATTGCTTACATCAGTAGGACCACTCTCTTTAGAGGGAAGAAAAGACTAGGCATAAGAAGTTTTAGCTTTCTTGGGAGAAAGACCCGCAGCAGTCTTCTCGCTTAGCTTTCTTTTGGCAACCATCCTCGACCGGGCGATGGCCAGGGTCAAAGCTGATGTGATGGATTCAGAAGTTGGGGGAATTGGATCTTTTATGGTCAATTCAACCGAGGGAGCAGTTACTAAAAATTCAAAAAGTATAAGTTAGTAAAGTAATCTAAGGAGTAACACAATAATAAATTGCAAGTACTACGCTTAAGCTTACCCGGATGATCCGTGCAAATTGGAGACATAGGAGAGAATTCTTGGGATCACCCAAAGACAAGAAATGTTTGCTTCTAAAAGTGTGTTGGATAAGAGGGGGTTGTCTAAGAACTCTCTGACTAGCAGGGAGAAGGGAATGTTTTTGAAGAATTGTAGGCATCAGAAGTGTGAGTCTATTCCTAATGCTACTTGAAGCAGTGGTCAACAGCTTTACGATTCTTTTATCCTCATCATTGAGTTCTTTAGTAGCGGGACCTACTCAAAAAATGTAATTCAGCAAACGAGAATAATTGAATAAAGATGAGGATTATGATCAACTTACGGGGAGAATAGTAGACTCCGCCGATGTTTGGAAAACATTTGACAAAAAAGAACCGCGTCTCCCAGTCTCTACATTTATTCACCCCCTCTGAAATTAGTTTCTTAAAGGGATTAGCTCTGAAAATCTGGCTATTTAGATTGCTAGATTTGACCAGGCGAACTAAATAGTTAAAAACTTCAGCTTTTAGTGAAGGAATGTCTGATTCCAAAGCCATAAGTTCTAATGAGATAAGATATATGTAGACATTTGGTGATAATTGGATAGGTGCAATGCCAAAATGATGCAAGAACTTAGATAAGAAGTCTGGGAAGGGAAGAAAGTCACCATGCCAAATATGAATGACAATATAAGCGAAGTATCCTTTGGGAGGATTTCGAATAGTATCGTTATCGCCAGGGGGAATGGCTTCTACACCAATAATTCCGAAGTCGTTCAGAATGGCATCGCCTTCGTCTTGAGAAGATATTAAAGAATGTTTGGAGATGGCTTCAACCTTCTTTGGTGAAGATTCTACCTTTGGAGCTTTATCTTTTTCAGTTTTCTTAGAGACCTTTTTCAAGCCTATGATCCTGTCAGGTGAAATCATTTCAGTAAAAGTTAAAATTTGTTCCATTATTAACACCTTTCAAAGATGTCGAAAATCTATTGCAATAATTCAAATATCAACCAAAGTATATAATTCCATATCTTTGAAAGAGTTTTAAAGTCAATGTGGGTCATGAAATTCATTGAGCTTCCGACGATGTCGAAGTGGTAGATGGAATGGAAACACCTAGAAACACCCTTCAACGATGTCGAGAGCCCAAGAAAAATTTTACTATTAAAAGGAATAACTAACTGTACATCACTAGTTTGAATATATATATACGTTAACAACATTCCACAATCAAGCCAAATAAACCTTTCGACAATGCCGAAACTCACAAATTTTGTTTTACTCAAAGAATATGATGTTGCCGAAACACTATATTCCCAAGTCAAAAGACTTGGATTCAAGTGATATTAATATAAATGAAAGGGCTTTGGAACGTTTCAACAGTGTTTCTATAAAAGGTGATAGTTATATTCCTGTTAACTACAAGGGGTTTCTAGTAAGTTGAAAGGGGGTAAGGTTTCAAAAGCATACAAATAACTAAACTTGTTTCAATTTGGAAGGTTTCAATCAAGTCGAAAGGTTTGATAAGGTTTACAATTTTAACAAAATATATTATTTTTAATCCAATTGATGATAGGAAGTATAAATTTCTCACCTTTAACACCTTTTAAAGTAAATCAAAATTGTGCTTTTGAAATTATATGTTATGTACCTATTAAATTGAACCCTTAAAGGTGACTTCTTCGAAAGGTGCCAGAATACATCGAAACATATTTCTACTTTCGAAGAAGTCTATCTCTTGTCAACCACACCAACTCCTTCGAAAGGGTCCACTTAAAGGTAAACACTAGACCACCTTTCAACCCTTTCGAAAGAGGTTAAAAGAGTAGAGCAGAATTGACCGCCTTTACCCCTTTCAAAAAGGTTGAATAGTCAAATTATAATAGTGGGTTTTAATTCGTACGATTTAGCCTTCTCTATAAAGCCATTAGAAAAGTATTTTCTCCCCAATTCAATTTTTAACCCAATGCTTCTAAAGACTAACCATTAAATTGATTTGAGCGCAAATTTACATTCGACAACAACAAAAACCCCAAATTCAAGCTCGAAACATAAAAAAAGTTTGAATTGAGTGCAATAGAGTTTGAGCTTGGGTTCGTACACAGCAATAGCAGATAGTCCCCATATCTGATGAATTTGAATTCCAACTCAAAATTGATACCATAAAGTCGAATGGAATAAGCATATAAATGAACCTAAGGATAATTTCATGCGAACGAAAAACTCAAATCATCTTTAAGAAATTAGAAAAGAAATACAAGTTCGAACCTAAAGAATTTGAAATAGAAATTAAGCGTGGTAAATCGATTTGAAAGATAAAACAATGGAAATGTACCTTGAATCTGACCTTGTGTAGGAATTTGGAAAGAAATTGAAATTTTAAATTCTTGTTGTAAGTTTTTAATGGCGGTAAATGAAAAAGATGGGAGGGAAGCGCAATTTATAAAAGAAGCGGATGCAAAGAAAACCATCCGATCAAATTTAAATGAACAGCCAAGATCCATCAGGGAATATCAAAAGGTGGGAAATTTTATGCTAAAATGAAGATGGGTTTTGAAACGGTTGACTTGGAAAGTCAAGAGCATCCCTTCGTGGAAGGGGGAGGGGGGAGGGCAAGTGTTACTATCAATATTCACTTCAACCTTGTCAAAACCATGAAGAATGTAAAAGAGGAATTCACAGGGAATGATAGCAGTAACAAAACCTTTTGAAAAAGTCGAAGGGATGCATCTGCACAAGTAGAATGTTCTATGAGCTTTCGAAGAGGTCAAAAGGAGATAAGAGCACCCTTTCGCTTCAATTGTTTCCTTCTAATACAGTTCCTTCCGCATGCATGAACATGTTTCGAATGGGTTGAGAAAAACCTTTCGAAGGTAACAGATTCCAAGCCTTCACATGCGTGCCAAACCTTTCGAAATAATGGATTTCGCCTTCATTCACAGTCCACATGAGAACATTTGGTCAGAGCGACCCATTCGAAAGCATAAATTAGCCTTTCAAACCGGTTATGACCATTCACAATCATAAAAGAAAGCTTACTTAAGGTCAATATGGCGTTCTCATACACCAAAGGATGTGATTTCACATCAATCAACAAGTATGCCTTTGAAAGCCACCTTCCGCCTTTAAACCTTCTACGTCTCAACTCCTTTGAAGCCTCAAAGATTCACCTATTGACGGAGTCGAAAGCCCATGTCCATTTCTACTTACAACGGCACATCAACAACAAAGTAGAGAGTGCATCTACACCTTTCGACCAGCTCGAAAGCACTTAAGTTTACTTTAAAAGCAAAGTAGAAAGACATCCTAATGTTAACAGTGACGAAAGATCTCCAAGGCCGCCTTTCGATCAAGTCGAGAGGACCGATTCGAAATGCGCTAACCCGCGCCTATAAATAAGACCCTAGGGGTATGGTTTGGAGATCTGATTTTATTCACTTCATTCTTTACTTTCTTGAATTTTTAAATCCTAATTCTAAAATTAGATTGGGGATTTGACTACTTTGTATTACTTAAGCTACTAGCAATAAAGGAAAAGATAATCAAAGCAATTTTATGGTATTTTGAATATGATAGCTGATTTAATGTTTCTATGAGATTCTGCCTATGATCTGCTTATGTCAACATGATCGAAAGGTCACTTTTCGAGGAAGTCGAAACCTTTTAGCTCAACTAATCTCCTTAGATCCTTCGGTCCTAATCTTGAGTCATCTTGACCACTTTGAAAGAAGGTTTTGATAGGGTCCTAAACTAATTAAACTAGCTCGAAAGGTGTTTTCAAAAGGGATTCAAGTGTTTCGACCGTGTTGAAAGGTTATATAAAAAGAAGTTTCAACTGCCACAACCTATTCGAAAGGTGGACTTAAGGGAATCGAAAGGTTTTAACTATCTTTATCTGTTCGAAAGGTGGTTTCGAAGGGACCACTTATCCTTTAAACTTTGCTTTTGGGATGTTGACAGGTTTTCTTGTTAACACACTCCTTTACAAATTTGATTGTGGTGTAACTTTAAAAGACAAAAGAGTTATATTTATTGATAATTAATTGTTAATGATCAATTGTAACTTATCAATGAATATTTGTAAAGTGTGAGTGATATATATTTAGGAAAAATGAAAAATAACACTTGCAAACATCATATACAAAAATATATCATATTTGCACAAATACAATACATAAAATAATGTGATAACATTAAACCAATCAGTAGCAAAAGAAATTATAACAAAACATTAGGCTAATTTAACAATGATTATTAATTATTCTTCATAATTTACTAATCATTTACTCATAATTTATTAGGTATTATGATTAAATATATATAGATTTATTAGTTCCTAATTAGTAATTTCCGATTAATCATTCAAGTACCGGTAACATATTAAAATCTTAAACAAACATTCTTACATCCAAACTAAACTTTATCCTTCAAAGAGTTCAAGAATACAAAATCAGCTAACAAGCATCCCTCAAACCGCCCTTTGTTGAACTCATGTCCGTTCAGGAAGTCTCATTTTCGGCTTTTAGCTATGAGAATGTGCATTTATTTTTTTCTATAATATCCGTTTCCAGCATAGTAGCATAATTTTGAAATATATCATAAACATGGATCAAAAGATTTACAACATGAAGCATTGTTGTAAAACTAAAGATATGACAAAAGAATGATTTAATTAGAAACACAGAAGAGATGACAGGAGCAAAGGAAAACTTATTTTATTATTATAACTTGAACGAAAACAATACAATATAAAAGAAAACAAAATGATGATGCTGAAATTCTGCCATGATATCAGCAGCTAAAAGTTCTAAGAAAAAGTAAACATATTGAAACTTTCAAACTATGTAACCTTGCAGTCCTAAACGCATTATTTAACACTCCTTCTTGCTTTAGGAGCTACATACTCCAAGTTTTTCTCTAAGAAATTCAAACTTGCTGACTGGTAGAGGCTTGGTGAAAACATCTGCAACTTGAGCATCAGTTTTGCAGTAAATAAGATTGACAGCTCCATCCTTTTGCACTTCTCTTAAAAAATATAGCTTAATATTGAAATGCTTAGTTTATCCATGAAATACAGGATTTTGAGAAATTGCAATAGCAGCTTGGTTATCAACAAGGATCTCTGTGCTTTCCATTTGCTTCAGGTTAAGATCAACTAATATCTTCCTCAGCCACAAAGCTTGATTAACAGCAGCTGTTGCCGCAATAAATTCTGCTTCAGCTGTAGATTGAGCTACAATTTCTTGCTTCTTTGAGCTCCATGAGAAAACAGCTGAACCAAGCGTAAAACAGTAGCCAGATGTACTTTTCATATCGTCAGTAGAACCTCCCCAATCGCTATCCGAAAAACCATACAACTTAAACTCTTTACTCCTTGCAAATTTTATGCCAAAATCACATGTGCCTTTAACATATCTAAGCACCCTTATTGCAGCCTTAAGATGCAATTCACTTGCACAATGCATAAACCAAGATAAAATGCTTACAGCGTTTAAAATATCAGGCCGAGTAGCTGTGAGATACATCAAGCAACCAATCAAACTTCTGAAATATGCTTGATCAATCTTATTAGTTCCATCTTCTTTGCTAAGCTTCTCTTTTGAGTTCATGGGAGTGCTCATTTCTTTGCAATTATCAAGTTTGAACTTCATTAGAATCTCCTCAGTATATTTCTTTTGGCAAATGAAAACTTCATATTCACTTTGTTTAATCTCCATCCCTAGAAAGAAAGTCATCAATCCAAGATCCGTCATCTCAAAGAATTTCATCATCTCTTGCTTAAATTTCTCTACATCACTTTGTTTGTTTCCTGTAACAAGCAAATCATCTACATATAGTGAGATGATAAGAATGTCTGCACCATTACATTTGACATACAATGTTGCTTCAGATGAGCTTTTAACAAATCCTAAACTTTGAAGATATTCATCAATTCTGCTGTACCAAGCTCTTGGAGCTTGCTTTAAACCGTAAAGAGCCTTTTTCAAAAGAAAAACCTTGTTTTCATCTCCTTGTTTTACGAAGCCTTCTGGTTGCTCTACATAAATCTCCTCTTGTAAGAAACCATTCAAGAATGCTGACTTAACATCTAATTGGTAAACTTTCCAATTATTTTGTGCTGAAATTGCAAGTAAGAGCCTGATAATGTCAAGTCTAGCAACAGGCGCAAAGGTATCCGAGTAATCCACACCAGGTATTTTAGCATATCCTTTAACAACTAATCTAGCTTTATACTTGTTGACTGAGCCATCAGCGTTAAGTTTAGTTCTATATACCCATTTCACTTCAATTACCTTCCTATTCTGAGGTCGGTTAACCATTTCCCATGTATTATTTTTTTAATCATCATCAATTCTTCCTTCATTGCTGCAACCCATTTCTCATTAGTTTTGGCTTCTTCATAATCGGACGGTTCACATACAGCAACATTGCATCTTTGGTAAATATCAGAAAGTGACCTTGTTCCCCTGATGGATATGTCATCCGCCATTTCATTCTCCCAATCTTCCATGTTTTGTTCTACTGTGTTTAAAACAGGGAACATAGGATTTGGTTCTTTTGAGGTTGAGTCTACCTTCTTTACATCATCCCAATTCCATTCTTCATCTTCTATAAAGTGCACATCTCTACTTATAGTAATTTTTTCAGTTTCTGGATGGAAAATTTTATAAGCTTTTGCAACACAGCTATAACCAATAAAGATGCCTGAAAGTGCTCTTTTATCTAGTTTGTCTCTTTTGGCCTGCGGAACATGAGTGAAGCACAAACATCCGAATATTTTTAGAAAATTTAAAGATGGTTTATATCCATACCAGACCTCAAATGGTGTTTTATCTCTCACTGCCCTTGTTGGAAGCCTATTTTGCAGAAAAACAGCAGTGCTTGCTTCCTCAGCCCAAAACTGCTTTGGCAAATTCTTCTCATGTAACATACACCGTGTCATTTCTAATATAGATCTATTCCGTCTTTCACTAACTCCATTTTGTTGTGGGGTATATGGTGTGGTTAGTTGATGTTGAATACCTGCCTCCTCACAAAACCGATCAAATGCTTCAGAGGTATACTCCTTGCCATTGTCTGAACGAAGAGTTTGAATTCTACAACCACTTTCATTCTCAACTCTGGCTTTAAACTTCCTGAACACTTGAGCTACATCTGATTTGTGTTTCAAAAAGAAAATCCAACACATGCGTGTAAAATCATCAATAAATGCAACATAATAAAGGCTACTATTTAGAGATAGTGTTCTTTGTGGGCCAGCAACATCAGTATGTACTAACTGAAGCTTTTTTGTTGCTCTCCATGTTGTCTTAGGAAATGGTCTTCGGCTTTGCTTTCCATATTGGCATGTTTTGCAGCTTGGAACATTATCATCAAGTTCAGGAAGGTCTTTTGACATTTCCTTTGATTTCATTTGTAGCAGCCCCTGATAATGATAATGCCCAAGCCTCTTGTGCCATAACTCAGTGATATTTTCTTTGATTTTAAAAGCAGTGTGCTCCTCCTCTAATGGATTTAGAGCAAAACTTTTCCCTTTCATTTTTATTTTAAAAATATCTTTACCGTTAGCATCTTTTATTAAACAACATTTGTCTTCGAATACAACTTTATTTCCTTTTTCCATTAGTTGACCAACACTTAATAAATTTTGATCAATTTCGGGAACATACAATACATCAGAAATAGTTTTTGTACCTGAACACGTTGAGATAGCAACTGTTCCTTTTCCTTTTACAGCTATATACTTGCCATTTCCAACCGAACCTTTGATGAATTAGTGATGCTTAGTTCCTGGAATAGATCTTTGTTATATGTCATATGGTTTGTACAGCCACTGTCTATAAGCCAACTCTCATTTGATTCGATGCTAGAGAAGCATGTAGCAACAAACAAATAATCTTCATCTTCTTGGTCAGCAGTCTTTGCCTCTTCATTGTTTTGCTGATTTTTGTTTCTGCAAATGACAGCTTCATGGCCCATCTGATTACATATGCTGCATCTAGCGTCAGGCCTCTTCCAACATCTGAATGGAGGATGGCCTTTTTTTCCACAATGTTGACATGGTGGGTAAGTTCTCCTTTGAGTTTTGTTCTTTCCCTTTGCATATGCATATGCTGCACTTGCTCCATTTTCTTCAATGTCCTCCTCTTTTTTATTTTTGGCTACATTCTTTTGCTTGGCTGCTAAAGCTCCTTCTGTAGTTATATCCTCGCGCATTAGTCTTCTTTGTTCTTGTGCTTGCAATGCATGTAGCAACTCTGCCAAGGAAATTTTTGACAGATCCTTTGTATTCTCCAAGGTTGTGATGGTTGCTTCATACCTTTCGGGCACAGTAACAAGAATTTTTTCAACAATTCTCAAGTCAGTAAATTCAGATCCAAGAAGTTTTACTTTATTTGCAATATTAAGAAGTCGGTCAGAGTAATCTTTGATCGTTTCAGAATCCTTCATTTGTTGAAGTTCAAATTCTCTTATTAAATTCATGACTTGCATACCTTTAATTCTTTCGTCTCCTTCATACTCCTTTTTTAGATAATCCCATATCTCTTTTGCCGTCTTTAACGACATGATGCGAGTGAAGATGGTAGGTGAGACTGCAGCAAACAAGCATGCTTTTGCCTTTGATTTCTTTGTTTTCCTTTCTTTATGGACTTTTATTTGGGCTAAGGTTGGATTGTCCGGAAGTGCTGGAATTTCAATGTCTCCTTCCACTGCTTCCCATAAATCCAATGCTTCTAAATATGTCTCCATGCGTACAGCCCAAATTTTATAGTTGTTTCCATCAAATGCAGATGGAGCAAATGAAGACAAGCTAGATTCAGTTTCCATTGTTTTCTTTTTTTCAGGATTTTAAGTACAGATCCCTTAAGAAGAATGGCTTTGATACCAGATGTTGTAAAACTAAAGATATGACAAAAGAATGATTTAATTAGAAACACAGAAGAGATGACAGGAGCAAAGGAAAACTTATTTTATTATTATAACTTTAACGAAAACAATACAATATAAAAGAAAACAAAATGATGATGCTGAAATTCTGCCATGATATCAGCAGCTAAGAGTTCTAAGAAAAAGTAAACATATTGAAACTTTCAAACTATGTAACCTTGCAGTCCTAAACGCATTATTTAACAAGCATGAATCAGAAGAAAAACTTATAATTTTCCTTCAAATTGAAAATGCCATATAATTTAACCACGTTGAAAATGACATGGATGCAAACTCGTACACATTCCTAATGAAAAATACATCTCAAAAAATTCGCTACAAAACAGCAGAAAATGTAAATTCATAGCGAGTCAGTATCCCAAATGAAACTCTTAAGCAGCAGCACCTTCCTGGAGAAGCATTTGATCAAAATGCCAAACTCATGTTAAATAATGAAGCAAAATTAATTTGTATAAGAACACAAAATACTGTGAATACTTAGGGACTGACTAATGATTATACATATAAATTTAAGCTCACCATGTCCCTTTCCAATCCTTCTCAACTGAGCAACATATTCAAAAACTTTCTTACAGCTTCAACCTAATGATAAACAAAGACACATAATAAGGACCAAGTCTCAATATTTTAGGGCACTTGTACTTTAAATTTGGATAGAGAAATAAAGGTTATACCTGCTCAGTTAGATATTCGCTTTCTACGAAATCAGCGAATTGTGGATCATCAGATCGACTAGCAACCGCTCAACCAAGTTTAAACCATCACTGAGCACTCATTTTCTGTACCAATAAAACATCGATGATTCAATATCAAGAACACTTACACTGTGTAGCTGAAGGAGTTTCTCATTTGTAAGCTTCTCAAGAGCAAGTGCAAGCTCCATTGCTGAAAAGAAAGTTAAATTCATAAAGAGATGTATGTTATATGCAGTTATTAATACGTAAATATAGATATAGCATACCATATAGCGCATCACCTTTCTCAGAGTTATCAAATTCAGAAATGGATGCCATTATTGGCTGAAGTTTCATTCTGCCTCCTCTTTTGTTCTGTGTTCATATAACCACATAAGTAATCATATCATATCATACTAAACATATATAGCAAAGTTGCATGAAATAAACCTGATACTCCATTAGTTTCTCAGCATGTTCGCGCTCCTCTTCACTTGCTTCCTTGAAAAACCTGGATACGGAGAATATGAATGTAATGTTTAGCTAAATCCTTAAGTTTAGTTCTAAAATAAAGTAAAAAGGCGACATAGCTTTTAACTTACTTGGCAAGGCCTTTCAGCGCAACATTGTCTCGATCGAAATATGCATACATGGCATGATACACATAGGAAACATTGTACTCAACGCTGTAGTTAAAAGTCAGTGAGAAAACTGGACCAGTGAAATAAGCAAAGGGAGGAAAATAACAAATGACTTGCTATCTGTTAAGAAATAGGTATATTAACAGTATAAAAGAATTTGTCCATTATCCTTACAGAAAGCAAGATAAGCATATACATCAATATAGCCATAGTTTTTACTCGGCAAGCAAGACACATGTGCATAGATAAAAATTTGGAATTTGATGACCACCATGGTAACGTCACTTATGATCATGAGACTGAATGAACATGATAGCTAAAAACTCAACTGTTAAAAAATCAAGGAACATAACATTAACATTTGAAATTTAACTTTTCAAATTTTCAAATTCCAAAGTTTTAGAAGAAGAAAAAAAAACTGTCAAGTTTTGACTAGGAGGAAAAGTTTATTTACTAGGAGTAAATACGAAGTTTCATTAACTTTTCGAAAAGTTTATTTCTAGTTTCTTATTAACTAGAAGTAAAAGTATATTATGTTCTTTGACACAATGTCCATTTACTTTTTTAATTAATTGAATGGTATACTTGTCCAAAATGTTTCTCTTTGTCAATCATCTAAACACTGCATATGCTCCAGAGTTGTCTATCTTTGTTTGCTCAAAGTCAAACACAATATTTGTTCTCTCATTTGTTGACATGCATCTTTGATCAAATGAATTAAAAGTCTTTAAAATTACATTCAAAACTACAAATCTCCATCGAACTTAACCAATTCTTGTAAAAAATAAAACAAAAAACTAGAAGATATGACACATTCTGATATGGTACTAAGTGGGGCTGAGGAGGAGAGGGAAGAAGGAGGCAGTAAGCAGCCTAGAGGGAAGGAGAAAATAGAATAACAGAGAGAAATTTAGTAATTGGTTTATTCCTTTCATTCATTCATAACTGATTACATATATAGGAGTACTTTGTAACCAACTTCCTACGTGGCCACCTAGGGATCATCTAACTTTAATAAAGCTAGTAACAGGAATGCAAAATAAAATATAACAGAATTGAAAAAGCAGGAAATAAATGCAGGAAATAAACGTGCACTGCTGCACATGTCAACCAACAGGTAATCTCTTGCTGCCTTAGTCCATGAGCCTTCTAGGAAGGTGTATCACCCTTCTAGGCCTTGCATTAGTGGTTGCACTGTCTTCAGGTGCTGCTGGTGTATTCGTGTGCACATCAATGTCTACCCCTTCAAAATCGACCTTGTCCTCAAGGTCGAAAATGTTATCTATGTATAATGTACCACCAGGATCGAAAATGTATACTTTCTTTTCACATTGTAGTTTATGCTTACTGCCTATGATCTCTTTGCAGATCGAGTAGGTTTCGCTGGTTGCTACTTCACTGTGGGCTCCTGGGATGTCTTGGTAGGCGATGCAGAGGGTGGAGCTATGCAGCAGGGTGGAAGAGAAGTCGGTGAGTTTGGAAAAAATAGGGGCGTAAGTGGACATCAATTGTTGGAGTCGCGGGTCTTGATTGGTAAGTTGTGTTGGGTCGGGAATATTGATAGGTGGTTGAAATTGCAAATAAAGATAGCTAGAGATGGATGAAGTGTTGTTTAGGCGGTTCAATTGCTGGACTGAAATAGGGAAAGGTTGGGCAGCTTGGCCCAGCCCAGTAAGAGAGATAGTTTTACCGTTAAAAGAGAATGTCATAGTTAGCTTTTTGTGATCTACTGTAATCGGCCCAAATTGCTCCAACCATTGAATACCAAACATTGCGTCCAATCCCACAATATCGAGCAGATGGAAGTCGACGACGAATTTATGGCCTTGTATCTCGGCGTTGACGCCTACGCAGGAGCCGGAACTACGTAGTTGTTCTCCATTACCGACTGTTACCACAAAGGAAGTGCTCGTATCCAATTCGAGAGCCAGAAATTTTGCGATCTTCGGGTGGAGATAGTTATGCGTAGAACCGGTGTCAACTAGGATGGAAATGGATTTATTATTAATGGTGGCTGGTAGGCGAATCGAGCGAGGGTGGTTTGAACCGGTTAGAGCATGGAAGGATATTTCTTGGACTGGTTGTGGCGATGCGTCTAGGTTGGTGTCAGTGGTGGTAGTGGCGACTGGCAGTGGTTCTGGGTTGTTTTCGAGGATGTCGTCGTCCGGGTTGAGTTTGGGAAGGATCATTAAGATGTGGGTGGGTTTGCAACGATGGCCGAAGTATTATTTCTCATCGCAGTTGAAACATAACCCTTGTTGTTTACGTGCATGCATCTCTGATTGGGAAAGTTGTTTGATAGGAATACTGGGTTTGGAGGGTTGTGTGGAAGGTGTTTGTGGGAATGTCTGAGAGGTTTGCTGGTTGTTTGTTGGTTCCTGAAGTGGGGATTGGTATATTTAGTGTATATTGGTTTAAGAGGGTCATTGTACTTACGTTCTATGAGTTTAGCGCCTTCGATTGCATCGGAGATGGTGGTGGGTTTGAGGAGATGTTGCTCATTTTGGATGTGGGGTTTAAGGCTGGAAATAAAGCATTGGAGGATGGAGTCGGGTGGTAGGGTGGTAATGCGGTTACAAACTATTTCAAAAGTGGATTTGTAGTGATCGACGGAGGTGATTTGTTTAAGTTTGAAGAGGGTGGCTTGCGGGTTTAAGAATGTCGGTGCTCCAAAACGTTGCTCGATTGCTTTTGTTAACGCCATCCAAGATGCGAGTTGCTTGTTCTGATGCATCCATTGAAACCATGTAAGTGCTTAGCCTTGCATGTGGAAGCTAGCAAGCTCGACGCGTTGGTCTTCCGGTGTAGAGTAATAAGTGAAAAATCGGTCGGCTTGGAATATCCAATCATGAGGGTTGGATTCGTCAAATGACGATAAGGTGCATTTGGGATTACGGGTGGGTGTTGGAGTTGACAATATTGGTGGTTGTCGTTGATTGAGGGCTGGGTTGTGATTGTTGGATGTTTGGTTGCTTGGGGAAGGAGGTGTTTTGTTATCTATTATACGGATGAGGTCGGCTATGGATTTGGAGAGGTCTTGGAGGGATGCTTTGATGTCGATGATGTCGGCATGTTGATTTTCTAACATGGAGCTGTGGCTTGTTTGGGTGGTTTGTATGGTGGTGATGGTGTCATGGTGAGTGTTGAGTTGTTGTATGGCTTCATCAAGTCTGGTCATGGTGAGGGTGTTGGTTTGAATGTTTAGGGAGAAGGGAAGGAGAGATCAAGGGTGAAAACACCAAAATGATATGGTACTAAGTAGGGCTGAGGAGGAGAGGGAAGAAGGAGGCAGTAAGCAGCCTAGAGGGAAGGAGAAGATAGAATAACATAGAGAAATTTAGTAATTGGTTTCTTCCTTTCATTCATTCATAACTGATTACATATATAGGAGTACTTTGTAACCAACTTCCTACGTGGCCACCTAGGGACCATCTAACTTTAATAAAGCTAGTAACAGGATTGCAAAATAAAATATAACAGAATTGAAAAAGCAGGAAATAAATGCAGGAAATAAACGTGCACTGCTGCACATGTCAACCAACAGGTAATCCCTTGCTGCCTTTGTTAAATTTTGTGACACTATATGATGGAGAATTGAAGGGGATGAATGTAGCTTCGTGTCGGAGAAAACGATTCGCAAATCGGAGTCCGGAGAAAGAAGATAGGAGGGAAGAAGTTGGAGTTCTGTTGCAGGTCAGACGTCTGGTTGAGAGGGCCAGACGTCTGACGAGGTTCAGACTGTTTCCAGAAACATCTCTCAGACGTCTGGTCCCTCTGGCCAGACGTCTGGTTCTGCCTGTGCCAAACAGAACCTGGCCTCGGACGTCTGAGGTCTGAGGCCAGACGTCTGGGTCTACCTGTGTTTGCCAACCAGAACCTGACCTCAGACGTCTGAGGTCTGAAACCAGACGTCTGAAGTGGCGTTTATCTGTTTTTCTGGGCCGAGTCTTTGTGATTTGTTGAAGGGCAAAGTGGACTTTCGCCAGGGTTTTCTCCATTAGTATATATACTCTATCTGGGTTTAGAAGGAGATAGGCTGATCATCTCTATTCAAGGGTTTAGTCCTCCATTAATTAGGGTTTTAGGCAAAACTCTATTTCTTCAATTCTAATCTCCTCAAACAGATATTCTTATTGAATAGACCATTGTAATCAATCTCTTGTACTCTTCTCATTTGGTGATAATAAAAGATCTCTCTCAAAGTGGATGTACACTAACGCGACGTTAGTGTAACCACTATAAATGGTGTGTGATTTATTGTTTCGTTATTGCTTATTATCATATATTGCTTGTGGTGTTATTGTGATCGTGTTTGTATTTGGTTTCATTGAATTCTTCAAGTGTTTGGTTGTTTTGCACTATCTATCACGATCTAGCTTTTCCGCGTACGTTTGGGGATTTTAGTTTGAGCGGTCTCGATTGAAATCCACCATAACATTTGGTATCAGAGCTTTGGAGTTGGTAGGTGGTTGTTGAAATGCCGGAAACGGAAACCTCTGAAAATTCAATGGTTAGTCCAAGTAGTATAGCGCCATATGTGCGTGGGTCATATGTGGCGTCGGGATCGCAATTGGTTATCGACAAGTGGAATGGCGATAATGATTTTGAAAAATGGCAATGGAAGATGAAAGCGGTTCTAAGGAGGAATCGGGTACATCGAGTGGTGTTTGATACTCATTTGTTGCCGGCGGACATCTCGGATGTCGAGAGAGAGGAAATGGAAGAGTGGGCATTTACTACACTTCAACTTGCAATGGGAGAGAATGTGATCTCTGAAATTAGTGGTGAGACCACCGCTAAGGGAATTTGGGACAAGTTGGAAGAATTGTATATGAAGAAGTCTCTAACTAATCGTTTGATCTTGTTGCGAACGTTTTTCACCTATAAGATGAAAGAAGGAACTTCGCTAAAGGCACATTTGAATGTGTTTGATGATTTTCTAATGAAGATGAAGGCAGTAGATTTGAAGATTGAGGAAGAGCAAAAGGAAATGATATTGTTATGTTCGTTGTCGGACCGTTATACGGGTTTCTCAAATAGTTTGATCTATAGCCGGGATACATTGACGTTAGATGATGTCAAGACGGGTCTTCTTAGTGAGGAATTGAGAGATCAAATGAAGGAGTTGAGTGTTGGTGGTAGTAGTGCCGGTAATGGTCAAGGTTTGTTTGTGGAGAAGGAAAGACATGTGAAGAAGGAAAACCAAGGGCGTTCTAAATCAAGGAATCCCGGTTGGAGAGGAAAATCAAAGGAGAGGAAAGACAAGTGCTATATTTGTAAGAAACACGGTCATTGGAGAAATGAGTATCCGGACAAGGAGAAGGGTAAAAGGGAAGTAGCATCTTCATCTATAGCGGTGGAGAGAAGTGTTGGTGAGGAAGACGTAGATGTGTTGACGGCGGTAGCATCGGATGTTTCCGGTAGTGAGTGGGTGCTCGACTCGGGGGCGTCGTATCATATGACGCCTAATAGAAATTATTTTTCTTCTCTTGTTGCTAAAGAGGGAAATTCAATTATTATGGGAAATGGTGCTATGTAGGTCTCAAGGCATTGGTTCCGTGCAAATTCGAATGTTTGACGGAGTGGTTCGTACTCTCACTAATGTACGCTATGTTCCGGGACTTCGGAAGTCGCTTATCTCTTTGGGGCAGCTGGATTCTCTTGGTTGTAAGATCACTATTGAGAGTGATTGTTTATGGGTTTCGAAAGAGGCACTTGTGGTCATGAAAGGTGCTAGGGCTCATGGTGTTTATTTGCTTCGTGGAGAGACCGTAGAAGGTGAAACTTGTGTAGGTGTTGACAGTTCTCGTGGCTTGGATGCGACAAAGTTGTGGCATTTGAGGTTGGGTCATAGCTCGGAGAGGAGTTTGGAGATCCTTCGGAAGAGGGAAATGATCGATGGTGAGAGTTTCAACAAATTAGAGTTTTGCGAAGAGTGTGTGTAACGACCCGTAAATTTCAACGGTTTTAATAACGTAATTAGTTGAAATTTTGTGAAATTTTAAAGATGAAATTTTGAAATAAAAATTTAATATTTGTAATACGTCTAGTTAAACATAGCGACCGGTAAATTTTCGTCCGAAAATATGAAAATTTATTTCGCGCGTAAATTCACTTCAATTTAATCAGTTAAAAAGTAATGAAAATAAAATGTTTTCGGAACCTAAATATTTTTATATAGAAAAATTCTAAACTATCTTCTAAGCAAGATGTCAGTTTGTCGTTTTTCCAAATTCGGACATTTATTGCTCCGTCGATCTTATTTTCGACAAAATAGCAGCACTTTCGTACCGATATCGATTTTTAACTGGATGATCGTACCACTGATATCTGGGTGCCGTTTTGATTGTCTCGTCGTGCTGATCTCAGCGGTATATTCACTTCTGTGTTTTGAAGTCCGGTACGCAGCGGAAACTGCGTAACGGTTAAATGCATCGGTATCCGTTTAACCCTTTGATTACCGTGTCCATTCAAATTTTGAACTGCCGCTTGCTTATAATAATTTCTTGAATTACGCGCGACCTTTTGTTTTCTCAATTGAAACGGATACACATTGGCATTTATTCTCATCAATTCATGAATGCAACTTTTCTATGTTCTGTTCAAAAGAAAATATTTCTGTTCATTTTCCATTTATTCCATCTATTCGGTGCTTCTCTTTTTGACAATAATATAAACTGAGATGCCTATCTATCTTCCTGTTGCTTGCCTACCCCTCTACCTATCTTTCTTTCCACCCTTCGTTTTATCCATGGCCTTATACATCAACTACCGCATCTACCTCCCACCCAAGAGCAGCCATCCCCTACGCCTTCCAGCCCATGCAACCACCCTGGCGAGCCACTCCGCCACATCCCTAACCACCGCCTCACCATTGAACCGAGCCTCACCACGTTTGGCCTGTGACAGCCTCCCTTCTTCCCAAACCCAACCCGACCTCGTCAGCCCACTGTCGCAGCCTCTCCGGTCAGGCAACCCGACATCCCGTTTGCCTCGCAGTCACCGCCCTAGCTTCCATGCCGCTACCTTCCACCGCGTTAATCTGGGTCGCCAACAGCAGCCACTTCCCGAGTTTTCTCGCCTTGAGACCCATCAACACCCCTGTGAACTCCAAAGCTTCGGACCACATCTCCTTCCAGCCTCCACTGATGTGCCGAAAACCCAAACCTTTGCTCTCATCCTTCCTCTTCTTGCTTTGGAACGAGTATAGGTAGATTTTGTGATATGCTTTCTATAGTATTTTATATATATGTTGTAAAGTATTTTATACTATGTTAAGGATATATATATTTTCTTTGTTTATATATTAATCTAATTCACATAGGTTATAATATGTATATGTTCTAGTATTTAAGTTGTATGAGTCAGTTATTTTACTAAGTATATATGGTTACATATATAATCTATATAGCGTATTAGTATAAATAGGATCTTATGTATATTTAAACTGGTATATATTTTGTTGCAGAATGTTATATATAATATATGATTTCATATATAAGTATACAAGTTTATATAGGTTTATATACAAGTTGTATAATATGTTATACTTAGATTTTCAGATTCTTGATTACTGTTTAAAGAGATATACATATGGTATATATATAGTTTGTACTGATCTGATGAGGTTCAAAGTACAAATTTATAATAGTTTATACTTGTAGTTGTTTATAACCCATTATTCACATGTGTCAGTATTATATAATTTCCAAGTCGAGCATTTCGTTTCCTCCTCTGATACTATTTATATATATTTGTTGTTTATATATATTTAGTTATATAATATTATATTACATATTTGTTTATTAAGTTGATAAGGTTATACAGTTTATATATTACAAAGCATTGTTTTAAAATATAATGTATGTTGGCTTGCGTATATATGTGACAGTTTATACAATCTTTGTCAGTCGTATATTTGTACATATATGTGATGACATAAAGTCAGGTTTGCATTTGTATATTATGGTCTGTGTATATTATATAAGTTATATATAGTGTAATCTGTTATTATATGATATTATACAAATCACGCTAGTTGTATATGCTGGGTACTGTGTTTAAAATATATTATATATATAGAAGTTTTAATGTTAGTATGTTTAAGGTTCATATATATATTATTTTACATTTTTAAGATTTATATATATGTATACAAATTTTAATATGCGTCTATTATATCGGAGCTGTTATATATGTTATATAGGATAGTTTATATATTTTATATATTTGTTATAAATAGTTGATTTATATATATATCATACATAGGGTCTGCATACGTATATTGTAATATATATAGTTTAAAAAAATGTAATTTATATAAGATTTTGGATATGATATGTTATTTTAAAATATGTGTTGATTGAGATTTTATACATAGATTTTATTTTAAGTATATGTTTCTAAAATTTATTTTTGTAAACATATGTATATGATATAGGAATTTGTTTCAGTTTATATCAAGCCAATTTGATTTTTCTCATCGATCTCTATTTATCAGCTTTGATCGTCGAACTCATGTCCATCGTGCTTTGTTTCGAAATTTGTGCTTGGATTTGTAACTCATCTGATTCTCGTCTATACTCTAGCCTCGAAAGGTGAGCAATCACTCACGATTAACGTTCTTTTATTTATTAAATTGGATTTCAATTGAAACGACAATTGAAATATGCTGCTGTTAGTTAATTACACTGTTATATATGCTATTGCCTGTATCAGTTCACCTGTGACATCTGACACCATTATCTGTTAATTATTTATGCGATGATAATACAGTTTGGCTGATAATTGATTGATTGTTGATGTTTATATTGGACGTTAAAATTGTTAATGTTAAAATGATAAATAGTATGCAATTGAAATTGATATAGGATAGTTAAATGTTAAATTTGATTAAATGACATTTGTATAATATGACCCCTTTAACTGTTAAATTTGTTGACACGTAGGATTTATTTAATTACATCTTGAACCATTGAATGTATGTTGTTAAATTGATGATGTATGAAATTGTAAATAAATGACAAGTGAAAACCGTAATGTAATAATCTTTAATCTACATGAAATGATAGTGTAGATTCTAGAAATAATTATATTAATTCGTACAAATGACAATACGAATTAATACGGTTATTTCGGGATTATTTGAATTGATTATTGAACTGATATTGATTGTTGCTATTGCTTGTTTATTTACTTTGACACCATCCCAGTTATCACACTGCAAGTTCCCTCTGTTATGCTTTGATTTTTAATTGAATTGGAATCGGGTTGAAATGATAAATACCCAAAATTGAACTTTGACCTAGGATAGAAAATTAAATAAAACCCGATTGGTCAATAATTTGATTTAAAATAATGAAGATTTTATTTGAATAAATAATATGGTTTTGAAATGAAGTTGAAATTTGAATTTTTAATGGAAGGAAAATGTTAATATTTAATAATCTGAAACAGAATATGAACAATGTAATTGATGAAAGAATGTTGTTTAATTTGAGAAATGATTGAATTAAGTTTGAAATGATTTAATAATTAAGTTTGAAATTATAATTAAGTTTGAAATTATTAAACTTTGAAATGATTTAATAATTAAGTTTGAAATTATAATTAAGTTGAAATTATTAAACTTTGAAATTATTTAATAATTAAGTTTTGAATTATTTAATAATTAAATAAGATTGAATTATTTAATGATTAAATTGAATTGAATTCTTTAATAAAAAAATTGAACTTTTGAATAAGTGAATTTTACTTCGTAAATAATTAAAATTGAGTTTTCTTTATTAAGTAAGTTTTGGAAAATTATTTAAGAAAGTAAATAAGTGAAATTGAATTTCTTTAACAAGAAATGAAAATGTGATATTTTTGGAATCAATGTAAGACTTGTAATTGAAAGAATTGATTTGACGAATTTAATTTAATTCAAAATTGTAAGTTTTGAAATAAGGAAGTTGAATTTAAGTAATTGATTTAATGAATTGGAAATTTAATAGAAATTGTTTTGAATGATAAAGTAACTTAATGAATATTGAATGAAATTGATAAATGGATTTAAATTGATTTGAATGTTAAATTAATTTAAATGATTTCGGAATGAAACTTATATACGAATTTGAATCAATATTTGAATTGTTTTAAATGGAAATTGAAATTGAATTATAAGATTTTGAAATTGTAAATTTGGAAGTTTTGAAACGCAAACATTGGAAATTGGTTTAGAAAGACAAATGAAATGTTGATTTACGAATTCTAATTGAAATTGAAATTGATTTGGTTTTTGAAATATATAAACGACCAATCGATGTAATAATTACGGAAGTTATTAAAGAGACCGGAATTCGGTTATGGATATACTCTCTATCTAAACCGAAAACCACTTTAATAACTATACGCGGAGTGATGATCCAGAATGAAGTGGTTGGAATGATGTACGTGATGACTGAAGAAAGAGAACGATAATGGATAGCCTTGACACTTGTGTCAAATTGGAAATGACTAAAACAGGAGCTGTGCCGGGCCAATGGAGGATTAGCTACCTCAAGTGGACACACTTCTTCGAACTACTTATACTTGTTGTCGATTGGTGCACCCTTGATTTTGGGAGTGTTGTTTCACGGTGTTGCGGGCGCTGCGGCGTTGCGTTCTCACCAGTCCGGATCAGGCGAACGGTAGTATCACTACCTTGGGTATAGCCTCATGTGCCTTGTCATACTTGTATTCCATTTATGCGCGACCACTACGATTTTGATTTGTACCTTTAGTATATGGATTGCCCTCTGGTGACTTCCGGTTTTGGGGAAACTACGGTCTTGTATATGCTTTTGGGAATAAAAATGTGTTAAGGGTGGAATGGGCCATGACTTAACGCTATTTTGATATCTTTTTATATTACTGATAGACATTATCTACTTATCGTACACTACTACATAGTAGATAGTTTAACGGATCCTTAAAGGATGGTTATTCCAAGCATCCTTTGAGTTACTCATATTTCAATTGCTATTTCACTTGAGTTGGATTTATTAATATAAGAATGTTAATCCTGACTCGAGTGTCTTGTGTTTTTGCTTTACGCTCGGGTCAGACTGAGTGTACCAGTATTCGAGACTCACCTTTGAAGTTGGAGCTTTGCTTGAAGATCCAGCCATCTATTCTGTTTTCAATGTTCGATGATTCTAGTGATGTATTCTGATTTGTATCTGATGTATCGTATTACTCTTCCGTTGTATTTGTTCTAACTCTGATGTAACTTATACATTTATATAGTAGCTTCATGAACTACTATCTCTTTTATTTCCGCTGCACTTATTACTCTGTGTCTGTGATCTGTGATTATTTATTTACTGTATATGTTCAGTTTTGCCAAATTTAAATTAACAACGCGGTATTTTGAGCAATTCAACTCCGGCATGAGTGTCTACCTATACACTTATAATGGATGTGAATGGTCCAAAATATCGGGTCGTTACAGTGTGTCTTGGGGAAGCAAACAAAAGTATCATTCGTTGAAGGAAACCATGATTCAAGAAATGTTCTTGAGTATGTGCACACGGATGTATGGGGACCGGCACCGGTAGCTTCTTTGGGAGGAGCAAAGTATTATATTTCCTTTATAGATGATTTTTCTCGTAAAGTTTGGGTATATGTAACGAAGGCCAAGTCGGAGGCATTTGCAAAGTTCAAAGCATGGAAGGCTCTTGTTGAGAATGAGAGTGGTAAGTCTTTGAAGGTTCTTAGGTCCGATAATGGCGGGGAGTATGTTTCCGGAGAATTCTTAGAGTTTTGCAAGCATCATGGGATTCGGAGACATTTTACTACACCGGGAGATCCGCAATCAAATGGAGTTGCGGAGAGGATGAATCGTACTCTACTAGAGAAAGCTCGATGTTTGAGATTGACATCGGGTTTGTCTAAGGGATTTTGGGCCGAAGCTTTGTCAACCGCGGTGCATATCATTAATCGAATTCCGTGCTCGGCTATTGATAACAAAATTCCGGAAGAACTGTGGAAGGGAAAGAGTATTGACTTGAGCTATCTTCGTGTCTTTGGAAGTCCGGTTTATGTGCATGATCCGGGTAATGATAAGCTTGAACCAAGAGCTTTCAAGGGGTTTTTGCTTGGCTATACGGATGGAGTGAAAGGCTATCGGATTTGGAATCCGGAAACGAAGAAGGTGACAAACTCTCGTCATGTTACTTTTGATGAGTCGGCATTGTTCAAGGAGAATGGGAGCTCATCGGATATTCTGGATTTGGTTCGTGATGAATCGAAGGAGAAGTAAATTATTCCACCATTTCGTCCAAGTGGTAGAGGTAGAGTAGTTGAAGATGCTTGTGAAGAAAATGTGGTTGATGTTACATCACAATGTCCACGTGGTGCCTCTAGTAGTGTTGGTGATGTACACGGGCCTGGGAGAAGTTTCGGTTCAAGGTGGAGCCGAAAGGAGTTTGGGTGAAAATATTGCTACTCGGGTTGGGCGTCGTCCCATAAGACCACCCAAAAGATATGGTGATTGGAACTATTTTAGCTTTTGTGATAAGTTGGACTATGCGCTTCATGTAGTCCAAGATGAGCCTTTAGACCTTAATGACGTCATGAATTTGAGTGATAGCTCGAAGTGGATTTGTGCCATGGAGGAAGAGATGCAATCATTGATGAAGAATCGAACTTGAAATTTGGTTCCGCTTCCTAAAGGAAACCGTGCTATAGGGTGCAAATGGATTTACAAGGTGAAGGACGATGGAAGATACAAGGCTAGGCTAGTGGCTAAGGGGTTTGCACAGAGAAAGGGTATGGAGTATGATGAGATATTCGCACCAGTCGTGCGCCATACTTCCATACGGATATTACTTGCCATAGTTGCTATTCACGACTTGGAGTTGGAGCAACTTGATGTGAAGACCGCCTTCTTGCATGGTGACTTAGATGAAGACATTTACATGGAGCAACCGCAAGGTTTTGTTGTAAATGGTAAGTCAAATATGGTGTGCAAGTTGAAGAAATCACTATATGGGTTGAAGCAATCGCCTAGACAATGGTACAAGAGATTTGATCATTTTATGCTTGAAAACGGTTTCAATAGAAGCATCAAGGATGCTTGTGTGTATTTCAAGAAGTTGGGAAATGATTGTTGGGTGTATTTACTCTTGTATGTGGATGACATGCTCATTGCTTCGAAGGACAAGAATGAAATCAACAAGTTGAAATTGCAATTAAATTCGGAATTCGAAATGAAGGACCTTGGAGAAGCAAAGAGGATATTGGGCATGGAGATAGAAAGGGATCGAAAGCATTTTGAGTTGAAATTGACTCAAAAGGAGTACATAAAGAAAGTGCTTTGCCGGTTTAGCATGGAGAATGCAAAGGTGACAAATACACCTTTACCTTTGCATGTGAAGCTTTCGAGTAAAGGGTCACCTATCTTGGAGAAAGACAAGGCTTATATGGCAAAGGTGCCATATGCAAGTGCGGCTGGAAGCCTGATGTATGCTATGGTGTGTACAAGGCCCGATATAGCAAGTGTCGTCGGGGTGGTTAGTCGTTTCATGTCTAATCCGGGAAAAACGCATTGGGAAGCTGTGAAGCTCATATTGAGATACCTTAGGGGTACGTCATCTCATAGTCTTGTTTTTGGCGGTAGTGGGAAAATGAATTGCAACTTGGTTGGTTATTGTGATTCGGACTACGCCGGTGATAGAGATAGGAGAAAGTCAACTTCCGGTTATGTCTTCACACTTGGTGGCACGGCCATAAGTTAGAGATCTAGATTGCAGAACGTAGTAGCTTTATCCACTACGGAGGCGGAGTTGATAGCCGCGGTAGAGGCGGCGAAGGAAGCACTCTATTTGAAGCGATTGTTGTGTGACTTGGGTATTGAACACGATAGCATTGATGTTCAATGTGATAGCCAAAGTGCTATTCACTTGGCGGAGAATTTGGCATTTAGCTCACGGACTAAGCATATAAAAGTGAGGGAGTCATTCTTGGTAGCCATGGATGAGGATAAGCAATTATAGCTTCGAAAGGTGCACACAAAGGAGAACGCGGCGGATATGTTCACTAAGGCATTGCCGGTTGAGAAGTTCGAGCATTGCTCGGACTTGATTCGCTTGGAGAAGTGCTAGGTGCCACGGGGTGTCACGGTTGAGAGAGATACTTGTGTAGATGAGGAAGAGTATTGGTATGAGATTGTCGTTCTATCTTCTTGGTGTAGTGCTAGTGTACACTCCTAGTGCTCTCGTCTTTGGTGAGACGGTGTTTGAATGTTTTCAACATTTCGTTAGCGGGTGGGGGCTTTGTGCCTGAACTCGTTAATGGAGTGCAATGGGGGGTGGCTGTGCCGGAACCCGTTGGGAAAACATTCATGTTTGGTTGAAGGTAGAAGTGTTGGTAGTTGGAGCTATCGATTGTTGATGGTATGGTACCATTGGTGTTGGAGATGGATATAGTGTCAAGGTGGAGTGTTAAATTTTGTGACACTATATAATGGAGAATTGAAGGGGATGAATGTAGCTTCGTGTCGGAGAAAACGGTTCGCAAATCGGAGTCCGGAGGAAGAAGATAGGAGGGAAGAAGCTGGAGTTCTGTTGTAGGTCAGACGTCTGGTTGAGAGGGCCAGACGTCTGACGAGGTTCAGACTGTTTCCAGAAACATCTCTCAGACGTCTGGTCCCTCTGGCCAGACGTCTGGTTCTGCCTGTGCCAAACAGAACCTGGCCTCAGACGTCTGGTTCTGCCTGTGTTTGCCAACCAGAACCTGACCTCAGACGTCTGAGGTCTGAAACCAGACGTCTGAAGCGGCGTTTATCTGTTTTTCTGGGCCGAGTCTTTGTGATTTGTTGAAGGGCAAAGTGGACTTTCGCCAGGGTTTTCTCCATTAGTATATATACTCTATCCAGGTTTAGAAGGAGACAGGCTGATCATCTCTATTCAAGGGTTTAGTCCTCCATTAATTAGGGTTTTAGGCAAAACTCTATTTCTTCGATTCTAATCTCCTCAAACAGATATTCTTATTGAATAGATCATTGTAATCAATCTCTTGTACTCTTCTCATTTGGTGATAATAAAAGATCTCTCTCAAAGTGGATGTACACTAACGCGACGTTAGTGGAACCACTATAAATCGGTGTGTGATTTATTGTTTCGTTATTGCTTATTATCATATATTGCTTGTGGTGTTATTGTGATCGTGTTTGGATTTGGTTTCATTGAATTCTTCAAGTGTTTGGTTATTTTGCACTATCTATCACGATCTAGCTTTTCCGTGTTCGTTTGGGTATTTTAGTTTGAGCGGTCTCGATTGAAATCCACCATAACAGCCTTAGTCCATGAGCCTTCTAGGTAGGTGTATCACCCTTCTAGGCCTTACATTAGTGGCTGCACTGTCTTCAGGTGCTGCTGGTGTACTCGTGTGCACATCACATTCCAACCATATTAACATCAAACAGCATATAAAATTTATCAAACAAACATCCTAAACAATAGTTCAATAAAATAATAACAAAACAAGAAGTTACCCACTTCATTTGCTCATTGATTGCAGCCTCACAGTCATCAGCAAACTTCTGCCTAGCAAACGACACATTTGATGAAGCAGGCACGAGATCCAAATCCCTGTTCAAGTCTAGTTCTTTGAACGGCTCGAACACAACTCCAGTCAAAGGTCTGCTATCTCAGCAGCCATGGCTAAAACTCCACGCGAAATTCCACTTTTGCCCTTCTCAACCTTCATGCACGACAAGAAAGACCCAAGAGAGATTTCATGGGTTTGTGGAGAGAGGAGCGAGGAAAGAGAGGAAGCCGAGGATTTTAGAAGCATTTTCGTTGATTTCAAAGGATCTGATTTACCATTAGGAGAGCTCGGTTAGTGAGAGCGACGAGGAAGGAGAAGCTGAGACAGCTTCATATAGGCGTTTGCAGATTGTATTGACGGTTGAGATTTTACAACGTGGACGGCGGAGATTAACTAAAATTGATTGGTGTGTGGTGGGCATGCGCTGCGTGGATTATGTGGATGGGTGCATGAATAGTATCTTTGTAGCTGGCTAATTTTGGAATTACCTTACTCTATTTCCAAATTAACCTTTTGGAATCTCTTTTCCGGCTTTACTGTTAATTTTCTCCCTTTCTGGTAAAAATAAGATAAAATAGCTTTTCTTACAAAATATTTGCTATTTTTAATGTTGAACTATGTACAAGATAAAATTTATGTCAATGGAACATCCCTATTCTAAATTTCAGAATGAAATCCAATGTGTTATAGTGACATCAGAGTAGTTTTTTGACAATAGAACGAGATCGGTACTCTTTTTTTGTTTTAAGTAAATACTAGTGTGAACTACGCACACGGCTTGTTCAATTATGTATGCATAATTTCACATACGTATAAATTGATTATAATAGTAATAATTTCATAATGCTCAATTATTGTAGAAGAGTGTGCGAGTAGCCATAGAATATTGTACACGTTACTTTAAATATATTAATGGCTAATGTATTACTGTTATCAAATGAAAATACTTCTGTTTGCATATGTTTTTTCATTACACACTATAAGCATTTATGCATGTATCCATATTTTTGTTCACATATATACATATAAACATACATGTATAGACACATATTTATGAGAGAAATGCTTAAAAATGAAGCAATTTAAAGTAGACCAACTTAAATAAATTTGGGTATGCCAAAGTTATAGTCCCCTAAGTAGTTTTTGATATAATTATACATAATACATTGCATAAATTCATTAAATAATAGTGTAAAAAGTACACTGAATTAAAAGAAAATTAGAAATATATGTTACACAATTTATGTTCGTTATTCACGATATATTGATACAAAACCCTATTACTCTCAATCCACATCAATAATTTATCATGCGGTAGACAAAACATCTATCAATATGGATACTTGGGTTTTCATTGTTTATTCTGAATCCAAGCTGTATATCAAAATCTAATTGCGAAGAAGTTGCGGCAAAGTAACATTTAATCAAAAATATATAAATACATCTTATCATTGCAATTTGGGCCCCAATTTTGATCATCTTAATACATAATTTTCTATCTGGAAAATCTTCATCCTTTTCCTTTGCAAGCCAATAGTTACAATGTCCCAAACATAGTAAAGAACATGGATACACAGATGTAGCAAGATTTCTTAAAATAAAATCAACGAAATAGTTAAGGCCTTGATCATTTTGAACCCTACTGGACGATGTATTCATGTGATTTGATCATTGGTGAGGCATTAGATAAATATTTTTCATTCAGACTAATATATTAAAGCAAATATCCATATCATCATAAACTTATATTTCCATAAATAGAAAAAAAATTAGTTACAACTGATAACACCACCTAAACAAATCCTATTTTTTGCAGTCAGATAACCAAACAATGGTCACAAGTTTTCAAATTCATAAACCCAAACATATCACATAAAAAATCAATCTTACTTCAAGAAGCCTTTCATGTACTTCACCTGACGCCGTCAACTTCACATGCAATCCAGGTTCCATGCACTCCACTACAGCAGCACCAACTGTCCCATTCAACCCTGGCTCATCACCTACACTTTAGTTCTCTCATATTACCTCCATCTTCAGCTCACTTCAGTGTCTCGGTCCAATTCACTTGCACTTCAGATCTCAAGCATCCATCACGCACTATATACATCGCCATTAAACTGTCTCATTCAAGCCATGCAACCACCAATACAGTTCAACTGCCTCTTTCAAGATGTTCTGAAGCTCACGCTCATGAAGGTCAACTTAGCATTCATGTTTTATCTTCTCTTTAAGCCATGAAGTCAGCACTGTCAACTGCCTCCACAAAGGTATCCCCAATTTTGGGCTCAACACTTAGCATGTACATTGACCCGATGTACATGCTCATCAAGGTTCAGCTCAGCATGTACACTATCCTGAAGCTCAACCGCCTGTTCATGACCACTAAGATTAACTGAACATTTATTTATGCACAAGAGGTTCTTGTTGAAAGTTATTAAGCAATTGATTATTTTGTTCTTTAGCTGTTTAAAGAACTCCCTGCTAACGGATTGTATATTGTCCTTTAAAATGGTCAGTTGCTTTCATATTCCCTTCCAAATCATTTTGTTGCTAAACTATGATATACAATATTTAAGGACGCAATGTTTAATGTTATGCTTATAATTTGTTCTTTTCAAACATAATATTGTTGAATTTATAATAGTTAGAAACATTTAAATACTTGAAATCAAATACTTAGTGAAAAATACTTCATTTATTCATATTTTATTAGTGGAGAGATGCACAAAGTGTGAAGCAAGTTTGAAATAGGCTAACTTAAATAATTATCTCAATCTTATGCTTATCTAAAGTTGCTTTCGAAAATAATTCTACGTAACATGTCACATGGATACTTCAAATAAAAGTGTGTAGTGTACGCTGAACATAAAGGGGAAAAAATTAAGAACATGCAACTTGAATAACAAAGATGCACATACAAAACTAATGAAATACAGTTAAAATAAAAGGTACATTAAACCAAGTAAGAGAATGGCATAAAGATGTTATAAAAGGAAAAATAATTATTTAAGCCTGAGAAGGAATACTAATTTAAGATAAAAACTTGTACATATTAATAACATAATCATTGGTTAGAACAAAAATACATAAAACATATATAGACATGCATTTCATAGTTTCTATTAATTTGTAGGATAAATTCGTATGCAATCACCTTGAGGCACAATATGCAGATGGATAATTTGTCACAACCATAGTTAACATGTACGTCAATATTGATAACTATGCATCTGTAGTTTATTCTGATTCCAAGATAGAGGAAAAAAGATATGAGTGCAAACTCAATTAAAAATATAGATAGAGCACCTTATCATGCCAATACATTTTAAATTTTTCATCCAATTTCGATGGTAACAGTATAGGACGGATTTTATTTATAGCTAGGCTCGGGAAAACCAAACATGTTTTTGTAATAAGTTTGAATTGAGGCCTAAAGTTGAAATACGTTTTTTGTTAGGCCTATAAACTAAATTTGCCCAATAATATATCATTCAAACTTTGAAAATTATCATTTATTGCCCTACAAACCAGCAGTTACAATATCCCTAACCTAGCAAAGAAGATGGATTTAAATGATTTGGCAAATAATATATCATTCAAACTTTGAAAATTATCATTTATTCCCTTGCAAACCAGTAGTTGCAATATCCCTTACCTAGCAAAGAAAATGGATTTAAATGATTTGGCAAGATTCCTTTGAAGAAAATTAAAAAATAAGCTAAGTCTCTATTCGCTTATTAAATGGAATAGTCTTGTAATCTATTTATTGAGTTTGGTAGTTATTAGAGGCAGTAGATAATTGAATTTTCATGCAGATTAATATACTAATAAAAATACCCATATGAGCATAAACTTCTAAATAAATAAATCTATAACTTTTCAATGGCTACAAAATTGATAACACCACCATGTAAATCTTAGTTTTCCCATGTTATACTGTTCTAGCGGAAAATTCAAGATATTGTTACTGCTCAAAATTATGTTACTGCTCACTCTTCTCAAAATTATGTTAAGACATTATCCAACTATTCTCCAAATTCTCCTTTTATCAAACTCTTTTTTTATGGTGCTACTATATACAACCATGAATATACTCCCTAATATCATGTAAAGAGATACTAAAAGAATAAAAAAAATTACTTCAAGTACCCACCGTTGATAATGCAAAAGAGTTAAATTCATAAAAAGTTTATAAAGAATCTTACTTATAATTCATCTTTTAGCCTGAGAAATCTCTTTTTTGCAGGTCGTCGGTGCGATATCGCTAAGTTTTATCGTTTGGAAAGAGATTAAAATGAATTTGTATAACATTCCCATATATTAAGGTTAGTACATTATCAAATTAAATACAATTTTCTATTCAAATTTCGAATTTGCATATACTTGGAAATTCCTATGGTAGATATGGTATAATTGATAGTAACGTATTTATCAAACTCGAAAATTGTTCAAATTAGCATGCTTGGAAAATGCTATGAGAAATATAGTTAACTCTTTTATTGTATTTAACATATTTAAAATTACCTATATAGCTCCCACAAAACCAGAATAAGTAACATAAAAGAAAGTACGAAATATTTAAGGATGAGAATGCACTCATTTATCATGTTATATTCATATGGGCATAAGGCCAATGATAATGGTAATGTAAAAGATTGAAAATACAACTGAGCAAAAATTTAAATCATTGTATGTGGTTGTATGATCAATGCAAGTTTCGGTCTATAAGGTTATGTACCTGAAGACTAGTAAAATCCTCTAAAAATCCTAGGATTTCACATGATCAACTATAATGAAGAAAACGCTTGGTGTAATATCTATATGGATATTGACATGCATATTACTGCAAGTACGTTGATATTTTATATATGTAATACCATTGACATTAATGGAAAACACATGCATAAAATGTAATAAAATACAATTTAATAGAGAATACTATCCTAATAGATTGTTTGCATGGATAGTTTATGTGGATTCTCTTATGTTCCTGTTGATTATTTAGTTTATTCTCCATCAGATAATCTTTATATGCCTTTTATTGGACTCGACGATGAGTAAGTCAATATCAAGAGTAAATCCCTAGAATTAAAATGTTAATTATATAGTTATATTGGACTAATTAGGTAATTAAGACATAATATATCTATATATTGAAAGATCACCCATCATTGTTTAAATAACTCCTACTAAGTATATATGTTCAAATAATAAAATGTGAGTTTTTTTGTTTTGCCTCCTTATTTAACCCATTTTACTAAAGTGAGAACAATTTTACTTGCATATTACTCTCAAGTGATGTAGAAAGCATACTTTGTGTAGCCTCACTATATAAAAATGCTTTAGAAACATCACAATTATATCACTTGTTCGATTTGAACATGTCTTATTTTTAATGAAAAGATACTTCATATCATTCCATTATTTTATTTAAAATAATACAAAATCAAGTAAAACGCATTTCACACTTCATGTGGAACGTCTCTTTGCTACAGTTGAAAATCCAAATATATAGGAATGTAAGATTTAAAGTCTGAATTAATGAGTTCATGGAAATAATAAACTTTTTAAAACACAACATACAAAGATAATGCAATTTGATGCTTTGTTGGAAGGGACGATCACTAAACATTTGATTTCATGTACTATATATGGCTATAAATGTATGATTCGGTACCAAGATTCAGTATTGATGTACAGGTTTAACCTTCAGCTTCTACTTTTTACCAAAATTTACCTTTGACCCCTCAATAACTTCCCTTTTAAATGTTTGCCAAAGTGTAATAAACTTGGTATCCAATTATAAAACTCTATATATGGAAAAGGTTAGTAACAAAAATATACCATATATAACTCAAATAATCATGTTTCAGTCGATAAATTGTAGTAAATTATTCTTTATATATGATATTGTATTAAAGAGTAAAGATTTTTATATCACATAAGCATATTGCTTTACATGTTAAATCATCATCATATATATATATAAACAATTTTTGTTGATATATCTAATCTTATCAAGAATTATCTTATTCGAGTCGCATGTATATAGAAATATGAGAACGGTCATGTAATTAGAATATAATTTTATAATAACATGATATAAAGTGAGTTACTTTCACTACAACTTTATTTTTCAAATTCTCATCTTCAACTCTTCTCCAAAATCTCCTTTTATCAAGCTCTTTTTCTACTACAATATATTGCTCACTCTTCCTCTCTTATTCAGTTTCAACCCCTAATTTGGGTAGAGTTGTAATGTACTTCTTGTAATTAATATATTCCTAGGGGAAAAATAGATTGTAAAAATATTATGGTTTCAGTACATTATGCAGTGCGGTGACTGATTGCACATACTAATGTTTTATTTTTCTCTGAAGTAAATAAATTCCAAAGAAAAGATACAAACCTATGTTTATTTGTATGGTTTTTATTCCATTACGGTTTTGTAATAAGTACATTGTATTTGCAATGCCTTCTTTTTCTAACTAGTATGTGATAGACAATTTCTATAATAACTGTAATTTTTAGTACTATTGTTTTTTTTTGTACATTTGTTAGTTCTGAGAGAAACGGTTTCAAATTTAACTTAACTATTAAGAGTATATTATAAACTGTGTTTGTAAGTTATTTATCACCTGAATAAATATAATATATGGGGATATCATAAAATAGAATTAGCACATAGGCAAGATATGTTTAGGTATTTATAAAATGAATTTTGACATGTTTATGCAAATTGAAAATTGCTAGGATAGTATTGCTCAAGCACATAGGTAGTCCATATTCTCAAAATCCATAAAATGTCATGTACGATTGTATGTTTTCAAATATCCTCAAATTGCTCTCAAAACCAAACTGTAAAATAAAAAGAATCCCTAAAAGGGGAAAAGGAGGTGGAATATGAAACAGGAAAAATATGGAAGGCCAAAGGTAGTAAGAAAATGCATAAAGGCCTATAAGGAACACATACCATGCATTTGAATTTCAACTATTCTATGTGTTCAAATACTATCATTGTTATATCTTAGCATTAATTTAAACTAAGCTTGAAAATTGTTCTAATTGGCCTGTTGGAAAATGCTAGAACAAATATAGTTAAATCTTTTGTTTATACCTGACATAGGTTTAAGGCTACTTATGTAGTTTCCCCAAAAACCTAAATAAGAAAACATATAAGAAAATATGAAATATTTACGGAATGGAATGCATTCAACTACCATGTATGTTTCATATGGCATAAGGTCAACAATAATGGTAAAAGGTGGAGCATGCAACTGAATAAAATTCAAAAAAAATTTAAATGGTTGTATGGCCGATGTAAGTTTTGGTCTACAGGTTCTATGTCATGGTCCAGAAGACCACCATAACCTTCTAAAAAATAAGGGGATCTGACATGGAACCTGCATTTTCTATTGAAAAAAGATTGGCGTTGTGTTTGCAATTTTCAATTTTTTATGATTTCTCTTGCAAAAAGATATGTTGTATCGTCTTGAATAAATGAATGCTGGCTAACACAATATTATTGGTTGTGATCAATATTGCTGAACAATTTGCACAAAAATCTGAAATAGTGAAGAAATGACTATTGTTCAAAGCAGTATATGTGTATATGTTGCATGGATTAAGACGCACATTAATTTACATGACAAACAACATATCAATTATCATTAAAACTATACTTATTATTATATTGTAGCTAACTAACCGTATTGCAAGACGTGGTGGTAAACGTCATTGATTTAGCAATAGGGACAAAACCTAGCTGCTATATGTTAAAACAGAACTATGAAAATGTCAAAAAAAAATTTAAAAAATATGCATCATTAATGTAATATTTTTAGCCAAGAGTTTGCTCTTTTCCTTTATTTACTTTTGTATTCAAATCCAGCTACTCGATGATATCATCAGAAAAAAATCATATACAAAAAAAAATCAATTCAGTGGAATGCAAACATCAAATAGGATTTTATTATACACAAACACAAATTTTAACTTAAACAAAAATTTCATTTTAAATAGAAGACAACGGTGGACCTTCTGACCAAAAAAAATTTCAATAATCCAAGATTCGGGAATAATAGCCAGATAAAAAAACTAAACGGAGCAAGCGGAAAAATGATAGTGAGATTACCTACATGCGAAGACCCAACCACGCCTTGGGGACAAATCAGTGGATGTTCAAGAAAGAGCGATAGCCGACGTTGACAGGGTGAGGAAGAATAACAGTACAACAATTGGGAGAGGGTGCGTTGGAGAAAATCATATCCCCTTCGATTTTGGGTTAGGGTGTAGCTGGGAAAAACATTTGGTAGAGAAATAAGGTGCGACGGTTGAATTCAGAATTGAGAGGAGGCTTCATAGTCTAGGAGTGGAGATGAAAAGATCTGGGTTTTTTTCCTTGAACTTATGGAGATAATGGAAGACCCACGGTAAAAGAGGAACAAAAAAAAGCAAAAACGCGACTCTTCAGTTTAAAATCCTGAGGTGGCTTGTGTGCTCTGGAAATGTATTTCAGTAATAATAGTATAGTATAGATAACAACTAATTACAAATCATTACACATAATTGTTTTTGCATTCTTTATAATTTCAAATCATGCCCGTTCAAGTGTAAAACATAAATAGAACATAGAAAATAGTGTAATACCCAAAATATGCAAATGCCGACATGAATGCTCATAAAGCGGAATGTAAAACAATTTTTATTATCACCTAAGCCTCATCCTTCATCTTTGGGGTTCTTTGTTCGTCTACCAAAATCAACTTGTCCAATCCCATAAACTCGCCTACTCAAATGAGTACCCTTGGATTTATGGAAAAAACAATAATCAAAACCCGAATTAGACATAAAGCCTGGCAAGGGTGGTACTATCCTAAACATAACATCTTTTGCGATCATTCCAGTAAAGCACCGAATGTGATTTCCTCACTCTGTTCAGTAAATTAATTCATCATAACATGAATCACATTCGTAAGTCATTCTTTGGTGCATGACCGTGTCCTCTTATAGAGTTAGGGTGTGCCCTAGGGGCACTTATGTAAATTGCTACATATATCTAACTCGATAACCAATTTTGTTAGTAATAAATGTTTTTATTTTCTATAGTATATCTTGTTTTTGCCAAGGCAAGCATGTTTTTTAAGTGGCCGGTCCAGTTTTGTAAATCGATTAAAAATAGGTGTTAGGCTAAAGCGCCTAACGACTTAAAGAAAGAAAATATAATACAGCACCGGAGCGAGACATAGATGTCTCGACTACATATAATACACAACTCTTCCTCCGAAGAGGAAGAATTAATGTCATCTATAGAAGAAACAAGTCCTAGAACATGAACATACCAAATAAAAATGCCAGGGTCGAGGACTATCGTATCACTAAAAAAATGTGTCGCTTGTCCCAAATGTCATCATCTAAAATGTTATTGTTCCAATCGCCTTAGTCGCCTAAGACTGCAAGAGTAACTCTCTCCCCAATAACATGATAATATAAATATATGTTCTCGCCTTAACCTCCAACTTGTAGTATCTGCCATACTTAGGATCGAATCTCATCTCAGTCCTATCATGTTTCCAGATTTTCTCACTAGAATTCAAAGAGATATGATTATCATAAGGTTCTACCAAGGACGAAATGGCCGAAAAGGAGTCACAAGGTGAAGCTATAGGAGAAGGGCTTAGCTCTACCAAGGAATCTAAGCGTGTGACTTCTGTGGGTAGGGCTGTCAATGGATACCCGAAAAATCCGAAATCCGTCCGCATCCGTATCCGAAAAGCGGATAATATCCGATATCCAAAAAAAAGGATGCGGATGGGGATACGAAGACATCCGCATCCAAAAATTATCCGTCCGGTCTTTGTTAATATTATAGTACAAATTGTGTGTATTTTAGTATAATGAAAGATATTTATTTGTTGTTTTATCAAGTTAATAGTTTATATTATATACATTTAATGCTTATTAACTGTTCAAAACTATTTATTATCACCAAATTTGTTTATATTTAACACTTTTATGATCAATTGGATTGAAAAAAATGTATGTTAAACTTAAAATTTATATTTATATTTCTTGACTTATCGGTCGTTAGCGGATAGGATAATTATCCGATATCCGTCTGTATCCGCGGATGCGGATACCCGATATTCGAAAATCATTTTGGATGCGGATGCGGATGCGGATATGGCATTATCCGCATCCGAAAGTATCCGTTGACAGGCCTATCTGTGGGTGGACCAGAAGGAGCAGCATCATCAATTGGGACATCTTCACGAATGGGTCATTTGGCCTTGGGGACCCACCTTATGACCAAATGCATAGGAAGTAGGGTTATGTTGGAGACAAGAATTAGCATTTCAAGAGTGTCTCGTATGCAGGTTTCCATGGTGTGCCCAAAGGAGTGACAGGTTGTGCATATATCAGAAGCCCAACTATAATTAACACCTATTATATCCACATGTCCCTCAGTTGCCAAACCTTGAATTTCAAAGGTTGAGGTTGGGATTCTGGAATAATTCGATCAGTGCCTTCGCATACACTAGTCTCATCCTAACAGTAGGGTTAGAGCCAAAGCACTTAAGTTTTCCAATAAGGCCAGTCAGCCAATCTTACCCAATCATTGATTGCAGGATAGAAGGAATATAAGAGACATGTGCCCATATAGGGATCAAAAGAACTTGTTCCCTAGCATTGTCAACCGATGGGTCCCAAGTAGTAATGATGAATGGTTTTCCTTCTATGAAGTTCGGCTCTACTTCAAGAATACGTCAACGCCCATTAAAAGTAGTGAATTTAAAGAGAAACATGAAGTTATCAAAGTGCACTCACAATCTACCCTTGAGTTTTCAAATTTAGTGGCAACGAACTCTAACAGAGTTATAAGGAGGATTTGCATCAAGGAAAAATCCCCTATATTTTGACCAAAAATATATACATGCATGCACTACTTCAATAGGAAGTACCATGCTCCTTCAATCTTAATCATTTCAAAACTTTTGAGAGTACAGGCCAATGTTTCGAGGCAAGGATTTAGAGTGCATCTAATTTTTATCGGAAGCGAGAGCATTTGTTGAGCATTAAAATTCAATGGACCCGTAGACCTAAGGGTTTCGGAATCCTGTTCATGGATTCAGCCTACTGCAGAAAACATTGAGTACCAAATGGATTCGGGGATGATGGCAAGGCATGGTTATTGGTTTGTGCGGTCATAGAAAGGTTAGCTGCATACTGGAATTTGAACAAAATGAGAACAATTGGGACATACCGACCTTCTGTCAAAAATTATAACTAATTCCCCATACCTACAACACAAATTTCCAACATCACAACTTATAGGAAAATAAGAAATAGCCTGGAAACTATTATCAACATTAACAGAAGTTGAGGATGGGTTGATAATTTCAGGCCACACTAGGGCATTAGTAGTTATACCGGAGACAGGACTGTAGGAAATATCGCAAATGCATAAGGAAATTTCAAGAAATCGGTGACTGCGAAGGCAACACTGGTTATTGTAATGTAGGGGAGGGAGTGTTCGATTAACATATGTCGAAGGCAGTGTTAGGCCAAATGGGAGATCTAAAATGCAGGCGGAAGGAGCAATAACCTTTTGAGCTAAATCAATATTGTTTGTATCATGTCGGTGAATGGGCAGAGATTTGTGGATCTGGGTCAAGAGAATCTGAAAATCCGCAAGCTTTTCTTCTTCTTAGGCACTGAAGAGGCGATGGTGAAACAGGATGGATTTATGAGATAGACGAGGCAGAATGAGAGGAGTCAGATGATGTTGACGATATGCGAAGAGATAAAATGCTTGGAGGCGAAAGCCATTGTTTTTATTTTATTTATAACATATTTTGTTATAATATAATATAATATAATTAAGTAATTAATTAAAGTATATTAAATGGAAAATCATTAAATGATATGTTATGTGATAGTAATCAAAATGTACTGTAATCATGAGAAATTTATCATATTAAAATGACATATTATTTTAAATATTTTTAGTCAAGATGTTTCGAGAAAGGATATCGATTTATCCGATGAGACTAAAGTATGTAACGTTTACCAAATATTGGATAGTATATTAATTATGGTTACTAGGGCACCGAGAGGTTACGTACTAATAGTTAGTGGATAACTAAGGAACAAATCATTCAAGAGTTTTTCGTTGGTTAAAATAACTAAGACCAAACAGAGAATTTCGAAGTATCTTTTTACACAGTTCCTTGACTTGATAATATTGTGGAACTTCAATGTGGACACTCCACTTTGAGAATAGTTAAATCATGCATGACAATCCATCGAGCGACTATAGTTAAGTCAAAGTTGAAACTATTAGGACTAGGCCAGCCCGCAATGGAAGTTGTGGGTGAATTAAAAAAAATCCCTTGTTAGATCTGTATTGGGCCTATGAAGTCTAATTTATATAGAACATTTCCAAATTTTATTTAAATAAAATCTTTTATTTTATTTAAATTTATAAATATATAGTTTTATTTAATTTATATTTTAATACATATAAATACACACATGTGTATCATATACACATGTGTATGTATGTGCATGAGTAACGTGTAAGATCGTGCAAGGTATAACATGCCCGTGTATAGGTGTAGAGATTTATATCGCAATGGATATGTTAACTCATCTGATATGTATTGTATGTTGTCCAAATATATGTATGTATTTAAACTCATTACTTATATAAATATTATAAATATATATAAGTATATATTAATTTTCTTTAAATAATTTTATGTATATGAAAACATTTAAATATATATTTATATTTATCTATATGAATATATAATATATATATATATAATATTATTATTATTATTATTATATATGCATTTTATTATAATATGTATTAAAATGATATACATACACATAATATATTTTATTTTTAAATTCTGAACCAAATATATGTGTGTGTGTATAACCACAAAATAGTATTTTTTATAAAATGTGCGTGTGTGTATATTTATACATAAACATATTTATAATATATATATATATATTAACAAAATAATTTTTTTAATAATTTCAAATCATAAGTACAGCACTATAAAATTTTATTATTAACTTTTATTATTTAAAAAATATATAGTACTCAAAAATAGATAAAATATTAATAAAAATTATTTACGAAACATTTTATTCAAATTTTAAATTTTCATTAAATAATATATGATATTTGAAGCTTGAAAAAAAATTCATAATTTTTTTCGGACAAAATCTATTTTTTTATTAATCTTTTTTCGGTAGTTAATAGTGGTATTTTTAGAAAATAGCAAAATTGTTTTTAAAATATTCATTTTCTGGTTAAGAACTTTTCTTATGATAAAATAATTTTATAAAAATTAAAAAGTAACTTTTGAAACTTATTTAATTTTATATGATTTATTTGGATATTATATTGATTTAAATATTAAATAAATATAAAAAATTATAAAAAATATTTTGTATCTGTCAAAAATTATTATAATTTAAATATACATGTATAAAATTATAGGACCAATTATTACCATAGAATGATATTATAATTAAATATGAACCATGTATATATAATTAAAAAATATATATGTATATATATAAAATAATATTATTATTATATTTAAAAATTCAGTTGTACATATCTAATATCTTATATATATAATTATTTTGTTAAGTGAATACATACATACAACCAATCTAGATTGTGATGACAACAATACATATAAGAATATCACTTAAATAACAATATAATAATAATAATAATAATATATAATGAAATATTAATTAGAAATTATATGCTATGATACAATGAATAATATACCTGAGGACTAATGCCTTGTAGCACACCTTGTAATGATGAACTCTCTTCTCTTATAAGCTTTTTCGATTTGGTAGATTGCTAATCCTTGAACCGTTGACTTTGACTATCAGATAGTAGTTGATCTTTAACTAATTTAAGCTTGTTATGATGTAGCTCCTAGGGATTGAAGTCGGCCAGCGATAAAAGGTAAGAATGGTAGAAAAAAGTTATTTTTAATTAGGGTTAAATGTTTTTAAATAATGGATGGAAGAGAGAGAATAGTGGATCTCATCTCATACCAGTTCTCCCTCAATCCAAGCCATCCAAACTCCACAACCCTAACCTATTTGAACTGCCCCCTTTAGTCCCTATTTCAACCGAAAACAGTCACCTATCATCATGGGTCAAGATCCCATTTAAGCCAGTAGAAAATATTATTTAATTAAATCCAATTTAATCGCTTATCGATACCGTATATCGATTGATATATTTATAACTATTATAAATATATTTAATAATATTTATTCCTCAAATCATAATCATAATAATTTTATAATCAAAATTTCATAAATATTAATTAATTCAATTAATTTATAACAATTATAAACTAACTAAATCATTCGGTCAAAAGAGAATTCATCACTTCGGTTGTGTGACTCGTTAGGTGTAAATTTGACCAGCAATTAACATCGAACTATTCGAATGTTAACGTTTATACGTCACTTAGTATGAGGTGTGACATTTTGGCCAAATTTATTTCTTACTTGGTTATCAGTAAAATATAACTTCACTTTATTAGGCATTACCCGATTGTGAGTTTTATATACACCAATTCTCTTCTTCAAAACTATATCACTTTGAACTTGTGGAATTTGGTAGTGGTCAGTCAAAATTTCAATATCATCTATAGTCCAAACACAAAGACTTTGGTTCAATGATAACAAATATTATTAACTGAATTGCTCTGGCTAGAGATTTTTACTTTGAATTGACTTGAGTTGACTGTAATACTAACCCCATATAAATGGAGACGAATCCGCTCTTGAATATTGTTTCACTTCCAATACTTCCACTCGACCTAACTATAATCACTCGATGGATGCCATGTCATAATTTGACTATAATCAAAGTGGATGTGAGACCCGCCTTTTCAACCCTCAAAAGTCGACACTAATACATCAACGATATTCACGTGCCAAGAATCCAAGGGCCGGCAAGACAGATTGTTGGGGTGAAAGAAAAGAAAAGACAAAATGGAATCTCACATCGTGACGAGTAATATATAATATCCAAATGATCTTTACAAAAAAAACTTTAGTATACATATAACAATTAAAGTAACTATCATATCATCAGTCTCTAGATAGTTATAACAGTCTGCCCTCACAAATGCTGATAAATACAAAATAAGAAATGCAGCGGAAAATAAAATACGTGAATAGGTCTTAGAGGCATACAACTCATCTCTTGAAGCTCCAAAGCATCCATAACTAAATTTGGAAATGGACTTAGGCCCACTCGAGCAATATAAGAATATAACACCTGGATCAGTCTAGTAAACCAGCGCGAGAAACTCAAATCATATAGACTTTTAAAGTTATAAAACCTTTCAAAAATAAAGGTATTTCATAAGACCACGTCGTACATAAATACGGATGGGTCTTTACCTTACAATAACGACCAAACCATTTTTATTAGAAAATCCAGTGATATTATAATAATGTCTAGGGTTTAAAATAAATAGTTAACATAGCCGGAATGGTTACATTAATTACATTCAACAGCATATTTAGTATACAACTAAGTCCTCAAGGCACGTATTGGAAAATGGATTCCATCAATGAAAAGGCTATTGGGGTACCGCTTGTCACAATACACGTCTAGATAATCGAGGGCCACACATGGACACAATGCATGATAAGATCGGCTTACTCGTTCCTGGACGGTACCGAATATGTCATCGCTCTGGTTGTTCCAAACAAACCGCTTCTGTGGCCACATCACACATAATCCATAAATATCGATCTAGATACGACTGATGACCATAACCTAATGGTAGTGAACTACATAGCCTTGCGGCATATCCCATGTTTTAGTCGTTACCGGTCGTGAGGCTTGAGGCTACGTTTTACCTTTTAGAAAATTCCACTTGGAATCCTAACACTACCCTCCAGGCAACAATGCAATGCCAACATGCATCCATACAAGTTGTTCAGGATATGAACAAACCAAAGGCACTACTTCTACTGCATCCATTTTGAGAATCACCCTTATGATTAGTAGCAAGTAGCTCTTGCACTTCAAAGAACTACATCTTCGATTCCATTATTTTCAAGATGTCCTCAATTCGAACGCTTATGCTGGTTCGAAGTGGTTTCGGATAACTCTTGCTTATTTGATCCCGGTCTCTCTGAATCAACAAACTAGCCAAGATTTGATAGTCCGTTATTTAACTATCAAATAAGCAAACAATCTAATCAGAGATTTAATTTCATATGAAAACCAAGCATAATTAGGCTTATAAGCAACCACTAAGCCTCTTTAGTTAATCCTTTCATTAATTAAAATCACTTGGTAAATACTTGTATTTTTGATGAAAATGGTAAATACTTGTATTTTTGATGAAAAAGGTAAATACTTTTATTAAAATACCTTTACAAAAGATATATATATTTATAATACTCATTCGTTATTCATTTAGCACTTTCAATGCTTGGATAAATATTCATATACTTATCTCATTGGTATAAGTATATTCACAAAACATTACACTTTCAATACTTAGAAAATGTATCAATATATTTACCTCAACGGTATAAGTTCATTCACAAACATTAAGAAAGATTTCATTTCCGAAAACATACTTAATTGGGTTAAAAACAAATGTCATTTAAAAACATTGCTTGCCATAAACCCAACCACTTCCATTTGGTGTAAGTAAATGGATCGTATGGAAATTAGACCAAATATACTAACTACCACTTTCTGATTTCAAACTTGCACTATCTCTCGATTAACAATGAAGTCGGACAAGTTAGAGAACTATCCTTGCCTCGACGTACATTCTTAATTTTCACAGATAGCTAGGAACGAGTTTCCCTACCTCGGAATTTGATGTTAAGTATGAAAAGAATGTTTTCCATACCACCATAATTTAAAATGATTTCTAATAGAAATCAAATCTCATTTCCTTTATAAAATTCATTTTTATAAATCTCTCTTATATTTACAAACTCCTTTTATAAATCTTCTTTCTATTTATAAAACTCCTTTTATAAATCTCGTAATTTTAAATCTCGCATACTTATCACCAATCTTTGATTTCAAGATAGGACTAATTACTTTCTATAAAACGATCGTTCCTTATATCACTATAAATTCACAAATGTGATTGATCATTCCAATTTATCAAAATGATATCATTTCCCTTCTATACAATATCATTTATAGATTTATTCTTATATTAAAAAAACCAATTATAAATCTATTTTCTATACAATATTTTATATAAAGCATTTCACAAATATTTTGTTCCAAAATATTTCTATCTTCTTTTAAAACAGAATCACTTTATTATAAAAGATAACCCCTAATGGTATAATTCACTCACTAGACGTTGTTTGATTCCCTTTATTTTTACCTCTTTATATCATTATAGTAGGACTGGGTAGTCGGTATGATGACCAGGATAAGGTGCGTGGAAAAGGTGATATGGCACTTTGGAGACATATTTATAGTCATTTTCCTATGTGCCATATTGTATTTAACAATTATACTTTTGTTGTATTACAACTTGGAGACACTATTTGGACATTTCTTGATGGACTACTATTATTTTCAAACAGTAATGAATTTGGAATATTTATATTTGATTCCATCTGCTATAAGATCCAAAAGTGTAGAATATCTTTCTCTATATCAAGTAAAACCCAAAAATCTAGCGATTCGTACTACTTGTGTAACAACCCGAGCTTTTGTGAGAATTTAATATCGTCCTTAAACGATTAGAATGCTAGTTAAGTGCTTGATTGAGTTTTTGATCGATTGGAATACTTTGATAAAACGGTTATTTAAAATTGCAAGTGGAATTTATAGAGTTAAATCTCTTTTATAATTTGTTGATTGTTGGTGGGCTTTTAGAAATTCAATATGGCCCATATCTCTTTATTTTGCCGAGATAGTATCAAGAAACAACCGGTTCCCTTTACCCATTATTCATTTTCAAAACCCTAATCACCATACGAAAAAAAATGGCGGCACGAATTCGTCGTCTTCGTTCATTCACTCCAAACAAACCCTAACAAAAGAAATCGAACGAAAAGAAAATGGCGGCCGATCCTTTTTGCCACTAAATTAGGGCTTCGTTCTTCGATCCAAATTGGGGCTTTGATTCTTCGTTTGATCTGATTTGTGATGCTCTTGCTCGTTTCTTTTCTGATGATCGATTGTCTGGTTTGCGTTGCTCCTCTGTTGATCGATTCTCTGGTTGTTTGCTTGCGCTCGTTCGCAGCTGCTCTTTGGGGGCTTTCGATCTTCGTCTCTCTCTGAAGCTTAGGGCTTCCGCCGATTTGCCTTCGTTCGACTTTGGGATGCTTGGAATTGGCGAATAAGGTGAGTGATTTTTCGTCACTCACATCTAATTTGATCTGTTTGAACTTGCCCGTTTATTTTGTTTTAGTTGCCTTTAGCTTCGACAGTTCGATTTGTTTTGACGTTGATTTTGGGTTGTTCGTTTTCTTGGTGATTTCGCTTCGGCGTTGATTCTTTTGAACTTCATTGAAGAAACTGCACTTGTTCTTTTGAATTCATTCGCCAGTCTCTTTATGTTGGCAGTTCGATTTAGTTGGTATTAATGATTTTGGGTTGTCGACTTTGGCCATTCTTCGGCCACTCGATTTTGTTAAACCTGTATCTTGATTTGCATTTGCTTTGTTGGTCACGTCCTTGCTTTGGCATTCAATGTGTTGCTTTAGTTGAGAAAGGCAATAACGTGAATTTTGTTCTGTGCTTTAATTCATGTATATTTGAGCTTTGCAGCATTGAAACTGCACTGTGCCTCATTCTTGGTCGTTGCTGGACTTGTTTCCTTGATCATATTGACTAATTTGATTTTGATGTCTGTTTTATTGGGCTTGATGTTGCACTTCACTGCCTTCCTGTGTGTATTGCTAACATGTTGAATTTTCTTTGTGACTTCGCTGCAGTTTGTGTTCTTTGTAGCTCTGTTGCTCTCGACATTGCGATGTTAAACTTGGATAAGTGTATCAGTGATGTTTCATCCCTGTTATACTTGATCCTATTGTTGTTTTGTTTCACTTGATTAGTTTAATTGCTTTGTATTGGTGCATTCATCCCAGTAGTTTTAGATGCACTGTTGCATTTGATTCATCTGGACATGTATTTGTTGCCTTCGCCTATGTGCTTCGACTTTGGTATTAAGTCTGGTTCAAAATTATGATGTTAGTACTGTCCAGTTACAGTATTATATATGTTTACAATTCGTACACTCATGTTTTTGGAGACTGTTTGCATCCAGTTGCATTTTAGTCTTCATATATATGTATGCAGTCACGTATGTATATATATCATTTGATATGTATATATGTATGTTCGAAATACATTTTTCTCTTGAAATGATTGACTTGGTTTTGAATCTGTTCCTTCATGTGCTTGCTGCCTTATACGCTGGCACTTGACTTGTTTTAATGATGTATTCATTGTACATCACTTGTTGCCTCTTTTACTGGATGCACTATTTCATTTCACTGTGCAGCCTTGCTTATTGATCCACTGTCACTTTGGCATTTCTTTGCTCTATTCGAACATTTGCTCTGTTTGAATATGTATGGTTGCTGTTGCTTGAGACTGCCATCCACTTGCATTGTTGAGTAGTCTTTTATGTTCGTTGTACATATGAAATTGATTTATATGTATACTAAACATTCCTTCTCAATGACATTTACTTGCATTCTTATGCTTAGATGATTTAGTCATTGCTGTGGCCTTATTGGGGTACACATACTCGTTATCTCTGGATGGCATCCCTTTGATGTAGATTCATGTTGCCATCTCAGTTGCTTTCACCACTTTGTACTGTGGTTTCTCTGACCAATCTGGGTTGGATATTTTGATTTTCGACTTATTAATTGCTGTTAATACTTGGAGTTGTGGTGACTTTATATTCTGTTGTGGCGAGGCAGTGCACGCGTGCGTGTACTGCAGCCACACAGAATTGACAGATTTTAATTGATATTTCTTTTGTTCTTGATTCATTGACCTGTTGCGTAATTCGTAGGCTGTATTGGCGAGGCAGTAAATGTTAGCGTGTACTGCAGCCAATCAGCGTTGATGTTTTTAAATTGACATTTCAATTGTTTAAACTGCTTTGGATTTCTGATTTGTTGTTTAACACTGTTTAGTGTTATATCTGCCGTTATCCGATTCTTTTATCAAGGAATCGGATATACGAGATTTCTGTGATTGACGTCTATTTGATTATCTGATTATTATTGCTGCTATGCACTAATAACTGAGTTTGAATTAGACTGACCCGTGTATTATTTTCTTTTGAATTTAATACTCGGGTCAGACCCGAGTTATTTTAGGTTGTAGATTTCCTTCTTTGAGTTGCTGTTCAGGCTATGAAGACTTTTCACATCTTTTGAAGTTGTCTCTGTTATTTTGTAGAAGTCGTGTCATTGTATAGGATGATATGTATTCATGTATATTAGTTGATAATGTACTTGTATATATAACTTCCAGAGTCGACAGTTGTAGTTGTATCATATGTATTGTGTCAACTATGTGTAACTGACATCAGTTATATATATATATATATGAGACTTTTATTTTTATCTGTGTTCCGCATTTATATTATCTGTGTTATTGTTATATCTAATGTCCTAAACTATTATGAACCATCATAGTTTGTTTTATACTAATAATTGGGTATGTCGATGGGAGTAAATAAATAAGAAGAAAAATAAAAAGTATATACCACTCCTATCGAGGTAACCAATATTAGCATAAGGCCAACTACAGATGGCCGCTCCTATCCAGCCTTATTCTTCGTGATAATAGACAGTATTTCTTTTAATACTCTTTGTTATTATGAGCATAGAGGTGGGGCGTTACAACTTGACAGGACGTAAGTCTAAAGGTTGTATTTGTGCTTTACAACGATTGTCTTAAAGTGTAGGTTGTTGCATATTCCCAAAACACTGATTCCAGTAGCCATTTATTTGGTACCTCCCAAGGAGCGAGAACTGCCATTCTAACCCTTCTTGAGGGATCCCATCCACAACTACAAAGTTTGTGGTTGACCGATATGGCTCATCACCATTTAGCTATTGCTTTTGTTTTTTCTTATTGCTATACATATGTATAGAACAAATTTTGGAATTGGACATAGTGTCAAATGTTTTTTAGAAGCACATACTCCTCCCGGTGGGTTGAATAGGAAGTGGACATAAGGGTCTTTATGATACAATCAATAATTCGATTCATTTTCAATTAGGCATTGTTCTGGCCTCTTTTGGGGTTATTACTTCTTTAGTAAATCAACACATGAACTCTTTGTCTGCTTATGCGTTCATAGCACAAGACTTTACCACTCAAGCTGCATTATATACTCATCACTAATGCATCACAAGGTTCATAATGATGGAGCTTTTGCCCATGGAGCTATATTCTTCATTAGAGAATATATGTAACGACCTAAAATTTTAATCATTTGAATTTGGAATGTTTAATTGATTTAAATATTGAAAGTTAATTTTATAAGTTGAATAACTTGAATTTCAAATATAGCTTTTTATGTCATAATTAAATTGTTGAATTTAATATTTGGAACTGTTTAAACAATTAAATCCTGAATTTAATGTGAATAAAAATGAATTTGAAAGTTGATTTAAATTCTTTTAAGCAAGAATGAAGATAGTAAACTTGTGAATTTGAATTAATTGTGATTAAACTGTTTTTATAATAATTTGTTTTAATTAACGTGTAAAAATAGCCTTCTGGAACACTATCTCGAATTTTGACGAAACCAATTTCATTGGATCCATAATAGTGTATTATCGTATGATAAAGAATTTCATGGCGATCAGACGTATCATTTGGTCGTGCGAGATCGAAACGCTTAGAAATTAATTTCAAAATTTAATATAATATAACTGGGTTTAAAAAGCAATTTTCTGTATATGATCAATTAGGTCTCGAGACTAGTTTCATTGTATTTGGAGTAGGGGTATTTAGCATAGAACGCCAGGCGGCACGTCTCGTTTGGAGTTCGAGATTTTTCGGGCATATAATATCGGATTTTATTTAATATAATATATATATATATATTCACCATACCCTACCCATACTCCCCCATACATCTGACTCATGCCTCCAACTATTCAAACCATACCTCACTCTCTATATAATTAACGGTAGCACAGGAGAAAGGTTTTGCAAATTTTTAAATTCAAATTTACACAACTTTAGCCCCATCCAATGATCCACGTCGATCGAGACCAATCCATGCATTATTAGGGAAAGTCATCGACTACAAAGTTGTTTGCAGCATCAAGCTCGACAAAATCAATGGTTGGATCGTCGTAAATCATCACATGGTAGCCACAGTTTCGCGATGAATGTGGTTGGAGTTTTCGTCGATTCCGGCAAATTAGTGAACTTTCAAGTGATGCGACCTGAAGGAGAAACGTAGTGGACGTCAAGGGCAAGGCACGACTGAAGTTTGGTGAGCTATGGTGGACCACGACGGCGGCAATTCGAAGTTGAACGGAAATCGTTCCTTGGGTTTATCGTGGTGGTGGCAGCGATTAAATGATGGGACCAACGGTGTAGGGTGGAGGGAGGTCGGTGCTAGTTTAGGCGAGCATGTGAGAGTGGGTCGTGGCTAAAGGCGGAGGCGGCGGCGGTGTCGATTTGAACATGCACACGCGCGACCTGGTTTAAGCGTGAACGAGAGAGGGAAGAGGTAAAGTTGAAATTATAGTTAATTATGTTATTAGTTTATTAGTTATAAATTTAAATATCGATGACTTAAAATTTTCATAACTCTCTCATACGAGGTTCAATCGAGGCGTGGATTTTTGCGTTGTGCTCCTAACGACGAAAGCTTTGCAATTGAACTGGTTTTGACGACTTTGGAGACAGCTGAAATTTGTGCTAAAATCGGACGTTGTTTGATTTTAGTTCCAAAACAGAAGGACTCGACGAAAAAAAAAATTCCAGTGAGTTAAACTCACCTTTTTGGATTAACAAGTAATATTGTATAGTTGATAAAAAATTATTGATTGGATGTTTGGATGTTTGGATGATTTGATGTTTTATCAGTTTGGTTTGGATTTATTCTCGCCCGTGGAGCGGATGATCCTTTATATATATACCCGCCTAGTAGCGGATGACCCATATTATATAATTATATACTATTTGTGATGCGGGGGAAAGAATGGAGGGTTCCAACAAAATTCCTCACCACTGTTGATTTTAATTTCAATAAAATTCCTGTTATATGAATTATTGGATATAAAACTTGATTTATGGACACTATTAGTTATGACATTGTTTATGTTTAAAACTGAAACCAAGTAGTAATAGAAAATCAATAATTGATATTAGTTAAGCGTTTGGTCGCAATTGGCCTTGAATTAATATTTTTTTAAAAATAATATAAAGAGTTGGAATTGAATTTTGAGATAGGAAATGATTTTAAAATTCGAATTTGGGTTTCGAAAATATTTTGTTTTAAAGATTTAATTTCTATTTTATTCCAACCTTTTTATCTTTCTTTTTCTAAGTTATTATTTAATATTATTTTAAAAAGTTATTTTTATTTTTTTAATATTTTTTTAAAGTTATTATATATTTAATATATTTTTAAAAGTTATTTATACTCAATATTGTTCTAAAGTTATTTATTTACAATTAATATTGTTTTTTTAAGGTGGTTTATCAATATGTTAATATTTTGAAGATTTATTATTTAAATAATTAATATGGTTTGAAATTAATAATAAAGATTTATTAATAATATTTTAGGAATTAATTACTATTATTTATAATAAGGTTGAAAATTAATTACTAGTGTTTTATTAATAATGTCTTTGGAATTATTAATTATTATTTTAAGATGCTTTAAGATTAATAATTATTATTTTTTATTTATTAACAAGGTTTACTGTAATAATTATTATTATTATATAATAGTGTTTGAAGTAAATGGTTATTATTTATCTATAGATGTTTTTTCTGAGATTTATAAATAGAGTTTTATAAACGGACTTGGGTTTTATAAAGGGTTTCTATATAGAGTTCATAAACGGTTTCAAAAATTTATAAAATAGTTTATAAATGGATTTTGAGATTTATAAGGGATCTATAAATGAATTTTAAATTGTATAAAAAAGAAATCTTCCTCGGTGTTTGGTGAACATACTTATACCATTGAGATAAGTATATGAATATTTTCCAAGTATTGAGATATAGGAATTTGTGGATATTTATATATCTCTATAAAGGACTGGATACAAGTAATTACAAGATGAATTTAATCAATGAAAAAGATTAATTAAGGAGGCTAGTGATTTCTTATGTGCTTAACAAATGTTGGTTTTCCCTTTTGAAATAAATCTCTGATTTGAATGTGTTTGTTGATAGTTAAATAACCGACTATCAAATATGGACCCAAAAACGTAACTTTGGAAATATCTAGGCGAAACACGTGAGTTATAGGGCATAGTCATCTCCGATGATGCTATACTATGCATATAAATCTCGTTTCGTTCTCCTAGGACAAATGATAAGGAAATCCGTCCACTAATGTTTAGAAGGTGATCTCCGCTCTTATCTTTGACTTTTTATATTCTAAAGAACCGGGGTTGAGTTTACCGAAAACTATCGAATGTTGTTTCGAAGAGACCGGGATTGGATATGTTATCTGTAAACCACTTCGATCCAACTTAAGCATTTCGAAGTGAATACATCTTGAAGATGGTGGAATTGAAGACAGAGCTCTCAAGCGTTTCGTCGGTCCTAAAACGAACTTGTATGGATGAATGATAACATTGCATTGTTGCCTTGGGGACAGTGTTAACATTCCAAGTGGGAAGTGCTATATTAAAGGTAAAACGTAGCCTCAAGCCCCATCGACCGGAAATGACTAAAACAGAGGAGATGGAGCAGGGCTAAGTGGGTCGCTCCCAAGTAGGGTATGATCATCCCTATATAGAGTCGATATTATCTCTCATTTGTATGCTTCGGGGCCCATTAACGGTGGGATGATCATATTCGGTACTACTAGTCAAGTGGTAGGCCGGAACTGTGTTGGCAAGGGATCCTGGCAAGGTCCTCGGTGTTATTTTATCTAGATATGCAATGTGGAGAATGGTACCCCAGTAGCCCAGTCATTGTATGAAATCCATTTTCCAATACGTGCATTTACGGTTTTAGTTGTATACCTCTTATGCTGGAATTTAATTAATGTAACAATTTCGGCTATGATTAACAAGTATTTGTATCTTAGACACTATTATAATATCACTGGATTTTCATATGAAATGGTTTGGTTATCGTAAAGTAAAAACCCGTCTGTGTTTATGTACGGCATGGTCTTACGAGATACTTTTGATTTTCAAAGGCTTTTTATAACTTTAAAATCCAATGGGTGTGTTTTCTCACGTTGGTTTTCCAGACTGACTCGTGTGTTATTTTATTATAATGCTCGGGTCAGACCGAGTATATTACAGATAGTTTAGATGCTTTGAAGCTTGAAAGAACAAGCTAGAAGCCCAGAGACGTATTCACGTACATGGTTATTTTTTCGTTGTATTCATTATTGTATTTATCATCAATTTTGAGGATAGGTTGTTATAATTGTCCGGGCTGAATAGGTTAGTATGCTCTGCTTAATGTATGTATATTACATTTCTTCTTTGTGTAAAGATTTATTGTATATTATAGATTATTCGTTCCGCTGTGAAATTCTGTGTTGTTTGATTTCCTTCTCTCTTCTTTCTTCTTCCATCTTTCTTCTTCTTTTCCCCTAACAATCAGGTTTTTCGGCATTCGATTGCTCAACATGCAATACAGTTGACATATTAGTGTCGATTTTCAAAGTCGAAAATCCCTGGTTGTTACACTTGGTATCAGAGCTGAAGGTTGAGCAAGAACCTTGGCTTGGTGGGGGTACTCATTGGGGATAGAATCAATAACACCCTAGAATGAGTTTGAGTTTGTGTGTGTGTGTGTATATGAGCGCATATGTGTCAGTGATATAAAAATGTTTTATATTATGTTGATTGGTCAGTTCAGTGGCTAATAGATTCTGATCAATACGAGTAATTAACGTTATTGATAAGAATATTTAAACACTTGGATAGAGCAATTCAACATAATATTATTTTGAAATTTGGGTAAATGAAATAATTTTACCTTGACTATATTTTATATATATATAAAGGAATAATTTTTTAGAAGTTATTATTGTATATATGGTATTTTTGGTTGTTAGTGAATGATAATATTTGATTATTATCATTTGTTGTTCGTTGTTTGTGTTATGATAAAAGCTGTTGTTATTAAAACAAAGATAAACAATTAAGAAATACTTTTATATAACCATAGTGAAATTATATATAAGGGAAATTTATAAATATGATTTGTAAATAAAGAGGATTTAAAAGATGAGAATTTGAAAATTTAAAATCCATAATTTTGGAAATATTTTCAAAGTTTTGGAAATGTTTTCAAAGTTTTGGAAAATAAAAATATTATTTGGAAAATATTTTTGAATGGAAATATTTTTAAATGGAATGTAAAAGGGATAGAAAGCACTAAATTCACTTTAGTCGCTGGAAAATAATTTCAATGATGACGCAGCATCATCGACATTCATTTTCGGGTTTTCAAGAGAGGAATTGCTACCATTGGAGTTTTATTTTGGTAAAACTAGTTTTGATTTTAAAATTCAAAATTATGATTTGAAATACAAAGAATTATTAATAGTACTGTTTTAATATAATTTGAAATAAGAAAAGGGTGTTTAAACTGGGGAAATTTCCATTTGAGTGTTTTATGAAAATATGAGAAAATAAGGCTATGTTTGGTTTACCGTTTTTAGTTTTGAGTTTTTGTCCATACAAAAATACGCACGACGCATGTATATTATGAACAATGACCGTTTTAGAAAACGAATTTAACACACAAAATAGAAAACAATTTTTTTTTCATTTTTCGTGTTTTGAGAAAAACGGAAGCACGAGCAACAATTCATCCTTCTGTCGTTCCTCCATCCACTCCGTGGTCCCCTCCAATCTTCCATTCATCCCTTCCGATCTCCCTTCATTCTTCTCATATTTTGTAATTAATGTTGAAAACTCAAAACATAAAATACAAAATAAACCAAACGACCCCTAAGTTTTATAACTTATAAATTTTGAGAATTAGTAAGTTAAAGCAAATTTTTAGATTTGCTGAATATAATTGAAACGAAATGTAACTTAAGTTAAATAAAATGAATTTTGGAAAGAAATTAACCTAGGTTAGGTTAAATGAAATAATTTTTGGAAATGAAATTGATTGAAATGAATCAATGGAATGGACCAATTAAATAAGTTAGTAAATTGAAGATGGTATAGAATGTCGTTTGATAGAATTAAATAATGAAATGAGTTAAATGAAGGTGAATTTGATTAGAAATGGATATGAACTTAAGTTATGAAGTGATAATAAACATGAAAAGTGTTGTATAAAATGTTTACGATAAACTTAAGTAAAAATTGATGGAATGGTTCTTAAGCGACATTGGTATTGATATACTAAGTAATAAATGAATGCGAATAAAGCAATATGAATAATGATTATGAATAAATGAATGTAAATAAAAGAATCTAAATAAAGAAAAAATATAGGATATAATAAGAAACCAATTGAAATAAATACGTAAGTTATACGCATATTATTTTATTCGCACAACTGTTTGATCCAGATTCAAGTACATGATTTCAAGATGATTTACATCGGTCAGAATTAGAATTTTTCACTCGATTCTCGATGGCGAACACTGGATAGGGTTTTTGATTGATTCTGGGATTCTCTGTCATGGTATATGGCTATGCAAGGAGAATGGCGGTTTCTAATCAAGGAATTGGATCTTAGTCCACACTAGAGAATTTGTTTGGACGATACTAGTTCGGAAGTAAATTGCGTAATCGAGTGAACGATCAAGTTAGGTTTTGCATATGGATGGTATATGTACATAATACGGGCTTTGGTAAAGTAAATATTGACAATTGAAAATGAAAAATAATGTGATTATGAATTATATAATTGGATATCATTGGTAAATAAGATGCATGTATTTAAAAGCAAGAGCTAGCTCGATGCCTTTGAATTCACGAGTAGAATTTGGTTGCCCGACGAATAGGTACATGTTTTTATTGTTGTTTGAATTTGATGGTTTTATGCTTGAGCCACTTGGCTTTTGTTTTCTTATGTTGGTTTGGGCTTATAGTGGCGAGTTTTGTTGTTTCGATCTTGCCGTGCAAAGGAAACGCTGGTGAAATTTTCCATAAATTTAAGAGCTAGAAGATTTTTTGAAAAAAAAAATTTGAAGAAATTTGGTAACTAAAATTTGATTTTGAGCTATAACCTGAAATGATTTAATGGATGGAAATTAGTTGGTATCGGAAAATGAATTTAAAAACTTAAAAGCATTTGGCAATCTATCACAACTAATTGGTTTGGGGAAGTTAAAAGGTTTGTGGCATTTTTCTTACCTTGTAAATTTCGTGGACGAAATTCTTTTAAGGAGGGAGAATGTAACGACCCAGAATTTTAGTCATTTGAATTTGGAATATTTAATTGGTTTAAATATTGAAAAGTTAATTTTATAAGTTGAATAACTTGAATTTCAAATACAACAATTTATGTGATAATTAAATTGTTGAATTAATATTTGGAATTGTTTATGAATTTAATGTGAATAAAAATGATTTCGAAAGTTGATTTAAATTCTATTTAAGTAAGAATGAAGATAGTAAACTTGTGAATTTGAATTAACTCTAATTAAACTGTTTTTATAATAATTCGTTTTAATTAACGTGTAAAAATAGCCTTCCGGGACACTATCGCGGATTTTGACGAAACCAATTTCATTGGATCCATAATAGTGTATTATCATATGATAAAGAATTTCATGGCGATCAGACGTATCATTTGGTCGTGCGAGATCGAAACGCTTAAAAATTAATTTCAAAAATTAATATAATATAACTGAGTTTGAAAAGCTATTTTCTGTATATGATCAAATTAGGTCTCGAGACTAGTTCCATTGTGTTTCGAATAGGGGTATTTAGTATAGAACACCAGGCGACACGTCTTGTTTGGAGTTCGAGATTTTTCGGGCATATAATATCGGATTTTTATTTAATATTATATATATATATATATATTCACCATACCCTACCCATACTCCCCCATTCATCCGACCCATGCCTCCAACTATTCAAACCATACCTCACTAATATATAATTCATGGCAGCACAGGAGAAAAGTTTTGCAAATTTTCAAATTCAAATTTAAACAACCTTAGCCTCATCCGACGATCAACGTCGATAGGGACCAATCCGTGCATTATTAGGGAAAGTCATCAACTACAAAGTTGTCGCGACATCAAGCTCGACTCAATCAATGGTTGGATTATCGTAAATCGTCGCATGGTGGCCGCGGTTTCGAGATGAACGTGGTTGGAGTTTTTCGTCGATTTCGAATTGGCGAACTTTCAGGAGATGCGGCTTGAAGGAGAAACGTAGAGGATGTCAAGGGCAAGGCGCGGATGAAGTTTGGTGAGCTATGGTGGACCACGGTGGCGACAATTTGAAGTTGAACGTAAATTGTTTCTTGGGTTTATCGTGGTGGCGGCGGCGATTTAAATGATACGACCGGCGACATAGGGTGGAGGGAGATCGTGATAGTTTGGGCGAGCATGTGAGAGTGGCTCGTGGCTAGAGGCGGAGGCGGCGTCGATTTGAACATGCGCGCGCGACCTGGTTTAAGCGTGAATGAGAGAGGAAAGAGGGTAAAGTTGTAATTATAGTTAGTTATGTTATTAGTTTGTTAATTATAAATTTAAATATCGATAATTTAAATTTTTAATAACTATCTCATATGAGGTCCAATCGAGGCGTGGATTTTTGCATTGTGCTTGTAACAACGGAAGCTTCGCAATGGAACTGGTTTGGACAAATTTGGAGACAGTTGAAATTTGGGCTAAAATCGAACGCCATTCGATTTTAGTTCCAAACCGGAATGCCTCGGCGACAACTAAAATTCCAGTGAGTTAAACTCATCTTTTTGGATTAACCAGCAATATTATATAGTTGATAAAAAAATTATTGATTGGATGTTTAGATGATTTGCTATTTTATCGGTTTGGTTTAGATTTATTCCCGCCCTTGGAGCGGATGACCCTTTATATATATACCCGCCTAGTAGCGGATGACCCATATTATATAATTATATATTATTTGTGATGAAGGGGGATAGGTTGGAGGGATCCAACAGGATTCCTCACCACTGTTGATTTTAATTTCAATAAAATTCCTGTTATATGAATTATTAGATATGAAACCTGATTTATGGACATTATTGGTTATGACATTATTTATGTTTAAAACTGAAACCCAGTAGTAATAAAAATTCAAAAATCGATATTGGTTAAGATTTTGGTAGCTATTGGCATTGAATTAATATTTTAAAAAAAACTATAAATTTTTATTGGAGTTGGAATTGAATTTTGAAATAAGAATGATTTTAAAATCCGAATTTGGGTTTCAGAAATATTTTGTTTTAAAGATTTAATTTCTATTTTATTTCAACCTTTTTATCTATCTTTTTCTAAGTTATTATTTAATATTGTTTCAAAAAGTTATTTTATTTATTTACTATTGTTTTAAAGTTATTTTATTTATTTAATATATTTTTTAAAAGTTATTTTATTTATACTCAATATTGTTTTAAAGTTATTTATTTATAGTTAATATTGTTTTTTTAGGTAATTATCAATATGTTAATATTTTGAAGATTTGTTATTTAAATAATAATTATATGGTTTGAAATTAATAGTAGAGATTTATTATTAGGAATTAATTACTATTATTTATAATAAGGTTGAATATTAATTATTAGTGTTTTATTAATAATGTCTTTGGAATTATTATTTATTATTTTAAGATGTTTTAAGGTTAATAACAATAATTATGTATTTATTTATAAGGTTTACTATTAATAATAATTATTATATGATAGTGTTTGAAGTAAATGATTATTATTAATCTATAGATGTTTTTTTAAATTTATAAATAGAGTTTTATAAACGGACTTGGGTTTTTTTACAAGGGGTTTCTGTATAGAGTTTATAAATGGTTTCAGAGATTTATAAAATAGTTTATAAATGGATTTTGAGATTTATAAGGGATTTATAAATGATTTTTAAATTGTATAAAAAGAAAATCTTCCTCGATGTTTGGTGAATATACTTATGCCATTGAGATAAGTATATGGATATTTTCCCAAGTATTGAACTATAGGGATTTGTGGATATTTATATATCTTTGTAAAGGACTGGGTCCAAGTAATTACAAGATGAATTTAATTAATGAAAAGATTAATTAAGGAGGCTAGTGATTGCTTATGTGCTTAACAAATGTTGATTTTTCCTTTTGAAATAAATCCCTGATTTGAATGTGTGTTTGTTGATAGTTAAATAACCGACTATCAAATATGGACCCAAAAACGTAACTTTGGAAATATCTAGGAGAAACACATGAGTTACAGGGCACAGTCATCTTCGATGATGTTGTACTATGCGTATAAATTTCGTTTCGTTCTCCTAGAACAAATGATAAGGAAATCCGTCCACTAACGGTTAGGAGGTGATCTCCGCTCTTATCATTGACTGTTTATTTTCCAAAGAACCAGGGTTGAGTTTACCAAAAACTATCAAATGTTGTTTCAAAGAGACCGGGATCGGATGTGTTATCCAAAACCACTTCAATCCAACTTAAGCGTTTCGAAGTGAAGACATCTTGAAGATGATGGAATTGAAGACGGAGCTCTCAAGCGTTTTGTTCAGTCCTAAAATGAACTTGTATGGATGAATGCTAGCATTGCATTATTGCCTTGAGGGTAGTGTTAGCATTCCAAGTGGGAAGTGTTATATAAAAGGTAAAACGTAGCCTCAAGCCTCATCAACCGGGAATGACTAAAACAGGGGAGATGCAGCAAGGCTAATTGGGTCGCTCCTAAGTAGGGTAGGATCATCCCTATCTAGAGTCGATGTTATCTCTCATTTTATGCTTCAGGGCCTATTAACGGAGGGGTGATCATATTCGATACTATCAGTCAAGTGGTAGGCCGGTTCTGTGTTGGCAGGGGATCCTAGCGAGGTCCTCGGTGTTAGTTTATCTAGATATGCACCGTGACGGGTGGTACCCCAATAACCCAATCATTGTATCACTACACCAAAACAGTCATTTGGCAACACTTTTTTTTTCATTTGGCGACACTTATATGGGTTGCATTTTAGTCTCGCTAATAAGTGTCGCTATCCAATATAAGTGTTACTGAAAATAAAAATTTACACTTTTAAATACGGCGACACTTATTTTTGTTGTAAGCCTTGGTTTAATTGGAGTTAATTGAAATATACTAGGGAAAAATTGTAATTGAATAACATATCACGCTTAACCCTAACCACGCTTATTCCTGGCCGCATTTTCCCCAAATCGTTTCCAGGATATTTCAATTACACGTTCATTCTCCGATTCGCACGCTCCACTTTTGGCGACAGCAGGCACGATCATTCTATGATTATTATTTTCACTGTGTATATAATGAAGATATTTTCTGAAATGGGTGAAGAAGATAAATTAAGTTGGAAACTGAATTTTTCAGGTTATGAATCTAATTGGGGATGTAAAAGGAAAAGTTGCTATTTTGGCGGACGACATGATCGATACAGCAGGTAACTTATTGTGTTACTCAGTCGATTGCATGATTTTATGTGGAATTCCATAGTTCTGTGTTACTGAATTCTCTCTGTTTCTTTTTTTAATAATAAAATTAGGTGCAACCACTAATGATTTACCTACTATAGTGCGCCTAGCTTGTTGATCTTTCAGGAGAAGTTACAGTCGAGCTTCGGAGTTTACTGCTTGTCTCGTGCTTCTGTTTGTAATTAGTATATGTTAATAACATCGGGGAGACGTTTTTTTAATATTAATATGGTTTCTGGTTTCTTGAATACGTTCAGCAGAATGATGAATAAATTTTTGTAGCTCATTTTCCAATACTTCCGATGCTGATGCATTGTCATCTGAATTTTCAACTCCCTCTTCCACTGTGACAAAGACTTGACTATTCGGTTGTTCTAATATATCAATATGACGTGTTTCTTTTTCCTTTTCTACTGTAGAAGTTGTGTTGGCTTCCATTTGTTTTCCTAGTTGCTGATCTAGAGGGCTTTTTGAAGTGATATTGTCGTGGTTATTAAGTACTGGGAAAGAATTTTGCAAATGCATTGTGGGAATATTCCTTCTTTGTGAATTAGAAACTTGCTGTTCAAAAGATTCATCGAATGACACTAGCAATTCTACTCATCCCTTCGTTGTTCCAATATCCAAGCTTTAAAATCTTTCAATCTAACCCAAATTTGAATGCTTGAGAAATATTCTTTAGTCATATACATACCTGACTTCCATTTTTTGATAATAATAATTTGTGAACTTAACGTATACAGGCCTGATAACATTCATGCAATCTTCAATGCTGTAGAATTTATCAATATGAAACTATTCCTTTTATAATACATATCATAGTCTTCATCAGGTTTCTAGATTTTATCTATAAATCCTTTAAAATGGTGGTACAATGGTCTCCGGCCTAGGATACTGACTGCCAATGTAATTTTCCATTTATCTTCAGATTGGCTGATAACTGACCGTCGTAATTGCCCATGATCTTCTCCTCTCTCTTGTTTGGCACATAAAATTTTAGATCCGTCATTTCTTCTTCACCTTCTCGAGTAAATTCTCTAATCATATCTGCTTATGTTCTTGACCACGTTACATGTCCATAGCCTCCTACCATTGATGGTCCATAATCACCGGGATTTCCTGCCATTGACGGTCCAGAATCACCAGGATTTCCTGACATTTACGCGTTGATTTTATGTGGAATTCCATAGTTCTGTGTTACTGAATTCTCTCTGTTTCTTTTTTTAATAATAAAATTAGGTGCAACCACTAATGCTGCAGCTTTATTAAAGAAAGAAGGAGCTAAATCGGATCTTGCCTGTGCCACACATGCTGTTTTCAGGTAAAATATGGGTTACATATTATATCAATGTTACAAATATAGGAGTTGTATCGGTATTTCGTTTTTTCTGTTATACCAATATGAGCTCAAAGAAATTTACAGTTGTATAAATTAGAGCTGATCTGCAATTTTCATATTTGTATGCAGCAACTAGCAAATGAATTTACTGAATTAGAAGTATAAATACTGTGCATTTTGTAGCCCACCTTCTAATATAAATATTGTGCATTTTGTAGCCCGCCTGCAATTGAGAGATTGTCAAGTGATAATCGCGAACACAATTCCAATAGCTGAAGGAAGTTATTTTCCTCAACTAACCGTAATTTCTGTTGCAAACCTTCTTGCTGAAGCCGTTTTGCGCATTCATGGCGATGCCTACATTAGTGACATTTTCCAGTGATCTACAGGTCAAGTGAGAATCGTGTAAGGATGCTTGTTAAATCATTTTGTTAATTGATGCTACAATATTGTTCATCTGATTAAAATAATGTTACCCTTGTAGCAATGTATGAAAATATAATGTTTCTATCCAAAGAAAATCCCATTATAATTTTATCAGAGGAAAAAAAATTGTTGTAATGTTTGGATTTGGACTACAGCCATGTCTGATTTGACAAAGTCAATGTGTTGGAAAATGGTGAAGAAAACAAAGGATCGTGTGAACCGTGTTGGTTTTGTGATATTTAGGAAACCTATTGACAACACATGCTATGAACAAAATGAATGCTATAAGAGTCTTATTCTAAGCAAAAACTAACACTCTTATACTAAGGAAAAAAACCTCTGTTTTTCTAAGTTCTGCTATGCAAATATATAGCGGTGGCCTGATTATATTTAGTTTACTATAATTATGTTCACTTACTGAATTTGTAAAGAGAGTCAGTTTTATTGCTATTACAATCCAGACAGTTAGTATACAAGTAAGCCTTTCAACAATGATTTCAAAAATGCTACTAGCTATTGTAAAACACAAACATGTGGTGTCAGGAATATGAAGACAAGCACAAATTCCTTGTAATACCTCTTATAGTCATGATGTTGACTTGCTGAACTTTGAAGGGGGTTGGCTTTATTGCTATTACATTTTGACACGGTATATAAATTGGTTTTGTAACCTTGGATTCAAAAAATAATACTAGCATATGCGAAACATTGGCATGTACATAGAAGCCAAGTTTTATCTTTCCACTTTCATTTATAATGTCAGCCCATAATTATTTTGTATCAGAATAATGGTTAAGTGCATATACAAAAGTAATATACATTTCAAATCCACCATGATACTATGATAAACAAGTTATATGTGTTGCAAGCTCTTATATATCACGGTTATATGCCAAGTTTTTGAATCCCATGCAACAGTTATCACATCTAATGTGGTCTATAGTTCTAATACTTTCTGTTAATTTGTTTTGAATTATATGAATTATAAGAGACTGAAGCATGAATGGGTGATCAAATATATATATATATATATATGGTTTACATATTACGAGGTTTATAATCATATAACCTAATAGTGTTCTTCCTTCTAACTTTATTTTCAATGCATGCATACTCTGACGAACCCTGATCTTGTGTAGTGGATACTTGCTTAGGTGCTAAGCTTATCACATTTCGATCGGACCTACCATACTCATCAGAAGAGATCATAAAAAAGCTCGACCTACTCGATGAAGAGGACATCTTAGGGTCTGGAGGATTTGGTACTGTCTACAAGATGGTGATGGATGACCCTAATGCTTTTGCTGTTAAAAGAATTATTTATAACCGTGCAAATCAAGATCAAGATTTAGAGAAAGAGCTTGAGGCATTGGGGAGCATAAAGCATATAAATTTAGTAAATCTCAGTGGTTACTGCAGGCTTCCTACTGCTAAGCTTCTCATATATGACTACCTTGATTTAGGCAGCTTGGATTCTTATCTTCATGGTATGCACCATTGTACATGTGAGATACTATTTATTTGAATGTCCGGATAAATTCAACACCATTGAATTTTTTGTTATGATCATAGAAAGCGATGAAGGAGAACAACCTTTGAATTGGAATGCAAGAATGAAAATTGCACTAGGGTCTGCAAGAGGATTGGCATACTTACATCATGACTGTTCCCCAATGGATTGCTTCTACAGAAATAGATTTAACAGAGCAAGAAGTGTGCAAACAGTTTGGATGTGTAGGTTAGTTCTACTGAAAAAGACTTTCATCTTCACCATTAAACTTTTTTGTTTGAACAGTTTATGTCTTATTTTAATGATTGGTACCGATCTTATGTTTTTTGTTTAATGGAATATAATCAGAATTCGGCGTTCTTATTAAAAAATGCAGATGTGCCTCTCTTACTTAAATCAGAGGTTACTCAATACATTTTGACAATCAAGCAAATATTATTCATAGTATGTCTCTTGACAACATGGAGTGTTGACAGAGATTTTATAAATATATTCATAGTATGTCTACCACTGTTTCAGATCTCGTTCATCTCGTCCGAGATCTCGCTCGAGATCTCATTTTCGAACTTGAGCGAGACGAGATTTAGCGAAACGATACATTAATTTTTTTAAATATATTATTTGACGCTCATCTCATCCAAGATAGTGAAATTTGAGGTGAGATCTCAATAGAAGCTCCCATAGAAAGTATGTTTTTTCGTTTACATTTTTTTTACTTCTTGTGTGAGAGCACAATAAATTGCACTCTAATGACTTTTTACTTACACTCTAATTCTTCTTTTACCGTTTAATAAATGAGCAAAAAAAACTTATTATTTATTTTTTAACTTTTAATATTCAGATGATTAGGGAATTATTTAGTTAATACCAAATCAATCATGTTATCATTCTGATCTAAAATGTAAAACTAATATTATCATTTTATATAAATTATGTATGTTAAAACTTTTATATATATAGATAACAGTTATTACAATAATCTTAAAAATATCAAATTTAGACTTAAGTTACTCCGAGATAGTCCCGAGATGGACTTTAAATTCCGAGATGTCAATCCGAGATGTACACCCGAGATACACTCATCTCATCCGAGATCTCGTCCGATACGAGATAATGTGTGTAAAATTTCCGAGACGAAACGCGACCGAAATCCGAGATTTAAAACCTTGATGTCTACTGATAACAACATGGAGTGTTGACAGAGATTTTGTAAATATATTCATAACATGTCTCTTGCATAGTAGAGAGATAGTTCTACCTTGTCTAAATTCATATAATTATTAGCTGTTGAATCAAGCAAATATTATTCATAGAGATTTAATTTCCTTTTTTATTAACATTCTATGTTAAGAGACCGTTATATTAATGTCCAAATGTTCTGTTACATTCTGAAGTGACTTAACAAACCAGATTCATGTTGGAAAAATAACATACATTAAATATGATCTGGGCATGAGGACGTGAACATGTATAAATTGACTAACCAGATTTACATAAGTTATATACAAGGAAATAATAACAACTATAGATATACTTTCTATCTATTGATCTTTCCCCATTAACTTAAAATTTTACTGATTGAGAAAAATAAAAATTATTGATGAAAGCTACTGATCAAATTTAAGCAAAAGCAATATACATTGAATCAAATGATTCCAAACATGAAATTTAGTTTTGGCCAAATCAAGCAATATATATTAAGTCGATTACTACTTTAGCTATTAAAATTAATTCCAGCCATACTTATTTTGTATGTGCCAATTATGGGAAATTTACCGTTAATATAATGTAACTTGACGATTTGCGTAGCAAACCAACTCTTGGTGGGGTAGTGATGTTATATATTTCCCGTCTTTGCTCTTGAAAAGAAAGTACCCTAAACCCAAATGGCTTAGATATCTGCAGTAAATATTTTGATTTAAGTTTAATCTGGTGATTTATTTTTAAGGGAACCATGTGTTGTATGCCTTAACCCACCCGCCGTTTTCAAATTTTGTGTAACTAATAGATTTTCTGATTTTCATTACATTGCAAATTGTCCAAACGACAAATTATTTGATTTGGTGTTGCAGTAACCTATGCTGAATTCTTCCCTTTTGCATTAGAATCGCTTCAGGTTGTAATATATTGAGTCCTGACGGATTATTTGCTGGAATGAAGAATAAGGATTCGATGTACATGCGGAGAAGCAATATGAGAGTGAAGAATGTGAAATGCTATCAAAATCAGTCCAACGCTGCTGCACCATTAGCCTTTGTTTTTACAACGGAGAAAGAGGGGGAGAAGAAGACAGAGTTCTTTCCTGTAGAGAAGATGGATGAATGGATCGACAATTCCATTGTAGAGGTATCCGTAATCTACCTTTTTTTTTAACCTTGTATAAATGTGAGAATATATTTCAACTTACTTAAAACTTATTAGCATATAATTTAAACTAAGGGTCGCAGCAGATGCTTACAAATTTACGGAAGTAGCAGATGCTTACAAATTATTATTTAAAGAAAAATGCAGGACAAGACATATGTACAAATATGTTTTACTTTTTATTTATATGCAACGGTTATATTTGATGAGCACTTTATTAAATTACATAATGTACTTTTTACTTTTAGTTATTTACAAGACATGAAGATTTCGGCAAACTCATTTACTATTATTTAACTTTTAGTTATTTACATTCTTTTTGTGCATTATATTAATTAATTATTTTCATTCACAAAATCACTCAATATGTTTTTATTATAAACAAGTCCATAATTTTAAATATAAATTATACATGTGAACAAAAAGTAAATATTTAAAATAACTGTTGAAGTCATTAATACTATATGTATTTTTCAATTTATATGTCATATTTCGATAAAATATATGTATTTTTCTTGTGTTCTTTTGAATTTATATTTTATGTTTCGATAAAAATCAAGTAAATATAATTACTTGTAAAAAATTCTATATACGTATGCAAACAGTGCGTGTTAGTCAGCAGCATCAGTAAAATGAATATGCAATGCTCATCCATCACTATGTATTTTTTAATTCTTTCATCACTCACAGCGCCCCTTCATAGAAAAACATGATGAATTGAATACTCACCGGCATTTATATGGCATAAGTTATGATATTGTGTATTATAGGCAGAATCTTCTTCAAAGGAGCGGCCATTAGAGCTAAAACAAGCTGAATGATGAAGATGGTCTATACTGGAATTCCATGGATTTAAGGGTATGTTTGTTATGCTTGAACTGTGGTTGACTCTATCATGTTTTGCAGTAACAATAAATTAGTGTTCCTGATTCTAAAATATTTATATTTTGTTCAGTTCGATGGAAATTCGGAAATCATGGTTATTATTTCCGATGAAAGTTGGATTTCAGGAATACCATTAAGGAGTGTAGCTGTAACTGAAAAGAAGCAAGCCGTGGATTTGTCTATTTGAAAATTGGAGATAGAAAGGCAAATAGCTAATCATGTTAATAATGCCATCAATTCAATTACTTCAACTTTTATGAAATTTATGCCTAGTTAATTATGTATTGTACTTGTTATGAAGTAGTTGACATTGTTATGAAGTAGTTGACTATGAAATTTATGTTGTTATTTGATTATGAATATTGTAAATTTTGGGTTCCTATTGCATGTAGTATAATAATGCATATCATGTTAGTTATTAATTGTTTATTAATGTAAAAATAATTGACTATATTGAGAATGAAAATATTTCAGCGTTATAAGCGTTGGCAATTAAAATTTACCAACGCTTATAAGCGTCAACATAGAAAATTAAACAATGTTGGATGGTTAATTTACCAACGTTTATAAGCGTTGCTAAATAATATACACCAACGTTTATAAGCGTTGCTAAATAATATACACCAACGTTTATAAGTGTTGCTAAATAATATACACCAACGTTTATAAGCGTTGGCGAATACAACCTTCCAACGCTTATTAGCGTTGGGAAACTAAACTCCCCAACGCTAATAAGCATTGGCAATAAATTGTGACGCCCCTATAGCGACGCTAATAAGCGTTGCTGAAACTGTTTGCGACAGTTATACTCGTTGGGAATCACCTGTTTTGGTGTAGTGTATGGAATCCATTTTCCAGTACGTGCCATTACGGTTTTAATTGTATATCTATTATGCTGTAATTTAATTAATGTAACAATTTCAGCTATGATTAATAAGTATTTGTATCTTAGACATTATTATAATATTATTGGATTTTCAAATGAAATGGTTTGGTCATTGTAAGGTAAAAACCCGTCCTTATTTATGTGCGGTATGATCTTACGAGATACTTTTGATTTTCGAAAGCTTTTTATAACTTTAAAATCCAGTGGGTGTGTTTTCTCACGCTGGTTTTCCAGACTGACTCGGATGTTATTTTATTATAATGCTCGGGTCAGACCGAGCATATTTACAGATAGTTTGAATGCTTTGGAGCTTGAAAGGACGAGCTGGAGGACTAGAGACGTATTCACGTACATGGTTATTTTTCCGCTATATTCATTGTTGTATTTATCAACAATTGTGAGGACGGATTGTTATAACTGTCTAGACTGAATAGGTTAGTATACTCTGATTGATGTATGTATATTACATTTCTTCTTTATGTAAAGATTTATTGTATATTATAGATTATTCGTTCCACTGTGAGATTTTATGTTGTTTGTTTTCCTTCTCTCTTCTTTCTTCTTCCTTCTTTCTTCTTCTTTTCCTCTAACAATCGAGTTTTCCGACATTCGATTGCTTGGCACGCAATACTGTGGACGTATTAGTGTCGATTTTCGAGGGTCGAAAATCCCTAATTTTTACAATATAATTCGAAGCAGAATGAGGATAATGTATTGGCAAGAATGTTAGATCATAAGGCAGTTATAATGTCTCATTTAAGTTGGGTCATGCTCTTTCAAGGGTTCCATACCTTGGTCTTAATTTTCAACATGACGTCATGCATGCTTTTAGTTATTCAAAAAAAAATCTTGATCGAACCTATATTTGTCCAATGGATACAGTCGGCTCATGGTAATACTTCATATAAGTTTGATGTACTCTTAGCTAGACCAACACTCAATGCAGATCGGAGCATATGGTTACTCGATTTGTTAAATGCTATTAATAAAAATAGTAATTTACTATCCTTAACAATAGGTCTGCGATTTATTGGTTCATCATGCAATCGCTCCAGTCTGCATACAACCACATTGATTTTAGTAAAAGGTGTTTTAGATGCACGTGGTTCTAAATTAGTGGCAGATAAAAAGGATTTCAGCTATATTTTTCCTTGCAACGGCTCGGGACATGGGGGTACTTGTGATATTTCTGCTTGGGAGCGTTTTATTTGGCAGTTTTCTGAATGTTAAATACTATAGAGTGGGTCACTTTTCATTGGCATTGGAAATATATTACATTATGGTAAGGTCACTTTCACAATTTAGTGAATCATCCACTTATTTGATGGGTGGTTAAGAGATTATCTATGATTAAACTCTTCACAACTTATCACTGTATATAAGCCTTTTGGTATGAATAGTTTATCGATATGGGCATGAGTGTTTTTATTTAGACATCTTGTTTAGGCTTTCAAATTTATGTTCTTAATTACCTGACGGTAATATTGGCAGGAATTAATTGATATTTTAGCACAGGCTCATGAACACCTTTGGAAATGATACAATGGAAAGATAAGTCGGTGGCTCTTTCCATTGTGCAAGCAAAATAGTTGGATTAGCATATTTTTCATTAGGTTATATATTCAAGTGGCTTTCTTGATTGCTTCTACATCAGGAAAATTTAGTTAATTTAGTTTTTTTTACTGTGTCAGCAATGATCTCGTTTCTTTAGATGAAGAGGGAGTCCTTGTATTTTTATATTAGGATCTAAATTGTAGTATCAATAATAATAGGAATTGAATATTATGGAAAGAAAATATTTGATTTAGAGGGAGAAGAAACGACAGAAATAGAAATAGAAATACCATTTGATTCGTCGGTCCTTTAAAAAAAATCAAAAGGGTTCGTTGTTAAGTGAAAAATGGAAAATTCATAGAAAATTGCAATCCTCACCACGTAATAGTGCATCTATGAGTCTTCATCGATGTTGTTTTTTGACTGGAAGTCCTAGCGAGAAATATCGAGACAATGGACTATTCAGACACGTACGTCAAGAAATAGTTCATGTGTGTTTGTTACCGGACGCAACAAGATCCAATTGGTAAGGATTAAAATCTCGTTTTTATTTTGTACGGATCTCTATGATCGTAGATCATAGAGGGGACTTCTTCATCATTTTGTATAATAGACTATTTTATTTGTATAGATATGGTAAACCACATATCTAATCTTTCTTGACCATTAGATATTTGATATCTTTCTCTTGAATGAGATCTCAATTCTAGCTAGATTTCATTAGCCATTGAAGTCGATTTGCTTTATAAAAGAAGATATTAATGAACTTCTAAGAAATGGTTTCACGAGATTCAATGAGTTGTCTCTTCATGGGATACCATTGAGAAATAAAAATCCGTGTTATTAAAAAATATTCTGCATTTATTTCTAGGATGGAATGGGTCGATCATCTTCATTTACAATATTTTGTGCATTTTTATTTCTACATTATATTATCCTTTTGTTGTGGATTGCCATAAAATTTCGTAGTAAATTTTTTTCAGCAACCCACACCAAAAACAAGAAGGTTCTCCTGATATTTGAAAGTTGGATTTTTATTTAAGCGTTGTTTTAATTTATCCTAAATGGTGGATCTTTACAGCACTATTAGCACTACATGTTTTGTGCAAGTTTATTTCTACGTTATATTATCCTTTTGTTTTCATAAAATTTCATAATAATTTTTTGCAGCAACCCACACGAAAAACAAGAAGGTTCTCCATTTACGATATTTGAATTTTGAAAGTCAAATTTCTATTTAAGCATTGTTTTAATTAATCCTAAATGGTAGATCTTTACTGCACTATTTGCACTACTCCACCAATGTCAAACTCGAGATTCAAGTAGATGGATAAGTAATGACACTCATCAGATTTAGGTAAGTTCACGACTTTCAAACATTTGCATTAAACACCCCGTCTGATGAGTGGAAACACGATAATCAATAAATAAATAATGAGTGGAAACTTTCTAAATCAGCAAAATTCCTGAAATATAGAATCAAAACTCACAAACTAATAATGGACAACTCAAATTCAGCAAATAGAAAGATAAAACTTCTAGAAACATAGAAATGCATTTGAGTCAAGGGAAACTCTCACTAAGGCTCCGCTTGGAGTGTTTTTTTCTACCGGTTTTAACTGGTTTTGAATTTGTATTTGAGGTGTTGTCATAACTCTTGTTTATAAGTTTTTTTTTTCACATCGATTATTGTTATTATAAAACCTTTGAAAATTGATGTGGTGTGATTTTAAAGATGATTTTTAACCCATCATATTAGGATGTTTTGAGGGATTATAATTTTTTTCCCCGTTTATAACCCTATTAATTTTATTGAAAATTTAATCTTTACGAAATTAAAGAATAAATATAAGTATATGTATATTTAATGTTACTTTAGTGAAAAACTCTTAAAACCGGCGTCTTTTAAACTCTCACACACGTATTGATTGACTATAACAACATTTTATGTAAACCAATCATAACCGCTACAATTATTAACAATCAAAACCAGCACCCTCTTATAACCAATACTACAAAACTCTCAAACGAAGCCGAAATGGTTGCACCCCAACTCAATCTACATAAACAACTCAACCATTGCTTGCGTTTTTGGCTCTTTATTCACTCTTTCATCTCCCTTCAAATCCCACTACAAGGTCTTCTAGAGTTACATTCTAGTTCTTCTATGCCCTCATTTGCTTAATTTAAGTTTTATGAAACGAATAGCAAAACATGGGACATGTGATTAAGTATGAATTTGGACTTTGGTCCATCCAGTTAATTGAATTCCTCTTAATAACATGGGATACTCTAAAATGTAACATTTTTCAACACCTTGAAGGTATGAATGGTTACAAAGAAGGAAACTTGCAAAGCCGTATCCATCCTAACATGTCTAAATAGATGTATGTCCAAATGAGTTTGTCCACTGATTGAAGAGATGTAGTTCCAAATTACATTATTCCTCTCAGTTTGTAAAGGCTGAAAAAAAGGATAATGAACACTTAATAATTGCACCACTTAATCTCTAAGACGAATCCACATCACTTTGATGATATTACTTTTACTCCATCCACATCCACCGTAAACTATGGGATGCTATGCAATGCGACGCACATTCCTACGTTTACTTCACCGCCCCTCGACCCTCACCAATAGAGGTAAACATTGTAAAGAAATATTTCTCTTTTGTTTGTTATTTTAAATTTCCTTAGACATGTCAAACGAGTTGGGTTGTAAATGAATTGAGTTTAAAAGAAAAATTAGTCCAACCCATTGAACACATTTATGAAATGGACCAATCCAACTCATCCCACTACCCAACCTAGCCAGCCCATATTTTAAAAAAACCACGGAGAAAACTATAAATATGTCAAAACCTACTGCCCAAATGAAATCTGCACAAAAAAATTTCAATTATGACAAAATCTGCTGCTAAAAAATAAAAACTGCGGCTAAAACTGAAAAATAGTTGAGAAAACTACAGCAAGCAGTAATAACTGTAAAAAAAACTGCAAAACATATCAAAAACAGCATAAAATGCTGCAAAATATATCAAAAAACTGCATCAAATGGACTGAATAACACAGAAACTGCAACGGATCATCCAAGAACTGCAACATTTAATACAACATGACAAAATATAACAGTTTCCATGTATATAATAGAATAGAAGCTCAAGCATTGATTCATTCGGTTCGGCTTTTCTGATAGCTTGCAAATTACAGAAAGAAACTGCAAGAAACATCCCATAGCATCCAATTACAATCGTTTTCTGCAAAAGAATATTAGAGAACTCAAAATATAATTAAACAAGAAGTTAGATTAAAAAAATGTATGGCTACTCTTTGTTGCTTCCTTGTTGCAGTTAAACCTAGTTTATAAGAAACAATAAGTTTGAATAATTTGCATTTCATGATAGTAATATATAGAAAATGTTTACTCCGCTTGCTTGATATTGGCCTTTTGAGATTTTGTTTCTAGAGACATTATGAGATTTTTGTGATATTGGCGCTATTATTTTTCATACCTTAACAACTTACAGGGGAAGTTTGATTTTGTTGCTTTCCAAAGAGCATCAAAGCTTGTAAAAATGCTACACTTAAGCGTGAAGAAGCAAAATTTGAGATATACAAGCATGAAGTAGAGGGAAACATTTCACCAGAAATAGCTGCTAAATTGGAAATTGCCTTGAAAGGATTAAACTTTTAGATTTACTGCATTTTACTAAATATTATCAGATGCAGTATTTTACTAAATCTAATTAAAAATCGTCTTTTAAATATTATCAAATGATATTTGAAGTTTCTCTTTTATGGTTTGTATCTAAATCTGGGGAAATATGACTTTATGTTAAGTAAGATTTGTACTGCATAGTTATAGACCAAAAACAGCTGATCGACCTAATAGACAAACCTAGGCCAATACAATATGGCCAAAATGGGCTAATTCTAGTTATATTAGATACAACCACTTCATCAAGCTGTGGTGAAACATGAAATTTTCAATGCAAAGTAAAAGCAAGATTAGTTTACCTTCTTTGAACAAGTATTTCATTCTGAAATTCAACCTTCAATCATTGAGCTTTCAGTGTATATGGATCCTTGTCCTAAAACCAATAACAAAATATAAAACAAAAATCAGTATATCATTAGTAATGCTTATGAAATTCCTGTCTCAAACATAGGCTTTTAAATACATTTTTGGACAATCTGCTATTTTCAAAACATAGAATACCACATTGTGCATAAGCAACAAATAAACAATAATACAAAGAACCATTAGGCATAATCATGTTGTGAAATGCTTGAGATTTGTCTAACTTATATAAGCTAATGTTTATGAAGCATACAACTCATCATCATTAACATAATAATGCAATCCAAATGCTACTCAAAGCTAGCATGTCAAATAAGCATTTTAAATATGTTTAGTCAAATTCGCAACGTTTTGATTGAAAGTTATGGTCTTGCAACGTTATGTTTCAATGCAAGACAAGTCTTTGTGTAGTTCTTTTAACTTTAATGATGTAAAAAGCCAGGTAAAATATGACCAATATTGACACCTTAAAATTTTTATCTTCTGTAAATCAAGAAAAAAACATTGCTTGTTTGCTGTATAAAATAAGTCAGAATTGATTAAAATGTTAAACTCTCAAAGACAAAGAAATCCTTTCACCTGGAATCGGATAAGGGCCAGACCTCTAGCATAAGCTCTAATATGGTAATTAAAAAAATAACACACATTCCACTGCAAAATGGTGGTTGTTATCCCGCCTTTTGGCAAGGCCGTGACACCAAGAACTTGACTAGAAACCGAAGACAGTTCGTCTAAAAAATCAGTTATACGCAGGTTCATTATGGATATCGACGAATTTTGTCCGAGTCCGGATCGAGCCAAAATTGATATGACACGACCAGCTAAGCTATGAGAGTCAACGTTCCAAATCTCAAGTCAATCCGAGTTCGTATGCTCAAGTTACAATCGATGCAAAACTGAATAAAAACAGCCTTCTTCGACTCGCTCAGTTCGCATCCCTCAGGAAAGTCTATTTCGACTCGCTCAGTTCAAATCCATCTGGGAAGTGCCTACTTCGACTCGCTCCGCTTCGAGCCACACTTCGACTCGCTCCGCATAAGCCAACTTTGACTCGCTCAGATCGACTCGCTCCGAATAAGCCAACTTCGACTCGCGCAGATCGACTCGCTTCGCATCCATCAGAAGTGCTCCACTTCGACTCGCTTCGCACCCATCAGAAGTGCTCCACTTCGACTCGCTTCGCATCCTTCAGAAGACAACTGTTCAACTCCATCTGGCTCGACTCCATCAAAGAGCTGCATTTCGACTCGCTCCACTTCGTATCCATCCGAAGTCTTCCACCTCCTATCGATTCGAACAAGACAACACAAATGTCTCGACACGAAGAGGACTGCTGCTGAACCGATTCGAAGTGATCGAGTCGAAGAGCGAGTCGAACAGAGCGAGTCGAACGAAACAGCCAACCGAGGATCCCAATTCGTATCGATCATATCTCCTAATCTACAAGTCCAAATGCTATAAAATTTTCACAGAAGACTACGTCCATGCTGAAGAATGTCCACGCCAAATTTCTACTCCATTGGATGAAATCTTGATCGATACGAAATCTGTTCGTATCGATCACGGATCGGACCGAAACTTCACGGGCCTGGTCACGTGCCAGAGAGGGTCTCCCGAGATCTGAGCGAAATATCAGCCTCCTACACCTATAAATAGACCCCCAAAGCCAACAGAAAAGGGGTTCCTTCTTCTTCTTTGAGATCTCCAACGCCCAGACTCTGCCAAATACGGATCTAAACTCCATAGCTGCTGCTGCAAACAAATTTCACTGTTGTTGTACTCAAGTTTCAGAACTATAACTCACGACAATCCATTGTAATCAATTGTAATCGACAAGTGAACATCAATAAAGTCATCAACTTCAAAGTGGATGTAGACCAGATCGTCGAACCACTATAAATCATGTGTTTCTGTCTATCTCTTTCCATTTTAAATTTATTATTCTTCACTTATTATCCTCTACAATACTTAGATCTGAGATCTGTGATTATATATTACTGATTTGTGTTCACACACTAATGCTTTCACGACATTTGGGGTTTGTGACCATTTTTGGCGCAAACAGTGGTTATTAATCCTAGCATTGAATAAAGCTACATATTCCACTGTAATCAGATAAGGACTTGTATAAAACCACGAGATTAGTATATAGTAGTTAGAAATTGCAAGCTGGGGTTTTTAATGACAGTTGATGCATAGAATTTGGATGCGAGTATTCTGAACTGCAAGCATTCAAAGCAAAGTAGCCATTTTCAGTTTTTATGAGAACAACCAAGTAGGTTATTTGTCATAAGTGTTGCTTTTATACTCTTCAAAATTGAATCTTGTTCTGTTATTTTGTGTGATTATTTAGAGTCCAAAACAGTTGCTTGCTAAAATGAATGTACAGTTTAGGATACATGAATATTCTGCAAATGGCTCTTTTCTTAACGAAATAATGCAAGATGGAGTACCTACAGACTTGTTCATTGATTAAGGTCAATTTAAATAAGAAACCAACTTATTTGAAAATATAACGTGTCACTAAATACTGCCAGCAATGGAGATAAGTTTCAGCACATAAAATTGAAGCCAATGGCTTCTACGGCCCTGTTCCAGCTACATTTTCATATAAATGTCAGGTCTTTAACTTCAATTTCCTCATTAAATTGCTACACTTACCAAGTTTATCTATCTAAAGTTCAATGTTTATCACCACCAAAAAGTACAGAAGGAGCTATATAAGCGGAGAGGGAAGCAGAGATGAGCTTGAATAAAATTTTGTTAAAAAGCAATCATGGCGGCTAGGGTTTTTAAACTTGGCTACAAATCCAAATTCGAATACAAATTCACAACTCAAATTCAAGTAGTAATCTAATCCTTGATATAAATCATGAGAAAATCCATACCTCAGAAAACATTGATTAGAGCTACAGAAGTGGGGACGGAAGCAGAGATGGAAGCAGAATTGATGGAATGCGCCTTTTTTGTATCGCAAAAATTGATGTAAGAAACCTTACTTTTAATGGATCTGGAATTTGACGAGAACGAAAGGGTAAACTCTAAAATTTATGCTGGGTTAATTGGTTATGCAGGCCAGACCCATTAAACCAATTAATTAATTGGTTCAAATGGGCTAGCCCAAAAATTCCATTTAATTAAATGGTGTTGACCCGACCAATTTATTTTTTGGGTAACTGGGTTGGGCAGTAGGGTTGGATATGTTTTGACAGCCCTACATAATAATACAAAAGATCATATTATAAAAATACCGTACATAAAATGTATCTTTTATCTCTCATGTCTTTCAAATATTCTGATATTAATTGATGAATTTTTGCATTGGTTTTGATTTAACTTGATTAAGTAAAATACGCTAATCGACAAGTATTAAAATATAAATTTATGTTTCTACGCATTGCAGTACCCGTTTAAAACACTAAAATGCATTAGCCATTCACCAAAATACGCATTCAAATGTTCGATTGAAATTGCCAAACATCGGTCCACTATTATTATAGAAAACTTCAACAACCTAGAGTTATTAACCTTTCACTTCATTGCCAAGCATTCCATGCAGTCGTAGGTAGAAAACAAAATAAAAAACAAACAAAAAAATGAAGAAATACTTGTATATAATTTTACTGTAATCAAAATATAGTCATGTCAAATTAATAAATAAAAATAGCATTGGCAGTAACTGAGAAGGATCAACTAAACTTACAATGGCCTCATCTGCAAGAAAACAACCCTCAAGACTCATGATATTGCCTTGGAATCAATGATGACGTTTCTTTCCTCGAGATTGTCTCCATGCAATGTTATTTTCCAACAACCAGCTTGGAATATAAATACAGATCCCTTTTTAGGAACAACTACAGAACAGAAGCAAATCAGAGATTTCAGCTAACAATTTAACTATCGTATTCAGTTAGAGTAAACTACGCAGAAAAAATTGCTATGCCGAAACTTCTAAGATTGCCTCTTGCGACTTTTAAAGATACATGTCATCTCTATGTAGATATCTACAACACAAATGATATTATTATAACCAGAATTTATTAACAGGAAAATAGTATGGATGACAAATCTTACAAATTTTCTAGCTTCAAGGACAGACTCTCAATTTTTTTAGCAAGGACAAACTTTTCAACTAAATATAGGACACAATTTTAGTGAGAATGACATGTTACTTTCAATAAATGGTAAATTAATCTCACGTGAGAAACGACATGCGACAGATGTCAGCGGCCGCACAACATATCTCGCGGTGGTGGTGGCGACCTAGGTGGATGTGATGGTGGTCTGCTAGGGTTTTGGAGAAAGCGCGAAGTTGAAGTGCTTTGACAATGTAGAGGCAGCGAGTGCGGATGGAGAGGGGACGGCTCTGGTGGCAGCAATGATACCGAGTTTCAGCATGAGCGAGTGATGTTAGATAAGAATCCGCAAATTGAGGAAGAAAAGGCAATAAATTAAGAAAAAAGATGACAATGTATAGTGCTGTGTAGTATATTTTTTGTTTGATTAATACATGCAATCATGTATATTTACGTTCATAATGCTATTTTATAGTAGAATTTTATGAATTGTGGTAGCAGTTTCTAAATTGTAGTAAAAAAAATTAATTGCAGTAGTTTTTTTTTAATTGTAATAGCAGTTATTAAACAATTGTAACATTTTTTATATGTGTATGGTAGTGTTACCGTAGTATCATTTTTTGTTCTTTTTAGTAAATAATATTAAGTATATTTATGTTTGTAATGCTATTTTATAGTAGTCATGGTTTTAAGTATCATATATCTTGTCCGAAATCTTCTTTTCACACTTAGACGAAACGAAATATCAAATCTCATTCATATCTCTCCTAGCACTTATCTCGTTCGAAATATTCAAATATCATCTAAAATATGAATCAAAATCTCAATCCGATATAATTTTTATTTTACTGAGAAAATTATAGTTGTACAATAAATTTTAAAACATCAATTTTAGACACGTAACTACTTCGAGATATTTCTGAGATGTACTCTAAGATCCGAGATGTACACTCAAGATACACTCATCTCGTTCGAGATCTCCTTCGATACGAAATAGTTTGGGTGAAAATTCCAAAATGAAACATGATCGAAATCCGAAATTTAAAATCTTGATAGTAGCACTTTATGAATTGTAGCAACAAATTCTAAATTATAGTGGCTTTTTTAAATCGTAGTACCAGTTTGTAAACAATTATAACATCTTTTTAGATGCAGTAATACTACTGTGTAGTTTCATTTTTGTGTTTCTAAATAAATAGCATTGTGCGTATTTATGCTCGTAATGCTATTTTATAATATCATTTTATGAATTATAGTAGCAGAATCTGAATTGTATTAGCTTTTTCTAAAATTGTAATAGTAATTTATAAACAATTGTAGATCTTTTTAGATCTGTGCAGTAATGCTATACCGTGTAGCATCATTTTTGTTTTTTTAAATAAATTACATTATATATTTATGTCGGTAATGCAGGAGCATTTTATGAATTGTAGTAATAGTTTCTGAATTAAGCAATTATAGTGTATCTCACACGATTATTTTATTTGAATTCTAGTATCAATTTATGAAGTATATTAACTTTTTTTTGTAGTAGGTTATTATGAATCAACTGTAGCATCGTTTTTGAATTAATATTTTTAAATTCCACTTTCTAGTATCATTTTATAATTTTTTTGTAAGGATGATATCATTTTTATTTTATTCTTTGAACGCTTGTAATATTGTTTTCATACATTAATTTATAATCTTATTGCACAGCTTTGTAAAGGTGGTATCATTTTTTTTAAATATTTATCATGTTATTTTTCATAAACTATTTTATGATGCTACTGTGTAATATCAGTTTTGTATTTACTGAACTAAAAAAGGGATATAGCAGATATATTTTAATTTTATCGTGTAATAGTTGACATTACCTTGTGTAATCATATTTTTGTTAAATGGTACAACTCGTTAACATTTGTAGTTGTTATATTTATTTTACATCATTTTCTCATATAATGAAGTTGTACAATATCATTTTACATGTTGCTGTTTTTTACAGTAATTGATGATTGGTGACCAAGATGATTTGAGCAACGATATTGTGATGTGCTAAAAGATGTAGACGGCACGGTGGACAACGAGTAGAGACATGATTTTATTTTTAGGGTTTGGTTTTGATGAGACGACGGCTATGACCAGCGACGGAGAACGGGTGTAGGGTGGCATTGGAGGTGCGGTGGAGTGGGAAGCAGTGACTTGGCCTGTGCGTAAACAAGATGTGAAGATGTCTTTTTGAGTAAATTTTGTAGCAGCTGTCCTAAGATCCTAAAAACTTTGCAAAATTGTCCTTTAAACTAAATTACTCTTTTATTAATGTAAATACTAACATTTCAGGCTGTTCAGGTCAAGGGTTCTACAGTCAAATATGATAACGGTATTCTTATGCATATCACGATCTGACATGGCATACTCTTGACTATCATGTCGTGGTAAATAAAAAGGCAGCATGATCAAGAATTCAGTATTGAGCATAATTATTATCAAAAGTACCTTTGAACTGATTTTCTTCTGTAACCAACCCAAAAGTATTTGCAGTTTCGCGGCACATAATGCCGCTTATACCCTTATACGAAATGATTTTACTGTCAGCAACTGAAATATTAAAAGCACGTTAAAACATTTCACAAATAGCTCATGAAGATGTTAATTACGAAATTTGCAATACAATACCTAACATGAAAGCACCATGCAGATCAGCTTCAACGAGGACCTGAGTCAACTGTTTTTCTCTGCAAGTAGCAAAGAAATATGAGTTGATAAAGTGTGTGTTTGTCAATATTCAGTGAAAATAGCATAACAAGTGAAAAATTATCAGACATGGACCATACTTGACAGTTTTAAGAACCTTGCTGATGTATTCTTCCCACATTTCATGCATTGGCTTGAATAGGCTAAAACTGCAACAATTTGAAGTTTGTCAAATAATGATTCAACTAATTCCTATCACAGCATTGGATGTACATATCAACGATTCTAAATCACTACATTCAGTATGTTTAGTTCAAGCAATTCATTTAGGCCTAAACTACGTAAAAGCATGCTACATTCCCACTTCGCATCTCACCGATCATTTGTAGATTGCATTTTATAAAATAACTGTAGAAATTTCAGTACTTGTTATGTTCCTAATCCTAGTAACCATTTTACCCTTGAGCAGAAAGTCAATTTAATTACATGGGAAAAACTGACAAAATAAAAATAGTGGAAATTAGGATATGCCCCTTATTTTCAAACTTAATACCTACGAACTCCTAAAAAACAAGTTACACGAAACACCACTGTCAATGTTTTCAACAAAAATGTGCATTTTAAACTGCACATATTTGCAATTAGAACTGCAAATATATGCAGTATAGAAAGCAAATATTTGCAGTTTTAACTGCAAATATGTGCAGTTTTAAATGCACATTTTCGCTGTAAATATAGACGAGGTTTTTCATTAAACCTGTTTTTGATAGAGGGGCGGAAGTGGATTTTGAAACTTTTGAAGGGTGTTTAAAAAAACATCCCATAAAAATATAGAGTAAATGAGATATAAAAATATGGCGCAAATGAGTTACAGACCTACAGAAAGTAAAGACGAATATCAAGCTTGGACAGTCTGATAATATATGAAATATATCTCGAATGATTTATATAAAATAAACACAGAGATAACTTCCTGTGGCAAATATCAGTTACCTGTGGAATTCCTGAGGTAAAGCAAGAGATCCACACTTTCGATGTTGTCGCATAGTCATGTGCTGTTTAGATCGTTTTGAGTGACTTTGTAAAGCCTTCACACGAGCATCCATCGAAGAAGAATCTTTTGCAACGAACTTATCAAGTTGAACAAAGTTATCAATGTTCATGGCTACCCTACCTTTGCTATATTTAAATCCGCTATCACCATGCTGAAGAAGATCAACCACAACCTTATTGACAACATCTTTGTTTGAATCCTGTTCCATGATTAATTGAAGATTTTATCATATACGGTAGTATGTATCTTGAAAAATTAAAGCTTACAAATTATATTTTGTGATACAGCAGTCAAATTTCTTAACCTGTCTTTTGAATTTGCATCTAAATAGCACAGCCTTGACCAGGTAGGTAAAATAGTTGATATTTTCCTAAATCGGGTGGAACACACACACACACACGTGTGCGCACACGCACGCGCATTAAAAAATTGTTATTTTCCTAAGCATAACATAACCCTAAGAAAATAGGGGAAAGCTGTTATCATCAAGGTTCAAATTTTATGCTTATGCTATTATCGATAATTGTCTGACTTGATACTATAAAGTAACAATATTTATGCATGTGATTATGATGTACTGAAATTTGCGCAGTGAGCGTTATTTTATTTGCGGAAAGGGAAAAGGTTATTTTGAGTTGTTAATAGTTTATATGGTGAACATTATGGAGTATCTTGCATATTTCCAAGCACTAAAAATATCGAGTTTTTTATCATAAAGAATTGACATAACAATGTTATCCATCCAATTTTTTGCCCACTGAAATGGAAATATGAATCCATTTTGTCTTCTCTGTAGTCTGCATATAACAAAATGGCAATATAAAATGGATGCTTAACAAGGTGTAAATAATATGAAATAATAAATATTAATTTAAAATCAGACAACTGGTTAGAATAATCGAGGAAAAGATAGAAAACCTAATTTAACAATTAAGGGAAAGAAATAAGGCAAAATCTATACATGAAATAGGCTTAAATGCATTAAATATGATGATACATGTTCTACTTCTACAGGGAACATGTACAAAACATGAACATAATCACACAATGTCCCTAGACCCGAATACCATATAACAGTAACCCAATATGCAACAGAGTATGACAGTCTCCATTATGTGTCACCACATGAGTATCTAAATCTCATGTTTGATATAAACTGGATCCACAGATATGTAATGAAAGTAATCATATTATGCAATGGGATTGCAAATTTACAACACAGAGACATGCCAGGCCAAATAAAAAAAATAGTGCTTTCTTTACCTCGCTAGGTTTGGCTACAAGATTTTCATGTATAGCTTCTGAAATTGTAAGATAGACAGGGTGGGCATCTTCTCCTATATAATAAAATTTATACATACAGTGAGAGACTAGCAATAAAACATTATGTATATTGAGAACACAAAATGTAAATTGGAAAAACACTTGCGTAGTACTCCAGGAGGCTCTCGCCTGTTATTATAACCAGTAAATTTAACATTCCCTGAAGAAGAAATAATAACAAATTCAGAAGAAAAATACTTCGTAATAATATTGAGATATACTTTATAACAGCATTGAAACCATCATGGTTCCCAGAATCAGTGTTTACAGCACATAGCAACTAAAAAACATTACCAAGTAACAGCCATGTTGTCTATTAATTTATGACTGCATGACATGATCTAAGCAAAACTGATTTTGCCTTATTCGCTTCTTGGAACTTTTATTTTACAAATACAAAGTATGGCATAAACGAGGAGCATTTACCAAAACCAAACAACACAAAAGGCTTTAAAACAAAATTTCCATTTCTTACTTTGCTTTGATAAAGGAGTAACGATGGAAGCATGACTCACTTTAACCGCTTCTGCTTCTTCATTTGGATTATTTATCTGGACCTTTTTGTTACTTAGATTCACTTCTACTACTTCATTCTTGTGATATTTTTTACTCTTTTGATTACTTTGATTTTCTTGTTGATTGATTTTGGATTTATCAAAGGCAAATCTTCGTTCTAGAGCTTCCAATCCCCGCTTTCTCTGATCAGATATTGCAGACTGCATCTAGAAGTAGTATGAAGGTTATATGCATAACGATAAAGAGGATTTCTACAGTTAAACTGACTATTAACTATAAATTTAATAATTTTGCAGAAAAAAACATGATCATCCATCTGATCTAATTTTTAACAAGCAAACGCTAAGAAAAGGGAAAAACGGATTTGTTTTTCTGTTTCAGAAGTCTTATTCCAGAAATAATTGGCCAATTAAGGAGACGGCGGTAATCTAAAATCCAACTGGCGGTGGTTTAATGATAACTGTTCTCGTTTCGATTAACCTCTCAATCCCAAAAAAAAAGGAGTCTTTGTTTGCTCCATCTCCAATTGTTCATTTTATTGGAAGATATATTTTTTTCATAACAATGCTTAGACATTGGCTGGGCATTGCCAACTTATTCTACAAATTTCACAACTTACATCGGTTTCTCAATCTATGTAAAAGAAATGTGATACGAATTATGATTATCATATACCGGATTCAAATGGGTATAACATGAATATATCTGGGTTTAAGAGTATATGTGCATCTAAGGTTTTAAATCTCGAATATCGGTCACGTTTCGTATCGGAGATTTTAGTGACTCTATCTCGTATCAGGGAGATCTCAGACGAGACGAGTGCATCTCGGGCATCAATATCGGATTTACATCTCAGGTTCGGAGGACTATCTTGGAGTGTATAAAATTAATTTGATTACATGACTATATTTATATATACTGAAATAAATAAATTAATTAAGCCTACTAAATATTTCCTGAATTACTGCATATCATTGTAAATGTAAACTTTTCACTAATAATCATTTTTTTCATCTCAACGCTTATTAACCAGTAAATCATTTATGAAAATGTTTTATAGTCTACTGAATATTTGCAGCAAATAAAATATGGTAATCCTTTTTTATCTGATCTCAGTAAACCAACAACCATTTTATAAAGCACTATAATCAGCGGCGGCCCAACCAATTTAATGCCCAAGCCAAGATTTCGGTTGCCCTCCAACACAGACAATAATAACTATTAACTTTTAGCATTGTAACACAATGTTAAACCAAAACAAAAAATTATCACATAAAATCAATAGAACTAACAATAGTTGATTCAAAAAAAATGTCAAACACTAGTTTCTCATACAAAATGCTACAACTTTTCAAGAAGTTCAAAGAAAAATATTTCTTCCTGCATTTTTTGAAGCAAAATCTTCGATTAAAGTGTCATAATCAAGTTTCTCCGAAAACGAACTTTCAATTGAGATCATTGTTAATCCATTCAATTTCTCTTGTGACATGGTTGTTTGAATATAACTTTTGATCAACTTTAATTTAGAAAAATCTTCTATTAAAGTTTAAACCTCGCTCGATCTTTATGGTCTTCATTTTTCGGCATGGTATCTAATAATATTTTTTAATCAAATTTAGTTGCAACGAATTGTTTTATTAGTATAATCATTGCTTTTAAAAACTCAACATACTTTTACAACTAAATCAGAATATTTCCTAAAGTTTTATTCAATAATTCTCAAATACCATTTCACTAATTAGAACATAAACATATACCGTTTCAAAATTTGAAAAATAAACCATTCCAACTTTTGTTGTTATTTAGCTAATAAAAATATGAATCACTCCAAATATTGCTATTATTCCCAAATACCATTTCACTAATTAATTAAAACATAAACACAAACCATTCCAATTTCCAAGCTTTACTGTTATTTAGGTACTATTCAAAACAAATTTCGTAAATCTGTTAATAGAGATCCCAATTTCACCAATATGAAAAATATGCAAATTTAGAAAAATAAAAAAAGCACAAAATTTAACCTGGATTTCAGTTTGCAGAGGGACTGGAGAAGGACTAGGGGATGGAGAGGCGGTGCTAGACTGTTGGAGGAGTGTGATGCTAGCTTCGGTGGAGGAGAATGGAGGAGGTTGACTGCAGAATCGCGGATCAGCAGACGCGATTGGTGAAAGTTAAACGAGAACCCTATTCTCTGTAAGAACGAAGGAGAGATTGAGCGCTACTGTGTGCTTACGCGTTTGTTTGGGCTGCTCTGTATTTTTCTTTCTTTGACTAATTGGGCTTCTGCTTATTTTTCTGCAGGGCTTTTTTTTTTTTTGCTACTACCCAGTGGGTTGCCCCAGTCCACGGACTTGCTGAGCTGCCCACTGGACCGGCTCTGACTATAATTAAGTTGTCGGAATTTCACTAAAATAAAATAACTCAGCTTCATCAAGAATTTCTAAACTTGTAGTATAATAACTTCATGATAGCAAACTAAACTTATTATACAAACTATTACTAGAAGTAAGAACACCTCCTCAACTTCATGAAAAATCGAATTTCACTAAAATAAAATAAAAATCCTAATTTACATACCTGTAGAGAGAATGGTCGACGGCGAAGCTGCAAGTTGCCGGAAGCGAGCTGTTGGCAGCGAGCGCAGAGGTGTTGGAAGTGAGCGCGAGTTGTGGGAAGTAGGGCTGCACACAACCCATATCCAACCCGACCCAACCCACCAACCCGACCCAACTCACATAAACCCAACCCAACTCATCCTAGTTCGGGTCGGATATGGATTACAATTTGTAACTCATACTATATATGGATCGGGTGTGTTATTTTGTTCAACCCAACCCTACTTTAACCCAACCCAACCTTATATTAAAAACCTAATTTAATATCAATACACTTAAAATTAGAATAATCTAATCCTAGAATAATGTTTATGTATTCTACAGTAAATATACGAAAAAGCATATTTTATTTCAACCCAAACAAGATAGAATTTGGCAAAGATATTCCAAAGGGCATTTTAATGTATTTTAAAATGAAACACTTGTTCTACTATGTAGTGAACTAATTTCATATGATGTGTTTTACAATGAAATTTTAATATAATATATGTTATAATGAATTAGTTAGTTTAAGTGCGTTATGCTAGCTAAAATCTAATATATTATGTTGAACATTTTAATGTTTTTTTTTGAAAATATTCCCTTATATTCTCATTTTTTATTAGATTCATGCAACTCAACCCAACCCTACTAAACCCGACCCAACCCATATCCAACCTCATATAGGGTCGGATACGGGTTGAGTTACCTTAAACCCATACCTATGCGGGTCGGATGAAATATTTGGTCTGACCCGACCCAACCCATACTTTGTGCAGCCCTAGTGGGAAGCGAGCTCGATTATTTTTTAGAGGGTGGTGGTCGATTTTGAAACGTGATTTGCTAAATGAGCGATGGAGAAGGGAATTTAGAAGTGCTACTAGAAGTAGACAAGAGAGAAAAGGCTGAGTTCAAGCTATTTGGGATGGACTGACATGGCCCAATTGAAAATAAAAAATCATTAAATCGGACGATATCTCGGAATGTCGTTTCGGTCTAAATATCGATCAATGTTATTTTAAACGAGATGTCAACCATCTTTAGTTTTGTTTCGGAAAAGTCTTCAATCGAGATCTCGATCGAGCTATTGGTCGAGATATCCAAGATTTGAAACATTATGTGCATCCTAATTTTCAATTAAATGTTTCAATTTGTACGATGGCTTAGGCAGAAATTTAGATCGACGAGGTCACAATTTGAAATAGTTAGGGATTTGAGAGCGACAGATCAAAATTTGTTTTCAATTATTCAAACTTTTAAAAGAAAACTCATAACTAACCATGACTAAATAATGGACAGTGCTACAACGACCAGATTTGGGGGAGATGGGATGTACGAATTTGAATTCGGGAGGATATCATGGGGTCAAAGTGATCACGCAATCACTGATCACTATAGTTTCTGCAGTAAATCCATATTTTTTTTGCTGGTCGACATAGAAATATCGCTAAATAATTTATGTATTAATATCGTTAAAATACAAAAACCATTTGCTGCTCTTAAGTTAGATAATGAATTAATAAGAATTCGTTAGACAATGAATTCATTAACATTAATTAAACAATAAATTCACAAGCAATTAGTTTATATCAAAAGCCAATGACTTCTCTCATCTTCAATTTTGTATTATCGGCTAAATTTGTTGCTAATATAGTTCAGTTAATTAAATAATGGTGAATTCAATTAAGCAAATTTGTTTATCTTAAAAGCCAATGACTTTTCTAATCTTTATTTTGTATTACCATTAACTAGTGTGTAACCCGTGCATTGCACATGGTGATATTATAATATAGTATTTATACTTTTAATATTGAAATGGGAACTTTGTCATACAGTGTATGATAAATTTAGTAAAATAAATGAACTATAAATTATTAATATTTTTTGTGTATTTTACGTTATGTGGCTTATACACACACACTACATGTTGAAACTGAATTATATTAGTGATTTATTAGATGGATAAACAAATATTATTTAATATTTAATGAAACTCTTGTTTAAATAAGTTAAATTTAAAATTATGTATTAGTTTAAAGATGTGGACATAAAGGTAAACAACGGGAAGAATTGAAAAAAAATTTGTAAAAAATTGTATAAATTTAATGTGAAGTTATTGAAATTAAAAAAGAATTTTGTAATATAATGTATGATAAATTCTTGATATAAACAAATTATAATTGATTTACAAATTAACTTTGCTATTTTTGTTGTGTACACAATTTTTGTTATGTAACTTATATATATTTATAGTTGAATGAGAAAATTAGTTTTATCATTTTTCTTAATATGAATACACACGCACGCACGCACTCGTACATACACATATTAAAATTGGCATATTTTTTTAGGATTTATTAGAAGAATAGACTAAATATTCATTGAGATTGTTTAAATAATTTAAATTTGAGATTTTGTAAATAGTAAATACATGGATTTCAATACAAAATATCAGGAAAGAATTGAGGTGGGTTTAGTAAATAATTGTAGAAATATTAAAATGTAGATATTTAAAGCTAAAAACAGAATTTTTCAATGTAGTGTATAATAAATTTATCAAGATAAATGTACATTATATTAAATTTGCTAATAAAGTTTATGTATATTATTCATGTTATGTGACTTACATATCTTTATATTTGAATAAAAAACTAATTTTATTATCTTTGTTGATACGAATATGGTATACATGTAAAAATGTCATATTTTAGCATTCATTAGATGAATTAACGAATGTTTATTAACTTAATTTATTCAAATAATTTAAATTCAATATCGCATAATAATTTGAATATATTGACTTAAATGTACAATGTTCGTTGACATTGAGAAGTATTTTGTAAATAACTGTATAAATTTCAAAATGTAGGCGGTTGACGTTAAAAAATAATTTATAATGGGATGCATAATAAATATATTGATATAAATGAATTAAATTTTAAACTTGCAATTATTATTTATGTATATAATTTATGTTATACGATTGATGTATTCGTATAATTGAATGAATCTTTTTACCATATTTGTTAATGTGATTATGGTTCATACTAATATGATTTATTAGACAAATCAATGAATAATAGTTTAATAAAATTATTTAAACACTTTTAAGATTATGCAACTAATATTATATATGGCCCTGATGTAGAAATATTAGAAAGGAATTGAGGGGACTTTTGTAAATGATTATAGAATTTTAAAATGTAGATAGTTGGAGTAAAAAACATAATTTTATAATGTAATTCATGGTAAATTTATTGAGATAAACAAATTATAAATTGAATTTGTTATTATTGTTTATGTATATATGTTATGTGAATTCTGTATCTTTGCTTTAATGAAAAAATAATTTTACAACTATTGCTAATATGAATATGGTGTACATATTAAAATTTTCATGTTTCCATAATCTAGTAGATGAATTAACGAATATTAGGTTCTAGATTTATCTAATTAGTTTAAATTTAAGATTTGATAATTGATTCAAATATATAGATTGAAATGTAAAATATTAAAAGAAAAGTGAGGAGGGTTTTGTAGATAACTATGGTAATTTTAAATGTAGGCATTTGAAGGTAAAGATAGAATTCTGCGATGCAATATAGGGAAAAATTATTGAGATTGTTTGCGCCAAAAATGGTCACAAACCCCAAATGTCGTGAAAGCACCAGTGTATGAACACAAATCAGCAATATATATAATCACAGATCTCAGATCTAAGTATTGTAGAGGATAAAAATGAAGAATAATAAACTTAAAGAGGAAAGCAATAGACAGAGACACAAGATTTATAGTGGTTCGGTGATCTTGCGTACGTCCACTCTGAAGTAGTTTGCTTTATTGATCTTTATTTGATGTTTACAATTGATTTCAGCAAATTACAATGAATAACAATGATTTGCAGCAGTGAATCTCATTAGTAGCAGCAGCAATGGAGTTCAGATCTGGATCTGGCAGAGTCTCGGCATTGGAGAGCTTCCAAGAGAAGAAGAACCTCCTTTTCTGTTGGCTTTGGGGGTCTATTTATAGGTGTAGGAGGCTGGTATTTCGCTCAGATCTCGGGAGACCCTCTCTGGCACGTGACCAGGCCCGTATGTCCAAGCCCGTGAAGTTTCGGTCTGATCCGTGATCGACACGAACAGATTTCGACTCGATCAAGATTTCATCCAATGGAGTCGAAATGTGGCGTGGACATTCTTTAGCATGCACGTAGTCTTCTGTGAAAATTTCATAGCATTTGGACTTGTAGATTAGGAGTTATGATCGATACGAAATAGGGTTCTCGGTTGGCTGTTTCTTTCGACTCGCTCTTGTTCGACTCGCTCTTGTTCGACTCGCTCTCGTTCGCATCGTTGTTCGACTCGCTCTCGTTCGAGTCGCTGCTTGACTTGATGATGTGGCGTTTGAACCCTTGGAGCACTCCGCCTTTGATGCCGCTTTGATCGAGTCGCTCTTGGACATTGCCTCGTTCGTATTGGTAGAAACTCAACTTCGGTCGATTGATGGCAACTCGATGGATTCAATCAGAAGATCCATGATGGATACGAACTATATAGGAGACGGGGTCGAGGGTGATCGATACGAACTATAGCTTCGTATCGATGGAGTCGAATGGTTGCTTTTTGAGGGATGTGGTGCGAATTGAAGTAGAGGTTCTGGGATGGAGTCGAAGAAGAGCGAGTCGAAGTTGTCACTTCTAGATGTTGCGAAGCGAGTCGAAGGAGCGAGTCGACCGGTAGTTGATTTTCATCCAATCTTATATCGCTCATAACTTGAGCATACGAACTCGGATTGACTTGAGATTTGAAACGTTGGCTCTCATAGCTTAGCTTGTCATGTCCTACCGATTTTGGCTCGATCCGGACTCGGACAAAATTCATCGATATCCGTAGTGAGCCCGTGTATAACTGATCTCTAGGATGGGCCGTCATTGGTTACTAGTCAATTCCTTGGTGTTACGGCTTTTCCAAAAGGCGGGATAACATTTGCCCCCCAAAGTACGTCTTGTGGAAACATGATGTGCTTTGAAATGCTGCAATCTTTTCTCTGAATAGCTATCGTTTCTTCGATGAAAGTTGTTGCTCTGTAACGCCATGAGCTGGATGTCCATATCCTGTTGATGACCTGCAAAGAAATTGATAGTTTTATTTGACCTCGAATGACAATCGTTCGAGATCGTATCTCATTTGAGGTGATATGTGACCGTTCGCGGTTGGATGCCGTTCGCGGCGAAGGGTGACCGTTCGCGATCGGGGTGCCGTTCGAGGCGATTTGTGACCGTTCGTGGTCGGGTGCCGTTCGAGGCAATTTGTGACCGTTCGCGGTCGAGTGCCGTTCGAGGCGATTGGTGACCGTTCGTGGTCGGGTGCCGTTCGAGGCGATTTGTGACCGTTCGTGGTCGGGTGCCGTTCGAGGCGATTTGTGACCGTTTGTGGTCGGGTGTCGTTCGAGGCGATTTGTGTGCCCGGGGGGGACTTAGTGTTAACAACGTCAGATTTCACGTTTGAGTGAGTTTCTGAGTTGTTTGTGGTGGCGGTTTATCGCCGTCTCAGAGCATGCCTGAGGACCGTTCGCGATCCCTTACATGTGTAAGTGGCTTAGCCGTCATGGTATCACAAATGGCATGCTTTTATTCAAAACGAGTTTTTCAACAGAAATGTTCAACAAAACCAGGTTCAAATATTAGAAATGGAAAATAAAAGGAAAACAAGGACGTCAAAGTGCAAATACCCACACCGTTGCGATTAGTAGTCGTATCAAAGCATGCCTGAGGATCGTTCGCGGTCCTGTACATGTGTAAATGACTTAATCGCGTTGGTGTGGAGTTTGCTACTTATTCGTCATTACCCCAATCAATTGATGACAAGCTGACGCCTCGATCCTGAGCCGTCCCCAGTAGGTGCAGGTGGTGGTCGCTCCCGTTCCACCGTTGTCGTTCCCCTTCTTACATACTGTGATAGCATACCATTCCGGATATGTCCCTCAACCTCATCCTTCAAGTGTCTGCAGTCGTTCATGTTATGACCATTCAGCTCGTGGAATAAGAAATACTTGTCGGATCTTCTTTCATTGTTGGTTGGATCTCTTCTCATCGCCCTTCGATAGGGAATCTGCCCCCTAGTGTCTTGGTAGATTCGCTCCAAAGTCTCATTCAACTCCGTATAAGAGGTGAATCTTGGTTCCTTTCGTTGTCGCGTCGGTCCATCACTATTATCCTCAGCCTTTCGTTTCCCTTTACCAGTCCCTGAGTCTGTTCTAGGAGGATTCTCCCCTTTGACTGCATAAACCTCGGTTCCTTCTCCTTCCTCTCTTTCACCATTTGCATCCTCTAATCGCAAAAATCCTTCAGCCTCGTGATAAAATTATCCTAGATTCATTGGGGGATCCCTTGTTAACGAATTCTTGAACTCTGTGCCATCAGCTATGCCAGATACAGCCGCCATCAAAACCATGGATGGATCGGGTCGATCCACTGATGTTGCCGCTGCATTGAATCGCGTCAGAAAGTTCCTCAAAGACTCCCCGCTTCTTTGCTTCAGTGCTGCCAGACTCATCACATTTTTGGGTCTTGAAATATGAACTCTGAATTGCCTCATGAACCTTTCAGTCAAATCGGTCCATGTTCCAATGGAGCCACTCTCCAGTTGTCTGAACCATAGTGCTGCGATGTCTGTCAAATACAATGGGAAGCACCGGGCCATGACCTCCTTCGATGCCCCCAACACCTCCATATGCCTCACGTATCGTGTCAGATGCACTGCAGGATCTGTCCTTCCATTGTACGTCTCTAATGTTGGTAGCTTAAATTCTGGTGGATTCCTGGCTTGCCTGATCATAGGAGCAAAGGGACTCCTATTCATATCCTCCAGATCTCTATTCACTAGTCCGCCTCTCATGGCTCGTCTGACCATCTTCGTCAATCTGTCAATATCTCCAAGTTGTAGTCCTGGTCCGTCATTTCCGATTTGCCCCCCGAGTTCACGAGGGATTCCTGGAGTCTGCTCTTCTGAACGAGCATTCGCTTCTCTATCAACGCCGCGCTGCGCAGCTTCTCCTGGTACTGCTCCTGGGATCGGATCAACATGCTCTGGGTAAGTGCCCCCTAGTTCTGGGGCTGTGCTAGATGGTCCTACTCCGTTCTGAACTCTGGTTGCTCCTTGATTTTGCGCTTCAAGCTGCCCAATCTGAAGAAGCAAGTTCTGGATCATTTCCTCTTGTCTTTTCATCATTGTCTCTATCTCATTCCTGGTGATGAAGATTGATGTCTGGTTTGCACCTGAGGAAGCCTCTTGACTCCCTTCATGCTGACTTCTCTCTGGCCTTTGTCTTCTATTTGATTGCCTTGTCATAGCTCTTATAGATCTGAATTCTTCAAGCTTTTAAATCTGGTATAGCGGGTGCTAGTTCTTCTCAGTGAAAGCGTCAAAATGTTTGCGCCAAAAATGGTCACAAACCCCAAATGTCGTGAAAACACCAGTGTATGAACACAAATCAGCAATATATATAATCACAGATCTCAGATCTAAGTATTGTAGAGGATAAAAATAAAGAATAATAAACTTAAAGAGGAAAGCAATAGACAGAGACACAAGATTTATAGTGGTTCGGCGATCTTGCTTACGTCCACTCTGAAGTAGTTTGCTTTATTGATCTTTATTTGATGTTTACAATTGATTTCAGCAAATTATAATGAATAACAATGATTTGCAGCAGTGAATCTCGGTAGTAGCAGCAGCAATGGAGTTCAGATCTGGATCTGGCAAAGTCTCGGCGTTGGAGAGCTTCCAAGAGAAGAAGAACCCCCTTTTCTATTGGCTTTGGGGGTCTATTTATAGGTGTAGGAGGCTGGTATTTCGCTCAGATCTCGGGAGACCCTCTCTGGCACATGACCAGGCCCGTACGTCCAAGCCTGTGAAATTTCAGTCCGATCCGTGATCGACACAAACAGATTTCGACTCGATCAAGATTTCATCCAATGGAGTCGAAATTTGGCGTGGACATTCTTTAGCATGCACATAGCCTTCTGTGAAAATTTCATAGCATTTGGACTTGTAGATTAGAAGTTATGATCGATACGAAATAGGGTTCTCGGTTGGCTGTTTCGTTCGACTCGCTCTCGTTCGCATCGTTGTTCGACTCGGTCTTGTTCGAGTCGCTGCTTGACTTGATGACGTGGCGTTTGAACCCTTGGAGCACTCCGCCTTTGATGCCGCTTTGATCGAGTCGCTCTTGGACATTGCCTCATTCGTATTGATAGAAACTCAACTTCGGTCGATTGATGGCAACTCGATGGGTTCAATCAGAAGATCCATGATGGATACGAACTATATAGGAGACGGGGTCGAGGGTGATTGATACGAACTGTAGCTTCGTATCGATGGAGTCGAATTGTTGCTTTCTGAGGGATGTGGAGCGAGTCAAAGTAGAGGTTCTGGGATGGAGTCGAAGAAGAGCGAGTCGAAGTTGTCACTTCTAAATGTTGCGAAATGAGTCGAAGGAGCGAGTCGACCGGTAGTTGATTTTCATCCAATCTTGTATCGCTCATAACTTGAGCATACGAACTCGGATTGACTTGAGATTTGAAATGTTGGCTCTCATGGCTTAGCTTGTCATGTCCTACCGATTTTGGCTCGATCCGGACTCGGACAAAATTCATCGATATCCATAGTGAGCCCGTGTATAACTGATCTCTAGGATGGGCCGTCATTGGTTACTAGTCAATTCCTTGGTGTTACGGCTTTGCCAAAATGCGGGATAACAAAGATGATTGTTCGTGTATATTATTTTTGTTATGCGATTTATATATCGTTATATTTGAATGAAAAAATAACTTTTACCATTTTTGTTTATATGAATATGATATATACATATTGAAACCGTCATATTTTAAGATTTACTAGATTAATTAATGAATATTTGTTAATTGAATTTATTCAAATAGTTTAAATTGAAGATTGCATAATTAATTTGAATATACTATCTTAGATGTACAATATTAGATGATATTGAGGAGTTTTGTAAATAACTGTAGAAATTTCATAATGTAGGTGCTTGCTATTAAAAAAAGAATTTAACAATGTAATGCATGGTAAATATATTACTATAAATGAATTATAAATTAAATTTTTCATTATTATTTATGTTATCAGATTGATGTATCTGTAAATTTAAATGATTTGTTTACCATTTTTGTTAATATGAATATGGTACAAATATTGAAATCTATATACTTTATTGAATCATTAGACAAATCAATGAATAATAGTTTACTAAATTTATCTAAATAGTTTTAAAATTACGTAGTTATTTCTATTATATGAATGTAAATATAGAATATTAGAAGAAAATTAAGGGATTTTTGCAGATGGTTATAGAAAATTTAAAATGTAGGCATTCAACAATAAAAACAAACAAAAATGCTAGGGGATTGATGCTTTGAGTTGGGCTAGCTGAAAGGGGGACCGGTGTGGCGGGTAGTCAAATTCTCTAGCTCTACTCTCCGGAGTAGGGTAAAAAAACATAATTTTATAATGCACTGTATGATAAATTTATTAAGATAAAATGTATTTAATTTGTAATTATTGTATTTGTGTACTCTAAGTTATGTAATCACTTATGTATTTTAGCATTAATGAAAAATAATTTACTAATTCATCACAATGTTGGAGTTTGCCTTTTTGATCACCAGGATTATTCATTGAGGCACGATTACAATGTTTTCTTTAAGAAATTGATCGCCCCCACTACAAAGTTGATTACTTATAGGTTTTGATGACGGTGTACCTCTAGGATACAACAAAGAACCTCCCTGTAAAAATCAAGTGTCTACAAAATCTTTTTATGAGATTACAAGAGAGCGATGTGGTATGCATCAAAATTAACTAAACACCCAATAAACAGAGATCTAATAGAGTCTCGAATCCTAAGTGTGATCCTGGTGCTAGTTTTTAGGAAGTCTTTGATCGTCAAATATGTTACTAGTGGATCATATATTATCTAACTTGTGTATAATATGCAAGTGTATGAGCTAATGCTATAGTAGACAATAAATAGTAAAGTATAAAAAGCGTGCAAACTAGAATTTTTATACTAGTTCGGACCTTCCGTCCTACGTCCAGTCTCGAAGCTCCCCTTCGGTATTTACTAACCAAAAAGCCCTCACTTTACCCGGAGGAACAGGCTTAATACAAAAGTATTTTGTTGACAATTATGTGTTCTGAATAACACGGATATTGACTGTACAATATAATTCTTTCTATAATCTCCTTTGAGTGGTATTGTTTATGTGCACTTTGACTTTTAGGAAGCAATATAACCAAAATATAAATTCTGGTTATTTGAATGATTGAGAAAATTGAATCAGTGAAAGCACAGAAGTAAGAATATAGAATAAGAGTATCGAAACCTGGGTTGGTGTTAGCCTCAATCATTTAGTGCTATTTATAAGATTCAAGAGTTATTTCTTGAAGAGAAGTAACCATTACCTTTCAAAGAGTTGCAGTGTTTGAGTAAATTCAGTGTATTGAAAAATTCAGAAGGAAGCAACCTTTCATAAAAATAGCCGTTATGTTTCAGAAATAATGTCACAGACATTTGTAGAAAATCATAGACGTCTGTCATTACAATGATTAAATTTTTTGTGTAATGTCACAAACATCTGTGTTTTTTCACAAACGTCTGTGAATTCAGTTATCTTTTAATTTTGAAAACGTGAATTTGTGTTTTGTGAATCACTCAAGAAGATTTTACATATTTATTTAAGACTAAATACATCCTTACTAGTAAAAGTCTCTCCTTGCCTGTCTTCTAGCGATGATCTTGTTGCGTGTACCTGCATATTTATGATGTTTATATTGTATATGTGTGTCTGTATAGTTGTTGTCATCGAAACTAAGAATGGAGGTTCTAACATTCTCCCTTTTTTGATGATGACAACTATACAGTCACTTTATAATGTATAATTATATTTTTACTCCCCCTAAGTATGTGATCTCCCCCTATATATATGCATATCTTTTTCTCCCCCTTTGACATTATTAAAAAGAACATTACAGATATATGAAACAAACACAGAAATCACATCACAGTTACACAAACAATCTAAAAAATATAACCACAGACACAATAATATTGAGAAAACATAGTCAAGATCACAAACATGTTTCATACAGAACAAACACAGAAAAAACAAGATGAAGCAAATAATAGTCTTGAAATAGAAATAAAAAAATGGCTTACTGAGAAGAATACGAAAAAACCCCCATAGTTCTCATAGTAGTCCCAATATGATGATGGGTCTGTTTGAAAATCTCTGGGCCAATGATGTTGATTGGTGTACTCCACATTCTCTTGAATGGTCAATCCTTGCATCGTCATATAATCCTGCTGAGATGTAGGCCGGTCGGCATCCGGGTTTGGCCGTGGACTTCCATCACTTTCCTCTTCTTCTTTTTCATCCTCCGAAACCACAATTGTTTTTCCTATATTTGTGTGCAATGGTTGAGGAGGAGAATGTTGAGAAAGATAGAGTGGTGTTTGTTCACGACGAGGAGGTGTTAGGGATGGTGATGAAGATGAAGATGTAGACCTACCTCGAACTTTTCTCATAATTTTTCCTAATCCAAAAACGACTTTTTCTAAAGTCATTTCAACCTTAGTCATACGAGTCGAAAAAGATCGTTCTAGTCCAATCATTCTCTTCCTCCAGTTTCTTTTGATTTTTGGTAATGATTCCCCGATTCTGTAAAATTACATCGCGACCCAATTTATTGTGGCTGAGGGAAATTCGGGCTTCTAAGATGTCGGGATCCGACTGGTATTCCCGAGGAGAATGAGGTGCTGAAGGCTGAGAAGAAGATACAGACCTTTTTTCTTGTTGATGTTGGTTTCGGAGTTTCCATTGTTCAAATGGAATAATGGGAGGAGAAATTGTTGGGATTTGCATTAAGGACACAAATCTCTTCCTACTATCTTGATTGGTATTTCTTCGTATTGTGACATATACGAAGGCACATTTAAATCTCTTAACATTCTCCTTACGTATGGAGCATAAAGAATAGTCCTTTTGTGTTGACTCCAAAAACTTTTCTTTTTGGTCATGTATGAATTTTGCCCAATTGACGGGAAGTTGAGCATATATAGCATATAATGCTTTATGCCCATTTTCATGAATTTGCTCATGACTACCTAATATAGGAATAATGGTACTAATTATCATTCTAGTTAGTAGACGAGTTCTTGGTCGAAGATAGATTGACCTCCATTAGGGCATTTCATCTTTCCAAAGTTGATGAGTTACTTCGTTTCTAGGTAACACACTATAGTCGGGAATTTCTTCCAAGCCTATACCTTCGTATGAACATTCTAGGATTCGTCCTAAGGTAAACACATAAATTTTTATCGTTTTTCCATATACACTCGTCCATAATCATCCATCATCGTTTTTAGGTTTCCAAATCTTTTCACTACAAAGATTTGAGTAGAAGAGATAAATTGCTAAAGGATCTATTATTACCCTATTCGATTCAATGTCAATAAGATTTCTGCAACCCGCATTGGTAGTCAAGCTATAGAGATCATATTCTATATTAGCATGTATGTTATAGAACGGACCTGTATGAAATCCTTTGTTGGTTAAAGCTTGGAATCTATTGATGGCAATTTTCTCATTTCTTAGCCAATTTGTGATTTGAACTTCATTCGCAATTTGAGTAGCTCCGGAAGAAGATTGGGCGTGTTTTAATCTTTTTGAAAGGGTTTTTTGGGAGCCATTGAAGAAAATTTGGGAATTTTGAAGTTTTAGGGTTTTAGATTTGGAATAGAATGAGTGAAGGTTGGTAAAAAAATGAAAGGATGGGGTCAAATCATTTATATAGAGGCAGGTAGAGCAATTGTTCGAAGATAGCCACAGACGTTCGTGGTTTTAGGATTATGAAACCTGAATTCCTTCACAGACGTCTATGATTTTTTTACAAATGTTTGTGGGTTCAGGAATAAAATACCCGAATATTGTCACAGACGTTTGTGGATTTCCACAAATGTCTATGGTTATAGGAAAAATATTTCCTGAACCTTGCCACAGACATCGGTGGTTTTCCACAGACGTTTGAGCTCCGTATGTATGTGATTGTGCTTAATTTTTGAATATTTGTTATGATACAATTACTTGTTATATATATAAATGACCATGATACAAAGTTTCGAAGTAAATAAAAATAGTTTTTGAAGTTATTTAAATAATTATATTCGGAGAGGTAGGAGACTGCAGAGATGTTATATTTGTCTTCATTCGAGTTTGATTTTTTTGTTCTTGTAAATCCTACGAGTTTGGTTCATATTTTATTGGTGACCAACTCGGAATATCATATGCACCCTCTATCTTGGTATTTTCAACAAATGGACGGAGAGGAGACCAAAATGAGTGAGATGGAGCACGTGGTTGTTGCTCTTGATTAGACGGACCTTCTCCCCATATATTTCGGGAAGTGATATTGTGCGGTCTAACTGGTGTTTCTATTTGTCGAGGTGATTTTTTGTGGAGAAAATCCTTGGTTGGAGAGTAGCCACAAATAGACAGTATGCATCTTTCGAATGATTTTAGATGGCGTCCTTATCGTTTTTGTTCGTAGTACATTTCTCTTTGTACTCCTATTATCTCTTGCCGATAGTGGAAGATTTCGTCAACTTTATTTTCCAAAGATGATGAATCAAGATTAATGGCTCTTTTTTACTTTCTTTCCTTTTGGAGAATATCCAGTGCGATAGACATTTTAGACATAGATTTATTCGATGGAGGAGTCGTAGTTTTTGGAGAGACATGTACACTTTTTGATGACGGTGAGCTGAAGTCTAAAGCGGAGTATGTTGAATCGTGATTTGAAGACATGTTGAATTCATAATATAGTTGGTGGAACCTAGAGAATATATAAAAAATGAAGTAGTTTGATATTTATAACTAGCAACCTTTGTTCTTTAAATATTCTTTAAGTTTACTAAATTTAGGTATACAATATTTGTGATGAAAATCATTATGACCACTAAAAACACACAGAGTTTTTATAGTGGCTCGACACTCTTTGGTTTTGTCCACTTTATATCTTTTATTATGATCACCGTTGTAAAAATCCTTTTAGGACTTTGACTAGCTCTACCTAAGCATTAGACAAGGCTTACCGTCCAACGATTTGCCTAGGCCCGCCTAGACAAGATTTATTGTCTCAAGTAAGAATCTAAATATGTATTTGGGCACTAGTTAGGCATTATTTAAGGTTTAGAGCCACGTACAAGCATAATGTGCTAGTTTTATGCGGTCTTGCCTCCATGGCTACTCCAAAGCGCATCCAAAATCCAATATTTTCATTCATATCAATTGCCACTAAATAAAATACTAAAATTTTATCCAAAATACATGAATTATCAAAAAAGCCAAATTTCGATTAATCCTCGATTAATCCTCATCTTAACGAATAATCCATACTTACCGCCTAAAGTTCACATCCTAATTTTTACAACCTTGATTATGATTCTTCGACATACAATTATCATAGTGCTTGCTAGATCTTTCCGGATCGATTACAACAATTATGGCTCACTAGATCTATAATTGGCAAAGTTGTGGTATCATAAATCTTGAGGTTGGTCCATCACAACTCAATATTGGATGGTGGACTGAATGATTGGTGGTGATTGGGTGAGATTGGGATGATTCCTTTATACCCAAAAGTTCTTTAGAAATTAGGTTCGACTAATTCGATTTGGTGGTTTCTAATGCTCCAAATTTATCTGTTATTACTGTTTATTTATGGTATTTATAGGCGTGTCCTACAAAATAGGCACTTACCATGTATAACCAATTCGATTTGGTAGCATTCTGTTAGATGGTAAACCGTTAGATGGTAAACGGTTAGGTGGTAAACAATTAGGTAGGATACTCCTTACCGAACTATTTTTCCTGTTTGATACTTACTCCATACTGAACAGTTTCTCCTATTTGGCACTTACTCCCTATCGAATCATTTCTCATGTTCGGCCTTTACTCCCTGCCGAACCTTTTTTGTTATTCCTTTCTCACCGATCTTCTTTGTGTCATAACTTCTTTGTTTTAAGTCAGAATTATAAAATTTAGACCTATAGCTTTGTATTATCGAATAAAACACTGCAATGTGCTTGGATGTTTTGTTTGGGTGAAGTTGGTAGTAGATCTCCAAGGTGAAGCCCAAATCGGTTATGTAGTATACCATTTTTAAGATGACCATATCTTTCAGTTTGTAGCTTGGATTTATATATGATTTCGACCAAGGTGCATATCTGGTGCTTACGCATCTTTTCCACTTAGAGTGGGTGTGTTTCAAGACTATGACAAATTTGCCATAGCACTTTGCCCCTAAAGTATGCTTTGTGGATATAAAATCTGCTTTGTTAAACATTGTTTTCAACTATCTTTGTATTACCATTATCTTGTAATCTATACTGTTGTAATAGTAGCTAAAGTAAAAAAGAAATTTCTTATAGTGGACGTAGATCAACTTTGATCGAACCACTCTTGACTCTTATTTCTTTACTTTATCGCTTACTATTATTGTTGATAAGATTTTTCGTCTCACAGCACCTCAACTGATCACGGAAGCGATAATAGAGTACTACCATGAATTTGAATTAACAAACTTAAGTGATATTAAGTTTACGTTTAGGTAGTAACAATGTTGCTAGGAGGTTACATAATTAGGTAGTTGCAATTTAACTGTTTGTCAACATGTCAAATCAAACTTGTATTTGGTTAACGAATGAAATTGAGAAGAATCTGATGAAAAGAAAGTAAATAATAGTACATGAAAATAAAAGACATGGGAATTTTACATGGTTCGAATTCCTTTGAATCCTATATCCATGGGTCAAATCTTTGTTTATATATTTCCTCTCGGTATAAGTTTTTAGTCAAAGAAATAAAAAGATACAATTTTCTAAATTCCAAAAGAGGATCCCCTTATCATTATAGTGTTTCTCCTATTTATAGTATGGAGATGCATGTGAATTGCCACAATCCCTCATCTGCTATTTTGATTTCTACTTTGGATCATGCTATGTGTCATGCATCTATATTGTTCATTTGACATGCACGGACTACTAACGTATCTTTGACGGAAAATAATGGTTTGAGTGGTTGAATTTTGGGCTTTAGTGGGGAGTTTGAAAATGAAGTGGGATCATATGGAATCGAGGTGGGAAACTCAATTTCAAATGGATCTGGCGCTGTTGATTTGAAGAAGTGAATGATTTGTGTACTACCTCGGGAGGATATTGAGAGCTATTCTTTTGTTTTGGGGTGTCACTGACCCTTGAAATCGAGGTTGTAATAACGACATTATATTTGAAAAGAAATCTACACAAGAGATTGGTGGGACTGGATGTAGGGTAACTCCAAACCAGTATAAAATTCCGGTGTGTTCTTTCCTTTACTACTTTTATTTACTATTTGCATCTGTGTTTGGTTCGGTGATTGTCTTTGTGTTTGTAAATTGCATCTGTTTGGGTTTAATTTAAAAAGATTTCAAAAAGATTCATAAAATTAATTAAACACTATCCACCCCCTCTAGTGTTAATTCTGCCTTAAGATCCGTAATCCCCATTTCCTATATTTGGTATCAGAGCATTGGTTTTCAAAGTTATCATAATCTGAATTTTGAAAAAGTTTAAAATGGCAATATTTGGAGATTTTGTTAACACTAGTTTAAAACTGTCCAAATCATCATTGTCTCATAAGTCTACATATTGTTATTATAGAAAATCAAGTTATCTACCGAATTAGTGTGTTGTGCAGGAACAGATGTGTTATATGGCTCTTGAAGAATCAACACTCAATGGACAAATGGTGCAAATCAAGAAAAACAAATGGATACTTGATAGTGGATGTTCAAGACATATGACTGGTAATCCGGAGATACTGAATGACATAATTTATGAAGATGGAGGAATGGTCAACTTTGGAGACAATTCAAAAGGATATGTGATTGGCATCGGCAATGTTAGTAACTCTAAAACTCCTACTATTTCTGATGTTTTGTTGGTTAGGAATCTAAAACACAACTTACTTAGCATAAGTCAACTATGTGACAAGGGCTACAAAATTAAATTTGACAAGGATAAGTGTCATGTCGAAGATAATAAATCAAATATTATCTTTGAAGAAATTAGGAATAAAAATATTTATATTCTCAGTATGAAAATCTCAAATGATAACCTATGTCTTTTGGCTAATACAAGTGACCCTTCAATTTGGCATAAAAGATTTGGGCATTTGAATTTCAAACTTTTATCTAGACTTTCAAAACTTGATCTAGTAAGAGGTCTTCCTAAAATGGATTTTAAAGTAGATAGTATATGTGATGCTTGTCAATTAGGAAAACTTAGGAAGAGTTCATTCAAATTGAAAGATATGATTTCAACTTCAAAACCTCTTGAGTTACTTCATTTAGATCTATTTGGTCCATCTCAAATTCAGTCAATAAATCACAGTAAATATGTTTTTATAATTGTAGATGATTATTCTAGATTTACATGAACAATTTTTTTGAAACATAAAAGTGATGCTTTTGATTTATTTAAAACTTTTGCAAAAAGAATTCAAAATCAACTTTCTTTAAAAATCAAAACTATTCGTAGTGATCGCGGTGGAGACTTTGAAAATGAAAATTTTGAGAATTTCGGTAATAATAAAGGAATAACTCATAAATTTTCTTTTCCAAGAACTCCACAACAAAATGGAGTGGTGGAGCGTAAAAATAGGACGATTCAAGAGTGTGCAAGAACTATGCTTTCAGATAGTAAATTACCAAGAAATTTTTGGGCTAAAGCAGTCGCTACAGCTTGTTACATTTTGAATAGGATTTTAATTAGACCTCTAACCAATAAAACACCATATGAACTTCTTTTCAATAAGAAACCAAAGGTATCTTATTTTAAAGTTTTTGTAAGTAAATGCTTTATTATAAATACAAAGGACAATTTGGATAAATTTGATCCTAAATCCGACAAAGGAATCTTTATCAGATATTCTAATAGAAGTAAAGCATACAGAGTTTTCAATTTAAAAACTAACACCATTGAAGAAACAATACATGTATCTTTTGATGAAAATTTTAAAGATTTGTTCAAATAAATGATGTAGATGATTTTGTTACTTTAAATAATGAATCAAATGAAACAAATTGTGAAACTGTTCATCCTAATAAAAGGACCGACTTTTAAAAGATCATCCTATAGAAAATATACTAGGAAATATTGAATCTGTTGTTAGAACTAGAAATCAACTAAACAAGATGAGTAATGTAGCTTTTATATCAACTATTGAACCCAAAAATCCAAAGGAAGCATCATCTGATGATTCATGGATTCTTGCTATGCAAGAAGAACTGAATCAATTCACCAGAAATGATGTATGGGAACTTGTTCCTAGACCTGAGGACAAAACTATAATAGGAACTAAATGGGTGTATAAAAATAAAATGAATAAACAAGGTGAGGTCGTTAGAAATAAAGCTCGGTTAGTTGCGCAAGGTTATTGTCAAGAAGGAGTAGACTTTGATGAAACCTTTGCACCCGTAGCAAGATTAGAACTCATTAGAATTATACTTGCTTTCGCAATCCACAAGAATTTTAAATTATTTCAAATGGATGTCAAAAGTGCCTTTTTAAATGGTTCTGTTAAAGAGGATGTTTATGTTGAACAACCTCCACTTTTTGAAGAAGAAAAGTTTCCAAATCATGTTTACAAATTAAAGAAGCATTATATAGTGTGAAACAAGCTCCTAGAGCCTGGTATGATAGACTAAGATCTTACCTATTACAGTCAAATTTTGAAACTGGTAGAGTAGATAACACTCTTTTTATTAAAAGGAACAAAAATGATATCCAATTAGTACAGATTTATGTAGATGATATCATTTTTGGATCAACAAAAAATGAAATGAACAAAGAGTTTTCTGAAATAATGACAAAAGAGTTTGAGATGAGTCATATGGGTGAACTTACTTTCTTTTTAGGATTGCAAATAAAACAATTAGATAATGTTATTTTCATTAGTCAAGAAAAGTATGTTAGGGATCTGGTTAGTAAGTTTGGTATGACCACTGCGAGTGGAAAACCCACTCCTATGGCAACCAATGAAGCCTTGGATAAAGAAGACAAGTCAAAAGATGTTGATCAAAAACTATACAGGGGAATGATCGGATCACTACTCTATATAACTGCGAGTAGGCCTGATATCTTGCATAGTGTATGTCTCTGTGCAAGATACCAATCTCAACCCAAAGAAACCCATTTAAAGGCTGTTAAACGTATCATAAGATATGTTAAACACACTTTAGACTATGGCCTATTTTACCCTAAAATGATTCATTTGATTTAATCTCATATTGTGATGCTGACTATGCTGGTTGTAAATCGGACCGAAAAATTACAAGTGGAACTTGTCACTTTTTAGGACATTCTCTGGTTTCCTGGTTTAGTAAAAAGCAAAATATTGTCTCACTATCAACAACTGAAGTAGAATATATCTCTACTGCTTTGGCTTGTTCTCAAGTTATCTATATGCAACAGATCCTAAAGGATTTTGGATTAAATATTTCAAAATCACCAATTTATTGTGACAATACAAGTGCAATAAATTTATCCAAAAATCCTACTCATCATGCCAGAACCAAACATATTGGTATCAGACATCATTTTCATAGAGATAATATAAGTAAAGAGATTATTTCTCTTGAATTTATCAACACTGAGAATCAAATAGCCGATATTCTGACCAAACCCTTGAATCAATCAACCTTTACTAAATTAAGAAGAGAACTATGTATTTGTTCTATAACTGAGATATAGAATATAGATATAGCAACATATATATTTAAATAAATAGAGAAAAACAAAATCGTCAAAATTTTCAAAGGGATGTCGACATGCCCCTACCCCCCATGTCGACATACAATGGTTAGATTTGAAAATTTGATTTTCCCTCTAAAATCAGTTTGGTGGTTATATAACCACAATATTTCGAATTCATCTGTCTTCTCACTTCATTTTCTCTGTAATAAACTTCTGAAAATACAAAGTAATGGCTTCCTCTTCTAAATCAAACCAAAATGCAACCATTTCCTTCCCTTCTCCTAATTTTGGTCCATTCCAACGTACTATATTGGCTCGAGTAATGAAGATCGAGGAAATCATGAAGGATTCTCTACAAATGCTGACTGAATTACAAGTCGTGCAAATAAGGATGGCAAAGGAACAAGAGAAACAATGCAAGATTATTAGAAATTTGCAAAAATTTCTAATGGATAATCATGCAGACCCTATTGTGATTGAAGATGATTCCTCTAACATATGTATTCATAATCCATTAGAGAACGATGAAGAATAAGAAGAAGAAGAAGAAGAGGAGGAAGAAGCGCAAATAGATGAGGACGATAATGTTGTTTGCGTTGGAGAAGTCTGTTTTGACACAAATGGTAATTTGGTCGAACAACATGGAAACTTTTATCTCTATTACCCTAATTGTTCGATTCACAAGTCACCAATTGTCAAGGACTCTCGTTAGATTGTTATTAGATTAATGTTTTTATATTTTGTGTACTTGTATATATTTGTGTCTATGTTTCATATATATATATGTGTGTGTGTGTGTGTGTAATGTAACATCATATATATTTGCATATACTTCGTTATTAGCATTTAGTTCCATAGTATTAGTTTAAGGGGGAGTTATGTAGTTTAGGCTTAGTTTTGTTGATGACAAAGGGGGAGAATTATAAAATAGGATAGTTAGGCTTAGATTAAGGGGGAGTCAGAGTAGAATCAGAGTTTGGTGGAGTATATTTTATAAACATAGGTTTTCATCATCAAAAAGGGGGAGATTGTTAGTTCCTGAGATGATGGTTTTGATGACAACAACCTTAGGACTTGTTATAAAATATAAATACTAATATCTTTGTCTAGAAATATATGTATATGCAGGATATATGTGCAGGTACTGAGAATGAAGACTGTACAGTATAGAGATTCAAGATTGACGAATTCAAGATTGTAGAAATCAAGACTGAAGACTCATGAGTATCAAGATTATCAAGAGTTCAAGATATCAAGGTAAGTAATAGAGTCTAGATTTATGTTAAAACTTCATAATAACAGTAAAATCTTTATTCGGAATTTATTTGTGGATTGGAATCCACCTCTCGCTTTAATAGTGGGATGGAACCCACGACCTCTTTAGTGGGATGGAACCCACGACCTTCTCTAGTAGGATGGAATCCACGAAATTTTCAAAATGACTTATTTTTAGATTTTTTCAAAACTATCTTTTTAAAAAGACATCTCTCTCGGTTTAAATATTTTAGCCTTAATTCAAAAAATATTTTTAATCATTTTAATTTCAAAATCATTTCTTGTTTCTAAACTATCTTCTGGTTTTAATGTTTTAGCTTTAATCTCAAAATATTTATATATATAGTTTTTATTACTTTTATATTTTATAAGATCACTTTCCAAAGGTTTTTATAATCATAAAGTATATTCAAAATAGTTTACAAAGTTCTACGATTGTATCAACAAACTTTAGAAAGAAAATCTCTTTTAAAACAAAATTCAATTTTCAAAAAATACTAGGGGATGTCGACATGCCTATACCCCCCATGTCGACATGGTAGCCGTAGATTTCAAATTTCAAATTTTCAAAAGAAGTGTCTATTTGTCATAACCTTTCGCGAATGGACATGACCGTTGTTCTCATATAAATACCAGTTGTTTTCAATAAATTTTAAGTTAGGTTTTCTTCATTTCTTCACTCCTTTTTCTCCACTCAAATATTCTCTTATATTTCAAATGCTTTAACAAAATTCTGCCGAAATCCTAAGTGAATCAAACTCGAACCGTCTCTAGTTTGATTCTCTACCACTCTCTCTCAAAGATCTCAGTACTATTCAGAGTTATAGGATCATTTGTAATCAAAGATTGAAAGATCGAAGTGTATCGAGTCTCTCTCTATCAAAGTGTGATTGGAAACAGTGTGATTGTGGCCTGTAAATCAATTGGATGTGATTGTAGCCCGTAAATCAATTAGGTGATCTTGTAGCCTGGTTAAATCAAGAGAGTTTGCCGTGGACTTAGAGACAGGAGGGTGTATCTCATGGTCTTAAAATCGAGGTTGTAATATTGACATTATATTTGAAAAGAAATATGCACAAGAAATTATGTGGGACTAGATGTAGGGTAACTCCGAACCAGTATAAAATTTCGGTGTGTTCTTTCCTTTACTGCTTTTATTTACTATTTGCATCTGTGTCTGGTTCTGTGATTGTCTCTGTGTTTGTGAATTGCATCTGTTTGGGTTTAATTTGAAAAGATTCATAAAATTAATTAAACACTATTCACCTCCCCTCTAGTGTTAATTCTATCTTAAGATCTGTAATCCGCATTTCCTCCACTTAAACCGACTAAGGGAGAGTAATTATAATTTTCTAATATGTGTATTAATACACAACTTCCTATATATCTTGACTCATAATGTAATTATTGGCTTATCTCTTACAGAAGCAGACAATTATTGGTCGGAAAAAGCATTAAGGTTATAACGGTTAAGGTGAAAAATAAACTTTTCACATTTATTGTGGTTTACACCTTATAGAAATGCTAGTAGAAGTTTTATATACCAACTAGTAGTAGCAAGTAAATTATGGACTTAAGGGTGAGTAAAGAAGACTAGTACCATGAGACCCATATGATAGGAATATGATATTGATAGCATGAAGGAGGACCTTACAAATTAAAGGTAGATTTCCTAATTAAAGCAGAAACCTATTTATTTAAAGGAACGGCTAGAGTATTTCCATGTTAAAGTTGGACACTGTATTAAAAAATAAACTTGAGTTAACCATTTTTGAAAAGAAGGATGGAAACCTTATGCACTAAAGCATTGTTACGTACAAGTGAGATTAAGTAATTATGCTGCTATTGTCTATTGCAATTTAAGTGACAAACCAATGAAAATATTTTAAAGAGAAAGAGAAAGTCGGGTTATGATTTTATATAAACTAATCAGACTGACTTTATGGAAATTGTTTAAAAAGTAAAAGTAGAGAATTGGATAAAAAGCGATTTTCAATAACTGTTTTAAATTTTTTATTTTGTCTTTTAGGCACATTGTTATACATACCTTCAATCTGCACTTTTCTTTTAATAATAGAACTTTTGGAAAAAATAAAAATAAAAATAAAAATTGAGAAGCATGTATGATCTGACTTTTGAACTCCATTTCTAAATAAGAAATTAATGGTATTTGAAAAAATATTATCAATGTTTTTGTCAAACTCTAAAATAAAAAAAGTAATAAGCTAAAATACCACATTTTCTTTAAAAATACGTTTTAGTGAAATTTCTTATTTATGAAAGAATTTTTTTAAAATGGTGTGTTTTATGCACATCTTGCTAAGATAAGCTCAAACGTTTTGATAATTTAATTAAAGAAGGATAATACAATCTTAGTAAGAAGGAAACTCTTATTAAGGTGAAAAGAGAGTTTTATAGTTTTAAACTTATTAGTTTTATAGAAATAAAGTTGAAATCAAAGGTTTTGATTTAAAAAGGGTAAAGTGAAAATATCATGACTATCACTTAAACTTAAAAAGAAAAGAAATAGATCAGGGTTAGATAAATAGACCAAACAACCAATTAGGAAAGAATTTGACTATGGAATTTGGAAGCCTTGAAATGATGGGGACATAGATAAAAAGGAAACATGGGAATTTAGTGACATTTCCAATCAACGGTTGAATTGGAAGGACTTAGTACTAGGTGAAACTTCCTGTAGTAGTGAAGGATGAGCACCACCTTCTACCTTTTTACCTAAGTATGGTTTGAATCGTACAATCTTCATGTCAGGAAGTTTAAAAAGTATGGTTTGGGGAAAGCATATTCCAGAATAATGAAAGAGTAAGCCAAGATGGTTATTATCGAGGGGTGTTATATATGCAAAGAGCTTTATTTAGTTTAAAGTGTAAAAAGGGACAAGTAGGGTCAACTTCACTTCTTATATAGTAAGTTAAGTGACAAAGGGTTGATCCGGACAATGGTTGACGCCATGTAGGTGAGGATATGATACCTGTAGGCTATGGGCGGTTCAGGTATTGTGTTGTTTAACTATGGGCTACAGGCGGACTAGATTGACATGAGTAGGAAGTTATATTAGTGGGAGAATAGTCCCCATAGTAACATTATGTGGAAATTGGTTTCCACAGTAGCCTACGGCCGGTGTTACCTTGTTGGGCTCTATCATTGTGAATGTGTTCCAAGTATGCCTATGTAAACATTGGAATTGAATGGTTAGAAATTTGCACATATTTGAATCAGGAAAATGTTGGGTATTAGTAGTCCCTGAAACTTATAGATCATGTGATAGTTCCAGATTTGTAGATTTGAATGATATGTGTAAGTAAAATGTAAATTAAGTTATCATAGTAAATTGATGGGATTTAGGTGATCCCAGATTTTATTGGATAGTTAATATGGGTTAGTAGACATAAATGAAAGTAGTGATAAATTGGAAATGAGATTTAAGTAAGTATTTTAATTCATTGAAATATAGAGGGTTGCAAGGTAATTTCTTATGGATTATCAAGTTCACATTTATAAATAAAAGTGTATCGTTTGAAATGACAAGGAATACGCCCAAATGGAAAAAGATGTATAAAATAGTGATACTTACTGTATTTTGTACTATTATTTCAATAATCATGAAAAAGATAATTTCTTGTAATTCGAAATGTGACACATATTCTCCTTTTGGGATAAGATATAGAATTTACACTATCAATCTTTCCTTTGGAAGAGATGTAGCTCCAATGGATTAAAATACAAAAACCCCTAAAGCATAAACCAAAGTAATGGTCATCATGTTATTGGATTAAAATGGTGAGGCATTATTCCATATTGAGTTATCTCAACCATGAAATAATTGAAATAAAGTGAGAAGATGTTATGTTTGGTATAAAGGTCTTATTTATGGGAGGACATTAAGAGATGGTAAAGTTTTAGAAGTTTAAACCACAAAAAGTATCCTACATAAGATTTTAGTCAAGATTGCGCAAGGGATGATCAACTCAAGGATTTTGGTCTCAGCCAAGAAAAGGATATTGTTATTTTCATGCATTAAGCATATGAAGGCGATTTCCATAGAATGTTAGATTTGGAAATTTTTGATAAGATTTTGGAGGAAGGGATAAAAAGGATTCTTCTCAATCATACCTCGAATTTGAAGAAGACTATTTACTTAAGGAAATTCATGTAAGACTAACTTAGAATACATAGTTATGTGCATAACAATCACATGCAAACAAAGTACCACTTAGGTGATTACCATCAATACTAGATTGATTCTAAGTTATGACTTCAATTAATTTTGGGACTTTTATTATTAAGGTTGAATGGGAAGGTAGATCAAACTTTCACTTGTAGAACCCAGGATGGATCCCTATATACAATAAACATGAAAACTAGGTACCATGATTTTTAAAGGACTGAAGGCTTTGTTCGCTTCATTTTATATTAAACAACATTCCAATCCATGTTAATTTATTTATGAATCATTTCATAAATAATCACTTAAGTTAAGTTTCCATTGCAACCAAATTCCATTTCATTTTAAATTGATTATCATTCAATTTATTCGCTTCCGATTACTTAGTATATCCAATTTATACTATATCACTTGGGAATCATTCCATTAATTCATTTCGATCACTATCAATTTCATTTGACTCATTTCAGGAGTTCTCTTCATTACCTCACTTTTCAAGTGATTTATATTCAATTTACTCAATTCAAACTCACCCTCCATTTATAATTCAAAATTTTGAATTTCCATTTCTTTACCATAATATCAAACCATTTTCATTTTGGTTTTATCATTACATTTATCAATTCATAAGTTCAAGAACTTATTCACTTAAAATCTCATATTGCTTACTTGAGTCCATTCACATCTTATAATCATTACTCTGGATCATATATATATCACTTTATAGCTTAAGTGTATCCATTCCATTCAATCATCATAACTTATAGTTATATAATCATTATACATTTCAAACTTAATATTCAATTCAATTCAAATCCAATTCAATTTATTTAACTTATCTTAGGTTAAATTTCAACCCATATTATTCATTTTAACTTACTCAAGTTAAACTTTAATTCCAGGATTAAAATTCACACTTTCCTTTCTTACCTAGATCAACTCCAAATTATAAGTTCAATAACCGATTTTCTCCTGACTTCACAATCATTTAAATGGAAATCCCAAAATTCAATCACCCGGTTTTATTTAAAATCATTTTGAAATCATAAATATACATATATCCATTTTCGTATATCAAATCATACTTTCGGAATTTTAAAACAACTTGGTTTTGCCCGAAACAATCCCCTTTTGGAATTTCTAAAATAAAACTTGTTTACCAAACAAGTCCAAAGCAAATAATCATAGCCAATCACTACGGTAGCAATCCATCACTTAGAAACTCGAAAATGAACACTGATGATGCGGCCGTCATCACCAGAATTATTTTTCAGCGACTAAAGTGAGTTCAGTGCTTTCTTACTTCCAAAACCCATTTTAAAACAATTTCTATTCAGAAATATCTCCAAATAATACTCCATTATTCTTCACAAACCACTTTGGAAAACATTTCCAAAATCTCTAAGATTTAAAAATTCCCAAATACTTAGTTCAAATTCATTTAAAACATTTCCCAAAATTTTCGGGATTTAAATTTCCAAATTCTGGTTTGAATCCACTTTTAGTTACAACTCATATGTATAATCATACTTATACAATTTCTATTTGGTTATATAAACCATTTCCATTTTTATAGTCTTATTTTGATTATAATATTAACGACCAACATTCCAATTATACTATAATAATTTCATGAAATTATTTCTTTTATATCAAAATATAGTTTGGGTAAATTATTTCATTTACCCTCTTCAAAACAATACTATGTCTGTTTACCTTGTTTAAGAGTTTAGAAACCCCTATCGATGCAGTTGTACTTCCTGTACCAACCTAAATTCATAAACACTCAACCGATAAGTCAACATAATATAAAAAAAATTTATATTCACTAACAAATATGCGCTCATATCAATTAATACACTCAAACTCATTCTAGGGTGCTACTGACCCTATCTCTAATGAGTAATCCCTACTAAAGCCTAGGTATATCACCAACCTAAGCTCTGATACAACGTGTGACGACCTGACTTTTCGACCCTCGAAAATCGACATCAATACATTCACTGTATAGCATGCCGAACAATCGAGTGCCAAAAAGACAGATTGTTAGGGGAAAAGGAAAAAGGTAGAAGAAAGAAGAAACTAAACAAATAAAGAATCTCACAGCGGATTGAATAATATATAATACCAATAGCTCTTTACACAAATGAAAACTTTAATATACATACCTCAAATCAGAGTACACAAATCAATAATTAATAGCCTGGACAGTTATAACAGCATGTCCTCACAATTGCTGATAATTTCAACAAACACTGCAGCGGAATAAACAAGTAAGAGAAATACGTCTCAGTCTCTAGCTCGTGTCCTGAGCTCCAAAGCAATCCAAATCTATATCCGTAATATGCTCGATCTGACCCGAGCATTATTATTAAAAAATAACACACAGATCAGTCTGGTAAACCAGCGTGAGAAAACACACTCAATTAGATATATTAAGTTATAAAACCTTTTCAAAATAAAGATATCGTAAGACCATGCCGCACATAAACACGGTCGGATTTTTGCCTTACGGTCACCAAACCATTTCTATAGAAAATCCAGTGATATTATAATAATATCTAAGGGTCAAAATAATAATAATCAAGTAGTGGTGATGCTCGTGCTGTGTACATCACAACAATACTAGTATAAAATAAAAACTCGATAAGGCTCATTCGCTAATTGTGTAGGATTCCACGGAGGTGCCCTCGGTACTTCGAGAATGGTCCTCCTGCATAGGGATCAGAGTTATCCTTCCAAAGCATCATACTCGTCTAACCGGGGTACTATAGGAAAAACATAACTGGTCTTGCTAAGACTGAGTGCATCGCTCCGACATGCCAAAACCAACTGAAGGTATCGATATTGCTACAAAAGGAGCCGATTACACCCTATGGGTTTGCCAACCCTACTGGTCATGCCTCCTATCTCTTGTTTTAGTCATTTCCGTCGATGAGGCTACGTCCGGCGTTCCAACTTACACACCGCTCCAAAAATAGATCACAGAATCCCATATGGATTCCCCTACCACAATGGCCTTGGAATCGCATACATATTCCCACATCTCAAATAGATCTTGGAATCACATACGGATTCCCATACCCAACGGTCTCGGAACCACACATGGATTTCAGCATCTCAATATAACACGAAACTCCTCCATAGAACCGTATATGGTTTTGGAGTGGTAATGGTTTCAAGTCATCTCTTACGAGTACACTCTCCCACTTCTTGGGCGCTCCATAAACCAATCGTCGATTTCCCGGAATGCTCAAGGCCATTTCTTTAGGAAATAATCAGACAATACATAAGAGCGGGAACCACCCCCTAACCATTTAAGTGGACGAATCTCCTTATCATTTATCCTAGAAAAACAACAAGTTTATACGTATAGTATAGCACCTTGAACGGTAACTGTACCATATATTCCCGTGTTTCCCTTAGATATTTCCAGAGTTAAAATCCCTCAGTGTTAAGTAGGAAATCGTTTCCTACCACCAAAATTAAGAAGCATTACATATTTGAGCCAAGATTTGATAGTCGGTTATTTAACTATCAAATAAACAAACATTCAGCCATAAATCACATTTCCCACTGAAATCACTAAGCCTCATTTAATTTGATTTCGATAAATCGAATCTCCTTATTAAAACATTCATATACGTATTTCATCGAAATAAGTATGTTCACAAATCCTTTCTTTAAAAAAATACTTGAAAACTATTTGAAAAAAATAGATATGGAAGTGCCATTCGGTATCGACCATGGATCGTAGCTCGATGGTTGCGTCTCTATCCTAGAAAAACCAAACTTAACTTAGGCAATCTCTGCCTCCCGATTTCCATCATGCAATCAATCATAGATCGCAGTTTGCATAATGGTTACGTTGTTATCCCAACGAAAACATCCAAAACTATAGGCAATCGCTGCCCCTCGAATTACGCTATGAAAATATACCATTACTTCCCAAAATCTTTCATTTGAAAATAAATTTCCAAAATTCAATTGTAACTACAAATCTTTGCATGATATTAACTTCTGGACTATCTGACTTTGAATAACATCATTAAATTACAAATGGGCTTTAAACAATAACTAACTTTTATACAAGAATTTACTTTTAAAATAGATTATTAATAAAGGACTTTGAAAATGATTAAGGAAGAATTTTAAACAAATTTAGATATCAAAATAATATCATTAAAAACCTTTCACAGAATTATTTAATTAATATATTATAATAATTTCCAAAAATAACTTTTAAAATACGCTTAAGTAATTAATTTAAAACAAAATATTTCAAATAAGGTAATTGATGTTTTAAATAATCATTTATTAAATAATTACATTATCATAAATAAATAGTTCGACTTTTAAGTATCGAAAAAACCTTTAAAACATTTAAGTGAAATAACTAATATCACTATAGGAATCATTTACAAAACATTTGTAAATGAAAATTTTAAACAAACCTTTGTATATGTTTACTAATAAAACATTTCACTTCAAATTATACAATCTAAAGTTAAACTATAACCTGTAACTTCCCAATGTTATACCGAGGCTCGAAAATCCCAATGGTACTTATCTACTACCATTCAATCAATTTAACTATCAAGGTTAAATAACAAGCATCTACATAATAGTCGTATGTGTAAATCAAATCCATACTTAACAACGATTTGTTAACATATCAATTTTTCAATATAAATCAATTAGCATTTGAACAGTGTCCAATTTATCGAATAGCAGGACAAGAATTTATTCTGCTAATCGAATATCATTCACAATCAAACTCTTTCATTTATTATCCAACGGTGTTTATTCGGCCAAATATATCACACCAATATATTTCAATTCAGTTTACGTTATAATTTAACAACGTAATTTTAAAACAATCCATTTATCAATTCCATACATACATTATTCAATACTAGAAATAAGCTTAAAAATAAACATAAACAGTTTAATGGCAATTCGAGATGCTATATCGTGATCCTAGATCCGATTCAACCAATCTAATAGCATTTCAAGATGCTATATCGCCATCCTAAATTAATTTTAACAATCACCAATTTCAACAACCCAAACAAGCAGAAATAAATTTTATTTACCATAAAAATATACTAATTAACCAAATGAGTGAGTTTAACTCACCTTGAGTTTTCAATTTGCCAAACGTTCCAAATTTTAAATTAAATCGAACGACATTCGACTTAACCTAAAATTTTAGCTATTTCCAATCGTCTCCAAATCAATTCCATAATGTAGTGCTCGTCACCACGATTCCATCGCCGCTTGTTTCGTCTCAATCGGACCTCGTATGTGAAAGATATGCATTTTTAAAGATATACGATATTACGATTTATTATAACTAAATTTACAATTTTTATTTTATTTAAATACCTAGATAATCCTGGCCGTTGATTTCCTCGGATTGAAATCTGGCTGCACGCTCTATTCTTCCTCGTCTTCGTTCTTATTCGAAGAAACCCACCAGCGAACTATTTCAATCGATCGCCGCAGCCAACTCCCTCGCCTAAACGATGATCAGGCCTCGCCAAACGAACGCCCACGCACGCCTGCACCCACGCCTGAAGCCCAGTCGAACTCAACTGTCCTATTGCCTCGCAAATTGCATTCAAATGCATGACCATCATGAGCCCATTACGACCAAACGCGGCCACGATAATCGATCACCACCATATGGATGGATAGATCTCCTCGATCTCTTCGATTCTCTAGTTGGAAGATTTTCGTAAAAGTGGATGGATTTGGAGATATTGAGGGAAGAAGATTGGCTATTTTCGACCATGGAAATATGATGGAGGCGCGATAGGGTTCCTGCTATGAATACGCGTATATATGTAGGTGTATATATATATTATATTATTATTTTCACTGTTCACATACTTTTCCGGATGAACTTCAAACGAAGCGTGCCACCTGGCATTTATAATGTATTACCCTTATTCCAAACACAATGGAATATGTATCGGAAGCCAATTCCATCGTATTTGGAAGATAGGGTTTCGAATCGAATTATTTTAATTGAATTTACTTAAATAAATTTCTATATGTTTTAGCTTCACACGACCAAACAGTAACTCCAAACGCATGAAATTTGAAATCCGATAATAATACACTATTACGGATCCATTGGAACTGGTTTCGTCGAATTCCGAGACCGTGCCCCGGATTGCTATTTTAACGCGTCGATTATATCGAGCGATTTTCAAAATCGACGAAATTATTTGAAATTCCAATTTTAAAAACTTACTAACTCAATTAAAATTCAAATAGAATTTATATCCATATTAGAAACCATTTCGATTCATATTAAATCACAAATTCAATTATGTACACTATTCCAAATATTTAATTTCACTATTTTCGTATTACGATAAATCGCTATATTTGATATTTAAATCAAATTCACCAATTCAACCAAAATCACCATATTCAAAATCAATTAACATTTCAAATTCAACATTTAAAAATAAATTAAACGTTCAAAGCCAAACGACCAAAATTTTAGGTCGTTACACAAAGCAATAAACATGCGTGTCTCCAGGATAGAATAGTACACGATATAAAATAAATCATAGAGGTCACAGAATCACCAATGCAGCAATAACATATAATATAAAATATACACGAGTTCAAACGGGTTTACAAAAAATAGTCGAAAGCACATTATCATCAAAAATAAATATAACATATCCAATATATTTCGCGATTACACATGAACACATGTAGATACAAATATACAAAATATATAAAAATATTCTATCCTCCATCTATGCCCAACATCCACATATTGGTCATCTATCCCTAAACCTGAAATGTCTTGGACTGACCCCAGTATTATATAAATAACACACGGGTCAAAATATATCTAGAATGTGAATGTTAATATACATACATACACACACACACACACATATTTATGTATATATAACATCACATTATAGAATTACAGTCAAGTAATATCACTCATATAAAAGTTAGGTCAAACTACATACTAGGTGTATAATGTCAAATGGGTGAAACAATCCAAGCATCCAAATACCATCAAGTATAACAATCACAAACTGTATAGAACATGCTTTAAGCAACATCCAAGATTATCTCTCAAATAATCATAAAGTAGACATGCCCAGGTTTATCTCACACGATACACACACATATACATACACACACACACACATATCTTATACTATAAAGCCAAACTTTTGGTCAACAAGGTCAAATTGAAGCCTTTTTTGAACTGACCAAAATGCCCATACTTGAAATTAGCTGCACTTTTTCAACTAAATGACGTTTTGGTCAGTTTAATGCCCCACCGTCTCCATGTTTGCTAGAAAATATACCCAACTTCTTCCCCAATTGCTTCATATCTTCGAAAATAAATTAGCATCAAAATACCGTCATAGATCCATGCTCGAATTTCTTCTCCTTTTCATCTCAACTGGATATTTGGTAAGTAAATGGTATTTTGTTCTGAAAAAATATCATCTATTAAATATGTGTGAATCGTTTTTTTACTTACAATTTTTGATTTCATTGTCAAAATCAGATCCATTAAGTTGATTATTTTCTTTACCTTTAAATTTTAATTCAAAATCGATATTATTTACACTTTATAGATTGCATTTCAGTAATACCAAATTCATAGAGGATTCGAGCATGATTCGTTGGCAATCTTCTCTTTAGTGCCTCCTTTATGTTATCATCCAGTGAGCGCCTACGCAAATGGTGTCCACCATTGGTTTTACATTGGTCTCCCTCGCACGAGCATGCAATGAAATTGTAAGTTTTTGGAACAATTTTTGTGTTAGATTTGTAGACTCTGACATATTTCAGTATTTATATAGATTATGACCTTTTATTACGTTTTTATTTGCAAAATTCCTGATGTAGGTAGTTTGCTTTACTATTTTATGTCCATCGTAAAATAAGTTCTTGATATGTATTTGCATAAATATGAATTGCATATGTAAAAAGACTTATGTATGCATCTGTGTATGAAAATGAAACTGGGTATAATACTTCATTCAAAGTGCATAATTACGCCATCTTACTTACTTTATGTATGTATATTAATTTAGAAAGGTTGATAGTATACTTAGTTATTATATAGGTGGCTAGATGGAGTTTTCCAGTATGGTAAGATACTAAAATAGTTCCAGTTTAAATTTTTAAGTTATCATGAACGAACTTTCAAACTATTTAAAAGAATTTTTGAATACTTATTATTTTTATATAGGGTAATACTTTCATTTGAGTTTACTAAATTTCATATAATTATACAATTATTATTTTCACTGCGGTTTGGTGAGAATTACAAGTTAATCTATGTTTGTTGATTTTCATTGTAGTAAGATGTGATATGAACCATTATGAGCATATTCCAATGCACTCTATGTAATGCGTATGATTTATAATGATTTCTAGAACAATGAAGAAAGCAGTTTCTAATGAGGAATGTGTGCTTGAAAAGGACTGTCAATAACAAACTGATCTACTATGGAAAGCCTTGGCTATAGGTCATATCTAAAACGTTGCTTATTTATTTTTCTCATAGAATAACTCGGGTTTAACATATGTAGTGGTTGGATAAGCCTAATTTTTACAACGTATTTATATATTTTTTCTTTTTTTGTACAAAACATTAAGCAAGGTTCATAATTTCAAGCTCTAAAGTATAAGAAACCTAATTAGAGTTGGCCCAAGCTTGAAATCTTGGCTATAAAGTATTGTTTTTTAAGAGGCCATATTTAATCATTAAAGGATTGGTAATTTTTTGGCAGTAAAGATTAATCTTTCCTTTTCAACCACTTATATCTAAGTAGGAAAGTGCTTTGCAATGAATCAAAACAATTGTAAATAATGATATAGAGCTATGCATAGCATGAATTTTGAGTATGACATCGTTCTGTATGTTACTAATTTTAGGCACTTCACATATTTGGGGACATCGAGTTTTAGCGTGAAGAGAGAAACAAAGGATGATGTGATGGGATCGTTGACATAGAATGATTGCTGATGCTTTCTGTTAGGAAATCAATTCTATGGTTTCGATGATAACAACTATACAATGGAAATCGAATATGCATATATATCTATATTTACAGGTAATTGGTAAAGTAACATCACCAAAGAGACAAGAACAAAGACTCAAAAGAATTATCAAGAGGCTACAAGTCGAGAGAATTGGAAAAGGAATGATACAGGCACAGGAAAAGCAACATGCACAAATCCAGACGTCTGAGTGCAATGACCAGACGTCTGACTGAATTCTCTGGTTCGCATATCAGTCAAAACCAGACGTCTGGTAAATATACTCAGACGTCTGACAAGCAACTATATACAAAAAAATATATGAAGACCAGACGTCTGAAATATTTTCCAGACGTCTGATTTTGAACTCGGCTGTGTATATTCAAAGTACAACTGTCATAATTGAAAAGACACGATCGCTCCTCTTCACTGCAACTCTTCATCACCATTGGAAGCGACTTTAGAGCACTTGCTAACAGATGCAACTACACAAAGGATCTCTCTATCACTATAAATAACATCAGGAATTCAAGAGAAGATCTCACCTGACTTACTTGCGCTTTCTATTCTTATACTCTGATATATACTTGATCTTTAGCAATCTATACTTGTACTATACATTTCCGAATATATAGTTCCTCATAGACAATAATCTTTAGATATATATATTGGAAGCATTTGTACTATATAGTCAAAATCCGTGTAATAGAGAACACATAGTTGACAAAGAAACTCTGCTATTGTAAAACTGTTCCTCCAGGTGAAGTGAGGGTTATTCGGTAAAAGGAAATGCCGAAGAGGAGCTTCGGGACTGGACGTAGGACGAGAGGTCCGAACCAGTATAAAATCCCTGGTGTGATTATTCTTATTTGCATATTTTAATATTAATACAATATAGTTTAAATTAGTCATATACTTGTCATTTGTATAATCGATCCACCATACTATAGATTTTCATTTGGTATCAGAGCAAGGTTTGATCAAATTACAGTAACATGTTTTTGAATCATTTTAATATGGCAAGTATTTTTCAAGAAGGACAATCCACAGCACGACCACCACTTTTTAATGGTTCTAACTATGCATATTGGTCAACACGTATGAGAATTTTTATGGAAGCTAATGGTCTAGAAATTTGGTCAGCCACTCAAAATAAATATGAAGCACCTACTACTGCTATGAACACGTGGACTGATGCACAAAAGACCTCAGCATCAAACAATGCTAAAGCTATGAATGTTTTATTTTGCTCTCTAGATAAAAATGAATTTTCACGTGTCATGTTATGTACAACTGCATTTTACATTTGGCGTACTTTACTAATCACACATGAAGGTACAACAAAGGTCAAACAAACTAAGATTTCAATTTTGCAAAACCAATTTTCGTCATTTAAAATGAAGCAAAATGAAACTATTGTTGATATGTATTCTAGATTTCAAACTATCCAACATGATCTTATGGCATTAGGAGTTAAATTTACCGATTTTGATTTAGTTTCTCGAATACTCAACTCTTTGACACCAGATTGGGATAGGAAAGTATTAGCTATTGAAGAAGCTAATGATCTCTCTACTCTCAAAACTGAAGAGTTGATAGGAAATTTAATGTCATATGAAGCTAATTTGCAGGCACGAAAAGAACTAAATTCGGAAAAGAAGAACATAGCATTTCCAGCAACCAAAAATGATGACTCTGATTTAGACGAAGAAGAGATAGTCTTCATTGCCAAGAATTATAATAGATTCAAGAAATTTAGAAAGATGACAAAATTTCAAAAAGAAGGAAAGTCCAACACAATAAACTTATCTCAAATTAAGTGCTATGAATGTGATCAATACAGACATATGAAGAAGGATTTCCCTAAACTCAATAATGATAAAAAGAAGAACAAATTTGAAAAATTCAAGAAGAAGAAGGCTTTTAAAGTAACATGGGAAGACTCGGATTCTTCATCATCTAAAAGTGATAGTGATAGTGATGGAGAACAAGCCAATGTGTGTTTTATGGCACAAACTGATGAGGTATGTCCGGAACTTAGCTATGACGAACTATTAGAACTTAGCATGGAATTAGATGATAAATTTAGACAAATTAAAAAATTGAACAAAGAATATATAGCTAAAATAAATAGATTAGAACTTGAAGTAGGAATGTTAAAAGATGAAAAAAATTATCTTAGAAGAAGAACTAGAATTATCTCAAGAAAAAATTCAAAATAATTTGATAGAAAGTAAGGATATTACTATTGATTTTGAAAATACTAAAATAGTAAAGGATGATTTACTGAAAGAAAAGGTCAATTTGAAAAGCAATATTGAAATATTGAAAATTGAAAATTTATAATTAAAAGAAAAATTAGATAAAATCACGAATAATGTTTCAAAATTCAATAAAGGGAAACAAGATTTAGAAAATCTTATCAAAACTTCAAAACCGTCAGGAAATAGAAATGGGATAGGATTTAAAAATATTTCTAAACAAAAAGGAAGCGATGAAAAAAATATTTTGTATACAAAAACTAAAAGTTTATCTAAGTCTAATATGAATACCAAAACTATGAAGATTTGGATTCCTAAGACAAATAATAATTTGATTAAACAAAAACATATTGATAATTTCTTAGAGAATGTAGTTTATAATAAAAATTATATTTACAAAGGTACCAAACCATCATAGGTATGGCTACCTTCTCCTAACAATTAGGACCCTAACAAAAATATATGGATACCAATTAAAACATCTTTTATTTTGCAGGTACCCAAAATAAAACATAAGGAGAAATAGATTCTAGATAGCGGATGCTCCAAGCATATGACTGGAAATTCAAAAATGTTATCAAATATAACATACATCGATGGTGGAACGGTAACCTTTGGAGGTAATTCAAAAGGATATGTCGTTGGCACTGGAGAAGTCATCAATTATGGTATTTCTAACTCTCCTATTATTACAAATGTTTTATTAGTAGAAAATCTAAAACACAATCTACTAATCATTAGTCAATTATGTGACAAAGGCTTTCAAATAAATTTCGAAAAAGATAGATGTAATATTTTAGATAATAACAAACAACTTATATTTGAAGGTTTTAGAAATAAAAATATTTATGTATTAAACATGAATATTAATAAAAATTCAAATTTATGTCTAACTGCTAAACATAATGATCCATGGTTATGGCATAAACGTTTTTGTCACATCAATTTGAAAAGTATTAATAAATTGGCAAAATATGAGTTAGTTAGAGGTTTACCTAAAATAAATTACAAAGTAGAAAATTTATGTGACGATTGTCAAATTGGAAAACTAAAGAAAACCTCTTTTAAATCTAAAAATAATATTTCTACAAAACAACAATTAGAATTATTACATTTAGATTTATTTGGTCCAACACAAATACGATCTATAAATCACAACAAATATGTTTTCGTCATAGTTGATGATTTTTCAAGGTATACATGGACCTTGTTTTTAAAACATAAAAGCGATACTTTTGAAATGTTTAAAATATTTGCTAAAAGAATTAGAACACAAATGGACTTAAAAATTAAAAATATTCGAAGTGATCAAGGAGGAGAATTCGAAAACGATTTTTTCACTAATTTTTAAGAAAGGAATAAGCCATAATTTTTCTTTTCCTCGAACACCTCAACAAAATGGTGTAGTAGAAAGAAAAAATCGTACGTTACAAGAATGTGCACGAACACTACTAAATAGTAGCGGTTTACCAAAACACTTTTGGGCAGAAGCTATTGCCACAGCTTGTTACGTATTAAATCGAGTAACCATACGTCCTATGACTAAACAAACTTGTTTTGAAATATTTTTTGGAAGAAAACCTAAAGTATCATACTTTAAAACTTTCGGTTCAAAATGCTTTATATTAAATACAAAAGATAACTTAGGAAAATTTGATCCGAAGGCCGATGAAGGTATCTTTGTTGGATATTCTGATCGTAGCAAAGCATATAGAATTTTCAATAAACGAAATAACACTATTGAAGAAAGTTTACATGTTTCGTTCGACGAAAATTTATTTAACAATCTTACTAATGATGATGAAGAGACTATTCCAATAACAAATTCAACAAATTCTATTAATAATGAAACAAACGTGCAAAATAACACTTTAATATTATCTCCTAAGATTCTTAAGAATCATCCAAAAGATAATATCATTGAAGATCTCAATTCTAGAGTAACTAGAAATCAACTTAATCAAATAAGCCATGTAGCATTTGTGTCAAATCTTGAACCAAAAAATTATAAAGAAGCTTCAAATGATAGCTTTTGGATAATGGCTATGCAAGAAGAATTGAATCAATTTGAACGTAGTAATGTTTGGGAACTAGTTCCAAGACCTGAAGACCAATCGGCTATAGGAATAAAATGGGTATTTAAAAACAAAGCTGGCGAGAATGGAAATATTGTAAGAAATAAAGCACGTTTAGTTGCTCAAGGTTATAATCAAGAAGAAGGCATCAACTACGACGAAACTTTTGCACCGGTAGCAAGACTCGAGGCCATACAACCTTACTCACTTTTGCAAATCATCACAATTTTAAATTGTTTCAAATGGATGTCAAAAGTGCTTTCTTAAATGGTTTTATTAAAGAAAACGTATATGTTGAACAACCTCCTTTATTTACTCATGAAAAATATCCCGATCATGTTTTTAAATTACAAAACGCTTTATATGGTTTAAAACAAGCTCCTAGAGCTTGGTAAGATTGCTCGGGGTTGGATAATCTATCAAATGTTGGTTAAGTTTGGAGGATATAGGTTGTTTAAGAAGAGATAATCGTTGGTTCCTTAGAGTCATTTCACTTTTCTATCGTGACAACTACTCTTACCCCTTCTAGTTTCACACCTTGCTTAGATGTCTCGTATTTCTCGAAAAAGAAAAAATGTGAACGGTCGCAAAACTCCATCGCCTTCTAAATAAATTATATTTGTATGTATATATGCTTATTTGTTATTTTATTTCATAACAATAAAATTACTTGTTATAAGATTTTGAAAAATAAGCAAAACCATCAAATTTTAGGCTATTTTTAGCTACACTGCTTATTTCAGACGTCTGACACAATGATATACGTCTAAAAAATAAGAACTGTGCATATGTCAGACGTCTAATACACCCCAGACATCTGAAATTTTGCTCTGTCTGCTACAAATAAAAATCAGAACATTTCAGACGTATGAACTAAGATCCAAACGTCTGCCATAGTTCTCTGTCTCTACAAATTTTCAAATTTGATAAAACCAGACGTCTACATCAAAAAGCCAAACGTCTAATTTTATCTGCTGCACTCAATATAGGGCAAACCAGACGTCTGATTTCTAATCTAGACGTCTGATTCCCAATCGATCGTTTATAATCGACCAGATAACATCATTTTTTCACTTTTATCTCAAAAATTATTATACCCTACGATTTTCTCAGAGACGATTATCCTTCTAAAGATTCATTTTTAAGCAAAACTAATCAAAATGTCTCCTCGCACTAAGAATGCCAAGATGTTAAAGAGAAAACAAGACCAACCAGCCTCATCTTCAAATCCTCAGGTATACTCTGATGAACAGATCGAAAGGTGGATGAATAAAGCACCGTATTCCATCAAAAGGTACGAAGACATCCGAAAGAAAAAACTCCACATAGGTCCATTCTACAATCTTCTTAAATTCCCTATGTATGACCTCGATGAACTATGTGAAAATGTAGGGTTAGAAAACCTAATTTCTTTTACCCCTAATGATGTCCAAATAGATCAATTAGCCATATTCTTATTCTATGCAAATTTAGACGGTACTTCAGTGTGGAACACTGAAGATGAGGATAACTGGCTCTGGTCTACCGTGTATGGGAACACGATTAGATTAACTCTAGGCATAATAGGTCGCCCACTAGGATGCTCTGACACAGGGGAAGATCTATACAATATTCTGGATATGCGCTTCAAGCTACGGAACAATATAACTCACCAAATTTGGGAGGACGAAATGCCAAAATTTACCTCCAAAATTCTACGTCCAAAAGCTCGACTTCTAACCCGAATGATAATTAACACAATTATTCCACGAATGGGTAGTCACGAGCAAATCACCGAATTAGAGCACAAAGCCCTATATGCTCTATTTAGTGGAACAAGAGTAAATTGGGCCAAATTTATCTTCGACGAGCTAAAGCATTTTTGGACTCGATCAAGGCCGTCAATTATTTATCCAACTTATATTATGAGGCTTCTTCGTTCACATAATATCTCATCCTATCTATCTACATTCGAAGAAATCTCGCCTAAGTATGCTTAATGCTTCCACCAAGTTCTTCTCTTTAATGCATCTACCCGAAACCCCTCCAGAATTCATGTCCTTCGAAGATTGGACGCACAATCGTCAATCTAGAAGAGTTGAGCCTCCTCCTCAACCTCACATTGATCCATCCCAAGAGGAGGAACAACATCGAGAAGTCACTCCTCCTCTTCCCGCACCCTTTGATTATCCAAGACAAGAGGAAATAATGGAGACTCGAACGGATACAAATCCAAACGAAAGCATTCGAGATCTCACTCTACGAAACCAACAAATTTTATCTTAAAATCAAAAGCTTTTGGCTAAGCGAATTGACAACTTCAAAATGTCATTTGCTACACGCCTAGCCACTGTTGAAGAATCCCTTTTCACTGTCTTGACGGTTCTTAAAGAAGTACTTCAACGGTTTCGCGGTCCAACACCACCTTTTGATGATTGGCCAACCCCAGTATCTTCTCCTCCTGCAAAACATTCAAAACTCTCTGAGGATGAACTGCTCAAAGAAGCTTTGACATCCCCTTCAAAGGCTAGCACTTCTAAAGAAGAAGAACAAAAGGAAGATGATAAAAATAAAACCTCTCCAAAGGAATCATAGATTTAGGGAATCATAGATCTTATGTTTTTGGAATATCAATTTTTGTACAAATCTATGCTTGTAATCATATTTCAAGTTTAATGACACTTTCTTTGCTTGTTTTGACGATTGGCTTCAATTTTATAATTCTTTTTGATAATGACAAAGGGGGAGAAATATAAGTATAATCATAAAACAATCAAAATAAGCACATATTCAGGGGGAGATTTATAATCTATATATAAGTACATTGAATAGTTGTCATCATCAAAAAGGGGGAGATTGTTAGGAAATCAATTCTATGGTTTCGATGATAACAAATATACAATGGAAATCGAATATGCATATATATCTATATTTACAGGTAATTGGTAAAGTAACATCACCAAAGAGACAAGAACAAAGACTCAAAAGAAGTATCAAGAGGCTACAAGTCGAGAGAATTGGAAAAGGAATGATACAGGCACAGGAAAAGCAACATGCACAAATCCAGACGTCTGACTGAATTCTCTGGTTCGCATATCAGTCAAAATAGACGTCTGGTAAATATACTCAGACGTCTGACAAGCAACTATATACAAAAAATATATGAAGACCAGACGTCTGAAATATTTTTCAGACGTCTGATTTTGAACTCGGCTGTGTATATTCAAAGTACAACTGTCATAATTGAAAAGACACGATCGCTCCTCTTCACTGCAACTCTTCATCACCATTGGAAGCGACTTTAGAGCACTTGCTAACAGATGCAACTACACAAAGGATCTCTCTACCACTATAAATAACATCAGGAATTCAAGAGAAGATCTCACCTGACTTACTTGCACTTTCTATTCTTATACTCTGATATATACTTGATCTCTAGCAATCTATACTTGTACTCTACATTTCCAAATATATAGTTCCTCATAGACAACAATCTTTAGATATATATATTGGAAGCATTTGCACTATATAGTCAAAATCCGTGTAATAGAGAACACACAGTTGACAAAGAAACTCTGCTATTGTAAACCTGTTCCTCCGGGTGAAGTGAGGGTTATTCGGTAAAAGGAAATTCCGAAGAGGAGCTTCGGGACTGGACGTAGGACGGGAGGTCCGAACCAGTATAAAATCCCTGGTGTGATTATTCTTATTTGCATATTTTAATATTAATACAATATAGTTTAAATTAGTCATATACTTGTCATTTGTATAATTGATCCACCATACTATAGATTTTCACTTTCTAACTTTGAGTTTATTGTTATTAGAAACTAATCATTTTCAGAACACCCTTTTGTCCGTTAACAAGCTTAGGAAATTTTTTCACAATAAATACATCAAAATGACCAGCTGCAGTGATAGTGTTCCATGAATTGACCGAATTATCATTTTGTTTTGATATTTTTGAAGAATTTAATTTGAAATAAAATTCTAATTTAGGTTGTTATCTGTACGGTTGCTTTTTTAATTGCTCATGGATTTGGGCCTTTTTACTGCAACATTTCATAGAATAGTTGATATTCATGGTTTTCTTTGCTTTGCTTTTCTCCTTCTTGAATCTCTTACTTAGGAGATGCTCTTTTCAATGGTTGATATAAATTGAAAATGATAGTCAATACAAGCGACGACAACAACGGTTTTAAGTGTAATGATAGTCAATACATGTTCTCCATTTAATAAGTAAAGGTTTTTTTAACCAAAATACATTGGTACTTACTGTTCAGTTATAAATATAGCATTTATTTTTCTACATTACTTATTTTGGATTATTAATATAAGTTATCCTAATTCTGTGTTTGTTAGAAAATCAATCATTTGGTCTATTTTAGGTTTTTATGTTATTGAGTTGACATTTTTCAAATTAAAGTTTTATAGAAATTTTGTCTCTATGGAAATTTATCTTCATTCTATTGAAAACAAAATTATTCTGCATTTGATTTTTTATCAAAATTACTGTTAATTAATTTAGCCATTGATTCATCAATTTGGTAAGGTATATTTTCTCATGGCCTTCCATAAATTGATTGACAATGGCACCGTAACTGACTTCATTACGTAAAATTGATACTTAAATGACATGCACCATCCTTAACTATAATATCAAACGAACCATGATAGAATTGGCATTAAAATAAAATTTGTCTCTTTATTGAATCTTAACATAGTATATTATGAAATCTTATTCCTTTGGTTATTACTCTTTATTTATCAATTATTACTCTTCATGTATGCTATTTATAAACTACAATGTGCCTTAGTTATGATAAACAATCAAAAAATGTAGTCGAAGTTATTACTCTGCAATCTAAAAATGTAGTCAAATGGGTATAATAATAATATTACATTAAACAGTCAAATGTAGATTTATTGGATGAATTTTGAAGTTCCTTCATGGAAAGGATATATGCCTTTACCCAAATTCATTCCCTTACAAAATTCCACATGTTAACCCGCCTCTTGGCAAGGCCGTGGACAGGTGGATTTAACCAAATCAACTACTTGTTCGTCGAGACTGGAATACGATGGGTTTGAGTCAACTGGATGGATGGACGATTAATCACGGATGATAAATATGATTACGAAGCCGGGGTTTGGCATAACATGGGTCGGTCAGGAGCGTTCGGTCATTGGAGTTCGGCCATGTGGGTCGGTCGTTCGATCAAGGTGGCTCGGTCATGCATGGCTCGGTCAAGGAGAGGGGATCATGCATGGTTCGGTCATGGTGCTTAAGCCAAGGTGGCCCGGTGCGATTGGCTCGGTGGGTATGGCTCAATACATGTGGGTCGGTCGTTCAGGGTCGGTGCAATTTGATTGGATCGGCAATAGGTGGTTCGGTATGCTTGAGAGGTATTTGAGTTGGGAGTGGCTCGGTGTTAGAGTATGGATATGGTTCGGCCAAGGTAGATCGGCATAAGTCGATCGGCATGTGTGGATCGGCATCTCGTTCTGGGTTCGGCAAGCATTTGGAGGCAGGATCGGAAGTTTGGTTTTGGGTCGGTAAGTATGGGATCGACATATTGAATAGGGTCGGTAGCTTTGAGCCATAGCTCGCTTACCTCGGGTTGGCATCCTCCAGTCTTCGGGTTGGCGTGTGTAAGTCTTCGGATCGGCACGAATGGAGGGGTCGGCATTGAATGAGTGAGTGGGTTGGCATGTTGGATTTAGGGTCGGCTATGGTCTTGATGGGCCCGGATCACTCAGGAAGCCCAGTAACCCGAATTTTTCCTATAAATACAGCAGGCGGGGCTTCAGGAAAGGGGGATTCATTCTGTTTTCCTCCTTCTTCCCCATGAAGGCTACTCTGCCATTATTGCTTTAAAACTCTGGATTGTAACTGTAATTGATTGGGATATAAATAGAAAGGAAATTTGTGGAGTGGACGTAGGTCGAAGTTAGCCGAACCACTATAAATCCTGTGTTATTACTGCTTTCTTTTTTATTTTTACTGTTCCTCATATTCATACTCTCTACATACATTCTATCTATGATCTGTGACTGTGATTTGGTGCTTTCATCTGGATTTGGGTGTTAGTAACCAATTTTGGCGCTAACACCACATATGACGTTATTGTTATACTTTCACTCAAGAGTATAAGAAATTTTTGATGACAGTTTAAGTTATGCATAGTATAGAAAATTCTAAAACTACCATTCAAAAGTGATATGGTATTACTAATTACTAAAACATAAATTCATTATACAGTTCCTATAGTTACTTGCTCTATTTGAAATATGAATTTGATGTTGGTAGCTTATACATGCTTAGCTATATCTTTGTATTTCTATATACTAAAACATGGCGTTTACATAAGCTTAAAATTTTTACCTCTCATATTTGTGCTTATAAAACATAGCTTTATTTTAATGCAATATTTTAAGTCCAATTTTTTTCTCCTTAACATAACAAAACTTATTTTTACAGAAACATTTGCTATTTAAAGACAAACGTTGTTGTTTTGGCGGGTTCAGCTTGCATGTCTGTTTTGAGCAAACGAACTTGAATGGTGGTATCATTGCTAAATCTATTAATGTGTTAGTTACATAATGCTTTAGTGGATTGAGATAGATCCAAAGTTGGACCTGTATTGTAGTGAAATTTTGTGTCTTTTATAACGGGGGAGTAGTTAATAATGAAGTTCGTTGGATGTAGAAAAGAAAAAAATGCAAGAATCTAATTCCTTTACTGATAATCCCTACAAAGCACATCCTTCTAAAAGTTGAAGATAATGGCTTTGCTACAAAAGCTCTTATTCCTACTGCCACTGCAACTATTATGGCGTTAAGTTATTTTGGGTCTATGCATTAGTTAGACTCTCCTGAAATCACACATGTGCATAATTAAAGTGAACTTTTTTCTTCTTTTGTAATATAAGCTAACCATTTACTTTTGTCTTCTTTGTTACGAGTAAAGAAGTTTACTTTAACCCTTGCATTACAAGTTTAAAAACATGTGCAACATGTGAATTAGTTCTGAAGTGCACCTAAAATATATACAGCATATGCAAACAATATCTATCACTATCTCTTAATACTAAGTCATAATACACATAAAGATAAGGTAACAACAGTCCAATTCAAAACCCATTTTTAGATTTGGTTAAAATTTTCCACAATGAAATTAATCTAAAGGAAAATTGCAACTGTACACACTACTATCAAGTAGTTTTATATGTTAACAAGTATTGCGGGTTTGTGACGAAGAGAATATCATGGGAAGTGCGATTACTATGGTCAACAAAAACGATTCCCCGTATATTAATATATATATGGTGGTCGATTACTTTCTAAAAGAGAGATTATGCAAGTTTTCCAGCTTCCAAAATAGAAAAAGCGCTAATTTTAATATTTATTGCATTTTTGAAGATGTTAATATAATAGTTAATTACATGAGTGCTCTTCTCAATTCGAGGATCACCCCTTTATAAAATAATAATAATAGTTAGTTACTATTTTTATCCTATTTTATTATTTCCTAAAATAACTTAGTCTTATAGTGTTTTGACAACCAATTGATTTATGAATGTTCATATATAAAAACATACAACATTACATATACTTCAAATTCATGTTATAAGATCCCAAAAAGCTTACGAACTATAGTTTTTAATACTAGTTATTCCTGTACACGTGCATCGCACGTGCTAAAGTACTCATACATATACATACATACATACATACATACATATATATAACACATAAGAATCAGCCAAACCAAACATACATGAAATATAAATATGGCATACCCTTGGTAGCCATGGTCATCTCTCAGATAACCATGTAAAAATAGGTACAGTCCATACTCTCAGCATCTCTTACTATCCTCGATAGCTGTATAATCGATGTGTATGGGATTACATAACTCTCAGTCTCATAAATAATCCAAGAGATCGATAACCACAAAATAATCATCCAGACTTTCAACCTCATAGCAATCGACTTGGCTCTCATCCAATGAAATAATCATATGATCTCTCCGACCCCTACTAATCCACTCGACTCTCGGTATCGTGGATAATCATCGAGACTCTCAGTCCTATGTGCTCTCAGCACCATAAATATCTATTTCAATATCGGTCTCGATAAATGATCAGATCAGCTCTCAGCTGTAAACCCATAGATCTCATATAAGTGAATAAGTATGTGCCTATACCTTCTCATGCTATCTCATCGATAATAACCAAATGGGAGATTGATAGCTCTCAGACTGCTCCAGGAGCCTTCCTCACACGCTCTCAATGCTACTCAATTTCAAATCAATATTCAATTGAAAGAAAATCAAATTATAAAATTCTCATCCTTTCTTCAAAATCCCTAGGTAAATATTTTTAAACTTCTCATTTAATTGCTAGGATATCTTTAAATTAAGGTCACTCCTAATCTCTATAAATTCCGCTTTCCATAATATCTTAATTCAAATTGTTATATATATATATTCTTAGAAGCTTTTCAAACGATTTCATTTTCATTAAAATAATGATAATCAAACACTAAGCATTTTACCTTCAGAACATTATTTCACAAACTTCCAATTTATTAAATTCAACCAAGACAAACTAATCTCTTTGTAAATATGAATTTTGAATACCATTTTATAAAATCAATTAAATATTTTTATAGTTAACGATTAATTAAAAAAAATATTTGAAAATTCTCATATTTAGCAAATCCTAAAATTCATCCTTTTCAAATAATTTTTGTTCATCAAATCCTCAAAATAATTCACTTAAACATTTTCTATGGCAAATAATATTTCCAATTTTTAATAAAAATGATTCCAAAATTAACTATTTATTCTTAAAATTATTTCATTTCTTTCAAAACCTTCCATTTCAAGTTATTCATCCCCTTCCGACCAATTACTAATGTGATCTCATCACAATGATAATTGATTAGAGATATACAATTCTATTTTATCCAATTCAATCCTATAACCAACAATTCATCAATATTTCACCACAACAAATAAACAAGGAAATGGTATATCAACAAAAACAATTCAATAATCAATGCATCCAATTTCATCCAATCAAATTCATATCAACCAAAAATCCACCACCGAGCACTCAATGAAAACTATGGAAAATAGAATCTAGAACATAATTATGAGTTACAAGAATAACTCACCGAATCGACGCTCGAATTATCCAATCAAATATTGTTATTGACACACGAGCTTCAGCCTTCAACTTCAGGCTACACCAACAACCACCCGCTCCAAATGATGCCTATAACCGCATCTTTATGCCATCCCCCATTATGATGCCCTAAATCATGTCACTAATCCTTAAACGGTCGTTACCCGAAACCTTAACAAATCGTCACTGCTCAATGCTTAAAATTGGCTGCACTGTCACGTCGCCAGTCATCGCCACTTTGCCTTCAGCCCGTCGCTCCCTAGGTCGCACGACATTAATCACCGCCAACAGCCTCATGCTCGAATGCCACTTTGCCAAGCTCGCGCACGTCACTCCAGGTTGTATTGACCTCGTCTCCAACTCCATCGCTCTTATCTTGTCTATTTATTTCCACAAGAATCAGAGTTGAGTTTAACAGAAACTATTGAATGTTGGTTCAAAGAGACCGGGATCAGATAAGTATGAGTTATCTTAAATCCACTTTGAACCAACTCAAGCTTTCAAATCGGAAGCATCTTGAAGGTGAGAGGATCAAGATTTGGAGCTTCTTAAAGTGCAAGGGCTACTTACTATTAATCCTAAGGGTGATTCCAAAATGGATGTAGTAGAAGTAGTGCCTTCGGTTTGTTCATATCCTGAACAACTTGTGTGGAAAAATGCTGGCATTACAATGTTGCCTGGAGGGTGGTGTTAGCATTCCAAGTGGGATTGCTATCTAAAAAGGTAAATTGTAGCCTCAAGCCTCATCAACAGGGAATGACTAAAACATGGGATATACTGCAAGGTTATGTGGGTCGCACTCATTAGGGTATTGTCCTAACCCTTCTAGATTATATACATTTATGGATTTGGTTGTGCATAAGAGCTCCCAGAATGGTTACAAAGCAACCGGGGTAATGAAATATTCAGTACTTTCTAGTAAGGGGTAGGTCAGTCTTGCCATGCAGGGGTCGAAAGGTTTTTGATCTCGGTACATTTTATCTAGAGGTGTAATGTGACGGCGGTACCCCAGTAGCCCTGTCATTGATGAAATCCATTCTCCAACAAGCACCGTACAGACTTAGTTGTGCCCAACTATGCTAGAACGTGAGATGCAAGCATTCTAGCTATATTCATAATTTACTTTAAACCCCTAGACATTATTATAATATCACTGAATTTTCTATAGAAATGTATTGGATATCGTAAGGTAAAAACCCGTCAATGTTTATGTACTGTGTGATCTTACGAGATACCTTTGTTATAAAAGGTTTTACAAAACATTAAGAATCCTTTTGATTGTGTTTCTTACGCTGGTTTTACCCGATTGATTCAGGCATTGTTTTCTTATAATGCTCGGGTCAGACCGAGCATGTTTCCGGATTTAGCTTTGGATGCTTTGGAACTCAAGAGATGAGCTGGATGCCCAAGATGTATCTCTTATATATTCCTTTTTATTTCCACTGTAATGTTTGGTATTATTTTTTAGCATTTGTAAGAACAGACTGGTTATAGGATAGTTTGCTTTGATTATATTCATAGAACTTTTTCTAGTGTAAAAATCATTTTATATTATAGATTATTCGATGCATTGTGAGATTCTGTTCGTTCTTGTCCTTTTCTTTTCCCTAATGAACTGTCTTTCCGGCACTCGGATGCTTGGCACACGAATACCGTGGATGTATTAGTGTCGATTTCTGAGAGTCGAAAAGGCGGGTCGTTAAAGACAGGTCAAGTATGGTTCATGTACTCTTGTTCCTTACCACATTTACATGTTTAGTATTTTGAGAGACTCATTTATAGCTCATACCAGACTATTGTCTGACCCAAGGTTTTATGATTTGCTTCTTATTATCTTGGATACCCTTAAATGGGTAGACTAGATAACAGGTTTAGGTGATGTAGTAGCTGTTTGGAGGACGAGTTGGATGGAGCCATCTCATATTATATACATATATGGTGTCTATGCTTTTTCCACTGAGCAACGCTGTAGAGCCCGTGACAATGCTTGCTTATAACTATTTGTTGGGACAGTTTATTTGAGTTTACTTCTGTTGTATAAACTCTACTTCATTTGATGTATAATTTTATGGATTTATTGCTCCGATGATGATTTATTCACATAGTTATTGCTTTCTCTTCTATTATATTTGTGATATTATATTTTGTCCATGCGCTATGAGATATGACAGGTTATATGCTATATTGGTTTATTTCAACCTCGATGATCATCCTATATTGGCTGGGCACAGACAACACACTATTTATATACTATTGGTGTTGGTGGTATAGAGCGGTCATCACATTTGGTATCAGAGCTTTTGTTACATGATTAACCAGAGTTGGTACTATGATCTAATAGAGATAGGGAAGGTGTTATCGCCTTAGGCTGGATCGAGAGTATATATATATATATACGAGAGAGGGCGTACTTGTTATAAGTTTGGTTTTCAAAACTATATAGTAATATATTATGTAGTATAAATCGCATGCACATGAGCACTGTGGACACAAATTTCTTTATGAGAGACTGATCATTCTTGTTACAAATAAGAATGAGTCGGCATACAAGGAACGCTGTAAGGAATTCTGCTTCAAGAGTAGAGGAAGGAGCGGGATTAGGAGCTGCTACACTTATGTCCAAGCCATGTTTAATGCTATGATGGCTAATATGATGAGGAATGCTCCTGGTGTGGTGATAGGTAGAGGTGCTCCAGTGCACGCGCCTAAGGCTGTTCGCCAAGCTCAGCAAAGATTATTCTACTCTTGGGGGAAAGCCCTTCTATGGGATGGAGTTAGCCATAAAAGTGCAAGATTGGTTAGATACTTGTGAGTGAATCTTCGATGATATAGAAGTGGAAGATGCTATGAAGAGGAAATTGGCTTTGAGATAGCTTCAGGGCCAAGATATAAATTGATGGAATGCTGCCACTATTGCTACTCTAGAAGACCAGTTTTCTTAGGATCAGTTTAAGACAAGGTTCGAGGAGAAGTTTATTTCGGCTAGAAGTCGGTTATGTTCAGAAAATTTGCCGATCTCAAGCAGGGAGAGATGACAGTTCCCGAATATGTGGCAGAATTTGATAATTTATATAAGTATGGGATGTCGTTCATCGACACTCCATTGAGGAAGAACGAGAAATTCATCATTAGTTTGAATGACAAGTTGGGAGAAAAGCTGGTGGGCCATATAGATGAGCCATTTGAGAAGCTTGTAGAGAAGGTGCTTCGCCATGAGAGCTTGTAACTTAAGGCTAAGACTACTATTATTATTTTCGCTAAGAAAGAGGAACCAAAGCGGCAACAAGGCGGTGAAGGCAAGAAGAAGTGGAATGGGAAGAGGAATCGGCCTCAGGTAAGGATGGCAAGCAGAACGTTAAATGGAAACCTACTTGCATCAAATGCAACAAGAAGGGTCATATAATTAGAGACGGTAAGACAAGCAAGAAGAAGAAATGCTATAATTGTGATAAGCCTGGGAATTTGAAGAAGAGTTGTCCGGAACCGAGGATAAGCAGATGGTGAAGGAATATGCTTTGGATGTAGTCCCAACTTCGTCGAGTGCTCCCTTGGCGAAGGAGAAGGGGAAGGGAGTCATCATTCAAGGTATGCATTATATTGGTGATGTTTCTATCCGAGTTCTGTTTGATACCGATGCTTTTCGTTCATTCATCTATAGTGACCTAGTAGATAGATTAGGATTGGAACCTGAGATATTAGACCGACCCCTAATTATGATGAACCCAGTTGGAGGCTATACTAGTCTTTGCATGGTTTGTCATGATTTAGTTTTATCGAGTTATGGATGTCCTTTGATTTGTGATTGCTTTGTTTTGAACTTTGTTGGGTTTGAGATTATCTTGGGTCCCGTTGGTAGCCCTTTGCACTAAAGGGTCTCTGATCTCTTCCGTTAGTGCTAGCAGGTAGGTTGTTGTAAAAAAAATGCACTCTAGGCTTGCTTGTTCTTGACTCGAAGACGCACATATCAGGGTTCTCCATGGGTTGCCTTATTGAGCCGGTGGATTCTTTTAATAAACTAGACTCTATGGATGATAAACTGGCTTAGGAAGTATGCGGTCATAGTGGATTGTGAGAAGCTGTTAGTGACAATCAGAGATATGGATGGGCAAACGGTAGTGATTGGCTGCCTAATGGGGTGAAGGTTAGTTTTCTATGTTCGCTTGAGGTTCCACAGGAGGGATTGTCATATGTACCTATCGCTAGAGAGTATCCAGATGTTTTCGAGGAAGTGACTAGATTGTCGTCGCATAGAGAGATCGAGTTTTGGATAGACTTGGTGAAGGAAGCCAGACCGATAGTTATGCCTTTAAGGTGTATGGAACCTAAAGAGTAGAATTAATTGGAGGTGCAAGTGAATGACCTATTGAGGAATGGGTTCATTCGAAGAAGCATATCTGAGTGGGGCGCACCTATAGTATTCGCAACGAAGGTGGATGGCTCTTTAAGGTCGTGTGTGGATTATCGTAAGCTGAATAAAGTGATGAAGAAGAACAAGTATCCACTTTGATGCATTGATGACTTGTTTGATCAGCTGCACGATGCGAAGGTATTCTCCCAAATGGATTTGGTGACGGGATTTCACCAGTTGAGAGTAGCGAAGGAGAGTGTGCATATTACTGTGTTTTGTATGCCATTGGGTTTCTATGAGTGTTTGGTAATGCCATTGGATTAACCAACGCCCCGACATACTTTGTAGATTTCATGAATCAGGTATTTAGAGACCAGTTGAATAAGTTCATGCTTGTGTTCGTTGTTCGTCGACGGAAATTCTATCGGTTTAGAAAACCGTCGAACGAATTTAAATTAAAAATAACCGCAAGCGCACGGCATACACTTGTAGTACGTGGCGAATACGGGTCGATCCGCAGGGAATTGATGATGTTAAAAATTCTATTCAATCAAATTAACCAAAGTTGAAAATGTGATTAGCTAAAAATGTAGAAAACTAGCAAAAGAAAATTGATAAAAATATGAGAGTGTGAAGGCAATTTAGAGGCAATTTCCACTCTCTAGATCACATAAATCAACAAAATGAAGTTATGATCTCTTTTCTTGTCATTAGTGTAATTAGTTGATGGGCTTATCATAAGTATGGTATATTTGTGCTATTAATTAGCACAATATAAACCATCAAACTATAACACAACCACTAATACACATTAAACTCTCATGAAATATGACAACAAAGTTGAAAGCAAAATCTATTTTAAGCATGACCTATTAACTATTGTTTAGAAATATAGGCCATCAAATTTTAATTTCACATTCACTTCATTACCGTCATCATATGTAGATGAAGAGGTGATTATTGCTTGTGATTGTTTAAGCATAGTCTATTTGTTATGAACAACATAGACTATCAAATTCAACATGAAACAATAAATCACATCAACATTCCTTTAAGCACAAAAGAGATCAAAATTATCAAAATGTTGAAGCTATATGATTAGAGGCTTCATTACCCCTAAATTGAAGGGGTTAAGCTCTCATTTTTGTTATCATATGAACAAATGTAGCTAGCAACATGAAAGCAAAAAAGAAAGGAAAATGAAAGCTAATGGAAAAGAGAAGCTAATTAACAAGAATTAAAACTAATCTACTTTGCATGAACGTAAACTACACTACTACATAAGAAGAGAAGAAGCATGTAAATAAAAGAGAATTAACATTGCATAAAAGAAAGAAAAATTACATGAAATAAAATGACTAAGTAGCCATGGAAAAAGAAGAGAGAAAAGCTTTGATTTATTTCCTAAGCTAAAAACTAAGTAAGAGAGACTAAGAAGAAGGGTTACATGAAACATAAGGGGATTTTATACATGTGCTAAACCCTAATTCATATTTTTAGGGAATGCCCAAAATACCCTCTTAGGAAGTGTGGTGGCCAAGTTATCATTAGCTTCAATAATCCCTCACTTAAATGTACATGAAGCCATTAATTCCATAAGCATGTGCATTAGCCTCTAATTTGTACGTTAAGGTAGGTGGGTAGGTGGGGTCCTCCATTATCTTCACTTTGAATTATTTCCATCTTCATTTGTTCTCTTCACTCTTGTGCATGCATATATCATCATGAAACCACTTGTATATGAATTTAAATTCCTACAAAATAATATAGAAATTTTCAATTAAATTTTAGAAAATTAATATATGCACAAAAATGACCATTTTTCCCTTGGATGAAGATGAATATGTAACAATTTGAAATAATTTGAATTTTGGTTTAAACAAGTTAAAATACCCAATATGATCATTTATTTAATTTAAATAGATTAAATATGGTGGTAAAAATATACACAGTTACGTGCGCATCAAATACCCTCACACTTATCTTTTTATTCGTCCTCGAATAAAGAAAAACTAAGATAAATCCGTTTTCGTAGGGAGCACGATTGCATTGAGCGTATGCAACAAGCCGTTAAACCTTTGGTGTCCCCAGTAGGACGAGTGTTGTCTCGTGAGGGTTTTCAGCGGATACTACCCACAAAATCCAAATGCAGGATGAAAATATTTACACAATGCAAGATTTGTTTACAAGGAGATGAATGCAAGTTTTTGGAAATATTTACAAATGAAAGATTTACATTTAAATAGACACAAATAAGTTAAATATAAGTTTTGGTCATTATCTTGAAAATTTAAGTCATTTACTCGTCAAAAATTCGAACAAAAATCAAGTTATCATAACAAATAGACAATAGTTTAACTCGTTGTTTCAGTTGATAACAAAGTGTAACCATGAAATAGGTCCTTGGTTGATTATCAAAGTTTATTAAAGTGGTATTTCATTTCATTTCAATAACAAATCAAATAAGTTAAAATAGTGCTTGGATTTCATTTGCTTACTCTCTCCATTTTTTGAAAATTTTATTGATATTTACAATATTTACATATGCCTAACTCAGATAAACTGAGGCCAGATATATTACCCATGCACTGCCTTGCAGACTGATGTGAGGGGAATACAGAGCGTGGCGAGTGAACACACGAGTGTGAACACCTATTGACTGTAGGCATTATTAAAAAGAATTTTTATATATATACACCTAACTCAGATAAACTGATGCCAGATATACCGATCGTGCACTGCCTTTCGGGCTTACGTGAGAAGGGTACAGAGCATGGCGAGTGAACACACGAGTGTGAACACTTGACTCTAGGTGTTAAAAATATATACAAATGTTTTTTTTTCTTTTTTTCTTTTTTTAGAAAGAGAGAGTTTTGTAAAATCATCTTAGCACCATTTAACTTAGAAGAAAAAAAAATGTTATATCCTTTTATTTGAATTCACCACTTTTTAAAACAAAGATTTTCAATTAGGATGTATTTCATAATTAACACGTATGAATCTTCCTATATACTAGTTAAACCATTGTTATTTGTAATCAAACTTCATTTTTATTTTTGTTAAGACAAATAAATATTCAAAAATTTCAATTTTATAAACCAAAACCATATATTTATCCTATAGCGTTTCTTTAAAAATAAATCAAAATGCTTTAAATTTTTTCTATATATATATATATATTTTTGAGTTTTGGAAGAAGAAAAATGAAAAATAAAAAAGAAGATGAGTCTCCCCCTACACTTGATTTTGACTGTGTCCCCACAATCAACCCAAGTGGAAGGAGAAAAATAAAAATGAAAACATGACCTTTATTTAAATGAAAATTAATGGTATTTAAACGAGATCAGAAAGTATATCGTCAAAAAGTAAATGAAACGGTCTTCCAAAGACCGATTCATTTGTCTCATCAAGTATACGAGACACAACTTAAGCTTGAAAAACCAAATCATAAAAGATTTTGAAGTTGAACGTTGATTTGGAAAAACGAATGTCGTTTTATTAAAAATCGTACGAGTTGTTTCCTTTTCGATGATTTTTGGGGTTGATAAAACGATTGATTGAAATTCAAGTTTATTTTCACTAAATTGAAATTAAAATTTATCATTGAAAACTTCTTCAAAATTATTGATTTGAAAATCAAAATGGTGATTTAAATTTTCCCCATCAGAATTTGACAACTCGTTTTCGAAAAGTCCAAAGAATTCGTGTTCATTAAATTTGTCTTCCTTTGTTGGATTATCAACAACTTCATTGCGTATCTCAAGTTCAAAATCCAAAGTTGTTGTATTCAAATTTTCGAAATCGAGAAAAGGAAGATCGAATTTTAAATTTGGTTCCACACCCTCAAAAGAATTGAAATCCAACTCAATTACCGTGTTTTCAACAACTTCACTAAGATTGTTATTTTCAATTTCAAAAGTTGTTATTTGGAAATCGTCGATTTGGGTAAAAGATGGATTATTGTTTGACTCGTCACACGTTGGAATTTGATTTTTTTTTCACGTTGTTTCATATATGTTTCAAACAATGAATCCGTGTAAACGTCGTAAATTTCATTCATTTACTCAACAAAATCCAATTTATAATTATTAACATGAGAATTTTCACTTGGAAATTGTTGAGAACAAAGATTTTCAATCGTAACGTGGTTAAGATTATTCCCGTTGCCAAATTCGTTTGAAAAGTTGTTTCCATTTCCATTTTGAGTTTGAAATTCATTTTGGAGTTCGAAATTGAATTGGCATAGGTTATAATCAAAATCGTTTGAATTTTGAATTGAATTCAAGTTTTGATCACTTTGAAAACTTGGTCTTGAATCATTGCACAAATATGAATTACACAAATCATTTATCTCTCGATTTTGTTGTGTAGAGAGTTCGAGTAAAGATGAAATCATTTCAATGCTATTTTCGAGATTCAAGGGTTGTTCGTCATTTTGAAAAATTTGTGGTTCAAAATTCGAATCGTTTAAACAATAGTTGTTGTTGAAATATCCATAAAAATTTGAAGTGAAATTATATGGATTATATTGATTTTCACAACTATCGTAAAATTCAAGTGAGTGGGGAAACTCGGACATTTTCAAGAATGCTTTTTGTTTTTTTTAAGGAAAAACTATTTACAAATGAAATTTATTTTTCAAAAGAGAAATTGAATTTTGTTTTGTTTTTCAAATTTTTTTTTGAAAAGGTTTTATAATTTATTTTTTTGAATTTTTGGTTTTTCTATTTTTTTTTTGGACTTTTGAAATTTCAAAGAAAAAGGATTTAAGAATTTCAAAGAAAAAGGAATATATACGAAAATATTTTTTAGTTTTCGATTTTGAAATATTTTTTTTTGTTTTTTAAAAATATGCATGAACTAATGCAACTAAATGAATGCAAGAGTTAATTACAAATGATTTAGCCTAAGTTAACTCAAAATTGTATAATCATGCTTTGTCTTAAATCAACAAGATAGTTCTCGGCCAGGTAACAGATGGGATTTATCGGTGCACCACGAATCACCGTAGCAATGCAGCCGAAGGTTTAAGTACCTTCAGAGGAACAACCACTATGATATTTACGAACCACCGTAATATTTATAGATGGTTATTACTCTGCCATAGCCTAGACACCAAGAAATTAAATTATTCAAAGAAGACAACTTGTCAATATACAATTAAAAGTTATCAATGTCTAATCGTTATTATTAATCAAAATCTAGAATGAAATGCAAAGCAGAAAATAAACGTGTATTAACAATGCAACTACGAATGAATTTTTGTTTTTGGTTTTTGAAATTTTTTTGATTTTTTTTAAATGCAAGCAAACAACAATGCAAGCCAATAAAACAATAGATAAGGGTGCAAATTTTTTTTATAAGCAAGCAAGTAGTTTTTTTTCTTTTTGCCAAGCTTAGCAGCGCAATCCCCTTATTCTTCCTTATTTTGCTTCTTCAACCTGAAAATAAAAACACGATATATACAAATTTATTATATATATATATCAAAGAAAAATGAAAAACTAGAACAAACTAAATGAAAATAAATTCAAAACAACCCCCTTTTTTTGAAATTGTAATTTTTTTTATTTTTTTTGAAAAGGAAACTTAAAAGTGCAGTTTTACTTAAAAAAAAATTTCTAGACAATGGACAATGGACTTCAAACAATTCACCAAACCATCATGATAAAAAAAACGAAATCAAAATGGATTTATAAACAAAATACAACAAACTCCTTTCCCTTTTTTTTAAAGCAACAAGGCCCAACCAAATAGAAGAACTAATCCAAACCCTTAATACCTGATGTTAACCCAAGATTATAAAAACAGGCAAAACAAAATAAAATCAAAACCACTACCATATAAACCTCATACTTAAAAAATTTCACAGCAAATATCGAAAACAACTACCATAATTTTAAAAATCCATTACAAACCCAGAAATTCTTAATTCGAGAAATGTTCGTGCTTCCAAAATTGATTCTCGATCACAAATCGATATGTTAAATTTGAGATTTTGGGTTTGGGTATTCGGGTATCTGAGAGGCGCTGATGGTTTGCGATTTAGGGATTTGCGGCAGTTCGATGAGGGATCGTAAGAGGTTGAGGGGATGGCTGGTGTTCACCGTTTTTGAATTGGGTGGTGGCTGGTGTTCGAAGTGGATTGGGGACTTTGGTTGTTTGTTGCGATTTGTATTTCTGAATGAAGTAGGGGTGATTTCGCAGTTTCAAGTGAGTGATTTATTGATTGAATCTGATTGAATTTGGTGATTGCACTCAATGTAAAAGGGATGGTAGCTGGGTAGCCTTGATGTTGTTCAGAGCAGTTATGGTGGGGAGTCTGTGAGATGATGTCTGATGATGGTAATGGGTTGTTTGATGGATAATGTGGGGATTTAGCAGGCAAGGTGCAGTCAGGTGTAGGGGGAACTGATGATGTTTGCAGACCTGGGTTGATGTAGCTTGAAGGTGACGTTTCCAGTGATGAAGTCAATGAAATGGCAAGGCAGTGAAGAGTGGATGTTGTAGTTGAAAATAGAGGTACTGCGCACAGTTGTAGTTGGAAGATGAGATGCTAGAAGATTTGATGACTTGTGGTTGTATTTGTAGAAGTTGTTTGTAGAGGTAGGCAGATATGAATGGTTGTAGACAGAGAGTAGTGATATGAAGAACAATATGATGGTTGCAGTTATAGGGGATGAAATGGTGCAGTGCAGAGGAGTTCTTGAATGATGAAGTGATATGGTGGCTCTTGCGGTCAGAAGTGCAGTGGGTGGTTGTACAGTGGTGGTAGCAGTGGTTAGACAGTGGGAGTTTCTGGTGGAAGAGCAAGTTAGTGGATTGGGATGGTAGTTGCTGAGAAGTGAGTGTGTCTCAGGCAGGTTGGTTCACTTTGGAGTGACTGGAAGCACTGGTGGTCTGTGGACAGAGAAACAACAGAGGTGGTTCAAAATGTAAGATGGCGGTTTTTTTTGATAGGGAAGTAGTGAAAGGTTTGTATGTAGCAAGTCGAGTGTTGGATGTTGTGTGGTTGTTGGAGAGGAGTGCACTGTTGAATGTCAGTGGAGGAGTTTGAGTTGTATTTGACAGGGATAGTGTAATGTATTTGACAGGAAGTGGTGGCTCGAGTAGAAGGGGCATCAATTGAAGTAGTTCAGGTGGGTTTGTGATGAAGAAGGGTGATGACTGTTGTATGCTTGTCAGAGGTATGTAAGTGTTGGTTATGGTTTTACAGTTTTCAGTTTGATGGTATGTAAAATGTAAGCTATGTAAGTGCAGTGAGATGTAGAAGTGGTATGTGCTGTATGAAATGAAAGCAGGGAGTAATTAGATGAACTGGTAGGGGTGATGAGGTGAGACAATCAGTGAAGATTGTTGGGTAATGATGATAAGTGACAGAAGTAGGTTGTGGAAGGGGCGAATGAGTCGACAGTTGTGATGTTGTATAGATAGGGATGGTGATTGAAGATGTGTGCACTAGGTTGACGTTGTTGATGGTCAGCTGTGGTTTTCTTGCACTGTGCACAGAGGAAAGCACAGTGTAATTTTTTTTGTGAATAGGAACTGTAAATGTATAAAAATGAATATGTAGATGAAAATGAACGGTAACAAAATGGAAGATGAAATGCAAAACAATGTTTTTTTTAGAAGACTATCGTCTCTATTTTTTTTAAATAGACAGCAAATAAAAATAGAATAGAAAACAAGCACACAACACAATGTCTCCAAAAACCACAAAACACACGATTTTTTTTAAAATGCAAGTTAACACACAATAAAATCAAACAAAATAATTCAAAGAATAGAAATTAAAATCAAAACGACTCCCCGGCAACGGCGCCAAAAACTTGTTCGTCGATGGAAATTCTATCGGTTTAGAAAACCGTCGAACGAATTTAAATTAAAAATAACCGCAAGCGCACGGCGTACACTTGTAGTACGTGGCGAATACGGGTCGATCTGCAGGGAATTGATGATTTTAAAAATTCTATTCAATCAAATTAACCAAAGTTGAAAATGTGATTAGCTAAAAATATAAAAAACTAGCAAAAGAAAATTGATAAAAATATGAGAGTGTGAAGGCAATTTAGAGGCAATTTCCACTCTCTAGATCACATAAATCAACAAAATGAAGTTATGATCTCTTTTCTTGTCATTAGTGTAATTAGTTGATGTGCTTATCATAAGTATGGTATATTTGTGCTATTAATTAGCACAATATAAACCATCAAACTATAACACAACCACTAATACACATTAAACTCTCATGAAATATGGCTACAAAGTTGAAAGCAAAATCTATTTTAAGCATGACCTATTAACTATTGTTTAGAAATATAGGCCATCAAATTTTTTATTTCACATTCACTTCATTACCATCATCATATGTAGATGAAGAGGTAATTATTGCTTGTGATTGTTTAAGCATAGTCTATTTGTTATGAACAACATAGACTATCAAATTCAACATGAAACAATAAATCACATCAACATTCCTTTAAGCACAAAAGAGATCAAAATTATCAAAATGTTGAAGCTACATGATTAGAGGCTTCATTACCCCTAAATTGAAGGGGTTAAGCTCTCATTTTTGTTATCATATGAACAAATGTAGCTAGCAACATGAAAGCAAAAAGAAAGGAAAATGAAAGCTAATGGAAAAGAGAAGCTAATTAACAAGAATTAAAACTAATCTACTTTGAATGAATGTAAACTACACTACTACATAAGAACAGAAGAAGCATGTAAATAAAAGAGAATTAACATTGCATAAAAGAAAGAAAAATTACATGAAATAAAATGGCTAAGTAGCCATGGAAAAAGAAGAGAGAAAAGCTTTGATTTATTTCCTAAGCTAAAAACTAAGTAAGAGAGACTAAGAAGAAGGGTTGCATAAAACATAAGGGGATTTTATACATGTGCTAAACCCTAATTCATATTTTTGGGGAATGCCCAAAATAACCTCTTAGGAAGTGTGGTGGTCAAGTTATCATTAGCTTCAATAATCCCTCACTTAAATGTACATGAAGCCATTAATTCCATAAGCATGTGCATTAGCCTCTAATTTGTACATTAAGGTAGGTGAGTAGGTGGGGTCCTCCATTATCTTCACTTTGAATTATTTCCATCTTCATTTGTTCTCTTCACTCTTGTGCATGCATATATCATCATGAAACCACTTGTATATGAATTTAAATTCCTACAAATAATATAGAAATTTTCAATTAAATTTTAGAAAATTAATATATGCACAAAAATGACCATTGTGCCCTTGGATGAAGATGAATATGTGACAATTTGAAATAATTTGAATTTTGGTTTAAACAAGTTAAAATACCCAATATGATCATTTATTTAATTTAAATAGATTAAATATGGTGGTAAAAATATACACAGTTACGTGCACATCATTCGTGGATGATATTTTGATCTACTCCAGAACTGAAGAGGAGCACAAGACACACTTGAGGATTGTGCTATAGATATTGAGGAAGCATAAGTTGAGAGAAAAGTTCCCTAAGTGTCACTTCTGGAGAGAGGAAATGAGATGCTTGGGTCATGTCATTTTAGGACAGGGTATAGCTGTGGATCCTACGAAAGGTAGCAGCAATCCAAGATTGGAATCAACCCAAGAATGCTACGGATGTGAGAAGTTTTCTAGGATTGGTGGGATATTATAGACGCTTCATAAAGGACTTATCGAAGGTTGCGGGACCGTTGACCAATTTGACGAAGAAGAATCAAACCTTTGTATGGGAAGCAAAGTGTGAGCATGCATTTATGAGTCTGAAAGAGCAGTTAACGAGTGCACCAGTGTTAACGATTCCTAGTGGAAATGAAGAGTTGATAGTATACACCGATGCCTGTGGTACTAGATTGAGTGCGATGTTGATACAGAAAAGGAAAGTTGTTGCCTATGTTAGTCAACAGCTGAAATCGCACGAAAGGAATTATCCAACCCTTGTTTTGGAATTGGCGGCAATTATTTTTGCTTTGAAGATGTGGAGGCACTATTTGTTGGGAGAAAGGTTTGAGCTGTTTACGGACCATAAATCCTTAAAGTACATTTTCTCTTAGAAGGATCTCAACCTTCGACAGCAATGGTGGTTGGAGTTCTTGGCCTCTTATGATTTCAGCATTTCCTACACTCTTTGAAAAGCAAATGCAGTCGCCGATGCATTGAGTAGAAGACATGCTTGGTTGGGAGCAATGTTCTTGGAATGGAAGTAGATATAGTATATTGCTGGATTTGATTTCAGGCCTCACTACGAGCTAGAACCTAAAATGTTGGCATGTTTATCGATTAGACCTACTCTAATTAAAAGGATCAGTACTAGTAAGAAGCGAGATGCTAGGCTAGGGGAGATCATAACAAAGATAGAGGAAGGAGTAAAATCTAAAGATATAAAGAAACACGAACTCGACCGAGAAGGTTGCCTCCATAAAGATGGAAGATTGTTCATTCCCGATGTTGATGGATTGAGAGATGAAGTGCTAAGAGAGTGTCATCATTCCAGATTGACTATTCATCCTGGTGGTAACAAGTTGTACTGAGATATGAAGCGGACTTACTATTGGGAAGGTACGAAGAGGATGTTGGGACATTCATCTCGAAGTGTATAAACTGTTAGATGGTCAAGACAGAGCATAAAAAACCTAGTGGATTGTTGCAACTATTAGAGATTCCTGAATGGATATGGGAGTAAGTATCAATGGATTTTATAGATGGACTGCCGAAGACTCAAGCAGGGTACGATGGCATTTAGGTCATAGTAGATCGGTTGACCAAGAGTGCGAGGTTTATACCCATCAAGTCAAGTAGAATGACATCCAAACTAGCGAAGTTGTATGTAAATTGGGTAGTATGATTTCATGGTGTGCGAAGAGCATTGTGAGGGACCGAGACCCATTGTTCACTAGTGGGTTTTAGAAGAGCTTATAAGAGGCGTTAGAGATGGGGCTACATCTTAGTACAGCTTATCACCCGCAAATGGGTGGGCAGGCCGAAAGAGTAAATCGTATATTGGAAGATTTCTTGCAAGCATGCATTATAGAATTTGGTGGATCATGGGAAGATCATTTGCATTTGGTTGAGTTTTCATACAACAATAGTTATCAGTTGAGTATTAGTATGGCTCTGTATGAAGCATTGTATGGCTGACCATGTAATGCTCCTTCATGTTGGTAGGAAGTAGGTGAGAAACTGATACTTGGGCTAGATATGATTAGAGAGACTTCGAAGAAGATTGAGGTCATTCGGCAATGAAAGAAAGCTGCTCAGGATCGACAAAAAAGCTATGCTGATAAGAAAGGAAGAGATTTGGAGTTTTCTGTTAGTGATATGGTATTTGTCAAGGTTTCTACTCTAAGAAATGTAGTTCAATTCGGTAGAAAGAGAAAATTAGCACTAAGATTCGTAGGTCCTTTTCGGATAGTCGAGAGAATCGGGAAGCTAGCACATAGGGTCGACCTACCTCAGAAGATTGCGAGCATGCACAACATTTTTCATGTCTCTTGTCTACGGAAGTTTGTGCACGACTCAGGCATGATGATTACATTGGATTGGCTAGAAAATGTTGAGGTAGAACCAGAAATTTCTATATCCCATAGGCCGCTTTGTATTATTGGGAACGATATGAAACAACTTAGGAGAAAGGCGGTAAAACTAGTTAAGGTATAATGGAGCGGAAATGATGAAAATTGTACATGGAAGACAGAGGAGATCATGAGGACTAGGTACCTGGAGCTCTTTGAGTGGTAAGACCCATCGTTTGTCGTATCAACTTTCACCGTTGTATATTATATTTGATAGTTTAGTATTTTGCATGCTAGGATAAGTTCACTATACTATTGGTTGCAAGGCTGCTTGTTTGATATGTGTGATGGTTTCTTATGATTGGTAGGCATGCGAGATGGTCATGGTTGCTTATACTTTAGCTTGTTTGGGGATTTCGGGGGAGAAATTCCTAAAGGGGGAAGAATGTACCAACCCGTATTTTACGTTTTGGAAGATTGTAAAATATTTTTATTTTATTCGTATGAGGTCGTATGATTCTATAATTTTGGGATATGACTCTTACGGACATTTTACACACTCATGTTTTTTCCTGAATTTCTATATGACTATTTTGACCCTTAAAATCTTTTTTGGGTTATAACTTTTGATAAGAGTCGAATTAGAGTCTCAAACCAGTTTCATTACTTTAGGATGATGATTTTCTATTTCGTAGAGTGGTCATAATAAAAAACGGACTTACAATTAAGAAGTTATGCTTGTTTTAAGTTTTGAAATTTGTTAGTCAGAATTAGTGTGTAATTTGTGAAGCCCGTTAGTTGACACATTAGTCTAATTAGAGAATACTATAAATAGAGGGTTGAAGAGTCAAGTTAAAACCTTTCCCTCTCATTCTAAATCAGGTCTAAACCCTAATTAGCCCTAGGTCCTTCTTAGTTTCATCCAAAATCACTCAAATTGCTATCTAAATCAAACTAGATTACGGATTAGAGATTAGATCATCGACTAGAAGATAGAGATCATTGATTTTCTTGATGTTAAGTGCATTCCATTGCTTTTCGGATTGGATCTACATTCATATTGGTTGAATTTGGTAATTTGTGAGTGGTTTATGCCTTCACACTATACTATGCATGTTTATATGGTAGAATCATATGATTTAACATGTTTTAAATTGATTTTGGCCATAGAACCTTTTCTAACTTTAATTACATGTTAAACTATGTATATGATCTAGATTAACTACCCTTACTCATGCTCATATATTCATGCTATATGTATATCTATGTTAGACATTGACTTGTTTGTCTTATTTTAATTGATTGCATGTTTGATTGGATGAGATTGCTTGTTATTCCATGTTGGATGATATGATTTGATGTTTTTACTAGCGTTATGATTGCATAGAAAGCTAGGTCGGCGAATTGAGAAAATCGAAGGCAAATTTGGTCAGAATTGGACGAAACTTGGAGGGGAAGCTCTGGAGTATGGAAGGAGCTTAGGGTTCAAGTTGCAAGTCCAGATTTTCTAAGCACAGAAGTCAGTTCCTAGATAAGATGTCGGTATCGAGTTCTGTGGGTTGGTCCGACAAGTCGGCAACTTTGGGGAGAGCAAGGATATTGCTAGTAGAGGTTGCCTAAGGTGATGGATCGGTGATTAGCTAAATATTGGTGGCTATGATGACTTGTTACTTAAATATGAAGTAAGGTGCTTTGAAGAGAGAAATTGTTTTGTAATGACTTGATTTATGTAGAGAAGTCAGGGTCAAAGCATCTGGGCATGGAGTGCTAGGAAGCAAGGAATGAGTGGAAGAAAACTTAGCCATAGATTGGCTAAATAGAGAGGTCGGTACCGACATCAAGTTTTAGGTCCAAATGGGATAAAACTTATGGGAGGAAGTAGAGGTCCTGTAAGTCGTTCTGGAGGTGTTGGCTCATTCGTATCAGGTTGGATGACGAAATAACAGCATGATGAAAAGCTATGGTCTTCGGATATTGGCTCGTGTTAGGAGTAGGTTCTGAAGATGGCGGCTCGTAAAGGGGTGGACGTATGATTAGGGAATGTATAAGGGTTACTCATGAATAATGGAAACTAGATTGAGCAAGAAGGGCTCCGTATCCAAATGGAGCAAAGATGGGCTCGGGTGTATGTGCTAAGGAATCATTGATGACTCAAAGAGTTTTCAGTTATACTCGAAGCAGGGGTATTGTAAGTGAGGACGCCCATGGGTCAATGAAGAGACTCGTATACCTTGGACCTGTAGCTTTAGGTTTAGTGTTCAGCTTTGGGCTATGAGACATGTATCCAGCTTTGGGCTACGAGATACGAGGGTACAACAAAGAACCGAGATTTCCATTAGTCTCTAGCTTAGGGGTCTACGAATTATCATATATTCAGAGCACATGGTGTTAACTAGGGTTTTGTATAGAAATCAATAGGAGTTAGAACATCGGTACGAAGATTGAACGACCTGAAACTTGACAAAGATACTCAAATGGATAAGAGGAAGGGCTCTAGAAAGCATGGACTCAAAATAGGCTAAGTGATTAACTCAGCTCGAGTCAACCCTGAAATTCTTACGGATCGTATATATGTTACTAATGTGCAAGTGTACTAATAGTATAGCAAAGATATATGCAGATAGGTAAATGTAAATAGAAATAAAACGATCACACCAGAGTTTTTATACTGGTTCGGACCTCCCGTCCTACGTCCAGTCCCGAAGCTCCCCTTCGGTATTTCACTATCCAAATACCCTCGCTTTACCCGGAGGAACAGGTCTTTTTACAATAACGTGTCTGACAATCTTGTGTTCTGATCAACAGTGATATTGACTGATAATACACAACTTCCTATAATCTCCTTTGAGTGATTGTGTAAGTGTGAGAGCGCAAATTTGAGGAAGAATATAACCAATATAAACAGTGGTTATAGTTTGATTTGAGAATGTTAGAAATTAAGTTTCAGAAATCGACTTGATAGAGATAATTCAAGAGAACAGAAATCAGTAAGTTAAGTAAGTAATTCTCAAATCAATTTGATACTATTTATAGGATTTGAAGAGTTATGATTGAAGAGAAGTGACTGGAAACCATTGATGAAAGGTTGCAACTATTTGTAGAAGAATAAGTTTAATTTTATGGTTTCGTAATCTTTCAAAAATAGAGCCGTTAAAAAAAATATCCGTAACCAGATGTCTGCAGTATAGATCAGACGTCTGGAGTATGTTTCAGAAATTTTTCCGAAACTAACTGCAGACGTCTGAGCATGTAGATTCCAGATTTCTACTGTGAGTCACTTAATTGGAGATTGTACATTTACTTCTATATAAAATATTTTTCTTGTAATCTTCAAATCATAGTTTCTTTGATGTGCTGGATATCTTGAATACCTGCATATGTTAGTGTATATGTATATATATGATATTGTATAGTTGTTATCATTGAAATCATAAGATGGAGGTTCCAACATTCTCCCCCTTTTTGATGATGACAACTATATAATATTATGTTAGAGATATGAACATATTTAATCCCCCTAATTATGTTATCTCCCCCTGAATATGTGCAAGTTATATTTTTCTCCCCCTTTGTCAGAATCAAAACAGAATGAATGCATATAAATATGACAGAGTTCAAACTAGTTAATACATACGAAACACAGAAACAAAGGAAAGAAATATATAGATATATTATTCTCCTTCATAGAAGAATGCTCCTCCATAGCCTCCATAGGATGAACCATAGGATGAATAAGGATCATATGAAGAAGAATTCCATTGTTGATATTGGGATGAAGGTTCTTCTTGAATTGTAAGTCCTTGCATAGCCTCATATGGTAGATATGATTCCGTAGGCTCGTTATGGTCATCGCTATCCTCTTCGGTTGAGTTATCATAATCTTCTTCTTCTTCTTCGTTGATAACCATTTTACCTTTATTAGTTGAAGAAGAATGACGTAATCCTTGTCGTGGAGTAGGAGCATGAGGAGTAGGAGACGGTGATGATGACGAACTTGAACTAGATCTGCCTCTAAACTTCTTCATTATCTTTCCTAGGCTCGAAACTACTTTGTCAAGAGTTTTCTCTACTTTGGTCATTCGTGTAGAAAAAGACCTTTCAAGCTTCTTTTGGTTTTGTGCTAAAATGGATTGGTTGCGTAATAACACATCATTAATCGACTCGTTTGATGCAAGTGTTGGTTGAATTTCCAATATGTCGGAGTCAGAATAGTATTGTGTGGTTGGCTGGGATGAAGAAGTTGGTTGTTGATGTGGTGGAGAAGATTGCGACCGGTTCTCCCATTGTTGGAAAGATATGATTGGAGGTGGGGTTTTCGGGAGTTGCATTAATGAAATAAACCGTTTACCTCCATCTTTTGTTGGGATTTCTTCAAAAGTAGATAGATATGAATGTATTTCAAATGCCGTTAAAATTCGCATAATGTATGCGGCATATGGAATGGATTGTTTGGGATTATTCCAAAAATCTTTTATTTGAGTCAAGATAAATTGTGCCCAATTTACCGAGATATTACCAAATATTGCATATAATGCCTTATGATCATTTTCGTATACAATCTCATGACTACCAAGTCTAGGAATAATAGTATTGATTATCATTCGATTGAGTATTCTAGCTCGGGGTTGTAGAAAGTTTGAGCGCCATTTCATATTATCTTCCCATATAAGGTGTGTAATTCTATTTCTAGGTTTTCCTAGCATATCGGGTATATCATCAAATGTCGTACCTTCACAATTACAACCTAGAATTGCTCCAATTGTTGGAATATCAAGTCTTATAAATTTCCCATAGACGGATGTCCAAAGTATATCATTACTTTCTTCTTCCAGTGACAAACCAGCACTTGACAAATTTGCATAAAATAGGTAAATAGCTAGAGGATCAATATTTACCGAATTTATGTTAATGTCAATTAAGGAAGAGCAACCGGATGCTTGAGTTAGTTGATAGAGATTGTATTCTACCGGATGATGAATATTGTAGAATGGGCCATTGTGAATCTTTTTCTTCTTGATGGATTCAAATCTTTTGATTGTTGCTTTTTCATGTCTCATCCATTATAGAATTTGTGCTTTGGAGACGAGGTTTGCTGAGGATGATGATTGAGTTTGCTTTTGTCTCTTAGAAGCTACTTTCTTTGGTGCCATTGATAAGAATTTGAAAGGATTTTGAGAACTAGGATTGCTAGGGTTTTGATAGAAAATGGAGGCTGGTAGAAATGAGATGGGGAGATTAAAACAGGTTATATAGAGGGGCAAAAATAGTGTTTTTCAGATGTGAAAATTTTATCCCGAGTGTTCCTGCAGACGTCTGAGGTAAAGATCCAGACGTCTGGCTGTGGGAAAATTTTTGAGCCGAGAGTTCCTGCAGACGTCTGAGATATAGAGGCAGACGTCTGGTTTAACAGATTTTTTGTTTGTTCCTTTTATTTTTGTATTTTGTAATTCGGGTGAATTTTTGTTATATGTTTCTTGTTAATTTAATGCAAGAAATAGAAATTTTATTCAAACACATAAATATATATAAAAAAATATGATGAATATATAGATAATAAAAAAATTATATAATAGAGTGAGTTAATTATTTCCAGATGGACCTCCTTGCTCCCATGAGTTTGGTTCATCCTTGATGTTAGGATCATACATTGGTCGAATGGGCGACCAACGATTGGGATGAACAGGGGAAGGAGTACGTTGAATACTGTTAACTGTATCTTTCTTTGGAGAACGTCCACATATTTTTGCAATGTGAAGAGTTAAGAAATTCAATTATTCTCCTTGACGTCGCTGTTCCCAGGCCATTTCCTTTTGAAGACCAAGGCTCTCCTGCTGAAAATGATGTAAATCATCAATCCGATAGTCATCGGTTTGCATGATTGTTCCCTGAAATTCAATTGCAGATTTAATTTTCTTTCCTTTAGGTGAATATCCAGTTGTAGCTTCCTTTGGAGGGGTCGAGATTCTTAGAGAACCTTTATAGCGTGGAGGCGGAGCATTATCTGGATATTGAACGGTGAATCCGGGTGGAATAACATAGCGGTCTGGGTGATGGACATCAGGAAAGTTAGATGGTGGTGATGGAACGGTATAAGCGGATGAAGAATGATTAATTGAAGAATATTCATTTGGAGATGAAGCAGAGTTATAAATTTCTTCGTGGGAAGACATTTTAGTTTGTAAGATAGATATAGTGATATAAGAATGAAGCTTGAATTTATATATGTGTGTGATATAAAAATAGTAAAAAGTAAAAATTGTTGAACCATATTTTACGCAATTAAAACTAACCATTTGTTAGAGGTATATTTGAGAGAATTTTAAACCACAAAAAAAAACTGTTTTACTATAAATGAAATATATATATATATATAATTTTTATTAAGAAATGTTTTTTTTATATTTACAGTAAAAAAAATTATACTCTACTCTAGTTCGGTTAATGAGCAAATTCCTAAATTTCTTCTTAGTTTAATAAAAGTCATTTAATTCAATGGTTTAGTAAAAATGTCTGCAATTTGATTTTCGGTACTTACATATTCTAGGTTGATTGTTCCCTTTTCGACATTATCTCTTAAGAAATGATGTCTTATATCAATATGTTTTGTTCTAGAATGATTTATTGGATTTTTAGATAGATTAATCGCACTTGTATTGTCACAATAAATTATAGAATTATTCAATTGACTACCGTAATCTCGTAATGTCTATTGCATGTATATTACTTGAGCGCATGCTAGAGCGGCAGAAATGTACTCAGCTTCACAAGTAGATAAAGACACACAATTTTGTTTTTTGCTAAACCATGAAACTAGTGATTGACCTAAAAAATGACATGTACCACTTGTACTTTTTCTATCCGTTTTGCATCCACCAAAGTCTGCATCACTATAGGATACGAGTTCGAATGAATTATTTTTCGGATAAAATAAGCCGTAATCCGTTGTATTTATTAAGTAACGGAGAATACGTTTTATTGCACGATGATGTGATTCTTTTGGTTGTGCTTGAAAGCGTGCACATAAACATACACTCATCATTATATCAGGTCGACTGGCAGTTAAGTAAAGAAGAGATCCTATCATACTTCTAAAAAGTTTTTGATCGAAATCTTTACCATTTTCATCTTTATCCAAGTGAGTAGTGGTACTCATTGGTGTTGGTTTACAAGACGTTTTACTCATACCAAAACGATTTAATAAATCTTTACAATATTTTTCTTGATTTAGAAAAATTCCATTTTCTAGTTATTTTATTTGTAATCCTAAGAAAAAATTTAATTCTCCCATATGTGACATTTCAAATTCGTTAGTCATTATTTGAGAAAATTCTTTACATAAAAGTTCATTTGTTGATCCAAAAATTATATCATCAACATAAATTTGTACTATTAAAATATCATTTTGCCTTTTCTTAATAAACAATGTTGTATCAATTTTACCAATTTGAAAACCAGATTTTAATAAATGAGATTTTAAGCGATCATACCAAGCTCGAGGAGCTTGTTTTAAACCATATAGTGCTTTATTAAGTTTAAAAACATGATCCGGGAATTTTTCATGAACAAGCAACGGGGGTTGTTCAACATAAACATTTTCTTTTATAAACCCATTTAAAAAAGCACTTTTAACATCCATTTGAAAAAGTTTGATATTATTATGACACGCAAAAGCAAGTAAGATCCGTATTGCTTCGAGACGTGCTACTGGTGCAAAGGTTTCTTCATAATCAATTCCTTCTTCTTGATTGTAACCTTGTGCGACTAGTCTTGCTTTATTTCGAACAATATTACCGTTTTCATCTGCTTTATTTTTGAAAACCCATTTTGTTCCTATTACAGATTGATCACTTGGTCGGGGTGTAAGTTCCCAAACATTATTTCGTTCAAATTGATTTAATTCATCTTGCATTGCTAAAATCCAAGAATCATCAGTAGATGCTTCTTTATAGTTTCTAGGTTCAAAGTTAGATATAAACGCTATTTGACTCATTTGATTTAGTTGATTTCTAGTCGTTACTTTAGACTCTAAGTTTCCTATAATATTATTTATGGGATGATCTTTTAGAATTCGTGGCGGTGATTTTGATATATTAATGTTGTTATTTTCATTTGAAATTTGTTCTGAGTTTATATCTTGTTTTTGTAAGACTATTGGAATTTCTTCATCGTCAATTTTTGATTTAACAAAAAAATCTTCATCGAAGGATACATGTAAACTTTCTTCTATTAGGTTTGTTCGTTTATTAAAGATTCGATATGCTTTACTTCTATCAGAATATCCAATAAATATTCCTTCATCAGCTTTTGCATCGAATTTTCCAAGATTATCTTTTGTGTTTAGTATAAAACATTTTGAACCAAATACTCTAAAATATGTTATTTTTGGTTTTCTTTTATAAAACATTTCATAACACGTGTGTTTAGTCATAGGCCTTAAAGTTACACGATTTAAAACATAACATGCCGTTGCAACTGCTTCTGCCCAAAAATTCTTTGGTAAGTCACTACTGTTTAATAATGTCCGTGCACATTCTTGCAAAGTACGATTTTTTCTTTCAACAACACCATTTTGCTGTGGTGTTCGGGGGAATGAAAAATTATGACTGATACCCTTTTTATTACAAAAATTTGTAAATAATTCATTTTCAAATTCTCCACCATGATCACTTCGTATATTTTTTATTTTTAAATCCGTTGAGGTTTTAATTCGTTTAGCAAAAATTTTGAACATTTCAAAAGTATCACTTTTATGTTTTAAGAATAAAGTCCAAGTATATCTTGAATAATCATCCACAATAACGAAAACGTATTTACTATGATTTATAGATCGTACTTGAGTTGGTCCAAATAAGTCTAGATGAAGTAATTCAAGTGGTTGTTTAGTGGAAATTTCTATTTTTGATTTAAAAGAACTTTTAGTTAATTTGCCTATTTGACATGCATCACAAAGATTCTTAACTTTAAAACTAATCTTAGGTAAACCTCTAACTAATTCATGTTTAGCTAATTTATTGATATTTTTAAAGTTTACATGACAAAAACGTCTATGCCATAACCATGGATCATCATGATTAGTTGCTAAGCATACATTATCTTTATGATTAATATTCATGTTTAGAATATAAATATTTTGTTTTCTAAATCCTTCGAATACTAAACTTTTATTTTGATCATAGATGTTGCACTTATCTTTTTCAAAATCAATTTTAAAACCTTTATCACATAATTGACTAATACTAAGAAGATTATGTTTTAAATTTTCTACTAGTAAAACATTTGTAATTATAGGAGATGTAGATATACCTAGATTGATGACTTCTCCAATGCCAATCACAAATCCTTTGGAGTTATCTCCGAATGTTACTGTTCCGCCATCTATATCTTTGATATTTGTAAGCATGGCTTTATTTCCTGTCATGTGCTTGGAACATCCACTATCTAGTATCCACCTCTCTTTTCTCTTATTCTTATTTTTGAGTACCTATAAAAATAATAAAAAATTAATTGGTACCCATTTCTTCCGTTAGGGTCCTAAGGATTAGTAGGGGTAGGTAGCCATACCCATGATGATTTGGGACCTTTAAACAAATAATTATTGTTATGAACTACTTTTTCCAAATATTCAGTTATAAATTTCTTTCTAATCAAATTATTATTAGTTTTTGGAATCCAGATTTTAATATTTTTAGATTCGTTGTTTTTATGATATATCCTAGATTTCTTGAATTTAGTGTAGAGAACTATACTTAGTTGTAACATTCAAATTTTGTTTCTTGGTTTTGTCTTGATTTTTAATAAATCCTAATCCACTTTTATTTCCTGATGGTTTAGAATTCTTAATTAAACTTTCTAAATTTTGTTTCCCTTTATTAAATTTTGAAACATTATTTGTTATCTTTTCTAAACTATTTTTCAAGTTAGATATTTCAATATTGTCAGATTCTATCCTTATTTTAAAATCAACATTTTCTTTTAAAATGACATCCTTTGTAGTTATTACTTTTTGTAACTCATGAATTAAATCAGAATTACTTGTAGCCAATTTTTTACATTCATCTTGAGCTAATTCTAATTCTTCTTCTAGAATTGTTTTCTCATCTTTTAACATTCCGATTTCTAATTCTAATCGAGCAAATTTTCCTTTGTATTCTTTGATCAATTTTTTTGATTCTCTAAATTTATCGTCTAATTCCATACTTATTTCAAGTAATTCATTATAAGATAAATCGGAAAGTACCTCATCAGTGTTAGCCATAAAGCAAACATTTGCTTATTCAGAATCGCTCTCACTATCTGATGATGATGAATCAGAATCGTCCCATGTTACTTGAAATGCTCTCTTCTTTTTCTTGATATCGAATTTGTTCTTTCTTTTATCATTGTTACCTTGAGGACAATCCTTCTTCATATGTCCGAACTTATCACATCCATAACATTTGATTGAAGTTAAATCAATTGTTTTTGAATTTGAATTTCCTCCGTTTCGAAACTTTGTCATTTGCTTGAATTTCTTGAATTTGTTGTAGTTCTTTGCTATGAACACAATTTCATCTTCTTCGAGATCTGAATTCTCATTATTGGCTTGAAAAGCAATATTTTTCTTTTCTTGGTTTGCTTCTTTTCGTGCCTGCAGGTTAGCTTCGTATGACATCAAATTTCCTATTAATTCTTCAACTTTGAGTTCGGAAAGATTATTAGCTTCTTCAATAACCAAAACTTTTCTTTCCCATTCAGTAGTCAAAGAATTTAAAATTCGAGTGACCAGTTCAAATTGAGTAAATTTTACTCCTAGAGCCATAAGATCATGTTGAATAGTTTGAAATCTCATGTACATATCACTTATAGTTTCATTGGTTTTCATTTTGAATGATGAAAACTGATTTTGTAGAATTGAAATCTTTGTTTGTTTAACTTTTGTAGTTCCTTCATGAGTAACTTGAAGTGTATGCCATATATCATATGAAGTGGTGCATAACATAACTCTCGAAAATTCATTTTTATCAAGTGAGCAGAATAAAAGATTCATAGATTTTGCATTATTTCCAGCTAAAAGTTTTTGTTCTTCTGTCCATGTGTTTCTAGCAGTGGTTGGTGCTTCATATCTAGTTTGAGTTGTTTCCCAAACATCTAGACTGGTAGACTCTATAAAAATACGCATACGTCACTACGCCATAAATGGCCTACTGCAACACAAAAAAATGTTGGCTCAGGCCCGAAAAATGTTGCCATAGGTCTATGGCAACACTTTTAGGGTGATGCAATTTTTGCCGTTGCCTTAGACCTCAAAGGCAACATTTTGACTATCTAAGACAACATAAGTAATATTGTTGCAATAGAACCCTATTTGGGTCTATGGCAACACCCATAGGTATCTGTAGCAACATTCCAAAATGTTGCTATAGATATTAACTTTCTAAATTTGTGGGGCCCACAATGTAGAGCATATTTGATTTTTTAATAAAAATAAATTTTTATTTAATAAAATGCTATTGCATAGAATTTGATTTTTAACAGTAATTTATTTAAATAAATATTTTATTTCAACATTTGAAATAGTACAAATTCCTGACTCCACTATTTTACAATTCAATGATATATAACACTGATATTCACATATACAGATATTCCTCACCACATCACTCAGTTCACTCATTACATATGCAGTTTCAATTATACAGACACCGACACTAACAAATATATGACGAGCCGAAGGCGAGCCGAGTGCCGAGCCGAAGGCGAGCCGAGAAGCGGGTCCGGGCGCAGCGCCGGCGGGGGTCCGGGGCACCGCCCGATTCATCCGATTTCGGAAGATCGAGGCTTCTTTGAAACAACGTAAAATGATGCACAAATGAACACCTCCTGCAAATTTGAACACCTCCTCGATGATTGACTTTTGCAACTCTTTCATGGCTTCTTCTGAATCATCCGACCTTTTTCCAGCCATCATTCTTAGCAAATTGTTCAGTGAAAACTGAAATAACCTTGCTTTTAGCTCTGCCTTGGTAAAAAACCTGAAACCATGATAAATAAAAATTGACATTTCATCGAACAGGTTGCGTGTTAATAAGTAATACATTACCACAGTTCATTCATCTAAACTTCCTACTAGACATCAACTCCTTCTCCTTGAATACTACCAAACTTCAACCTCTACACTGCCACCATCCACTCCCCAAACTGCTGCAACTTACATCCCCTACAGCCCTTAACAACAGTTGGTACATTTTGAATCAGGATATGAAATTGCAGCCTGCAATCTAGTTGGCTGCTTTCTAGTATAAGCACGTGCAATCTATACTGAGATTGGAACTGAATGTAATCACAGAGCTAATCATAGCAGCAGTATGTTCACATAATTAGTCATAAGCCAAGAAAAGGACAAAGTGGCAACTCGTGTTGAACTAGCATATCACCACATTTACCAATCAACAAAAACATGTAAGCCTATTCGTCGGTAAATGTAAATCCAATGTTAAAGTTCACAACTTTTCCATAAATATAACAAAACATCACCAGGCCAACACAGAGAGTAGAGACGGGACATCGAATATACTGCATAGTATCATAAATTGCCAACCCAGCCATCACGGAACCACCAGGTGAATTGATATAAAGAGAAAGCGGCTTAGACGGATTCTCAGATTCGAGGAACAACGGCTTAGACGGATTCTCAGATTCGAGGAACAGCGGCTTAGCCACCACTATCGCCAACGTATCATCCTCGATGGGTCCGTTAAGACAGATGACGCGCTCTTTGAGAAGCCGGGAAAAGATATCGTAGGCACGCTCGCCACGGGATATGTGCTCGATGACCATCGGAATCAGGCCGTAGAAACGGTGGTGGGGTAGTGGAGTTTTGTTGGGGGCTGCGGTTAGTAGGATTTGGGAATTAGGGATTTTTGGAAGAAAAAAAAGGAACGAAAATATGATTTGGAAATTAGGGATTTGGAAATTGGGGGTGAGAACGAAATGATATGAAAAGTAAAGCGGGAAAACGAAAATTTGGGGCAAATTGTAGCGGTGATCCATTTTAACAATCAGATTAAATGTAGACCGTTGGATCGTATTCACGCGGATTGCTAATTTTATTAATTTTTTAATTTGACTACATCTATAGCAACACTATATAAAAATGTTGCAGCGTGTTACACTTGTTTAGCTAGAGCAACACATTTTTGTGGCTAAGGTAACACCATAAATACAACGTTGCAGTAGGACCAAAATTTTATATCTATCGCAACATTTTAGCTGGCAACACCTTGCAAAAATGTTGCAGAAGGTCATTTATGGCGTAGTGCGTGTAGATCAATATGCATAATTTGAACCAGTGAATAATGGAGGACGTGCAGTAGATTGACCTTCTTGAAAAGTACTTGCCATATTAGTGATAATTCAACTACGTGTTACTGTAACTTGAATTGAACTAGGCTCTGATACCAAATGAAATTCTTACGGATCGTATATATGTTACTAATGTGCAAGTGTACTAATAGTATAGCAAAGATATATGCAGATAGGTAAATGTAAATAGAAATAAAACGATCACACCAGAGTTTTTATACTGGTTCGGACCTCCCGTCCTACGTCCAGTCCCGAAGCTCCCCTTCGGTATTTCACTATCCAAATACCCTCGCTTTACCCGGAGGAACAGGTCTTTTTACAATAACGTGTCTGACAATCTTGTGTTCTGATCAACAGTGATATTGACTGATAATACACAACTTCCTATAATCTCCTTTGAGTGATTGTGTAAGTGTGAGAGCGCAAATTTGAGGAAGAATATAACCAATATAAACAGTGGTTATAGTTTGATTTGAGAATGTTAGAAATTAAGTTTCAGAAATCGACTTGATAGAGATAATTCAAGAGAACAGAAATCAGTAAGTTAAGTAAGTAATTCTCAAATCAATTTGATACTATTTATAGGATTTGAAGAGTTATGATTGAAGAGAAGTGACTGGAAACCATTGATGAAAGGTTGCAACTATTTGTAGAAGAATAAGTTTAATTTTATGGTTTCGTAATCTTTCAAAAATAGAGCCGTTAAAAAAAATATCCGTAACCAGACGTCTGCAGTATAGATCAGACGTCTGGAGTATGTTTCAGAAATTTTTCCGAAACTAACTGCAGACGTCTGAATGTTGACTGCAGACGTCTGAGCATGTAGATTCCAGATTTCTTATGTGAGTCACTTCATTGGAGATTGTACATTTACTTCTATATAAAATATTCTTCTTGTAATCTTCAAATCATAGTTTCTTTGATGTGCTGGATATCTTGAATACCTGCATATGTTAGTGTATATGTATATATATGATATTGTATAGTTGTTATCATTGAAATCATAAGATGGAGGTTCCAACAAACCCTCTTAACTCAGTACCGAGTCTAAATGCCATATCCTAACATCTTCGTACTTTTGCCAAGTGAACCCCTAGTCTTCCTATGGATATTCATGAAGTTTTGCAGAGTTTTAATAAACCCACCGTAAGGAATGAAGACGTGACGGTGCAAATCGCAGGATAATCCAAGTCATGGAAAAACGATAATCAAAACTCATCGTTAACCTACCAAACTACATGGAGGGCATCTAGACGAAGTAAGGAGCTCAAAACAAAAGAGTTTAGCCAAGATTTGGCTAAGGATTAGACTCGGCCCTGAGCCAAGGGCTTGACTCGGTACCGAGTCTAAACCTTAACTTGGGTCATCACGATATTTATTGTGCTATCTTAGACCACTCCCTAGACTTCTCTAGTAGCGGGCTTCTGATCCAATATGACTGCTACCTCTATAAATAAAAAACCATAGAACAACCGAGAAAGGATCTGGATTCTGCTATCACTACACAGGATCTCCATCTCTTCTTCAACTCTTTCCTTTACATCATAGTCACCAAGGCGCTACTCTAGGAAATTCTAAGACTTAGAATCAGTCTAACCTCTGTACTTGTGACTAATTCTTTCTCAATCACCTTATAATCTCATTCAAGCTAGATCAAACTAATAATCAAAGTTATAAAGTGGACATAGGCTTTGTTAACGGCCAAACCACTGTAAAAATCTCTATGTCTTATATACTTTTCTGCTATTTTCTATTATATTTTCACTGTTCTAACAGGGCTGGTGCTTTCACATCACATTCCAGGGGGTTGATCCATTTTTTGGGTTAACATTTTGGTACTTTTACTAAGAACAAAGAACCCATGCTTGGATCTAGCTATCTACTTTGGATTGGATAGATCCAGAGGTTAAATCAGGAAATTTTGCTTGAAGAAGATTAGAGATTTGCTATTCTAATAGCTTCTAAAAGGAAGACAACATCTGAAAGATCTATTAGGACAACACTTGGTGTTGATGAAACCAATCTCTAGCAAACATAAGTGAACAACGCTAATAGTCATCAAACATAGATTACTGTTGAAAACCTAGCACCAGGCGCTTCTGCTCAATAGGAGGTTGTAACCAGAGGAGAGCTTAATCAGATGGTTAATCAACTTAACCAGAAGATGGCTGATAGTAAGGCTCTTATAGACAAGATTGATGCTTTGCTAGCGGAACAGCCACCAACGCACCAAGGACTAGGCTGAAAGCTGTAGAGGCTATGGACAGGAGAATTCCTCCATCTCGGGCTTGAATAGGAGGGATGGCAAGTAAAAGCAGAAGGAGATAGTTGGTGGAGCGATTGGAACTGTTATTTTAATTGAAGTACCCTCCTACCGAAGGACAACCTGCTGCAAACCCCAACTTTGGAGCAAAAGCCCTAGAAGGGAATATTGCAATGCTTCCCTCCGACTCTGAAGATGACATACAACTTGATGACAAAGGACCGGAATTGAATGCTAACATAGGCAGGCAAAATGCCAGAATGGAAGTTTAAGCTGCCGCTATAAAGCCAACAGTGCTCCAACGGAATTCTGCAGGAGTGGCTCTCCTGGAGAATGGAGAACCTAGACTTCAGTTGGCAAACTAAGGCTGTTTGTAGAGTCAGATGCATGGCATAGCTCCTGACAGTCGACCTGTGGACTACCGGACTAGTGAGGCATTCATTGCGGACATGGTTAAACGCTTGATGGAAGAAATTAATGGCATAAAGGACGACGATTGGGGTTTTGCACCAAGCCGAACTCTGTTTACTAAAAATATTTTAAGGGAAGGGTAACCCCAGAAGTTTACGATGCCCACCATGCCATATTACAATAGGACAACAGACCCCAAACAATACCAGTACAAGTATAGTTAGCATATGGATGAAGCTAGGGCAACAGATGTTGTCTGCTGCAGATGTTTCCCTATCTTCCTAGAAGGTGTTGCTTCTATGTGGTTTACCGACTCCTACCAAGATCTATTTCTACCTTTGATAAGTTAGCATGGAAATTATTGGAATAGTTCAGACTTCACACAGCGTAGCTAAAAGATGTTATGTCTCCATCTGGCCTTTTCCAGGGACCAAATGAGTCGCTAAGAACCTTTATGAACTAGTTTAATACTACGGTTACTAAAGTGAATAATCCTAATAAACATATGGTATTCATGGCTTTAATCCGAGCTATCTATCCGGACATAGACTTTGGAAGATATATTAAGATAAAACAACCAACCGCAATGAAGGATATTAACTAAAAGGCGAGTCAGTATCTGAGATTGGAGGAGGCAGACACGTTGGAGGGCAAGACCGCTAATGTGCAACCAAAGGAGATAATTCAGAACAATGTAGCGGTCAACAAGGATAGAAACAATTCTGGAGCCACGACGGGAAATACAGGCAAAGATGTAAATCAAAAAGGAAAAACCAAAACACTTGTAGGCATGACGGGAATGGAAAACGGATCAAGAACCTAAGACCCGAGGAATATACACCATTGAATGACAGCTTGGAGATCATCTACCTTGCAACTCAAGGAACTGAGCGATACAACCAGCCTCCTAGGAAGGAGGAATCTGAACAACAAAAGAAATTAAGGAAGTTCTGCCGCTTCCACGAGACTCACGGGCATAACATAAATGAATGTCGACATCTAAAAGACTTAATCGAGGAACTAATAAGAAACAATAAGCTCCAACAGTACGTGAAGAAATCGCAGAATTCTGACTAACCTACTGGACCCCAAGTTCCGAACAATCAATGAAATCAGGTAGAGTCTAGTGGAGAAGGAACTTCTCAGACTGATCAGAGACTCGTCATATGTACTATTTCTAGAGGACATCACCTAGCATAAAAGAGTTAGGGTGAAATGGAACGAAATGCGAGTTCACTAAAGCACGCTTCGAAAGAAGCTTGTTTTGCAATTAAGGATGACGCTCTGGCCAAGCAATAATGGACACTAAATGATGACATAGTGTTTCAGGACTGAGCCACTGAAGGAGCAGAAGCACCGACTCTCGATCTGATGGTAGTGACAATCAAAATTGGACTAGCAGTTGTATGCCTAGTCCTGGTGGATAGTGGAAGTTCTGTTAACATCTTGTTTCGACATACAATTCGATCAGATGAAGATCAGTATGAAGATGTGTCTACTTGCTAAATGAAAATCCAAGGCTTTACGGGAGAACCAAGACAGCCATTCGGGACGATTGACTTCCCTGTGGAGCTCAGAGAAGGAGAATGAAGGGTATTCCTTATCCAAAGCTTCCTGATCGTGGATGAAATGTCAGCTTACAACGCTTTCTTGGTTCGACCAGCCCTTGCTGATTTAAGGATCGCTTTGGCTCTGTGGTGCCTTACCATGAAATTCCTAATGGGGTTGGAGTTATAAAGGGAGGTCAAAGCATAGCTGGAGAATGTTATGTCGCTGAGTTATGCGAATCAAAACGAAAGGAAAAGGGAAAGAATGTGGGGAAGTCTTTCCACATTCACAAACCGTCAGCATAGCAATTACAGAGCCGCCCCTGGCTTGAGGACCATAGCCATTTCGACAAGGCTTTGGACCCTAGGAAGAAAAGTTCAAGGAAGGAATGGGCGACACCAACAGAGATTACAGTGTCAGTCCTTGTCGATATGGATGACCTAACTCGAGTCTTAAAAATAGGGTCACAACTTAGGATCAAAATGCAACAAGAATTGATCGAATTTCTTCACGCCAACCTAGACATGTTCGCTTGGACGCATTCCAATATGTGTGGGATATTGCCGGAGATAGCATGTCACACACTTAATATTGATCCTAAGTTCACTCTCATGGGACAGAAGAGACGCAGTCTGGGTCCAGAGCGATCCGCTACACTAAAGGAGGAAGTAGATAAGCTGTTTGCTAAAGGATTCATCCGCAATGCGACTTATGCTAAATGGGTATCAAATCTAGTTATAGTTAAAAAATAAAATGGGAAGTAGCAAACTTGTGTTGACTACTTAGACCTAAAAAAAGCTTGCCCGAAGGACAGCTTCCCACTACCTAGAATTGACCAGCCCGTGGACAAAACTGCATGGCATGAATTACTCTCTTTCATGGATGCCTACTCAGGATATAACTAGATTATGATGCATGAACCCGATTAGGAGAACACCAGCTTCTTCACTGACTTCGGAATGTATTATTACCGAGTAATGCCGTTCGGCCTGAAAAATGCCGGGGCAACTTACCAACGGTTAGTGAACGCAATGTTCAAGGATCAGATTGGACGAATAATAGAAGTCTATGTGGACAACATGCTAGTCAAATCACGTGTGTTTGGAAATCATTTGGATAACCTCTCAGAAATGTTTGAGATACTTCAAAAGTATAGAATGAAGCTTAACCCGCTGAAATGATCTTTCAGTGTGGCTTTTGGAAAATTTATAGGTTTTATCGTGAATACTATGGGCATTAAAGCTAATCCTAAGCAAATTACTGCCTTGCAAAATGTCACAGCCTCTACAACAAAAAAGGAGCTGCAAAGTCTGAATGGAAAGGTCGCAGCGTTGAGCTGGTTCATTTCCAAAGCAATAGACAAGTGTATACCGTTTTTCGACACATTAAAAAAGGGTAAGAAAAATTTCGAATGGAATTAGGCCTACCAAACTGCTATTGTGGAATTATTGTGACAAATGGAACACCACCGGTTCTATCTAAACCAATGGAGAGGGAAGACCTATTCATCTACCTAGCAGTGTCAACTCATGCTTTGAGCATAGCACTGGTACGCGAAGAATCTAGGATCCAGTGTCCCATTTACGCAATACACTAGAGCTGAGAAAAACTATCCAAAGTTTGAAAAACTAGCCTATTTCCTACTGATCGCATCAAGAAAGCTACGACCATATTTCCAAGCTCATCCAATTACAGTATTAACAGATCAACCCTTAAAACAGGTACTGTACCGTCTAGAGACGTCAGGACGACTTCTTGAATGGAATATTGAGTTGAGTCAATACAACATCACTTATCACCCCTGAAGGGCAATTAATGGACATGCGTTGGCCGATTTCATCGTGGAATTCACCATTCGAGATGGAGAAGAGCAGGCGACAAAGGAAGTGGTATAATAATGGAAGCTGTTTCCGATGGCGCATCAAACGAATTATGCTCAGGAGCAGGAGTTGTGCTTAAGACTCCCGAAGGACGATCAATCTACTATGCCTTAAGACTGGAGTTCCCTACTACTAATAACAAGGTAGTGTACAAGGCATTGATAGCGCGATTGAAGACCGTGAAGGAGTTAGGAATAAAAGCTATGCATATCTACAACGACTCTCAGCTAATCGTTTGTTAAGTAAGAGGGAATATCAAGCTAAAGGGGAAAATCTTGCTCTCTACTTTTCAGAAGCATGGGAACTGCTCAACAACATTGAACATTACATGATAACCAATATTCCCAGGGAACAAAACGCGAAGGCCGATTACTTTGCCAAACTGGCCAGTTCTGGAGAGGCACAATCAATAGGATTGGTTTCAGTTGAAGTGTTAACAGCTCCAAGCATAGATTAAATGGATGTAGATTGGCATCTGGAGACCATGGAAGAGAAAGAATCGTGGATGACGCCAATTAAGGATTATCTGCTCAAAGGAATACTTCCTGGAAACTAGAACGAACGAAAGGAACTCCTTCGAAAGACACCGCGGTTCGTGCTACAAGATGGAGTGTTGTATAGGAGAGGCTCCTCCACCCCTTACTAAGGTATGTAACTAACGACAAAGCTAAGAAGATTCCGATGGAAGTCCATAAAGGTGGTTGCGGCGACCGCACGGGGGGCAAACACTGGCAAAGAAGGTTTTATGTTATGGATATTTCTAGCCCACAACCAATCGAGATGCAGCAGACTACACAAAGCGTTGTGATCTCTGCCAAAAATTTTCAAAGATCCCGAGAACCCCATTCTTGAAACTTAGGTAAATGGTCCGCCCTTGGCCATTTGCAATCTGGAGAATCTATCTAATCGGTGTATTACCAATAGCCAAAGGAGGAGCCAAATACGCTATCATTGCAGTTGATTGGGTTGAAGTGGAACTGCTCGCCGCCATTACCACTAAAAAAAGTAATCAACTTTGTAAAAAAACACATTATTTGCAGGTTTGGAGTACCATAGAAAATCATCATGAACAACGGAACTCTGTTCGAGATGCTGAATTTTAAGGACTTCTGCAAGTGTTATCGAATCGAGAAGAGTTATTTCGCAAAAACACACCCATAGGCAAACAGGTAAGTGGAAGCAATGAACAAAATCATCAAATCCACCATCAAGAAGTGACTAACAAAAGCTAAATGAAACTGGGTAGATGAACTTCCACTTACACTGTGGGCTTATAGAACAACACATAAATCTACGGCTGGGCACTCACCTTTCTCCTTGCCATATAGTTTAGAAGCAATGATCCTAGTGGAACTGGAGGTCCCCTCTCATCAGAGACAAAACTTCAATCAAAACGAAAACGAACAACTTCTGCTCGAGTCACTTGACCAGATCGATGAGAAGCGGGAAGAAGCAGAACTAAAGACCATTGCTCACCAGAAGAGGGTAGCACGACACTTCAACACCAAAGTTCGCAACCGCACCTTCGAAGTAGGAGATCTCGTCCTGAAATGGATCTTCTAGGGTATAGGAGCACTTGACCTAAACTGGGAAGGACCCTACTTTATCGGTCAGAAACTTGGAGATGGAACATTCAAGCTTACAACGGTCGATGGAATTCCGATTCACCGTGCTTGGAATAGTGACTCGCTGCAGCACTATTTTATTTAGTACCTACCTATGTATTTCATATTTTCGTAAATAAGCCACCCAGGAATACTAGGGGCATTGTAAATAGGCAGAATTTGCCTTTCCCTTTAATTTTTCAGTACAGTCATTTTGCTTCTTAAACCAATGGAGCCGCGATCATGTAAGCAACCTGCTGAGTCGACGGTATCAAATCGACTCAAACCACCGGATCGACAGGGAAAATCAATCCCAGCCTTCTGAGAACCGATGTTGCTCCGGCGATATCGGGAAGGCCCAACCCTCGTATGCATCCATAAGTCGCACCTCGCTTCTTGGACCAATGGAATCACATCCAAGTAAGCATCCATACTTTTTCCACCTGAAGCGATGGAACCGCATTCAAGTGTGCCTCATGTCTTCGCTCCTTGGGCCGATGGAACCATGTCCAAGTAAGCATCCATTCTTTTGCCACTTGAATCAATGGAACTACGTTCGAGTGCGCTCCATTTCTTCGCCTCTTGGACTGATGGAACCGCATCCAAGTAAGCATCCATTTTGTTACTACTTGAACTAATGAAACTACGTTCAAGTGTGCTCCACTCTCTCGCTTCTTACACCAATGGAACTGTATCCAAAGTAAGTACCTATTCCTTTACTGCTTGAACCAATGGAACCGCATTCAAGTACTCTCTGAATCATCGATGTTACCCTGGTAACATCGTTAGCTTGTCAGAATATCCTAAGTACCGACGTTGCTCCAGCAACATCGAAAAATTCATTAGTTGCAGGATTGGTAGAAATCAATCCCCACCTCCCAAAACTCAACATCGCATAGATATCGGCAATGTAGAAAGAAAATCCAAGAGGTTGAGCTGTCTGCAGGTCTCTAGAGACATAAACTAGTATGCGGATAGATGATCAGTACCGAGCTTAGAGAAAATTGATTGCAACCAAAGTATAGGATGCTCGAAATCAAGCATCCAAATTACAAGTTCCCAGAGATAGGAGCCGCAATACATCATGGACTGGGGGAAAACAGAGAGCTATCCAAAGCATCCGGTCTCATGTCAGGTGTTCGGAGTAACCAGACCCATGAACTGGGGAGCACACAATACAATACCACTTAGTCAGAACGAAAATCACTCCATAGTTTTGTTACGTCGAACAGAGAATTTTGGCAACCACACAGAGCTAGGTAAATTAGTGCGCTAAATAACTGCAAGTTACGCTATTTACACTATTTACATGCACAGAAATGCGGTAAATAAACACATCATATATCACATAATACAGCAGTATATAATATGGAAATTGCAAGACAAGCAATCATATTATATAGACATACATCGGTATATAAACAGGCATAGTGCATAGAATATAGAAAAGTACACAGAAGAGATTACAATGGAAATGTTAATCTTTTTCGTTACTTATATCATTTTATGTACAATATCAAATAGCGGAGGCGCACCCGCACAATGTCGTCCTGTTTTGGACATCAAAATGCAAAAGTACAAATGTTACTAATGCTACAACAAAAGGAAAAAAACGCTAAGTACAGACTCTATACTTGTACATACTCTAACACCACAAAATCACACACAAAAAGACAACGAGTACCATACTCCACCGGTGCTCGAGCTCATCTGAATTTCTTTCCACCTTTCCCTCCTCCTTTACTGCCCATACCTAGGTGAATCATGAACTTCCTCCTCCTATCCTTGTTGGTCTCTCCTCCTATAGGGGACGGACCCTTCCGACCCTTCGGTAGTCGCACTCCCCTCCTTCGACACCTTTAACATGATAGTAGTGGGAGTCTTACGCTTCTGTTCCTCCTTTTTCTTCTTTATCTGCGGCCCCTTCTTTTCCTCCTCCAGTCTCTCTGCTATGGTCATCTTTTTTGTCGGCACCGACTCGCTGGTAATCACCACCTCTTCACCCACAGATGCTGAGACATCCTTTAAGTTTTGTAGCGCCTCTAGCTATTCCGAATCAAGCCCAGGTCCGAAGCTAGAGACAAGAACTATGCCAGAAGCTGCTGTAGAGATGGCAGTGGAAGCGATGAATAAAGCAGCAGGTCTTGAACCCTGAACAACACCAGGAGGAGGTAGGAGATTTAGCAGACCTAGAAGTTGGGAAAGAGAGGTGCATAATTTAGAAAAGGATTTCAGAGTAAATCAAAGGGTCTAGAGCACCGGAGAGACGAGAGAAATACCCGAGCCAGGGGTTTGATCATGAACTACAATCTCGAAGGCTTCACCGCCAATCCCATCTTTGAAGGTCATACTGTAGCTGGAAAAGGGCGTGGCTCACTCAAGGCTACAGAAGTTGCATGGGCGTGAGCGGCTTCAGAAATAACAACCGTGGACATGGGGATGATCGCCGCCTTCTCGTGAGAAGTATGAACAAGTGTTTGGAGCTGACCGAAAGAGATGGGGCAGCAAGAGCTTTGGATGCATCATCGATAGCTTCCTTCTCCCTCTCTTCCCTAAGGATATCTCTACCGACGGCCAAGAAGTTTATGTCGTCAGGGCTGAGGTAAGCAGCCTTCAATTCCTCCTCAGAGCACGTGTCCTTGACCTCCTCACCTGATCAATATTTCCTCCCATACTAATGGCAAGAGTCCGGGGATAGTTATTACCAAACCATTTCAAGCTGCCTTTATCATCATGCTGGTAGTATAAAGATGAAGTATACTAGCATCCATTTAGCTTATCGAATCATCGTATTTCGATCGCAGCTCTGTAAGCTCTAACTTGGTGCTTAGACGCTCGATCTCCTCTGCTAGTTTTCTGGATGCGACCTCTTCCTTCTCTTTCACCAGCCACACATTCTCTTTACAAAGACAAGAGTTTAGCGGCTTGCTTAGTAATGACAGCAGCATGACCAGCAATAGTCTGGTTCTGAGATTTAATGGTGTTTTCTGCTTCGGTAAGCTGCTCTTTCAGTTTCCCAGATTCAATATAAGCATCTTTGAGTTGATCCTTTATCACGATAATGGCTCTATTATGAGCCCGGTTTGCCTCAGTTAACAACTTGTCACTGGCAGCCTTTCCTTTTAGGGCTATGTCCCTCTCAGTCTTCAACTGGACTATCTCATCATCATGATCTTTAATCGCCTTAGAATGGTCTTCCTTTTCGGCCTCAAATGAGAGGATCTTCTAATAGTTAATTCAATTTACATCCAAAAGGGCCTTCACTAAATGCTGCAAATCACACCCAACCTCTAAGTCTTCTCAGACTGTCTTCAGATTGCTAAGGAAAGCGACTCTGTTGAGGGGTTTTATCTTCTTATCGAACTTGACTCCCTTCAAAAACAGATTGGGAAAGGTAGCTTGAACCATGGGTGGACCAGATGGAAGCACGAACTTCTCGATTTGTCTAAAAGGAGTAGGGGCCATTATGATAGTTGTTGCTTGAGAAGATGGAATTTTTTGCATTTCAGCGGTCCGAGCATCAGTGCGGGGAGGAGTGATAAAGGCTCGCAGCAGTCATGAAAGTCTCTTTGGCGCTTGTATGCATCGACAGGGGCACTACTCTCATCATTTCCTTTTATTTTCTCTCCCCTTTCGCGCTCTTGATCCAAGTAACGAGCCTCATTCTCTTTTCTTTTCCTTCTCTCCTCGTCTGTTTCGTGAGGTGGGTAATAAGTCGGATCAGAAGTTTTACTTTTGTGGGAGCTGGTGCTTGACGTAACTGATGGTATAACCCACGTCCCATGGTACCTGAACAAAACAAGAATGAAGTTAATACTCGAACTTAGGAACTTAACACGATGCAGAGATGTGTGTTTATGATCCTAAAGTGAAGTATGTAGTGTCAATGACCTCTTGTATACTCTACCAATTGTATCGGCAGGGTTTAAGGGTCGAAGTCTTTTCACCACTACTCACAAATGGGCTTGAGGAAATGTCAATCTCCGAGCCAATCTCATCTATCATTTCGCTAATGGAGATATCCATGTGTTCATCTACATAGATGGTGACATCTCTCATGAAATCAGAAGTAGATGAATCTCCAATGAGGGTCCCAATAGCTTGACCTACGACATACTATGGGGTCTTGATAGTAGGTTGTTCTTGAGGAGGAGAAATTGAGAGTTCGGGGCTTAATGCCTCAGTAGTTAACAAGTCCAAAGAAGGTAGCTTAGGAAGATCAGGATTCATTCCCGGCAACTTGCCGAAAGATTCATCTCTTTCTACGAAGATGTGGAAGTCGCTTTCATCACCGTCCGAGCCCTCTTTCTCTCCTTCCTCACCCATAAGCTGCTTCCTATCTCTCCTTTAAAATGTTTCATCTTCCTCTTCAGGGTTGGAGACATCCTGTGGGTCTCATCCCTGTCCCTCATAACGTCCGCTCCGAAGGGTAAGTTTATGTCAGCTCTAGGAATCTCTTTGGGCTATGCTTCCTCTGATGGACTAGCCACGCTTCTTGAGCCTCCTCATCAGAGCCATGAGCATGGGTTAAGGAACGAGTATGTCTCCTAGGGCCACTCGAAGTTGAGGGCTCATCATCTACAGCAAATCTATCAAGATGAAGCAAGTTGAACTGCCGGAGGTTCTCATTTGTCAAAATGAACTCCACTATGCGCTCGGAAGCTCTCACAGCCTTAAGAGTTTCAAGCATTGATTTAAGCTCATCGTTACTTTCTCGCTTTGGAATGACTGTAATAAGGCATATGATAGGTTATGAAAATGGAAAATCAATTGGAACGGCAAGAGCTAAGGAGTAAGGACTTACTTCTAGATAACCAAAACCGATTGAAGCCCTTTAGACGTCGAACAAAGAAAAACTCGTTTTTGAAAGTCGAGCATTTGTTGTGGAGATCTTTTATCAACATACATCCCCTTCAAGCTTCTATAATAATGAAGGACGGACAGTCCTACCTCCTCTTGAAGTGTAGGAGATATGCCAGCTCAATTAACCTTGGGGGTCGCCTAAGCCTAGTCATGAAAAAGATGTACATGAAACTTAAGAGTGCGTAACCATTGAGATGAATCTAAAATGGTGCCAATCCTAAATCTTGAAGCACACTAAAAGAACCGAATGAATTGCGGCATAGCATCGCTCAGGCACATGTATCGAGTAGGCAGACGAACGTCACCCTCAAGGATGCCGTGCTGTATGCATAAATTTCCAAGCATTTTAGCTGTCAGGATTGAAGGTGCTTTCTTCGGAAGGTCGGTTAGAATTCTTAACCCCAGAGGCAATTGTTCAAGTACAGGTCCTACCGGAACTAGTGGGCCATAGAAATCAGAAGTCAGTGGTTGACTTGGTCCCATAGGAATGGATGGAGAAACATGGGCAGTTATTGACTCAGCTTCTAAAGGCGTGGACGATCCATCAGTGGACTTACGGCACATCGACTAGCGCGTCATTTTAGATAATAAAACTTGTTGATCACGGTCAGGTACATTTTATTTCTAATAAAAATCCCCATGTGAATAATGCTTGAAATCCAATGGAAGTCGGCGTGTGCTGACCAATCGGATTCCAAGTGTTGACCAGGGCAGGTGAAGTGTGTTATTTATATGAAATGAATCTAGTGTCCTGAACACAACAAACGGGCCATCCCGTGTAGGTAGCTCACTTGTGTTGAAAAAAATGATCTGTATCATCCCTTGAAATCATTTTTCTGTACTTACCTTTTATCGATCAATGATGGATAACGGATCCATTGCTCGGAGTGACGTGAAAAAGCGAATTGTCATATCAGAATCAATTTGATGATTTAGCTTTAGTCAATTCCATGAAAAAGAGATGGCTAAAACTAAGAAGCATAGTTTGTGTCCCAAGTTGTATGCATCCAGCATAAGTTCAAGCCCTAGCTTCATCACTAACATACCAAGTTTGGATTCAACCATCTCCATCATAAAAACTGCAATCAACTAGAGCCAATCATCATCCCTATCACTGCTCGGGCACGAATTCACCACAGCCAACCTATAAATCCAAGCTAGAAGCAAATATTAACTTAGGGTTTCGACAACCTGGATCTGAGATTATACGCGGTGGCCTTCGGTGATGGAGGCTGGCTCAGGCGACGGTGAGAGTAGCTTGGAGGCGGTGGAGCTCGACGGCGAGGCTGGAGGATGAACGACGCCATAGTTAAAACTTGAATCTGCTGGAGGAAATACAAACTCGGGTTGGAAATAATGCAAATGGGGAGAGTACTTAAGTGGAGTAGTATAAGTAAGGAAAATTGTCCAAGTCCTTAACTCGAGATGAGATAAGGCTTGACTCGGCACCCAGTTTACCGACTCAACTCAGGCTAGCTCCAACTCACCACAATAGACCTATATGCTGACTTAAAGCCTTACGTGAATTCCAGAGCAAAGATTGCATCATTAGTATAGAGAATTGGAATTCAAATCGAAATCAGAGAAAATAACTGGTCGGAAGTTAACCAATTGAAGACAATGTCTCGCGACGAAATCCAACAATCAACTGAAACTCATAATATAGCAGTTCAAGACTTATGTTGTTCCTGAGCATACTTTGTTTACAGTGAAAGCGTACTTTGGGGGGCAAATGTTAACTGGATTCTTATCCAAGCAGAAATGAAAAGGAATTAGAATGTTGGTACGAAGACAAAACAACTTGAAACTTGACAAAGATACTCAAAAGGACAAGAGGAAGGCCTCTAGAAAGTATGGACTCAAAATAGGCTAAGTGACTGACTCGGCCTGAGTCAACCCTCTTGATTCGGTACCAAGTCTAAATGCCATATCTTAGCATCTTCATACTTTTGCCAAATGTTCCCCTAGTCTTCCTATGGATATTGATGAATTTTCGCAGAGTTCTAATAAACCCATCAAGGAATAAAGATGTAACGGTCCAAACCGCAGGATAATCCAAGTCATGGAAGAAAGATAATCAAAACTCATCGATAACCTACCAAATTACATGGAGGGCATCTAGACGAAGTAAGGATCTCAGAACAAAAAGGTTTAGCCAAGATTTGGCTAAGGATTAGACTCAACCCCGAACCAAGGACTTGATTTGATACCGAGTCTAAACCTTAACTCGGGTTGTCACGATATTTGTTGTGCTATCTTGGGCCACTCCTTGGACTTCTTTGGTAGCGGGCTTTTAATCCAATATGACTACTACCCCTATAAATAAAAACCAAAGAGCAACCGAGAAGGGATCTAGATTCTAATATCACTATAAGGGATTTGTGTCTCTTCTTCAACTCTTTTCTCTACACCATAGTCACCAAGGCAGATGCTCTAGGCAATTCTAAGACTTAGAATCGGTCTTTCACTTGAACATGTGACTAATTCTCTCTCAATCACCTTGTAATCTCATTCAAGCTAGATCAAACCAATAATCAAAGTTATAAAGTGGATGTAGGCTTAGTTAACCGTCGAACCACTATAAAAATCTCCACGTCTTATTTACTTTTCTGCTATTTTCTATTATATTTGCTCTGTTCTAACAGGGCTGGTGCTTTCACATCACACTCCAAGGTGTTGATCTATTTTTTGGGTTAACACATGGAGTGATGGTTAGGATTGTTTAATGGATGCTATGGTTGCTCTTTTTGGTAGGCTATCAATCGTAGGTATCAGAGGAAGTAGGTATTAGAGATAGGAATGCCTGGAAGACTGATATCCTTTGTTTGGTTTGTGGTATATCTTTATGATATTATGGAGTAGCATATTATAGTGTTGTATGCTAACCCTTTGGTTGCAAGGACATGTCAGGTATGGTTCATGTGCTCTTATTCCTTACTATATTTACCTATTTAGTATTTTAAGACTCATTTATTGCTTACACCAGACTGTTGTCGACCCAAGGTTTTATGCTTTGCCTTTTATTATCTTGGGTACTCTTAAATGGGTACACTAGATAACAGGTATAGGTGACGTAGTAGATGTTCGGAGGATGAGTTGGATGGAGCTATCTTGTATAATATACATATATGGAGTCTACACTTATTCCGCCGAGCAACGCTGTGGAGCCCGTGACAGTGCTTGCTTATTACTATTTGTTGAGATAGTTTATGTGAGTTTACTTCTGTTGTATAAACTCTACTGTATTTGACATATAAATTTATGGATCTATTACTATGATGATGATTTGTTCACATTGAAAGTGATTGTAGGATCATGTAATATCGATATTATCTAAACTACTTGTGCGAAATATAAAGTAAGTAAATATAGCAGTAAAATAAAATGAACCAGAGATTTTTATACTGGTTCAAACTCCCGTACTACGTCCAGTCCCAGACTCCATCTGGATTTAAACTAGCAACCCTCACTTAACCCGGAGGAATAGGATTACACCGCTTGAGCAACTGAACATGACTTTGACCACCTGAGCAACTGAACAGGATTTTCTCGCCTGATCAACCTAACAGGACTTTGATACAAATGAAATGTTTTCTTGACTTTGCGTGTTATTATTACAACACATATTTGTCAAATGAAGTACATCTTTTCTATAATCCTTTCCTCAAGTATGATATGTATATTTGTGTGCTCGTGAAGATAAAGAAGTATAGATTGCTTTAGAAATGAAGAATTATAAACTTGATTTCACAAATTCTAAATAACTAAATATTCAAGAGAGTAGATAGTAGAAAGTTAAGTTAAGTACTTTGATCTTGAATGAAATGTAACACCCCGATATTTTACGGGAAATATAACTAAAAAGAAATTAAAAGCACATTTGGTACAGTGGTAAAGGCGTATGTTGACTTCCTTAGTAACCAGGGATCACGTTCCGTTGTCGCCCAAAATCTGGAGCAATGTTTTTTTAACTGGTTTGTTCCGAGCGGTTTTCCTACGTATTTCAGCGTTGTTTCTGACATGTGGCGGCTTCCCATTCGTTCCAGTGATGTAATAGGATGAGATGGCTAAATTTTATCGATTGAGTAATGTGTATGGGCTAGAATGGATAACCATTAAGTGTATGAAAGAACCAGATTTAATCTAAAATAATCTAATGAATTATATTCACTCAAACAATATATAAATAAACCATCTAACCTAAACCTAATCTCTTATTCAGCCGTCGCCATAATTCTACAGTAAAATTAGTGTGTATTATTCTTCCTCCTTTTCTCTACTAAATAAACAAATCTCTACCAAATTAAATTATCTATATATATTCAAGCAATTTGGGGAATTTAGAAGAATCAAAGGGAGAAAGATTAAAGCAAAGCTTTTTTCAAATTTATGCAAGCTCAAGTGCCAAGTGAGTGGAAATTAATATGAAATAGAAAAATAAAGTAGTTCAATTTTAGTTCTTTTCTAGCATGTTAATATGAATTAATTTATGTTATTAATTGAGAATAGATGTAAATTATTACAACTTTTTCTTCTTCTTCCACTTCTCAAATCTAATTCATGTTTGGTTTAAAATATGGGACATATAAATTGTCTATTCACGTTTCATGGCGCAAATAAGATTGGTTTAATTAAATTGAATTAGAATTGTTATTCAATTTCTAATGGTAGAACATGTTAGTTGAATAAATTCAGAATATGTTACTTGAATAAAATTATGGTTTTGATTGATATAATTACATAATTTTGAATATGGTTTTGGAACAAAATTGGGAAGTCTAATTGACATAATTGTTTGTTTCATATGTGGCCAAAAAATGTAAAAGCGGATGTGTAATTAAATGGTCTCTGGCTATTGGATAAAATTTTTGTATTGATTAAATCTCTAAAAGGAGAACGTAAATTAGGGTGGAAAAATGTAAATTACATGGACCTTAAAGTCTATTGTAAATCTGTAACAAAATAGCATAAAAATTATAGACAAACCATATGGACTGAACGAGCGTGAAATTGAAATACTATTTATGTAAGAAAAAGAGAAATTGTGAAATAACCAAATCGGATGTAAAAATGGCCTAAAGTAGATTAATGGAAATAAACAGTATGTAAACTGTAAAGGCAAAATTAATTAATCTGGAAGTGATTTGGTAGGCAGACCTTGTAAAGGTCTGGATATGTGTTTCATGCAGTTAAGACCCAAAATATAGTTTTGGCTGTACGTACTAGGAGCGGGCAAGTAGGTTCACAAGGATGTTTGTTACCTTTCATAGGTTGCTAGTACGTAGGATAGATGGCATCCGCAACGTAGGCTTCTTTAGGCAGATCGATGCGGACATAACAGGACAAGTATGCTTCGACGTAAGCTTCTTTAGATAGATCGTTGGAGGATTTTGCGCAGTCGACCCAGCTGTGTGTGCTCTTTCGAAGGACCGACACTTTAGATATGGGCAAGTCCACGTTGGTGACCGAGGAGACAGAAGGACAGGAGTCCAGTTTGGTAGAGCTTGAGCCCAACTTCGGGGTCCTATGAGGTTATTTGAGTCGGCGCCGGTCAGCGTAAGAGGCATTTAGTCACAGTGCACGGGTGAAGAGCATGACTTTCACGCTGTAGCACGTGGATAGGTAAGGACAGTAGGTTCGACAGGCCGATTGACGTTTAGTATTACTACATGGTTGACTTCCTTAGAGTGACTACGAAATTTGGCTTCTTAGGACTGTATTTAAGAAGGATTCACTGCATTATATTATTTACCCTCTACGATATCTGGGGAAGACCTGGAATTAAATTGTTTATTCTTTCTGCTTCATTTTATTTCTCATTGACCATACTTTATGTCTGACCCGTTCCTATTTTTCTTATTTTCCCTGAATCATAGGAGGGCAGGTCTAGATTGCAGTTCTTTGCAGCTTGGAGGGTCATTGGAGCAGTTGCTATCTTCAGCTTTTGTTTCTTTTTGTTTCATGTACTTTGTTTCTCTTTTCCGTACTTTACTCTATATATGGGGACCTATATTGTGAACTTTGTTATGTTTTATGTTTTGGTGGAGACTACTTGGTACTTTTGGTTTCAGAAATAAATTTAGGATAATGTTGTTTTTAATGAAGCTGTTTTGCTATTAATTTATAATTAGTGAAAGTTTTCTTCCGCTGTAATATTTTAATCATTTTATGATGTTGCCTTAGTCTCTGTGCTATGTTATGGATTTTTATTTCACCCGACCACCCGTGCTTCTAGTCATGTCCGATTTTTGGGGTGCCTAGAGGTGCGGGGTGTCACATGAAACGTATATTTATAATGAATAAAGAGTTACAACAGTTGGCAAAGAGTTTTGATGAACGGAATGGTTGCAACTCTTCCTGGAAGAGATTCCTCTTCAGGATGAAGAAGTGTCTCTTCAAAAAATTTGAAAATATGGCAGTTTGAACATGTTTAGTCGACTAAATATGATCAATTAGTCGACTAAATTGAATAAAAAATATTAGTTCGAATATGGCAGAGTTTAGTCGACTAACCATGAGTTTTAGTCGACTAAGTCGATTTAGTCGACTAAGTTGTAGTGTTTAGTCGACTAAGTTCAGTTTAGTCAATTAAGTTGTAGTGTTTAGCCAACTAAGTTGTAGTGTTTAGTCAACTAAGTTGTGGATAATATATGTAAAAAAATTATATGCATAGGTTTTACTTGATGAAAGATTTTAACAATAGATACTAAACTAAACCAAACTTAAACTCTAATAAACCATACTTGTCGAATATTTGATAATCCACTTTCTGTCTTGAGCTCCTTGTCATGAATCAAAATCATGCATTCCAACATTCTCCCCCTTTTTGATTGATGACAACTTCATATGAGATAAATTTCGACAAAAATCTATAGCTCCCCCTGAATCCGTTGCCAGTATCTTGTAATCCTGCAAATTTTGCTAGTACAAAACTTCTTCTCCCCCTTTGTCATCGACAAAAAGGAGAAAGATATATATGGGATTATATTTACACAACATATAATAACTTATAACATCAACAATGATAAACCACACAACACATACAACAATAATAACAACAACAAATACACAATACAAACAACAACAAACACACAATACAAACAACAACAAACACAAAACAATTGTACGAACAAAGTTAGGGTCCTAAGAGTTAGGTCTTAGGAAACCAAACCCAAGAGGGTTCAAAATTCCTTTTGAAAATAAAATCTTTATTTTTGTGAACAGTTTCTATAAAAGATTTTATGTATTTTTTTCTAATTAAAGAATTGTTGGTTTTAGGAACCCAAATCTTAATTGTTTTAGAATGATTTGGAACTTTTGAAACTGATTTTGCAATAATGTCATTGTTCCTTTTAAAATTATTATATAAAGAGTTCTTTTTCTTAGGTTTTGATACTTGCTTATATTCCAGTCCTTTTTTATTTGAAACCGATTGAGAATTTTCTATAATTTTAGAAAGATTCTCTCTTCCTTTGTTAAAATTAGAGACATTTTTAGTAATATCATCTAATTTTGTTTTAAGACTAGAAATATTTAATTCCAATGTTTTAATATTAGCTTTTAAAATCATGATTTTCAACTAAAAGAACATCATTCTTTTCTTTTGAGTTTCAATTTCTTGACTTAACATAGACAGTTGAGAAGTTGTATTAGAACAAGATTCTTGAGAAGTTTCAAGTTCTTCTTTTAAAATTTCTTTCTCATTTCTTAACATATCTACCTCGATTTCAGTCCTATTCAATTTTTCAAGAGTGTCTTTATATTTTCTTTTGATGTTTCTTAGTTTATCAAGTAATTCTGAATTTATATCCACTAAATCATCAAACGTTAAATCACTCAGCTCGTTATTTGTGGCCATAAAACATACGTTGACTTGTTAAGTATCACTGTCTGTGTCATTGTCTGATGATGAAGATGATTCTGAATCATCCCATGTAAAAGAGAAGGCTTTCTTTTTAAATCTATCTTTCGTATTCTTAAATTTGTCTCTCTTTCGATCAGGACAGTCTTTCTTGATGTGCACTTTCTTGTAACATTCATAACACTCGAGAGCAGAGGACGAAGGCTTGTTGTTGTTATTGTTACTGCTGAAGCTATTCTTGTTGTTTCTGAATTTGTTGCTCTTTATGAATTTCAAAACTTTTTGAAATTTTTAGCAATAAACGCCATATCTTCCTCATCTGAATCTGATTCATCCTTTTCTACTTGGAATGCTATATTCTTCTTATCTTGCGCCTGTACTCATTTTGCCTAGAGATTAACTTCATAAGACATTAGATTTCCTATCAACTCTTCTGGTTTAATGGTTGAAATGTCGTTAGCTTCTTCGATTGCTACGACTTTTCGTTCCCACTCATCCGTTAAAGAGTTGCGGATTTTTGAAACAATATCAATGTCTGAATATTTTTCTCCTAATGCTAAGAGAGAATGATATATGTCTTGAAATCTAGCATACATTTCATTTATTGTTTCATCTTGCTTCATTTTGAAATTCTAGAACTGATTCTTGAGCATATAAATCTTTCTCTACTTTACTTTATTAGTACCTTCATGTGTAACTTTCAGTGTATGCCAAATTTCATAAGCAGTAGTACACATGCTAACTCTATTGAATTCATTTTTGTCTAATGCACAAAATAACATATTCATAGCTTTGGCATTTGCAATAGCATCTAGTTTTTCTATGTTAGACCATTGTGAATATTCAGTAGTAGGTATGTGATATTCTCCTTGAGTAATATTCCATGTTTCATAACCATTGGCTTGCATATAAATTCTCATTCTAGTAGACCAATAGTTATAGTTCAACCCGTTAAATAGTGGTGGTCGTGTAGTAGATTGACCTTCAAAGAAACTTGTGCTAGTGTTGTGTTCCATATTACTAAAATATCAGATAACTGTGTTACGGTTATAAGATGACCCTGCTCTGATACAAAATTAAAGTGACTGTAGGATCATGTAATATGGATATTATCTAAACTACTTGTGAGGAATATAAAGCAAGTAAATATAGCAGTAAAATAAAATGACACCAGAGATTTTTATACTGGTTCGAACTCCCGTTCTACGTCCAGTCCCAGACTCCTTCTGGATTTAAACTAGCAATCCTCACTTAACCCGGAGGAATAGGTTTACATCGCCTGAGCAACCGAATAGGACTTTGACCACCTGAGCAACTGAACAGGATTTTCCCGCCTGAGCAACCGAACAGGACTTCGATACAAATGAAATGTTTTCTTGACTTTGCTTGTTCTTGTTACAACACAAATTTTTCAAATGAAGTACACCCTTTCTATAATCTTTTCCTCAAGTATGATATGTATATTTGTGTGCTCATGAAGATAAAGGAAGTATAGATTGCTTTAGAAATGAATAATTATAAACTTGATTTCACAAATTCTAAACAACTGAATATTCAAGAGAATAGAGAGTAGAAAGTTAAGTTAAGTTAAGTACTTTGATCTTGAATGAAACGTATTTTTATAATGAATGAAGAGTAATAACAGTTGGCAAAGAGTTCTAATGAACAGAAATGGTTGCAACTCTTCCTAGAAGAGATTCCTCTTCAGGAAGAAGAAGCGTCTCTTCAGAAAATTTGAAAATATGGCAGTTTGAACATGTTTAGTCGACTAAATATGATCAAATAGTCGACTAAATTGAAACAGAAAAATATTAGTTCGAATATGGCAGAGTTTAGTCGACTAACCATGAGTTTTAGTCGACTAAGTCAGTTTAGTCGACAAAGTTCTATTGTTTAGAGTTCAGTTTAGTCGACAAAGTTGTAGTGTTTAGAGTTCAGTTTAGTCGACTAAGTTGTAGTGTTTAGTGGACTAAGTTCAGTTTAGTCAACTAAGTTGTAGTGTTTAGTCAACTAAGTTGTGCATAGTATATGTAAAAAAATTATATGCATAGGTTTTACTTGAGGAAAGATTTTAACAATAGATACTAAACTAAACCAAACGTAAACTCTAATAAACCATACTTGTCGAATATTTGATAATCCACTTTCTGTCTTGAGCTCCTTGTCATGAATCAAAATCATGAATTCCAACACAGATAGTTAAAACTGTCTCTTCTGTTATATTTGTGATATTATATTTTATCCATGCGCTATGAGATATGACAGGTTATATGCTATATTAGTTTATTTTAACCTTGATGATCATCCTATATCAGCTGGGCACAGACAACACACTATTTATATACTATTGGTGCCGGTGGTATAGGGTAGTCATCACATCACCTTAGCTAGTGGCGTGACATTTTGGCTGAATTTATCGTTTGCATATATTTTGGTAAAACCTAATTTTATTTATTATAAGCAGTACCTGGTAGTGACGATTATTTACATCAATTCTCTTTGTCAAAACTATATCACATTAGGACTGATGAAATTTGGTTTTGGTCAAAATTCCATTATTATCCATATTCAACTTTGTAGGTGCAACACAAAATCCTTGTTTCAATAATAATAATAATAATAATTGTAGTGCTCTAACTAGAGACTTTGACTTTGAGTTGACTTAAGTTGATCAAGTGATACTAACCCCATGTAACCGAGGAGACAAATTCTCTCCCGAATAATGTTTCACTTCCAATGCTTATTTATGGCTTTGAGGGTGTGGGCATTGTTTCGATGAGAACAACCTCGATCGTAATGACATTTGGCTAGGTCATAACGACATTCAGCTAAGAGCCCCTCGCTACAAATATCCAAGTAAATTTTGTAATTGTTGATTGTCCATCTGCTTATAACCTATTAATTGAAAGATCCACGGTTGCTAAGTTGGATGCCATCGTCTCCTACAACTGCCTGATCACGAAGTTCCCCATCCACGACGAGGTCGGTGAAATCAGAGGCAACCAGCAAAAAGTGAGGGAATGTTACAGAACTTATCTTAGGCAAGCAAAGAAGGGTGTTCTCGTGCTGCAACAAGAATACTCCACCATCAATGGTGGGTTTTTCAACCGATTTAGTGGGCTGCTCAATGCCTTGGTTCTTACCAAGACCACCCCAACCCCGAGGCATTGATTGAGGCATTGACTACATACCCTACTCTCTCATAATCAGCCGCTTCATCTAAAGGCCAGGGGCATCACAACCTTGGGTCGGACTTATCGTTACAGATAAGTTCTGCTTTAAAAAAAGTAGAAAATAACATGAATATTTCGTCAACTATCAATTCCTTATAACCAGCCTACGTATAATCCATCTCATAATCAAGTCCTTGTGAGTGGGTTATGTATAGCATGCCTTACCATTATACGACTCACTTACACTAGAGTGTCCGAGCTAAGAAAATGCGCTCTGATTTGATTGGGATTAACAATTAACTCACGATGAGCAATGTGTCACCTGGATTAACCTCACAGCCCCATGCGCTTGGGTCCTGGACTCCTCTACCACTCTACGCTCGGCCGCTTGCCTCCCAAGAGAAGCTACAAGGAAAATCTCATTTTAGCTCATGCTGGACTAACCGCTACTCTACATTCGGTCATCACTTGGTTGCATTAAGACTGCATCCATCCCGCCTTATTATCACACTTATAGTTAGAATAATCCTAAAAAAGAAAGAAATTTCTATAGAATAAATATAGGAACTATTGGATACTTAAGGTATTCCGCTCGATAAGTTGCACAGATAGTCGAGCAACACAACAAATTTCTCAAATCACAGTTTGAAAAAAAAGGTCTATTTCATTCAGTTCAAAGAGTACGAGGGCATAATACCTGCCCCACTAGGCATACAATGATATTCTCATCACTAGTCAGTTGAAAAGAAAAAAAAGAGCAGAGAAGAAGAAGCACATCAATAGCTCTTCCAAGGCAGGCCATCCTGCACCCTTATCATCGCCTAGAAAGCCCCTGGCTTCATTGGAAAAGCACTTCAAATAATCAAGAATTTGCTAAAGAAAACTGATAAGCTCGCATCTTCAAAGCACTTCAGATACTTCGGTTGATCCAGAACTTGTTGAAGAAGGGAGAGTGTGCTATCAAATCAAATGCCCTCTCCATCAAAGGGTCACGGGAAGCTTTTGGACAACCTCACCAAGGAGCAGACCAAGGTTTCGATCATGGCAGAAGAAGCAGAGGTTATAGCCCTTAGCCCTTCTAAAGAGGTGCAGAAGCATCCAAACTGACCTAAGTCGGGAGTGTCAGAGCCTCAAAGCAAGGAAACTCCCTAGCTTCACCAAGATTATTAGTCCAAAATCAACGTCCAACCACTACTAGGACCTTGGTTGGCAGGCAGGGGTCCAGGCCAAGCGGCAAGGCATAGTTACCCTAAGTAGAAATTTCTAGCTAATGGTTTGAGCTACAATCAACAAGCAGTAGTTCAAGCACCAAATGGCTTTCTCATATCTTGACATCCCAACCAAATTTGATAAAGTGGCATGCATGCAAAAGAGTTTGGAAAGGAAATAGATGATGAAGCCAGTAGTTTTTTACCAATAAAGAATTGCGAATGATTTACAAGCTTTGCATTTTTTTCATAAAGAATGATTTTGTGGGCTCGGTGAAGAAGAAGAAGGGGCGTTTATATACCCATGCCTTCAATCACATGCATTGAATTCAAAAGGCAAAAAGAATCCCAACCATTCAAGAGAGATCTATATTAAGTCAAGTCATGCATGTGGGGAGATGTGACATGCCTTTGCCATGTTTGGAAAAATAAACCGTCATAGCAAATTGCTCAAGCCATTTGGAAAGTGCATTAAATGCATTGTAGAGCCGTCAATCGGAAAGATTTGTATGGTTTTTTTTCAAGCCCGCACCCGCAAGCGTATACAGACTTAAGGAGAAAAATGTTAATCAAATTTTTTGTAAGCAACTAACAAGCCAATTAAAAAGCAATATGGTACAATCAAAGCCAACCCAATTGACCCATCACTGGCTTGAAATGGCCAACCCAAGCCCATGGTCTCAAACAAACCTTTCTACTCAGCAAGGCACTAAGATGAGGCCCGTCCATTTCACCTTAAAGCAATTTTCACACATAGATAAGATCTAGACCAGTTCTGGCTCAATCACCATCGGCTCCCCTATCTCGAACTTCCAGCAACAACTAAAAACTAACAAAATTTACCAGACATCACATTAGCTGACGGTCAGATCCTATCCAAACCCATCCCGACAAGCAACACATCAGGCAAGAATGGCCTAAGCATAGCCCATTTCTAAACATGGCTTATGTACACCCAACTCCAACTAGCATCAGGCCTCCCTCTCAAACATCCCATGCCCGGTCATTTACCCATCCTCCCTACGTGGTCCTCAACAAGGTTTTAAGCACTATTTCAAATCTCGTTTATCTTTCCCGAGATCTTGCTCGTGATCTTTCATTTACATATTTCTCTTTACTTCTTATGTATATGCAAATGAAATTGCACTCTAATAACTTTTTACTAGCTTTTTAATTCTTGTCTTTTTTAACAAGTGAGAAAAATAGATCACTTTTTTGTTTATTTTTTATTTTTAATATGAGTAGAATCCAATTAATCGATACCAAATCAATCATGTTTCCATTCCCCTCTAAAAAGAAAATTTGATATTATTGTTTTTTATGGATTATGTATGTTAATAAGTTTATATTTGGATAACAATTATCATAAAAATAATTAAATGTCAATTTTAGACACTTAAGTTACACCAAGATAGTCCAGAAATCCGAGATGTCAAACCGAAATGTACACCCGAGATACACTCATCTCACTCGAGATCTCGTCTGATACGAGATATTATGTGTAGAATTTTTGAGATGAGACACGATCGAAATTCGAGACTCAAAACCTTGATTCTAAGTCTCCATGTTGCCGACAACCGTTTGGCCAACTCAGCCATGTGGGTATTCAAATGAATGTCTATCCATTCAGAGCACCGTAGTTGTGTTGTTGAACTAATATGGCTAACCATCAGCATTAAATGCACATTTAATGCATGCCCACGCTTGGTACATGGAGGCAATGAGTACTTTCTCATCCACCATCCATCTCCGCCACACTTTACAACTATCGACCATCCACCTATGTAGTCAGATCAACGGTAAAGCACTTTTCATGCCAGTTCTACAACACAATCTCAATCGTCCACCATTCACTTCAGTTACTATAAATAACCCTTGCTTTACAACTTCAAAAGGGTAGATATGGTTGAAACATTCAAGAATCCTAAATACTATGCACAATTCAGCGCTTTTATTACCACATAAGTCCTTAAAAAGACATAGCTTTGTTAGTCTTGAGTCCTCCCTTTTTTTTCTTATTATTCTTATGTGATTATTTATAGTTTTAAGATTATATATAGTAAAAGAACTTTGCAGTGGATGTAGGTAGCTTTGCTGAATCATGTTACTTCTTGTGTTATTTACCTTCCAATTGTGTATTTAACTCATCATTTTCTTCATTTTTAAGCCTAGTGATTAGCAAGCAATCTTTACATTTTACAATGCAGTCATATCATTCTGAGGTTGGTTAAAAGACTAGTCAACAGTTATTGATTCAACCCTTTCTACTTATTTTCCTATGCCTTTTCTTAGTCATTTCTTCTCCAATCTTTTTTCATTTGGACAAAGCATCCCTAGGAATTTTCATCCATTTGACATCTTTATTATGCAATTATGTCTTTATATATTCAATCATGAATAGAAACGTAGTCAGATAGGTAGGATGATCTAATATTCAACTCGTGGTAACTTTTTTGTCCTAAGTCGGATTGATTCAAGATTTTGACTTTGGTTCGTGAAACAGCCTTACACATCTTCTATAATATCTCATTTCCAATAAATCCATCCTAGTTATTTTAACTATATCATATCCATTCATACTGCATTATAATATGAATTATCTCAAGTGTACTGTAGTTAATCTCCTTAATATGTTAAGGATGATCAAGGGCACTTTTATGCAGTAATATGGTCCAATTATTGCAACAATGGATTACTATTCTTCTAATGGCAATACCTCTAAGAATAAGAAGCAAAAGTTTAAGGATGGAAGAGGTAAAGGATCAATTGGGAATAGTGTAACGACCCGATTTTTCGACGCCCGAAAATCGACATCAATACGTTCACTGTATCAAATGCCGAACAATCGGATGCCGGAAAACCAAATCATTAGGGTTAAAGAAGAAGGAGGTAGAAGAAGAGAAATCAAAAACAACATCTTAATCTCACCAACGCAGCGGAACAATATATAATATATAAATGACTGATCTTTACACAAAAAGAAACTATATCTGTTTTATACATTACATCATCAGAGTACAACACAATCAAAACAAATACTGGACAGTTATATTAACTTGTCCTCACAAAAGCTGACTATACAGCTCATACTACACAGCGGAATATACTTTAAATACGAGTGATACGTCTCGCCATCCAGGTCGTCTCCCGAGCTCCACAGCAGTCCATCCAAAATATGTACTCTATAATACTCGGTCTGACCCGAGCATTATAATAAAACAATACCCGAGTCAGTCTGGAAAACCAGCGTGAGAAAACACACTCAATTGGATTATTAAAGTTTTCAAAATCCTTTGAAATCAAAGGTATCTCGTAAGACCACGCCACAAATAAACATGTCGGGTTTTTACCTTACGATAACCAAAACATTTCTTATAAAATCCTCTGATATTATAGTAGTGTCTATATACAAATACTTATTCAAATAGCCGAAATTGTTACATTAATTAAATTCCAGCATAATAGGTATACAAACAAAACCGTAAAGGCACGTAGGGAGAATGGATTTCTAACTAATGAGTAGGCACTAGGGTACCACCTATCACCGTACCTAGTCTAGATCAGCGTATCGAGGACCCCCTCCGTTCCCCTGCAACACAAGACCGGACTACCCCTTACTGGATAGCCCGAATAAGATCACCCCGCGGTTGGGATCAGCAACCGCCCACTAAGCCGAATAAAAAGGAATATTTAGACAGGGATGACCTTACCTTAATTGGGTGCTACCCACTTAGCCTTGCTGCATAACCCCTGATTTTTAGTCATTCACGGTTGATGAGGCTCGAGGCTAAGCGTTACCTTTTTAGAACACATCTCACTTAGAATGCTCATCGTCCCCATGACGACGTTCTGATATCATTCAACCATACAAGTCCGTTACGGGTTCGAATGGAACCGAAGGCACTACTCCTACTACATCCATTTTGGAATCACCCTCAGGATTAGTAGCGATTAGCCCTTGCACTTCACTGCTCCATCTTCGACTCCAAGCTCTTGTCTTCCTCACGAAAACGTTCAAACCGGATCGAAGTGGTTTTCGGGAAATTAATCCCGATCTCGGTCTCTTCGAAACGATCAGCGCATTAGCCAATACTGATAGTCGGTTATTTAACTATCCAATAACATCCACAAACAACCATCAGATTTAAATAATTTTCCAAAATTATTCATTATTCAAAATATCTTCGCAAGATATCTTCCACACTTCAACCCTTTGAAAACAGTTTTCAAATCACTTTCCTCTCGCGGAATAAATTTCCAAATATTGTTTATTCCCATTGAAAATCACCAAGGTTTAAATACTTTAGACTTTAAAATAATTTAAATTACTTTATCCAAAAATATATATTTTAAAACACTTAAAATAAAAACTATTTAAAACACTTTATTTAAAATACTAACTATAAAATTTTCTAAAAATTCTCAAGTAAAACATAAGCCCAACAAATTTAAAATAAAAATAAAAATAAAAATTATGAAATTCTATAAAAGTTTTCAAATAAAAACTTTAGCCTACTATCTTTAAAATAAAACTACTTTATAAATATAAATAATTAATAATTATCTTTTTAAACCATAATACTAATTAACCTTTTAAAAATAATTACTATTATAACTAATTTAATAAATATTTACCTTTAAAATTTTAAACAACTTAAATAATAATTTTTCAAAACATTCTTTTAAAAACAACTTTAAAACTTTTACTTACTTAAAAATCTGCTTCGAAAATGTACTTGGCTTTTCAGAGAAATATACTTTCCTTTCACACCTTTAAAATAAACCACTATTTATTTTTAAAACAAATTACCCATTCCTTTATAAATTCCCATCGTGAATTTATACTTCCAAATATCCACTGATATCTTATTTTACTTTATAAACCCAGTTTATAAATTCCATAGTCTCATTTTCCTTTTAAAACACATTTTCAAACACTAAACCAATTTCCAAATCGATTTCCAAAATTTACTCCATTTAAATTTATTTCAAATCTATTAATTCCAAACTCACTTCTTTATTTATGATTCAAAATCTTATTTTAAACTGAAAATATTCATTTCATTCTTTATTCAAAATTCTCCCTTTTAATTCTTTTCAATCATTTTAAAATTTAAATTTTAAATAAAATCCTTTAATTTTTAAGCAATATCACTTAAGTCTCCAAAACTCCTTTAATTTCATTTATTTAAAATCTCTATATTTTTCTTTTCCTTACCCAGCATTTATTTAATAGAATTTAAAATCAAACCTTTATTCTTTCCGAATTCATTTTTATATTTATCTAGAATTATTTTACTTAATATTTCTCTCTTATATCTCTTTTCAAAATCAAATCTTTTATATTTTATATCTTCACTATATCCAAATATATTCAGCCAAACCATAGCATTCAATAATTTCAATCACCAATAAAATCAATATAATCATTACAGATTATCACATAAATCACATCGCTGAATATAAAATAATTTCAATGTTTTGAGGAATCCAGTTGGATTCCTCCAACCTATTTCCCTGCATCCACAGATGTTAGCACAATACCAATTCCACTTCGAGGTGGAATATCGCGGTATATGGGTTTATATAATATCATCCGCTATTATGCGGTGCATAGGGTCTCATCCGCCATATAATGCGGGAAAATAATCACTCCAATATATATATACTATTATATATCACATCCAGTCAATTCAATCATTCAACCAATAATTTAAATTTAACTATTTAAATTTAAAAGGCATTCCAAATGAGTGAGATTAACTCACCTTTGTTTTGGTTTTGCAACCCAGCCCAACCCGGCTTGTCTTCTCTACGATTAGACCTCACTGCCCTAGCCGACATCGCAAGGCCCTAGCTGGTCATCGAGTTCACCCATTGACCGCTGATGCCATCCAGTCGCTGCCATCCCTCCATCGTACAGCCACTATCTCCGGCCTCGCGAGTTACAAATCGGCCTCGCGAGCTACAAAATTTCCTTCATCACTGCGATGCGCTCTGTCTTCTCCGATCGTAGTCCCTCTTCGAACCACGGTGGCATCCCAAACCGACCGTAGAACGAACGTCGCCCCGAGCTTCGACGAACTTGAGATGATTTCGACTGAAATTAGTTGAGCTATTTAATTTACTTTTCGATTTTAAAGAGGCAGATTTTGTGGTGTGTTTTATTTTTACTACGGCTTTGAACTTCGATCGGCCATTTTACATTTTGATTTTGAAAAGGAGCTGCCATTATTATTTCAATTTGCTCTGCTTATTTTTTTCTTCGTTTGTTTTGGAAAAAGAAAAAAAAAGAACCGAGTTATTATTATTTTTAAAGAATACGCATGTCCTAAATGAAGACGCGTGTTTTAAACTCTGGTATGTGTCTGTAGGTTTGAAATGCAATTATTTTATTTAAATTTAGATTTAAATTCAAATCGTCTCGGTTTTCGCAACTCACATTCTCGATCACTAATCGAGGCATGCCACCAGGCGTTTATAATGTTATACCCCTATTTCGAACACAACAGAAAAGGTTTCGAGTCCTAATTCAATCGTATGGAGAAGATAGCTTTTTGGACCGGTTATTTTATTAAATTTTCGATATAGATTTCAGCGCGTTAATATCTCGTTCGGCTACACGATAACTCCAAATGCTCCGAAATTTGAAATCCGATAATAAAATATTATTACTGATCCAATGGAACTAGTTTCGTCGAATTCCGAGACTGTGCCTCGGAGGGCTATTTTAAATATCAATTTAAACGATATAATTTCAAAACTGAACAAATCACCTTAAAATTCAATTTTAAAGCTTTTATTATCTTCAGTATTATCAGTACAAATTTTATAATCCTTTAAAATAATTTTAACAAGCTTGAAATCCCAGATTTCATATTTTACCCAATTTTCAATTATTAAATTCAACAATTTAAATTATCCAATAAACAATGATATTTGAAATTCAAGTTAAAACTAACTTTCGAATATTTAAAATCAATTAAATATTCCAATTTCAAATACCCAAAAATTCTGGGTCGTCACAAATAGAGAGAAGGGTAAAAGTCACCTTTCTTCATAAATAAAAAGTGGAATCAGAATCATCATAAGTATTTACAGATGCTCGAAGGAAAGAAAGAAATTTGATTCATCTTCTAAACATATCTTAATTATAGAAGACTGTTTATTTATAAGTTGAACTTCTTAGGTTTTAGATACTTGATTTAAAACAAGGCTGCAAAAGCTTAAAATTATAAAGCCAATGTCAACAGGTTATGGAGCTTCACATAGCAAAAGGCGTTATGAAAGCAATTGAAGAAGTGGGAGAATATAATAAAATGCTTTCTAATTAAAACATTAATTTTGACTAATTTATATTATGTACCAAACTTCATTTATGAAATAATATCCATTTCACATTCGAGTGAAAATAGATGTAATTTCAATTTTAATGAGAATACCATGAATATACATTTTGGAAATAAAACTACTTGGCGTTTTAGGTAATGGCAATTATACTGATGTGTTAACACCGAAAACCAACAACATTTAATCAAATGACAAATTACTTTAGCACTATATACTAGGCCATAACAATAAGAAATGATTGCACAAGTTAAGAAATAAAATTTACCTTGATTTGGAATCATATGATACTTGTGAATCATACCTCAAAGGAAAAATGAAAAAACACCCATTTTGTGGGAGCAATGGAATGGTTAATAAACTCTTAGGATTGATATATACAAATGTTTGAAGTCTAATGTCTAAGGCTACAAAAAACGGTCCAACTTACTTTGTTACACTCATCTAAGATTTATTTGGATATGGATTTGTATCTTATGAATCATAAAACAAAGGTATACGATCAATTCGTAGAATGCAAAATGGAAGTAGCATATCATATATGTAGAAGAATAAAAGTGCTTCAATTGGATCGAGAAGGTAAGTATCTTGGATGCGAGTTCCATTATTGCCTACAAGAGAATGGGATTCTCTCTCAAGTCACTCCTTATAATCCACAACACAATGGTGTTTGGAAATGAGGAACCGAACTTTTTTGGACATGGTTTGATATGCGATGAGTGGAGCCGAGTTACTTATTTCCTTTTAGGGATATGCTCTAGAGAGTATAGTCCATATATTGAATATGATACAATCTAAACTTGTGCCTTCGAATCCATATATGATATGGAATTAGAGGAAATCTAACTCGTGCCTTCGAATCCATATATGATATGGAATTAGAGGAAATCTCATCTTAAATATATTAAGATGTAGGATTAACCAACTTATATTAAGAATCTAAACCCCAGTAAACTTGAGGCTATATTTATTTTGCGTAGGTTATCCTAAATATTACAATGGATACCTAATTTATCATATTGACGAAGAATTTTTTTATTTCAAGACATGTCAGCTTCTTAGAGAAGGAATTTCTTTCTATAGAAAGCAACAATATGGTTGACTTTGATGAGGTCCAAGACTCTAACACAGAAACTGATCAATATAGATAATACTAAGTCAACTATACCCCTAGGGACATAACCTATTAGAAGGTCTAATATAGAATATTTCACACAAAATACATATTATGGGTTATTAACTAATGGTAAGAAAGAAAATTGTATCATTCACGATGACAATCCCCTCAGTTACTGACAATCCATGGAGAATAAAGACTCTGTCATATGGTTTGATGCCATGAAAGTTGAAATGGATGCTATGCACACTAAGAAAATTTGGACTTTGGAAGACGTACTCAAATGGATAAAACAATTGATTATAATTGGATCATCAATAAGGAGATGGTGCAGACGGAAATGTAGAGACATATAAAGTAAGGCTAGCATAAGGATTATGTTAAATCCTAGGTGTTAGTTATGATTAAACATTTTCACCAACTCCCATTCCCAAGTCCATTTAGGCTCTACTTGAAATCAACACATATTATGACAATAAATATAATAAATGGATGTTAAAATGAAAATTCTAAATATTAAATTAGAAGAGACACATTATATGTTACAACCACATGGTTTCAAAGACAGTGGAAGTAACAATAAAACTTGTAGACATTTAAGATCAATCTATAGTCTTAAGCAAGCATCTAAAAGTTTGAACAAATGTTTTGACAAGGTGATCAAGCAGTTTGGTTTCTCTCAAAATAGAAAGGATTTGGGTATCAATAAGAAGGAAAGGAAGGTGTAACGACATTTCTAATAGTGTGCGTATGTAACTTGCTATTTATTAGTAATGATGTACCCATGTTATAATCATTTAATATATGGTCGTCTACCAAATTCTCAATAAAGGATTTAGGCGAGGCATCCTATATATTATCATAAAGATTTAAAGGGATGTACCAAGAAGAATATTGAGACGATCCTGATCTATGCACATAGAAACTAAATATATTAAGAAGGTTAGTTTGAAAAATTGCAAGCATAGAAATGTTCCTATGAAATGTGGAATTATCCTTTCTAGAAAGGACTGCCTATCTATGGACATTGGGAGAAAGCGTACAAGAAGGATTGCAAATGCATCGCCAATATGATTCATCATGTATGATATGTTGTAAACTAGTGCCTATATTGCTTATTCACTTGGTGTTGTAGTAAGCAAATGTTACTCAAAACTAGGAAAAATTCACCGGCCTGCTCCTAAGAGTATTCTCGGGTATTTATGAAATACCAGAGACTTATTTCTTCTATATGGAAACAAGATCTTATTATGATTGGGTAGTTAAACTCAGGGTTTCAAAGTGATACCGATGATAGTAAATCAATCTTGAGGTTCATATTTATCCTTAATGGAGTTGTTGTAAGTTGGAAAATTTCCAAGCAAGAAGTTGTGACATATTCAACCATAGAGTCAGAGTACATCGCCTTGAATGATGCCATAAAGAAAGTGGTGTGGATGCACTAATTTATATGCGAGTTATATGTCTTTCATGCCATTTAGAATCGAATACCCATGTATTGCAATAACAACACAACAAATTAGATTCGAAAGACTCAAGAGCTCATAAGAGTTCTAGAAGTATTCTCCGTAAGTGCATCATGATAAGACAATTAAACAATAATGTACAAGTGCTGATTGAACAAGTAAATACAAAGGATATTATTGCAGATACATTCACTAAGGCCCTTTATCAGCTTAGTCCAAGGAAATTGGTTAAAGGTATGGACAATAGTTTACACATCACTATAAGGGGTACTTATAGTTGTTAAGGAAAAATTACATAACAAATCATCGAGAGTTTTCTATAGGTTGTTACTGTACTTAAGTCAAATAAAAGATCTAATGTAATAATATGCAGTAATCTTTTGAGTTGAGAGTACCATGGATCTTATGTTAAGACCAAGCCTCGATCATGGGAAATCAAATGACAAAAGATTTTGTAACCTTCATGGTTGGGTATGTGGTAAAACTCATGAAGTTATACACTACATAAGTGATAGTTTATATTCTTTGACACAAAAGGTAAGTGGCACTGTAATTGGAAGTCGACATCAAATCAGGAAGTTGTCGTTGGGGCTGTCGTTAATCAACAAAATATTATCATATTGAACCAAGTGATAAGAAGGGAGAACTTCGTAATTAACCATTGAGTAAGTTTTATATGTCTAAGTGAAATAATGTTAATGAATAAACATAATGTGCATAATACATCGTTGCTAAGGGTGCAACTTCGTGATTATGAAGTAGAACATCACCTAAATGAGTTGTAACCATTTGACCTCATGTCTATTATTGTATTTCAATAAAGTATGTACAAGCTTTTAATATTTGAATTGTTTGAATACTAATGGGAGGGGATGTTAAGCGTATGAGTATCACAACCGTAACTCTCAACGTTCGATCGAAACTAACTTAATAAAATAATTTAAAAAATTCATAAAATACTATAGAGAAATTAATATAATGGTTTAAATTATTTGATTATTACTATTAGAGGGTCTATATGATAGAGTTAGGGGTACGCCCTAAGGGCAATTATGATTTATTGTAAATTATTAACTCTGTAATAAAATCTTATTCATAATAAAAGGCGTTTGTTACATTATGGTATATTGATTAAATAATTAATTTAAATATATTTAATAGAAAATCCTTAAATAATATGTTTTGTGATAGTTATTACAAATTTTTGTAATCATGACAAATATTTATCTAATAATATATTGTTTTAAATGTTCTTAGTCAGGTATCGATACATCCGTTGAGACCAGAGTACGTAACACTCTCTAAATGTTGGGTTGTTTATTACTTGGCTGTTGGAAGCACTAAGGTTATGTACTGATGATTATTGGATAACCATGGAATGACTCATTTGCGAGTTTCATGTTAGTTAGTAACAACTAGGTCAAATAAGAAATCTCGAAATGAGGATTTTACACAGTTCGCTCGACTTGAGAATCCTGTCGAACTCCAACGTAAAACTTCGCTTTGATTATAGTTAAATCGTGACATTACATCCGTCGAACGATTATAGTTGGATCTGAGTTGGAGCATTGGAGGAAAAATACCATTCAATAGAGAATTCAACGCTCTTAGTTGTATGAGGTTAGTATCACAGTCTGTTGTAGTCAACTCAAACTAGTCAATATCCCTTGCTAGAATAATACGGTTAATAAAAAATGTTATTATTGAACCAATGACTTTATTTATGGACTAACCAAGTTGAATACGAACGATATTAGAATTTTGACCCAAACCAAATCCGTACATCCTAATGTGAAATAGTATTGACGAATATAATTGGTGTATATATTTGTTACTAAACGGTACTGCTTGAATTTGTAAAATTGAATTTTACCAATGAAATTTATAAGCGATGAAATAAGTCAAATTGTCATACCACTAGCTAAGATGACGTGTGAACATTAGTATTTAAATTATTTAAATACTAATCGCTGACTAAATTCAAACCTATGAGCCGCACAACTAAATCTATTTAGTTTGCGAAACACCACTTGTTTTAATTGGTTTACAATAGTTAGAAATTAATTTAATTAGTTAATGTTTGTCAAATATTAACTATTATTGAATTTATCATATGAGGTGTGTTTAGTAGCATGGAGTTTACTTTATAACTGTTTAGAGTGCTATTAATAATTTATTGGGTGTGTATATAAAAGTACATATGTGTGTATCGATATACGATATCCATAGGGATTTAAATTGGATTTAAACAATATAATTTACTAATGGGTTTAAATAAGTTTTGGCCCATGCGGAGGCCTTGGTATGGCCGACCAAATAAGGAACTGGGCAATGTAAAATGCTGACTTGGTATGGAAGAGTTTTGGACTAGATATTTGGTCAAACTCTCACTATAAAAGGAAGCCTAAAACTCTTGTTTTTGGTTGAATTTTTTGCCTCCCTCTCTTCATCATTTATGCCATTTTACGGCATCATCTGACTCCGAGAATAATTCTATTTACTTATTCATTTATAATAGTGTTCATAGTATGTTAATTATATATGTTATGCATCACTTTTTTTTATACAAGTTATAACTTGTCAAATTATATCAATCCAATGTATACTATATTTGATCTATGTATATCTTTATAAATTTACCGTGATTAACAAATGATAACATTTTTTTAGTTTCCTGTATAAAAGGGGTTTCGGCAATGGTAAATAAACATTTGTTAACAAAAATTATAATAATGTTTAGTAATTTAAAATTGATATTTATAAAATTTCTATGTAAATATTTTGTTCAAAATGTTTTCAAAAATTAAGGCCTTGTTTGGTTTACCATTTTTAGCTTTGTGTTTTCGTCCAAAAAATGTGCACACGATGCATATATTTTTTGAAAACAACTAATTTGGCCTAATTTTTTTTTTCCGTTATCCTCGTATTTTGTCATGAATGTTGAAAACACAAAACACTTGTGATTCCATACCGATGAGGATTTGAGGTGTAACAAAAATGAGGTGTGACCGAATCCTTGCCTTATATATATACATGTGTGTATATATAATACAATATAAGGAGAGATTTGTTTTGGTTAAATGATGTCTAAATGTATTTTTTTATAAAAATAAGAAGAGATTTGGTTTTTTTACGTATGTTTAGTAAAATTTGATATGCCATAATTTATATATTTTATGACATCAACTGATTATTTGTGTATAAATAACATTAGTGCATTCAAATTGATCACTCTTCTCCTTTTAATAATGAGAATTCCATAAATAGAATTCAACCGTGTCCTTTCGAATTTCCCAAAGTACCATTTACATCTATAAAGAAATATCGATCATAATTGGATCGTTGGTTGTTGGTCAGGGTGCAAATTGTAGTACAACTGTATTAACTAAAATTATTTGATTTGTCTCTCAGTTTGCATGCCATCTGTTCATAGGCCATGTTATTAAACTTCACAGCAACATCTCTTGGCTTATATACAACAACAATTAATATATTTTGGACGATGTGAGACTAATTAAAACAATTTGAATGTGTTTAATGTTGCTCTAAGTCTCATTGTCCATTTAAAGTACAATCTATATAATAAAATTTCTCGGTTTTAACTGCACGCATAAACAAAAGACAAAAAACGATCAAGATTAAAAGCAATAAAGACATCCGGTGGCTAGAATAAGATAGTTGTACCCACGATAAATTGCATGATCTATTAAGAAATACCTCTCCCATGCATTATTTCATGCCCAATAGTCAGTTTCTACAACTACTCCCACTTCCGCATGTTAATTTATCCAGTACTAATTAATTTAGTCGTTTCTTTCACGTACATAAACTCTCTCCCCTACAAACATATTCAAAGTTTGGAAAATGGTTATCAAACTGTTGTTTCCCAAATAGTTCTTATTCCAGACCTATGTAAACCGTGAATTCATCCTAGCGTTTATTTGTAGAATTTGTTGCTAATTTTGATGGTACTTTCATTTTTTTTAATTGTTGTTTGTTGTTTGTCTTTATATTGTCAAAATTGATGATTTAGTCGACGAACCCAACTTTCTCATGTTCATCTTCTTTACATTGTTATAGCCTCTATTTGTATGTATATGTACCTTTAACTTATGTATATCACGTACTTATTTGTTTATGTTTTTTTTTATTCTTTTCCATTATACTGTTACGCCCATATACTATTTGTGAAAATGTGAGAATTAATATTTTAACCGTGTATGTTCAATTTAAGTAAATATTTTGAGTTTTACTCACAATTTGTGAAAACGTTCTGCACTAACTACAGAAGAAGGAGATAAAAAAGAGTAGTATTCTAAGAAGAGATAGAAAAGAGTTTGTGATGTTGGATGTTAGGTATGTGACCAGGGAGTGTGGAAGATAGAGCACAAAAGATGGAATATACTATGACAAAGTTGTTTATGATGCTTTCCTTAGATTATGGCTATTGTGTTGGTTGTTGAATCGCAGTTGCAGGGTTAGATTGAATCTCAACTCTCAAGTGATCTAGTTTGCATTTATTCAATTTTTTCTTTGCTTTTTAATACTGTGAATTTGGTTTCGTAGCTGATGATAACTTATTGGAAAAATTTATGATACTAGCAAACTCTACTATGCATGGAGGGCATTGGGAGTGGATGATTATGTTATCTTACATAATAAAATTGACCATGGAAGAGGTTGTTGGAGAAGTTGAGGGGACGAGTCCCCTTTATGAGATGGCGATGCAAGGCATTGATATCAAGGTACATTCAATGGTCGCAACATTAGTTCATCTAAATTCATCATAAAGGGAACCTGTCATATTCAGATTCACACTAGGTGGATACTTAGTTGCTTCAATGGACATTTCTCTAAGATTGAAGCCTTAGTTAATAGGTGATTGAAATTTGATTTTTCAAAATACTAAATTATCGCTAAAAGCTTGATCAAGTATCTTATATGTTAAGATAGATCGATATAACTATTTATTGTTGGAACATATTGTAAACAAACTTATTTTCCACAGAGGAGCACATAAAGTTTAATTTTGAACATTTTGTTTGGATTTGATGGTTGAAGTATGAAGTTGTCCATAAATTGAAATGTTATTAGTTGTGTACAAGAACCAGAACCATTGTTACTTTTGATTAGTCGTAATTAGTTTATGCTTTACAAACTTCTATATTTGTTTATTTTTATTTTATTTTTTCAGAAAAGGCAACTTATTATGTTATTATTCGTGCACCGTGTTTGAAGTCCGTGGTGTTTTGTGTATGTTTTTCATCTGCAATTTTGTACTGGATTTCATGATGTTTTGTTGTTGGCCAATGTTGCTATTTGTTTATGTTGACGCAGTTAATGTTCTGATATTGTTTTAGAAGTTGTTTATGCTGCAGTCCAGTTTGTTGGCAGTCTTCACTGCCTCGTAGTACTATATAAATCCCACCGCACAAAGGTCGATGAATCGTTGCAAGCCAATTCAGGTGTCAGGCAACCTATCATACCTCCATACATCCCAACTCCACAACATGCATCCTGTACGTTTTTAAACCCTGAAAATTGAATACAGGAGCTAGGTTATGATTTCAGAAGTTGACATGTCCGTATATTCTCATAGTATGAAATTACTAACGTATGAAGATTATACAAATTATGGTAACTGATAATGGTAACTTTTGTCGTTGGAGAAACAAAAGGCATGGGCGCGTTGTAAAACTATGAATGGTATACATGGTAGATTGTGTTTTTGCTTGACATTCTGCTTCAACTTAAAAACAGGAAGAGGCAGTTCTTAAATAAATTGGAAATTCTGCAGAATGCGAATTTCTGCTAAGAGCCTGCAAACTCAGTGTTTCAGACCTACTGTGTTGTCGGTCAAAAAAATCATAGATACAATAGGAAGAGTTACTACAAATAGATTAGGAGGAACATGAATTGATAATCGGACCCGTATATAGTTTTGGAATATGCATGCAGGGATCTAACTTTCAAAACATGCAAACCTTAAATAGTTTAGAGAATTTAAATGCAAAGCATATAAGTGACATTGTATATGACATTTGTTGATAAAATGATAGCTGCTGTTGCCAGGAGGCAAGCTTTTTGGGGTTATCCATTTCCACAAGCCTAATGCTTATTTTGGTTAGTTTGCATATTTGGCATCTTTCTTATTTTTTATTGCAAATAAACGAGTTTTGAAAATAACAACCGGAAACTTTTGTGTTTAATTTAGTTTTGCCAAATAATTGAAGCATAACAATTTATGTGAAGTTAGTGTAACCATTTATTTATCGGCAAAGAGTCTTCAGCTTCTAATTACGGAACACGGTATACATCACTCAATTTAGCAAGATATTAATAAACATGAATTAAAGCTCAAAACTTGGTCTAAATCTGACATGTATATATGTTCAAAAAAAAAGACATTTTATGGTTCTAATATTCAATACTCACCGTATGGCTCAAAATTTGAAGGTCTGAAATTTGAATTGTTGGATCACATTTGTAAAAATATGCTAGATGAGAAAGGATTCAAATACTATCCATTCGTGTCTACTTTGGATGAAATTGTGCTCTTAAGAGTAAAATCACAATAAATTTATTGTTTTATTTATTGAATTCTTCCTATTTAAGACTGTCAACAACATTTCATTTATTAAATATAATATATCTAATTAATTATGAATTTGGATATATTCATTAAGAGAAGGAAGTGTTTACTATATCTGTAAACAAAACTTTGTACATGCTTCGCTTCGAAAAATGCTGCAAAGTACATTGTTGAACTAATACATGTCCATTGTGATTGTATGCGCACACACCTCGCTAGCTTAGAAATAAAACCAAATATAAAAGCAGCATTTGCGAATATAAAATGGCCGACACAATCTCTTTCTTTCGCGCTCAAATCCAAAATCGAAGGTTCAATCCATCACCTTAATTTTTAGGCTCTAATTTTTTCAGCTGAAGCTTAAACCCTTGTTTCCATTCCACGTAGGTTCACAATCGAAACTCTCCAGATCTTAGAATCGATTTTGATCGCGAAAGACGTCCGATCCGCTCTGGAGGCTAGGTCGAAAATCCGAGATCTTCTGCGAGCCGAGATCGTGTTAATTTTGAGAGAAATGGGTATTAGAACTGTTGATGAGAAGCTTTCTGTTGTGGACTTCCTTGTGAAGGCGTTTTTTATTGTTGGAGATGCTGAGGTTAACAATTGCTCTTTCCACGCGATTTTAGTTACAGTTTATAAGTGAAGCTAGTTCACATTCTTTAAATTTCTAAAGTAGAAAGATCAGAGGTTTAACTTTTGTACATCCTGATAGGCTGGCACTGTAGTCATGAGTAATTCGCACAGGAATTAGTGGTTTGACTTATTCATTTATTAGCTTAAGCAGTTTTACAGATTATGATATTGGAGGGATAAATATATCGTTTGAATACCACAGTGGTATAAGCTCTGTTTTTGGTTAATCAAATTCTACAGAACTACAGCTGAAACGTATGTGAGTTTTCATTTAGAATTTTGGTTTACATAGTCAATGATAATTGTTGACCACTGGTAGGAGGTTTAGATCATCTAGATGCTGACATATTGGGACGATGACAAAATGGATAGCTAAGAGTGATCTACAATTTCACACGTTACTTAAATTTACATGGATCTGAACATAATGACCTAAATTCATGTTAAATTGTTATGGGTCATGTGCCAGGAATTTCCTCATAACTTATTTGCTCCTAACATTTATGTAAGCTGTTTGCTGCTGGAAATTTGGAATTCATGTACCTGCGTCTATGAATGAAAGAGTGTTTGTCATCCAGGGGTTTAGGAAACAGCTAAACAGAATAACTAATTAGTTGGAACTTGTTGGAACTCGCAAATAATGAAATATGTAATACATCAGAATAACCTCAGTTATTTCACTACAAGACTTATTCTAGTACTTATAACTATTTTGTGTATTTCTTTGTTTCCTTGATTCATTATAATATTGTGGTTCCTCAATCATGTTAGTAAACATAATTGGGCAAGGGATTATATGCACTAGTAGATTTTAGAGAACTTTGATTAACCCTTGGAAATTCATTCAACAACTTTTTCACTGATGGATTAATTACAAGGGTGTAAGCCGTCTATTTTGTCTAAGCTTTGTAAAATTTATGGTAACAAATGCTGTTAAATAGATTCATACTGCATGGAATTTAGCTCTAAACATTACAAGAGCTAATAAGGGTTGATCGCTCAAGCGGTTTAGTTGGTTTCATGTGTAAAGATACTATACCCAATTAAAAAAAAAATGTAAACTAAACCAAATGGTTGGATTATTGTTTGTTAATTCAGACTTTTTTTGGTTAAATCAAATTACATTTGAATATATTTTTATCGTATATTACGAGTTAAATGTAATGGTAAACAAAACAAAAAATTATTAGTATTTTAAAGATTTGGAATGTATTAAACAATAATAAAACAGAAACATTTGCTCTGCATTATTAGATTCTCTCTGGTTATTTAATACTAAAGCCCCCTCACAATATAAAGTTAACATACATTAGTATCCACTTTTGCTTAAATTTCAAGATCAATCCTCTGTATATCAAATCATAGAAACAAGATCGTATGTTTATATATATATTTCACTCATTCTTATTTTTCAATTTTGTGTAATTTATTTTCTAAAACAACAACAACAACAATTTATACATGTTATATTTTGAGATAAATGTTTGACTACTATCTAAGAGTTTTACTGCAAAGCAAAATTATTGAAGTACAAAATATTTGGTTAAAAATTATCTACCATTTTAACAAAATTGTCAAAATAATTATGTGATTTCTCATATTACAAGTCCTTTTCTCACTTTTCATTTCTTTTAATCTATATGCATTTTGTTAATAAAGCCGGTGATATTTGCTGTTGAAATTTTTGCTCAGCACAACAAATATTTGCCCTGTAAGTTTTTTGAAGATAGATGAGTTTTATTGCACAACACTCATATATTTAGTGGTGCAAGTATATTGCATATATTTGTAGCACAACACAAATTTTTTACACTTACTTTGTGTTATTACACAGCGGAAAATGTTGGCAGTGCAAAGATAAATAATTGCACTGCAATTTTTTTGTGTGATAAACATTTGCTCTGCACAACACGTATTATGCAGTGTAAATATTTATTTTGCAAATTAGCAATATTTTTTCCATATAAGTAACAGTTTTATGTATATTCGACTCAAAATTTGACAATATTAAAACATTCAAAAAACATTAGATTCGATAATGATTGAGAAGAAATTTACAAATTCGATGTAGAATCATTTTGAATACCTATACATATAGAAAAAAAAAAATCATTGTTCACATTTTTTTATTTTGTTTTGCTAGAGATGTAAAATTCTATCTTTCTTTTTTCTTCTTCTTCTTTATGAAATGGGGACTTGAGCCAATACCTCTCTTAAGAATTTATAGTATCACATCAACTTAGTTTGATTGTGCTATTATCATATTAATTTATGAAATACAAAGATTATTGTGACTACCAAACTAATCTGCAAAGTTGTTTCATACTTGGTCTGAAAATGCAGTAAAATTTGATTAAGTCGGTTAATAGGAAACTAAATAAAATTATCTTACATATTGATTATAAACCATTATAACCGAACCGGAGAAACTAAAATGAATCGGTTCAGTTAGTTTAATTGTTTTAATGATATTTCTCATTCCTACTATTTGTTAGCAGATCAAAGAAGTCAGATAATGATAAGGACCCCTAGTAATCACATCACGAAGTTTGGCATGACATGTCTTGTTCAAGTGCTTCCAAAGTGTTTTCATGGCTAAGAAATAACTATAGAGTATTTTTCTGCTTACTGTTACTATTTGTCCGATCTAATGAATTAAGGACACTGACTTAATCATGACAACTTTTTTTTCCACGAATACCCTCAAGCTTTTATCACAGATTTAGGAGTAATTGATTAGTTGATCGGCTTATAGTTATATAACCTAATTTCGCTCGTTGATTTGTATTGTCCAAAGTTTAGATACTGTGGGTCATTCTGTGAAGATATCATAATTAAAATCAACTAATTAATTCATATTCTATTAACTTGCATCCACAGAGTTGCTTGGCACTGAGATACGAGGCGTTGGTTCTTAGAAATGCTAGATTTGTATCTGATCCCGGCCTTGAAGTTTCTTATGAAGAATGGTATACCTTTGCCAAGGACTCATTTGATAATGGATTTTATTCAATTGCAGTCAAGGTAATTTTTCTATAGAACTTTGTCATCATACTTTTTTCAGGTCATTCTTCGCTTTCATAAGCACTGTTTCTGCTATTTTTAATATGTATTAAACTATAATTTAACTAGAGTCAGCCTGTTAGTGTATCGGATGGTTGCTCCTTCTCCACTATATTAGCCTTATGAGTGCCTTTTCAGAACAAAGTTCAGAATCATCTAGGTTTAGTTTGATTCAGGAGATAAAAGAGTTAACAGTTTAGTAATTTAACAATGGAATTCACTTATATGTAGGTTTGTTCAGAAGAGATGGGCGATACAAAATACTGTAAAAGTCTAAGTAGTTATAGAAATGTGAAATATACTTTGTTGTCCTTAGTTGATGGATAATGCAACTGTTAAGCAGATCTCTACCTTTTGATAATTAGTTATAAAGCAGGTTTCTGCTTACTGAAATTCACGAATAAAACCTCACTCTCTCATCTTTCCTATTTATCTTGATTCTTTAAAACACGATCACTTTCTATAGAAAAAATCGAGTTGAAAAACCATTTTACAATATTAGATGTTGATATGTAAAAATTGATTTCATAGAATTCATATTTCATTTTTTTTAAGTTGAAACAATGATCATTCTTTAACGTTGAAGTATATGTTGAAATTTGGCGACACAATATATAGGAGAATTGAAGAGGATGGAAGTAGCTTCGTGTCGGAGAAAACGGTTCGCAAATCGGAGTCCGGAGGAAGAAGATATGAGGGGAAGAGCTGGTTTTTGTTGGCTGTTTGAGGTCAGATGTCTGGCTGAGAGGGCCAGACGTCTGACGAGGTTCAGGCTGGTTCCCGAAACCTCCTGCAGACGTCTGGTCCCTCTGGCCAGACGTCTGAGCCTGTCTGGTTCAGCCAGATTGAACCTGGCTCAGACGTCTGAGGCCAGAGGTCAGACGTCTGAGGCGGTATAATTCTGTTTTTTTCCTGGGCCGGGTTTTCTGAGCTGTTTTGTGATTTGTGAAGGGCAAAGTGGTCTTTCGCCAAGGTTTTCTCTATTAGTATTTATACTCTTTTCAGGTCTGAAAGGGAGGAAATTTATTCAAGCAATCTAACCTAGGGTTTAGTCCTCCACAAATTAGGGTTTTAGGCAAAATTCTATTTCTTCAATTCTAATCTCCACAAACATTGATTCTTATTGAATAGATCATTGTAAACAATCTCTTGTACTCTTTCTATTGGTGATATAATAAAAGCTCTCTCAAGTGGATGTACACTAACACAACGTTAGTGGAACCACTATAAAATCGTGTGTGATTTACTTATTGTTATTGCATTCATATATTGCTTGTATTGGTGTTGTGATCGTGTTCGGATTTGGTTTTATTGAATTCTTCGAGTGTTTGGTTGTTTTGCACTATCTAGTACGATTTGGTTTTTCCGCGTTGCGCGTTGCGATTGTATTCGAGTGGTCTTGGGTGTAGTCGTAATAACAGTATACACATAAAAACTTTCTAGTGATACATAGTATATTGTGTATAATTATTATTTTCACAAGAAAAATAAGCTTTCGTTCAGAAGGCATAAGACTGTCTTTATTAGAGAAGGTATTTACCTAAACTGCCTTGTATTCAAAAGATAGGTAACCGGCCTTTTCATTACAAAGGAAGTTTTATTTTCTTTTGCTAAAAATCCTGTTTACTTTCCTTTTGAAAAAAAGGCAGTTAAACTACATTTTATCCAAAAAAATAATTATTAAATTACCTTTGATGTAAAAAGTATGTAAACTCCTTTCTGTCTATAGGATTTATCCACCAACCATGGAACTTCATTTCGAAGAACTTCAAGCTTTTAATGATACTTAAAGTTATCTTTTGAGGTGAATTTATTACTAACTCAACAAAAACAAAAGGATATAATTGCAAAAGGTAAAAATGCTGAAAATAAAATGACATAAGGATATGCAGCAACTCAATCGATAATCAACGTTCACTTTATAGAACTTTATTATTATATTTGTACGACAAGTATAAATCAACATTATAATGACAACAAATAAACAAACAGCATAGAAAATCGAAAATGGATATGAAAAAGTGCACAAGATAACTTCAAATCCAAAAATCCCTTCGTTACCGCATATGTTGTTGTATCTGTGTGGGAGGATGAGGAAAATATCATAACTACTTCCAGTGGTATTTTCTGAGTCCTTTGACACCAATCTCGAGGCAATTGATCTAGTATGTGAACCACTTTTTTCGGTAGTTAACCACTTTTGGTTGACCAATTCAGTTGCTAGTCCCAAAAGAAATTCATTTGCTCGAGTCGTGATTTTTTTGTAGTCAATCGGTCTTTGCAGATGGGTACCTTTACCTTTTAATGTGATTGGAAGGATAGGCGGATAGCCTAAGTCTTAAACATCAGGCGTAAGGTGATTGACAGTTGTTCCATCTCCTTGATTGGCTTGTATGGATTGACATATATTGGCTATTCTAAGTCGATTGTTTTAGGATGAAGTGCTCATGCCAAGTCCAAAATATTGTACACTTAATAATGACTCCTAGTCGGAAGAGAGTACAATCGGCAAAGTATTTCATCGACTTATTCTCTTTTAAAAGATAGCCGCTCGAAAGTTGCCCATAACATTTACCCTCGGGTTTACTTTCGTAGTGAATTTTAGCAAGCAATTGTCAAAAGCAATTTGACTATGAAGAAATGTATCAATGTATTGTTTTCGACCATCATTTCATTTTTTTTGAAAACCTTTTCAACATCTTTATACATCACTTGTTAGGGGAAAATCTGGCAAAGTCTCGAAATGGGCTCGAACCAGTTGGAAAATATGCTTCAAGTCAGGACATGCACCTGGATCAAAACCGCACCTCGATCCGAGCTATAGATTAAGAAATATAAGAGCATGAAGATCTGTTCTCATCCTAACCAATTTGGACCCCTCCTGGGATGCTATCGACTATTTTGTTCAGATAGAACATCCGAGGGCACTAGAATGTTCTACTTAACAATACAAAGTTATGGGTTCAAGTCCCACTCAAATCTGACTTAGAATGGAGAAGATATGACCTCAACTACAACGGTTCAACCTCTTTCTCTTACTAAAAAAAAAAATTAAGTATGGAACTCAGAACTCAAACAAAACGAAGTGCTTTGGCAACACACACGAGAAGAAAAGTTGAAGTAGGAGAAAAAAAAGATTACGCCCGAAAAAGTTGTATGGAAAAGAAGAGAATTTCAAGGGATGTGCCTAACGGGCCACATGATGTTGATCCATAGGAAACCTCCAGTTGAATTTTTCTCAGCAGTAGAGCAAATTTTGACCGTTATTCTTGTGTGTACATAGACCTGTGTTCGTGAAGAATTAAACATAGGCAATATGAAGAACAAATGAAGCGAGGAGTAACAACAAGAGGGATATCTTTCAACTTAGGCGCAAATTTCGAACATGATCCTTAAAGTCTGCTTCATTCACATGGAATGAAATTTGCGGGGTAAATGTTATAGACTAATTTCAGTCGACCAGTTTTCACCAAATGTTAATCAATTCGAGAGTAGATTATTTAACACGAAGTTATTCAAAATTTAAAGGAAACTACATTAACATAGACAAATAACAATAAAAGGTCAAATTCCAGAAGATATAAGAATTTAAGGAAGAGAACAACCCTAATATAACTATCGAAATTACCCTTCACGTTTCGATCGAAACTTAAATTACCCTTCACGTTTATATCTTCTGGAATTTGACCAAGTGAAGGGTCAAATTCCAGAAGTTATCCAATGTTGACCAAGTCAAGGCGGTTGCCACCATGTTCTCCACTTGTGTATGACTGGAAGCATGGTTGTTCATCCTGGATTTTCACTAAATTCGAAGAAGATAACCATGTTTCGACTCTATAAATACGAGACAAGATGCAAGGAGTCCAGGACCTTGTATTTTTTACAAGTGATCCTCATTTTGAGGAGAGCACTCAAGGAGTTCAGGATCTCTTGACTATCCAAAATTCAGACACCATTATTTTCGATCGTAGTCTACCACTTTCGAACGAAACAAACAACTTTCAATCAATATTTTGAAATACTTCTCTGACTCGAATCTTAATCAATGTTGTTTCATGGAATGAAACACTATTAAGTGTAATTTTATTGTATACAAATCCATAATAAAAAGAGAAGCAAAGTGAATATAGGGATGATTATCGACCACTATAAAAGTGTTGTGTTTTTTTACTTTCCCGTAATTTGACGCTGTTATCATACCTTTTTTATAAAATGCCAAATCATTTCCTCAATAAAATGAAACTTTACCTTACACTTCAAAGTCAAAGTTTTCCCATAACCGACTTGAGTGTTTGCATTTAAAACTAGTGTAAACAAAATGATATTTTTTTTTGGGTCTCCTGACTCCTGACTCCTATCTCAAAATCCGATGCCTGTTTATCAGCTGCTATGGACTATGGTCTTCCCTGCATGCACTCAGGGATTTGCTTTTTTGATTAGAATGTATTCATATCGTCAACTATTTAACATAGATTTTTATTTCGAGGGGATAGTCCTTTTAGAGTATGGTTTTTCTAACTAGTTATATTGAATCGAAGATGATAGTGCTCATCATGGTCTCAAGTTCTTTCTTGTTCTATGCTGCAGGGATTTGAACATGCACTTATGTGCATTCAGTCTCACATTGATAAAGATTATGATTACATTGATGATGATTTGACTGATAATATCAGCAAACATAGAGATATGGCTGAGGCATTAGTGGCATCACATTCAGGTATGCATATAAATGGGTTTGAGTCAATTACATCGCATCCCACACAATAATATCATTATTTATCGTCTGGTTTCCTCGATTACTAATACAGTTTATTCCTTGGCCCTGAAGTACAAGACCATTTCTTGTTGGATAAAGTGCAATACATCTATTGTATTGAAAGGCCAAATATATTATGTTTAACTACATATATTATATATATATATATTATGTAACCTGAACAAGTGTTAGACTACAACTCTCTCTCTCTCTCTCTCTCTCTCTCTCTCTCTCTCTCTCTCTCTCTCTCTCTCTCTCTCTCTCTCTTTTATGTATAGATGAGGTGTCAAATTCCAAAGTATAACATGCAAGTGCTAAAAACACGTATATAGCCTAATTTCTTTAAAGCAAGATATGCATTAGCTTATCAGTACTTAATTGCTGAAAGAGCATTATTCTGCTCACCAGTTAAATATCATCATTCTTGCTAAATTCTTCCTGCAGAACTACAGATGATGAGCACTATGTTTCCAGATCTTTCTATTATGCTATTTGAGATTTGAAACTTTGTGAAACCATTTTTAGACATTCTCTCCCATATAATTAGTCTATGTCAATATTATACAGTTTGATTATGGTTTCAATACTTATCATGCTAACAGAAAAATATTCATCTGGGCCTGACATTGATGGCCTAATCGTCATTCACATTCTTCATTCTGACCATACTCACTGATTGATTGATCAGTAATCTTCTGTTAAAAAAATGCGGTTGGGTTAGGGTCACTTTAACCACGCAGGCTGAGATGCACCAAGTATATAATCCGTTGATTCTAATTTCTGAAAGCATGCATATATGTTAATATTTGCAGTTAATGGTCAAACGATTTTGCCTTTGGTATTTGCAATATTTATGTTGAAGCTGTATATTCTAGATTGTTATTTTAGAGAAACTTAATCCATGATGTTTTTCTATTCTAGTCACAAGCTGTCAACACTAAAAATAGTGATTATTATAAATAAATGGTATATATATACCAAATGGGTAACACTTTATCTAGGCCCATCGACGGATACTTGATGCAGATTATGTCGTATCCGCATCTGCATCCAAAACCATTTTCGTATATCAAATAATATCGGATATTTATCGTATCCGCCGACGAATGATAAATCTATAAACATAAATATAAAATTTTGGTTTAATATTTTTTTTCTTCTAGTCATATTGATTATAATAGTACCAAAAATAAACAAATATGATAATACTAAATAGTTTTGGGCAGTTAATAATCATTAAATGCATATCAAAAAAGTTATTAACTTAATAAACAATAAATATATATCATTTATTACACTAAAATATACAGTATATAATCAATAATCTTGACAAAGACCGAACGGATAATTTTCTAATGCGGATGCCTTTATATCTACTACATCCATATCAGTTTTTTCGGATATCGGATATTTGTTCGTTTTTCAGATACTGGTTTTAGATTTTCCAGGTATTCATTGGCTGACGTAGCCTTGTCACGGCAAATGTTATGTACTGTGTATATAATAAGATTTATAGCCGCATGTCAACAGCTTTTCGCTTTTTCGTTTTTTCTGTTTTTGTTTTTGTTTTTGTTTTTTTAATCCTTCTATACCACTTGCCTTTACATTTTGAGCAGTCCATACAGAATCGGCCAATTACTTGAAGAGGAAAGCTGTTTATAACGAACATAAATACAGTTCTCTCTCAAGCAACAAGCATCAATCTGCAAGTGTAACATACAGGAGGGGAATTAATGAAAGAAACCGGTTTAAACTGCAGAAAAGCCTGGGCTCGCAACAAAAAAACAAGTGACTTATAAGAAACAAGTATCCTGAGCGCGATCAAGAGGAACATTGCACCTAAAGGTAATCACACTCTTTGAATCCTTACCACAAATCTTCGAATGCTGCTTAGAGAGCTCCTTAAACTTTTTAAGGTGATTGCTGACTTTGTGTTATTCGTTATGGGTTAGATTACTGTCCACAAGTACAGTGCGTCTCCTATGCCATACATATAGTCGATTGACACATTACTATGGTGCACTTGTTGATCACTATCTTTAATTACATGATACAGTGATTTGTCATTCTACTACAGGTCAGACATAGGATGCATACTGTATGTGGGACCAAAAACTTTATTCCATTTATTAGTTAAATTTCAAGAAATTATAGTGGATTTTTTAATTTAGACAACAATGCTAAGGTATGATAGCATAGATCAACCCATGTGACACTGGTTGGAATTTGCTCAAATGTGTACCGGGATATCATACAATACCAGGATATCGGTGAATTAATTCGACATTGATTTATTAACATAAATCAATTTCTTCAATCTCATATATCAATCTCTATATAAATGCAGTCACCCATTGGAGATCATCGTCTTCTCAAGTTCTAGCTCTTCTCTATTCTTGTATTAAGCCTCCATAGAAATAGATATATCAATCTCTTATGCTCATCTCTGAAATTATTAATAGAATTCCTATTATTCATGGAGGTACATTATCACGTCGACAGTGGAACCACTATAAATTTCTGTGTTCTATTTTTTTTTAAATTCATTTTTGTTTGTGTTTGATTGTTGATTGCTGGATTAAGTTCAATTACTCGACATTTTTATTTTATCTCACCTATAGTTGATTCTACATAGGTTTTCGTTGAGATTTAGGATAAACAAACATTACCTACAATTTTTTCTAACAATGATCCACCACACCCCTAAGGTTTCCACAACTAGATAATTTGAAATCAAATAAAACTTTAGAGATGTTCTACTTATTTTATGAACACCATATACACAAAAAATAAGATCATTTCAAAACTTCTACCATAAACCTTTATACGTATATACGTACGTACGTACATACGTACATACATACCTATACTCACAAGCATACACGCACGTGTCAGTGTGTAATATTTCAAGGCTTCTAGCTCAATCTCCATATATAAATTTTTTGTTATGAGGGTTGCTATAGAAAGTATGTTCTAACACAGATGTGAAATATAATTAAAATATACTAGAATAAAAAAAATTAACCGATGGTTTATAGCCACACTTATAGCCTTCTGGGTGACGACGACCACATAAATGTCCGAGTTTACTTTATAGTATTTTCGTTAAACAAGATTGCTCCTTCAATGACGATGAAGGAAGAACAAGCAATTGTTCTCAAGATAAAACGGACCACTCTACAAAGCACGCTTGCAATTACGGAGTTCGACGAACTCAAGAATCGATATATACAAAATAGAGTGTGGACGAAGAATGAGTTTTGGTTTTATTTTCTTAGTGAGTTTTCCAAGTTTGCCTCTATCCCTATCTAAAGAAGTGAAGAAACACTCATTCAGTTCAAAGGTTCGAAAATCGGTTGGAAAGGTTGCGACGCTTTAACCAAAAGAAATGGTCGTTGTCAAAAGGAAAATTTAAAGCTTGAAAAAAATGATAGTTGCGAAGGCTCGAATGCAGCCCAACTCAACCCGTGCCACTGTATAATGCGTCAAAAAACTACCTTAAACGCCCATGCCGTGTCTCTCGTTTGCTTTATTAAATTAGTATGGAAATTATAAGTTGTTATATATACACATCTTTGTTTTGATTTCTTCCGATGTGAGACTATTCTTCAATATTGGTAATGTGAATATCTCATTCATATCACGTCAAGTTTGATCAAATATATACACCATCTTGATTGTCTCGACGAGGGCTACAAGATGGTTGACTAATCCGATGTGATTGGAGCAGGGATTCCATTCAAATGTGGACATAAAAATGTATTGCTCCAACAATCCCCTGTATGAATGAATATTAGCTTTGTACAAACAATTTTCTTTTGCATGCTCTTTTTTATTTACTATAAATAGAAATGTTACAATATTGATTGAAATGGCTCAATTGCCTTGAACTTTCCTAGATTGTCTATATTGGGTTACTAGCAAATCAGTAGACTACCCGTCTTTGAATTGTAAGCTGTTTGTGTAATAAGTCAAGACAATATGCAACACAATAACCTTTCTTATTGATATTGGTTTTTTGTTTGTGTTTGTTTTTGCCATAAACACTAGCTTGGTCTAGGGGTACACACAACCCATACTCAATCCGATCCAACCCACCACTTCGACCCAACCTACATAAAGCCGAACCAATCCAACCTAGTTCGGATCGGATATGTGTTACAATTTGTAACTCATACCACGTACGGGTCGGATGTGATATTTTATTCAATCCAACTCAATTTTAACTCAAGCCAGTCCTACATAAAAAACTCAATCTATATCATCCTATGTAAAATTAGAATAATTAAAACCTATAATAAAATATATGTATTGTAGAATAAATATACTAAAAAAATCATATTTGATGTCAGTTTAGGTAAAATTAGAGTGATCAAAACACGTAGGATTGACTAAGAGAATTTGAGAAGTATTCTAGGAGCATTTTTATGTATTTTGAAATGAAATTCTTACCCTAATATGTAATGAATCAATTCCATGTGATGTCTTTTATAATGAAATTCTAAACTCTAATGAAATATGTGTGATAGTGAATCAATTATATTTAATGTATTATGCTAGCTAAATTCTGCTATTTTGAGTTGAATGTTTTGGTTTTTTCTTTTAAATTCTTATTTTCGTATTACGTTTATGTAACCCAACCCAACCCTACTAAACCCGACCCAATCCATACTTCAACCCAACGCATGTCCAATCTCATATGAGGTTAAGTATGAGTTAAACTATCTTTAACCTATACCTATACGGGTTGGGTGAAGTATTTGGTTCAATCCGACCCAACTCTTACTTTGTTGAGCCCTAGCTTGGTCTCATGAGTGCTTATATGAATTCAACCTTACAATTCTCGTTGAAGCGACAGTTTCGCACTACGTAGGTGATTTTATAAGGAGTATCCTGCAATACCGCACTTGGTTCCTTATATAGCATAGTATAGATATCATTAAAAGCTAAGCTTATTCTGTTCTCCGACGAATGGTGCACTGACTTATCATAGAAATGGTTAAGAGTAGACTTCCCTAGTGCTACTAAGTTTATCCTGAAATTAGTTGTCCCTTTGAACTTAGATATTAAAATCACCAGTCAACTAGCTTGGGTTTCCATCGAGGAAGACTTTTGGTTAATGTACATATCTTAAGTCCATTTTCATTGATAAAGTTTGAACACTCTCTGGGAAAGCCTTTTGTCAGTGGATTCATAATTTATCTTTTGATCACATGTAGTCAATAGTGATAATCCCACTAGAGAGAAGTTGTCTAATGGTTTTATGTCTACGACAGATATGCCTAGACTTACCATTGTATATTTTTCTATTGGCTCTTCCAGTAGTTGATTGAGTATCATAATGTATACGTACCGGAGGCGTAGATTTGTCCCAATTTTGAATAACTTCTGAAAAACTTTGAAGCCAATCCGATTCTTCTGCAACTTTATCTAAAACAATGAATTCTGATTCCATAATTGGTCCTGTTGTACAAGTCTGCTTGGAAGATGACCATAAGACTACTCCATTTCATAGTGTAAACATATATCCACTTGTAGATTTTGTGTCGGCTGAACCAGTAATGCAATTTGCATCACTGTATCCTCCTACCATTAAAAGATATTTTGTATAATGTAATCCATAATCTTGTGTATACTTTAAGTACTCAACCCAACTACCCAAGTACTCTGATTATTGCCCTCCAATAATTTTTTGCTAGAATTACTTGTATACCTACTATCTTTGCTTACATTGTAAGCCATATCTGATTTAGTGCAGTTCATGACATACATGATGTTGTATAGTATACAAGAATATTCGAATTGGTAGATACCTTTGTCGGCGTTCTTTACCTAATTTTGGTTTAAATCCACTGGTGATTTTGCAATAGTTATATTACATTATTTGAACTTTTCAAGTACTTTGTCAATGTAATGTGACCGAGACACTGTATATCCTTGTAGAGTCCTAAGGATCTTAACTCCTAGGATCACATTGGCAATGCTCAGCTCTTTCATGTCAACTCTAGAGGACAACGTATCTTTAGTAGATTTTATTATGTTCTTATTACTTCTAAGTATCGATAGATCATCACATAAAGACAAACAATGACATATCCAATGTTTATATGCTTCACTTAGACACATTTGTCACATTTTATTTTGAAACTATTGGATAACATAGTTTCATCAAATTTTTCATGTCTTCATTTTGGTGCTTGTTTGATGCCATATAGCAATCTACCAATTAAACATCTTATTTTCATTTCTCGATGTAGGAAAACATTCATGTTGTTGCATGTATATTTTTTCTTCCAGTTCACTATTTGAGAATGCCGTTTTTACATCCATTTAGTGTATTTACGAATTTAGTATGGATGCAATGACAATAAACATCCTAAATGATGTTATTCTTGTTGCTGGTATGTATCAAAGAAGTCAAATCTTCTTTTTGTCTAAAACCTTTGACCACAAGACGTGCTTTGTATTTATTCTATTGAACTATGAGTTTTTAGTTTCTTCTTAAATATCCATTTGTAGCCCAACGCTTCACACCCTTTTGGCAGATCCACCAACTCCCATGTAAGATAGATTCAATCTTGTTGTTTACGACTTCCTTCCTATAAGGGGCAATCCGAGAGGACATTGTTTGTTTGTATACTAGAGGCTCATTTTCTATCATATAAGTGTAAAAGTCAGGCCCAAAGGTTTTGACATCCTTGGTCGTTTACTTCTCCTTAGTTTCTCTAAATCATGTTCAACATCGTTCTCTTGTGTTGTAGTTTCATCAATATTTTGTTCTAATATTACCCTTATGTGTTTCAGTGCTTTCCACTTCTCTTGGTCTCTTTTGAACACTGGATTCATTAGAAGTTTTGGGAGAGTAAATATGTTCGAAAAATCTTGCATTGCTTGACTTGAGCACGGTGTTCTCATGAATATCACCAATTTCAGATTTATACACCAAGAATTGATATGCATTGCTATTTTATGCATTTCCAATGAATATGCAATCCATTGGTTTTGGTCCAACCGTAACCGTTTTCGGTCTAGGAACTTCCACCTTTGCAAGGCAACCCCACACATTTAAGTATTTGTAAGATGGTGGACTATTTTTCCGTAGTTCATATAGAGTTTTATATGTTTCCTTACGAGACACTTTGTTCAAATGTAGTTAGCTGAAAGTACTGCTTCGTCCCCTAAGTTATATGGCAGACCATGACTAATTAGCAAATCATTCATTATCTCTTTACGTTCTGCAGCTCGACTAGATTGAGATGAACATGGTGTTGTTGTTTGGTGTACTATACGATGTTGTGCATAAAATTATTTAAAAGGAAATTCATACTCACCCTTATCACTTCTTAAGGTCTTTATTTTCTTGTCTAGTTGATTTTCAATTTTTTCCCTGTAAAACATTTCAAATGCCTCATCTTTGCTTCGTAACATATACACATAACAATACCTGGTGCAATCATCAATGAAGGTAATAAAGTACATTTTTCCTCCTCTGTTTTCACACATTTTCAGATCACATAAATTTGTATGCATCAAGTCTAGAGGTCCTGTGTACCTTTCAACATGAAGAATTGTCATTCTTGTCATTTTTGCTTCAACCCAAAATTCACATTTATAACTTGGGTTTATTTTATACTTTGGTATAAATTCTAGGTTTATTAGTGTAACGACCCGTAATTTTTAACGATTTTTATAACGTAATTAACTGAATTTTTCTTGAAAATATAATAATTAAATTTAATAATGAAAATTTGATATTTGGTATGCGTCTATTTAAATATAGCAAATGGAAAATTTTTATTTGAAAATATGAAAGTTAGTTCGGTTGTGTAACTTTCAATTTCAATTTAAATCAGTTCAATTTGATGGAAATTAAATATCTTCGAAACCTGAATAATTTTATATAATAAAAATGTAGACTATTTTCTGAGTGAGACGTCATATTTCGTTTCGTCAAATTTGGACTTCTCTAGCCCGTTTACCTTATTTTCGGCAAATTAGCAGTAGTTTGGCACCGAAATTCGAGTTTTGATAGGATGATCGTATCGTCGATATCTGTGCACCATTCTGTTCGTCTCGTCGTGCTGATCTCCACAGTATATTCAATTGTGCATTTCAGAGTCCGGTACACGGCGAAATCCGTGGAAACGGATGACCATATCGGTATCCATTTTGGAGCTTTTAATACTCTGTGACCATTCAAATGTCAAGCGACCGAAAACAAATGGTCACTACTTTTCATATTCATAGAAATTTATTGCTGACTGTGGCTATTTCCATTGTTTGAAATATATTTCAGGTTTCAATATATTCTGGTTGTCGTTTTGCTTACGTACCTTCTTTTTCAACTCTGATAGCTTTAAAACCCCGACACGTCTTCTATCGTTCTGGAAAATAAATAATAATAATTAGAGCATTTATTTTCTTCCTGAAACGTTAGCGAATTTTCCCTTACTCTATTCATTGTGTCCTTTCATTTGAGCAAAATTTTAAATATAAGTTTATATATAAGTTTCTTTATAATATATATAAGGTTGTTTTGTCTCCCTCAATCTTTTCCCCTTCACCCTGCTCATTCCCCTCCGCCATATATTTCTCCAGCAACAACTCCATGCAACCCTTCATCAAAGCGCGCAACCAAATGCCGAGCACAGCCTTGAACCACCAAACACCATCGCCTTCGACCGAGTGCTACAACCGAAGCACCCCTACCCGCGACCCAACGCCCAGCCATCATCATTCCAGAGCCACACCACAATCAAACAACCCATCAGTTTCTATGGCCGTTGCCTAAATACCACACTCCACTGACCATCGCCTGGAACGCCAGTGCAACCGAAGCCACCGCCACCCAAACGCACCACCCTCCACAAGCATCACCACTGACACGCGCCTATACCCTCTGGCCGCTTCCTTCCTCCACCACGAACCCAGATCCGCCATCTCCAAACAAAGCACCACCTGTTTTCCTATTTGCTCATCACCTTTCCAGGCTCACAGCCCAGATCCACCCCAAGCTTTGACCCGCCAACACTACACGCATACCCACTAACGTGTTCCACCATATTTCCTTCCATCGCCACCCACTTCCCCCGTGTCAGCCAACAACCAAGGAAGCAGCCCCGACAACCCAAACCGCTGCCACCTCCCTCCTCGTGATAGCCGATGCATTGCATTTGTAAGTTTAATATAAGCATGGTTTTAGTATTGTATTTCGTTTGTTTAAAGGGTATAAGTTTTGTTTGTTATATATAAATATAAACTATAAGATCGGTACATAAGTCTTATATAACTTGTTTATAATATATGAGTTATATAAGTGGTATATAATGATGCGTGTGTGTGTGTGTGTATATGTATGAGTTTATATAAGTTGTATGAAATTTGCTGTTTACATATATAAGCTTATATAAGATATCTATAACCCGTCTGTTTGTATATATTAAGTTTATATAAGTGTATACACGATCGGTTTGAGTTTATTTATATATTATAATAAGTTTATATTGGTTCTATAATATTGATTTTTAAATATAATATGTATCTAAGTTTGTAAGTTATATATATTGATTTGTTTATTGATTTTGAATTTTATTATATAAAAGTCTCATTTGATTTTAACTATAATATATAAATCTCGACGTGTTTATTTATGTATAAACTATATATATATTGATATTTTGATTGTTAAAAATATATATAGAGAATTTAAAAATATAATATATAAATATTTTGATCCTTATAATATATAGGTTGTTTCCATAGCCGAGAAGCTATTTGATTTTGGTATTGACTTTTAAATACGATATATATAAAGATTTTGAATTTTAACAAGTGTTTTAAATTAAATATTGACTTTAATAAAATAATAATAATAATATATATTTTCTGTTTATATCAAGCTGAGTTGATTTGTTCTCATCGATTCCTATTTATCAGCTTCGTCCGTCAAATCCGTGTTCAGCCTACTTCGCTTTGAGATTTGTTGTTTGGATTGGTCGACTTTTGAATTCGTGATTTATTCCGTGTGCTTGTCCTGTTCTCCCTAGCCTCGAAAGGTGAGAAATCACTTACGATTAACATTCTTATAGTTAGTAAATTTGATTTCACTTGAAACGACAATTGAAATATGCTGCTAAATTTGAATTGCTAGTTATTTAATTGTTAAATATGATATGCCATCATCGGCAATTGTTCACATGTGATATATGACACCATATCCTGTTGTGTATATTTTATTTAATATGCCTGCGTTGATATGTTATATTATTATCATATTTGTTCTCACTCTGCAAGTTCCCTGTTAATTTAGAATTCCCTATGGGTTGAAATGATACATACCCGAACGATCCTATAGAATAGGGGAAAATCGTTATGGGTTGAAATGATAAACCCAAGCGATTTTCATTGATTTTGAATTTTGGGATTGCGGGTTGAAATGATATATACCCGTAGATATTTAAATTGCGGATTGAAATGATAAATATCCGTATCACTTGACCATAGGATAGAAAATTATATACGGACGCCTTTGGTCTATATTTTGAAAATGATTTCCAAAGTTTTGAAAGGAAATATATGGGTTTTAATAAATATTGATTTTTAAAATATAATATATAAATGTTATTTTTATATATGTCTAAATTTTAGATTTTTAAAATTTTATGTTTTGGAAATTTTTAATTTATAAGTAAGTTTTAAAAATATAAAATTTTTAAGATTTTTCTTATAATTTTATTATTTAAAAAAACATATAAAATTAGATTTAGTATAAAATAAATTTAAAAATAAGATTTAATTTAGTAAAATTTAATTTAATTAATATATAATATGTTTAAGCATTTATTTAAATTTATATTAATATTTTAAAATAGATTTTTTATAACATTAATAATAGAGGCTGGGAAGAATAAATTAATGTTGACTTGGAATTTAAATTGGGTAATAATTGGATTTGAATAAGAATGGATTTAAACTTATTGATTTTTTTTAAGGTTTTGAAAGATATGATTTATAACTTGTTTTGATAAAAAGCGATTAAATGAATATTCTTAACTTTAAATAAAATTGAGACCGAATATTTAATATTGATTTAAATTTATAAATTGAGATTTTATTTAATTGTTATTAAAATGATTAAGCGAATATTTTTCCAATTTGAATAAAATTAAAGTTAAATGTTGAAATATAAATGAAATTTATATTGAAATTGTTTGAATATTTAAACCTTGAATCTTATTGGAATTGAAATGATAGTTCAAACCTGGATTTGAAATCGATAAAAATTGTAATGGTTTATTGAGAATTTGAATTGAACCTTAACCTTTTAAAATTGAAAGTGTTGAACATGGATTGATTTAAATTGAAATTTGGAATTTAAGCTGATTTGAATCGATTTGTGAAATTGGAGGAAACTATTTTGATTATATAAAGTATTTTTAATATATATAAACTATTTTAATATATAAAAACTATTTTAATATATAAATTATTTTAATATATAAATTATTTTAATTTATAACTATTTTAATATATATACTATTTTCAATATCTAAACTGTTTAAGTCGGAAGTGTTATGATTTCAAAGTGTTATGATTTCAAAAGTGTTATGATTTCAAAAGTGTTATAATTCTGAAAGTGTTACGATTCTGGAAATGAATATTATTTAAAGTAAACAATGATATTGAATTGATATGGTTTTGAAATGAATATGATATTTTGATATGAAGTATGAACTATTTGAAATAAAATGACCATGGTGTGAAATAAGCGTTTGGTTGTTAAAGAGATCGGGATCGGATATTGTCATACTCTCTGCCAATATCGAAAACCACTTTAACAACCGTGTACGTGCTGGAGATTCTAGAACGAAGTATGATGGTTTGACGACGGTTTTATATGGTATTTACGTAGCCCTGACTCCCGTGAGTCAGCTTGATGTGGCTAAAACAGGAGCCACGCCGGGCCAAGTGAAGTCATTCCTCCTATCAGACACATTTCTTCGATACCATTCTATTACTTTGTGATTTGATTGGGTGCACCTTTAATTTGGGAGTGTCTCGAGGTAGGCGGTAGTAGCTGCTATGCGTTACCACCAGTCCGGATACGAAAACGGTATATCTACCCTGACATTGCCTCGTGTGCCTTGTCGCATGCCTTATCGCGCCTTCTACGAGTTTGTTTTGTACTGTACCTATGTGGTGTCCTCTGGGTGAACCACCGGTTTGGCGGAGCGTACGACATTGTATAGACTACGAGAATATATAAAATGTGTTAAGGGGGATATGAGTAACGCCTTAACGCTATTTTAATAGTTTACTTTACTATAGGCATATTATAATAGCGTATATTACTACATAGTAGATAGTTCCACGGATCCTTAGAGGATGGGTATCCCAAACATCCTTTAAGTTACTTGTATTTCACTTGAGTTAAATTTACTGATATAAGAATGTTAATCCTGACTCGAGTGTTTTGTGTTTTGCTTTATGTTCGGGTCAGACTGCGTGACATAGCATTTGAGACTCACCTTTGGAGTTTGGAGCTTCGCTTGAAGATCGGTCTTTGTCTATTCAACTCTCCAGTTACTTCAATTGCTTCCAGTGATTTCTGTTCAGTCTTGTCAGTTACTTTTGTATTTGAGACTACTCTGTATTTGAGGTTTGTGTTGTATTTTGTTTCAAACTCTGATGTTTATATAGTAGCTTCATGAACTATTACTTATCTATTCCGCTGCTTATTGTTATATTACTTTGTATCTGCGATTGATTTATTTACTGTATATGCTAAGTTTTGCCAAATATAAATTAACAATCTGTTGTTTTGAGCAATTCAAGTCTAACATGTGCGGATGCGAATAGTTCGAAATACCGGATCGTTACAATTAGTTTATGCAAAGGATCAAAATTAACATTTTTTAATCTAGCATGCCAAATATTAGATGATTCAACAATGTAAACAGAAGATTCCGTTTTATTATTAGTATTTGTAAGTACAATAATCACTACATTCATTATAAACAGACCATCACTCACATAACCTTTCCAACATATTGTGACAATCTCCTTCCACCTCCGGTACCCAAATAACCAATAGCTAATGTCAAAGGAGTGTGTTGTATCAATATCCGGCTAATGGAAGGAAGCAGTCAAGGTAAAGTAAGATAAACCTATGAAGAACCTGTAATATATCTCATAATGCATAAGCAAAAAATATAATAACAACATAGATATAAAACAGACGAGACAGTAGCATAATCAAATGAACCAAAATAAAATAGCATATCAAAGTATTGTAGGTTCATCAAATTATACAAAGTAGAAATAATGAATTTTATACAGCTGAATTAAATAAACTCCAAAGTTTTTTTTAGCAAAGCTAGCCGGCTTTAAAGTGGACCATCCACATTTGTAAATGAATTAGGAACATGTGTTGGGCACATGTGCCGAAACAACTAAAAAAGGAAAATACATGCCCAGGAGATATGCAGAATGCCTATACTACTATACAGATAATGCTAGTGCCCATTAGAAGAGGAGACATCACTCCCATCATCAGAAGAGGCAGGGTTTATGACATGCAAATATCCAAAAAAAAGAGAAACTAAAGAGAGAACAAAATTCACCGAATCAGATCTGTATAAATTCATCTACCAACACGGACTTGTTACTCTTACCAAGATCGCCCAGAACACATAGAGAAAGCACTTCACCTTCCGCCCGATAGAACAAACGTCTTTCCTCACCTACAACTCTTACATACTTGAAAAACCATCCACTAGTCGGATCATATCTCATTTTCGAAGACACATGGACCCAAGCTTGCTCAGAACGACTCCAGCAAAAATCAGTAGGGGATGGAACCACCGCCGGTTCCACCCGGGAATGAGCGCCAGAGGCTCTATCAATACGCACAGAAAAACCTAGTTCCAAAGCCACCAAAGGGGAAATAACATCCAAAGCCACTGAGGCGGCAACGTCCAAAATAATAGTAGCAGCAGAAACAACCGGGGGCATATTCTGTGAAGGCAAAATAGCAAAGGCATGCCAAGCTTTGGGGACCCACTTCATGATCAGAGGTCGGGGGAGTGGGATCCTATCCGAAAGCGGAACCGGAGTAACAACCAACCGAAGGGAACAAGCTTCCATAAGGTGACCAAAAGAATGACAAGTCATGCATATATCAGGTTTCCAACTCTAATGGACATCAATGATAGAACATGGTCTTCCGCAAGACGAATAGAAATCTGAGAAGGAAGAGGCTTTTTAGAAGTAATTTCAATAAGAGCCTTGACATACACTAGCTATCCAAAGTTAACTGTCTCTATAACAAGCTAACATAGTTTCATAGCACCACACAATGGAATATAAATGATAGTGGCTCCAAATATAGATATATAAGAAAGCTTCAACCTCTTGCTCGTCATCCGTATAGCTCCATATGCTACCTCATACATATCTCTCAATCTACTCATTTAACAGTACCCGAGATGATAAGAAGCAATGCAAATAACATTCAGTCAGACAAATGTTTGTTATGAACTGTTGGCGTCAAAATTAGCCACCAACACCCAATTATGCAAAAGCTCCAATATCCAATCCAATCACAGAGATGTGAAGAGAAATAAATGAAGAACAAAATTAAAGCAATCAGAAAGCAAGTAAATAGAGACACAGATTTATAGTGATTCGGCTAACTCCAGCCTACGTCCACTTCAAAGATTTTCCCTTTTATTATACTGAAGTTTGTTTACAGTTACAGTTCGAAATCCAAGAATAAAATTGGCAGAGTGTAACCTAGGTTGAAGATAAAGAGAAGCAGAAAAAAGACCTCTTTTCTGATGTCATACCTGCTGTATTTATAGGGGAAGACGTGCACGGATCGAGTTGAAATTTTGACAGAAGGTTCGGAAGACCAAGACGAGGCCATCCAAAAATTTCCAGGCCCATTGAGGCCCACAATAGGGATCAGTACCGATCCCTATCCAAATGCGGTGCAATCCCTTTGGATGATTCCCCATGATGTTAGCTACCTGCCCTCCAAATTTCGTGTCATTTCTATTTATGGTTTGTGAGATATCGCGTTTTCCTTGAGGTAGTGTTGTTTGAATTCTATTTTCTGCCGATCCCTGTAGAGGGATATGTACCGGTCTCTCCAATCTCCTCCAAATGACATTCATCCCTTAGGGAGCTTCTCCATGTTATATTATGTATAGCCTTCAAGTTTCATGCCAATTAGATAAGTAGATTTCGAGTTATTGATCGATCTTTGTTGCAATATGGTGCTAAGGCTGATTATAGCCGATCCCTATGGAGGGATATGTACCGATCCCTCCAACTTGCTTCAAATGCTATGCGATCCCTATGGGGTGTTTCAGATGTTTTAATTAGCTTGTTCTTCAAGTTTCATGTCAATTGGATGTGTAGATGTTGAGATATTGATTGATCTTTGTTATGAAGTTGGGTTTAGCCGATCCCTAAGAGGGATAGGTACCGATCCCTATTGAGGGATATATGCCGATCCATCCAACTTTTCCAAATGTCATGTGATCCTTAGAGTAGACTCTCTAGGATCCCCTCGTCTTGTTTTCAAAGTTTTACTTCAATCCGCATTGTGCTTGTTGAGTTATGGAGCGATCATCGTTGAGTTGTGCTGCCGAGCTGAATATGATCCGATCCCTCTTCTTTTGCCCATAACTCTAGCATACGAACTCCAATCGACTTGAAATTTGAAATGTAGCCTCACGAGGCCTTCCTTATCACTTCATACCAATTTCACCTTGATTGGGACAAAAATTAGGGATCCGACCTGAATCCGCTTGACCATCGTCCATAGTCTCGTTTATAGCCGTTCTCCGAGCTTAGTAACTGTTTCTCCAGGCTTCTCGCCTTGATGATCATGATGTCCGTTGGGTTAAATCCGCCTGTGTACTGCCTTGCCAAAATGCGGGTTAACATGAACGATCGATAAATATATCGTAAACAAGAACATATGGTATGAAGAATCATATCCGATCTGTTCCTACATCCAATAAGTTAGTACATAACCCAATACATACTAAACTACCATCATATGGGCGTACTACTACTCTAAGTACAATATAGGATGTTGGGGTACCTAACTCGATAGTACTTACATCACATGACATCCATAACAAACATAGCAACCATCACACGATCTCGCATCTCTCACTCAAATGCCATAGGATATACGATAACTTGTATGACCATCACTAAGGTCAGCGATTACTCGACATCGTGATCTCATCAATGCTGGAACTCCGCCATCATAAAGTTGGACTAGACCATTACAAAGATCCAGGGTACACATGTGAGCGTCCTCACATACCTCTGCTTTACAAGCATACATCACAACCTACGAGTTATCCAACAAGCCCTTGGCACACGTTCCGATAATAGAACTTGTCTGTTTTATTCCACATGTCATCGCCACTCTAAACTTGCCTGCTTTGACGATCACTAGATGTTACTATCACTTCCCACTTGAAGTACTCGATCCAAATCACACAAAATGTCAAGTCGATGTAGTCTCAACATCCCTTTGGTTCCGCCAACAAGTCCCGAGTAATCCCATGCTTGCGCCAGAGTTGCTCTTGCGTTATTCTTGCATTTTCCTTGTGTAAACCACCAAGGAACATCGATCGGTAATAGCCCCTTCACATGCTAACCGTGCCTCAAAAAGCTCACGATCGATTGTCCAACCATTTCGAGTCATCCTCGAGAATTTCTCCAATTTGCTTCGAGTCGGTACCGATCCATCTGCCCCAACACTTAGTCGTTTTCGACCAAGTTTTTGTGCTTCCCCGCGATGATTGATCGTTCCCAAAGTCCTTCTCGTGCTTGCCTCGAAGCCAACATGCAAAAACCCTGTGCCATCACTCTTTTATCTCTTCGAGCCTTGCTTCGGTTCCCATGCCAAAAACACGGGTCGGTACCGATTGATCTCGACTTAGCCAAATTTTGGCCAAGTCGTTTTCTGGCAAATATTGCTTTGATCCATCTTTGATATGATTGCCTCGATCTATGTGCAACTCCTTTGCATCGATCTGACTTCAAACACTGTAGAGTCGATCCATCGAAGTTTGTTCCATTGCTGCGGATCTTCCATTCGTTGTGTAATCAAATTGGATTGCTTCACCTTAGCATCTCCTTCTACATGAAGATCCTTATCCATAGAACAATCCAATTTTCAAATTCGGTTCGATAAGTGTTTCAACCATTCAAACATGCAATGAAAACGTTCAAACAAGCAAAACAATCATCATATCACATCATAATAACCAATATAACATCCATACCCTAATCTAACATTCATATAATCAATAGTGATATGAAAATATGCATTTATATCCCTTTAAAATCATTTAAATCCGTTAAAATTCGTTTTGAATCCAAATTAGTTTGAAAATCATATTTTTACTTTAAAAATGGATTCAAAACATTTTAAAACATTTGTAAACATATAACAGAGGTTGCCTCTCTGGTAAACCCTTGAAGGTGGGATCTACAAGGCAGTATGTCATTTTCGTTGAGCTGCATCTTATTGAATGTTTGTTTAAAGAGTATATTTATCAAGCTTACGCTATCCACTAGCACTAAGCGTATAGTTGCTGGCCCAATCATGACCATTATCACCATCGGGTCGAGCGTCGTTGCCTCGCCCCATCTACATCCCTATCACGGAAGACGATGTCGTCATTGATCCTTCGTTGCTGTTTGGCGGGAACTCCTTCCTCAATCGCATAACATATTTTCTAAGGTGAATGCTTTAGCGAACTTGTGTACCTTCCTATCTCGTTCCAGCTTTTCTTTGCGGGATGCATACCTCTAGATATTTGTTTATTATCAAGCTATGGCTTGGTGCCCTTGGACCCTCTCCGTTGGTCCCTTCTCCATTACCTCAAGGCGGTTGCCTTATAGGTTGTGCATTACCTTGCCTGCCATTTGGTGGATTTATAACATACTATTGGACCTGTTTCTTCCAGATCAGCTCCTCAATCATGTCATTGAAGTGTTTGCACTTATTTGTATTGTGTTCATAAGTCTCATGGAATATGCAATATTTTCCTAAGCGCTTCTCTTCAGTAGCCTTCTTAGGGTAGGCTTCTTATATCCTACAATACCTTGCGTTGCAAGGTAGATGTTTTTCACAAAATCCGTCAATTTTATATACTTTCCGTCACGGTTGAACCTGAACTGCTTCCTCTGGTCTTGCTTCTTTCCACCAGCGTTTAGGTTCTTCCGCCCGTTTCCTGAATTTCCATAATTATTGTTCACCATCCTGCTTGACAACCACATTGCTCTACACAACGGTGTTTGGTCCAGCCTGACCGTCAACGTCCATATTTTTTCTCTAGATCTGCCTCTTCCAAGCGCAAAAACTGTGTCGCCTTCCTATAAAAATTCTTTAGCCTAGCTGACTTGTTCATCTTTAGCTACCTATCGAAATTCGTTCATTTGTTCACTCTAGCTATAAGCGCCATTAAAACAATATCTTCCATGAGTTCTTCACCTCTGTCACAGCAACGTTGAACCTCTTCAAAAAGCCTTTTAAGGTGTCTTCGGATCTTTAATGCAGATTAGTTAAAAACATCACATCCTTAGACCATATCGAGTGAATTCAAAACTGGTTCAAAAACCTGTTTGGTAACTCCTCATAAGATGGTATGGATACAGGTTCCAACCTGCAGAACGACATCGTAGCAAAACCCTCTAGAAAGAGGGTGAAACATCTACATTCAATGTCATCATCTGCTCTGGCGCCGTCCATATGTCAGTCATACTTCATCAGATGCTGCATTGGGTCAGTCAATCTGTTATAACTCGGCATTGTCGGCATGACAAACTTCTTCGGGTATCAAACACCCTAATCTCCTCAGTAAAGGGTTTGACTAGCGGCAATTTTTCAACTATTGTCTTGCTGTTAGTTTTGCTGCAACAACCTTCTGATCGCTTCCATGATAAATTCATCGTTGCCTCCATTTCGCCCAGGGCGATGGCCATTGTGTGCAACAGCATGTGTTCGGCTCGGTGAATGGTCATGGCTAGTATGATGACGCATATGTCCCCTATATCTAGGGGGTCCATTTGTCAATTCAATGGCGATTTTGGCGCAGGCTGCATCATCTTTGAGCGTTTTCAACTATATTTCCTCCTGCAACTTCATCCCAAGGACCAGCATCTTGTCTAACATCATCAGTATCATCTCCAGGGTCATCCCCAAGATCCACTTGGGCGCCAGATCGATCCATACCGACTCGTGATCGATAGGTATCGACCCAACCTTGAGCTGAAGCTCCTGCTCCAGTTTTCTTCCTTTAATTCCTTGTCGCCCCAACACCCCTTTCTCGTGCTCTATACTTTTCATTTCTGTGTCGATTTGCAGAACTTTCTTTGTTTGAATCAGACAATGAATCATCTCTATCATCATGACTTTTCTAGCAAGATCCTTCTCTTTGGCGGGGCTGTTGCATTATTGAAGCAAACTGCTTCTTCATCTCTTCCATGATGGAGAGTTGAGATCTTTGCATCTTCCTATCCATATGCGCCATCATTCTATCTATATCTTGTTTCGTCACAACTTTCGGTTGTGGCAAAGTTCCTTTTTGATTCTATTGATTTGCCTTATTAACTCTATACTACGAACTCTCCGATACTTCTTCAATTGGAGTTTGCTTACTTGTAGCTCTTCTCAGAGCCATTTTCTTCGCATCCGGTTAGAGATTTTATGCAAATCCTAGTAGCAATAACAGATCCGATCCTGATCTTCATTTTCGGTGAGCGCACCAAAATACGTTTGCACGTAAAATGGGTAAACACTCCCAATCGAACTAAAATAGTAAGAAATTGTCAGGAAAGAAAGAGAAACACAATTGTGTTTCGTCAAATTCTATGGCTTAGGTCCACTTGATGTTTTTTTGATTGTTTTCACAGTTACAACTTAATTACAAGGCAATATTGAATATGTAATTGGTTGATTTTGAATCCAGTAGAGTCTCTGTTAACCCAAAAAATGGATCAACACCCTGATTAGAGTTTGAAAGCACCAGCCCTGTTCCGACAGAGCAATAGCACAAATCACAAATATAAGAAAAGAACAGTAAAAGAAAGAAGACAGAATTTTTATAGTGGTTCGGCTGTTAATGAAGCCTACGTCCACTTTATAATTTTTCTTATAGACTGATTGCTGTTACAAGAGATGTTTGATTATAAGGCTATGATTATCTTTAGTTAGATTGAATCCCCAGCGTTGGAATCCACTGGATAATCACAGTGAATACCTTTGGAGGTTGTTGTGAGGGAGGTAGAGAGTGAAGAATAATTCCAGCAGAGCTTCAGCAACTAATCCGGAGAAGTTCTTCTTTATGTTGTAGGTAGGATGCTATTTATAGAGACCGAAGAGCTTCTGGGCCAAGTTTGTCTTCGTAAGCCCGTAGGTAGGTATCAGACGACCTGGAGGGACTTTGGCTCGTGAAACGAGCCAAAACCGTGGGTCGCTGGCGACCCATGGCCTATGGGCTGCTGGCGACCCATAGACTTGGTTCGTTTTTTGGGCTACCGTTAGGCCTGTCAATGGATACCCGAAAAATCCGAAATCCGTATCCGAAAAAACGGATATTATTCGATATCCGAAAAGCGGATGCAGATATCCGATATCCGAAAAGAAAATCGGATGAGGATGCGGATATGGGCATATCCGTATCCGAAAAACATCTGTCCGTTCCGAAATTTTATGTGTATTGTCATTTTGTCATTATGTATGTTGCTATTTTATCATTTGAATTGATGTAATATCGTGTAAACTTGTTTGATATTATGTGTGTTGCCATTTTATCATTTGAAAAACTGATTAGTATTGTAGTGTGTGTATTGTCATTTGAGAAAGCGATTGTTTTAGTTCAAAAATATTAGTATAATAAAAAATTTATTCAATTTCGGATGCGGATATTTCAGATATTTTCGAATATCCGGAAATATCCGCTTTTTATTTTCGGATGCGGATATTTTCGGATATCCGAAAAATATCTACGGATGCGGATACAGATGTTAATTCTCAGATATCCGCGGATATCGGATGCGGATTTGGATGCAGATTTAAATTTTCGGATGCAGATGCGGATACAGCCATATCCGCATCCGTTTGCATCCGTTGACAGCCCTAGCCAACGTCTCGCCTCTTTTGTAGTGTTCCACAACTGGTTGGTTTGAAGGTTCGAGGAGAAGCATGGGTCTCTAACGATCTAAGTACTTAAGATTTTTCTAGAGTCTGGAATTGGAGATGTTTCTATAGCCTTTTATCATTATTGTTACATTTTGATGGCATGTCGCTAGTTGTTTACGTTCAGCTGCTGATTAGACTGAAGGAAGGTTGATCTCTCGGTCTCGTTGATTCTAGTCGCTGTTTTAGTCGTATAGCTTGGCTCTTGTCGATCCATTGTCTTAGCTTTTCTGGTCAAGTCCTAAACCATCCTGTTTACACGAGGTTGTTCTGTTTTCTATTGGATTCTGCTGGGTTAAAAACCTGGATAACATTTGCCCCCCAAAGTACACATTTTGAATGAAAGGTGTGCTTTACTCGAGAACAAGTCATGGCAACAAGTCTTCGGTTGTTGAGCTTTCCAGCAGCTTTAGTCTTGGTGAATCGTCCAGTTCCTTCGGATTATCTTGCCAGTCACAAGTCGTTCCAAACCTATTACAGCCTAAGACTCTAGACTCCGCCTAAGTGTAATCTATACATCACAATCATTCCGATTTCATTCAGGGTTATTACATTACATGGCTCTAATTACATTTCACACCTCTAACCGTCCCGCGTTCATTCGGAATGTACATCACCATCAATTTTTGCTTTTCATTCAGAGTTTTTACATCATATATCCAAATCAAATCACATATCAGAATCACATCATATCACATCATATATCAAAATCACATTATATCTCAAAATCACATCGTGTCACAACATATATCAAAATCACATTGTATCACATCATATATCAAAGTCATCCTGTGTTCATCCAGGATTTATCCGTTTTATTCCACTTATAAGGCATTCAGATCCTTTTTTGCAAAACCGAATCTGTTTTAAGGTCCGATCTTTCTGGACTGCTTAAGTTTAATGTGCGACCTCTCCGGATCGTTTAATGTTTAGTTTAACGCGTGATCTCTCCGGATCGTTTAATGTTTTAAGTTAAGGGGACAACCTTTCCGGATCATTTGTTTGTTAAGTCAAGGGGGATTAAGTAAGCACATCCGCTCACTCTCCGGTGAGGGGACTTACTTCTTGCACTCCGGTCCCGTGGTGGGACTCTAAGGCGATCAATATCGTACAAGTCCATCCATTCGCTCTCTGGCAAGGGGACTTGCACCTTGCACTCCGGTCCCGTGGTGGGACTCTAAGGCGATCAATATCAGTTATCAAAATTCAAATATTCAAATCAAAACAAATAAACATAAATTAAACAAGCAGGAGTTTTAAATGTTCATCTCAGACATCTGACTCAGAGCGTGCCTAGGGACCATTCGGGATCCCATACACGTGTAAGCGGCCTTCGATTGTTATTGTCGTTCTCCCATGCATCCGACTCAGAGCGTGCCTAGGGACCGTTCGGGATCCCGTACACGTGTAAGCGGCCTTCGATTATTATTGTCTACATACCAAAAGAAAAGTGCGGGAAAAGGAATGATAAAACAAAGCATTGGGATCGAATCCGACTCCTGTTTATCCCGATCATGAGATAATTTGTCTTGGCGCTTGTCCCTGGGCGTTTCTTGATGCATTTGCCACAGATGGCGGTTGTTCCTGCAATTCTACCACAGTTCTGTTCCTCACATATTGTGGCAGCTGGTTGTTCCGGACCAGTTCTTCTATCAGATCACGAAGGTGTCGACACTCGTTCGTCTCATGCCCATTCAACTCATGAAAGATGTAAAACTTTTTAGATCTTTTCTCTCGGTCAGTGGGCTCCCTCCTAGGCGGCCTTCGGTAGAGGTTCTGCCCCCTCGTATCCAGGTATATCCTCTCCGGGGTTTCAGTCAGGTCGGTGTATGAAGAGAATCTTGGATCGTTTCTCTGTCGTCTTGGGTCTTTGACGTTGTTATCGGCTTTCCTCTTCCCTTTGTCTTTTCCAATTCCAGCTCAGACGGTCCTCCGCCTTCGACGACATTTATTTCAGCATCCACATCCTCATCCTCGGCTTCGGCGTCTTCCTGACGCAGGTACCTCTCAACTTCGTAATAGAATTCTGCAAGATCCATCAGTGGGTTCCTTTTCAATGTGGCTTTGAAACCAGTCTTGTTCGCGACTTCAGATACTGCTGCCATTAGGATAAAAGATGGGTCCGGTTTGTCTACCACGCCCGCCGCCGTATTGAATCTTGTTAAATAACTTCTCAAGGATTCTCCAGGCCTTTGTTTTACATTTGAGAGCGTAAGTACATTCCTTGGTTGTGAGACATGAACCCTGAACTGTTTCAAGAACCTGCTCACTAAGTCGGTCCACGTGCTTATGGACCCATTTTCCAATTGTCTGAACGACATTGCAGCCAAATCTGTTAAGTATAAGTGGAAGCATCGCCCCATTACTTCCTCAGAAGCACCCAACATCTCCATATGTTGGATGTATCACATCATATGAATCGTTGGGTCCGTCTTCCCGTCGTACATTTCCAGTGTCGGAAGTTTGAAATCTGGAGGATTTCTCGCGTTCCGGATATTAGCAGTAAATGGATTTCTGTTCACATCTTTCAGACCATGATCTGGGGGCCTCCTCTGATGAATCTCCATACCAATTCAACAATTCTGTTTTTACCGTCCAATGAAGGTCTCTGTCCTAAAGCAATACTTTGCCCTCTTGTCCCATTGGGGGTATCCCGGGATGGACTCTTCCGGCAACAACCTATGTTCTGATTTGCAACTCTAGCTTCATTCATTCCTCCGTTCCTTCGAGGAAGTTCTGGTACATATCCTTCTGTCGGCCGCATCCTAGTATTCGGATCAGCTCCCGTGCCACCAGTCCCTGGTGTTTCAACAGTCGCTCCGGCATTGGCATTGATTCCCATGTTGATTCTAGAGCTGCCCCCATGTGTCGGTTGCTCTGGACGTGGGGGCAAGGCTCTACCTTGCTCCAATCCAAATCCGGCAATCCCTGCATTGTTTCCTGAAGTTTGATTCCTATTCCCTGCAGATCTAGCTATCCCTTGCCGCTCCATCCTCTGGAAGAATCCGTCCATCATCTTCTGTTGTCTTGCTAAGAGTCCATCCTGCATCTCTTTCATCATCCTTTCTATCTCATCACTAATCACATAGCTGGGTTGATGAGAATTTGAGGACACTTCCTGACTGCCCCTAAGCCCCGGTTGACTTGCTCCAGTTTTAGATCTGGTGTTAGGCCTCTTCATTTTCTTTGAATCTCGGATTCAAACTTCAATTTTTCAGATCTCGTTCAAGGCTCTCAATGAAAGCACCAAAATGTTAATCCAAAAAATGGATCAACACCCTGATTAGAGTTTGAAAGCACCAACCATGTTCTGACAGAGCAATATCACAGATCACAGATATAAGAAAAGAACAGTAAAAGAAAGAAGACAGAGAATTTTTATAGTGGTTCGGCTGTTAATGAATCCTACGTCCACTTTATAATTTTTCTTATAGACCGATTGCTGTTACAAGTGATGTTTGATTACAAGGCTTTGATTATCTTTAGCTAGATTGAATCCCCAGCGTTGGAATCCACTGGAGAATCACAGTGAATTCCTTTGGAGATTGTTGTGCGGAAGGTAGAGAGTGAAGAATAATTCCAGTAGAACTTTAGCAACCAGTCTGAAGAAGATCATCTTTATGTTGTATGTAGGATGCTATTTATAGAGATCGGAGAGCTTCTGGGCCAGGCCTGTCTTCATCAGCTCGTAGGTAGGCATCAGACGATCTGGGGGGACTTTGACTCGTGAAACGAGCCAAAACCATGGGTCGCTGGCGACCCATGGCCTTGGTTTATTTTTCGGGCCAACGTCTCGTCTCTTTTGTAGTGTTCCACAACTGGTTGATTTGAAGGTTCGAGGAGAAGCATGAGTCTCTGACGATCTAAGTACTTAAGATTTTTCCAGAGTTTGGAATTGGAGATGTTTCTATAGCCTTTTATCGTTGTTACGTTTTGATGGTAAGTCGCTAGCTGTTTACGTTCAGCTGCCGATTGGACTGAAGGAAAGCTGATCTCTCGGCCTTGTTGATTCCAGTCGTTGTTTTAGTCGTATAGCTTGGCCCTTGTCGATCTCTTATCTTAGCTTTCTGGTCAAGTCCTGAACCATCCTGTTTACACGAGGTTGTTCTGTTTTCTATTTGATTCCGTTGTGTTAAAAACCCGGATAACAGTCTCCACACAAAAATTGATCAAAAATCCTTTTTATATGTTGAAGATAGCTATTTATAGATGAATCCTTGCACTTGAATCGTCGGATTTCCTTTTGAATTGCTCAAACAAACAAATCCGAGAAGTTAGGATGAAGAACGAGTCAAAATTGTCCAAAATCCATGATTTAATCAATCGGTACCAACTGTACTATGATTGGTACAATCGATGGCTTTGACCAAATCTTCGCTATTTTCTTCAAAAATGCTTAAGCCTTCCAGATTTGAGTCTTTAGGGGCAAAATTATAATTTGGATCGATCTATGTCGATTGATGTCCCATCTTCAAAACTTATCTCTTTCTTCAAAATGACATGTAGAATCATAGTAGAAGCAAAGTGGGCCCAGTATCAAGCTTTTGATCGATCGATCAATTTATTCCAAACTTGACTCTTCCATAGGCACTCCATTCTTGATCTGTTCTAGGCTTCTCGATTCATTTCTTCACCCTTTCGTATTCAATTCCATCGAAATGTCGCTTGGTTTAAATGTCGGATAACAGAAATGCGACTCTTTAACTAAACGAAACGACCGTTGGCAAAAGGAAAATTTATAGTTTGAAAAAAATGACAATTGCGTAGGTTCAAATACAACACATTCCATGACCGTGCCCAAGCCAGTGCCAAAAACGTCGACAAAATGCCTCAAATAGTCATTCACCCACACCGCGCGTACAAGTACATGTGCAGGCCCCTTTGGCTGTCATGTACTATTTTTAGCTTATTACTTTTATTACGAAAATCACAAGTTGATATATAAACATATTCTTCTTTTTCATTTCTTCCGATGTGAGACTATTCCCCAATATTTGCAATGCGAATGTTTTATTCATATGACGTCGGATTTTATCAAATACATATACCATCTTGATTGTCCAGAGAGGGTTACAAGATGGTTGTTTAGTCTGACGTAAGTGGAGCATGGATCCACTCAAATGTGAACTTAAAAGATTATTGGCTTCGACAAATTTATCTTTTCACCCATGCTCTGCAGTGGATGATTGGTGCAACTTTAGGCTGCATTTGTTTTTAATAAGAAGTTCTAAACTCAACTTTTGATTTATAAATCAGAACTTTTATGTTGTTTATTTTTTGTCAGTGTTTTGAACAAAGCCCTATTCAGACAAAGTTATTCAGAACTTTTTCCTGCTTATTTTTTGTTCTGAATGCTGAATGATGTTTTTTGTTTTAAATGTTGAATGCAAACAAACAATAAGTGATTATTCAGAATTCAACAATCAGCATTCAGACTTCAGAGTTCAGCAATCAGAATTCAGCATTTTAAACAAACGGAGTCTTAGATTGTAAGGTAAGTAACTGAAACATAACTAACTAAGGTATCAATATAAAATATTCATGTCTAAATCACAACGTAGAGTCAGGTTGAATCTTATTTTTGACAACCTGGAAAATTCATTAGACACAAGTCATTACTTTTGTTCATGACCGAAGGAGATATTGAAAAGGAAGGGGGAAAAGTTAGCAACTGTTCATTGTCTTTTTTCCTTTATTTACCAGTTGACTTGAGTATATGACACCACAGGGAAAAAATTTTGATTTTAAAACAGAGGCGTTGAAATGGAAATAACTACACTTGTATGCATCTGTGATTTTTATCCATAACACCTCACATTTGAAAGAAAACCACTGTTATTAATACCGGCTTTATTCTTCCTTGTGTTCTTTTTGTTGTTTGATCTACAAAGTTGAACTCATGCATGATCCACTTCCCCTCTAACCCCTAACTCGTCCGTTTTTCTTCAGACTAGTTAAGAACTGAAGATTAAGTATGAAACTATAAATCATGATTTCAACACAAGAATGTAGTAAATATTTGAAAATTTCAAACAACGACAAGTTGACAACAATTAGGAGTAATGTTTTTTTCTTGGAGGAGAGGGGAGGTGGAATAATGCTATGTTGTCATGTGACAGCATTGAATGCTCATGAGATTATCATATGGTTATTGAAACTAGATACTTTGGACTTTCATGGCTGCATCTCTCCCAAAATTAATTTAGTTATTTATATCTCTACAGCCTTAATTAGATGTTTGATTAAATTATTGGAACCTCTTTTAGGCTCACACTCTTAGCTTTGCATAGTTGCATATTTTTCTTGCCTCATTAAATGAGGGTAAGCGTGTTAGTCGAGTAAATATCATATGCAAGCTCCTTTTTTTGTCTGCACGATAACATTAAACTAACTATTAAGATAAAAAAACTGCTCTGGTTTTCTGTTGGATTGGTATAATCAATGTGGAAAGTTTAACAAAGATAAGTTCTTCTATAGTGGGTAAAAAACAGAAAACGTATTACATGAGGCAGTAATAGATCCTATAGTGTTGTCCGTACTATTTCATTGTCTATTATTCATTTAGATTTCATATACACACAGACTACTATTCTTTTCCAAAAACATCCGTATGTGGAATAATTACATGTTGCACGATTTGTTTTTCGCATAAACGGAAAACTTTAGCCCGTAAAAGTAAGATTTATTGTGCATCAATACACTTCATGCTTCCACAGATGTTTTGTTTATTCTTTTAACCGTATTACTTAGCGAAGTATCCATATTATGGCAATATTAAATTTTTGTATATTTTCCATCTTCCATGTATGTATATTTTTAAGTTGAAAAAAGAAAAGAAACATGTATGAGTATGCTGGAATATTGGGCAAAATATTTGCATTCTTATGCTAGGAAGATGTAGCAAATTGATTAAACCAAAATGAAGTTAGTGAATCAGGCAGGCTATTTGATAAACGCGTTTTAGATTTATTGTTTTATCATCTTGATCCAACTTCTAATATTTTGAATAGAGTGAGAAGTCACCATGTGAATGTCTGTCAAACAAACATTCAAGTCCAGCTCCCCATTTGATTAATTAATCCATTTAGTAATTCCATGAATTATTTAAGTAATATTCGTTTTAATTAACTAAGCACTTAATGTTTTCATCTTGTTAGTGGTTTTCTTCTTCCTCAATAAACTATTAAATATATTCGTAGTCAACAGTGAACGTGAGAACCAAACAAAGCTATGGATCCTTCGAAAGTTTGAAACACAGCCTGTGTTTTTTTAGTCGGCGGTTATATTGTTTTTTATTTCCAATTAAATTGTTTGTTTTCCTGTGGAACTTCATTTTCTCAGTTGTTTAAATGAATAAAAGTTCAAGAATGATTTGTTGGTGACCAGAAAATATTAAATGCCACAATGGTGTGGCATAATGGAAATAAAGGTGGTTTCAAAGTCACTGTACTAAACAAAACAAAGGCAATTGCAAGTGAATGGAAGAACTGGTAGTAAATCTATTGCCTTTATAACATAGAATATGTTTCGATTACTTGGAACGTTGGCAGGTTAATGTGCTCTTACTCAAGGTCGATAAAAACATTTCCAATCGGTTATAAAGAAGCTATGTTGCCATGATACTAGAATGGAACTAGATCTTGGCTTTCAAAGTTACATGTTTGAAAGGATCATATTTTGGCTATGTTTCCCACTTCACGCTGTTTTAAGTCTTCAACAGTGTTCCATCTTTAGCTGTTTTTAATTCTCATAAATATATATATTATAAGTGAAACTTTAATTTTTAATTAGCCTTGCTAAATCTCTTATTGATTTATGAGTGGTGCTAAATGCACCATATTCAGTACTCTATTATATCCAGGAAATTCATTCGCCAGTTTACCACTGAATGGTTGTAAAGTAGTTTGGCGTCATACTGTCGAATGAAGTAAAAATTTCTTTTTTTAAACCAAATTTCATTCGGCAGTATACTGCCAAATGAAACTGGCTAATTTAAACACTGTAATACGGTGCATTTAACACCACTCTAAATGTAATGTAGGGCGTAGCAATATAATGTAACTATTTTGGTGTTGATGTACTTATATAAGTGGCTAGAAAGATATATGCGCACGCTAAATTTTGGGATAGTAGGAAGAAGATAACTCGATGATATTAACAAAATTATGTAAAGCTAAGATTCGTTGGAATATTTTTCCGAAAATTACCCAGATATCAGCTAAATATATTAAATGCTGTTTAGCTCCAAATCAAAATGGTAATTTACTATGTTATCTGTGATTTTTTTACATACGAAGATTCGACGATGGTGGACTTTAGGATGATGAATACGTAGACACAAAGTTCTTAGATGATCGTGTGCAAGATGGTACAAAGAAAAAGTTGAGAAAATGACTTAAGTACCATCGATCGGTATCAGTCGATGGCATGAATCGGTACATATCGATAAATTATTCAATTCCTAGTGAATAATCGATGGATTCTACTCATGGATGAGGATTCGGCACCATGGTTTTAAATCTCCTATATATCGCCCGAGATCTCCTCCGAGATCTCGTTTTGCACACTTAAACGAGACGAGACACCAAATCTCCTCCATATCTCGCTCGACACTCATCTCGTCTGAGATATTCAAATCACATCCGAAATATGGATCAAGATCTCAATTCGAGATCTCACTCGAAATTATACATTTATCTTATTTTGTATAATATTTTTTATTTTTGTATAGATTTAAAATAGGAAATTTTCAAACATAACCTTGTTTTGATAAACAATAACACAAATAACCTAGTTTTGATTTTAATTACAAACATAAGCCTGTTTTCGTCAGCTAGACGAGGGCGAATTTTCAAAATGCGCCTCTGGCGAACTTTCAAAATGCGCCAACAAGCGACTTTCGAAAATTCGCCCAAAGGCGCATTTTGAAAAGTCGCCCTCGAAAATACCCTGCATACATAAACAAGTTATGTTGGTCCATTTAACAATCACATACATATATAATTTCTTATATAACAACTTTCGTAGATATCAGCTTGCAAATCTAACAATTGCGAAGTTCATTTAAGTTCGACACATAACTAGTTGGTTTGATACATAGAAATTACATTCGTTTAAAATTGAAAACACAAAAGGTCTAAATTCGTTACGCAGTCATACATCTGATAATGGAAGTTTAGGTCGCTGCAGTACATCGCTTTCTATTATGGCCCTGTGATCCACATTTGCTGCACCTGTTTGATTTAGGCGTTTGATGCTCGTCCATAACATTTTTTATCCTCGTAGATTTAGGTCGTCCAGGTTGTCTTCTTGTAGGTGGAGGCAATATATGTGGACCGGTGTATGGTCTCCAGTATCTCTTATCACGCACGGGATGAAACTCTGCCTGATATGAAGCTTTGTAACTTTGAACAGAGTACCACTCTGATGCGAACTCATGATGTGCTCTGTTAGCACCGTAATCCTGTGCCGAACAAGCCGCCATTACATGGACACATGGTATTTTTTGCAGTAGAGGGATGTTGCATGTACATGAGCAGTTAGGACCATCAATTAACACTTTAAATTCATCGCCGTAGCAATGAATAACTTGCCATTCTGTTCGACTAAAGCGAACTAGTTTACAACGACGTGCTTCAATAGCTCGATCTGCTATTTTAGCTTCCCATTTTGGAGTCAAACGTGTTGTGATAGCATCCGCCGTTTCTCGTCTCTTACAAAAATATTCAACCGATCGAAAGAAGGTTCGTGCAACCAACGCTTTTATAGGTAATGATCGAGCACCTTTCAGCACACCATTAAAACTTTCGGATGCATTGGTGGTCATAACATGAAAGCGTCCTCCATCGTCTTTGCAAAGGGCCCAATTCTCTTCAAAATTCTTTCAATCCATTCATGAGCCCGTGAATTTGTAGCTTTAATTTCTTCTCTGATTTTGTTGTACTCAACTACTTCTGAAGCACATGCAGCTGAATAAAATAAAGCTGTAAGTCGGTTATCCCTAAAACCCGCTGTTTGAAAATTAGCTTTAAGATGTCGTGTACAGAACCTATGTTTGTGTGGTTCTCGCCACTTCTCCTGTAAAGCCTTCGGAATTCCTTTCATCCGATCCGATATGAAAGTAATACGACGATTGCAAACACTGTGAATGAATTCACACATGCAAGAAAAAAATCAACCCCAGCTATCATATGACTCGGATTCGACAACCGCATAAGCTAATGGAAACAGACAGTCATCCGCATCTACAGCAGTAGCAACAAGCAACGTCCCTTTGTATTTACCATACAAATGTGTCCCGTCAATACATAGCAATGGCCGGCAGTGTAGAAAACCTGTAATGCAAGGGCCAAATGCCCAAAACGCACGATCAAATACGCCAACTTCATCGTGGGTCACATGTCCAACAGTCCCCGGATTACTTCTCTTTATTTCCTCAAAATATTGAGGCAAAGTCGCATACGATTCGGCTCAGTCACCATAAATTCTTTCAATTGTTTTGTTTAATGCTCGCCAAGCTTTCATGTAACTAATTTTGATGAACAATTGGTCGTCGACAAGCACTTGAACTGTACCTGCTGTGATATCCAAATTGGCCTTCACAAATGACATGATTTTAGACACAAGAAAATTAGAAGTGGCTTGCTTGTGGTTGGAATTAACTGTAGGATTGACACAGGTATGTTCGCTAGGCAACTTTCTGATTTCCCACCAACCAGACTGCGATTTCTTTGAGACTATTGCATGTATTTTCCATGGACAGTTAGTGTCAACATTACATATAGCAGTGTATATAGTTTTATTCGACTTGACCGGCTTGTACGAAACTCCATGTAGAATTGACCATTCGGTTAATTGGTGTAGCATGTTTTGCTTACTTTCAAATACCATTCCAATAGCAAATCCATTTTGTATGCACGCGGTTGAAAATTTCCCCCCAGCAAATTGCAGGTTAGCAACGACCGATCTTGCCATCATTTGTGCAGTACATAGATCATCATCCAACGGTACTTCCATTTGAGCTTCTTCACCATCACCTTCAGCATCATCTACGCTTGGAAAATCGTAGTTTAACGATTCATTGTTCACCTGCATTCGTTCTACCCAACACGCATCATTATTAGTGGTCGCAACAGCCATACTATCAATTTAAGGAACATGTTCGGTGTCTCTATCTATATTAACATCCATATTAGTGGCAATATTGGAATCATGTGAGTGTTGTGACGGTCCAGCACCACATTCTGCAGCAGTATCCTCAAGACTTGTACATCTGTTTACAACCGTATCTTAGCACGAAGCTAGAGTAGATAGGAAACATTACCCAAATAAATTGCTAAACATACCTTTGACTTATAGCATACATTTGTGATGGAGTAGGATATACCGGTTGCGACAAATGAATATTTTGTTGTTCAGCACAGACATTTTGTAGATGCATTTGTTGTTGGAAGCTGAATGTGTTAGAAGAAAGTATTAGGCAATTGTAATTTAAAATGGTACACGCAAAATACCAATGTTAACAACGATACCTTGGATGCATCGTTGGTGGTGTATAGTACGGAAAGTACTGTTCTGGAGTTGGTTGCGACATCATGTAATGCGTGAAACCATAGTTTATGGGAGGAGGACCATGACCCCCAGCATGTACATATGGATTACTGTAAGTAGGAGAATCTAAGCTTGCTGTAGGAATATCAGTTTCCAACATTTCTGTAAAATGCCCTAATCCTGTGCTAACGATAGGAGATTGTACATGTTCTTGCAGATTTTCTTTTGCAACTTTCCCAACGTACAACTCAATGGATTTGGTAAACGCAGAAAACATAACTTCAACATCCTCATCGTCTGAAAGTGTTATTGCTTTTGAACCAAAATCCGTTGGCCAGTTAACGACCAACTCAATATCAAATTCGATTGGGCTTATTTTTGTCGCTTTGTAAACCGATTCTTTCAACTCAAATAGTGTGCAACATTTGCGTACTCTCCCTGGTTTACAAAAACCGCCGACATACTTCCCGTTTTTCTGTTCGTCGACGATCAGTTCACCGTCGTAGTAGCAAAGTGTGGGAATGAGATTTCTAGCCATTCTACAAACAAATAGTTTTTATTTGACCAACCACTTTCTGTCCATTCATATGAAAATATGTTAATGGATCTAACAAAGCTAGGGTTTGTAATTTTCTTATCAATTTTTGTGCAGGGATATAGTGAAGACGTTTGCGTAGATCAGCAACGACTCTATTGCAACAACTAACCGATTATTGAAAGAAATTGAGGCTTGGTGTTTGGAAATGTAAGCTGAAAGAAAATGGGTTCTTCAGATCTGGAAAAAAGTTGGGGTTTGTTATGAGGAGGTGAGTGCTAAAGCTGACTTGATATAAAGAAGTTTTTTAATTGGCGACTTTGCAAAAGTCGCCTTTGTGCGAATTTTCAAAATTCGCCCAAAGGCGAGTTTTGAGAATTCGCCCAAAGGCGACTTTTGAAAAGTCGCCAATTAAAAAACAGCCTAAAACACATTATAAAACAGATTATTAGTCTGTTGAACTACAGAATACCTCTCAATAGAAAATACAGGACTGACAGACGATTAAAAGCAAGTATATACAAACAACAACCACCGGATACTACTTTACTACCAATACATCAAAACATACAGTCAATCACGTGGTAACCGGTAGCACCCTGCAAGCATTTTATTGCGAATTGCAATATTCATCCTCTCCAAGCGACTAACTTTAGCTTGCATCTCTAGCGCGTATTGGACCCCCCTTTCTGTCAGTGGAGGATCGAACCATTCAAAAAATTTACTACTACGCACCCCCTGATGCGTCTATGCATCGATATACGCTTTACAGCCGTAAAACCGACGTCCTGCATTTCTCTGACTTTTGGAAACAACAACGTTACATTCAACTCTGCAATAGCAAAGTACTGAACGCCCCATGATGCTAGAACTTGATCTATCAGGGTTTTACTGAGCAAGTACAGTCATCAATCTGGAATGCATTGATTTTTGAACCGGTTGGGGATTCTCGAGTACGACATTTGCCTGCGTAGCACAAACAAGTTCGATCTCTACTTCTTCATTTGTCTCTGTAGCATCTAGTGTTGGTAGATCTTCCACTTGTGTCTCCGGAACAAAATCGACCTCACCGTCTGCGCCCTTGTTCCGCTCGTAATCGTCATATATTTTCATCATCGTTTGATCATCGATCTCCCAATCCTCCATTTACACCTAGAATAAAAGTTTAAAAAAAGCCCAAATTAGTCAAACTTGCAACCATGGGTTGATTTACTTTCCGATTTGAACAAAATTGAAGAATGGCGTACTATAAATCAACAAGTGTGAGAATAGATGAAAAAATTTGACAAAATACCAACCTTAATGACTTCTGCAAAATATTTTGCACAAATTTGGTTTTTTGGTTCGACCTTAAAACAAAAAGAAATGAAAAAGGAAGAAGGGGCTAACTGGTTACAATAGCAGCTGGTTTCTATTGGCGAATTTTGAAAATTCGCCCATTGGCGAATTTTAAAAATTCGCCCACAGAAACCTGCTGCTGCAAACAGAGCAGCAATTTCAATCCCCGCATAAACTACGGCGGTTTACACAAACATCACACAAGTACACACATTTAACAAAACACAACTACACACATTTAACAAAACACAGCCACACAATTTTAACAACATTTTACAAATCCAAAAAACATTAGTTCGTACATTACAAATCCAAACAACATTAGTTCGTACATTACAAATCCAAACAACATTAGTTCGCATCAAACAACATTTTCTATTTAGTCGTGAAGCTCATGAAATTCGCGCGGGCTTCTTCTTTGCCGACGCGTTACCAATGGTCTCGAACTGCTACTGCTGGTGCTGCTACTCCGTTCTCTGCGGGCAGTGGAGGACGAAGGTAATGCGGTCATTGGTTGAGATGGACCAGGAACAAATTCTTCGTGTACCGGTGCAGCTTGTGACGAGGTGCCTTGTGACGATGAACCCGCACCTCCTCTAGAACGACGTCGTGTGTACACAAGCGCTGGAGGCGGTTGAGGTGGAGATGGAGCTCTCGGCCTATCAAGTTTATTCCTGCATAACACAACATCTAGAATTCTTTGAATGTTGGTGCACATCCTCCTACCCTCCTCGTCGGTTTGACGTTTGCGAAGATTTTCTACTTCTTCCCAAGCCCTGCTTATACCGGCTGCCTGTAAAGTTGAATGAAAATTAGCAAAAGAACAAACCATCATAAGTAATTGATATAGTACTTACAACATCAACTTACCACGTTCCTCTCAAGTGGTGTTCTGGGAACGTACGGGCTTCTATACACTGCCTCCACTGGCGCCGTAAGAACATATCGCCGTGTTATGTTCCAGTACCACCGTTTGTACCGCTCTAGCGTGATGGTAGGCTCCCTCTCAATCTGGGTAGCTGTATGACGATCATTCCACAACTGAATGTGGGATCCATACTCCTCTGCATTGTACGTAGAAGTGCAGGGTGGCGCATCATCCGGTATATGCTGTATCATGCCAAACTGTCTCATAACGCTATCGGGTAAGTGAAATGCAGTCTGGGTGTAAGATATGAGTGGTACTCTCGCAGTCCACAAGTATCTAGCAGCTGTACACATGGCTGGAAGCTGTGCTAGCACATCCTGCGTGTACGGTGTCCATGTCACCACTTCATCCTCCAGCACATCTAACTCGTTGCGGTAGAACTTCACACTCCGTCTTGGGGTTTGGCGCGTTTTTTTGGGTCCTACCCAGCTGTTATAAGATGTTAGCAAATGAATATTACACATGAAAATTGCATTGTTTAAGTAATTTAAAAGGATAAAAATATAACGAGACCCAAGCGGCATCGACTGATCGACAACAACGTTTGTCACTAACAATCTTCCGATCGGAAGATAAGTCCACGACCAAAGATGCATTTATAAGAAAAAATTACGACAAAAAATGAGACAAATCATGTAAAACAGTAAACTATTGAAGTTTGTTTCAAACCTGTACTAGTGTCAGACATCCACCAATAGATTTATTCTCCAAAAGAGAAAGCCTGGATAACTCCATATATGTATAAGATAATACAGCACTGCCCCAAGAGAACTTACCACACTCCCCTAAATCAGCAATATACGGTAGCCATTTCAGATCTACTCGAGTCTTTGTATGGTCGCACATCAATCGGGAAACAATGATGTGCAAAATAATAGCACGCGCTCGCTGCTGAATCTGAGCCTCTGTAGCATCAGCAGGAATATCGTGCGACAATTGACGTCTATACCACATGACTTCCACGAACTCATTGCCCCTTGTTTGTTCGGGGGGTGGGTCAAGACCGAGTAAATCATGACACAATTGCATATAGTCATATGCCACTTCTCCATAAGCCACTGTATTGCCTTCAATAGGCAAACCTAACAACACGGCTACATCTCCTAATGTAATCGTCATCTCACCAACAGGGAAATGAAAAGTGGAGGTCTCCGGTCGCCATCTGTCTACCAAAGCAGTGATAAGATAGTGGTCAAGCTGGATGTATCCTAACTTCATTATGTGTAAAAAAACCGGCCCTCTCAATCTCAGCCAATACTCCTGGATGGTTTGAAGTCACTTTCTTCACCGACGTGGAGTGATCTATAGTTGTATCTGGATCGTCACGCTGATCAACTGATAAATACAATTAAAAAGCAGGAATTATACCACCTGACACAAAATTATATTTTTTTTAAAACCACCTACATCCATATGTCGTTAGAAGTACGATGCTGTGCTTGAAGAAATAATACCCTTCCATCAACGGGTCCGGCCTCCATCTCAACATACTCTACAAAATACAAATATTAAAAATCATTTCATTTCGATAAAAAATATACACTAACTAAAAATTGACAACCTCCTAACCCACAAAGTAGTATGAATGCACGTAAAATCATTGTCGTTCATATAAATTGCTTATAACACTAATCTTAAGTTGCTTTTAAGAACCTTTTTTATTATAGTTTTTATACTCTACTTCTAACTTAGTTCAAAATCTAACACTAAAATGTGTACAAATACTTGTAATGATAGTGTTGTAAATGTTTTATCAATGGTGATGTTCAAATGATTTACTTTACAAGCACAATTTTTTTTCTTGAACAACAAATTATAAGATAACATTGACATCAAGCCCTAATTTATAAACAACAAATTATGGGTATAGATTCATACCTATTTCTTGTTCTATACCTGATGTGCTTGCCATTGACTAATTTGTGAAAGAATTTGAATATAAAATGAAGAAATGGAAGTGGAGGAAGGTTTTGAAGGGTTTTGTGTCTTTTGGGTTTTGGTTGGAAGAGTTGGAGAAATGAAGAAATGAAGCTATGTGGGGGTGGGGCTGCTGTCTGGTTAAAATGTGTGCAGGGTATTTTCGAGGGCGACTTTTCAAAATGCGCCTTTGGGCGAATTTTCGAAAGTCGCCTGTTGGCGCCTTTTGAAAATTCGCCCTCGTCTAGCTGGCGAAAACAGGCCTATGTTTGTAATTAAAATCAAAACTAGGTTATTTGTATTATTGTTTATCAAAACAAGGTTATGTTTGAAAATTTAAGTTTCAAAATAGAGAAAACATCCTTCTCAAACTAAACTTACATTTTTGGTCCCTATATTCAAATTCGCACACGCAAAAAGACCCAAATACCATTTTAAGTTTTTAACATTTCAAACGCGTATAACTTTATGTAGAAAAATCGGATCAACATACCGTTTTCACCAAAAAATCTCAAATTTTATGATATTTAAAATGAAATTCATTGTTGATACCAAAAATTCAAATTTGTAGTAAATGTGCAATTATTTCATATATTTGCAGACAATTCAGCAAATTTTGAACACTTTCGATTTTTTTTTCAAATTTACAACATTTGCAAATAGTTGGAGACATTTCTGCAACTATATGGTATAGTTGCAGAAATGTCTGCAACTATTGCATATAGTTGCAGACATTTCTGCAACTATTGCATATTTGCAGAAATGCAACTATTGCATATAGTTGTAGAAATGTCTACAACTATTGCATATAGTTGCAGAAATGTCTGCAACTATTGTGTATAATTGCAGTTTTTCATTGAAATCGAGAAAGCTGAGCTCGCCATTGAAGAAGAAGATGAAATCAAGAAACATAAGTTCGCCAATAAAGAAGAAGATGAAATCAAGAAAGATAAACTCGTTATTAAAATCAATCGTGCAAGAAGCGGAGAGGTATTTTAGGAAAAAAACAGCCGAAATGAAAAACAGGGACCTGCAAAGTATGTTTTCTTGCGGGAGGAGTTTTAGTGAATTAAGTATTCTTTTAGGAAAGCGTGCCTAATATTCACTTTAAAATAAACTACTCGATCCAATTATAATTTACTAACTTCTTGAACATATTCTTTACTTTTTACCTTAATGAGTCATAGCAAAAGATTAACTTCTTTATTATGTTAAAATAAAAGGATATTATTCAATCATTATCAAATCAATTAAGCTATTCAAGCTACTAATCTTCTAAAAATATTCTTTTTTCCATGCAAATCAACTATATTATAATTTTTATTTTTACTAAGAAAGTTATAGTTAAATAAATATTTGAAACGTCAATTTTAGATACATAAGTTACTCCGAGATATACCCGAGATGCACTTTAAGACCCGAGATGTCAATTCAAGATGTACACTCGATATATACTCATCTCGTCCGAGATCTCCCCCGATACGGGATAACTTGGGTAAAAATTCCGAGACGGAAACGTAACCGAAATCCGAGATTTAAAACATTGTTTGGCACTAAGGCATGAAACAATAATGGATCGATAGATAAGATCCAAATTGGAGCAAAGCAGAAATATTTACAAGTCTATCAATCGGTACAGATTGATAGGATATTTCCTACGAGCAGAGTCAGCCTAGCCCTATTCTCTAGCTTGAATTCGTGGATCTTACGCGAACACTTTGCTAGTCGACTTTCTGAATGAAAGAGATCAAATTCAGAGTCCTAACACATTCCTGAACTCTTATAAATACAGAGCAATATCATCCAACAAAGGGATCAAACATTTTCACTAAACATTTTCACTAAGGGGAGACTACTAAATTCCATACTCAGATCTGAAATATAGTTCGAGTGTAAACACTGTAGATTTCTTTGGAATTAGTGAAATTCGATAATAATATATAATTAAAGTGGACGTAGACAATGTCTAACCACTATAAAAATCCACGTGTCATTTATTTGCTTTCCTCTTTCATATTTTCTATATCTTACTTGATCAAGATTTGAGATATCATAGGTTGAACCCATTACTAATGATAACCAAAAAGGTAAATCATCAGGCAAACAATGATTAGACTCCGAATCGTTGATTCTCCGTAGCTTTTACGGGGCATTGACTAAATTTTTAACTAACTTTTTTGGGTGTTTTTATTGAATACCTAAATCTCTGGCTTGATCTTTGTACATATTTGGATTTGTTTTATGTTTTTTTAGGAGATCGGATCAAATGAGTCCTAAAAATAACCTTGGAAAACTAGTTAGTCGAGATGCAGGCTATTAGGAAGATAGCGTCACGGAGCATAGCAATAGTGGTGGCTATTACACTCAAGCATGATTGGATACCATTACTAGAGAGAAGTTGAAAAGAATTATTGTTGGAGTTCAGTTGGAAGAAGAAAATCAGAAGAAACAGAGCACGTAAGAGTATCTATGTTTTGCTATTCTACTCTAAGAAATTCCCAAGGGCAAAGTAGGATTTTGATGTTTCAATTTTTTCTTTTCTATTTTTTTTAATTTTTTTGGAGTGATATGGTAAATTTTTGTATTTTAATTGAATTGGCATATTAGACTGTCCCCTACAATAGAGTAACAAAGTTGGGTATTTTGCAACAAACAAAAATTCATTTGATATCACAAAAATGGTATGCAAAGTTTGTATGCATGGGACCTTTAAAAACAAAATTATACAATGTAAACCATATCTACAATTAACTAAAACTTTTCATTGGTTCACATTGGCCCCAATATTTAAAAATAGTTACAAAATGACAAAAATACCACTTTCTCGAATTTTCGAAACTCGAGCAAGTGCCAAATAGCTGAATTTAGCCACCCGGTAGCTAAAATAAGGGTAATGATACTCTTAAGGTATCCCGTTGGGGTATTTTATGAGTATGGATACTCATTAAATACCTTTATTGTGGTTGATCTTAGAAAATTAAGATCATCTTTAACTATGTAACTTCTTTTCTAATAGGGGCTAATTCCATTATTATTCTTTATCCATCATCTTACCGTTGCCTCTACTATATGTCACTCCATTTGAAGCTAAATTCTTCTAGGAGCCCGATGTCTTAGTAGATGATCGACTTTTGAAGTGTTTTATATATACATACGTGTGAGTGTGTATGTATGTATATATGTATGAGCAATGATCGGCACTTCAATTTGTCTACACCTTTAATTCCTTGATTTTCACAAGTTCCGACAGCACTTTCTCTCTCTTCCCATTGCACTATATTATTTAATTCGGAACTTGCGATGAAAATTAGAGAGGAATTGAAGTGCAGCCAAATTAAGATATAGCCGATCCTTGTCATATATATATGTATATGTGTGTGTATGTGTGTGTGTCTATATATATATATATATATATATATATATATGTTGGAATGAAGTTAGGGGAATTATGAACATTTTAGCAATATAAAGGGGGACGAAACATAATTTATTGTATTGCTGCTTTTTTTGGCTTATGGGTGTGTGTACATGAGCCAAGTTTTGTTTGGAAAAACAAGGAAGGATATGCATGCATCACATTAATAGTGTAGTTAGCATGCATTGAACTTCCATGAGGGAAACTTGAGAATTAATTTTTGTGCAACTTCTTAAATTATTTGAAAGTAATGCTCATCTTAATTTGTTCAAATGAAATGTCCGACTGAATATCATAAATTATTTAAGTTTCATATTTAAGTAAACAAACAACACTATGAATTTTGATATGCATTGGAACATTCACTAAATTTTATGACAACATTAATAAATATTTATTGTATCAAACCACGTTTTTGTCTTGTTTCCAACTATACAATTTTAAGTTCTTGCGTTTTTCTGTATTTGCTCCCATATACAATCCTGCTTGGTTTCCTGCTTTAGGCTCCTACACGCCTAGTCTTAAAATTAATTTTCTCTTCTTAATTAAGTGGAAGTAAGTAAAAGTAGTACTCTTGATTTAAAATAGCCTTAATGATAAAGAAATCTAATACTAGATGACATTTTGGAGTAGTAAAATCATTCTGTTACATATGACGATGGTTTACAAAGGCTTAGAATGCATGGTTCTATTATTTTGAGAGTACCTAAAAATCTTCTATTCTTATTTATTGATAAAAATGCCATGAAACCAATTCCTCTATCCTCATATTTGTGTGCCTTCTGTCCCATGAGACCTACACCATTCAGTGTGTTTTCCACCAATTATTATTTTTTATAAATAATGAATGGAGGAGATCTTATTGGGACTTGGGGACACAGAAGAAGGGGAAGGAATTGATCTCATAAGGAACCATTCAGTTCCGTGTGCATTGAAAAAGGAAAGAAAAAAGAAAGAAAGTTAAATGTAAAATTTGCGATTCTTATTCTTTTGAACTTGTGTTTTCTAATGGCACACATGAAACGCGGCATTTTTTATGTGATATCGTATTTTCTTTTTCCCTTTTCTACATATTTATTTTGTATGATTTACGATGAAGGTATAAAAATTAATGATAATAATAAGATGACACATTGACAATTTTATTTTTGACCTTGGTGATTTTTCTGAAAAGGGTTGTATGAAACCAGGTTTTTTTAAAAAAAAGGAAAAAGAAGAAGAAAGGGGAAAAAAAATTGTCATCCTATGTTGACATATTATGACTCCATAGCCACCATGGTTATTAGGGTTGCTTCTTGAAACCCTAAAGGAACACTTATTGCTTAAATCTTATTTTACTCTAATTAATACATCTACCTACCCTATATATCAAGCCTCCTTTTGTATTATAAATTAGCACTCCCAAGCAACATCTCATTTCAACTCCAAACCCCAGTTGCTTTCATTGACATTCAACCATAGAGACCATACTACATTCATGGCTGGAAATTCTCCTTGCGCGTCTTGCAAATTATTGAGAAGAAGATGCGCAAAAGATTGTATATTTGCCCCCTTCTTTCCTTCCGACGACCCTCGAAAATTCGCAGTTGTTCACAAAGTCTTCGGTGCTAGCAATGTTAATAAGATGTTGCAGGTGATTACAGTGTCTTCAAACTAATCTTCTTTGATTTTGTTTTCATAACATATTATTATTATTATTTACTTTACTCATATTTGATGCTGCAAAATGGATTACTAATGAATTTACTTTTGCATCATGCATGCATATATATTATGGCTGATTGATATTAACTTCTGTATCAATATTTTTCCGGAAGATTAGTGTTGGTTTATACATCTATGGTATATTTATTTCATATCGATAGACAATAATGATTAGCCAGCAGGTTTTCTCTTTATCTTGATAAGTATATTGAGTAGAAGTTTCCCTGGAAATTTAAATACTGCAAACGTGTTTAAAATTTCTTTGACTTCATCAAAATTCAATCTCAAACAATGTAATTCCCATGGTCCACTGCAAACTAAAATAAGCTGTATAATATCTGACTTCTGAATCTGAACCTCCATGTAATTTGTATGATATCTGAGCCCGAATTTTCTTAATTTTTGCTAATATTAATTGCATAATACCTGGATATAAATATTTCTATCTTTTGGCAAGGCTTTAATGAGCATATATAACTCAATTTTCAGGAAATTCCATTCAACCAAAGAGGAGATGCAGTGAGCAGCCTAGTATACGAAGCAAACGCAAGAATCCGAGATCCAGTTTACGGCTGTGTAGGTGCGATTTCATTCTTACAGAATCAGATATCTCAGCTCCAAATGCAATTAGCGGTCGCTCAGGCCGAGATTTTATGCTTTCAGATGCAGCAAGAGACTCACTTACCCGATGACAACAAGTCTAGTTTTATTCTGAACAGCAATAACAACCAAAATATGAGCATTTCTCAGCTTATGAACTTGGGGTCGAATTCCGATAGTTCTATTACTTCTGTAGGTGCTCAAGAGCCTTTCAAGATGGAATCGCTTTGGACTTAGTTATATACTAGATTAATAATAATCTTGTTTTTTTTTGGTGAGATATGTAGTTTCAATATCAGACTTCTTCAATTAGAATGTCCATCGTTGCATATTTGAATTCGTCTTTTTTTTGTTATTTCTCTTCCGTTATTGCAACAAAATTACGAATAAAATGTGTCTATGATGTTTTGTGTAGTGCATATGCATATAGAATCGAGTACCATGTGCCTCACATGTAATATATTAAGTCCTAGTTGTTGTAGATTTATAGAAACAAGTTTGATTCAGTAATACATCTATAATAACTTTGATATGGGGATTTGCGTTAAGGTAAGATGGTCAATTGAGTAGAAAATACTCAAAGAATAGTTGAATGCATATGTTTAGTTTAAAAATATAGATAATAGAGTAGTACACCACCATAGGAAGTTTTGAAACGAGAACCGAACGTGCAAACGTATGAAGTGAGAAAGATACATCATTTTATTGCTCAACGCAGAGTATTTCTTCAATTGATTGTTTAAGGTTATTATGTCTTCGCAAGTTTTTAGTGTTTTCAAACTTCATTTGTATTTGTTACTGTAATTTTTAGTTTTTCAAGGTTAAAAAGAAAAACTGAGAATGCCTCTATTTTCAACACTTACACATTACGTTACAATTTTCCAAGATTTGGAATGAAGAAGCAGATTCCCTTGTTGATCTTCGGACCTATTCTTGGATATACCGAAAGCATATGTGTGGACACATTGGAATCTTTTACATCAAAATTCAGTTCACGTTTACATGTTCACGGTCGAACGTAGAAACTATATTTATTCTCTGTAGCATAAATAAAAGGGGTTTTTAGGCTCAAGAAAAAAGTTGAAGAAAAATTTAGTCTTAGGGACAAGAAGTTTGCTTTTTAGACTGAAAAACACTTTCTAGTGTAAATCACAGAATGATAGTTATAACTATCATTTCTGTTTACACTATAAAGTGTCATTCAAACTAAAAAAACAAACTTGTTGTCTCTAAGACTAAATCTTTTTGTAACTCTATGTGTCTATTTTCCTGTAAATTAAAATAACATAAATTTAAATTATCAATTAATTACTTGATAATAAATAATGACTTAATGGATAATAATAATAATAATAATAATAATGGATAAATATTTAAAATCCACTCTAAAGATCTTACCACTTGAGCCAATGATCATTGACGATAATAATTAAAATAATTACATTTACAATCTTACAACTAAGTTTGCGTCTCAATATCAACAATAGTTCAAATTATCAAAATAGTTCAAAATATCCAAAAATAGGAAGTATCGAACCATGAGTCAGTAAAATTTTCATCCACAAACACCCCTTTCACCAGTGGACATTTGCAAGTGTATAAGTACAAGATGTAAGATTTGGGAGTTAATTGAACCTACATTTTACTAATTTATTCAAAATTTCTCCCGTTTAAAATAAAATAACTAAATAAACACAGAAACAAAACTTCTGTTTTAAAAGTTGACGAATGAAAAATAATCATTTTGCACACACAAATTAAGACGACACAATTGATAATATAATGAATTCGGTCATGGGATCTGTAACGACCAACTTTTCCGTACAGTTTAAGCTGACAATAAACCACACCGTCTAACCCAAATTGAATGGGAAAGCGGATAGTTGGGGAAAAGAAAGAAGAAAGAAGACAAGAAGAAACTAAACAACACGGAATCTCACAGCGGAACGAATAATCTATAATATAAAACCAATCTTTACACAAAAACAAAACTGTAATATATGTATATACAGACATCAATCATAGTTTACTAACTTATTCAGCACAGACAGTGATAATAACACGTCCTCACAATTGCTGAATAATATACAACAATGAATGCAGTGGAAGAAAAATAACCGTTTACGTGAATACGTCTCGGGGCCTCCAGCTCATCTCCTGAAGCTCCAATTATCCAAGTAAACCCGAAAATATGCTTGGTCTGACCCGAGCATTATAGGAAAACAACGTCTGGATCAGTCCGGTAAAACCAGCGTGAGAACTCAAATCACAAGGAATTTTATTTATTTTAACTTGTAAAATCCTTTAAAATCAAAGGCATCTCGTAAGATCACGCCGCACATAAACACGGACGAGTTTTTACCTAACGATAACCAAAACCTTTATATCAAAAAATCCAGTGATATTATAATAATGTCTAAGGGCGAAAATAATAATAATAATAAAGTAGCTGTGATGCTCGTGAGTGTACATCACAACAATACTAGATATGTAATCGAAAACCGATCAGGCACGTTCGATAATTGTGTAGGATTTCCATGGAGGTGCCCTCAGTACTTCGAGGAACGGTTCTCCTGCATAAGAATCAAAGATATCCTTCCGAAGCAGCATACATCCCTAGTGATGTACCATAGGAAAAACATAGCTGGTCTCGCTAAGACCGAGCGCATCGCCCCATGCATGCATAACAACTGGAGGTAACGTCTAGGTGGAGCCGACTACACTCTATGGGTTTGCCAACCCTACTGGCCATGCCTCCTATCTCTGGTTTTAGTCATTCCCGCCGATGAGGCTACCTCCGACATTCTATCTTACGCACCTCCACCAAATAGATCACGGAATCCCACATGGATTTCAACACCCCAACGGGTCTCGGAATCACACATATATTCCCACATCTCAATTTGATCTTGGAATCACACCTGGATTCCCATAGCCCAACTGGTCTCGGAATCACACATGGATCCCAACATCTCAATATATCACAAATCTCCTCCATAGAACCGTATATGGTTTTTGAAGTGGTCACGGGTTCGAGTTCTCTCTTACGAGTACACTCTTTTGTTTCCCGGGTGCTCCACAAAACCAAACGTTGATTTCCGGAATGCTCAATATCGGTTCTTTAGGAAATAATAAGACAATACATAAGAGCGGGGATCACCCCCTAACCGTTTAAGTGGACCGATCTCCTTATCATTTATCCTAGAAGAACGAAACGAGTTTATACGTACAGTATAGCACCGCCGATGGTAACTGTACCATATAATCCTCGTGTTTCCCCTAGATATTTCCAGAGTTAAAATTCTTTGGTGTTAAGTAGGGAATATTTCCCTACCACCAAAATTAAGAAGGATTACATATTCAGGCCAAGATTTGTTAGTCGGTTATTTAACTATCAAATAATCAAACATTCAAACAGAATTTACATTTCCCACGGAAATCACCAAGCCTCTTAAATTAATCTTTCATAAACTTAAAATCACATTTCAAATACTTGAAAATCACTTCCATATACTTAACAGGATAAGTATATTCACAAACCACTATATTTTAGATACTTAGAAAATATAACCATATACTTATCTCAATGGTATAAGTATATCCACAAACCATTTCACTTTCAAAACTTAGAAACTTGAAAACTTTTAAAAATAGATAAGGAAAGTACCGTTCAATATCGACTAAGGGTCTCGGCTTACACAATGGTTGCGTCGCTATCCCAGCGAATCCATAGTAAACTGTAGACAATCCCTGCCCCTCGAATTACGCCATGAAGATCAACCATTTCTTCCCAAATCCCTTTTAGTTTATAAATATTACCAAATCTATTTACAAAGTTTCTTTATAAATCTCCAATCCTATTATAAAACATTCTTAATGAATCTCAAAACCCGTTTACAAAACTTCTCCTTTCCAGATCTTTAAACTCGTTTATAAATTCTTTTATAAATATCCAAAACCATTTATAAAACTCTTCCCATATTTAAACAACTTATTTACTAGCTTTCAAGTCAGTAAGATTTCCTTGATAAACTATAAATTATTTAAAATAGCTTTAATAACTTAAAATAACCAGTTATTAGTTAAACATCCTTCGTTTTCATTTAAATTAAATCTCATTTAAAATAATAACTTAAAATCTGATTAAAACATATTAAATTAATTTTTAAACATTATTATTGTATTAATAAGTTAACTTCAAAAAAATATTAATATAATAATTAATTAACTTTAAACGTTAGTAAAACAGTAATTAATTAACCTTAAACTAGTATCAATATAAAAATTAATTATCTTTTAAATATAATTAAATAACTTAAATCAATATAATTAATTAACTTTAATTAAAAATTAAAGTATTGTTAAATCATTTTAAATAAGTTATCCAATTAAAATTAAAACATTTTTAAAACAATAACTAAATGACTTTAAAACAATAATTAAACATTCATTAAGGAATAACCTTTAAGAATCATATGAATAAAATAATTAACTTAAACATTATTAAAACAATTATAAATTATTTTTTAAAATATTATTGTTATTAATATGTTATTACCTTTTTAAATACTATTACTAAATAATAATTATCTTTAAACCTTATAATAAAAATAATTATTCTTAAAAAAACTTCCAAATCAATAATTAACTTTTCAGATTTTGAAAGAGGCTTAACGATCACCATGGTACTTAAACAAGCTACCATATTATTCAATTTAACCTTTCAAGTTAATAACCGATATTTACATAATCCACGACTATGTAAATAAATCCAACACTTAACCATCATCAGTTAATATATCACTTATTCAAAGCGGGATATCAATTAACGATATATAATCAAATGTCCAAATCCATAAAATAGCAGAACGGGGATTTATTCTGCTGATTAATTGTCAAATTAATTTAATTAGTGGAACTGTGTTTTATTCCACTAAACAGGTGTCTGATTACCATAATCAATCCAATTTAGCTCAACAATAATTTATTTGGCCAAATAAACATCAAAATTTAAGGTATATAAATTTAAATGGCGTTATTAATTAAAATAACATAATTTAAATGATGCCTGTTTTCGTACGTCATAAATTTATACTTGTCCAAAGCTATAAATAATTCATACGATAACGTTATACTCATCAATATGAGTCCATTGTAAAAAGAATCAGGTTGATCGGGTTTAAAACGGTCGAGATATTCCATTTCAAAGTTAACTAGCTTTTTATATATATTTAGAACGATTTAAATAAATCGTTACTCACCCAACACATTAAGCAAGCCCGGCCCAAAGCCCACAAGCTACACCCCTTTCTTCCCCTAAGCTTTATTCCCCCAGACGAGAATACCTGTACAAACGTGCACGGCTTGTGCACCTTGCACGCTAAATCTCCACCAAACCGACGATCTAACCCTACCAACAAGCTTCTCTTTGCGAGCCCATTCCATTGCACTCCGCCTCGACACGTCGCACGCTTCCCCATGGAAAACCGACCGTGCGAACCATTCGAACTCGAGCTATAGGTCGCCAAAAGCCGCGACAAATTTCGATGCCGAAACCAATTAAAAATTCACCACTCGAAGCCCTCTCCTCCATGATCACAATGCCAATCTCCATTCGAGCTCTCGTCGCCTCAACCTTCGGATAATCGCAAACCTAGAATCGAACAACCGTCGATCATCGATGCGGAATTGTGCCGAAACTCTATCAAAAATTCTTCTCATTTATACGAACCCAATGACGCTAGCGGCGTCGAGTAATTCGACTTAGATTGAAAGAAATGATTTTTTTGAAATCTAAGAACAGAACTTCCATTTTCTGATATTTGGCGATTTCTCGATCGTCGTTTGATGAAATCAGGCGCCGTCAATTTAAAAAAAAACTAGAGACAAGGACGGACAACTTTTGTTTAGATGACTCGAGCCAAAACTTGATGGTTTGGGAGATATTGATTTTTGAAAAATGAAGAGGAGGTGGTTTCCACGCTTGGCAAATAAAGAGGAGGGAGATGAAGGCTAGTACACGCGCATAAATACATAGACCCGAGCATGTCAATGTTTTCAAAACAAGATTGTCAACCCAAGGCAGACAAGGGACATAAGGGGAAAATGGTGGCCGGTAGGATGGATAGGGTGACAATGGTGGCTACACTGTTCTTGCTGTTGATTTGAAGAAAAAGAACCATGTACAAATGATGTTTGATACTGTGTGTGCTTATGTGTGTTTTAGGGTGTTCGCAACACGATACAACGTTGGTGTACAAGTCGCGATTGATAGAAAACAAAAGACGATCGTGTATAACGATGTTACACGATCACAAAGCAATAATAAAATAGACAAGCTACTAAATTCTGTGAAGTTTTCTAAAGTACCACCATTTGCCGCAAAAAGCGCCAGAGCGAAATTTTATTATTTTCCAAATTAAATATTATGAAAAAATCCAATAAATTAAATTAAAAATACGTCATTAAAAATCAAGTATAAATTTGAATCATAGATTTTATTAAAATTTAATTCAAATCCGAATATTCAAATACATTAAATATTCAAATTCGAGGACCCAAAAATACGGGTTGTTACAGGATCGAATTCAGATTTCGTACATCATGAAAAGCACAAAGAGATCGAAAATGTCAAATAAATGGCTATGGAGTATGGATAATATGAAATGAAAAGTTATCGAAAAGCCGAAGATAGAAGCTATTAGAAATATAAAGAGCAAATCTATCGAAAACACGAAGGTAGAAGATATTAGAAATATAAAAAGCAAAGCTATCGAAAACATGAATGTTATCTCGCCTTTTGGCAAGGTTGTGATACCAAGAACTTGACTGGAAACCAAGGAAAGTCTGTCCCGAAGATCGGTTATACGTAGGTTCGCTACGGATATCGATAAATTTTATCCGAGTCCGGATCGAGCTACAATTGACAAGACATGACAAACAAAGCTATGAAAGCCAACGTTCCAAGTTTCAAGTCAATCGGAGTTCGTACGCTCAAGATATGGACCGATCAAAATCAAGGGGGAAGGCCTCTGTTCGTATCCATCACCTTGCAGTAGCACTGTTCGAATCCATCAATAATCGCCTTGTTCATGTCCATGAAGCAACCAAGGAAAATCTGACTTCGTATCGATCTTCTTTGAGTCAATCAGAGGCGCGCTACTTCGTATCGATTAGTGGAACTACCCTATTTGTATCCATCAAAAAGAACCTTGTTCATGTCCATCAAGTGTCGACTATTTGTATCGATCCACCAGTGCGCTTCACTTCGTATCCATCATGAAGCTACTGTTCGTATCCATCAAGTCCAAGAAAAACTGCTGCTTCGTGTCGATCAATACGAACAACACACTACTGATCGATTCGAACAAGGCTCGTGCATATGGGAGACTAGGTCAATTCGGCATGAACTTCGAATCGATCCAAAATAAAGCGCGTGCTCAACATCGATTCAAACTGGTCGATACGAAGTGTATCAATTCGAACTGAACAACCTACCGAAGACTCGAATTCGCATCGATCATAACTCACGATCCACAAGTCCAAATACCACCAAATTTTCACAAGAGCTTGCGCACATCATCAACAATGTTCATGCTCAATTTCGACTCGATTGGGCCAAATCTTGATCGATACGAAATTGGTTTGTATCGATCACAGACCGAGTGCAAATCACGTGGGATCGATCGCGTGGGCCCACTCACGTGCCAGAAGAGGTCTCCCGGGATCTGAGCGAGATATTTGCAACCTACGCCTATAAATAGCAGCCCAGAACCTACATAAAAGGGATCTTTTGGCTCTTTGACGTCCAGACTCTGCCGAATTCACCATTGTATTCAAATTCCACTGTTATACTCGAGATTTACTGCTGTAATTCGCTGTAACCAGCAACCAAAAGTTAATAAAGATCAATCATTTCATAGTGGACGTAGGCAACACGCCGAACCGCTCTAAATTCCTGTGTTTCTGCGCATTTTCTTGTTTGTTTTTGAAGTGTTTGTTAGATAATCCTCTTTTTCCATTTAATTTCTTCATTTTATCTCTTCAAACCCTTTCGAAGAGTGTTGTGCCCAATTTTGGTACAAACACTTTGGTGCTTTCACTGAGAAAAAACCCAGTTTTTTCCTTCTGCTCATTGGATCTACTGCCGATACCGGATTGCAACATCCAAGGGGAAGATCCAGATCTCAATTTCAGAAGTTCTTCCATCCTATTCAGATTTGCTACAAGCCTAGGAGAGAGCTTCATCATCCATCATGGTTAACACAAGGACTACTTCCACAGCTGCAGATCCTGAAGGACGGGACAGACAGAATCCCGTGCAACTGCCGCCAACTGATCAGAATGCTACCGGACCATCAGATCCGCAAGGCCCTGTCACCAGGGAAGAATTTCAGATGTTGATGCAGGAATTGACTCAGAGTCGCCAACTGTTCACTCAACAGCTCCGTGCTAATGCGGACCTAACCAACCAACTGAACCGTCAACGACGAAGGAGATCCAGAAGGGATCAGGCTTCCTATTCTTCCACCGAGAGTTTAACATCTTCTGATTATCATCACAGATCTACACGCCCACGGCTAGACGGAAGCTACACACTGGCCATTGGGCATCAACACACATTGAATGTTGGGCAACTGAGAGTTGGCCCGTCAACCAGCCATCAGACTGGACCCTCCTCCCGAGGAGGCACTACCCCACATCATATTACTGATAACCGTACTACGACAGCTACTGATTTGGGCGCTGAGACCCGAAATCGGACAGATCTGAACCATCACCAGCGTGATTACCATCCTGAGCCTTATGTCCCCGAAGACATAGAACCAAAGAGGCGAGACATGGACCGTCGACAGCGACCGGCCCCTCCTCGCATTGTGGAACCCGACCACACCTTGGCTCAACATGCTCAAAATGTCCAGATGCCCGACCTGCCAACAATGATCCGTCAAATGAATCGTGAAAGTCAGGGTCTTAGCAATGACGACTGGGGAATCTCCCGAAGTCATACGCCTTTTACTAATGAGATACTCTATGCTGAACCACCTCGGCGATTCAGGATGCCGACTTTACCCGTTTATGAAGGAAACTCTGACCCTAATCAGCATATCCTGAAGTATGAATGGTTGATGAATGCTGCACGAGCTGATGATGCAGTCAAGTGCCGAAGCTTCCCGATCTCACTGGGGGGCATAACGACTATGTGGTTTACCCGACTGCCACCTCGATCTATCTCATGCTTCGATCAGTTGGCAACAAAGTTTATTGAGCAATTTCGTATGCATGTCGCGAGACCAAAGGATGTTAATACTTTATCTAGTGTCACTCAAGCTCCTGGAGAGACACTCAGGCGTTTTTTAGAGAGATTTCATGCTGCATGTGCTGAGATCAGCAACCCAAATGATAACTCTATTCTTATGGCATTGACTAAGGGGATTGAACCTGATTCTAAATTCGGCAACTGGTTGGCCGAAAAACTCCCTACATCATTGGACCGTTTCTATTCCAAAGCAGCTTAATTCTTGAGAAGGGAGGATGCGAAACAGTCTAGGAAGAAGGATGATGTGGGGCCTAGTGTGGAAGGAATTCAGAGTAATATTGCTATTAAACAATCCGGGGAGAGTTCCGGAAAAGTGCAATTGAACATTCAGAATAAGCAAGATCAGCAAAAAGGCAATGGTAACTAAAATAGAAAACGGGATCAGAACTGTGGTCTATGACGTAGAGCTCCAATGTTTGATAATTATACTCCTCTGAATATGTCGCTGGAGAATGTATATCTACAAACCTGCAATACCATTCAGTACAAGAAGCCTGCTTCGAAACAGTCATCGGAGAAGCAAATTCAAACGGGGAAGTTTTGTAGATTCCACGAAAGCTACGACCATAACACAAATGAATGCCGTCACTTGCAGGATCTCATCGAAAAGTTGATAAGAGAAAGGAAGTTAGAACAGTTTGTGCGGGCGCCGCAGTCTGGAGGTGCGGCCCATCTAATCAAAATCATGTACCAAATTCGGCTAAACAGGAGGAACCCGCTCATACTGGCGGGAGGTTAGTGATAAACACTGTTAGTGGTGGTCCTCATCCAGCAGACCGAAGCTGGAAGGAAATGGAGTCGTATGCTAGCTCTATCAGGCATACAGACTTTGAATGTTGTAGTAATTCCGAAGATGGGGCTCCGTCCAAGCAATAAAGAACGATGGCAGATGACATCATATTTCGAGGTCGGGATGCCGACAGGGTCGAAGCCCCTACTATTGATTCGCTTGTCATATCAGCTCAAGTAGGTCCTGCTTGGATGAAGAGGATCTTGGTAGACAGCGGAAGCTCTGTGAATATCTTGTTTAAATGAGCCTATGACCAGATGAGAATGGAAACTAAAGACTTAAAGCCGTGTCAGTCTCGTATTTATGGCTTCAACGGGAGTGCAACTATACCCACTGGAGTGGAAGAATTGCCAGTGGAGTTAGGAACTGGTGAACGCCGGAGAGTCCGGATACTACAGTTTGTTGTTTTGGATATAAACTCCCCATATAATGCTTTCTTGGGCCGACCAGCCCTAGCTGAATTCAGGGCTGCCATCTCCCCATGGTGTTTGACTTTGAAATTCCCTAACGATAATGGTGTCGAGGTTGTTCAAGGGGATTAGGCCGCAGGACGAGCTTGTTACATTGCTGAGCTACGCGAGGCACAACAGAAAGAAAAAGGAAATGGCGTAGAGGAATCTCTCTACGTCCGCTTTGCTGATAATTGACAATTAGCGCCTGAGCCCGGGCCCGGGCACCCCAACCAATTCCAAAGAGATCTTGACCCGAGAGATACCAAAAGTGAAGAGGAAGGTAAAGACAGTCAAGCTTCTCCGGCCGAACTGACGATCGATGTTCCAATCGACGATGATGACGACTCGAAAATGATAAAGATTGGATTCCAACTAAGCCAACAAATTCAAGAGGAACTGGTTGAGTTTCTCCGGGTAAACCTTGATGTGTTTGCCTGGACGCACTCTAATATGTGTGGGATCTCCCCGGACATCGCGAGCCACACACTGAATATTGACCCGCGGTACGTCCCGGTCAAGCAGAAAAGGCGTGGTATGGATTCAGAGAGATCTGTCGCCCTTAAAGAAGAGGTAGATAAGCTTAAAATGAATGGATTCATTCAAGATGCATTATGCCCGGAATGGGTATCCAATCCTGTACTTGTCCGAAAGCCAAATGGGAAATGGAGAACATGTGTTGACTGCTCAGACTTGAATAAAGATTTCCCTAAAGACAGTTTTCCACTTCCACGAATTGATCAACTTGTAGACTCAACGGCTGGACATGAACTTTTATCCTTCATGGATGCGTACTCTGGCTATAATCAAATACCCATGCACTTGCCCGACTAAGAGCATACCAGCTTCATAACCAATATGGGACTCTATTGCTATAAAGTTATGCCTTTTGGACTCAAGAATGCTGGGGCAACTTATCAATGGTTAGTTAATCGAATGTTCGCTAACCAGATTGGAAAAACCATGGAGGTATATGTGGACGACATGCTGGTCAAGTCGCGATTTTCCACCGATCACATCAGAGACCTGGAGTCAATGTTTAATATCCTCCGAGAATACAGAATGAAGCTCAACCCATTGAAATGTCACTTTGGGGTAGCATCTGGAAAATTCCTCGGGTTTATCATCAACGCTCGAGGAATCGAAGCTAATCCCGAAAAGATCTGGGCGATCCGAAATCTTGAAACTCCGAAAACTATAAAGAAAGTCCAGAGTCTCAACGGGAAAGTAGCAGCACTGAGCAGGTTCATTTCAAAGTCCACTGACAAATGCATTCCCTTCTTCGATCTGATCCGAAAAGGAAAACGAAACTTTGAATGGACTACGGAATATGAGGGCGCATTCCGAGCACTAATTCAACATCTCTCCACACCACCGATTTTGTCAAAGCCTATCGATCATGAGAAATTGTACATTTACTTGGCGGTATCAGAAATTGTAATCAGTGCTGCCCTAGTTCGGGAGGAAGACCGAATACAAAAGCCGGTCTACTACATAAGCAAGCGGCTAACCGGAGCTGAGAGAAATTATCCAAAGCTAGAGAAATTGGCTTATTGTCTTGTTATTGCCTCGAGGAAGCTCCGTCCATATTTCCAGGTGCATTCGATCACCGTTTACACTGACCAGCCGTTACGACAGGTCCTTACGCGGCCTGAGACGTCTGGTAGGTTACTCAAATGGAATATCAAGTTAAGTCAGTTTGACCTTACTTATACTCCAAGGCGAGCCATTCAAGGAAAATTTCTAGCAGATTTCATTGCTGAATTTACCTTCTCAGAGGGCTTGCCCGAAACCAGTGAATCTCCCAAGTATATCTGGAAGCTGCATACAGATGGTGCATCAAATGACCGTTGCTCAGGTGTAGGGGTTGTACTTGAAACTCCTGAAGGTCGATCTATATGTTATGCTCTAAAGTTCAACTTCCGTGCAACTAATAACGAAGCCGAGTATGAAGCCCTACTGGCTGGATTGAAACTCACCAGAGATTTAAGAATCATTGCGGTGGAAATTTACTGTGATTCGCAATTGGTCGTGTGTCAAGTTCGAGGGGAATACCAAGCCAGAGATCGAAGACTGGTCACTTACCTTGCTCAGGTTCAAGAGACATTGAATCAGTTTGACTGTTATGCTATTTATTACATACCACGAGAACACAACCAGAAAGATGATTCGTTGGAAAAGTTAGCCAGTACAGGTGAAGCACAGCAAATGGGTAGAGACATTATCTTCGCCAAGCATTGATCAGATGGAAACCGATTGGATATTTGATGTTGTTTCCGAGAGGGAGTCATGGATGACTCCGTTCAGAAATTATCTCGAGCACGGAACCCTACCAGAGCGTAGAAGTGAAAAGAGACAAATTCTTCGAAAAGCTTCGCAGTTCACTATTCAGAATGGAGTCATGTATAGAAGAGGATACCCTGTTCCTTTACTCCAATGTATCGCTCACGATGAAATCAAACGAGTATTGCATGATGTGCACGAAGGAGAATGTGGCGATCACACCGGGGGGTAAGCTCTTGCCAAGAAAGTACTTCGATACGGATATTATTGGCCGACTGTAAATCGTGATGCATCAGATTATGCCAAGAAATGTGATAAGTGTCAGAAGCATGCTCGAATTCCTAGAGCCCCACCTACCGAGATAACACAGATGGTCAGCCCATGGCCATTCGCAGTATGGGGCATCGATATTATTGCCTCTTTACCTCTAGCCAAAGGTGGTGCGAAGTACGCCATCGTAGCAGTTGATTACTTTACCAAGTGGGCGGAAGCCGAGCCCCTTGCTACAATCATGACGAAGAAGGTGATCAACTTTGTAGTGTACAACATCATCTGCCGATTTGGTCTCCCACGTACTATCATCACTGACAACAGGACCCAATTTGACAGTGCCGAATTTAAGGATTTCTGTCAACGATTCCATATTCAAAAGAAATTCTTCGCAGTCGCACACCCTCAAGCCAACGGACAGGTTGAAGCTGTTAATAAAGTTATAAAATTCATTTTGAAGAAGCGGCTGGAAAAATCCGGGGGCAAATGGGTCAATGAACTTCCTATGGCCTTATGGGCCTACCGTACAACCCACAAGTCCGCGACCGGTCACACTCAATTCTCTCTCTCTTATGGTTCAGAAGCTGTTATCCCAGTCGAATTAGAAGTACCTTCTCATCGTGTGACATACTACGATCCAAAGGCAAATGCTATATTACTTGCTGAATCTCTCGATTTTTTGGATGAGAAGCGTGAAGAGGCTGACTTGAGGGCATCCGCATATCGAAGTTGAGTCGCCCGATTATACAATGCCAAAGTCCGGCCCCGAACCTTTGAACTTAGTGATCTCGTACTCAAAAGAATTTATCCGGTCCCTTTGCATATGAAGCCAACTTGGGAAGGACCATATGTTATTGAATGAAAGCTCGTAGATGGCACATTCAAATTATCGACCATTGACGGTCTCACTCTTCCGAGAGCCTGGAACAGCGAGAGTCTTCGTCGCTACTACACATAACATGCTCTGTTTATTTATTCAGTCTATTTTTCATTTGCAATTTGTTTCTGAATTTTGAAATTTGAATTTGTAATAAGGCAACTGACTTTGCCGTATTTTCTTATTTCAGCAATAAAATGCAATCTCTTCGAGCCAAAGCTGTGATTTACTTGAAATACTTCATATGACCATCACTATGCACGGAGAGCTAAGTTCCATCATATGGTGGAATTTATTCAAATAGGGAGTGACTGTGATATGACCGGTCACTCACTAAATGAAACCCGAGCTCGGGGACAAGCCATCACACTAAAGTCAAAAAAGGATTGATACACGACAATCCTTTACATAACTCCGGATTCCCAGAGTACGGACTGAAGTATAAACTTAAAAATACGGTTTCGAAGAGGGTGGATCCGTCCACCTAACGACTTCGCCCGTATTCGAACCAAGTTTGAGGAGGATGGACCCGTCCATCTAACGACCTCACTTGTTAACTCAGGGTGGATGTGATCCGACCATCCACGATCCTGATACATCTTTCAATCCCGAAGTGCGAACAAAATTCAAAAACTCACAACAGATGTGATTGACCGTCTGTTTACCAACTCCGGATTCCCAGAGTGCAAACCAGAGTATAAACATCAACTAACTCTAAGTTCCCAGAGTGCGAGCTGGAGTATAAACATCACTTAACTACGGATTCCCAGAGTGTGAATCAGAGTATCAAAATCCTTGAGAGCGGATTGAAGTTTGAACATGAGCCGGATTGGGATCGACCGTCCGTAAAATAACTTAAGTCCCCGGAGCGTGGACGCATCCTTGAAACCCAAGCAGGCGTGATCAACCACCAACGCACAAGTGCAATCCCCGGAGCGTGGATACAATCATTGATAAAAGAGCGAGTGTGATTCAACCACTCGAATTCTCTGTGTTTTAGCAATCAATTCAATGATGCTAAGCATGATGCATTAAAGGCAAAATATGACCGCTATCCGATCTTTTCAACTCATCCTTAAAACTAGGGGCAGACTTAAGTGTCAATCATTGACTGAAGCAGTACAACATCGGAGTTCAACTTAATATCCAATCATGACTTGCGGCCGTGATTTCAGAGCTTAACAGATAAACTCAAACGAGATTCAAAAGTTGAAACTTCACAAGTGTACTGAACAAGGAATTCAAATGCTGGAACACTTGAGAAAATAAACACACATCAAGTTCAAAACAAAATAAAGTTTCATTTCAACTATCCGTGAAAAGAAATTATGTATAGGTTGATTCCAAAATTCCTACTAGCAGGGGCCGAACCTGCATCTATACACCGCCAACAAAAGAAAAACGAAGATAGATTCCTATCTATCTACCAAAAATAAACCGAAGAAGCACATCTACTCTCTCTTCCTTTTCGGCTTCTTCTTCAGTGTGGACCCACTGGAGCTGCCTCTTATTTTTCTCTTCGAGCCTTTGCCTTTCGGCGGCTGATCTCCAGTAGGGTGCATGATATCAACTTCCTCATCCGAGCTCAAGTGTACGGGAATACTCCCTGAAGGTGGAGTCGGAGGAACTAGATCGATTATAGGAGGCGGGATAGGCACACTAGTATCAATAACCATACCAACAGGTGATATCATCCTTAACGGGGCTGGACCAGGTGCCGCCATCCCACCTCCAAAACTACCACCACGAGCCGCTGCCTCCATTTCAGCGTCGATTTCGGCTAATATTTCTTCTTCATGAATTACTTGGGCCTCGCTGGGAGCATCAATGGTTGGTATTGAAGAGCCAGTAGCAGGTGCACTTCCACCCATAACAAATGGTAGGTCCACAAAGGGGTCACTGTGATGACCAAAGAGTCCCTCCATCATCTGCTCATAAAAATAAGCGTGCTTCCTTGCGTTCCATCAATCGGCGCAGTTGTAGTTATGGTGGTCGCTTCAGTAATGATGGCCTCCCATGCTTGATGTGATTCCTGAGTTGCGGGAGGCGCGATCAGTGTAACTCCAGTCACTGGATAGAGAAAAAAGGAGAACTGTTAGTAACTACTTCGGATGACAATTCCGATTTCAGATAAGCATAGAGAATGTTTAGAGTACCTTCCTCAGTTTGACTCGTGGATGGCTGAACGGCTTCAGAAACTTGTTCTCTAACCGGAGACAACTGCGGCTAATCCAGATTGTAAGCAGGAACTGATTGGGAATCAACCACAGGTACAGATTCAGGCTGGGTTGGCACAAGATCTTGAGGACTTGCATCGTAGTGCTCAACACCTGAACCTTCTCCGGCCTCCGAGTGTTCGGTGCCGAGCCTCTCTTTTTCATGCGAAATCATCGACTCATGGAGAATCTTTTGTTCGTCTTCATTTGGCATACGATTCTCAAGCTCAAACTTGTCAATTGATTCACCCAGATGCACCACCTTCTCCTCCTCAACCAGTCGGCCCCAGGCATTGTACAAATGTGTTGGGTAGTTGTCGAGCCAGGCTAGATTTCTGTGCCTCAGTACGTTAGCATTGTAAGTTATCAAGAGATCTTCTATATCCGTCTCTAGCCTGAACTCGGCCGATTTAATTTTCTCCTCGACCTCAGTCTCCACTACACGGACCTTAGCCGTTGCCACGTCCCATTCGCCCCGAAGCACTACGACCTGTTCACAAGGCTCTTGGGCCGCTCTATTTGCATAATCTTTTTCCTTGATGATTTCAGAAAATTTGGCTTTAAGCTCGTTAAGTTCTTTCAAAGCGGCGCCCCGTTCAGCTGTGATAGTGGTGTTTCGGTGGCCCATCTGCTCCACCAAGGCAAAGTGTGTCTGCCTCATCCTCTCCATGGTCATGTCGCCTCATTGGCCTTTTTGGTGGCCTCTATCTCTGATTTTCGAGAGGACTCGGCTTTATCATTAAGCACTTGGACGATGCGGTCCATCTGGGCGAGATCATATTCTAACTTTTCGATTATTTTAGCCCATTCGAAGGCCACCTTCGACGCTTTCTCTGCAGCCTTCGCCCACTCTTTGTACTGGGAATAGATGTCATGAATGTAATCATGCATTGTGTTCTCCGCCTCCGATGGAATTCTCTTTAAGTGAGGTGGGAAAATGTAGCCATCAAAGCATATATTTGGGAAATCTTTCTTTAGCTGAGCGATTCTAATAGCCCCTTCCCCGGTGGGCTCAGTGATAGCTTGCTCAGCGACGACGGGAGGCTCAACCTCAGTTCTATGGCGTTGCAACTCGAACCGAGAAGCATGCGAAGATGGTTTGTGACGAAGGGGCTCTACCGGCTGTTTTCCTTGGCTCGAAGGTTGCGTAGGGATTCTAGGAGGATGAGAGCGGGATCGGGATCGATGTCTGTAGTCCCTATCCCTATCTCTCTCATGACGTTCCTGGCTAGAGTACCCGCGATCGTGGTCTTTATCTTCCTCTCTTCTACGTGACTCATAATATGAAGAAGATCGGCGAACTGAGCGAAGCTCCCTAACATCGACCCTTGTCCGGACATCGTATCTGTAAAAAAGAAAGAGAAGCAGAGTTAGTGGTTTCTTGAATTGAACAACTTATGATTGGAAATCGTGTAGTGCCGTGAAATGTGTATGTATGTGCAACCCCCCGACCAACCGGAAATGTCGACTGCACTTATAGGAAGCGACTCGCTTAGATCAAGAGCACTATCAAGCTCCTTCAACCCTGTGTCGTGTTGAAGTTACACGTAATCCGGAATCGAAATATCGGCAAGCCCTTCAAAAGGACTCTCTATTGGTGAGGAAGGAGCCTCTGAGATTCTAATGCCGGGTACCGGCAAAGAAACTACAACTGATTTCCACCTCGAAGACTTAGGACGTTTGTAAGCAGCTGCCTTGCCTTTTCTTCTTCCTTCTGTCGCTTGAAATCCGGCCGTAGACCCAGCCACAAGTTCATCATCCGTGGGCGTTCTCTCTTCATCACCCCCTTCGGTTATTACGACCCTGGGTGTTTTGCGTTTCAACTGCTTCTTCGGGGCTGCCCTCAGTGTTCCTTCAAGCCTTATGCTTTGATTTTGCTCAATCAGTCCAACGATTCTTAAATTCATGTCGGTTAGAACCGAATCGATGTCCCTCATTTCACTTGGAACTTCTTGAAGGACCCTTACTATTTCTTTGAAGTACCCGCCTTCAGGTCGTGAAATTGTGGCCATAAAGAAAAGAAGATATTGGTTTTACATCAACTACTATTATCTTGATAATTCTTGGAGAAGACTGCAACACTTACGTCTGACTAACCATCGGTTGGCAAATCCTGGGGGGCATCTGACGTAGAACCATTCTGTTTTAAAGTAACTCAGCCTTGTCCAGGATCCGGTTACTACTTGACAATTCCTGACCGCCTCTAGGAATGTAAAAGATGGGCTATCTTACCCACTCTTGATGTTAAAAGGATATCTAATCTCTGATGGAACTGGTGGCCGAAAGAGACGCTCCATGAATACAATAAATAAACTGTTCAGCGTAGCGTATCCGTTGGGGTGTAGTTGTGATGGGGCGATTCCGATAAAAGACAACACTTCTCTAATGTATTGGTTAAATGGAGAAAGTGTGTCTGCTGTGCATGCATGACGATTAAAGGCAGTAAACCCCTCCAGGGGAGTGTGCGGTCTATCGTCTGGTCCTGGCAGTAGTACATCGTCCAATGAAAAACCATGCCTTAGGCATATTCATCCCAACATGTCTTCAGAGACATTGGACGGTACAGAATCTTGGGGATTACAGATGAACGTAGCATCAGGTAGTTCGTCCGGAGCAGGGTCTATGACTTCGGCTGCGATGGCTAGCAATTCTATTATTGGAAGAGACAGACTCTGACTTTCCTGTTGCTGTGAACTTGTGGACTCCATAACTAATCAACTTATTAAAACCCATTATTAGACGAAAATAACCTGTGTTCCCCAGTGTGAAGTGTGTGAATGTGTTGTGTAGTGCAGTGCTACATGTTACTTTGCAAATTCTACAGAGATAAAGAAAGCATTCAAATAACAAGACTCCGAAATTCAACTGGAGTGACCGTCATCGCTGACCGTCATGGCCATGCCATCCAGACTTTAGAGACCGATCCAAGTTAAAGTTCTTTAAGATTTTGTTAAGTTACAGTTCCATCGACGAGCTTCGATAGGCAGTCAGATATGCAGTGAAAATAGTTAAGTCCAATTTTGCAAGGCTTAAGCTCGTCGGAGTCAAGTGTTCGAATATGCCTAAAGTAGTTGAATTTGTATTCATCAAGGGTGGAATGAGATCGTTCTCCCGAAGCTTAAGTTCATATCGATCAAAAGCTTGGGCTAATAATTTGTTCACCTCGATACGATTCGTATCGATACTCTATTCGTATCGATAGATTCATGCATACCGGTTGGCTCGTATCAACCACAAAACCTCTCCTTCGTATCGATCGTGGAGCAAGAGATTTCGTATCGATTACTCGAGGTTCCAATTCGCATCGATCGGTAAGCCTTTCGTCTTTGTATCGATAAATAGGGTCGCTACTTCGTATCGATCACCGTCTCCTATCGATACGAAGTCGCTCCCTCAACACTCCTTCTCCAATCAATACGAACGTCGACCATCTTGCGATCGATGCGAATCGCTCCTCCTCAACCGGTGCAAGCGATCCCTTCGTGTCCATCTATCCGTCTTCTCCAAACAGCACGAGTGCCACGCTGGCCTCCCTCAACCTCGCTCCGACCATATGTGACCTTTGTTTCACCAGAATCAGTCACGGAAGTGGCTAAAGTGGCAAAAGATTTCATGTCTCATCGATTCTCGTATAGATTCATTGATTAATTACCTAGAAATGGTGTTTGGTTTGGAGATTTGAAGGCTCGACTCAATTGGAAAGCAGAGATAGTTCTGAGTTCTCCTTTTTCAAAGCGATATGAAAACGAGACAAGGGAATAAGTAAATGGAAAAATTCTAAGTGCCAAGGTATTTGTACTAGGAAAGTGTATATTCATCTCCCAGTAGCCAAGTACCGGTTGGAACGTTAACAACCACCATCGATACGAACAAGCATATTCGCATCCATCAACCCAGAGTGTTTCTGCGCACTTTCTTGTTTGTTTTTGAAGTGTTTGTTAGATAATCCTCATTTTCCATTTAATTTCTTCATTTTATCTCTTCAAACCCTTCCGAAGAGTGTTGTGCCCAATTTTGGTACAAACAATGAAGATAGAAGATATCAAAAATATAAAGAGCGATATCAGAAATATAAAGAGAAAAACTATTAATAACAACAAGGTGAAAGCTATCGAAAATATAAAGAGTAGAGCTATTTAAAACATGAAGTTGATAGCTATTCGAAAAGATGATCTAAAGAGCTATCAACAGTATTAGGTGGAGAGCTATATGATGATGAAGAGTCATCGAAAGTATGAAGGTGGATATAAACCATTGAAAACATGGGAAATAGCTATATAAAAGATGATCTAAATAACAATTCAACATATGATTTAAATAGCTATCGAAAGTATGAGTTCAACATGCATCAGAGATATGGCAAGACTTGTCGGAAATATATATGTTGCCACATGTCACAAGGATGTTCATCCACATCTATCACAAAAATGGCGCCACATAGCTCCCCACTACTTATTGAGCAAGACCACTTCCAAAGTGACACATGACATCAAAAAAATATGAAAAACTCACCGGACATAGATACATAGTCTGGTTAAGAGCAATTAAGATAGCACTTACGTACTACTTGGTTAATAACTGAACCTCTAAGGATAAAACTTGCTAATAATACGACATGCGAACTAATTTTAGCCTATAACAAATGGGGAGAGGATCTAGAGATCGCCAAAGTTTACGTGTTTTCTACGTTATACAAACCATTGTTTAGACAACAAAAAAACATTAATATCCATTAGATCTTCGATAGCCTCAAAGCTTTGTTACGGAACTATCTCGTTTCACAAGGTATGAATTTACAAAGAAACTTTTTAATATGAAGATGACGAAGGACACAAAAGTAGACGATTACGTCCTAATATTGTAATGCTATATTGTTAGACTTTCTCAATTGGACGTCACAGTAGGCAACAAGATGCAAGTGGCTCTTATCCTAGGGTCTCTTACTCCATACATTGAAATGTTCATATTAAACTATAATATAAATAAGTTGAATGTCATTCTCATGGAGCTGCGTAGTATGTTGAGGTCAATCGATTCTTCATCAAAGGATCTTGGCATGGTGCTCGCAGTTAAGGGGAAAGCATCATCTTTGAATAGTTCGAAGAAGTGAAAAAAGATTAATAAGAAGATTAAGAAGACTGCTCTAGCTGACAAGGGTGCGTGTCTTCACTTTTACAAGAAGGGTCAATGGAAATGGAAATGTCCGGAGTACTTGAAGATAGTCAAAATGAAGAATCATAATAGTTTTGTTGCTTCTACAAGTATATTTATGATTCAAAATTGTTTTGCACTCAATAAATTATCTTGGGATTTAGATACCATTTTCTCCTTTTCTATTGAATTAGAAAAGTACAAATTATTATAAATTATTGCAAGCACCAAAGAAAAATCTCCATTGATCAATTCCCCACATGTCGAGCATTCCATGGTCAAAGAAATACTATAAGTAGGGGACTATATCCACTCAACAAGGTACCTTTTTTGGATTTCTCTTACCCCTCGAAAATTATTTGTAATCTTGTAATCATTATTGGAACCGGCCAGCATGCAACGGGTTAAATGGGTAAATTTCAATTTTTTTTATCATTTTAGATCTTATTAGGCCTATGAAGTCTAAATTGATTAAATCCAATCTAAATAGTTTTTAAATAAAATCTTTATTTTGTTTAATTAATTTATATAAAGATTTGATTTGTTTATATTTTTGATATATAAGTGTATATGTGTATCAAATACACACATACGTGTAAGTGCACGTGCAACATTTAAATGTGCATATGGTTTAACATGCTTAATATAAGTGCTGGAACTTACACTGCAATAGACATATTAGTCCCTTTATATACTTGTTTGCTATCTAATATTACTTTAAGGTTAATATAATTTAAAGTACACTTATACATATATACATTTATACATACATACATATATACACACATGGGCGTGCTAAAACGATTTTGTATAAATATATTTTAAATATAAAACCAATTCAAAATTCAATATTTAAAATAGCTTAAGAAATATTCAAATTTGAAATCAGATCTAAATTTAAATATTATCTTATTTGAAATTAAATTTAAATCTAACATTACACACACACACATAAGTATATATACAAATTAAATATATTTTTTATTTCGAAAATATAGATATATATTCTAAATTTTATAAAATTCTATTTTACAAATATAAAATGACATATTTTAAATATAAAACAAAGTGCAATTTTTTTTGGCCAAAAATAATTTTTGAAAAAATCACAATTTTTTTTTTAAAATCCATACAATTTAAACAAAAATGATTTTGTTTTAATTTAATTTCCCTACTGATCTCTTATATCGTTTTATAATTTTCAAATGCAATTATATTATATACACACATATTTATATATATATTAATATATTATAACTAGAACTTAAAATATATAAACATATATATATATATTGGTTTAATATACACACGCACATATACATACATACATACATACATAGATATATATATATATATATATATTGAAAATACATGTACATGAATATTTATTAGATAATATATGTATATAATGAATATAATACCAATTTAAAATTCAAAATAGGTTTTAAAATTATAGTTATATGAGAAAGAAAATGTTTCTGTTAATTTAACATGGCCGAAAACAAAATATTGATATGCAAAAAAATTATTCTTTTTTTACGAACACACATACACGTATGTGCACATATACACATACATACGTGTATGTGTGTGTATACATGACAACTACCGAATATATAAATTCTAATCTACATACATACAGTGAAATAAATAAACATATAAATGAATAAATATAATATTAGATGTCACCTAATATTGCCTTGGTAGAGCACCTTGAATTTAAAATCAGACAGACTACTTGAATCAGATCTAATCCCTTCCAAAAAAGCTATTAACTGAAGATATCACCACAACTTGCATTTAATTTGATTTGATTTTGGTTTGAAAATAAAGAGGGAAAGGAGGTGTTGAGTTTATATAGGAGAAGAAAAGGAGAGAAAAGAGGAGATCTACTCCCACTTTTACCGTTTGTTTTAAACCATTTCAAACCCACATTTTCAAAATAAAATATCACTCTACCCTCCCACCTATCATGGCCGACCATAGTTGTTGGGCTAATGGGCCTACACACATTTTCAAACCCGATCAATAAATGCACATTCTAAATCCAATTAAAATATGCATCGATATCGTATATTGACATGTGTATATATAACTTTTATATACGTACTATATTCAATACTGATTCAAATAAATCAAATAAAATTTTATAATTAATATTTCATAAATATTAATTAATTTATAACAATTATGATTCAATTAAATCATGTGGTATTCAGAATATTCAATATTGCGGTTGTGCGACTCATAGGTGCAAGTTCAATCAACGACTAATATCGAACAATTCGAATATTAACGTCTATGTGTCACCTTAGCTAGTGATGTGATAGCATGGCCGAATTTATCGCTTACACAAGTTTGGTAATATCCAATTTTACTATTTTAAGTCGTCCCCGGTAGTGACGGTTATTTACATTAATTTTCTTCGTCAAGACTATACCACATTAGGATTTATGGAATTTGGTATTGGTCAAATCCTCAATATTGTCCACATTCAACTTATGTAATCCAAACACAAAGTCCTTGGTTCAATAATAACAATTACCATTAACCGAACTTCTCTGTCCAAAAACTTTGACTTTGAGTTGACTACAATTGACTGTGATACTAACCTCATATACCGAGGAGGCGAATTCTCTATTGAATAGCGTTTCACTTCCAATGCTTCAACTCAGATCCAACTCTAGTCATTCGATGGACACCATGCTACAATTTAACTGTAATCAAAGTGGATTATCCACAATGAAGTTCAACATTATTCTCAAGTCAGAAGAACTGTCTAAAATCATCACTTCAATATTATATGTTTGACCTTAGTTATATCAACTAACATAAAACTATCGAGTAAATCATTCCAAAGTTATCCAATAACTACCAATACGTAACAGCTTGGTGCTCCCAGCAACTATGAGTAATACACTGCCCAACATTTAGAGAGCATTACGTACTTTAATCTCAATGGATGTATCCATATCCAGTCTCGATACGTCTTGACAAGGAATATTTAAAATGCTATGTTAATTTTTATTGTGATAATTTTCTCATGATTACAACACATTGTAACGACTATTTACAAAATATATCATTTACGAATTTTCTATTTAATATACTTAAATTAAATGAACAATTAATATAACACATTATAACAAGTATATAATAGAAAGAAAAAGCATATTTTATTTCGAACAAGATTTTATTGTAGAGTTAATAATTTATAGTAAATTACAGAATTACTTCTAGGGTATAATCCTAAATTTATCAATCTCCCACTTGCATTTAGGACCAATTATGGAATCTTAATCCCATCCCTTCGATCAATATGATGAGGACTGATCGAGCTAGTCCCTTTGTGAATGGATCTGTTGTGTTATTTTAGTTATCAACTCTGTTAATCAACTCTTTTCGATGTTGATAAACTATCTTTATCATGTGGAACTATTCGAAGTATATTTCTTGACTTCTAGTGAACTCTTATCATGATAGTTTTATCATACAACAATGATATAGTTTTCTTAATACTTGGAATCACCCTTAGCTCAATTATGAATTTATGCATTTATATTTGTACTTTACTTTTGTTATGGCGCTATCCAAACAATGTACTTAGCCTTTTAGTTGAATCAGCCATAACTTTTCGTTTGAAACATTTCCAACTTAAAGCTCTTTAACTAAGGTTTGAACAAGAATTTGATATTAATATATTATACTCGATATTACTTATGAAGTTCGAGTTTGAATAATCCTTCGTAAGGAGTTCGTTGTTTCTATAAGAAATTCTATAGTATTTCGTAAATATTCAAGAACACTCAAAACTATAATTTAGTGATATTAATTTGGATTTGATATTTGCTTCATGTATCAAATACATAAGTGAAAAATGATATTGTAGACAATACATGTATGATAATTCATATTGCCAACGCATAAGGAATCCACCTTATATGATCCATATTAAACATTTTAATATGGTGTCTGTGCATATCATTTAGGACATTCCAAACATCCTTTTATACTGATTATAAAAGGTACCATTTATAAATTCAATGTTGAGTATTAAACAAGCAAAATATAATGATTTTAACTTGGGCATGTCATTAGTAATCATGAGTTTGTTGTTTACTTTTTCGAAATATTCTAGTACTTAATAGTTCTTTCGTATAGACACACGCTTCCTTCGCATTGTGACTAAAAATCAAACTATATGATATTTCTATTAAAATACTTGTTCAACTCTGATGCTTGATACTTTCATATCATTTCTTATATCATATTCGAAACCCACAAACGGAATATCACTCCTACTAACTTCGACATAATTTGGTTGTAATGTGCTAACAATCTATTCTAAATCATTATTTATAATTTTCTATTTCTACCCATATATACCAAAATCCAAAGTCATGCCAGGCAATAATTTTGTGAGTAAAATCCCAATTTACTTAAGCATGTTGAATGATGCATCTTTTACGCTAATTTCAACAATTGAAATTTATGATGTTATTCTTATCATGTTGCTAGCTATATTCCAACTGCATTAGTCTTCTTCTTGGAAACACATTTGCAACCGATGGATCATATCCCTTTCAGATACTACTATCAAAATCATTTGCAACCGACGGATCATCTCCCTTTCGGATACTACTATCAAAATCATATTTTGATTCCGTACTTGGAATCTATTTAGGATTTGCGCATCATACCATGTGACAGAGTCGATACTCTTAAGCGTTTTTATTAACAACTGAGGAATATCTATTCTTGACATTGATAAGAAACATATTGTTTCTCTTTGATGTGCAAGAATATTTATTAGACATTCTAATGTTTTGTGTCCATTTAGGTATAGTTAATTTTATTTCATCCATCGTAATCAATTTTATATTTAGATCATATCCAATCCATTTTACTACTAATAATCTCTAAAAGAAATTCCTTCGTCATGAAGTTGGCGTTTCTTGAATCAATCATTGTTTCTTAGTATAGTGGAATATGTTTCCCTAATCATTTTATGAATCACTTTATATATAACTGATTTGGTTTTAGTTTACAAAATTTATGTTCATAACATAAATTGGTCAATCAATATTGATCGGTCCCAAACACATTCGGTGTGGTCCATACTCCATACAGATCCCTCACAAATAATTATTACGTACAGTCTTTTGACTCGCACAACCTGTCAACTCCTTAACCTAGGATGTGTAAGGGCTTCGTATCTTGTATAATATCATAAACTATGCTTCAGATGAAATTAATATTAACCTTATGCACTACTCTTAAGTACACGACCTTATAGAAAGAAGTTAACTCAACTTTACTTGCTACTCATCGTACTTTGTTCAATAAAGTTTGATTAATCCTTATTGATGGATCATTATGTGTCATAGGAAGGAGTGATTTTTGAGATTGAATCTTTACTAATATTAAGTTACATTTGAAACTCTTTCCAATATACTCACCCATTTAATCAAATCAAATCTTCTTATATCCTTTTGCATGTTACATTACTTGCTTCCATTTTATATTATATGAACTTATTATAAACATACTACATGTGCATCATATACACATGTTCATTTCTATGATAATTCATTGATGGATTTTAATGAAGTATGTAGAATCATTTTGGTATCATTAGACTTATGATTTCATACATCTATATGTATCAATCCAAAGAGTTCACCAACCCTTATGTCACTTCCATGAAATGGATGCTTTGCCCTTAATCATTTTGAGATACAATTCATCAGTACCATATGATTCATAATCATATGATTAAAGAATTATTTCTCAATACTATGGCTTAATCCATAATCCGAAATAATCGAAAATTTTATATACTTCTGTATTTTTCGGTGCATCACTTTTGTTATGAAAACAAATACAATTTTTATAGTTTTATCTTATAACGAATATTCAAACTATTCATATTGAAATAGAACTATGTCTATTTTTAGTCAATAATGAAAATAATTATTATTTCATAAATAATACTTGGTATGTTTACGAAAACTATTTCATAACTTGATGTGATCGCCAATAAGCGCTATATGGCATGCTCCCACATTTCCGCCATTACCATGATAGCGCATGAAATACGAAGCTCCATTCAACCACTTATTACAGAATTTCATTTCATACATTGTAACTAGTTTACAATCGAGAGTTTCAGATCAAATATCTTAAACTCAAAGAAATAAAACTCATAGAAAATATTTTTCTATATGAAAATACATTTTGGAATATAAATCATGTTTTCTTATTCGTTGTTAAGTACATATATTATTATTTTACACAATTCTCATTTATGACGTCTCTTCGTGAAGCAGAAGTGAATGTTTACTCTCTTTATCCCAATTGTGTCGTATGTTACATTCACTCGTGTACATTCACTTTCCTTTCCGAATGGTTGACGTTCAATAGGAAACCCTTACCACAAGACCATAAAAAACTCTATAAAAAATGCATCCGGTCATCCTTAACATTTAAAGATATTAAATAAATTGTACTTTATGTAAAATGATCAAATTGACATTTCACTGATCAAGCTTTTAGATCCATCTTGTAGCTCTTGGTCTAGTGTTACATTTACCACAATAAGGTTCTTATTGGAATTAATCATATTGAATACACGATCTCGCACGTTGGTTTACTTGCTCATTTCGAATGAACTAATTTCATTGAGATTTTATACATTACGAACTACGACTGTTCATCATATAACATTTATATATGATTGACTATGGATCAATATTCATATTCTTTTATTATATTAGAGTTCAAGACTCATAGAAGACAACACACAGTCTCGGGAAAATAAACATGTAAGTGCCAAGTTATGAATGTATTTAGTAGTTGTATATTTAGGCCCTTGCATGGGTCCTGAATTGACCACACAAAAAATTACCGGTAAGTATATTTTATATTTCTATTTATCAATCTTATTCCAGTTCATTTGTATATTTTGATTGATAAACATTTTGTCAATCATATTAATTGCACAAATTTATCAAAGTGGATTAGTTTTTTTGTAGGGTAAGCAGGGTTAACTAAGCCATAATTGGATTTTATTATTAAACAAAAATTACAAATAAGAAGAAAAGAAAAAAGTGCAAAAATAAATCAATGCTCATACATGCTAAGAATAACATATACTAAGCATTGTGGTGCATTTTGCCAGAAGAGTGCATCATGTGCCTTCTCACATGCCTAACAACTAACCTTAAAAGGTTACTAGCATTATTACTTGTATTAGTAAACTTCCTCTGGTTCCTTTCTAACCAAATCACATGGATAAATTTCTTCAAGCAAGTTCAGAGGCAATACGATTTCAAATTCCACATTTGGTCCCAATAAAAATTTGATTCCATTCAAAGTCATTCCTCACATCAGGCCAATGAAATCCACCCTTAATAAACAAAGCAACCTAAATAGAAAAAGTGAAAGGACAACTAAAGTGTAAGTGTTTATGGTTTTCATTGCAATTATTGCAGAATAAGCATATGGATTGATTAATCAACCCCATGAAGAATAGTTTGTCCTGAGTTAAACTACGTTAAATATGATATTCCACAACAAGAAATTGTCTCTCATTCTTTCTCGATAGTCCCATACTCTTTTATCCCAGGCAAACTGATGGTCTTCATTTTTGAGAGCATTATAGACAATGGTAATAGAATGGTTTTTGCCGTTGACCCAGAGGTTCCTTTCAGAGCAGGTAGGAATAGATGAAGTCATGATTAATCTCCAGAGATCCCTGATATTGGCATTGCTTAAGTGGGGCAACTGAACCATATAATCATGAATGTAATTTCTCACATTAGCACCATCTGGTCTACCAATGAGCAATTTTTCATTGTATGATAAGATTTCATGGAGGAGGAGACCTTGTTTAGCCCAAGAGAAGTGGATTAGTTTAATTTATACATAATAGATGTTCTTATATTATTAGTAAGTTTAAATACATTTATTTCATTTTACTAATAAGTTTCAGTAAACATTTATGTTTCTCAAAACCCTAAGAAGAAACATAGAAATCTTTTGACTTCTCTAGTGGGTGTTAAGACTCGCTTGACTTAGGATTTTGATCTTGAGTTTGCTCAACAAATCATAGGCCTACAAACAACGGATAACTCTTTTATCGGTTGTATCATATCCAACTCCTAACCCATGGCCTTTGTCTTAATCTTGTTTCAACCTTGAGTTTGCTCAACAAATCGAAAGAGATTATTCACTCGTGCCTATTATTTCACAACGGCTAAGTATTAATAATACTACACATAACATCTCTAGCTTAAGTTTGCTCAATAACTAGAGAGTATGCAAGTAATTTATTAATATATAAATGTCAGAGGATAACATTTATATTAAAGATTCATAATCTTCAATATATTTATTTGGGTGATATCGACTTATGGAATAGTGTATTTTTTATGAAATACCCTCGTGATTCAAGTATAAACACATCTGAAATCATGATAGACGTGTATTTACTCCTTAAATCTAATTTGGGTTTATTACAGTTTCACTTTTTATCATATAGTCATATTATATGTTTAATTCTAACACAACTTTTTATAATTTAATTAACTTATATAATAATATTATGTATAATATTATATTAGTTTTGTTAACTAAACCTAATTTAATTAATATAATTAATTAATTTATTATTTCATTCATTTTAAAAATTTTAAATTGAATATGTATACCATAACATTTATAGTTATACACATATATCTTAATATATATGCATTGTATTATTTGTTAATTAACATTTAAATAATTTATTTTAATTAAAATAATTTTAGGTAATTATTATTAATTTCAAAAATTATACATATATGTTACCTTAAACATTTAAAGATACTTTTACATATATTAATATATATATGTTAGTTAATTAATTAATTAATCCAATTAATTATTAATAATTTTCGAAAATAATTATTTTATTTTTAAAACAATTTTGAAAATTATTTTTTATCATTTATAAATTTTTTTTACTTATTTTAAATTTAATCTTTTTAATTTAATAGTTTATGTTAATTTCAAAATAGATTTTGAAAATCAGCCAAATGCCCAACTCAATTTGGTCCTTTACAATGGGCTAACCTTTTGGACTTATTCTAGCTAGTCAGGCCAGGACAATAGCAATAGAGGGGGTAATATTTAATTATTTAACCTCAAGCTTAGAAACTACTAATCTTAAATATCTAGTTCGTTTGCTACACTTTATCAGTTGACCCTAGAGTTGTTAATTTTAGACTGTAAATGATATTGGGCTTTGATACCATTGTTGAAACGGGACCACCACGTAGCGAATTAAATGCATGAATTTTAAAAAACTTTACCATTTTAGATCTTATTGGGCTTATGAAGTCTAAACTGATTTAGATCCAATCCAAATAATTTTTAAATAAAATCCTTATTTTAATTAATTAACTAGCATAAAGGTTTGATTTATTTATATTTGTGATATATAAGTATGTATGTGAATCAAATACACACATACGTGTATGTGCACGTGTAACATATAAATGTATACATGGTTTAACATGTCCGTATAAAGTGTTGGGATTTACACCGCAATAGACATATTAGTCTATTTATATACATGTTTTCTGTCTAATATTATTTTAAAGTATACTTATACATACATACATAGGTTTATATATACGTACAAATAAATAAAATATATATACTAATACAATTTTATATAAATATATTTTAAATGTAAACCAATTTATTATTTAAAATAGCTTAAAGAATATTCAAATTTGAAGTTAGATATAAATTCAAAATAATATCTCATTTGAAATTCAAATTTCAAACTAACATTATATATTTAATGAATATACATAAATATACAAGTATATATATGAATTAAAATATAAATTTTATGTTTCAAAAGAATATATAATATATATATATTAAATTTTATAAAATTCTAATTTATAGATATAAAATTACATAGTTTAAATGTAAAATAAAATGCAATTTTTTTGCCCAAAAATAGTATTTGATAAAATCAATTTTTTTTATTTTTTTAATTCGTACAATTTGAATAAAAATGTTTTATTGAATTTAATATCCGTCCAGATCTCTTAATTTTTTTTAAATTTTTGAATGTGGTTATATTATTTAAAATATACACATATATTTATGTATATATATTAATATATTATAATTAAAACTTAATGTATATAAAGATACACACACACACACATACACAGATGTTTATGTTTTGATTTCTGTTTAATATACATATACGTATATATAATTTTTAAAAATTTGTATAGGAAAATTTATGTATACGAAAATTTATTAGATAAATTATATATATAATAAATATAATATCAGTATAAAATTCAAATTAGGTTTAAAAATTATAATTATATTCAAAAAAATGGTTTTTTATTTAGCGTGGCTGAAAAAAAAATATGGATATGTAAAAGGTTTCTTTTTTAAGGACAAATACATACGTACATACACATAAAAGTACATACACATACATGCATACAGATACTTACATATACATGTACACACACACACATTTACACACACACATATATATACGTATGTATGTTGAGGTTTGACAAAAACGAATATATAAATTCGTGATATTATAAATTCTTATCTATATACATACAATGATATAAATAAGCGTATAATGAATAAATATAATATTAGATGTCACCTAACTACTGCCTTGATAGAGCACCTTGAATGTTGAATCAGATAAACTCATTGTGTAACACGTTTTAAAATAAACGGTAATTAATAAAGAAGTATTAAGGCTCAAAAATGGAATTTTTTCAAACGTCAGAATTTTGCCATTAAACTTGCACCATTGTTTTTGTGGTAATTTTATGAACAACTTTCATACATGGAATTTTGCGATTGGAGTTCAAACGAAGAAGTTATTAGCGTTTAAAGTTTTCGGAACGAAAATAATTAAATAGAAATAAAAAGAAATAAATAATATTAACCGCGTCCACCGGTCGACCCCCATCCTTAGGCCAGTCGACCACTAGTGATTTACCGCCTATAGTGGAGCGATCGACCGGTTTGAGTGCAGCGGCTAGGGTTGAACCTCGGTCAAACGGGCTGGATTATGTAATTTAAGTCTAACAGATACGATACATTCAAGCGCCGATAAATACAGGCCTAGCCCCTTACTTTTCTTCTCATTTTTTCTGATCAAAGCAGTAGTACCATTTTTCCTTCTCCACTATTTGTATTAGTTATAAAATATCGTATTATATGTATAAGCGGAGAAGGGTTGAAAATAAAAGAGAAGACGAGATGGAGAAAATCGATACCATGGAAAAGGTAAATTTTATAACTATAAATCTATATTATACTTAATTCAAATATCCTCTCAGATCTGTAATTCTAATGGGTATGTATATATCTTGTTACACATATCTTTGGATTGGAGAGGAAAAACGAGTCAATTAATGGATTAGATATGAATTTGGGAGATTTGGGAAGCTAGGAAGGCGAGTGAAAAATTATATGATAAATATACATTGAAATTTATATCATTGAGTTTTATTTAATTATTATGTCTACAAAATCTATGGACTTATTGGCTTAGAAAGAACATATTTACTTGAAATCTTCCTTAAATATTCTATAAGTTAGGTAATTGGAATAAGATTGGTATTTAGCCTTAATCTAGAAATTTGGAAATCAGTTCCTAAATTTGTTAAAGTAGAATGTTGATAAGATTACAAGATTTATTCCAGTTTTATGGCAATTGGGTTGTAAATTGTTAGTATAGATTTAGATTGCCTTAATTTGTTTTGAAATGTGAATTTCTATGTATTAATTTATTGGAAGCATTGTGGGTACAATTTAGTTGTATCTATTTCCATGTAATTTCCATAAATTATCCAATTCCAACTATGTGTAAAAAGTGCATCGTTTGAAATAACGAGGGATATACCAAAATGGAAAGAGATGTGTAATGTACAGATGTTCCCCTCCGTAGTTTGCATGGGCTATTTCAATAAAAGTAAAGAGATAATTTCTTGTAATTTTAAATGAAGCAAAAGTCTCACTTTTTGGTAATCTATGGAAAGTTATGACGGTAATCCTTTTTGGGAAGGATGACTCTAATATAATAAAATGTGGAAATAAACGCTCCTTACATAATGTACATATAATTGTATGTTTTAGAATTCCTAAGAATTTGAATTAATAAGTTAGAAGTAGGAACATATATATATATATATATATATATATATCATAATGGACCCGGGTTTTGATTTAGTCGAAATTCGGGCCCATTAAGGTACATGTTGTTATATTTGGTATTAGAGCTTAAGTTAGTCGATCATAGGAATTAGGATACACTGAGTGAACGTATTTGTATTTTACTCATATATATGTATATGTATATATATTCTACGCCAAACTATATGAATTCCGATTATAGAAGTAGTTGCGACTATATTTTAAAAGGAGGGATGAGGCAACTATGAGTTGGAACAATGAATGTAGTTAATTTACAAACTTACCCCGATTACCCCATGCAGTGTAGGCCGTACCAAAAGGCATTGACCAATAAGAGCATGAGCATGACATATAGAAAGACCCCGGAAGCTGGTTGATACTTGACTTCTTTGTTGGTCGTAAATTGCCCTATGACTGTGGATTTTGATGAGTTGCCGATTGAAGACGTACATTTCATCCAAACAGATTGGAAGTAAGAATATATATATTGCAAACATCCAGAAGTAAGATGTGAAAAATGATTGAGCAAGTTCCTACAAGAAGATGTACATTAACCACTACAAGAGGATAAACCGGGTTTTTATGAAGGTAGTAGAAAAGAAGAAAAGTCCAAGAGAATGGATGAATATAAGTCCATTTCTGAGTCCGACCCTATGTGAAGGAATTTAACAAAAATATTTTGAAAGTTTCTTGAAAATTTTTAAATGGTTTTCGAAGGATTTATTTTAATAGAAGGACCCTACCATTGAAAAGTCATTGTTTTGAAAAAGCAAGAAAATTTGAAAGTTTTAAAGGGCTATTTAGAAATTTCTAGTGAAGTTTAAAATTGGTTGGGTCAAAAAATTTCGATGTGAGGATTTTTGGTTTTTGAAATGAATGGAAAAGAGAGCGTATGTTTAGCTTAGTGATTTTTCCTATTTTTGTAAATTTGGAAGTTCCTTTTTAAAAATTCTTTCTAAGGGGTGGATAAATGGAATGGCACTTGATTGAAATATGGTAAAGAGAATAGAAGGATAAGAATGCTTGATAAGGAAGATAGGAAGAATACTCCCTTATAAGGAAGATACGGAGAGAACCAACTAAAATAGATTTATACATATCACTTTTCATGTTAATGAGGAAAAGCCTAATGACTAAAGCAGTATGCGAACACACTGCAATGAGTCAAAGGGGAAGACAATAAAAAGGGAAAAGAGCCACGTAAGGAGAAGCCACTTTAAGACAATCTAGGCAGGAGAAGTTTTAATAGTAGTATTATGAAATTTGAATAGAAATAGCGTTAGGAAAGATGCATAAGTGTAGGAAAATGGATAATTTACATAAACATATGCAATAATTGCGCATATCTTTCAGAAGTCCCTTTTGTGCTATTAGAATCTCTACTAAGGTTGAAAGCGGAATTAGCATGAGTAGTTGGAAAATAATAGAATGGAAGTTATCCTTGTCCACTCCAAGTTTTCACTGTTCAAAGTTGTAGAAGGCATTTTTGAAAAAAATGGTTTGGTATGGCAATTGAGTTTTTAAATGCAAATAAATATTTTAAGTTAAAATCCTACTTTTAACGAAGCAAATCTTTGAAAAAGGAAAGATGGTTAGAATGAGAAATTATTCATGACTCCTTTTGGAATCCAAGCATTTTTTGAAAATGGTTTCTAAGTTTATATTTTCAAAGATAATTTTTTTGTATTAGGTACTTTATAAATGTGAAGTTTTATTTTTATAAAGAGTGGTGAAAAACCAAACCAATTTTTGATATGGAGTAGATATGGACGACTGCCTTGGTAGGATAAAGGTCAAGGCTATGGATAAAATATCTATGAATGCTTGTAGGGTAGCAACAATGAATCCCCGTTTAATATAAGGAATATTGGTAAGAACCTAGGAAAGTTTTGATCAGACATGTGTGAAAACCATAAGAAGAACCCTCAAATGAATGGGGAATGACATCAAAGTAAACTTTTGCGAGTCCTAGGGTATACCTCCATGAAGGATCAAGGATAAGAAAGCAAGTACCAAAGTTTGAGAATACTATCGAGACTTTTTGATTGGAAAAAGATAGTATTATGATTAGAGAAAGGGTAATGAGATTACAAACACACATAGAGGGTTTTGGTTGACTTAAGATTAAAGAAGGCAAGATATGTGACGCCCCACCTCTATACCCACGCTAGCCAAGAACACTACGGTGTAGTGCTGTCAACTAGCACGGAGAATAAGGCTGTTGAGGAGCGACCATCTATGTAATTGCTTTGTGCGAGCACCGATATGTCAGATAATAAAACATTGCATTTCATCTTTAGAGGAAATCCGACATACCGATACAAACTCAAAGCTACTACACAGTGGCTATAATAGTTTAGGACAATAGATATAAAAATAACACAGATAACATAAATGCGGAATAAAGATGGAACGAAAAGTCTCATATATACAATAACTGATATCAGTTACAATACATTTGACACAACACAAATGATACAACTACAACTGTCGACTAAAGAAGTTATATATACAAGTACATTATCGACTAATATACATGAATACCTTATCATCTTAAAACAGACACACTGACTACTACAACAAGACGAAGACCACTTCAAATGATATAAAAAGTCTTCATAGCTCTAGCAGCAACCCAAAGCTAAAAATCTACAACCTGTAAATACTCGGTCTGACCCGAGTATTACATTCAAAAGAAAATAATACTCGGATCAGTCTAATTCAAAATCAGTTATTAGAGCATAGAAGCAATAATAATCAATCTCAATATAGGTGACAGTCATAGAAATCTCGTATATCCAACTCTCGATACGAGAATTGGATAACGGCAGATATAACACTAAACAGTGTTAATCCACAAAACAGAAACCCAAAGCAGTTTAAGCAATAGAAATGTCAATTTAAAAATATCAATGCTAATTGGCTGCAGTACACGCTAACGTGTACTGCCTCGCCAATACAGCCTACGAACTACGCAACAGGTCGATGAATTAAGAATAAAAGAGATATCGATTAAAATTTGTCAATTCTGTGTGGCTGCAGTGCACGCACGCGTGCACTGCCTCGCCACAACAGAGTATAAAGTCACCACAAGGGACAAGATCTCAACAATAAAGCAATGCAGCCACCACACATATTTAAGGGCAAGACTGCACAGTGAAACGAAACAGTGCAACCAATTAAAAGAGGCGACAAGTGATGCACAAATGAAAACATCACCAAAACAAGATAGGCTATAAGTCAAGTGCCATCATATAAGACAGCAAACACATGAATGTGCAAAAGTGAACATACATCTGTATACATACATGAAAGGATGTATACAAATGGTCAAGTGAAATGCAGACAACACCAAGTAATGGTGAAGTAAGTGAAACATCACAAGACCAGAAATTCCTAAAATCAAAGTCTACAAAGTCAACTGCAATTTCCAGAAATCACAGTGTCCAGAAAGAAGAAATCAACCAAGTGATCGAAGTCTAACAACTCAAGTCCAATTTGACTGAAGTTAAGCTACAGGCACACTATAATGCAGTCCTAGGGGAAGTGCATTTATCAAGTTCATCATGGAGCAAAAACGAGTGCAGTTCGAAGATAAAGCAGTGGTACAAATGGAATGAACAAGTCTCGAACTCAAAACAGTATAGCAATGCACAACTACAAAGCAACCAAGAAGTCTAACAACTCAAGTTCAATAAACAGTTTCAAGTATGCAAAGGAACATTGGAGTGTGAACCCAGACAACAAATGCAAAGACCAAGGAACTACAACAAGACATGAACAAATCTGACATGAACAAATATCTCCAGTAAACAGCATATTGAACAAGAGTGAATAATGTTGACTCAACAGTAACCAAGTACACAATGTAGACAATCGATAACCATTGTGGCAAGGAAAATATCGAACAGCAACTTCAGTTCAAAGTGGCCGAAGTTTATGTACAAATGTCAGCATGTATATATAAATATACAGTGGAAAACAATGCAAGTTACTGAACTAGACAGAGAGACAATCAAATAGATGCATGCAATTTTGAACAAGAATGAAGCAGTTTACAAACCATCAGGTATCAAAGCAGCAGTTTTGAAATCAATGCATCAGGGTTAAACTCGAATAACAGAGAAGATTGAAGCCGAAGTCGAGAAAATCACAGACACTAAAAGGTCAATGAAGCAATGAAGTTTCAAGTTTGAAGCCGTAGTAGTTTCAAAATATTCGAAAAACATTTTCATCGAACAAAATCAAATATACGATAGTGTCAAAATTGAAGAAGTCAGAGACGTCATGAACAACATATCAAGGTCAAGCCGTGATCATCAAGTAAAACAAATATACGCAATATATAGGTATATTGAACAAGTCAAGATTATCGCAAGCATCCAAGCATAATCGATCGGCAGAGATAAATTCAAATATATTATTGTGCGAACGAAAAAAATAGGGATTAAAACCTAAGTTGATCGAACCATCAATTACTAAATCACTTAAACCCCTAGTCAAGAAAATCGAACAACACGAACGCAGTCCAGATAATCATGTAACAGTTCGAATTAGATGTGAGTTTAACTCACCTTGCTTCGAAGCGGCGACGAGAACGGAGTCGTTTGATAATCTCACAATCACAAAGGCAAAAGCTCGAATCAACATCGGAACAGCATCGCAATTATCTCACAGAGGAGAACGAGCCAAAGCCCTAGTTTAGTTACACAGAGAATCGCCAGAGATCGAGCCAAAGCCCCAAAATTCCAGATTCGCCAGCAAAAAGAAAGAAAATCGAAGCCCTAATTTTAGAAGACGAGGGCGAAGATGATTCCGCCCTTTTATTTTCTTTCGTTCGTTTTTAGTTCTAGGTTTTAGAAAGTGAATCATGGGGAAAAGGGGACGGTCGCACTGCAATAAGAAGGGAACGGTATCGAATGAAAATATGGGCCGAAATTAACTTTTAAAGCCCAACCATAATTAATTAAAATTTTCTTTTCTTTTAAATGAATTCAACCGATTTAAAATATCAACAGTAATTAGCTACCAATTCAATCGTCTAATGACGATGATCAAATAATTGCGAAATCTCGGGTTGTTACAGACTTCCCTCCTTAAAGAAATTGCGTCCACGCAATCATAGGGAATAAATGGATAAAAGATAACAACCATAAGAGCATGGCAATGTCGAATGCATACGCAAAGCAAAGGTCAACAGGGGGAAGCATTAGAATTATGGAAGTATCAGATATAGGATCAAAAAGGTTCGACTGCTTCAAGTCAAAAGGGTCAACATCGTGGGGATCAAAGAATCAAGATCAGACGACAGTTAAAGCAGGAATCAATCGAGTTCCAGTATTTAAAAGAAAAGGAAAACAGAGCAGAATTCACATACTGCACGAATTGAATATGAGTAAAGCAAATTACTCACCTGAATCGACAGAGAAAAAGACGAAGCTCAAGTCTCAAAATCGCAAATATTCAATCATCAAAAATGATTATCGAATTTCACGAATATCTAATTATCAAAAACGATAATCAGAAACATAAATATTCGATTAATCAAATCGAAAAATATTTAATTATCTCAGACGATAATTAAATTTCACAAATATCTGATTATCAAAAACGATAATCAGAAATCACAAATATTCGATTATCAAATCGAAAAAATATTTAATTATCTCAAACGATAATCAAATTTCACAAATATCTGATTATCAAAAACGATAATCAGAAACACAAATATTCGATTATCAAATCGAAAAATATTTAATTATCTCAAACGATAATCAAATTTCACAAAAATCTGATTATCAAAAACGATAATCAGAAATCACAAATATTCGATTATCAAATCGAAAAATATTTAATTATCTCAAACGATAATCAAATTTCACAAATATCTGATTATCAAAAACGATAATCAGAAATCACAAATATTCGATTATCAAATCGAAAAATATTTAATTATCTCAAACGATAATCAAATTTCACAAATATCTGATTATCAAAAACGATAATCAGAAATCACAAATATTCGATTATCAAATCGAAAAAATATTTAATTATCTCAAACGATAATCAAATTTCACAAATATCTGATTATCAAAAACGATAATCAGAAACACAAATATTCGATTATCAAATCGAAAAATATTTAATTATCTCAAACGATAATCAAATTTCACAAAAATCTGATTATCAAAAACGATAATCAGAAATCACAAATATTCGATTATCAAATCGAAAAATATTTAATTATCTCAAACGATAATCAAATTTCACAAATATCTGATTATCAAAAACGATAATCAGAAACACAAATATTCGATTAATCAAATCGAAAAATATTTAATTATCTTAAACGATAATCAAATTTCACAAATATCTGATTATCAAAAACGATAATCAGAAACACAAATATTCGATTAATCAAATCGAAAAATATTTAATTATCTTAAACGATAATCAAATTTCACAAATATCTGATTATCAAAAACGATAATCAGAAATCACAAACATCTGATTATCAAAAACGATAATCAGAAGTCATAAATATTCAATTAACGAGTCCGGAATTAACCGAAGTAGTAAAAGTATGGTTTCATAGTCCGTACTTTTGCTAAATCGTTTAAATCTCTTTATCGTTTCCTTGAAAGTGCAGGATTGTGTGTTTTAAAAATAACATTTCACATTCTCAAACGGACAAGTCCGGAATTAAGCGAATCAGTAAAAGAAAGGGGTCATAGTCCTCGATTTTTCTGAAATGTTTAAATCGCTTCCTCGTTCTTTTGAAAATGTAAGCTGTAAAAATTTGAAAACAATTTTAATTTATATTTTTGAAACAACTTTTAAAAATAAAGAATTTTGAAAACGCGTGATTAAATTAGCAATATCAGTGTTGCGGGAGAACCGCTTGTAAATCCATTTCAAAATTGACGGTTACCGAAGTTAACACGTCAAAGTCTCATTAAAATAACTGACATCAAAATATAATACCAAATGAATTTTCATTCATCAAAGATGTCACAAGAATCTTCTCAAAGATAGAAAGGGATATCATACCCTAAACTTGTATTCATAACAAGTCAATAACACATGAATTCACCAATACACATAAATTGACGAAACTTGTCAATAGAAATCACGAAAATTGGTGAAGCACAAATTCTAGAAATCATCACAAGAAATCCAGAAAACACATGAAGGGGGGAAAAGGCCTAGCATAAAATGGGAGTACGAAAACTCCAAAACACCGGTATCACATGAACGAGACGCTATCTCATGGTGGCTAACCAATAAAGTTTCACACAGGAATGGTCCGAAGACCGTAGGGCGCTACCCTACAACAAAGCGGGGTCTAGTCTCCCTCGCAGACAAAGAGACATCGCATAATCGCTAGTCTAAATCATAAAAAGAAAAGGGGAAAGGCCTATCACAAAAATGGGAGTATGAAAACTCACCGACCGGTATCACATGACGAGACGCTATCTCATGGAAGCCATCCATTAAATTTTCACACAGGAATGGCCCGAAGACCGTAGGGCGCTACCCTACAACAAAGCGGGGTCTAGTCTCCCTCGCAGACAAAGAGACATCGCACAGTTGCTAGTCTAAATCATAAAAATCACACAAAGAGTATCCAGACAACCCTCAAAGCCCAAGAGATATGTGTGAGACGAAATCACACCGATGAGGCCTAGTCTAACCGTGCAATATGTGTGAGACGAAATCACACACTGGTGTCTAGACAATCCTCAAAGCCCAAGAGATATGTGTGAGACGAAATCACACCGATGAGGTCCAGCCTAAATCATAAAAATGATCGTCATGATCATAAAGAAGTGTCAATCACACCAAGCTAGTAAATATATGAGTTTAGCTTCATGTCCCATAACCACTTGCTTAACTTAAATATTTACGAACAAGCTGTAAATCTTCACTAGGAAATTGTCACGAAAAGGGTTCAATCGAACAAGTCCAGGAGTTAACCGACGAAGTAAACACAAGTGTTTCATACCACTTGTTTTACTAGGCCGTTTAATTCAATTTCTCATACGAGTGAAATAAAGGCTTGTATATATTAATAGATTGGAAAACGATTTAGGAAAAGAGCTTTGTAGTAAACTAATTTTTGAAATCGTTTGGAGAAAAGGATTTTAAAATTTACTACTAGTATAGAAAACCTTTATATTTTTAAAGTGACAAATCACAAAAATGATTGTAGAAACAATCAATCACAAGAATTCACATACGAAGATGTGAATGGAATCCAAAGAAATCGATACTGAATTTATTAAAATAGGGACACCCAAAAATTCCAGAAAATAGAAGTTATCAAAATCAATAAAGGTGATAACAACTAAATAGGAAAGAAGAATCGATAGCAACTGGAAAAACAAAGCAAAACGAGTAGAAATGCATAATTGACTTCAACAAAAGTAAGAATCAAGTCAATGTCGAAGCCAACAGTTAATAGCCGCAGTCGAGTACAAAATGAATCAATCATCATTATCAAAGAAACCAACGGCAAATAAAATCAGAGTCTTGAAAATCAAGAAATTAACAATTTCTCAAAAACAAAGTGACCGCAGTCGAATGGAATTCAAGATGAGGAAAACACAAAATATCAAGTTCAAAATCGTTGAGATTCGAACTAGATGTGAATGAGAAATCAAAATCACTCAATTTGCAACTGGTCCAGCTATTTTTCATCACAGTGTAACAGGTACACAATGACACTCATAGCATAGAACAAAAGTGGAACAAAGTCCAAAAGTCAAAACGGCTTTAATTTGCCAAATTAAAACAAAATTCAACATCGGCTAAATCAATTCAAAGCCGAAAACACAAGAATAAGCGTTAGGAATTCATACCTAACAGTCAAAAATAATCATATGTAAAGATGAGAGATAAAACATCGACAAATAGTTGTAACACATGCTCCATCTAAGTTATGTTTTATAATTGTCCTAGACCCCAGGCTCTGATACCAAGCTGTGACGCCCCACCTCTATACCCACGCTAGCCAAGAACACTACGGTGTAGTGCTGTCAACTAGCACGGAGAATAAGGCTGTTGAGGAGCGACCATCTATGTAATTGCTTTGTGCGAGCACCGATATGTCAGATAATAAAACATTGCATTTCATCTTTAGAGGAAATCCGACATACCGATACAAACTCAAAGCTACTACACAGTGGCTATAATAGTTTAGGACAATAGATATAAAAATAACACAGATAACATAAATGCGGAATAAAGATGGAACGAAAAGTCTCATATATACAATAACTGATATCAGTTACAATACATTTGACACAACACAAATGATACAACTACAACTGTCGACTAAAGAAGTTATATATACAAGTACATTATCGACTAATATACATGAATACCTTATCATCTTAAAACAGACACACTGACTACTACAACAAGACGAAGACCACTTCAAATGATATAAAAAGTCTTCATAGCTCTAGCAGCAACCCAAAGCTAAAAATCTACAACCTGTAAATACTCGGTCTGACCCGAGTATTACATTCAAAAGAAAATAATACTCGGATCAGTCTAATTCAAAATCAGTTATTAGAGCATAGAAGCAATAATAATCAATCTCAATATAGGTGACAGTCACAGAAATCTCGTATATCCAACTCTCGATACGAGAATTGGATAACGGCAGATATAACACTAAACAGTGTTAATCCACAAAACAGAAACCCAAAGCAGTTTAAGCAATAGAAATGTCAATTTAAAAATATCAATGCTAATTGGCTGCAGTACACGCTAACGTGTACTGCCTCGCCAATACAGCCTACGAACTACGCAACAGGTCGATGAATTAAGAATAAAAGAGATATCGATTAAAATTTGTCAATTCTGTGTGGCTGCAGTGCACGCACGCGTGCACTGCCTCGCCACAACAGAGTATAAAGTCACCACAAGGGACAAGATCTCAACAATAAAGCAATGCAGCCACCACACATATTTAAGGGCAAGACTGCACAGTGAAACGAAACAGTGCAACCAATTAAAAGAGGCGACAAGTGATGCACAAATGAAAACATCACCAAAACAAGATAGGCTATAAGTCAAGTGCCATCATATAAGACAGCAAACACATGAATGTGCAAAAGTGAACATACATCTGTATACATACATGAAAGGATGTATACAAATGGTCAAGTGAAATGCAGACAACACCAAGTAATGGTGAAGTAAGTGAAACATCACAAGACCAGAAATTCCTAAAATCAAAGTCTACAAAGTCAACTGCAATTTCCAGAAATCACAGTGTCCAGAAAGAAGAAATCAACCAAGTGATCGAAGTCTAACAACTCAAGTCCAATTTGACTGAAGTTAAGCTACAGGCACACTATAATGCAGTCCTAGGGGAAGTGCATTTATCAAGTTCATCATGGAGCAAAAACGAGTGCAGTTCGAAGATAAAGCAGTGGTACAAATGGAATGAACAAGTCTCGAACTCAAAACAGTATAGCAATGCACAACTACAAAGCAACCAAGAAGTCTAACAACTCAAGTTCAATAAACAGTTTCAAGTATGCAAAGGAACATTGGAGTGTGAACCCAGACAACAAATGCAAAGACCAAGGAACTACAACAAGACATGAACAAATCTGACATGAACAAATATCTCCAGTAAACAGCATATTGAACAAGAGTGAATAATGTTGACTCAACAGTAACCAAGTACACAATGTAGACAATCGATAACCATTGTGGCAAGGAAAATATCGAACAGCAACTTCAGTTCAAAGTGGCCGAAGTTTATGTACAAATGTCAGCATGTATATATAAATATACAGTGGAAAACAATGCAAGTTACTGAACTAGACAGAGAGACAATCAAATAGATGCATGCAATTTTGAACAAGAATGAAGCAGTTTACAAACCATCAGGTATCAAAGCAGCAGTTTTGAAATCAATGCATCAGGGTTAAACTCGAATAACAGAGAAGATTGAAGCCGAAGTCGAGAAAATCACAGACACTAAAAGGTCAATGAAGCAATGAAGTTTCAAGTTTGAAGCCGTAGTAGTTTCAAAATATTCGAAAAACATTTTCATCGAACAAAATCAAATATACGATAGTGTCAAAATTGAAGAAGTCAGAGACGTCATGAACAACATATCAAGGTCAAGCCGTGATCATCAAGTAAAACAAATATACGCAATATATAGGTATATTGAACAAGTCAAGATTATCGCAAGCATCCAAGCATAATCGATCGGCAGAGATAAATTCAAATATATTATTGTGCGAACGAAAAAAATAGGGATTAAAACCTAAGTTGATCGAACCATCAATTACTAAATCACTTAAACCCCTAGTCAAGAAAATCGAACAACACGAACGCAGTCCAGATAATCATGTAACAGTTCGAATTAGATGTGAGTTTAACTCACCTTGCTTCGAAGCGGCGACGAGAACGGAGTCGTTTGATAATCTCACAATCACAAAGGCAAAAGCTCGAATCAACATCGGAACAGCATCGCAATTATCTCACAGAGGAGAACGAGCCAAAGCCCTAGTTTAGTTACACAGAGAATCGCCAGAGATCGAGCCAAAGCCCCAAAATTCCAGATTCGCCAGCAAAAAGAAAGAAAATCGAAGCCCTAATTTTAGAAGACGAGGGCGAAGATGATTCCGCCCTTTTATTTTCTTTCGTTCGTTTTTAGTTCTAGGTTTTAGAAAGTGAATCATGGGGAAAAGGGGACGGTCGCACTGCAATAAGAAGGGAACGGTATCGAATGAAAATATGGGCCGAAATTAACTTTTAAAGCCCAACCATAATTAATTAAATTTTTCTTTTCTTTTAAATGAATTCAACCGATTTAAAATATCAACAGTAATTAGCTACCAATTCAATCGTCTAATGACGATGATCAAATAATTGCGAAATCTCGGGTTGTTACAAGATAGGTGGTAGGAAAGTTATTCCACCAAGTCAATTTTCTAATGAGTTATTCTAAATGTGTATAGCAATATTTCTTACCCATTGCAGTGTGGGAATGCACAATTTATCCCATAATTGGGTGTAATAATTGAACTAATAGATGAATCTTATTTATTAGAAGCCAAGAAGGTGAGTTAAGATATGTGGGTTATAGTAGAATGACATACTGGAAATGTCCATCTCAATTGAGTAAGAAGCAATTGGGTCATAACATCATTACTACTAGTTGATATTGAAGGGCAACTTCTAGCAATTGTTTCTTTTAGGATATTTAAGTTGTAATCGCTAATTGTCTCCCTTCGGATATTGGAAAAGCGTATGATATGATATGAGATATGTTCCTATTTTATTATTATGTGAATTTTCTGGATGAGCTGTGACCGTCATATATATTGGGAAATGGTGTAAATAAGGAAATCTCATAAGGACACTTTACTAGCGATGAATGTAATTAAAGATGAAAGTTTATAAAATAAATTAGGAAATTAAATTAGCAACCGAAGGTAGGGAATGCCTTAATACCAAAAACTTTAGAATTTTGGAAAAAAATAAATTTTAGGAGGGAAGGACACGGAAAGGTTGTTTCAAAACTATGGGTCACTATCCCTATGCCTTAAAAGATAAAATTTATAAATATACTTATGTGTTATTGTTGTTTCGAAATAGGAGGAAAAGTTTTAAAAATCTAAGATTAACTGCACAATATTATGGTCAATCATATGCATTAACTCACTAATTGAGTCCCGATTATGTTAAGATGTGGCTTGATTTTTTTAAGGATGAAGAGGCAAATATTTTGGAAAACTGTGTTCATTTTTTTTAAAAATTGTGTTCAAATGTTTTTGGAAAGTTGTGTTTAAATGCTTTTGCAAAGTTGTGTTTAAATTCTTTTGAAAAACTTTTTTTAAATAATTTTGAAGATTAAATTTTCAAACTATTTTGTAAGTTTGATTAGAAGGGGAATTTTTTTTATGGATAATGAGAGAATTTCAAATTTTCAAGTACCATATGCTTGGCGTAGGGAGTGTCGACGTGTAAGTGAACATGGATTTTAATCTCCGACAAGGGTGACAGTATACAAAACATAGAGAATAGCAAGGAAAAAAGCTGTCTTAACTTTGGAATTTTGATTTCTATACCTTGTTGATAGGGAACATAACTTGCATTTAAAACAATTTCGTTTTAACATCCAAAAATAAACCTTCTTATGTATAATTGAATTTGGAAAAGTTGGAAGGGATTTGGGGGCAAAGGAGAAGGTTACAAGGTATAACAGAATAGGTATCCACAAGGAGGAAATGTAAAGTTTTCCATCTAAATTTCTTTTTTTTGCATAGGAATATAGATCTAGGAAAATTGCATTTTAAATTTTTTGGATGTTAGAAGCTGTGTGTTAGGTACTGCATGGTAGGGATTGTATGAAAAATTGGATGAACTATACTCCTATTCGTAGGAGTGTGGAAATTGTTGTGTCAAAACACGAATTTTGCTTTTTGAAAACTTTCATACATATAGTACTGTCAGTATATATAGGTTGTTTGCATTATGTTTTCAGAATTGTTTTAAAAGAATGCATTCATATATGATGCACCGATTTAGAATTATTAAGCATGCATATCATATATGTTGTGATACACCATGCACTTGTACACGATTGACTGCAAAATTGGTCGTACACTAATTGATTTGATAGTTTAGATAGTTACGCATTATGTTACATGATTTAAACCTTGGGGAATTTTGGGGCTGAAATTCATTTAAGGGGGATGGAAGAGAATGTAACATCCCGTAAAATTAACGGTGATTAATATATTTTTAAGGCCACGAAACTTGCATCATTGTGTTTCTGGCAATTTTCTAAACAAATTTCATATATGTAATTTTACGATCGAAGTTCAAACGAAGAAGTTATTAGTGTTTGAAGTTTTCAGAATGAAAATAACTAAATAGGAACAAAAAGAAATAAATAATATTAACCACGTTAACCCCACCTGTTGACCCCCCACCTTGGGCCGGTCGACTGCCTATAGAGAGCGATCAACCGATTGAGTGCGATGGCTTGGGTTGAACCTCGGTCAAACTGTCCCGATTTAATTAATCTAAATCTAATGGATACGTACGATTCATTCAAGCACTATAAATATAAGCCTAGCCTCTCACTTTTCTTCTCATATTTTCGGATCAAAGCAGCGGAGCTCTGTCATTTTCCCTTCTCCACTATTTCTACTAATTATAAAATATTATATTATATGTACATATAATCGGAGAATGGCAGAAAATAAAAGAGAAGAAGAGATGGAGCAAATCAATACCACGAAAAAAGGCAAATTTTATAATTATAAATCTATATTCCACTTATTTCAAATTTCCTCTCAGATATAAAATTCTAATGGGTATGTATATGTCTTATATATATATATAGTTGAATTGGAAAGGAAAAATGAATGAATTAAAGGAATGATTCAGATTTGGGAGATTTGGAAAGCTAGGAAGGCGAGTAGGAAATCATAAGATTTATATATAACATTGAAATTCATATCATTGAGTTCTATTTAATTATTATGCCTATGCAAGATCTGTGGAGTTGTAGGCTTAGAAAGAACGTATTCACTTGAAATCTCTCCTATATATTCTATAAGTTAGATAATTGGAATATGAATGGTATTTACGCCATAATCTAAAAATTTGAAAATCAGTCCCTAAATCTATTAAAGTAGAATGTTGATAAGATTGCAATATTTATTCCAGATTTATGATAATTGGGTTGTAATTTGTTAGTATAGATTTAGATTGCCCTAATTTGTCTTGGAATGTGAATTTCTATGTTTTAATTTATTGGGAGCATTAGGAGTACAATTTAGTTGTATCTGTTTCCATGTAATTTCCATAAATTATCTAATTCCAACTATGTTCAAAAAGTGCGTCGTTTGAAATAATAAGGAGCATACGAAAAAGAAAGAGATGTGTAAAGTATGGATGTTCTCCTCCGTAGTTTGCATTGTCTATTTCAATATGTGAAAAGAGATAATTTCTTGTAATTTCCAATGAAGCAAAAGTCTCACTTTTGGATAATTTATGGAAAGTTATAACAACAATCCTTTTTAGGGAAGGATAACTCTAATATATTAAAATGTGGAAATAAATGTTCCTTACATAATTTACGTAGTATGTTTTGGAATTCCTAAGCATAGGAATTAATAAGTTAGAAATAGGAACACACACACACACATATAAGCAACAACCTGAAATTTAGTGATATCTTAATTTGACATTTCAAAATATTTTTGCAAATAAAAACAATTATTTTATAATTTTTGAAAATCAAAACGTAATGCTTTTTTAAAATGAAAAATCGTTATAAGAATAAAATAATATTTGGATAACACATCTCGAGTGGATTTTTAAACGGGTGTAAAATGTTAGTTTAAAAATGGTTCGAGTTTTTGGGCGGTTAGGGGTACCAATTTATTTAAGAATAAGAAGAAAGTTTGAAATTTTCCTCCTCTTTTATTGGACCACCATTTTCATTCTTGTCCTTATCCTATCTAAGCTTACACCCTAGGCTTCCTTCTCCCGTTGGACTACTCTTTTCATCCTTATCCTAATACTTAAGCTTACACCTTAAGTCTCCTTCTCCCAAGTATACAAATACCCAAGTCCATATCTCATTTTAAATCATTTACAAACTAAAGTAAGAAACCAAATACATCTTCATCTTCAGGGCAACCAAGGTTTCCATTTGCTTCATCAAATCAAAAGATTTTAAGTTTTGGAAGTGAGTAAACTTCTCCTACCTCTACTACTGCATAATTGAAATTAAAGCATAATCCGTAGAATTGTGTATAAATCAAGGGTAGTGTGTTCCCATTTGTTTTGCTCTGCTATTATTTATTCTGTTATTTTATTTTTGCAAGGGTAGGTTCTGCCACCCCTCACTTTGTACATTTTATTTTTGCAAGGGAAGGCTCTGCAACCATCACACTCTGTTATTTTATTTTTGCAAGGGTAGGCTCTGCCACCACCGCACTCTATTATTTTATTTTTGCAAGAGTAGGCTCTCTCGCCACTGCATTCTATTATTTTATTTTTGTGAGGGAAGGCTCTACCGCCACCGCATTCTGTTAATTTATTTTTGCAAAGGTAGGCTCTACCACCACTACATTTAGTATTTTATTTTTGCAAAGGAAGGCTCTGCCACCACTGTATTCTGTTATTTTATTTTTCAAAGGTTAGGCTCTGCCACCACCGCATTTATTTATTTTATTTTTCCATAGGTAGGCTCTGGTACCGTTGTATATTTAAATATATTATGAAATGTTAATTATTTACATATATTGTTATGAACAGTTGATCATGTATGTTATTTGAAAAAAGTAAGAATATTGTGATTTAAACTTGTAAACCTTTGGTGACACCAAATAATGATGGTTAGGTGTATCGTATATAAAAGGGTAAAATGATATATAATGTGGTAAACCCTTAGTGACATAAGTTTAATGACAGTTAGGTGGGATTACTGTTAGATTGGAATTTAAATATATTAAACCTTTTAGTGACACCGGGATAACGACAGTTAGGTGGGATTACTATCGTATTACACTTGTGAAATAGGTTAAATATTGTAAATAGATCGATGAGTGCTATACCAGATAGAGCCAGTATCCATCCTAGCTGGATTGACTTAAGGTAGCACCCTAAGTGTGGCATCCTTGCCCTAATGTCACTAGTCCAACGATCTGCTGTACGGGCATTAAGCGCTATGGCTATATGACTTAAATGAGATGGTGGATAGAGGAGTGTTTTCATGTAGGCTAGAAAGACTAGGGAGGGTTATGTACACTAATGTAGATCGTGTGGTTGCACCTACAATGCTAATTTATAGGTGATATTCATTATCACTAGGTGTTAATTCAGTTTCTGGTATATTGAGTCGTAGGTGGTATCGGGTATCATTGGGTGTCAATTCAAATTTTGGTGGTTGAACAAATTTACCACTATTATATGATTAATTTTAGTGAGTCTGCGGAATAGTGATCTTAAGGCTAAATTAACACTAGGGGGGTTAAATAGTGTTTAATGGATTATATGAATATTTTTCAAATTCTTTAAGATTCTACTTGGAATGATGAAATTAACAATCATAGAATTAAAGTGCAGATAAAAGTAAATACAGTAAAAGTAAAAAAGGAAAGAACACACCAGGATTTTATACTGGTTTGGAGTTACTCTACATCCAGTCTCGCACAATTCCTTATACGGATTTCTTTTCAACTAGTAAATGCAAATACAATCTTGATTTCAAGGCTACGAGACACACCTTTCAGAATCCCGACCTCTGGGTAGAGTCACTTAATTTTCGGGCTATAAACACACCCACTATATTTACAAGCTACAAGCACACCCACTAGATTTACTAGCTACTAAGCATACCCAATTGATTTTATGGGCTACAATCACACCCACAAGTATAGCAGTATGATTTGATAGAGTTTTACAGACTCAGATCTTCGTTCATGATTACAATTGATTCTATAACTCTTGAATAGCACTTTGATCTTGGTTTGAGTGAGAGAGATGAGAGAAATAAAAGAGTTGATGAAGGAGAATCAAACTAGTGATGATTGAATTTGATTCTGGTTGAATTTCAACAGAGTTTGGGTATATTTTGATTTAGAAAATGAGAGAGTGGAAGGAGAAGAGATGAATAATAAAATGATTATTAAAAATTCGTTTGGAAGTCTGGTATTTATAGAGGAACAACGATCATATCCATTCGTGAAGAGACTTCTTTTGAAATTTAAATTTTGAAAAACTCTGCCACTTTGTCGACATACATTCATAGAGTATGCCAACAAACTCTTTTTAAAATGTAAAAATAGTTTAAAACATTATTTTGAAAACTCATTGTTTGTAAAATAGTTTGATACTTTTTAAAATCATTTAAGCATAGTTTATACATATTTTAATCATAATAAAACTCAATATAATAATTTTGAATTTTTTTGCAAATAATATATATAAAATCAATATTATCATAACTTATTATAGTATAAACAAAATTTCAATATATATATAAACTTAAAAACACTAAAATAATTTCTGTATAAGTATAAGAGACTGAAAATTATTTTGAGAAATATTTTGAAAAGATTAGTTTAAAACCAAGATATTTGAAAAACAATTTAAAACAAAATTAGAGAAGGGGAGAGAGATGAGGAAAGTGCTATCAAGGTTTTAACATAAATTCTACGACTCTATAACTTATCTAGAATATCTTGAAACCTTGAACTCTCCAATACTCATGAGTCTTCATTCTCCAACTCTTGAAACTCTATATTAGCAACTTGAATCTACTCTTAATATTGTACAGTCTTCTTAATCAACACCTGTCTAATATCCTACAGTATATACTATATGTAAGTTGATAAAACATTAGAATTTATATTTTATATAATGTCTGTAGTTGTTATCATCAAAACCAATACCTATGGTACTAAGAATCTCCCCCCTTTTGATGATGAAAACTCTATATATAAAATATAATATAACTCCCCCAGGGTTACAAAACTCCCTCTAAATCTATGCCTAGATTTGATATATTTCTCCCACTTTGTCATCAACAAAAATAACCACCTAAAACTATAACTCTAACACTAACTCTTACTCTAACTCTAACCAAGGTTTTAAGTCTCGCTCATCTCGGGCGAGATCTCGTTTTCAAGCCTGGGCGATTCGAAACAACTAATTTCGTTTGAATCTCGTCTGACCCAAATCTCGGACGAGATTTCAGTATCTCGTCTGGTATCTCGGACGAGATTTAACAGTGAGATATCGGCCGAATTTTTGAATTTTGGAAAAAATCAACTCTTTTTCCGTATTGGGCTAGCTCATCCTTTACCTTAATTTAAGCCTTCTTAATTGTACTTTTTTAACCCTTATTTCTTATATAAATCTCATTTAATCTTCGTCTCTTATTTTACGGCAGTGACAAGTGTAAGAAGATGATAAAATCTACATCGATTATGGTAAGTATTTCACTTTATGATTTTCATTTAGGTTTCCGATCCAAATTAATTTACATCCGATTTCATTTTTCTTTTTTCGACACTTTCTTGAGTTTTTTTCCTAACCCTATTTTTTTGCGGCTATAAATTTTGGGCTTCACTTATTTAACTTTATGTTCTAAATAGATTCCCAATTTGATTTCATTTAGTCTTTGCTGCTATAATTTTTTTCCTCAAGGCTTATTTTTAAGCAATAAAGGAATTCTCTTTCATCTATTAATTTCATTTGATGATTACATGTTCATTCGTCCATCATTTTTTTGCTTTTCTTATAATATTACTAAATGTTTGAAATTGTTTGTACTATGTATGCTATTTTCTACATTTGTTTGAAATATCTATGCTATTAGTTGCTTAATGAAATTTTGTTTGCTAATAATTAAATACTATAATCAAACATAGAATATCTTAATTCTACTTGTAGACTTTTGTATTTGAAGTTATAAAATTAAGATTTCCCTTGCAGCACTATAAATCATAAAAGGTAGAAATGAGACATTATATTGTGTAGGAAAGTTAAGTGAATGATCAAACAAAGTAAAGGTGCATATGTTATGGTTTGTTTCTTGTCTACTTTATCTCATATGATATTATATTGAACATTATTCATGAAATCTAGTTATTTGTTTATTTTACATGATACAAGTGATATTTTTCCATACTAAATTACTAATGATAAGCGTGTGATATATTCAAGGTAAGTGCATAGTGTTTTCCTTAAGGTAGTGACTAGTATTATAAATTTAGGTGTATGAAAACTAATTTTTGACATGACATATACTCCGAGATAACTCCGAAATGAATTTTGGAAACCGAGATGTAAATCTGAGATGGACGACCGAGATGCACTCATCTCGTTCGAGATCTCACCCGATACGAGATAAGCTATCTAAATTCTTCGAGACGAGACGTGACCGAAATCCGAGATTTAAAAACTTGACTCTAACCCTAACTCCTAATAAATAAGATTGTAATGACCCACTATTTTGGACCATTCAAATCAACAATAATCCACACATGTCAGACTTAAATAATGCAAAATAACATATTGTAATAAAATTTGGAGAAAATAAAACCAATCACAGACACAGAATATCAGAATAACTCGCAACGAAAAATAAAATAAATAGTGGTTCATGAAGCCACTACAATACATAGTCTCAAAACAAATTCAAAATACAAGGTTTGAAAAACAGATACAATAGAAGTCTGAATACATAAGCATAGTAGAGATCCCAAATACATATGTCTCTAATACAAAGCTAACATAGAAATACTGAATGGAAATAGATAGCAACTAGATAAAAGATGATCTCCGGCAGTCCTAGCTCCAGAAGGTGAGATCCAAAGCTGATACTCAGGCTGACCCGAGCGTAAATAAAACACAAATACTTGAGTCAGGACATACATACTTATACAATGTAAACCAACTCAAGTGAACTGTAATAAAAGGTACAAGTAACTTAAAGAATGCTTGGGATCGTCCATTCTTTAAGGATCCGTTAAACTATCTACTATGTAGTAATATTCGTTATTATAATAATGTCTAATTATAAAATAAAAATACTTTTAAATAGCATAAAGGCTTTACATTTTCCCCCTTAACACGTAATAGGCCCAGTAGTCTTTTATTGGACCACCATTTTCATTCTTGTCCTTATCCTATCTAAGCTTACACCCTAGGCTTCCTTCTCCCGTTGGACTACTCTTTTCATCCTTATCCTAATACTTAAGCTTACACCTTAAGTCTCCTTCTCCCAAGTATACAAATACCCAAGTCCATATCTCATTTTAAATCATTTACAAACTAAAGTAAGAAACCAAATACATCTTCATCTTCAGGGCAACCAAGGTTTCCATTTGCTTCATCAAATCAAAAGATTTTAAGTTTTGGAAGTGAGTAAACTTCTCCTACCTCTACTACTGCATAATTGAAATTAAAGCATAATCCGTAGAATTGTGTATAAATCAAGGGTAGTGTGTTCCCATTTGTTTTGCTCTGCTATTATTTATTCTGTTATTTTATTTTTGCAAGGGTAGGTTCTGCCACCCCTCACTTTGTACATTTTATTTTTGCAAGGGAAGGCTCTGCAACCATCACACTCTGTTATTTTATTTTTGCAAGGGTAGGCTCTGCCACCACCGCACTCTATTATTTTATTTTTGCAAGGGTAGGCTCTCCCGCCACTGCATTCTATTATTTTATTTTTGTGAGGGAAGGCTCTACCGCCACCGCATTCTGTTAATTTATTTTTGCAAAGGTAGGCTCTACCACCACTACATTTAGTATTTTATTTTTGCAAAGGAAGGCTCTGCCACCACTGTATTCTGTTATTTTATTTTTCAAAGGTTAGGCTCTGCCACCACCGCATTTATTTATTTTATTTTTCCATAGGTAGGCTCTGGTACCGTTGTATATTTAAATATATTATGAAATGTTAATTATTTACATATATTGTTATGAACAGTTGATCATGTATGTTATTTGAAAAAAGTAAGAATATTGTGATTTAAACTTGTAAACCTTTGGTGACACCAAATAATGATGGTTAGGTGTATCGTATATAAAAGGGTAAAATGATATATAATGTGGTAAACCCTTAGTGACATAAGTTTAATGACAGTTAGGTGGGATTACTGTTAGATTGGAATTTAAATATATTAAACCTTTTAGTGACACCGGGATAACGACAGTTAGGTGGGATTACTATCGTATTACACTTGTGAAATAGGTTAAATATTGTAAATAGATCGATGAGTGCTATACCAGATAGAGCCAGTATCCATCCTAGCTGGATTGACTTAAGGTAGCACCCTAAGTGTGGCATCCTTACCCTAATGTCACTAGTCCAACGATCTGCTGTACGGGCATTAAGCGCTATGGCTATATGACTTAAATGAGATGGTGGATAGAGGAGTGTTTTCATGTAGGCTAGAAAGACTAGGGAGGGTTATGTACACTAATGTAGATCGTGTGGTTGCACCTACAATGCTAATTTATAGGTGATATTCATTATCACTAGGTGTTAATTCAGTTTCTGGTATATTGAGTCGTAGGTGGTATCGGGTATCATTGGGTGTCAATTCAAATTTTGGTGGTTGAACAAATTTACCACTATTATATGATTAATTTTAGTGAGTCTGCGGAATAGTGATCTTAAGGCTAAATTAACACTAGGGGGGTTAAATAGTGTTTAATGGATTATATGAATATTTTTCAAATTCTTTAAGATTCTACTTGGAATGATGAAATTAACAATCATAGAATTAAAGTGCAGATAAAAGTAAATACAGTAAAAGTAAAAAAGGAAAGAACACACCAGGATTTTATACTGGTTCGGAGTTACTCTACATCCAGTCCCACACAATTCCTTATACGGATTTCTTTTCAACTAGTAAATGCAAATACAATCTTGATTTCAAGGCTACGAGACACACCTTTCAGAATCCCGACCTCTGGGTAGAGTCACTTAATTTTCGGGCTATAAACACACCCACTATATTTACAAGCTACAAGCACACCCACTAGATTTACTAGCTACTAAGCATACCCAATTGATTTTATGGGCTACAATCACACCCACAAGTATAGCAGTATGATTTGATAGAGTTTTACAGACTCAGATCTTCGTTCATGATTACAATTGATTCTATAACTCTTGAATAGCACTTTGATCTTGGTTTGAGTGAGAGAGATGAGAGAAATAAAAGAGTTGATGAAGGAGAATCAAACTAGTGATGATTGAATTTGATTCTGGTTGAATTTCAGCAGAGTTTGGGTATATTTTGATTTAGAAAATGAGAGAGTGGAAGGAGAAGAGATGAATAATAAAATGATTATTAAAAATTCGTTTGGAAGTCTGGTATTTATAGAGGAACAACGATCATATCCATTCGTGAAGAGACTTCTTTTAAAATTTAAATTTTGAAAAACTCTGCCACTTTGTCGACATACATTCATAGAGTATGCCAACAAACTCTTTTTAAAATGTAAAAATAGTTTAAAACATTATTTTGAAAACTCATTGTTTGTAAAATAGTTTGATACTTTTTAAAATCATTTAAGCATAGTTTATACATATTTTAATCATAATAAAACTCAATATAATAATTTTGAATTTTTTTGCAAATAATATATATAAAATCAATATTATCATAACTTATTATAGTATAAACAAAATTTCAATATATATATAAACTTAAAAACACTAAAATAATTTCTGTATAAGTATAAGAGACTGAAAATTATTTTGAGAAATATTTTGAAAAGATTAGTTTAAAACCAAGATATTTGAAAAACAATTTAAAACAAAATTAGAGAAGGGGAGAGAGATGAGGAAAGTGCTATCAAGGTTTTAACATAAATTCTACGACTCTATAACTTATCTAGAATATCTTGAAACCTTGAACTCTCCAATACTCATGAGTCTTCATTCTCCAACTCTTGAAACTCTATATTAGCAACTTGAATCTACTCTTAATATTGTACAGTCTTCTTAATCAACACCTGTCTAATATCCTACAGTATATACTATATGTAAGTTGATAAAACATTAGAATTTATATTTTATATAATGTCTGTAGTTGTTATCATCAAAACCAATACCTATGGTACTAAGAATCTCCCCCCTTTTGATGATGAAAACTCTATATATAAAATATAATATAACTCCCCCAGGGTTACAAAACTCCCTCTAAATCTATGCCTAGATTTGATATATTTCTCCCACTTTGTCATCAACAAAAATAACCACCTAAAACTATAACTCTAACACTAACTCTTACTCTAACTCTAACCAAGGTTTTAAGTCTCGCTCATCTCGGGCGAGATCTCGTTTTCAAGCCTGGGCGATTCGAAACAACTAATTTCGTTTGAATCTCGTCTGACCCAAATCTCGGACGAGATTTCAGTATCTCGTCTGGTATCTCGGACGAGATTTAACAGTGAGATATCGGCCGAATTTTTGAATTTTGGAAAAAATCAACTCTTTTTCCGTATTGGGCTAGCTCATCCTTTACCTTAATTTAAGCCTTCTTAATTGTACTTTTTTAACCCTTATTTCTTATATAAATCTCATTTAATCTTCGTCTCTTATTTTACGGCAGTGACAAGTGTAAGAAGATGATAAAATCTACATCGATTATGGTAAGTATTTCACTTTATGATTTTCATTTAGGTTTCCGATCCAAATTAATTTACATCCGATTTCATTTTTCTTTTTTCGACACTTTCTTGAGTTTTTTTCCTAACCCTATTTTTTTGCGGCTATAAATTTTGGGCTTCACTTATTTAACTTTATGTTCTAAATAGATTCCCAATTTGATTTCATTTAGTCTTTGCTGCTATAATTTTTTTCCTCAAGGCTTATTTTTAAGCAATAAAGGAATTCTCTTTCATCTATTAATTTCATTTGATGATTACATGTTCATTCGTCCATCATTTTTTTGCTTTTCTTATAATATTACTAAATGTTTGAAATTGTTTGTACTATGTATGCTATTTTCTACATTTGTTTGAAATATCTATGCTATTAGTTGCTTAATGAAATTTTGTTTGCTAATAATTAAATACTATAATCAAACATAGAATATCTTAATTCTACTTGTAGACTTTTGTATTTGAAGTTATAAAATTAAGATTTCCCTTGTAGCACTATAAATCATAAAAGGTAGAAATGAGACATTATATTGTGTAGGAAAGTTAAGTGAATGATCAAACAAAGTAAAGGTGCATATGTTATGGTTTGTTTCTTGTCTACTTTATCTCATATGATATTATATTGAACATTATTCATGAAATCTAGTTATTTGTTTATTTTACATGATACAAGTGATATTTTTCCATACTAAATTACTAATGATAAGCGTGTGATATATTCAAGGTAAGTGCATAGTGTTTTCCTTAAGGTAGTGACTAGTATTATAAATTTAGGTGTATGAAAACTAATTTTTGACATGACATATACTCCGAGATAACTCCGAAATGAATTTTGGAAACCGAGATGTAAATCTGAGATGGACGACCGAGATGCACTCATCTCGTTCGAGATCTCACCCGATACGAGATAAGCTATCTAAATTCTTCGAGACGAGACGTGACCGAAATCCGAGATTTAAAAACTTGACTCTAACCCTAACTCCAAATAAATAAGATTGTAATGACCCACTATTTTGGACCATTCAAATCAACAATAATCCACACATGTCAGACTTAAATAATGCAAAATAACATATTGTAATAAATTTTGGAGAAAATAAAACCAATCACAGACACAGAATATCAGAATAACTCGCAACGAAAAATAAAATAAATAGTGGTTCATGAAGCCACTACAATACATAGTCTCAAAACAGATTCAAAATACAAGGTTTGAAAAACAGATACAATAGAAGTCTGAATACATAAGCATAGTAGAGATCCCAAATACATATGTCTCTAATACAAAGCTAACATAGAAATACTGAATGGAAATAGATAGCAACTAGATAAAAGATGATCTACGGCAGTCCTAGCTCCAGAAGGTGAGATCCAAAGCTGATACTCAGGCTGACCCGAGCGTAAATAAAACACAAACACTCGAGTCAGGACATACATACTTATACAATGTAAACCAACTCAAGTGAACTGTAATAAAAGGTACAAGTAACTTAAAGAATGCTTGGGATCGTCCATTCTTTAAGGATCCGTTAAACTATCTACTATGTAGTAATATTCGTTATTATAATAATGTCTAATTATAAAATAAAAATACTTTTAAATAGCATTAAGGCTTTACATTTTCCCCCTTAACACGTAATAGGCCCAGTAGTCTATCCAGTATTAGCATACTCCCAGATCGGGGGCTACCCTCAATACTCCACAGGCTACGGGAGAAATCCAAACTCGTAGTAAAACTCGATATGGTAGGTGACACGGCACAACAATGCAATGCCAGGGTAGATATACCAATTACGCATCCGGGCTGGTGGAAATGCATAGCAGCCACTACTACCCACCTCGAACCACACTCCCAAATCAAGGGGTGCACCCAATCAATCACAAAAGTAATAGAATGGTATCGAAGAAGTGTGTCCGATCAGAGGTGCTACCTCATTGGCCCGAGAATCGCTCCTGTTTTAGCCACCTTATGCCAACTCACGGGAGTTGGGTCCACACAAATATACCTTTAGGATCGTCGCCACAATCCTACTTCATTCTGGAATCTCCACCGCGTACACAGTTGTTAAAGTGGTTTTCGGTATCGACAGAGATTATGTCCATATCCGATCCCGGTCTCTTTAACAACCAATCGTTATTATAACCCGTGGTTATAAATTTCAAAATAGTTTATATTTCAAATCAAAATACTTCATTTAAACCATTTAAAAATAAAGTCATTATACCTTTAAATCAAATATTCAATTCCCAAAAAATTTAGCCTTTTCTGAGTTCATTTATTCATTTAAAATACTTTAAAACATTGAAATTTCAGCTTTCACAGCAATTAGAAAATGCTGTGGTAAGTTACATTTGAAAACAATTCAATTCAGCAAAGACAGCATTTATAAACTGCTGTAGTAGTTCAGTTACATTTGAAAACAAGTTCAGTTCAGAAGAGACAGCATTTCAAAACTGCGGTAGTAGTTCAGGGTTCAAGTTGGAAAATCTTAATTTCAGCCAACTGCAGCACTTAACAAGTGCTACAATAGCTCTTTTATTAGTTTTAGGTTCAAGTTTAGTTTCTGCAACTACAGCACTTACAAAGTGCTGCAATAGCCCTTAGTTAATTTTAGCCTTTAGTTCATTTGCATCAACCACAGCACTTACAAAGTGCTGCAGTATCATTTACTTCAGATTTTAAGTTAATTTTCAGAAATGATAGCATTTCTGAAGTGCTACTAAATGAATTTCCAGATTTTCAATAGAATTCCAGCCACAAATAAACTTCAATTTAAATCATTTTAACTTATAAAAAATCACAATTTTCCACTTCAAAAATGTACATTTAAATACCCTTTAATTTAAAATTTAATAAAGGAAAATTTTACAATAATTATCAAATTTTTTAATAATTCACTTATTAAATTCAAGTGTACAATTTTCCCATTCTTTGCATTTTTAACAATTTATCTTTACACTTAATTTTATATTTCCATTTCAAAATAAACTTAATTTCCACTTTTATTTAATTAACTTAAACTTCCATAAAAAATCAAATCACAAATTCCAAATTAAGTTATGTTTTAAATCATAATTTTTCCATTCATTTATTTAACATTTTTAATACATAGGAAAGTCATTATCACTTTATTTAATCATTTTAAATTCAATTTAAATCAAATTATCATATTTTTACATTTTAAAATACTTAAAATTTTCCAGAAAAATATATAAAATAACCACGGGTCTGTATAATATTTTCTAACCTAAGTTAAGTGATACGGATAATATATCATTTCAATCTGTAATTTGCAAAGAAAAATCCGGGTTCTATCATTTCAAACCCGCAATCCCAAGTTAATAAAATAAATAAAAATCGCTCAGGCCTATCATTTCAGCCTATAACGATTTTTCCCTATTCTAAAGTCCGTTCGGGTATGTATCATTTCAACCCATAGCGATTCTATTCTACAGGGAACTTGCAGTGTGAGAAACAGAATAAAATAAACAATATAATAGAATATAACATAGCAGATGATGTGACAAGTTTATAACAGGGTTTAACATCGTATAATTTACATTGCAGGCAGGTATAACATGATATAATAGTTTCTACACATTCACTTGTTGTCACTTCACAAATTATATAACTATAAATGTCATGTGTGAATACTCACCTCTTTACGCTGGAGTTAGCAAATAAACACACAAACAAAAATCCAGAAAGCACGATAACACGACTTGATTCGAGTGGAGAGATAGCCAATATGTTAATCTTGTATACAACAATAAAATAAAGCAATATAAATATATATTTATAATACAAAGATTAAATTGAAACAAATGGAAATAGAATTAGACAAATGACATCACCAAGCTTTTAATCGATTTTGGTTGACTATAACTCACATATGCTCAGCCCTAATGCTATATTGGCTTGGCCATGATGATTTAATTTGTGGAAATGGATCTGGTTTGGCACATAAAGGCACGGCTACACAAGAATGCAAAGGGGTAGGAGTTTGAAAGCAAGGAAGGCAAAGAGACAAGGCTAACAAGTGGAGTTTTGGTGCATCTAGGCTCGGCCTATAGGTCCATATGGCTCGGCCAGGAGCTGCTACAGGTCAGGTGATGATGGTCAGGGGTCATGTCAACAGGTGGTGGTGGTTCATGGTGATGGTCGTGGCTATAATGAAGGGGATGGTGAAAACAAGGCTCGGCTATGCATTGTTTCAAGGGTTTCAATGTTTTTGTGGAGTTTTTCATCATGGAATGGTCATGGCACTTGCTGGTCAGAGGAGGGGGAGGTCAGGCCATGGATGATGTGGGGAAGGATGTGGTGGTGGTCGGTGAAGGTGGTGAAGGGGTTTAGGCCAAGCAACATGTAGAGGAAATCAAGCAAAAATGAAGAAGAAAAGTGAAGAGAAAAAGTAGAAAATGGAAGAAGCCATTACAAATTTTTTTTCAGAAATGCTTTGGCCGAAAATTTGTGATGGAAATGAGAAGTATTCACGTGAAATACAAAACAAAACTCACGGCCACAATCAAGTTTTGAACGGCCAAAGAAATTGAAAAGGCAAGCAAATGAAAAGTCAAAAGTTTTAAAAGCTTTTGGTCTCTTAGAATTTCCACTTTATATTTATACAAAATAAACAAAATAAAATCAGTAAATAAAAAAAAATCAAACAAAATAAAGTGAAAATGAAATAAACAATTATTCTTAAGAAAAATAAAAGTAAATAAAGAAAATAGTTTATTATATTGAAACTAGAATTAAAAATTGTAAACAAAATACAATTAACTTTGGAAAATTATAACTTTACTTCTAAAATGTTTTAAAATAAAATATTGAAATAAAATTTATTTTAAAATGATTTAAAAATATTTGCAAAATCTAGGGTTGTTACACTCTCCCCCACTCAAATCGTTTCGTCCTCTAAAAGAACGAAACAAGGAAAATAAGGAAAACAAGATAGAAAAGCAAATAGTACCTGAAATAAAAAATTCCGAACTTGAAGCACGAATGCTCTCCTCCATCTCCCAGGTACAATCTCGATCATCAGTACTCCACTGTACTTTGACCAGATTAACAGATTTCCTTCTTAGTTGCTTCGTACCTCTGTCAACAATACGAAGTGGCTTCCTCTCGACAGTCAGATTAGGTTCAATATCCAAACTATCAAGAGCAGAAGGCTGAACAATAAGAGATGGATCATGCAGATAGCGACGAAGATGAGAAACGTGGAATACATTATGCACTCTGAGAACTTCTCGGGCAAATCCAGACGATAAGCTAAAGAACCAATCCTCTCCAAGATGGGGAAAGGACCAATGAACCTTGGAGAAAGCTTCCCTCTACGACCAAATCGAATAACATTTCTTAAGGGAGAGACCTTAAGGAAAACCAAATCACCAACAGCAAACTCTAAACTCCGCCTACGCCTATCAGCGTACTTCTTCTGCCTATCCTGAGCAATCCTCATCTTCCTCCTAATCTCCTCGACTCTCTCAAAAGCCTCTAAAATCATCTCAGGACCAAGAACCAAACGATTACCGGATTCAATCCAGCAAGATGGAGATCTACAAGGTCGTCCGTAAAGAGCAGCAAACGGAGACGTCTTAATGCTAGCCTGAATTCGAAGATAGAAATGAGATATATAAAGGATTAAGATAAACTTAAAATAGAAGATTAAATTATACCTGATAGCTATTGTTATAGGTAAATTCGACAAGATGGAGTTGATCTTCCCCAGATCCTCCATAGTCAAGCACACAAGCACGAAGAAGATCTTCTAGAATCTGATTCACTCTTTCCGTTTGACCGTCGGTCTGTGTATGGTAAGCAGTGCTCAGATTCAGGTGAGTACCCAAAGATTCCTAAAAAGCTTTCCAAAACTGACTAGTAAAGATAGGATCACGATCACAAACAATACTGAGAGGAACACCATGGAGACGAACAATCTCCCTCATGTAGATCTCAGACAAGCTAGAAGCAGAACGGATAGACTTGACCGGAATGAAATGAGCTGACTTGGTCAATCTATCCACAATAACCCAGATACTCTCATTACCCCTCCTAGTCCTCGGTAATCCATCAATGAAATCCATAGAAACCTGTTCCCACTTCCAATTGGGAATCTCAAGAGGCTGCAACAAACCAGGGGTCTTCTGATGATCTGCCTTGACTTGCTGACAAGTCGCACACCTACTAACAAAAATGGAAATATCTCGCCTCATACCTCTCCACCAATACAACTTCTTTATATCCTGATACATCTTGGTCACTCCCGGATGAAAAGAAAGTCTGGACTGATGATTCTCCCGAAGTAACTCCTGTCTCAATCCATCAACATTCGGGACACAAATCCTATTATTAATCCTCAAAATACCTCTATCATCGATCTGAGCTCCACTGCCATCAAGACTACTTCCTCCAACTCTACTACGAACATTCTCCTTAATAAGCCTAAGCATCTGATCATCATCCTACTTAGCCATGATACGATCCAAAAGAGGAGAAGAAACAACCAGCTGACACAACATAGCCTTCTTCCGACTCAAAGCATCCGCCACAACATTAGCTTTCCCAGGGGTATAGTTGATGTCGAGGTCATAAGAAGCAAGAAACTCTAACCACCTAACTTGCCTCTGATTCAAATCCTTCTGAGTGAAAATATACTTCAAAGACCGATGATCAGTGAAGAGCTCAAACTTAGCACCCAAAAGATGATGCCTCCAAAGCTTCAAAGCAAAAACCACAGCAAGCAATTCCAAATCATGAGCAGCATATTGGCTTCATGGGTCTTCAACTGACGACTAGCATAAGCAATGACCTTCCCATCCTGCATTAGAACAGCTCCCAAACCTTCACGACAAGCATCAGTGTATACCGTTAATCCCTCATTTCCATTTGGAACGGTAAGAACTGGTGCGGAAATAAGCTTGTGCTTTAACTCACTGAATGCGGCTTTACACTCATTACTCCAAATAAACTTAGCATTCTTACGAGTCAAAGCGGTGAGAGGTGCAGCAATCCGAGCAAAATTCTCAATGAATCTCCGGTAATAACCGGAAAGGCCCAGAAAACTACGGATATCAGTTGGAGTCCTAGGAGTTTCCCAATCCTGCACAGAATAGGGATAAATAAGGACAACTGGAAAGATAGAATAAAATGAATGAAACAAGGAAAGAGAAGGAAAGAAAAACTTACATTGATCGCAGCGCTCTTGACTGGATCGACAGAAACTCAATTACCAGAAACAATATGTCCAAGGAATCGGACTTCGTCCTTTCAGAAATGGCATTTAGGAAATTTAGCCTTCAACTGATGATTTCTAAGAGTCTCAAGAACAGATTTCAAATGTGACTCATGCTCTTCCTCAGACTTAGAGAAAATGAGAATATCATCAACAAAGACTAGAACAAATTTATTAAGTCCATCACGAAAAACACGATTCATCAAATCAACAAAGAAAGCATGAGCATTAGTTAAACCAAAAGGCATGACTAACCATTCAAATAACCCATTCTCAGTACGGAAAGCAGTCTTGGGAATACTTTCCTCAGCAACTCTGAGTTGGTGGAAACCTGAGGCAAGATCAAGCTGAAAGAAAACAGTGGCACCATAAAGCTGATCAAACATATCATTGATGCGAAGCATAGGATATCTGTTTTTCATAGTATCTTGTTCAGCTCCCTATAATCAACACACATCTAGAGAGAACCATCGGACTTAGTGACGAAAACCACCGTTGCTCCCCATTCTGAATAGCTAGGTCTGATCAGACCCTTAGAGAACAAGTCCTTAATTTGCTTTCCTAACTCAACCTTCTCGCGGGGTGCCATTCTTCTAGGAGGAAGAACTACAGGTCAAGCTCCAGGAATAAGAACAATACGGAAATCAATTTCCCACTTAGGAGGTAAAGCAGTGACTTCACCAAATACATCAAGATAAATTTTGACCACACGAATCGACTGAAGATCAACAAGAGAGGAATCCAGAGAATAAATAAAGCTGCCAGCATAATCATGAGGCATACGACACTGAATAACCAAAGAATTACCCCAATCATCCTCAAGAGATGTGAGCATCAGTATTCTTTAACCAATCATCTCTAAGCAATAAATCAAAAGTATCAAAACCAAGAATATAGAAATCACCACTAAAGCGATGATCAGAATGGAGAAGTTTCACTCCTCTACAAATCCTACTAAGGTTCGCGGGACCCCCAATAGGATTAGAAACCCATAAAAGAACAGAAGCATACTCAGGAGAAAGGCGATGCTCAAACTTATCACAAATAGCCATAGAAATAAAACTATGCGAGGCTCCAGTATCAAATAAAACACGAACGGGATGCTTAAATAAGTAAAAGGTGCCCTGAAGAGTACCTTGATCATCACTAGGAGCAGGAGCAGGTGCACAGGTGGAGCAGGTGAAGAAGCAGAGGTAACAGCAAAAATACCAAATGGCTTGCCCTTCTGATACAAAGGACAATCATTCTTGAAATGACCAGGCTGAAGACAGACATGACAAAGATTGTTCCTGGTACCTTGAGGTGGAGGAACAGCAGCACCAACTGAAGTAGGGCAACTATTAGCATAGTGTCCCTTCTGATCACACTTGAAGCAGGTAATGGTAGATAGGTCGATAGGGTGCCTCTGAGAAGGAGAAGATGATGAAGATCCCAAACCCGGATTCTTGAGCCAATTCTTCTTCTGCTGGTGGAAATTGGGCTTTCTCTTCTTAGAGTTAGCAGAGGAAGACTGAGATACAGGAGCACTAGCAACAGCAGGACCCTTGGAAGTAGGGTTCTCATAACGAATAGCCATATCCATAAGCTCGGTGAAAGTGCCATGAACATGAGAAATAAGACGATCATAGAACTCTAGGCGAGCTCTAGCTATGAACTTTTCATTCTTCTTAAGTTGGGTGTCAATAAGGCCAGGACCAAACTTGGAAAGTTCGTTGAACTTCCGCTCATACTCAGAAAAGGACATGGTACCCTGCTTGAGATCTATGAACTCACGATAAAGCTGAGATTTCCCGGCTTCGGGCATCCATTTTGTCCCGAAAGCCTCCCTGGAAAGAAGATACAGAAACTTAAGATAGATTCAAAAGAAAGGAAATGGGAACAAAATTCAAGATAACACAAAGGATACCTAAACTGCTCCCATGAAATATCACCCTCATTAGTGTGAGCTGTAACAGACTCCCACCAATCCAAGGCTGACTCTTGCAGCTGCCAAGCTGCTAATTGATGCTTCTGGGCATCAGTAATCTCGAGACCGGTAAAGATCCTTTCTAAACTCCATAACCATTGCTGGGCTTCGATAATGCTCTCTGAACCGGTAAACTTGGTACCACCAAGTTGAGAGAATTCCTTACAGAGAACGGTAAACCTAACAGGTGCAGCAGGTTGAGGAGCTGGGGCGATACCACGACCCCTACCTCTGACATTTCCACGATTCATCCTGGAAATCAAGAATGAATTTTAGGACAAAGGTACAGAGAAGACAAAGATAAGATAAGACAAGATAAAATCACTTGGATGAATATCCTAATTAAAGAGATTTCTAACAAGGCAGATACGAAAAGAAGGAAGTTTAGAAAATTTTCTTTTAAAACAAGAAAATTTTATATCAAAATAATCTTTGAAAAATCCTTTGAAAAATCATTTAAAATCATTTTATACTTTGAAAATACGTTCTCTCACAAAGAAATGATTCTGAGGTTGATTTCACTCATTCTAGGGTATTTCTACCCTATCTCTAATGAGTTTTTGCTCCATAGGCTAAGGTTTGCCTAAAAACCAAAGCTCTGATACCAAATGTAACGACCCACTATTTTGGACCATTAAAATCGACAATAATCCACACATGTCAAACTTGAATAATGCAAAATAACAGATTGTAATAAAATTTGGAGAAAATAAAACCAATCAAGAATCACAAACACAGAATATCAGAATAACTCACAGCGGAAAATAAAATAAATAGTGGTTCATGAAGCCACTACAATACATAGTCTCAAAACAGATTCAAAATACAAGGTCTGAAAAACAGATACAACAGAAGTCTGAATACATAAGCATAGTAGAGATCCCAAATACATATGTCTCTAATACAATGCTAACATAGAAATACTGAATGGAAATAGATAGCAACTAGATAAAAGATGATCTCCGGCAGTCCTAGCTCCAGAAGGTGAGAACCAAAGCTGATACTCAGGCTGACCCGAGCGTAAATAAAACACAAACACTCAAGTCAGGACATACATGCCTATACAATGTAAACCAACTCAAGTGAACTGTAATAAAAGGTACAAGTAACTTAAAGAATGCTTGGGATCGCCCATTCTTTAAGGATCCGTTAAACTATCTACTATGTAGTAATATTCGTTATTATAATAATGTCTAATTATAAAATAAAAATACTTTTAAATAGCATTAAGGCTTTACATTTTCCACCTTAACACGTAATAGTCCCAGTAGTCTATCCAGTATTAGCATACTCCCAGATCGGGGGCTACCCTCGATACTCCACAGGCTACAGGAGAAATCCAAACTCGTAGTAAAACTCGATATGGTAGGTGACACGGCACAACAAGGCAATGCTAGGGTAGATATACCAATTACGCATTCGGGCTGGTGGAAACGCATAGCAGCCACTACCGCCCACCTCGAACCACACTCCCAAATTAAGGGGTGCACCCAATCAATCACAAAAGTAATAGAATGGTATCGAAGAAGTGTGTCCGATCAGAGGTGCTACCTCATTGGCCCGAGAATCGCTCCTGTTTTAGCCACCTTATGCCAACTCACGAGAGTTAGGTCCACGCAAATATACCTTTAGGATCGTCGCCACCATCCTACTTCATTCTCGAATCTCCACCGCGTACACAGTTGTTAAAGTGGTTCTCGGTATCGACAGAGAGTATGTCCATATCCGATTCCGGTCTCTTTAACAACCAATCGTTATTATAACCCGTGGTTATAAATTTCAAAATAGTTTATATTTCAAATCAAAATACTTCATTTAAACCATTTAAAAATAAAGTCATTATACCTTTAAATCAAATATTCAATTCCCAAAAAAATTAGCCTTTTCTGAGTTCATTTATTCACTTAAATACTTTAAAACATTGAAATTTCAGCTTTCACAGCACTTAGAAAATGCTGTGGTAAGTTACATTTGAAAACAATTCAATTTAGCAAAGACAGCATTTATAAACTGCTGTAGTAGTTCAGTTACATTTGAAAACAAGTTCAGTTCGGAAGAGACAGCATTTCAAAACTGCTGTAGTAGTTCAGGGTTCAATTTGGAAAATCTTCATTTTAGCCAACTGCAGCACTTAACAAGTGCTACAATAGCTCTTTCATTAGTTTCAGGTTCAAGTTTAGTTTCTGCAACTACAGCACTTACAAAGTGCTGCAATAGCCCTTATTTAATTTTAGCCTTCAGTTCATTTGCATCAACCACAGCACTTACAAAGTGCTGCAGTATCATTTACTTCATATTTTAAGTAAATTTTCAGAAATGATAACATTTCTGAAGTGCTACTAAATGAATTTCCAGATTTTCAATAGAATTCCAACCACAAATAAACTTCAATTTAAATCATTTTAACTTATAAAAAATCACATTTTTCCACTTCAAAAATGTACATTTAAATACCCTTTAATTTAAAATTTTATAAAGGAAAATTTTACAATAATTATCAAATTTTTCAATAATTCACTTATTAAATTCAAGTGTACAATTTTCCCATTCATTGCATTTTTAACAATTTACCTTTACACTTAATTTTATATTTCCATTTCAAAATAAACTTAATTTCCACTTTTATTTAATTAACTTAAACTTCCATAAAAAATCAAATCATAAATTTCCAAATTAAGTTATGTTTTAAATCACAATTTTTCCATTCATTTATTTAACATTTTTAATACATAGGAAAATCATTATCACTTTATTTAATCATTTTAAATTCAATTTAAATCAAATTATCATATTTTTACATTTTAAAATACTTAAAATTTTCTAGAAAAATATATAAAATAACCACGGGTCTGTATAATATTTTCTAACCTAAGTCAAGTGATACAGATAATATATCATTTCAATTCGTAATTTGCAAAGAAAAATCCGGGTTCTATCATTTCAAACCCGCAATCCCAAGTTAATAAAATAAATAAAAATCGCTCAGGCCTATCATTTCAGCCCATAACGATTTTTCCCTATTCTAAAGTCCGTTTGGGTATGTATCATTTCAACCCATAGTGTTTCTATTCTACAGGGAACTTGCAGTGTGAGAAACAGAATAAAATAAACAATATAATAGTATATAACATGGCAGATGATGTGACAAGTTTATAACAGGGTTTAACATCATATAATTTACATCGTAGGCAGGTATAACATGATATAATAGTTTCTACACATTCACTTGTTGTCACTTCACAAATTATATAAGTATAAATGTCATGTGTGAATACTCACCTCTTTATGCTGGAGTTAGCAAATAAAACACACAAACAAAAATCCAGAAAGCATGATAGCACGACTTGATTCAAGTGGAGAGATAGCCAAGTTGTTAATCTTGTATACAACAATAAAATAAAGCAATATAAATATATATTTATAATACAAAGATTAAATTGAAACAAATGGAAATAGAATTAGACAAATGACATCACCAAGCTTTTAATCGATTTTGCTTGACCATGACTCACATATGCTCGGCCCTAATGCTATATTGGCTCGACCATGATGATTTAATTTGTGGAAATGGATCTGGTTTGGCACATAAAGGCACGGCTACAAAAGAATGCAAAGGGGTAGGAGTTTGCAAGCAAGGAAGGCAAAGAGACAAGGCTAACAAGTGGAGTTTTGGTGCATCTAGGCTCGGCCTATGGGTCCATATGGCTCAGCCAGGGGCTGCTATAGGTCAGGTGATGATGGTCAGGGGTCATGTCAATAGGTGGTGGTGGTTCATGGTGATGGCCGTGGCTACAATGAAGGGGATGGTGAAAACAAGGCTCGACTATGCATTGTTTCAAGGGTTTCAATGTTTTTGTAGAGTTTTTCATCATGGAATGGTCACGGCACTTGCTGGTTAGAGGAGGAGGAGGTCAGGCTGTGGATGATGTGGGGAAGGAAGTGGTGGTGGTCGGTGAAGGTGGTGAAGGGGTTTAGGCCGAGCAACATGTAGAGGAAATCAAGCAAAAACAAGCAAAAATGAAGAAGAAAAGTGAAGAGAAAAAGTAGAAAATGGAAGAAGCCATTACCAAAAAAAAATTCAGAAATGCTTTGGCCGAAAATTTGTGATGGAAATGAGAAGTTTTCACGTGAAATACAAAACAAAACTCATGGCCACAATCAAGTTTTGAACGGCCAAAGAAATTGAAAAGGCAAGCAAATGAAAAGTCAAAAGTTTTAAAAGCTTTTTGTCTCTTAGAATTTCCACTTTATATTTATACAAAATAAACAAAATAAAATCAGTAAATAAAAAAAGCACACAAAATAAAGTGAAAATGAAATAAACAATTATCCTTAAGAAAAATAAAAGTAAATAAAGAAAATAGTTTATTATATTGAAACTAGAATTAAAAATTGTATACAAAATACAATTAACTTTGGAAAATTATAACTTTACTTCTAAAATGTTTTAAAATAAAATACTGAAATAAAATTTATTTTAAAATGATTTAAAAATATTTGCAAAATCTAGGGTTGTTACACTAAGATACTAATTGATATATAAATATTTATATATAAGAATTATATATATAATGACGATGAGAATGATTCTATAAAAACTTTAATGATGATGAGAATGATTGTATAAAAACTTTAAGTGATATGTAAAATTAGATAATCATGAAATAATCATAATCAATCTAAATATTCATCCAATCCAACCAAGTTAATGTCACACGCCATTCAAACAAATGCACACAGATTAAATCAATCAAATCCAAACCAAATCAAGTATTATTATTTATATACAATCAAACCTATTTAAACTAGACATTTCGAGGAACTACAACCCATCCATCAGTGCCAAAAATTAGATCTGCTTTGATAGCATCCCAATCTTCATTATCTTTGTTGATGATGCACTCTGGATTGGTGGTTGATTCTTCTTTGTTCAAGGCAGAAATCATCCATCGATTTGCGTCGAAATGCCTTTCTTGCTCCTTGATCATTTGCATTTGACTCAATTCTAAGTGCCTCTAGTTTCTTAGGATGAAAGAAATAATGTTCTTTAATGATTCAAGAGTTTGTTCGAGGTTTTTAGTTAGTTTTTGGATAGGAGAAGCCATTAAGTTTTATTAGAGTTTAGGAATGAAAAGGAAGAAGAAAGAGACTTGAAACAAATGATTCTTTGGTCTTAACAGGTATTTAAATAGGTGAAAATTCGTTGGAAATGAATAGACACTTGCTGTCTATCTAATTTTCAAAATTAAAAGATTTGAAAAATTACCGTTGTATGTCGACATACATACCTAAGGTTTGTCGACATATATAAAGAAATTTTCAAAACAATTTTGTTTTGCTATTCTAATGTATTTAGCTTATAAGTTTATACTTGTATATTTTCCAGAGATGATAAACAATGTGTAACAACAAAGAAATGGATTTTTCATTAGTATTAGATGACGATTACATAACTCATACACTAAAATAATGAAAAGATACATAAGATCTAACCAAATTCAAACTAAAATGTCCAAATACGACACATTCATAAGAAACTAGATAGATAGTAAACTAGAAAGATATAGATGAAGAAGACGATGAAGATATCCCAAGCTTGAGTTTCACTTTTCCAAAGAATTTGTCCATTTTGTTGGTAGTGGTTAACTTCTTACTAACAGAACGCTTGTTGGTTTTCAACAATCTTCTTTTGATTGTTGAGAAAGTCTTTGTTGGTTGGTCGAAGAGGAAAATCAAAGCTTTCTAAGGAGATGTCCTCCTCCTCTTCTTCTTCAATATCTATATCTTCTCCTTCTTCCTCTTCCTCCTCTTCTCTAATTTCTTCCTCCTCTTTGTAAGCTAACCTTTCCTCTTTCTTCGCAAGAGTTTCATGTGGCTCGAAAAAGGGTGGAATTTTCATAAGAGCGATGTTGGCTTGATTAAAGACTTTACGAGAGACAAATTCCTCTCCTTTAAAGTCAACACCAAAGTAATTGAAGATTCGAGTAAGATATACACCATGAAATAGTGTGTTTTCATGATTAGAAAGATTTTTGGGATAAAATTCATCTAAAATAACTTGAGCCCAATTTATGTCATATTGACTATAAATAGCAAAAAGAGTTTTGCACACTCTTAGAGTTGGATTGTTGAAATTTCCCGATTGAGGAGTGATACTTTGTTGTAAGAGAAGGTCTAAAACTCTTGCTTTTGGACGAAAGTTTCAGTTTTTGAATTCAAAATCCTTATCACTTTCAAAATGTTGTGAAATACTTCACGATTTTGATCATCAATTTTTAAAGATGTAAGGTCCATTCCGTTAGATTTACATCTAAGAATGGTACCCAAAAGTTCACAATTTAGAACTATTAAAGTTCCTTTTACACTACTCCACACTTCTCCTTCATTTTCCTCATGAAAATTTCCTTTCAAATTTGCATAAAACATTTTGACCAAGTGTGGATAGCGAACATAATCATTTTGAGAAGCGTTAATTAAACCGAGAATTTCATTTTGTAAACAAAGAGAATCAAGTTTATAAGTAGAAAAATCATTGAAAATTGCAAATCTTCGCATAGAAACCTTTCCAAAATTCATATAACCAATATAGGATTTCATAGCCTCCTGATCATTAAAGAGAAAATTCTCGAAATTTTTGGAAAGTCTCATAGATGAAGGAGTGCTTGAGGAAGCCATTAATGAAGAGTTTTGAAGAGATAAGAGAGTTAATGAAATTTTGAAATTTAAAGGTGAAATGAATGGATAGAGATAAAGATAATAAATAGAGAATCAAATGGCATGTTCTCTGGTCAAGGGACACCATTTCAGAACATAGAGGTGAGTGAAAAGGTGGAGGGAAAATTCATATTTTATATTTGAAATTGAAATTGAAATTCAAAATCCGCCTAAGTATGTCGACATATGCTAGAGGTGTATGTCGAAATATGCTAGAGGTGTATGTCGACATTTGCTAGAGGTGTATGTCGACATACATGTCGAATTTTTCAATAATGATTTTTGGTTAACTATATCCTATTTTGTTATATATATTTATAGTTATTTTATTTACAAAAAATAATTTTAAATATATTTTATATTGTTATTATATTATTAAAATATATAAAATATTTAAATTTAAAATATAATCACACAATATTCAACCAATATTATTATTAATCTATAGGATACTCCTAACAACCAATAAAGCAACCAAACAAAATTCATTTAAGAAATTAAAACTTTTGATATATTAAAACATACCTTTTTCTAATCCATTTCACTATTTTGTTCTGAGTTATGTATTGATCTGAGGCGCATGTTAACAATTTTTGTATCTGATTCGTTATCACTTGAGGATGTGTCTGAACTAATGTTGCAGTATAGGCTCTTCTCTGTTGTCTGGATGAATCTGTGTTTGGTGTAGTTTTTAGTTTATTGGGATGTGGACAGTCTCATTTTAAATGGCACGGTTCATCGCAGTTATAACATCTAATGCCATTTCCGCTTCCTGGATTTTGTTGTCATTTCTTTTGAAATTGTTCATCTTCCTATATTTTAGAAATTTTCTAAAATTCCTTGTCATGAAAGAACTTTCTTCATCGTCATCGCTGTCTGAATCCATATTATCCATCATTGCATTAAAAGCTATATATTTCTTCTCTATGGCTTTGCTTTCTCTCCTGCCTTGCATTTGTGCTTTAAAAGAAATTAAATTGCTAATTAACACTTCAATTTTTATAGTGCTGATGTCATTAGCCTCTTCGATTGCAAGAGTCTTTTGATCCCATTTAGGAGTAAGTGAATTAAAGATTTTTCTAACTTGATCCTCCTCATAAAAAATTTTACCCAGTGCAAAAAGCGAGTGTACTATATCTTGGAATCTACTATACATATCAGATATGGACTGATTTGGACTCATTTTGAATAATTGAAACCGGTTTGTTAACATGGAAATTTTGGTCCGTTTAACCTTACTTGTGCCTTCATGTGTAACTTGCAAATTTCTACAAATTTCAAATGCAAACTTACATATAGATATTCTATTAAATTCATTTCTATCTAGTGAACAAAATAATATATTCATAGCCTTAGAATTACTTTGTGCAACTAATTTTTAGTCAGCGGTCCACTGTGCAAAAATAGTCTCGAGTTCAGTGTACTTAGTTTATGTGATATTCCAAGTGTATAAACTAATTGAATATAAATAAATTTTTATTCTACATGACCGATATTTGTAAATAGTGCCATTAAAAAGTGGAGGTCTAGCAGTAGATTGTCCTTCGACAATTGAGTTATTAACAAGTGTATTAAAATTGTTACTAGCAGCACTATTACCAATGTTGGTAGCCGTTTAAACTTTTTAAAAAATCAGATGATGAATACTTTGAAAACCAATGCTCTGATACCAAATGTGAGTCTGCGGAATAGGGATCTTAAGGCTAAATTAACCCTAAAAGGGAGGGGGGTGAATAGTGTTTAATGGATTATATGAACATTTTTCAAATTCTTTAAGATTCTACTTAGAATGATATAATCAACAATCACAGAGTCAAAGTGCAGATAAAAGTAAATGCAGTAAAAGTAAAAAAGAAAAGAACACACCTGGATTTTATACTGGTTCGGAGTTACCTTACATCCAGCCCCGCATAATTCCTTGTACGGATTTCTTTTCAACTAGTAAATGCAAATACAATCTCGGTTTCAAGGCTACGAGACACCCTCCAGGGCCCTGACCTCTGGGTATAGTCACTTGATTTCCGTGCTACATGCACACCCACTAGATTTACGGGCCACTAAGCATACCCAATTGATTTTACAGGCTACAATCATACCCACAAGTATAGCAATATTATTTGATAGATTTTTACAGACTCAGATCTTTGATCTTGATTACAATTGATCCTATAACTCTTGAATAAAACTTAAATCTCAGTTTGAGTGAGAGAGATGAGAGAAATCAGAGAGTAGATGAAGGAGAATCAAACTAGTGATGATTAAATTTGATTCTGGTTAAATTTCAGCAGAGTTTGGTTATAATTTGGTTTAGAAAATGAGAGAGTGGAAGGAGGAGAGATGAATAAGAAAATGATTATTAAAATTTGTTTGGAAGTTTGGTATTTATAGAGAAACGATGGTCATATCCATTCATGAAGAGATATGACGAAGACATCTTTTGAAATTTAAATTTTGAAAAAATCGGCCACTATGTCGACGGACTCTTTTTAAAATTTAAAAATACTTAAAAACATTATTTTGAAAACTCGTTGCTTTGCAAAATAGTTTGATACTTTATAAAATCATTTAAGTATAGTTTATACATATTTTAATCATAATAAAACTTAATATAATAGTTTTGAATTGTTTTGTAAATAATATATATAAAATCAATATAATTATAACTTATTAAAGTATAAACAAAAATTCAATATATATATAAACTTAAAAACACTAAAATAATATCTCTATAAGTATAAAAAAATTGAAAATCATTTTGAGAAATATTTTGAAAATATTATTTTAAAACCAGGATATTTGAAAGAAAATTTGAAACAAAATTAGAAAAGAAGAGAGAGATCAGGAAAGTGCTATCAAGGTTTTAACATAAATTCTACGACTCTATCACTTATCTGGAATACCTTGAACTCTCCAACACTCATTAGTCTTCATCTCCAACTCTTGAAACTCTAAATCAGCATCTTGATACTTTACGGTCTTCTTAATCAACACCTATCTAATATCCTGCATTATATACTATATATAACTTGATAAAACATTAGTATTTATATTTTTTATAATGTCTATAGTTGTTATCATCAAAACCAATATTGAAGGTACTAACAACATTAATAACTTATGATTAGGGAGAATCACAATTGAATAGATTTGTGATTATTGTCAGATCAAATTGAAACAAAACATCTTTAATATGATTTATATATGATACCTACACTGGGGTTGGGTAGGCCTGTCAATGGATGCTTTTGGATGCGGATACTACCATATCTGCATTCGCATCCGAAATCATTTTCAGATATCGGATATCCGCATCCGCGGATACGGACGGATATAGGATAATTATCCTATTCGGTAACGACCGATAAATCTAGAATTATAAAAAGAAAATTTTAGTTTGACATAAATATTTTTCAATCCCATCGATTATAAAAGTGTTAAAAATTAACAAATATGATGATAATAAATAGTTTCGAGCAGTTAAAAAGCATTAAGTGCATATAATATAAATTACTAACTTAGTAAAATAATAAACAAATATCTTTCACTACACTAAAATACAAATAATTTGAACTATAATCTTGACAAAAACCAGACAGATAATTTTCGGATGTGGATGTCTTTGTATCCGCATCCATTTTTCCTGATATCGGATATTTATCCGCTTTTCGAATGCGGATGGATTTTGGATTTTTCGGCTATCCATAGACAGCCCTAGGGTTGGGTAATTGACATATTAATATGATGATTTTGTTATGTTCTCTTTTATTGTTTGATATTTGATTTTACTCACAGCTAGTTTCTTGCCTGAATTGGGTTGTTATTTGTTTTAATAACCTTGAGTCAGACCGAGGTTTTTTTATAAGTCAATATGATGTGCTTTGTGGGCTACGATATGGAGTTAAGAAGACGACGATGAATATTTACTCTTTTTATACTTATATTAAATTGTCATTGTATTAGTCGATATGATTTGATGAGTTAGTTCTATAAATATATGAGATGATGTTTCAGAATATTCAGAAATGATATAATATTCATTATTTTTCTTCGCTTTGATTTTGTTAGTTGGAAATATTTTGTTTATGTCTCTAAAACTGTATTATTCAATTCTAGAAATCGTGTACATTGCATTAGGTTAGAACGAGGTACATATTATTTCAGATGTATTCAGGTATTGAAACGTGTCCGTGTTGACACAAAGTAGTGTATATGAGAGATGAGAGATCGCTCCTTCCATGCCTATTGATACAAGCTATCGACCAGTAAACTCCCTCTAATATTTTGATTTCTAGAGCCGGTGCGTTACAAAATGATATCAGAGCCTAGGTTTGAATATTCGGAGATAGAAACATAAGTTGGCCTTAGAGAAGTGTGACTTAGGAGTGTACCCAAATCTAGATACCCTGTTATTTGATATATAAGTGGGAAGATCGACTTTTGAATTTTGAGTGACTGTATGATTGATTATCGAGGTATAATATAAGTATAGATAAGACAATCTTTCTTATTCATTTGTGATTTCTATCTATACATCTCATCTACTTTTAATAAATTTATCTTTCATGAAACAACCCGACTTTCTATGCCCAGAAAGTCGCATCATTATGAAGAAAGAAAGGGGTAGAAAATAGAAAAGAAGAGAAGAAAGAAAGAAACAACAACAACGATCTCACAGCGGAACGAATAAATTATATTAATAACATAAACTATTACATAGTATACAACAATTATCAGAGTTTACACAACTATACAACACATACTAGACAGTTATAAACATCTGTCTAGACATTACAACTCAATACACTACAGAGATACAGACACAGCGGAACTACTATATATATCTACAACGCTGAAGCCTCCTGCTCCATTGATCCTCCATAATTCGTCAAAGCTAAACCTGAATCCCTTGGCTACTCGTAAAAATTTGAGTACCCAAGAGTTTATAAAACAGAAATAAACAACTTGGGTCAGACATGGGTCTGGTGTGAGTAACAGGTTAAACTTGCTTAACTTCAAAACCTTTAGAAAGAAAAGGTATCACGTAAGACTCCCCACAAATAAACATGGGTAAGTTTTTACCTTACGCTAACCAAAACATTTGATAGGAAATCTGATTTTATTATAATAGGGTCTAGGGTTTTCAAGTAAAATATAGAAATAGCTGAAATGCTTACATCTCACATTCCAACATAGTTGGGTACAACTAATACGTACGGCACTTATTGGAGTTTGGATTCCATACAATGGCCGGGCTACTGGGGTACCGCCCGTCACAGTACGTGGCCTAGATCACCGTACCGAGGAGTACGCCCGCTCCCCTGCAACACAAAGCCGGAACCATCCCTTACTGGATAATTCCGAACAAGATAACCCCGTAGTTGGCGCGACCAACCACACACTAAGCCGAATAAAAAGAAAAGGGACCTCTAGACAGGGATCTATCTTGCTCTCAGTGGGTGCTACCCACGAAGCCTTGCTGCACCTCCCCTGTTTTAGCCATTCCCGGTTGATGAGGCTTGAGGTTACGATTACCTTTAATCAGAACATATCACTTAGAATGCTCATCGTCCACCTGACGATGTGCTGAAAGCATTCAATCCATACAAGTTCGTTCCGGGTTCGAACGAAACCGAAGGCATTATCTCGTTACACTCGTTTTGGAATCACCCTCAGAGTTAACGACAATAACCCTTGCACTCTGAATCTTCATCTTCACTTGAGATTCACGACCTATCGTAAATTTGGATCGATGTGGTATTCGGGTCTCCAGACCTGGAATCCCGGTATACGGAAACCCGATCCCGGTCTCATCGAAATCCAAAACGTATCTTTTAAGGGCCAAGTTGTTTTAAGGTTAAAACAATTCAATTCTTATCTATATACACAAAGATAGATAATTCAATAGATAATCTACATTATCATCCCAAACAGATAATTCACATTATCATTATAATTCAACCAAACATCCATATCATATATCAATCATATCTCATCAGAGATATCAAACAATGAAATACATTCAATCTCATTCATCCATCCTTAAGCAATGATTTATATCATCTAATTAATTTAAAGTGAATTAAACTAATTACTTCATTCTATAAATCCTACTTACTTAATTATTAATTAAACCAATTAATTAATCATTATTCTAAGTATCCATCTTAATTAATCATTCCTGATTAATAATCCTTTAATTACTTTAAGTAATTAATATTTAATTAATTTCACAAATTAATTATCTTAAACCATTCAGTAATTAATCTTTAATTACTTCATTAATTAATTAATTATACTTAATTATTTTAATCCTTAATTAATTACAATTAATTAATTACTTTAATAACTTATTATTTATTTATTTATCTTAATTAATCAATTCTTAATTACATCATTAATTTTATTAATTAATGATCCTTAATTACTCTTAATTAATTATCTTATTAAATTAATTACATTTAATAATTAATTAGTCACATTTATTAATCACCTTTGATTAATCTCATTTAGTAATTAACTTCCCTTAATTACTCCACTTCATAAATTAATTACTCCTTAATTAATTATCCTTTAATTAATCCTTTGATTTATTTATTCAAAGCAATTAACTCAAATTACTTTCATTATTAAATCTCCTATAATTAATTACATCCAGTAATTACCTTTAATTACTTCCTAAGTAATTACACTTCATTAATTACATTTAAGTAATTCTACTTAACCAATTTCATTTTGATTAATAAATCTAATTGATTATTAAAATTAATCATATTAATCAATTATTTAATAATCCCTAATTAATGATCTCTCATTAATTATTAACAATTCTTTTATTTAAGTAATTAAACTTAAATCAACCATTATTAATTACAAATTAATTAATTTTTAATTACCCATCAATTAATTTCTAATTACTAAATTAATTTACTTAATAAATCTTAAATCACTTAAATAATTAATTTCTAATCATTTATTAAAAATCTATATTTATCTAAATAAATGATTCTTAATTCCAAATTAATTAAACCTTAATTAATTAACTTATAATCCTAATTATTTAATTCATTAACACTAAACCATTTATTAATTAAATTATCAAATTATTCTTAATTTACTTTATTAATTTAATGACTCCTATATCATTCAACCTTAATCACTTCCTAAATTAAAGTATTAACCTTAACTGCTTTAATTTATTATTAACAAGGCTTTAAAACATTTAACTTTACAATCTTCCTTTTTATTTATTTTAAATTAAAGATTTAAAATAAATTACAATTTAACTTTAACCAATTTAAATCAAATTTTACAAACTCTTTTTAAATTCTAATGTTAAAGAACACTTAACATTTAAAAGATTTTAAACCAATTTATTTAAATTCAAAATCTTTTTAAAAATATACTTTTAATAATTCAAATTTTGTTAAAACATTAAAAATTTTATAAACTTATTTTACTTCAACTAAATATAAATCTAGATTTGAATCCATACCTTTAAAATTTTGATTTAGAACCTGTTTTAAATCCTGCTCTACCCTTTTTAAACCCATTTTAACTTTTAAAACATTGTTAGGCTTTTAAAACTGCAACATCACAACTTACCCGAGCCATATATCAAAATACCCGAGCCAAAACCCTGTTTTCCCGAGTACTCCTTCGAGATTTCTTCTTCCCCTTTTATTTTAAACTTTGTTATAATAAAAAAAAAACTTAAAAACAGTATAACCCACGAGTCTCCCCTTCGAATTCCCGAGCCAAGTCCACATTTCCACGAGCACGACTTCGAGCTAACTCATCAACCTACTCGAGAACATCTGCTTCTTCCCCAATCTCAAACCCAGACATTACTGCTACTTTGTGCACGTGCACAGGCGACTCGATCGCCTCCGACTACCCATGCCATCGCCGACATGTCGTCTACAATACCCACTCGTGATCCCAATTACCAGAACTACGAACAACCTCATCAATCAAAATCGAGCATTAATGATTCAACTGAAACACAGACTCGACCAAACTGGAATCGCCTCGTGCCGCCGCCAACGTTCATCTGAAGCCACGCGAGTCTACCCAGAGCAACGCCTCCGATTTAAGCTTCGATCCCACCACCCCTTAACTATTCCGATGAACTCTCGACAACACAGCACCACGTTTCCTATATTGACCCAAAATTAGGTTTACAGAAAATCTCGATCAATTCCCATAGCCACAGTGATTAAATCATCATTCTGACAATATTCCCAACCTCTACGATCGTTCCACTTCCTCCTCTAAAGACCACGACCCTCCAGATTACATTGATCGCCCGAATTTGATCATTTTCCAGTTTTAGTTCATACAAGGATATCTCAACATTTAAAAATCTAAAAATCTTGATTTTTCTTCTAAAAATCATAACTAAGTTTAGAGATTCAGTTTATACTCCTGGATTTCTAATTTAACATATTTGAATTTTTATATAAAACCAAACTTCCCTGTTCCTTTTTATTTACAGAGTAAATTTCCCTTTTATTTTAACTAAATAAAATTCTAAACACTAACCCATGATTAAACAATCGAATGTTGTTTAAATCCAAAGTTTTAACAGAGATTATATCAATAGGAATTTAAATTGTTGAACATGATTCTGGCTTCTAACAGTAAACAGGTAAGAACAGGTTCAACAGCAACATGCATCTAGACATCCAAATATATATACAGAAATTCAATCATGTACATACACACAATAATATTTATTCCAGAAACTTATATGCAAACAGATATTCCTATACTTAAGTTTGAGAAGGATGTTACTCACTTGTTTGAAAGAACAGAATACAGGCTTGTTTATGTAAACAGAGGGTCATATAACATATTTAAACCCATTCATATAAATTCATATTAAGAACTTCAATACAAGCAATATCATCACATGCAAGCATATATCATATACTTAAGTTTTTAAAAATGAAAGTTACTCACCAGAAAATGATGAACAGATCTTAAATTTGAACCTGCTTTGAAAATCCTTTAAATGCTTTTAAACTGAGATGCCTTTGCTCTTTAAAACTTCTAAACTTGAATATTTGATGTGCTTTGAAAACTTGAATTCTAGCTTTAGTTTGAAAATTTCTCAGTTGCATGCAGACTATACTTTTGATTTCCAGATTTGAAAAAGAGATTGCAGGCTTCCAGATTTTGAAAAGGATGCAGGCTGAAACTTCGATTTAGTTGTATTTTGGAAAATGGGTTACAGGCTTATGATTTTGATAATCTCTGGTTTGAGGAAGATTTAGTTGCAGATTATTGAGATGAGGGATTTTATTACTGATTGTTAATGAGAAATTTGTTTTTGAGAGGAAACGATTTCAGGTTTGTTTCTTTCTTCTTTTTTTTTCAGTTTAGATCTGAGTTTACTTAATTTTCTTTGCTTTTGAATTTGTCAAAGAAATGGATAGAGAAAAGTATATGTATTTAGGCTGAAAATCATTTAGTAAAAATAAAAGAAGATTAAATCTAAAAATGCCACTTGTTTTAGAATTCAACACTTGTCATATATCTTTGTTCACAACTTAACACATGTTATTTTGAGTCTTAATATGATAACACTTGTATTTTAAGTAATTAATACTTATTTTTAAAATGTTAATAAAGGCTTTTATACTTAAATTATAAATTTACAAATACTTATTTATATACAAAGATAATTTTTTAAAGAAATAAAACCAATTATATATATAAATAAAAGCTTATACAAATATCAAAAAAATCCAAATATTTAAAATATTACCCCTTTTTGAATTTCAAAATTAATTTAAATTCAAATTCAAATTATATTTAAAAATCCAATTTAAAGTCAATTTAAAACAACACATTCAATTTGAAATAATAATCCTATTATAATTATTGTTTGAAATAACAAATTTATCAATTTTAAAATAATTTATAAAAGAGATTATAAATTACTACTATTACTAAATGAATTAACATATCATATGTAAATTAAATACAAACCAAAGCTTTTCTATTTACAATATATACAAATATATATACATTATAAATAGAAATCAATTTATTAGGTTTTAAAAGATAAAATTCACTAATTAAATATTTATTTAATTAGATTATTAAACCAATTCAAATTTTATTATCAAAGATTATCAGATCAATTTAATTATTTAAACAGATTATTAAATTGATATTGTCCAAAATTCCGGGATATCACATTCCTTCCCCCTTAAAAGAATTTCGTCCCCGAAATTTAAAACAAAGGTAATTTAACAATCTATTTAAATCACAAGCATATATTATCATCCATATGCTAACAATCATAGCAACCAATCATCCAAACAAACAATTCTAACTATCCAGCGAAAAATTCTGAATAGAATTTCCTCGAGTTTCCCCAAGTATATATATACCAGGATACTCGCTCTACAAACAATCCAAACAACCAATACTACTAAGCTATAGAGCTCCTACTCATCTAGATCTACAAAACTAAACAGAATATCAGACTACAGACGAGTCTGACTCAACAACCAAATCCTTTAGAACTGCTGGTTCCAAAACCAGAGATAGATCAAACACGTACTCCCTCAGAGATACATAAAACACATCGAATCCCAATTATCCAAACTGGCAATTCAATCCTGTAGACCAAGCTCTTATCCAAATCAGAACATAGAAGAGATCCAATATTCCTCGGAGCTGACTTCCCAGACTTACCCAATCTTACTGCTCCTTTAACCAGAGAAAACCTCAACAACAACGAAGTCTTCAACTTCGAATTCAAAATTCCTTCATCTCTTATCCACAAATTCTTCAGACGATCCTGAGCTGTCTACATCCTTCCTGATCAGCTCAACCTTCGCCGATGCTTCTAGAAACAAACTAGACTAAAAATAACTCAACAGAATGATCCTCTCAAGATCTACCCATAATCCAGAACACAATCCTACTCACAAACATCAGTAGACCGAACTAACTTCTCTTATCCAGAGATGCACTCCCAAACTGCTTCCGCTGCACCACTCTGATCTGGAACAGAATGAAAATGCTGATGAAGAACACGAGCACAGACTGGACAACTCATCCCAGAAAATCTCGGATAACTCAAGAGAATACTCAAACTATCGCAAGTCACTTTTGCGATCAACCCAGTCAACATGCAAAGAAACTGTTCTCTCTTTACCAATCAGAATAGCTTACACTTATCTATCCTATCTATCGAAGAAATGGATCCACTCTGCTTCTTCTGAACTTCACATTTAGAAAACTGCTCAGCCAGAAAACTTCCTGCCAATACAGAACACTCCGAGCTGCACTGCTGCCACAGATGCCAAAGATTTCCTAACCAAAGCTCTTTGAGAAACTCGGACCCAAACCAACACAAACACCATGTTGAACTCAGCCACAATGCCGAAATATACACACTTCCTTAAACTTGTTCCAAAGAAAACATCTTCGGGCACATCCATAGTCACTGCATCTCATCACACAGCTACTACTTCCTGAGGTTACCAAAATACCATCACTCTCTTCAGCTCATCCAATAGATCTACTCTATTCATCCAACTTCAAAGATAAACTCTAAACCATAACTGGTTTCCTTCAGAGATCGGTGAAATCCTTACACCACAACAAAGTTCACTCGAGACAGTATTAGGTCTACAGTCTCGTCAGATATACTTCCAACCTCAACACTCAAATTCTAACTATTGGTAGTCGTGTTACTCACACTACCACCTTATCTACCTTTATAACTTATATTGGAAAACCCAAACAGGTAACCCAACAAATAGGTAGAAATATATATATATTTAAAATGATACTTTTTATATAGAAATTATTTCTGGGTAAAATTATTTCATTTACCTCTTTAAAACAATATTGTGTCCGTTGGCCTGGTCCAAGTGTTTAGAGATCCCTATCAATAACGTTAGCTACTCGTATTGACCAGAATCCATATACCACCCAACCGATCAATTAACACAATATAAAATCATTTTATATAACTAACAAATACGCGCTCTCGTATATATATATACACTCAAACAGGTTGCTACAGATCCTATATCTAATGAACAACCCTTCCGAACCTAGGTATTCACTCAACCTAGTATTTTGATATTCACTTAACCAAAAGCTTAGGCATTCGCTCAACCTATGCTCTGATACCAAATGAAACAACCCGACTTTCTATGCCCAGAAAGTCGCATCATTATGAAGAAAGAAAGGGGTAGAAAATAGAAAAGAAGAGAAGAAAGAAAGAAACAACAACAACGATCTCATAGCGGAACGAATAAATTATATTAATAACATAAACTATTACATAGTATACAACAATTATCAGAGTTTACACAACTATACAACACATACTAGACAGTTATAAACATCTGTCTAGACATTACAACTCAATACACTACAGAGATACAGACACAACGGAACTACTATATATATCTACAATGCTGAAGCCTCCTGCTCCATTGATCCTCCACAATTCGTCAAAGCTAAACCTGAATCCCTTGGCTACTCGTAAAAATTTGAGTACCCAAGAGTTTATAAAACAGAAATAAACAACTTGGGTCAGACATGGGTCTGGTGTGAGTAACAGGTTAAACTTGCTTAACTTCAAAACCTTTAGAAAGAAAAGGTATCACGTAAGACTCCCCACAAATAAACATGGGTAAGTTTTTACCTTACGCTAACCAAAACATTTGATAGGAAATCTGATTTTATTATAATAGGGTCTAGGGTTTTCAAGTAAAATATAGAAATAGCTGAAATGCTTACATCTCACATTCCAACATAGTTGGGTACAACTAATACGTACGGCACTTATTGGAGTTTGGATTCCATACAATGGCCGGGCTACTGGGGTACCGCCCGTCACAGTACGTGGCCTAGATCACCGTACCGAGGAGTACGCCCGCTCCCCTGCAACACAAAGCCGGAACCATCCCTTACTGGATAATTCCGAACAAGATAACCCCGTAGTTGGCGCGACCAACCACACACTAAGCCGAATAAAAAGAAAAGGGACCTCTAGACAGGGATCTATCTTGCTCTCAGTGGGTGCTACCCACGAAGCCTTGCTGCACCTCCCCTGTTTTAGCCATTCCCGGTTGATGAGGCTTGAGGTTACGATTACCTTTAATCAGAACATATCACTTAGAATGCTCATCGTCCGCCTGACGATGTGCTGAAAGCATTCAATCCATACAAGTTCGTTCCGGGTTCGAACGAAACCGAAGGCATTATCTCGTTACACTCGTTTTGGAATCACCCTCAGAGTTAACGACAATAACCCTTGCACTCTGAATCTTCATCTTCACTTGAGATTCACGACCTATCGTAAATTTGGATCGATGTGGTATTCGGGTCTCCAGACCTGGAATCCCGGTATACGGAAACTCGATCCCGGTCTCATCGAAATCCAAAACGTATCTTTTAAGGGCCAAGTTGTTTTAAGGTTAAAACAATTCAATTCTTATCTATATACACAAAGATAGATAATTCAATAGATAATCTACATTATCATCCCAAACAGATAATTCACATTATCATTATAATTCAACCAAACATCCATATCATATATCAATCATATCTCATCAGAGATATCAAACAATGAAATACATTCAATCTCATTCATCCATCCTTAAGCAATGATTTATATCATCTAATTAATTTAAAGTGAATTAAACTAATTACTTCATTCTATAAATCCTACTTACTTAATTATTAATTAAACCAATTAATTAATCATTACTCTAAGTATCCATCTTAATTAATCATTCCTGATTAATAATCCTTTAATTACTTTAAGTAATTAATATTTAATTAATTTCACAAATTAATTATCTTAAACCATTCAGTAATTAATCTTTAATTACTTCATTAATTAATTAATTATACTTAATTATTTTAATCCTTAATTAATTACAATTAATTAATTACTTTAATAACTTATTATTTATTTATTTATCTTAATTAATCAATTCTTAATTACATCATTAATTTTATTAATTAATGATCCTTAATTACTCTTAATTAATTATCTTATTAAATTAATTACATTTAATAATTAATTAGTCACATTTATTAATCACCTTTGATTAATCTCATTTAGTAATTAACTTCCCTTAATTACTCCACTTCATAAATTAATTACTCCTTAATTAATTATCCTTTAATTAATCCTTTGATTTATTTATTCAAAGCAATTAACTCAAATTACTTTCATTATTAAATCTCCTATAATTAATTACATCCAGTAATTACCTTTAATTACTTCCTAAGTAATTACACTTCATTAATTACATTTGAGTAATTCTACTTAACCAATTTCATTTTGATTAATAAATCTAATTGATTATTAAAATTAATCATATTAATCAATTATTTAATAATCCCTAATTAATGATCTCTCATTAATTATTAACAATTCTTTTATTTAAGTAATTAAACTTAAATCAACCATTATTAATTACAAATTAATTAATTTTTAATTACCCATCAATTAATTTCTAATTACTAAATTAATTTACTTAATAAATCTTAAATCACTTAAATAATTAATTTCTAATCATTTATTAAAAATCTATATTTATCTAAATAAATGATTCTTAATTCCAAATTAATTAAACCTTAATTAATTAACTTATAATCCTAATTATTTAATTCATTAACACTAAACCATTTATTAATTAAATTATCAAATTATTCTTAATTTACTTTATTAATTTAATGACTCCTATATCATTCAACCTTAATCACTTCCTAAATTAAAGTATTAACCTTAACTGCTTTAATTTATTATTAACAAGGCTTTAAAACATTTAACTTTACAATCTTCCTTTTTATTTATTTTAAATTAAAGATTTAAAATAAATTACAATTTAACTTTAACCAATTTAAATCAAATTTTACAAATTCTTTTTAAATTCTAATGTTAAAGAACACTTAACATTTAAAAGATTTTAAACCAATTTATTTAAATTCAAAATCTTTTTAAAAATATACTTTTAATAATTCAAATTTTATTAAAACATTAAAAATTTTATAAACTTATTTTACTTCAACTAAATATAAATCTAGATTTGAATCCATACCTTTAAAATTTTGATTTAGAACCTGTTTTAAATCCTGCTCTACCCTTTTTAAACCCATTTTAACTTTTAAAACATTGTTAGGCTTTTAAAACTGCAACATCACAACTTACCCGAGCCATATATCAAAATACCCGAGCCAAAACCCTGTTTTCCCGAGTACTCCTTCGAGTTTTCTTCTTCCCCTTTTATTTTAAACTTTGTTATAATAAAAAAAAAACTTAAAAACAGTATAACCCACGAGTCTCCCCTTCGAATTCCCGAGCCAAGTCCACATTTCCACGAGCACGACTTCGAGCTAACTCATCAACCTACTCGAGAACATCTGCTTCTTCCCCAATCTCAAACCCAGACATTACTGCTACTTTGTGCACGTGCACAGGCGACTCGATCGCCTCCGACTACCCATGCCATCGCCGACATGTCGTCTACAATACCCACTCGTGATCCCAATTACCAGAACTACGAACAACCTCATCAATCAAAATCGAGCATTAATGATTCAACTGAAACACAGACTCGACCAAACTGGAATCGCCTCGTGCCGCCGCCAACGTTCATCTGAAGCCACGCGAGTCTACCCAGAGCAACGCCTCCGATTTAAGCTTCGATCCCACCACCCCTTAACTATTCCGATGAACTCTCGACAACACAGCACCACGTTTCCTATATTGACCCAAAATTAGGTTTACAGAAAATCTCGATCAATTCCCATAGCCACAGTGATTAAATCATCATTCTGACAATATTCCCAACCTCTACGATCGTTCCACTTCCTCCTCTAAAGACCACGACCCTCCAGATTACATTGATCGCCCGAATTTGATCATTTTCCAGTTTTAGTTCATACAAGGATATCTCAACATTTAAAAATCTAAAAATCTTGATTTTTCTTCTAAAAATCATAACTAAGTTTAGAGATTCAGTTTATACTCCTGGATTTCTAATTTAACATATTTGAATTTTTATATAAAACCAAACTTCCCTGTTCCTTTTTATTTACAGAGTAAATTTCCCTTTTATTTTAACTAAATAAAATTCTAAACACTAACCCATGATTAAACAATCGAATGTTGTTTAAATCCAAAGTTTTAACAGAGATTATATCAATAGGAATTTAAATTGTTGAACATGATTCTGGCTTCTAACAGTAAACAGGTAAGAACAGGTTCAACAGCAACATGCATCTAGACATCCAAATATATATACAGAAATTCAATCATGTACATACACACAATAATATTTATTCCAGAAACTTATATGCAAACAGATATTCCTATACTTAAGTTTGAGAAGGATGTTACTCACTTGTTTGAAAGAACAGAATACAGGCTTGTTTATGTAAACAGAGGGTCATATAACATATTTAAACCCATTCATATAAATTCATATTAAGAACTTCAATACAAGCAATATCATCACATGCAAGCATATATCATATACTTAAGTTTTTAAAAATGAAAGTTACTCACCAGAAAATGATGAACAGATCTTAAATTTGAACCTGCTTTGAAAATCCTTTAAATGCTTTTAAACTGAGATGCCTTTGCTCTTTAAAACTTTTAAACTTGAATATTTGATGTGCTTTGAAAACTTGAATTCTAGCTTTAGTTTGAAAATTTCTCAGTTGCATGCAGACTATACTTTTGATTTCCAGATTTGAAAAAGAGATTGTAGGCTTCCAGATTTTGAAAAGGATGCAGGCTGAAACTTCGATTTAGTTGTATTTTGGAAAATGGGTTACAGGCTTATGATTTTGATAATCTCTGGTTTGAGGAAGATTTAGTTGCAGATTATTGAGATGAGGGATTTTATTACTGATTGTTTATGAGAAATTTGTTTTTGAGAGGAAACGATTTCAGGTTTGTTTCTTTTTTTTTTTCAGTTTAGATCTGAGTTTACTTAATTTTCTTTGCTTTTGAATTTGTCAAAGAAATGGATAGAGAAAAGTATATGTATTTAGGCTGAAAATCATTTAGTAAAAATAAAAGAAGATTAAATCTAAAAATGCCACTTGTTTTAGAATTCAACACTTGTCATATATCTTTGTTCACAACTTAACACATGTTATTTTGAGTCTTAATATGATAACACTTGTATTTTAAGTAATTAATACTTATTTTTAAAATGTTAATAAAGGCTTTTATACTTAAATTATAAATTTACAAATACTTATTTATATACAAAGATAATTTTTTAAAGAAATAAAACCAATTATATATATAAATAAAAGCTTATACAAATATCAAAAAAATCCAAATATTTAAAATATTACCCCTTTTTGAATTTCAAAATTAATTTAAATTCAAATTCAAATTATATTTAAAAATCCAATTTAAAGTCAATTTAAAACAACACATTCAATTTGAAATAATAATCCTATTATAATTATTGTTTGAAATAACAAATTTATCAATTTTAAAATAATTTATAAAAGAGATTATAAATTACTACTATTACTAAATGAATTAACATATCATATGTAAATTAAATACAAACCAAAGCTTTTCTATTTACAATATATACAAATATATATACATTATAAATAGAAATCAATTTATTAGGTTTTAAAAGATAAAATTCACTAATTAAATATTTATTTAATTAGATTATTAAACCAATTCAAATTTTATTATCAAAGATTATCAGATCAATTTAATTATTCAAACAGATTATTAAATTGATATTGTCCAAAATTCCGGGATATCACATTCCTTCCCCCTTAAAAGAATTTCGTCCCCGAAATTTAAAACAAAGGTAATTTAACAATCTATTTAAATCACAAGCATATATTATCATCCATATGCTAACAATCATAGCAACCAATCATCCAAACAAACAATTCTAACTATCCAGCGAAAAATTCTGAATAGAATTTCCTCGAGTTTCCCCAAGTATATATATACCGGGATACTCGCTCTACAAACAATCCAAACAACCAATACTACTAAGCTATAGAGCTCCTACTCATCTAGATCTACAAAACTAAACAGAATATCAGACTACAGACAAGTCTGACTCAACAACCAAATCCTTTAGAACTGCTGGTTCCAAAACCAGAGATAGATCAAACACGTACTCCCTCAGAGATACATAAAACACATCGAATCCCAATTATCCAAACTGGCAATTCAATCCTGTAGACCAAGCTCTTATCCAAATCAGAACATAGAAGAGATCCAATATTCCTCGGAGCTGACTTCCCAGACTTACCCAATCTTACTGCTCCTTTAACCAGAGAAAACCTCAACAACAACGAAGTCTTCAACTTCGAATTCAAAATTCCTTCATCTCTTATCCACAAATTCTTCAGACGATCCTGAGCTGTCTACATCCTTCCTGATCAGCTCAACCTTCGCCGATGCTTCTAGAAACAAACTAGACTAAAAATAACTCAACAGAATGATCCTCTCAAGATCTACCCATAATCCAGAACACAATCCTACTCACAAACATCAGTAGACCGAACTAACTTCTCTTATCCAGAGATGCACTCCCAAACTGCTTCCGCTGCACCACTCTGATCTGGAACAGAATGAAAATGCTGATGAAGAACACGAGCACAGACTGGACAACTCATCCCAGAAAATCTCGGATAACTCAAGAGAATACTCAAACTATCGCAAGTCACTTTTGCGATCAACCCAGTCAACATGCAAAGAAACTGTTCTCTCTTTACCAATCAGAACAGCTTACACTTATCTATCCTATCTATCGAAGAAATGGATCCACTCTGCTTCTTCTGAACTTCACCTTTAGAAAACTGCTCAGCCAGAAAACTTCCTGCCAATACAGAACAGTCCGAGCTGCACTGCTGCCACAGATGCCAAAGATTTCCTAACCAAAGCTCTTTGAGAAACTCGGACCCAAACCAACACAAACACCATGTTGAACTCAGCCACAATGCCGAAATATACACACTTCCTTAAACTTGTTCCAAAGAAAACATCTTCGGGCACATCCATAGTCACTGCATCTCATCACACAGCTACTACTTCCTGAGGTTACCAAAATACCATCACTCTCTTCAGCTCATCCAATAGATCTACTCTATTCATCCAACTTCAAAGATAAACTCTAAACCATAACTGGTTTCCTTCAGAGATCGGTGAAATCCTTACACCACAACAAAGTTCACTCGAGACAGTATTAGGTCTACAGTCTCGTCAGATATACTTCCAACCTCAACACTCAAATTCTAACTATTGGTAGTCGTGTTACTCACACTACCACCTTATCTACCTTTATAACTTATATTGGAAAACCCGAACAGGTAACCCAACAAATAGGTAGAAATATATATATATATTTAAAATGATACTTTTTATATAGAAATTATTTCTGGGTAAAATTATTTCATTTACCTCTTTAAAACAATATTGTGTCCGTTGGCCTGGTCCAAGTGTTTAGAGATCCCTATCAATAACGTTAGCTACTCGTATTGACCAGAATCCATATACCACCCAACCGATCAATTAACACAATATAAAATCATTTTATATAACTAACAAATACGCGCTCTCGTATATATATATACACTCAAACAGGTTGCTACAGATCCTATCTCTAATGAACAACCCTTCCGAACCTAGGTATTCACTCAACCTAGTATTTTGATATTCACTTAACCAAAAGCTTAGGCATTCGCTCAACCTATGCTCTGATACCAAATGAAACAACCCGACTTTCTATGCCCAGAAAGTCGCATCATTATGAAGAAAGAAAGGGGTAGAAAATAGAAAAGAAGAGAAGAAAGAAAGAAACAACAACAACGATCTCACAGCGGAACGAATAAATTATATTAATAACATAAACTATTACATAGTATACAACAATTATCAGAGTTTACACAACTATACAACACATACTAGACAGTTATAAACATCTGTCTAGACATTACAACTCAATACACTACAGAGATACAGACACAGCGGAACTACTATATATATCTACAACGCTGAAGCCTCCTGCTCCATTGATCCTCCATAATTCGTCAAAGCTAAACCTGAATCCCTTGGCTACTCGTAAAAATTTGAGTACCCAAGAGTTTATAAAACAGAAATAAACAACTTGGGTCAGACATGGGTCTGGTGTGAGTAACAGGTTAAACTTGCTTAACTTCAAAACCTTTAGAAAGAAAAGGTATCACGTAAGACTCCCCACAAATAAACATGGGTAAGTTTTTACCTTACGCTAACCAAAACATTTGATAGGAAATCTGATTTTATTATAATAGGGTCTAGGGTTTTCAAGTAAAATATAGAAATAGCTGAAATGCTTACATCTCACATTCCAACATAGTTGGGTACAACTAATACGTACGGCACTTATTGGAGTTTGGATTCCATACAATGGCCGGGCTACTGGGGTACCGCCCGTCACAGTACGTGGCCTAGATCACCGTACCGAGGAGTACGCCCGCTCCCCTGCAACACAAAGCCGGAACCATCCCTTACTGGATAATTCCGAACAAGATAACCCCGTAGTTGGCGCGACCAACCACACACTAAGCCGAATAAAAAGAAAAGGGACCTCTAGACAGGGATCTATCTTGCTCTCAGTGGGTGCTACCCACGAAGCCTTGCTGCACCTCCCCTGTTTTAGCCATTCCCGGTTGATGAGGCTTGAGGTTACGATTACCTTTAATCAGAACATATCACTTAGAATGCTCATCGTCCACCTGACGATGTGCTGAAAGCATTCAATCCATACAAGTTCGTTCCGGGTTCGAACGAAACCGAAGGCATTATCTCGTTACACTCGTTTTGGAATCACCCTCAGAGTTAACGACAATAACCCTTGCACTCTGAATCTTCATCTTCACTTGAGATTCACGACCTATCGTAAATTTGGATCGATGTGGTATTCGGGTCTCCAGACCTGGAATCCCGGTATACGGAAACCCGATCCCGGTCTCATCGAAATCCAAAACGTATCTTTTAAGGGCCAAGTTGTTTTAAGGTTAAAACAATTCAATTCTTATCTATATACACAAAGATAGATAATTCAATAGATAATCTACATTATCATCCCAAACAGATAATTCACATTATCATTATAATTCAACCAAACATCCATATCATATATCAATCATATCTCATCAGAGATATCAAACAATGAAATACATTCAATCTCATTCATCCATCCTTAAGCAATGATTTATATCATCTAATTAATTTAAAGTGAATTAAACTAATTACTTCATTCTATAAATCCTACTTACTTAATTATTAATTAAACCAATTAATTAATCATTACTCTAAGTATCCATCTTAATTAATCATTCCTGATTAATAATCCTTTAATTACTTTAAGTAATTAATATTTAATTAATTTCACAAATTAATTATCTTAAACCATTCAGTAATTAATCTTTAATTACTTCATTAATTAATTAATTATACTTAATTATTTTAATCCTTAATTAATTACAATTAATTAATTACTTTAATAACTTATTATTTATTTATTTATCTTAATTAATCAATTCTTAATTACATCATTAATTTTATTAATTAATGATCCTTAATTACTCTTAATTAATTATCTTATTAAATTAATTACATTTAATAATTAATTAGTCACATTTATTAATCACCTTTGATTAATCTCATTTAGTAATTAACTTCCCTTAATTACTCCACTTCATAAATTAATTACTCCTTAATTAATTATCCTTTAATTAATCCTTTGATTTATTTATTCAAAGCAATTAACTCAAATTACTTTCATTATTAAATCTCCTATAATTAATTACATCCAGTAATTACCTTTAATTACTTCCTAAGTAATTACACTTCATTAATTACATTTGAGTAATTCTACTTAACCAATTTCATTTTGATTAATAAATCTAATTGATTATTAAAATTAATCATATTAATCAATTATTTAATAATCCCTAATTAATGATCTCTCATTAATTATTAACAATTCTTTTATTTAAGTAATTAAACTTAAATCAACCATTATTAATTACAAATTAATTAATTTTTAATTACCCATCAATTAATTTCTAATTACTAAATTAATTTACTTAATAAATCTTAAATCACTTAAATAATTAATTTCTAATCATTTATTAAAAATCTATATTTATCTAAATAAATGATTCTTAATTCCAAATTAATTAAACCTTAATTAATTAACTTATAATCCTAATTATTTAATTCATTAACACTAAACCATTTATTAATTAAATTATCAAATTATTCTTAATTTACTTTATTAATTTAATGACTCCTATATCATTCAACCTTAATCACTTCCTAAATTAAAGTATTAACCTTAACTGCTTTAATTTATTATTAACAAGGCTTTAAAACATTTAACTTTACAATCTTCCTTTTTATTTATTTTAAATTAAAGATTTAAAATAAATTACAATTTAACTTTAACCAATTTAAATAAAATTTTACAAACTCTTTTTAAATTCTAATGTTAAAGAACACTTAACATTTAAAAGATTTTAAACCAATTTATTTAAATTCAAAATCTTTTTAAAAATATACTTTTAATAATTCAAATTTTGTTAAAACATTATAAATTTTATAAACTTATTTTACTTCAACTAAATATAAATCTAGATTTGAATCCATACCTTTAAAATTTTGATTTAGAACCTGTTTTAAATCCTGCTCTACCCTTTTTAAACCCATTTTAACTTTTAAAACACTGTTAGGCTTTTAAAACTGCAACATCACAACTTACCCGAGCCATATATCAAAATACCCGAGCCAAAACCCTGTTTTCCCGAGTACTCCTTCGAGTTTTCTTCTTCCCCTTTTATTTTAAACTTTGTTATAATAAAAAAAAACTTAAAAACAGTATAACCCACGAGTCTCCCCTTCGAATTCCCGAGCCAAGTCCACATTTCCACGAGCACGACTTCGAGCTAACTCATCAACCTACTCGAGAACATCTGCTTCTTCCCCAATCTCAAACCCAGACATTACTGCTACTTTGTACACGTGCACAGGCGACTCGATCGCCTCCGACTACCCATGCCATCGCCGACATGTCGTCTACAATACCCACTCGTGATCCCAATTACAAAAACTACGAACAACCTCATCAATCAAAATCGAGCATTAATGATTCAACTGAAACACAGACTCGACCAAACTGGAATCGCCTCGTGCCACCGCCAACGTTCATCTGAAGCCACGCGAGTCTACCCAGAGCAACGCCTCCGATTTAAGCTTCGATCCCACCACCCCTTAACTATTCCGATGAACTCTCGACAACACAGCACCACGTTTCCAATATTGACCCAAAATTAGGTTTACAGAAAATCTCGATCAATTCCCATCGCCACAGTGATTAAATCATCATTCTGACAATTTTCCCAACCTCTACGATCGTTCCACTTCCTCCTCTAAAGACCACGACCCTCCAGATTACATTGATCGCCCGAATTTGATCATTTTCCAGTTTTAGTTCATACAAGGATATCTCAACATTTAAAAATCTAAAAATCTTGATTTTTCTTCTAAAAATCATAACTAAGTTTAGAGATTCAGTTTATACTCCTGGATTTCTAATTTAACATATTTGAATTTTTATATAAAACCAAACTTCCCTGTTCCTTTTTATTTACAAAGTAAATTTCCTTTTTATTTTAACTAAATAAAATTCTAAACACTAACCCATGATTAAACAATCGAATGTTGTTTAAATCCAAAGTTTTAACAGAGATTATATCAATAGGAATTTAAATTGTTGAACATGATTCTGGCTTCTAACAGTAAACAGGTAAGAACAGGTTCAACAGCAACATGCATCTAGACATCCAAATATATATACAGAAATTCAATCATGTACATACACACAATAATATTTATTCCAGAAACTTATATGCAAACAGATATTCCTATACTTAAGTTTGAGAAGGATGTTACTCACTTGTTTGAAAGAACAGAATACAGGCTTGTTTATGTAAACAGAGGGTCATATAACATATTTAAACCCATTCATATAAATTCATATTAAGAACTTCAATACAAGCAATATCATCACATGCAAGCATATATCATATACTTAAGTTTTTAAAAATGAAAGTTACTCACCAGAAAATGATGAACAGATCTTAAATTTGAACCTGCTTTGAAAATCCTTTAAATGCTTTTAAACTGAGATGCCTTTGCTCTTTAAAACTTTTAAACTTGAATATTTGATGTGCTTTGAAAACTTGAATTCTAGCTTTAGTTTGAAATTTTCTCAGTTGCATGCAGACTATACTTTTGATTTCCAGATTTGAAAAAGAGATTGCAGGCTTCCAGATTTTGAAAAGGATGCAGGCTGAAACTTCGATTTAGTTGTATTTTGGAAAATGGGTTACAGGCTTATGATTTTGATAATCTCTGGTTTGAGGAAGATTTAGTTGCAGATTATTGAGATGAGGGATTTTATTACTGATTGTTTATGAGAAATTTGTTTTTGAGAGGAAACGATTTCAGGTTTGTTTCTTTTTTTTTTTTTTTCAGTTTAGATCTGAGTTTACTTAATTTTCTTTGCTTTTGAATTTGTCAAAGAAATGGATAGAGAAAAGTATATGTATTTAGGCTGAAAATCATTTAGTAAAAATAAAAGAAGATTAAATCTAAAAATGCCACTTGTTTTAGAATTCAACACTTGTCATATATCTTTGTTCACAACTTAACACATGTTATTTTAAGTCTTAATATGATAACACTTGTATTTTAAGTAATTAATACTTATTTTTAAAATGTTAATAAAGGCTTTTATACTTAAATTATAAATTTACAAATACTTATTTATATACAAAGATAATTTTTTAAAGAAATAAAACCAATTATATATATAAATAAAAGCTTATACAAATATCAAAAAAATCCAAATATTTAAAATATTACCCCTTTTTGAATTTCAAAATTAATTTAAATTCAAATTCAAATTATATTTAAAAATCCAATTTAAAGTCAATTTAAAACAACACATTCAATTTGAAATAATAATCCTATTATAATTATTGTTTGAAATAACAAATTTATCAATTTTAAAATAATTTATAAAAGAGATTATAAATTACTACTATTACTAAATGAATTAACATATCATATGTAAATTAAATACAAACCAAAGCTTTTCTATTTACAATATATACAAATATATATACATTATAAATAGAAATCAATTTATTAGGTTTTAAAAGATAAAATTCACTAATTAAATATTTATTTAATTAGATTATTAAACCAATTCAAATTTTATTATCAAAGATTATCAGATCAATTTAATTATTTAAACAGATTATTAAATTGATATTGTCCAAAATTCCGGGATATCACATTTCACCTCCTTGATACAGAAAATATGGTTAGAACTAGAGGTGATCATGTTGGTACCCAAACCGGATTTCATAACGGTCAGTGTAGTGGCACTGGCACTTCTGATGTAATGATGACCAAAGATCAATGGATGGAATTTATAAGAGGCATGCATGATACTGTAGTAGTTAGAACACCAAATCCTGCTCCTCTCTCAAACGTTATTAGGCAGTGTAGTGATTATGCTAGTCTAGGCGGTAAACCATTATTTGGAAATGAAGGTCCCATGGTTGTCCATACATGGCAGAGAAACTGTGAGAGAATCATCGATAATATGGCTCTTATAGATCCATAGAAGAGGAAGTGTAACGACCCAGAATTTCAAACGAATTAAATTGAGAATATTTAATTTATTTTAAATATTTGAACGATGATTTAATTTGAATCCCGAATCTAACTTTGAAAACTGACGATTAAATTATAAAATTTAATCGATTGTATGTTGAATAAAAATTTGAATCTACAATTTTAAGCTGAAGAAAAATATTTTGAAAGCTTTTAAAATTCGTATTGATAATACTGAAGATGATAGAAGCTTCAGAATTTAATTTCGAACTGTTTTGTTCAGTTTTGAAAATAATCACTCGAACCGATATTTATTAAATAGTCAATTTTCAAACAGTCTCGGAATTTGACGAAACCAGTTCCATTGGGTCCGGAATGTTATATTACTGCCGGATTTCAATTTTCGAAATTTTCGGGGTTGTTGTGTGACCATACGATAGTTAAACGCGTTAGAATTTAAATGGAATTCAATTTAAATTTAAAATTTAAATCTTGCAAACATCACACGTTCGTTCCTTCAACCACGCAGGGAATCACGGGGAGAAAATCGTGCATCCCATGTCTTCTGTCTTCCTCCATTCTTTTAAAATCATTTCCCCTCTTTTCAGATTTAAATCAAACGAGAAAAAAATAATGGCCGCTCAAGTCAGTTTCGAAATTTAACCAAATCATCACGTACGAGATGTAGTCGAAGCCATTTTCCCTCTCGACAATCGAACGACGAAAGCAGGGGCAAAAATCGAATGGCGAAGCCTCAACATTCACGAGATGGAGCAAGCAAGCGAAGTTGAGGTCGCGGTGAACTTCGCGAGGAGGGGAAATCAGGCGCGCGCGTAAGCGACGAATTCAGGGTCGGCGTGGCGCGATCAAATCAATGGCTGCGATCTCGATCTGGATGATGTCGATGGGGGTAGCTGAGTGCAGGCGATTGAGTTTTAGGGCAAGCTAGAGCGTCGCGAGTGAAGGCTCGTGAGTGGTGGTGTCGCGACTAGGGTTTCGTCGAGGGCGGTTGCGTTCTGGGGGTCTCGTACTTGTTCGACGCAGTGGGGCTCGATATGACGAGGTCGTCATTGGAGGAGGGGCGAGTTTCGGTGGCAAACCAGAGGGATGGTATGCCTGATGATCGGTGGCAGTCGCGTGGGTCTAGTCTTCGCGGCGATGAAGAAGCTCCGTTCGACTCGAGTGATGGGAGATGCTGGGTTTGCGCAGTGAGGTATACTGTAAATTATTTTCTTTAAATTATAGATTTATATATATGCAAGTATATATAAAGTAGTGTAGAACTGCTGTTGTTATTTACTGAAACAGAAAACAAATTTTTAGTAAATTTTATTTATATATATATATATAAATACACGCACATATTTTAATATGTATGGGAAAACAGTAAATAAGTATATACGTATAAGATTTTGGAAATATAGAAATTTTAAAATGTGATATTTATATAAAATTAGATTATTAGTTTAAAATCAAGTCATGGGTTAATTAAATTAATTATCAAATGGAATAAATTGTTCGATTGATTCGAATATTAACAAAATTGTATAAATTGTTTATACAAGGTCAATACTGAAAAGAAAACAAGCGGAAACAAAAATGGATGGCAAGTTAAAAGCGAAGGTGAGATCTTCTCACTCAGATTTAATTTTGAATTTCAGTTATTGATTGTGTTGATTTCTATTTGATGTGCTATTAGATATGATAGGATATATCTATATATATAGCAGTATATACATATTGGCATATGTATATATTGGATTGATGATTTCCCGCCTCGTATAGCGGATGAGACCCTATTGCGCCGTTAGTAAGCGGATTTATAAAAAAAACCTATATACCGCGATAATTCCGTACTGGAGCGGAATTGGTATTGTGCTAACGTCTTTGGATGCAGGGAAACAGGTTGGAGGGATCCAACTGGACCCCTCAATATTGTTGTGAATTTATTTTATTGTGATATGATAATTCTGTGAATGATTATATTGATACGATCGATGATATTGATGATTGGGAATTGTTTGAAAATAAAAATTGGCCGAATGGATGTTTGATATCATTGGATTCCAAAATATACGAAATTGGATTTTTGAAATCAAAAATAGGAATTTCTAAATGAATCAATTTTAGAAATTTAATAATTTTGAAGAAAGGAATTTTTAAAGTATAAAAGTTAATTTTTATAATCTTATGGAATAAATTCCAGAATAAAGTGAAATTGCTAAATAAAAGAATTTCATAAAACAGTGATTATAAATTGAAGAATTTAATTTAAATTTGGATTTTTAAATAGATTGAAAGAGACAAAGAAATTTATTCTCTTCAAAAGGAATTTATTTAAAATGAAATAAGTTGGAAGTCCAATTAGAAATTAAATTTATGAATTGAAATAACTTGGAAAATCAATGAAAAAAAATGATTTCAAATTGAAGAATTCTTTTAAAAATAGAATATTGAATAAATTGGAAAGAATAAGGAAAATTATTTAGAAATGATAAAATTTTGGAAATCAATCTATAATTGATGTAGTATTTGGAAATGACGTTAAAATGGGTTTATAAAAGGGTAAATTTTACAGTTGTAAAGTTTTAAAAGAATGATCTTTGTAAATAAATGAAATTATAAGTATTTAACTTATAATATGGATTGTGGTATATAAATTGAATTGTGAATTGAATTGGTAAATAAAGAAGGTTTATAAGTCGAAGTTGTTATTAAAAAGAGAAATAGAATTTATAAACGTGCTTATAAATTCGAAAATAGATTGAATGTGATAAATTTAATGTAGAAGATTATTTAAGAAGATATATTCACGATTTTGAATAGCGAATTTTTATTGAAATAAAAATGTGTAGGAATGATTGAAATGGGGTTAAGTAAATTTTATTCACAATTTTGGACGGCGAATATATTGTTAAGTAAAATGGATTCATTTTTGAAGAAGTAATATTTTAAAAATGAAGTTAAACATTTTTAAGGTGTTTTAAAATGTGTTGTGAATCGAAAGCATAGATTTCAACAGTTCTTGTTGAAATAGGCGTTTTCGAAAATATAAGGAAATGATGGACTATAACACTGTTGTTATAGAAAATGATTTTCGGAAGAAAATGTTTTGATGTAGTATTGGGATTTATATATCTATCTAAATCCGAATCCCTATACTAGTGATTTTGAGTCGTCGTAACGATGTTTTACGTAACATTCGTTTTGACTCAAATAAATGTTGTTATAGCAAATGTTTTCCTTAAAGAATGAATATATACTTAATATTGATTTAAGTATATTGAATATTTTCCAAGTGTTGAAAATAAATGATTTGTGAAATACTTATTATTAAATAAGTATGGAATGTTTTCCAATATGAAATGAACGTTTTGAGATTTATCTTCTTAAAGATAAATCGAAATCGAATATTGAAAACGATTTGAAAATCGTATATCAATAGACATTTTTTGAAACATAAATTCACTATGAATTTATAAAAAGAAAAGGGAAACTGTTTAGAAAAATAAACGTTGTTTTATTTTTGAAGTGTGGAAATTTTATATCTAGTAAAAGATATTTTTGGAAGATGAAATAATTTGGGAAAATTATTTGGAATCTGATGATGTCGCGCATCTTTACTGATAGTTAAATAACCGACTATCAATAATTACCTTTAGATAGGTATTTGTTGTGAATTGGATGAATTTGAATGCCACACTTATTTTTGAATAATCGCTCACTATTCGGGTTAGCCGGGAAAGGACCATGGGGTCGTATAACCCATTCCGAATATGTGATACGTCGTTATGAATTGCATTCGAAGACCGGTGTTGAAGACCGGATATTTTTGAAAACGGAAGGATTACCGTCGAGTTACTCTACATCGACTGATCTTCGATTTAGAGGTTTTATCACCCTTAGTGACGGGAAGTCCTGACGTGATTGAAAATTATCCGGATGTGCAAGGGCTTCGTGAGAAGTGCCTTCGGTTCTGTTCGATCCCGGAACAGACTTGTATGGATTGTGTGTCTGACGTTACAATTTGAGATATAAAGCTGATTTCTTTCAAATACATTTCTGTTGGTGGCGGAGAATTTATTCTCTTAGCTTAACACCCTTCTTTGAGACGTACGAGCTCAGAGGTTATGTAGTTGAAATTTATCAGCGATATATCCCAATTTGGTAACGTGGCATACTGAGTGTTGCTGTGAAATGATCAGTGTTTGATCATTTGCGATATGATCATTTGTTTGATCTTATATCTTTGTGATCATAGGTTGATCATTTTTTTTGACCCGAAGCAGGGCTTTTTGAGAAAGCGTAGCTTTGTGGACGAGACTTCGTCGAGCCTCACACCCCGGAAATGGTCGAAACAGGAAGGATGCGGCAAGGTTCTAGGGAGTAGCGCCCCTTAGTGTATGTCATTCCTTCTGGATAAAGGTGGTATCATGGTATGGAGCCCAGATACTTAACCTCTGTGGTTACTGCATTATTTTTTCTATGTGGTTTGTTGCGAATCGGGGATCCTCGGGAAGATCGGTGACGATCGGGGGATGGCATACGCGTGTCAGTAGTTACCTATTTTTGCAGAGGTAACCCGGCCTTGTGTTGGCAGAGATCCGGTTAGGTTCTCGGGTCGTCTATTCCAGGGACGTACCCATCGTGGATAGGAAGTTCCTTAGCCTGACCATTTGTTGGAAATCCAAAGAAACAATACGAGCCTTGTACGATATTAGTTGTAGAACCTGCCATTCACTTATGGTGGCGCCCCACTGTTTGGATGGTAGCTATAGTAGGCATACGATACTGGTCGTATGTTGGCTAAGATTAATATTATACTTTCGAAAATGATTTCTACACTATGCACTAATAATAATATCAAAAAGAATTTGATTTTGCGTAGTAAGCATCTTTGACTATCATAAGAAGAAATCTCCTCCAATTCTGCATTTGCATTGTGTGTGTGGTGGGAGGTCTTATGGTAGTTTCATTTTCCAAAAGCATTTCGAATTGACTTTAAAATTATTTTGTTGTTATAAAGAATAACTGTTTTACGATCTCACACCAGTCTCCATGACTGACTCGGAGTTTATTGTTCCCTTCTAAACTCTGGGTGCCCACCAATTTCCACAAAAGCAGCCTAGAGTTATATTATCAGGATATTCTGGATATTCTGGAGCTTGGAGATAAGCTGGATGACGAGACGTAGTATTTGTATCTGATATATTTATTCCGCTGTGTATTCTGTATGAGGACAAGTATAAAACTGTCCATTGTTGTACTGAGTTGTATATTGACTCTGATGATGATGATGTGATGTAATGTAATAACAGATATAATTCCTTTGTTTTTAAATGATATTCATTTATCTATTATATATTGTTCCGCTGCGATATGTGAGATTCTGATATTGTTTTCTGTTCTGATGTTGTTCTGTTGTTCTTCTTCTTCTATCTTTTCTTCTGTTTTCTTCTTTCTAAAAACCCTCACTATTGGAGTTTCCGGCACTCGATTGCTCGGCAGTCGATAAAGTGAGTATCGATGTCGAATTTTCGAAAGTCGAAAATCCCGGTCGTGACAAAGTGGTATCAGAGCATATGGTTAAGCGACAACCCTGCTCTGTTGGGTGTTACTCATTAGAGATAGAGTCAGTAGTACTCTAGAATGAGTTGAGTGTAATAATAGATACGAGCGCGTATTTGTTAGTGAATATATAAAAAAATTGTTTTATATTGTGATGATTGATTTATTGAGTGGTATATGGATTCTGGTCAATACGAGTAATTAACGATCATTGATAGGGATCTCTAAACACTCGACTAGAACAATTCGGCACAGTATTGTTTTTAAATAGGGTAAATGAAATGATTTTACCCAAAGTATTTTTGTATATAAAAGAAATGATTTTCTATGAATTATCATAGTATATGATTGCATGGATGTTAGGAAAGTGATGATATTGAAATGTTATCATTACTATTGAAATTAAATGAGAAACTGAAATCGTAACTCCAAAGTTAAGAAATAAATTCATATACAAATGAAATTTGAGAATGTAAACTGTAAATGTGAATTGTAATTTAAACGGAATTCCAGAGAAGTTTTGGAAATGTTTTGAAAAGAATTTGAAAATTTTGAGATTTGGAAAGTTTAAATCTTTTTGATTTGAAAATGGATTTCGAAGGTTTTGAAAAATATTTTGGAGAGATGAAAGCTCTAAACTCTTTTAGGTCGCTGGAAAATAATCCTGATGATGGTGGCCACATCATTAGAATTCATTTTCGGGTTTCCAAAAGAGTAGTTGCTGCAAAATTGTTTTAAATAGAAGTTGTTTGAAAAATTTGGGGTTTGTTTTGAAATTCAAAAGATAATTTGAATTGTTTTCAAAATGATTTTTGAAAAGGTTGAAAGGACTCTGGAATTGAGTATTGAATTATGAAAATAAAATTCCTTAATAAAATGGAATTGTGAAGGTGAATGTATAAATGATTGTATAAATCAAGATGTAAATAAGTTGTTAACTTATAGAATATTTGAAATCTGATTGGAGTGGAATTCAAATTGAAGACGAATGAATTACTAATTGGAACTAATTTAAGATAGTGCAGTTGTAAATGACAGATAATTGATAAAATTCAATATTTCAGAATTGAAAGTAAAACTGAATCCAAATTGAATTGAATGGTAAATTTTTAATCAAATGAGAATTGAAATAAAAAAATTGAGTGAAATTGGATATGTAACTTCAATGGTGAAGTAAAAATGTATAAGTAGTTTATATTGAAAATTTGTAATCGAGTTTGCAAAATGATTGAATGCTGTAACTAGATATCATGGCTAGTAGATATACAGATATAAAGGAATTGGAATTTTGATTTCAAAGATAAATTTGAATTGCTCGACAAAAGGTACGTATTTGAATTATAATATGAGTTTTTGATGATTTCTTGTCTAGCCGCTTGGCTTTTTCTTTTCTTTTTGAAATCTGAGAGTCCGTAGGGACGTTTTGTAGTCGTACCGTATTAGCCGCGCAAAGGAGACGCTGGCGAAATTTTTCGAAAATTTAGGGCGTTAGAAAATTTTTGAGAAATTTTGAAAGTTTAAATTTGAATTTGAAGGTTAAATTTGAATTGTTATGTAAACAATGTTGTTTGAAACTTATAATTGAAGTTGGAAACAAGTTGAAATGATAACGAATCTTTAGTAGGAAGATTTGTTTTGATAAATTGATAAAACTATTGGATGTTGAAAAATAGTAGACGAATTAAGGACCACTTTTCCTGACTTGTAATTTCGAGGACGAAATTCTTTTAAGGAGGGAAGTTTGTAACGACCCAGAATTTCAAACGAATTAAATTGAGAATATTTAATTTATTTTAAATATTTGAACGATGATTTAATTTGAATCCCGAATCTAACTTTGAAAACTGACGATTAAATTATAAAATTTAATCGATTGTATGTTGAATAAAAATTTGAATCTACAATTTTAAGCTGAAGAAAAATATTTTGAAAGCTTTTAAAATCCGTATTGATAATACTGAAGATGATAGAAGCTTCAGAATTTAATTTCGAACTGTTTTGTTCAGTTTTGAAAATAATCACTCGAACCGATATTTATTAAATAGTCAATTTTCAAACAGTCTCGGAATTTGACGAAACCAGTTCCATTGGGTCCGGAATGTTATATTATTGCCGGATTTCAATTTTCGAAATTTTCGGGGTTGTTGTGTGACCATCCGATAGTTAAACGCGTTAGAATTTAAATGGAATTCAATTTAAATTTAAAATTTAAATCTTGCAAACATCACACGTTCGTTCCTTCAACCACGCAGGGAATCACGGGGAGAAAATCGTGCATCCCATGTCTTCTGTCTTCCTCCATTCTTTTAAAATCATTTCCCCTCTTTTCAGATTTAAATCAAACGAGAAAAAAATAATGGCCGCTCAAGTCAGTTTCGAAATTTAACCAAATCATCGCGTACGAGATGTAGTCGAAGCCATTTTCCCTCTCGACAATCGAACGACGAAAGCAGGGGCAAAAATCGAATGGCGAAGCCTCAACATTCACGAGATGGAGCAAGCAAGCGAAGTCGAGGTCGCGGTGAACTTCGCGAGGAGGGGAAATCAGGCGCGCGCGTAAGCGACGACTTCAGGGTCGGCGTGGCGCGATCAAATCAATGGCTGCGATCTCGATCTGGATGATGTCGATGGGGGTAGCTGAGTGCAGGCGATTGAGTTTTAGGGCAATCTAGAGCGTCGCGAGTGAAGGCTCGTGAGTGGTGGTGTCACGACTAGGGTTTCGTCGAGGGCGGTTGCGTTCTGGGGGTCTCGTACTTGTTCGACGCAGTGGGGCTCGATATGACGAGGTCGTCATTGGAGGAGGGGCGAGTTTCGGTGGCAAACCAGAGGGATGGTATGCCTGATGATCGGTGGCAGTCGCGTGGGTCTAGTCTTCGCGGCGATGAAGAAGCTCCGTTCGACTCGAGTGATGGGAGATGCTGGGTTTGCGCAGTGAGGTATACTGTAAATTATTTTCTTTAAATTATAGATTTATATATATGCAAGTATATATAAAGTAGTGTAGAACTGCTGTTGTTATTTACTGAAACAGAAAAAAAATTTTTAGTAAATTTTATTTATATATATATATATATAAATACACGCACATATTTTAATATGTATGGGAAAACAGTAAATAAGTATATACGTATAAGATTTTGGAAATATAGAAATTTTAAAATGTGATATTTATATAAAATTAGATTATTAGTTTAAAATCAAGTCATGGGTTAATTAAATTAATTATCAAATGGAATAAATTGTTCGATTGATTCGAATATTAACAAAATTGTATAAATTGTTTATACAAGGTCAATACTGAAAAGAAAACAAGCGGAAACAAAAATGGATGGCAAGTTAAAAGCGAAGGTGAGATCTTCTCACTCAGATTTAATTTTGAATTTCAGTTATTGATTGTGTTGATTGCTATTTGATGTGCTATTAGATATGATAGGATATATCTATATATATAGCAGTATATACATATTGGCATATGTATATATTGGATTGATGATTTCCCGCCTCGTATAGCGGATGAGACCCTATTGCGCCGTTAGTAAGCGGATTTATAAAAAAAACCTATATACCGCGATAATTCCGTACTGGAGCGGAATTGGTATTGTGCTAACGTCTTTGGATGCAGGGAAACAGGTTGGAGGGATCCAACTGGACCCCTCAATATTGTTGTGAATTTATTTTATTGTGATATGATAATTCTGTGAATGATTATATTGATACGATCGATGATATTGATGATTGGGAATTGTTTGAAAATAAAAATTGGCCGAATGGATGTTTGATATCATTGGATTCCAAAATATACGAAATTGGATTTTTGAAATCAAAAATAGGAATTTCTAAATGAATCAATTTTAGAAATTTAATAATTTTGAAGAAAGGAATTTTTAAAGTATAAAAGTTAATTTTTATAATCTTATGGAATAAATTCCAGAATAAAGTGAAATTGCTAAATAAAAGAATTTCATAAAACAGTGATTATAAATTGAAGAATTTAATTTAAATTTGGATTTTTAAATAGATTGAAAGAGACAAAGAAATTTATTCTCTTCAAAAGGAATTTATTTAAAATGAAATAAGTTGGAAGTCCAATTAGAAATTAAATTTATGAATTGAAATAACTTGGAAAATCAATGAAAAAAAATGATTTCAAATTGAAGAATTCTTTTAAAAATAGAATATTGAATAAATTGGAAAGAATAAGGAAAATTATTTAGAAATGATAAAATTTTGGAAATCAATCTATAATTGATGTAGTATTTGGAAATGACGTTAAAATGGGTTTATAAAAGGGTAAATTTTACAGTTGTAAAGTTTTAAAAGAATGATCTTTGTAAATAAATGAAATTATAAGTATTTAACTTATAATATGGATTGTGGTATATAAATTGAATTGTGAATTGAATTGGTAAATAAAGAAGGTTTATAAGTCGAAGTTGTTATTAAAAAGAGAAATAGAATTTATAAACGTGCTTATAAATTCGAAAATAGATTGAATGTGATAAATTTAATGTAGAAGATTATTTAAGAAGATATATTCACGATTTTGAATAGCGAATTTTTATTGAAATAAAAATGTGTAGGAATGATTGAAATGGGGTTAAGTAAATTTTATTCACAATTTTGGATGGTGAATATATTGTTAAGTAAAATGGATTCATTTTTGAAGAAGTAATATTTTAAAAATGAAGTTAAACATTTTTAAGGTGTTTTAAAATGTGTTGTGAATCGAAAGCATAGATTTCAACAGTTCTTGTTGAAATAGGCGTTTTCGAAAATATAAGGAAATGATGGACTATAACACTGTTGTTATAGAAAATGATTTTCGGAAGAAAATGTTTTGATGTAGTATTGGGATTTATATATCTATCTAAATCCGAATCCCTATACTAGTGATTTTGAGTCGTCGTAACGATGTTTTACGTAACATTCGTTTTGACTCAAATAAATGTTGTTATAGCAAATGTTTTCCTTAAAGAATGAATATATACTTAATATTGATTTAAGTATATTGAATATTTTCCAAGTGTTGAAAATAAATGATTTGTGAAATACTTATTATTAAATAAGTATGGAATGTTTTCCAATATGAAATGAACGTTTTGAGATTTATCTTCTTAAAGATAAATCGAAATCGAATATTGAAAACGATTTGAAAATCGTATATCAATAGACATTTTTTGAAACATAAATTCACTATGAATTTATAAAAAGAAAAGGGAAACTGTTTAGAAAAATAAACGTTGTTTTATTTTTGAAGTGTGGAAATTTTATATCTAGTAAAAGATATTTTTGGAAGATGAAATAATTTGGGAAAATTATTTGGAATCTGATGATGTCGCGCATCTTTACTGATAGTTAAATAACCGACTATCAATAATTACCTTTAGATAGGTATTTGTTGTGAATTGGATGAATTTGAATGCCACACTTATTTTTGAATAATCGCTCACTATTCGGGTTAGCCGGGAAAGGACCATGGGGTCGTATAACCCATTCCGAATATGTGATACGTCGTTATGAATTGCATTCGAAGACCGGTGTTGAAGACCGGATATTTTTGAAAACGGAAGGATTACCGTCGAGTTACTCTACATCGACTGATCTTCGATTTAGAGGTTTTATCACCCTTAGTGACGGGAAGTCCTGACGTGATTGAAAATTATCCGGATGTGCAAGGGCTTCGTGAGAAGTGCCTTCGGTTCTGTTCGATCCCGGAACAGACTTGTATGGATTGTGTGTCTGACGTTACAATTTGAGATATAAAGCTGATTTCTTTCAAATACATTTCTGTTGGTGGCGGAGAATTTATTCTCTTAGCTTAACACCCTTCTCTGAGACGTACGAGCTCAGAGGTTATGTAGTTGAAATTTATCAGCGATATATCCCAATTTGGTAACGTGGCATACTGAGTGTTGTTGTGAAATGATCAGTGTTTGATCATTTGCGATATGATCATTTGTTTGATCTTATATCTTTGTGATCATAGGTTGATCATTTTGTTTGACCCGAAGCAGGGCTTTTTGAGAAAGCGTAGCTTTGTGGACGAGACTTCGTCGAGCCTCACACCCCGGAAATGGTCGAAACAGGAAGGATGCGGCAAGGTTCTAGGGAGTAGCGCCCCTTAGTGTATGTCATTCCTTCTGGATAAAGGTGGTATCATGGTATGGAGCCCAGATACTTAACCTCTGTGGTTACTGCATTATTTTTTCTATGTGGTTTGTTGCGAATCGGGGATCCTCGGGAAGATCGGTGACGATCGGGGGATGGCATACGCGTGTCAGTAGTTACCTATTTTTGCAGAGGTAACCCGGCCTTGTGTTGGCAGAGATCCGGTTAGGTTCTCGGGTCGTCTATTCCAGGGACGTACCCATCGTGGATAGGAAGTTCCTTAGCCTGACCATTTGTTGGAAATCCAAAGAAACAATACGAGCCTTGTACGATATTAGTTGTAGAACCTGCCATTCACTTATGGTGGCGCCCCACTGTTTGGATGGTAGCTATAGTAGGCATACGATACTGGTCGTATGTTGGCTAAGATTAATATTATACTTTCGAAAATGATTTCTACACTATGCACTAATAATAATATCAAAAAGAATTTGATTTTGCGTAGTAAGCATCTTTGACTATCATAAGAAGAAATCTCCTCCAATTCTGCGTTTGCATTGTGTGTGTGGTGGGAGGTCTTATGGTAGTTTCATTTTCCAAAAGCATTTCGAATTGACTTTAAAATTATTTTGTTGTTATAAAGAATAACTGTTTTACGATCTCACACCAGTCTCCATGACTGACTCGGAGTTTATTGTTCCCTTCTAAACTCTGGGTGCCCACCAATTTCCACACGGGCAGCCTAGAGTTATATTATCAGGATATTCTGGATATTCTGGAGCTTGGAGATAAGCTGGATGACGAGACGTAGTATTTGTATCTGATATATTTATTCCGCTGTGTATTCTGTATGAGGACAAGTATAAAACTGTCCATTGTTGTACTGAGTTGTATATTGACTCTGATGATGATGATGTGATGTAATGTAATAACAGATATAATTCCTTTGTTTTTAAATGATATTCATTTATCTATTATATATTGTTCCGCTGCGATATGTGAGATTCTGATATTGTTTTCTGTTCTGATGTTGTTCTGTTGTTCTTCTTCTTCTATCTTTTCTTCTGTTTTCTTCTTTCTAAAAACCCTCACTATTGGAGTTTCCGGCACTCGATTGCTCGGCAGTCGATAAAGTGAGTATCGATGTCGAATTTTCGAAAGTCGAAAATCCCGGTCGTGACAGGAAGCTCGCATCTAGACAGCTATAAGGCGAAGCATTAGACTGGTACAATGCAATGACTTTGGAGGTTCCTGAAGAAGATATTTCATGGGAGTGATTCAAGGAAATGATTAGAGCTTATTTTATTCCTGAAGTAGCCAAGGAAACTCTATTTAGAAAATTTATTGATCTAAAGCCGGATAACATGATAGTGCAAATGCAAAAGTATGTGAATTAGTTCAGTGCTCTTTCAAAATATGGACCAACATTAATTAGTACGCCCTTAGAGAAGAAAGAGAAGTTTGTTCGAGGATTTAGGAAATACCTCAAGGACAAACTTCTATCTAAGCTACATAGTTCATTTGAGGATACTGTAATCATTATGAGAGCATTTATGAAGAAGATAAAGAAGTAGGAAGTCTAGATGAACAGTAAGGCAAAGGAGCAAAGCATAAATTCTTTTATCCCAAGAAGGATCGGTGATTTGAGAAGAAGCAATTTAGGCCCAAGCCTGGATTTCAGCAAAAGAAGAAAATTGATAAATACCGGATTATGTATTACATTTTTAGAGTCAAGGGGCACTTCGCAAATGAATGTCAGAAAGCTCAAAATAGTGATACTAGGAAATGCTTCAACTGTAATGAGATTGGCCATGTCATAAAGGATTGTCCAAAGGCAATCAAGTAGAAACAGAGGAAGCTATATGTTATTGAATTTGCAAGCCCATCGGATCAAGCGAAGGGAATAGCAACCACAGTTCTTGAAGGTATGATTACGATATCTAATATATGTACGAGTTTTTTATGATATGGGCGCTTCACATTCATTTATTTCAAAAAAGCTAGTGCATAAATTATAGTTGGATTATACATTGCTAGTAACATCACTTAGAGTAGTAAATCCAAGAGGTGGTTACGCTACTTTAGGGATGAAATGCTATGATTTAATTGTTGGTCTATATGGATACTCCTTTGTATGCAATTTTCATGTTATGAGTCACTTGGGTTTTGGAATTATTTTGGGAATGGACTAGCTTGAGCATTATGATGCTCACTTGTTTTCTGCTGATAGAGTTATTACTCTAAAGCATCCCGATCATAGAAATCATATTGCATTTTCCTTAGATTCTTCGAAAGTCGGGTCTTGCATTTCACTTTATGCTATGGAATCTCAAGACAATGAAGTCGAGAAGATTCTAATCGTTTAAGAATTTGCAGACATGTTTGATTCCGTAGAAGGATTACCTCCTTGTAGAGCTGTAGAATTCCGGATAGACTTAATTCCGGGTTCTCATCCCGTTAGTAGACCTCCTAGTCAAATGTACCCTATTGAGTTGGAAGAATTGCGAACTCAATTAGAAGGACTTGAGCAGAATAACTTTATTAGATCAAGTAGTTCACCATGGGGTGCTGCTGCAGTATTTGTAAAGATAGTGAACGGGTCCCTAAGGATGTGCATTGATTATAGGAAGTTGAATGAGATAACGATTAAAAAACATTATCCATTGCCGCAGATTAATGATCTTTTTGTCTAGTTGAATGGAGTGAAAGTTTTCTCGCAACTTGATTTAGCTAATGGTTTTCACTAATTACGGGTAGCTGATGATAGTATTCCTTTTACATCATTCAGAACTAGATATAGATCCTACGAGTGGCTAGTTATGCTTTTCGGTTTGACAAATGCACTTGCTTATTTCATTGACTCGATGAATCGAGTTTTCCGTAGTTAGCTAAATAAAATTGCATTAGTATTCATTGATGATATCTTAGTCTATTCAAAGACCAACAAAGATCATGTAGAACATCTAAGAATTGTCCTAGAAACTTTGAGATTGCATTAACTTAAAGCTAAATTCATGAAATGTCACTTTTGGCAAAAAGAAGTGAAATTCCTTGGACATGTTGTCTCCGATAAAAGTATTTATGTTGATTCGACAATGATTGAAACTATTTAAAAGTGGAAGAGACTGAGTCAGATACAAAGATTCATAGTTTCTTAGGATTGGCTGGATATTATAGGCGTTTTATTCAAGACTTTTCAAAAATTTCCACTCCACCAACCCATTTGATGAAGAAAGGTGTAAGGTATACTAGTCAAAGAGGTGTGAAACAACATTTCAAAAGCTAAAAGAATTATTATCTCATGCACTTATTCTAATAGTTCCTGATGGTAATAAAGATCTGGTAGTATATACAGATGCTTGTGGGACTGTTCTTGGAGCTATGTTGATGCAACATGATAGGGTCATATCATATGCATCAAGATAGTTTAGACCAAATGAAACTAGATATTCTACTCATGATCTAGAGCTAGCATCGATAGTATTTTCTTTGAAATCATAGAGACATTATCTGTTAGGAGAATGATTCATCCTCTATACGGATCGTAAATCCTTGAGATACTTATTTTCTCAAAAAGATCTAAATATGCAATGGCAAAGGTGGCTTGAGTTTCTAGCCGCTTATTATCTGAGATACAATACACTCCAGGAAAAGTAAATAGAGTGGCTTATGCTCTTAGTTGGAAGCAGCAAGCCATGGTTTCTACGATGATCGCTGAATGGAATGATTTGGACTGCTTAAGTTCTTGTGATGTTCAATTTAGAATGATGGATGATTCATCTGCTATATTGGCTAGTTTAGAAGTTCAACCAAGCTTAGTTGATAGAATTCTAGCTAGTCAGAAAGACAATACTGTGATGATTCATTGAATTTAATGGCTGCAGAATGAAGAAGATAACGATGATCTGAAGAAGTTCGAGCTTGACTCGAATGGTAGCTTACGATCGAAAGGAAGGCTATGTGTTCCTAACATAGCTAATCTAAGGAAGACTATGTATTTAATAAAAGCCTTTGAAGACCTACAAAAGCATTTAATCTCTTCTCCATTGTTGTCTAAATCGATAGATGGAGAAACCTTGTTCCTCTACTTGGCCACCTCGGAGCAAGCCATAAGTTCAGGCTTAGTAAGAAATGATCATGGGACCCAAAGACCGGTATATTATGTAAGAAAAAGGCTAGATCCAGCCGAGTAGCACTACCCAATGATTGGGAAACTCGCTTATATCTTAATGTTCAAAACTAGGAAGCTCTGACCATATTTCCAAGCCCATCCTTTTAAGGTCCTTACGGATCAACCACTTCGACAAGTTTTTAGGAAGCCTGAGACTGCAGGAAGGTTAATTAAATAGGCAATAGAACTCAGCTAGTATGAGATAACTTATGAACCTATAACAACAATCAAAGGTCAAGCGCTAGCGGACTTCGTCACCGAATGCACTGGTTTCGGGGCCGAAACTGGAATGGAAAACAGCAAGGAAAAACAGCTCTCCTGGCAAATTTATGTAGATGGAGCCTCAAATGAACAAGGGGCAGGCACCAGTTATATCCTGGTAACCCCAGATAACCATCAGATTTACTGTGCAATCTAGCTCACTTTTTCGGCGACCAACAATGCAGCTGAATACGAATCCTTGATTGTGGGGTTACGAATGGCTATTTCCATCAAGATCTTGGAAATTCGAATATACAGTGGCTCTCAGATATTTGTTAATCAAGTTCTTGGCCGCTACCAGACCCGATGTTAGCTTTCTATGTTAAATAGGTGAAGCAGTTACTTGCTGCTTTCAGGAGCTATCACATTGAAAGCATTCCAAGGGATCGAAACGTCAGGGCTGATGCCTTAGCAAAATATGCAAGCTCGAGAGATGTAAGAGAGTTTAATTTCATCACAGTTGAGATCTTGGAGAAACCCAGCATACAAGTACCAGAGAAAATATTAGTTATAACACGAGCTCAAGCTACCCGAGATAAAGCCACAATGCCAATAATATCTGAAGAAAACTGGATGTCTCCATATATCCTGTATCTAACTGAAGACATTCTACCCTTGGATACCGCTGAGGCAAGACGAATCAAATATAATGCTACAAGATTCAGTATTATAGATGGAATACACTATAAAAGGGGATTCTCAACTTCATACTATCGGTGTGTGATGGCCTCGGAAGGGCATTAATTATTAAAAGAAGCCATGATGGAATTTGTGGAGACCACTGCGATGAGCAAAAGTTAGCAAAAAAAAACCTTAGACAGGTCTTCTATTGGCCAATACTAAATCAAGATGCCTTAGACTATGTAAGAACATGTGACAAATGCCAATTTTATGCAAAGGTGCCGAGAGCTCCCCTAGTGTGCTTACCCCAATGATGAGTCCTTGGCCATTCAATATCTGGGGTATTGATCTTATTGGGCCCCTTCCTACTGCAAAAGGAGAGGAAAAATATGCCATAGTGGAGATTGACTACTTTACAAAATGGGTTGAAGCCGAACCTTTGGCTACTATAACCTCCCATCAGGTAATTAAGTTTGTGATAAAGAACATTGTATCCAGATTTGGTCTCCCGCATAAGATTATTACGAATAATAACACTCAATTCAAAAGCGAAGAATTTGGAGAATATTGTCAAGATCATGGTATCATTAGGAAATTTTTCCTTGGTGGCACACCCATAAGCTAATGGGGCTGTAGAAGTAGCCAACAAGTCCCTTAAAACTTGTTTGAAGAAGAGATTAAACAAAGCAAATGGCAATTAGGTAGATAAATTACCTTTCGTTCTATGGGCTTATAGGACGAGCTCCAAGACTTCAACGGGACATACACTTTTCTCCTTAGCCTACGGATTTGAAGCCAACTTCTAGTTAAATTAGAGATTGCCTCCCACCGAAGGCATTATAATAATACATAACAGAATGTAGAGCTCTGAGAGGAGTCATTAGATATATTACTCAAGCTTCGAGACCAAGCTGCTTTAAGAACGGCGGAATACATTCGTAACATGACCCGATACTACAACCAAAGGGTTCGAACTAGGAAGTTTGAGAAGGGAGACCTCATCCTTCGAATGATATTTCCCAATACAAAGGATCCGGTAGACGGACCTCTTGGTCTAAATTGGGAAAGACCCTTGATAATTTACGACGTCATCCCCTTAGGAACATATAGGTTAAAAAGACTAGACAACAACATAATACCTTAGACTTGGAATGCTGAGCATCTGAGACATTACCACAGTACGGAGCTATTACATAAATAAAAGTTCTGTCTGCAAATTTGAGACAATAACCAGTATCTTGGCCATGCCTCAGGTATTCCACTCAAGACTTCAATTTTCTTGAGACTTAGCATTTTCAAACATCGGATCAAAACATTTTAGTCATGATTATTGCCGTGGTGATCAACCAATATCATGCAACTTTCAAACACTGCATCAAAACATTTTAGTCATGATTATTGCTGCGATTAAGCAATATCACGCAACTTTCAAACATTGCATCAAAACATTTTAGTCATGATTATTGCCGTGATCACATAATATCACACAATTTTTAAATAGTGCACCAATAATCTGGCTACGATACCACCCTGATCTAGTAGCGTAATGCGAATTTCAAAACCATGCTTTCACTTCTAGCCGGGTAAATGATTTCACTACCCGACGGTTATTCAGTTTTGCTTCCTCATCATAAAGATGTTTTGTTCTTAGATGAACTATGGAAAGAAAGAATCCACCTTGTAATCCAGTTTAACCTTTACCTCACCAAAGCAGTTTCGCTTTTCACTTAATCTAGATGGCTTTAAGTATGAAGCTTGATTTTTGAAAGTTTTGACCTCACGGTCTCAAATCAAATTTTGCCTCTTAGCACCAAAATAGTTTAACTTTTCACTTAGTCTAGGTTGATTCAAGTGTCAAGCATTATTTTCAAAACTTTTAACCTCGCGGTCTCAAATTAGATTTTACCTCTAGGCACTAAAACAATTTCGCTTTTCACTTAGTCCAGATGGCTTCAAGTGTCAAGAATGATTTTCGAAAGTTTTAACCTTGTGTCTCAAATTAGATTTTGCCTCTCGGCACCAAAATAGTTTCACTTTTCACTTAGTCTAGATGGCTTCAAGTGTCAAGCATGATTTTTGAAAGTTTTGACCTTACGGTCTCATATTAGAATTTGCGTCTCAGCACAAAAAAAAATTCACTTTTCACTTAGTCTAGATGGCTTCAAGTTTCAATCATAGTTTTCAAAAGTTTTGACCTCACGGTCACAAGTTAAGTTTCGCCTTTAGGCACTCAAATGATTTCGCTTACCGTTTAGCCTAGATGGTTTCAAGTGACAAGCATATTTTTCAAAGGTTTTGACCTCACAGTCTCAATGTAGAATTTTCCTCTTGGCACCAAAATACTAGGCATTGGGTAGATTCCTGAGAATGTTTAAAAAATATTGGGTAGATTCCCAATATAGTGAGCAATGGTCAAGTAATACCATGCATTGGGTAGATTCCCAATATAGTGAGCCATGGTCAAGTAGTACCATGCATTGGGTAGATTCCCAAGAAAGTTAGAATAGTGGGTAGATTCCTAATAATAATAAATCATGGTTATGCATAACAATGCATTGGGTGGATTCCTAATGATAGTGAGCCACGATAAATAGTGTCGTGTAAAGAGTGAGCCATAGCCAAAAAGTGCCATGCAACTAGTGAGCCATGACCGATAGTGTTGTGTAAAGAGTGAGTTACGAGAAGTCGATCGTGCTGAACGCACCAAGCGAGTCACAACCATGGCATTATCGGAAGAGTGATCCATGGTCAATTTGTGTCATGCAAAGAGTGAGCCATAGTCAAAAGTACCATGTACGGTGATGTATAGTGAGTCACATCAGCCGCGTGCAAAATATAGGCGTTATACCACCATTAGTAGTTTTCTAAAACCCAATACCTATGTGAGACCAAGTCAAGATAACTAGAGCATGGTATCGAAGTATTTTCACCTCTAAGCACTCATTTCAAATTATTTTCAGAACCCTCTAGATGAGATTGGATTTCAAGTTATTTTTAAAACCCTCTAGACGAGGTCAGATTTCAAATTATTTTCAAAACCATCTAAATGAGGTTAGATTGAAACTTATTTCCGAAGCAAGGTCGGATCTTCACGTCTTCTTGGTAAAGTAATACTTTATAGTTTTTTTAGAATGCTACTCCACTCGAAATCTCAGGATCGACTTTATAATGGGAATGGAACAAACAAGCCAAGTACTAAACATGACATAACTCTATTCTTCCAAAGTCCACCTCATATCGACCATATGAGGTAAACTTTGGAGGGCATGTATTACACCATAATTTCCATAAGGTACAAATTACGAATATTCGAGAAGAGATTCCCTTGGCTTGTAGTTTCGAAACCCATTGTTTTGTTTTCATTGAGAGTTTAGGCACCAAACTCAGTATCTGAGAGCATGTAGGCCGAGAACATGAGTTAAGGCAACAACAAAGACTGAAATTATTGTCCAAATAGAGTAAGAAGCTTAACCGAGAGTAGCAACTGCCAGGAGCAGTAAAATTCCAACAAACCGAGATCAACGGCCAAGATAGATGAAAGGAATCAAATAAGCTATATATACAAAGCGCCATGTCAGTTATCCGTGTCAAAAAAATTTCAACCAGATGATGACAGGTGTTTGAATCAGAGCCGTCTATAGTAAGCTAGGTCATCAATCTGAGTTAAAGCCCCTGCACCAATGGAAGAACCTTAAATCTACTGTAAATAGAGGGCTATGTACTATTGAAAAGAGGATGGCTAACAAATTTCGAACATTCTACAATCATTCAGTATACTTTACTCCTTTAGAAAAGCTTCAACTAAAATGTCATTAATGGCGAACTTAGTACCAAATGTATTTGTACACCAAGTTGAGGAATAAAAAGCTCACAGTAGAATCTTTAAAGTGGATGTAGGGATCATGGTCCCCAACCACTATGAATCTAATGTCTCTTTTATCTCTTAGCATTTATTTTCTATTTAAGTTTTGACACTTGCTTAATTTACCATCATCCTCTCGGAACAAGCTTCCAAGAACTATGGGGTGTTAGTTAGACGAAAAATCTAGCTAACACCTTTTGAGAGCTTGCATTCTCAAATTTAATGGTTCTTGGGAAGAACATCTTCATCTAATAGAATTCTCTTACAATAACAGTTTCTAGTCCAACAGTGGCATGGCTCCTTTCGAAGCTCTTTACGGAAGGCTGTGTCATTCTCTAATTGTTGGTTGAAAATTGGTGCTGGACTGATACTAGGTCCAAATATGGTGCAAGAGACGGCAAAGAAGATCGAGTTTATCAGAGAATGTATTGCTCAGTCTAGACAGAAGAGTTATGTTGACAAGCGTAGAAAGGACTTAGAATTTTCAGTCAGGGATTGTGTATTTGTAAAGAAATCTCTAATGAAAGGAGTAATAATATTTGGAAGAGCTAGGAAATTAGCTTCAAGATACACTGGACCATACCGAATTATGGAGCACATTGGAAGCTTAGCATATCAAATTGATTTACCTGCCTATATATCAGTAGTACACAATTGTGTTCCATATGTCCAGCTTGAGGAAATGTGTACAAGATCCTAATATTGTTTTAGAGCCAACACAACTTGAGGAGCTAGAAATTTAACTAAACATGACTTTTCTTAATGCCAAAAATGGATCAACATCCAAGAATAGCTTGTAGTGAACCTGTGAGACTTAGATCTAGCAGATAGTAGTAATAATAAAAGAAAATAATCAGAAATAAGAAAGAGTGACACTAGATTTTATAATGGTTCGACAATCTTTGGCCTACGTTCACTTTATAGCTTTGTTGCTTATAGATTTGATTGAGATTACAAAGGATTTGAGAGAGAATAAGCTATAAGAACTGGGGTTAGATTGATCCTAAGTCCTAGAATTGCCTAGAGTAGCTGCCTTAGCGACTATGGTGTAAAGGAAAGAGTTGAAGAAGAGACAGAGCTTCCATGTAGTGATGGTAGAAACTAGATCCTTTCTTGGTTGCTCTATGGTTTGTATTTATAGGGGTAGCAATCGTGTTGGGCTAAGATAAGAGTTGGAGTATAGTCCACACAGAGGCCTGAGATAGTGCCTGAAGTCGTTGTTATCCAGCCTTTTGACCAAGCAGAATCTAGATAGACTGGATATATAGAATTTGGAGTTATTAAAGTGGAAAGTCCGGAGAGATAGCCCAAGAGTCCAGAAACCAAACACAGACAGAACCACGAAGTCAAAGAGAAAACCATCAAAGGCAACAAGATAATGGGATCCCCCAAGTTGGGGATCGGCATCGACTCCCACTAAGGATCAGTACCAACTCCCAAATACAACTTGGGTGGACCCCATCTTCTTCCTGCATACTCACCTCGGTGCCAAAAGCCTATTTCCAAAGTTGGTTTGTTGATTCAATTCATTTCTCCATCGAACTCCATGGACACTTGAAACTACAACTTTGTTCCCTACAACTCCATCATTTGGGTTCAGAAACAAGTTAATATTGGTGCAAACAATTATGGAATCTCGAAGCTAACCATAAGACAATCCGAAGAAAGAAGTCGAAGACACCAAAAATGGTGCACTTGGGGATCGGTACTGATCACTGACTCCCACTTGGGGATCAGTGCCGACTCCCAGATATTGCTGAGGTGGTGCCTATTATTTTGGGAGAATTGGCCAAATTCGTGCACAATGCCTTGGAGATATTTTGGGCGATATTTTGGGCTCATTTTTTAGGGACTTAGGCTCTAACTCTAGTATTTCATATATTCTTGTATTTTTGAAATTCTAAGTGTTGGAGTTGTACCGAGTCTCAAGGACTTCTGCCCCTAAGTCATAAACCAGCAATAAAATGTTAAAGTGGACGTAGGCCAAGCTTTGCTGAACCACTATAAAAGATTATATCTGGTTATTTCCTCGTTTTCATTCATATTTTTTCCATATTTTATTCTCTTCTATCATAAGCTATTGGATTTCCTATATCCAAGAGATAGATCCAATTTCTCTCTTTTAATTCCACAACTCAGATTTCCAACAAATCGAGCAAAAGCTTTCTACCATGCCCCATGAAGGAGAGATTGTTCTACAATTCTAGAGCAACTACTAAAGTTGAGAATCAGAATCCTCAGCACGGAGATGGAGTTGTCCAACCAACTCAACCCAAGATCCAGACTCCAATTAACGTCCTGACTAGAGTGGAGATGGATAGAATGATGAGAAAGATGGAAGACAGATTCCAGGCTAGCCAACAGGAGATGAAAAACATGATGCAACATAGCATGAGGCTACTGAGTGAGATGACTCAAAACAGCCAATGACGGAGACCAGCTCAGAATCGGAGAGTTCTTCTTCATCCGAGCGAAGACAGAGGAAAGGAAGGTAGAAGAAAACTCAATATGCTGTTGGAACATCTGCACAAGGAAAAGGACGAGCCTAAGTTCAAATTCAGGAATCGGTTCCGACCCCCACTTGGGACTTGGTGCCGTCCCCTAAAATGGTGGGTCCAGGGCCCATTCTTTGGAAGGCGACATGGAAGTTATCCCTGGACATACTGTTGAAGGTCTGAATCTGGAAAATCATAATATTGATGATGATGCTGCTCACGGGAATCAAACAGGGAGGAATGCTGGGCGAATGGGTCCCTGGAGTTTGGGGAGCCTAGGTATCGAGCATCTTCCTAAGAGCATTCGCTAGGCCGAACACTTAAGGCAGGACTCGATTACTGCCGTTCTGTCAAACCTGTTTATTCAGACTATTTAGAGGATACCGTTAGGAGGTCAGTTAGCGAAAGCATATCCAAGACTAATGATGATTGGGGAGCTATGTTAGTCGAAACCCATTTATAGAGGACATCATTCATGCGTGATAACCCTAGAGATTCAACATGCCAATGATGCGGTTGTATGGAGGAACGACAAATCCTAGGCAACACTTATAGAGATATGAATGGCACATGGATTTAGCCAGGGCTTCGGATGCTGTGAAGTGCCGTTATTTCCTGATTTTCTTATAAGGGGTGGCCAAGAGGTGGTTCATTCGGATTCTATTGAGGTCCATATCATCTTTTGATGATTAGTCACGAAAGTTCATGGAGCAATTCCGTTTGCACACCCCATGTCAGAAACACGTGATGTCATTGTCCAATGTTTATCAAGCTAAAGGAGAGTCATTAAGGGACTATTTGAATCGGTTTCCACATGGTTGCAATAGAGGTAGCAGATCCAAAGGAAGATATGGTATTGATGGTGCTTTGTAGAGGTGTTTACCCCGACTAGGATTTCGGGAATTGGATAGAAAGAAAGCAACCATGACAATGGAAGCTTTTTATAGGAAAGCTAATGAGTATTTACAACGGGAGGATGTGTGTAAGCGTCCATGGAGGAATGATGCTAGAAGTTCAAATGAGCCGATTCAAAGTAGTATTGCAGTAAAGCAATCTGGAGGAAGCTCTAGGAATGTTGATGTAAAAGTTGGTAATGAGAACAAAGAAGGAAAACAAAACAATGATAGAGCAAAGAAAGGGAAGCCAGATAACAGGAGTCGTTACAGAGGTCCCAAGTATGACATTACACTGAATTGAACAATTCGTTAGAGAAGATCTATCTGGCTACTCAAAATACCGAACTGTATAGAAAGCCGACTCCTAGGGAGTCAACTGAGAAGGAAAAGAAGTCGGGCAAGTTCTGCAGATTCCATAAGACTAACAGTCATAATACTAATGAGTGCAGGCACTTCCGCGACATGATTCAAGATTTAATAAGGAAAAGGAAATTGCAAGAATATGTGAAAGCACCCCCGGATGGCGGGCAAGGAAATTCTAGTGCCTATGGGTCGTCTTCCCAACGGGGGCAAGGTGAGCCTAGTAATGATGCATTCAGCCAGCTAGAAAAATGATTAATGATTAACACAATCATCGATGGGCCACATTCTGCCTATAAGAGTTTTGCATAAATGGATAGATACATTGGAGCCTTAAAGCATGCTGAGAATGAAAGTTGCTACACCATCGAGGATGGAGCTCCGGCGAAACAATCTCAAACCATGACGGACGATATTGTTTTTCAGAACAGGGATGCTGATGGAGTGGAGGCTCCGATAATTGACACACTCATGATCTCAACCATGATTGGTCCTGCTGTTGTACGAAAGGTGGTTGTTGACTGTGGAGTTTGGTCAATATTTTGTTCAAAAAAGCTTATGATTAAATAATGTTGGAGGAGAGAGATTTGAAGCCTTGTAGATCTCGTATACAGGGGTTTAACGGAATGGCTACTAAATCTATAGATTTGTCGAATTACCGGTGGAACTTGGTGAGAGCGACCATAGGCGAGTGTTGGTCATGTCGTTTTTAGTGTTAGATATTTATTCTACCTATAATGTATTCTTGGGCCTACCAGCCCTAGCTGAATTTAGAGCGGCCATCGCTCCTGGTGTTTTACCGTGAAATTACCTACAGATAATGGAGTGCGGATCGTGCATGGAGATTAGGAGGTTGGCCGCGAGTACTATGTCGTTGAACTGAATGAAGCAAGGCTTAAGGAGAAAGGAAAGAGTGCAGAGGGGGTCCTCTGCATAAAGGCTTTGGACGCATAGCAACTACCGTCTGAGCCTTGGCTCGGGCAAACTAGTCAGCTCTACGATGACATGGACCGATGAAATAAGCCAGAGGTGGATGAGTAGCTCCCGCCGGATTGACAATCGCTGTTCCAGTCAGTAGGGATGACCTAAGTAAAGTCCTGAAGGTTGGATCTCAGCTCTGTACTAGTGTAATGAGAGAGTTGGTTGGTTTTATCCAGGAAAACCTAGATGTGTTTGCCTGGACACACTCGGATATGTGTGGGATCTTGCTCGGGATACCGAGCCATGAATTAAACATAAATCCCAAATGCATTCCTGTGAAGCAGAAACGCAGAAGCCTGGGTCCGAAGAGATCCACTGCACTCAAAGAAGAAGTGGATAAGCTAAAGGATAACGGCTTCATCCACGATTCCTTATACCCAGATTGGGTATCTAACCCTGTTTTTGTAAAGAAAGCAAACGGGAAGTGGAGGACATGCATCAACTATTCGAACTTGAATAAGGCATGCCCGAAGGACAGCTTCCCACTGCCGAGGATAGATCGGTTGGTGGACTCAAGTACATGACACGAGCTACTCTTCTTTATGGACGCATACTCCAGATACAATCAAATCCCATTGCACGTCCTAGATCAGGAACACACCATTTTCGTCATCGACCTTGGACTCTATTGCTATCTGGTCATGCCCTTCGGGTTAAAGAATGCAGGAGTGACTTACCAGAGACACGTGAACCGAATGTTTAAAGACCAATTTGGATGATCAATGGAGGTTTATGTGGACAACATGTTTGTAAAGTCACAATGTTTGAGAAACCATGTTGACGATCTAGCAGTTTGGTGTCCTCCGACAATACAGAATGAAGCTCAATCCCTTGAAATTCTATTTCGGTGTTGTGTCAGGTAAATTCTTAGGTTTCATTGTTAACTCCCATGGGATTGAAGACAATCTAGAAAGATCAAGGCTTTGAGAGAGATCGAAGCTCCAAAGATGATCAAGGAGGTCCAATGCTTAAATAGGAAGGTCGCTGCCCTGAGTCGATTCATCTCCAGAGCTACTGACAAATGCATCCCTTTCTTCGAGGTGATAAAGAAGGGAAAGAGAAAATTCAAGTGGAATCCGCAAAGAAAGATTCCAGGCTTTGGTGGTTCACTTGGAGAGACCTCTCATTCTCTCGAAACAGGTGGATGATGAGGATTTGTTTTTGTACTTGGCAGTGTCGGTACATTCTCTGAGTGCCACACTTATACGTGAGGAATTTCGCATCCAACAGTCGGTCTATTACATTAGCAAGTGGTTGAAAGGAGCAGAAAGAAACTAACCGAGACATGAAAAGCTCGCATACTATCTGTTAATCGATTCAAGAAAGCTTGGCCCTTATTTCCAGGCTCATCCGATCAATGTCCTTACTAACCAGCCTTTATGATAAGTCTTGCAATGACCTAAGACTTCTGGAAGGCAATTGAAATGGAACATTGAATTGAGTCAATACGATATCACTTATCCCCATGGAGAGCAATTCAGGGTCAAGCCTTGGCTGATTTCATAGTTGAATTCACTGCATGAGATGATCCTCCAGAGAGCAGTGGGGAAAAGGAATTTGGATGGAAGATGTATACGGATGGTGCATCAAATGATCGGTGTTAGGGTGGTGGAGTTATGCTTGTCACTCCCAAAGAATACCCAATCAGCTACGCCTTTAAACCAAGCGATAAAGCTGAATATGAGGCCTTGATTGCAGGACTCAAGATCGCCAAGGAACTAGGAATAAAGACTTTACACATTTTCTGCAACTCCTAGTTAGTGGTATGTCAGGTTCGGAAAGAGTATCAGGAAAAAGGAGCGAGGCTAGCTCCTTATTTAAACCAAGTTCTCGAGCTGCTCAATGACTTTGAATACTATGCAATAGACCATATTCCTAAAGATCAGAATGAAAAGGTCAATTCATTAGCCAAATTGGCTAGTTTTGGGGATGCGCAACTCATGGGCCTGGTCCCAGTGGAGGTACTTTCAGCGCCAAGCATCGACCAGATGGATGTTGATTGGGTCTTGGAGACTAAACCTGAAAAGGAGTCATTGATGACTCCACTTTGGAATTATTTGCAAAGAGGAAACCTTCCAGAGAGAAGGAATGAACGACGAAAAATCCTTTGACAAGCTTCGAGATATATCATGTAAGAAGGGATACTATATATGAAGGGTTTCTCTGTCCCTATGCTATGGTGTGTCGCTCACGATGAAGCCAAATTGGTTCTTAGAGAAATTCATGAAGGGGCCCGTGGCAACCACACTGGGGGCAGACCCTAGCGAAGAAGATCCTTCGTTACGGTTGTTTCTGGCCGACTGTCAATCGAGATGCAGCTGACTACACCCGATGGTGTGACAAGTGCAATAGATTTTCTAAAATTTCGAGAGCCATACCGATGGAAATTACTGAAATGGTCAGTTGTTGGCCGTTTGTAGTTTGGGATATTGATATCATCGGTGTATTGCCAATATCTAAAGGTGGCGCAAAGTACGCCATCGTGGCGGCTGATTACTTTACTAAATGGGCTGAGGCAGAGCCTTTGGCCATGATTACCATGAAGAAAGTAATCAAATTTATTATTTGAAATATCATTTGTCATTTTGGAGTTCCGTAAGCGATCGTTACGATAATGGGACCCAATTCGATTGTACGGAGTTTAAGGATTTCTACCACCGACACCGCATAGAGAAGAGATTTTCAGTGGTGGCACATCCTCAGGCGAATGGGTAGGTTGAAGCTGTAAACAAGATCAACAAGTCCATTCTTAAGAGGCGATTGGAGAAGATCAAAGGCAAGTGGGTCGACGAACACCTTTTAACACTTTGGCTTATCGTACCACCCATAAGTCAGCAACTGGCTACTCTCCATTCGCCTTGGCATATGGATCAGAGGCTATGATCTTGGTCGAACTAGAAGAGCCCTATCGTTGGTTTACTCACTATGATCCATGGACAAACAAGTAACTCCTTCTGGAGTCTCTTGATATGATCGATGAGAGGTGGGCCGAAGCTGACTTGAGAGCAGCTGCACACAGACACCAAGTCGCTCGGTATTATAACACCAAAGTCAGGAGTCGGACCTTTGAAATTGGTGACTTGGTCCTTAAATGAATCTTCCCTAGCCCTAAGAACTTGGGCCCGAGCTGGAAGGTCCATATGCAATAGAGGAAAAGCTTGGAGATGGCACTTTTAAGCTGGCAACTGCGGACGGGATTTCACTCCCAAGGGCGTGGAACAGCGAGCACCTACGATGCTATCACTTAGAATAAACTTGTAAATAATGGGCTAGAGCCTTTAATAATACAGATTTTGTCATTTTTTGTCTTTTATGAAATAAACGGTCTTTTTAGCCCAAATTTATGTCTTCTCATTCCTTAAGAGTTGTTACTTAACCAACTCAAATAAATCTACATATGATTAATGTAGATGTGCATGTACCTATAGATAGGTGCTGACCAAAATTCGGTGACCCATGATCGGATCCGTGAAGTCCCCTTAGTGTCCGGAGATCGAGATCAGCTAACTCTTGCCTTCAAATTGTGGGCAGGAGTATAAACATAAGCCAGACACGACACAGCTGTCCGCATCCTAGCTCTCGTTCCTGGAGTTTAAACTTAAGCTGGATGGAATACGATCATCCGTAAACTAACTCTTGCCTTCGGATTGGGAGCAAGAGTACAAACATAAAACCGGACGTGACACAACCATCCGTACGCCAACTCTTACCCTCGGATGGAGTGTAGGAGTACAAATTAAAAAGAGCGTGATACGATCGATCGCTCACTCAATTCTCATCCCCGGACTGGGGTGAGAGTATAAATGGAAATAGGCATGACAAGTCCAACTAATCCTTAACATCTTGCCCGGAGTAGGAAGAATGGGAGGTCCATGCTCGGTGTAAAGCGGGATCCAACTTTTAAGCCGTCAATCAATGCCCGTAGTTTGGCATGGTCAAATGCTAACATCCTGGATGAGGATGTACAGACTACGATTCTAATTAGTTAACTTAAAATCATGCCTTACCTTAAGGACTGCCTAACATTCGCTAGAATACGAGTCAGCAAACCACAAAATGGATTAAGGACTTGATCCAAAAATGATCATTAAAAGGAATAAATCACAAATACATGAAGAAAAGCGTATTTCTTAAGTAACTAGACAAATTTGAACAAAGATTTTACAAAACAAAAGGTCATTGTTTTAACATTAAACCATGAAAACTAAGTACACATAGTTCACACCAAAAGCAAAAAAACAAAAGGAGTCTATATACGAAAAACAAACTAGCAACTATTTCTTCTTTGACTTCTTCTTCTTAGAACCAGGGGAGACTACACTCGAGCTCTCTCCTTGCCTCTTTCCACCTCTTCCTCTATCACCTTGGCCTTTGGGAGGAGTGCTTTGCAAAGATCTAGTATGCACACTCTGGCCGCTCCCGGTCAGAGGAACGAAGGTTAGAATGCTTTGTGAAGACATTGTCCCCGTACTCTGAGCACTCCTAGTTGGAGGAATGTCAACTGGGGCGTAAATGGTATGCCCGGGAAAAACAACAGATATAGGAGGAGGAAAGACTTCCAACTTCTATTGCTTTATCTTTACGGCAAGGAGTATGTCTATCACGAGCTTCTGCTCAAGTCCGGCCATGGAGCGGCCCGGCGAGGATTTAGAGACTTTGGTGATAACCACGTCGTTGTCAGATTGAGCTCCTTGAGGGTCGTCTACTCCCTTACCAAGCAAAGCATCAATCATCTATGCATCAAGGCAGGGTTCATCTTCGACCGAGATTGATGGAATTGTTGTGGAAGATGTGACAGTCACCAATTCTGTTGTAGGCGCATGTGGTCCCGGCTGAGAGCCCTTGTCAGGAAGTGGACCAATAGTAGGATGACCTGTAGCTAAAGAAATGCAAAGAGAGATATTAGCGACGATGATCAGTGATAAGTGCACTCTCTGAAAAATGGGAGAAGTCAAAGAGATACCTTCTTTAGTTTGAACTTCTGCATGACCTGGAATGTTGTCGGGAGTTCCTCGGGAATAGGGAGAGAACAGTGGATTTCTAAAGCTGTGGGTTCTCTAGGTCTAACCAGTGTCGGTAGAGGAATCAATGGTGAAACTAGGAACAGCTTGGGTCCTGGGAATTGGACCAGCTATAGCATCATGATGCGCAGCGCCGAAATCTTCGCCTAATTCTTTTTGAGAAGTTGCATCAAGTTTCGAATGAATAATATGGTGGTTATCATGAAGGATTTTGGGCTCATTTCCCTTCAAAATCTCTTTTTCCAGCTGCTCCATATCAATAGTATCACTTTTAAGAAATTCTTTCTCTTCCTCAATGACCCATTTCCTGGCACAGGTGAGCTTTAAAAGGTAGTCCTCTCTGAACCACTCCAGATTTTGAAAGATAACCACATTGGTTTTGTATTGAGTAATCAGTGGCTCAAATCTCTACATCATCTTCTCTTCTACCCATTGTTCCACGGCTTCAACTTCTCTTTTAACCGCGGCTTCGACCTCTCTTTTGACAAGGGCATCCAAATCTCTGGCCTTCTCATCCGCTTCATTCCTCTCTATTCTGACGGTGACCATCTAGTCGCATGCGTCCTGAGCAATTTTCTGTGCTTCATCTTTTTCCTTGGTCTCGCACTCGAGCTTGGTTTTCAATTCAGTCGCGGTCCTCCTAGCAGCATCTCTTTCCATTACAAGCTCATGGTTCCGATGATGCACTTGGTTGATCTCATTCAAATGCTTGGATCTCTCGGCTTCAAGTGCTTTAATGGCCTCCTCGGCCTTTTTCTCCACTTTGGCTTGGGATTTTCTTGAGTTCTCAATCTCAATGTTGAAAGTGGCTATGATTATGTTATTCTCAGCTTCAATGAGTTTCTGGTTCTCTATCTCTCGCAGCCTGTCTCTTGAAACTTTTGAAATCTTTTCTGCCAGCTTCGCCCATTAATTGTAGTGATTGTAGACATTGATTGTGCAGTCGATCAACCTCTATTGGACTTCAGCAGGAATTCTCTTTTAGTTTGGCAAAACTTAACTCCATTAAAGCAAATGTTTGGGAACTCATTCTTAAGTTTGGCCATCCGAACGGTAGTGTCTACTTGATGCTACTCAATAATGATTGGAGCTACAACACTTTGTTTACTAGGCCTCTGATGAAGTATCTCGGAGCTGCTCTTACGATGCCCGCGCTCGAAAGATCGGCTACAATGAGAGGGCACAACAGGTTGCACAGATATAGAAGTAGGAGGGAGATTTCAAGAAGAGTCAACCGGTGAAATATCATCACAGTGGTTAGGTTGCCTATCCGGGCCTCTAGAAGGAGGTGATCTGGATCTAGTATGGCACTTAGAAGTGGAATCATGAGAAGAACGGTCCCATTTGTTACTACTCCTGTCCCGGTCGTGTATGTTGCGACTGGAGCGATAGCTTGAATCATAGTCTTGACCACTCCCTTGGTAGTATGAACCCGAGCCGAGCCTTTGAGCATGGTGTGCTTTTCTCATCTAGGGATTGATATGAATGCTTCTTCTTATCCATGGAACCTGCAAAGCAAATAAGAATGAGTTAGATCTAACGAACAAGGACATGGGTCGAGTGCGAATGTTGTGAGGTGCACGTGTGCATGAGTGTCCTAGTGTCCCCCCAACGGACCATGAGCTAGAACCTTGCTCATGGGAGTGATCTCTCCCCCACTGATGTGAATGAATTGTCGTTGAAACAGAGGGGAGAACCCTCTATGCTCATGTTCTCAATATTGATGGATCCAAAGTCGATAGGAATTTCTCATAGACCAACGAATGTGCCTGTGGATGTGATCAAAGGAGTTTTTTCCATGGCTGTAACTAGTAGAGACTGAGTGGAAGTCAATGCATTAGAAATCTTCATGATCAATCTCTTTATAGTGGTAGGCTGCTGATCATCTCTGGGTTGTTCGGTCTGAGAGACCTGTTGCCCACTTTAGTGTTACCTTGGCCAACCTCACCACTATCTCCAATAATTTTCCTTCCTTGGCGCCTTCATGTTCTTGTTATATATTTTCTACAACTCCAGCTTCAGGACTTGGGACTGGGGGCAAATCTTGATCGACTTTGCCTCCCATGGGCGGATTGTTATCATCATCATCATCATCGTCAATGTGGACAACTGGAACTATGCCAAGACTGCGGTCTTCCTTTAATAAGCATGAGCGAAAAGATTCTCATCCGTCAATAGAGTTCTTATATACCCATCCTCAGCTGGGACTTCCATAAGAGTATTAATGGTATTCGAAAGTGATCCGCCGCTGGGTCTCGTCGGAACATCTACATAATAGAGAAAGATAAATTAAGCATGTAGACTATAAGGCAAATATACAAATGGAATTTGAAATAAAACTTACGTTCGCATATCCATCTATGAGGGAACCTGAGCGGACAGCGTACATAAAACCATTCAACCTTAAAATAACTCAGCTTGTTCCAAGCATTTCCAACTATTCTGCAAACCATCATCGGCTCCAAGTAAATAAGAGATGGGTTTTCTTTGCGGCCTTTGAAGCTATAGATGTATCAGATTTCCTCATCGCTAGGCACTCGATTCAAATGCTCAAAGAAAACCATACAAGTGCTAAGAAGAAAAGCATAGCTGTTTGGGTGCAGCTGTATGGGAGTCAGTCTCATAAAGTTCAATACTCGGCGAACGAAGAATAAATGGCGAGACGCAACCCTCCAGGCACATATATCTATTGCAAGCTGTATATCCTTCTGGAGGATCGTAAGTTATATGGTCGCGAGACGGTGCCTGACCGTCGTCAAATGGAATTCCATGCTTATTGCATATCCTTTAAAAGGAACCTTCAACGATTTTGGAGGAAACAATAGGGTCATTCAGTATTACAACATCCTCAAGAGTATCAGGTGCTGGATCAATTGAATCCCATCTACAGGTTTAACCAAATTTTTAGGAATCTGTTGCTGTACTTCGGTATTCTCAAGATTTTGCTGATCAATATGTGGAATTTCCGGTTGTTGCCCTTGTTGGATAGGGGTTTGCTACGCCTATGAAGTTGTTGCTGAACTTTACTCTGCATTGGATTCGATATATTTTGAAGGTGAAGTACCTGTAGTCTGAGAAGCTAGACGTTTGGAACGTCTTTGGTCCATTTTTATTAAAATACTCGACGGATAATCAACATTAGAAGGCTAGATACAAATCCTACCCTCCGTGCAAAGGTGGATTCTTGTGTTGTGTCATGCAGTGTTGTGCAGTTCTGGTTATTATTTAACTATTTCTTTTAGTAGTTCATTTTAAAATCTGGATTTTGCTCGACGTGACCGTTATCGTTGACCGTCCCGTCAGTCGTGCTTTGGAGATGTTCGAGATGAAAGAGGAATTCGGCATTAAACTCCAAGGAAAAGTTTAGTTGTGAAACATGGAGTAGGAAATTTTTTCGCCTAAGTGTGAGAGTATCACTGACCCCCATAATCAAGGAAATCTTCACATTGCTCCTTCCTCTTCACCAACCTTAAGAACCATGGCTGCAAGCTTATTCAATGTCTATGCCTAATTCCATGTCCATCACCATGTGGCCAGTCACCATCATCCTACCTATTTTAGTTCGACGTGGAGTTAAAGTCGGGGATCGGTTTGAGTGAAAGTGGGGTCTCAAGATGGGGTTCGGGTTGGTGAAGGCGGATCTAATCGAGGTGATGACTGGCAATATGGGCAACATCAGGCAATGGAAAAGATGGGTGGCGACGGTTCTTAGTTCAGGCGAGGATGAAAGCTCGTGTCGGATTTGGAGGTTTTAATGGCAAAGATCGAAAAGTTTAAAAGGGAACTCGCGATCTCAGGTAGAAGGCAGGAGTACAAGTGAGGGAAAGAAAAGAGAGAGGAAGACTTATATAACCTTTCAAGTCCGAGTTCCCAAAGCCAACAAACTTGGAAAATATCCAAAGTGCGGAGTCGATACTGATTCCCAAATTAAGGATCGGTACCGAGTCCCAAGCAAAAAAATAAAATGAAATGATGATGATGAGTTGTAATGTAAATATATATCTTTGTATATATGTGGAATCCTTCGCGGAAATCCAAACTTGTCTCGATTCAAAGCACATCACGTTTGAAATGAGATGTACTTTGGGGGGCAAGCTTTATCCAGCCTTTTGACCAGGTAGAATCCAGACAGACTGGACATATAGGACTTGGAGTTGTTAAGGCGGAAAACCCAAAGAGATAGCCCAGGAGTCCAAAAACCAAACACAGACAGAGCCACGAAGTCAAAGCCAAAACCATTAAAGGCAACAAGATAATGGGATCCCCCAAGTTGGGATCGTTACCAACTCCCATTGGGGATCGTTATCGACTCCAAAATACAACTTGGGTGGACCCCATCTTCTGCCTACGTGCTCATCATCCAATGTCAAAAGCCTATTTCCAAAATTGGTTTGTTCATTCAATTCATTTCTCCATCGAACTCCATGGACACTTGAAACTACAACTTTGTTCTCCCACAACTCCATCATTTGGCTCAGAAACAAGATAATATTGGTGCAAACAACTATGGAATCTCGAAGCTAACCTAAAGATGATTCGAAGTAAGAAGTCAAGGACACTAAAAATTATGCACTTGGGAATCGATACCGACTCCGCGATATTGCTGAGGTGGCGCCTACTATTTTGGGAGAATTGGTCAAATTCATGCACAATGGCTTGGAAATATTTTGGATGATATTTTAGGCCTCCTACCTCTATAAATAGGAGGATAAGGCTCATTTTTTGGGGATCTTTTGGGCTCTAGCTCTAGTATTTCATATATTCTTGTATTTCTAGAATTCTAAGTGTTGGAGTTGTACCGAGTCTCAAGAACTTCTACCCCCGAATCATAAACAAGCAATAAAATAATAAAATGGATGTAGGCCAAGCTTTGCCTAACCACTTGTTTGACGATGAATTTTCTATCGGTTAGAAGATCACCAAAAAATGTAATAAAAATAACCGCAGGTGCACGACGTACAATTTTAGCACGTGGCGAGTACGGGTCGATCCGTAGGGAAATGAATTGACTTCAAATTCTATTCAATCAAATTAACCCAAATTTGCAAGCTTGTTTTAAACTAAGAAAAGTAGCAAAAATTAAACTAGAGCAAAGGTGATTAAAAATATGAGATTAAGAGATAATTTAGAGGCAAATCCACTCTCATACTTTCACAAAAATCAACACAAAATTTTATCTATGATCTCTCATTTTAATCTAAATAGAATTAGTGATGTATTTATCATAAGTATGGTGTATTTATGTTATTGATTAACATAACTTAAACCATCAAACTTTAATACAACAACTAAAACCACTTATTAATTGTCTTGAAAATGAACATGAAGTCAAAGCAAAAGCTATTTTAAGCACGATCCATTTACTATTTTGTTTAGTAACATAGATCATCAAATTTTGATTCTCCTTTAATTAAATGATCAAAATCACTTAGTTAGATGATGATGTAAATTGTGTTTATGTTGGATTAAGTATAGACCATTTGTGATTACAACATAGGTTATCAAATTCCCTAATAAATCTACATCATAATCTAACATTTCATGAAGCATAAAAAGAGATCATAAATAATAACATATGTTGAATCTACATAATTTTAGAGAGCTTCATTACCCCTAAATTGAAGGGGTTTAGCTTCTCATTTGTGTTATCATTTCAACACATGTAAATTCCAACATTAAAAAGCAAGGAAAATGCAAGCTAATTAAAATAAAAGAGAACTAAACTACTTGCATAAAAATAAAACCAATTGCAATGAAAAGAAAGCTAATCTACTAACATGAAATAGAGGAAAGCATGTAAATAAAAATGAGCATAAAATAAAAGCAAGTAGAAAAAGAAGAAGAAGAGGCTTAGGAAACCATTTTATTTCTCATTAATCTTTTGGCTACAACTCATATAATATGATAAAAAGATAAAAGATCCATTACATGAACATAAGAGGGTTATTTATACATGACTAAAACCCTAATCCATATTTAGGGAACTCCCTAAAATGCCCCTTAGGGAGTGAAACCTCCAAGTAATCATTAGTATGAAATTAATCCTCCATTAAATGTGCATGTGCTTTTAATCCCCACTAACATGTGCAATAGCTCTTAATTGTAGTTCATGGTTAGTGGGTAGGTAGGGTCCTCCATGATTACATGAATGCTTTTATTTCTTCATTCCTTTGTCTTCCAACCTTTGTGCATGCATACATACATGAAGCCTCTTCCATTTTCCATCCATATTCCTACAAACAAAAATAAAATGTGCAAGTGAATTTTCTCAAATTAAATCATGCACAAAATTACAATTTTACCCTCATGTAGATGCATGAATGATGACTTGAAAGAATTTTTGAAATTTGGTTTTAAACATGTAAAAACACCCAATTATGACATTTATTTAAAATAAAAGTAAATTAAATATGGAAGTAAAAATATGCACATTTACATGCACATCAAATACCCCCACACTCATCTTTTTATTCGTCATCGAATAAAGAAAAACTAAGATAAATCCACTTTCATAGGGAGCACTATTGCATTGAGCGTATGCAATAAACCGTTAAACCTCTAGGTGTCCCTAGGAAGACGAGTGTTTTCTCGTGAAGGTTTTCAGTGGATACTACCCACAAAATCCAAATGCAACATGAAAAATTCCTAAATGCAAAATTTATTTACAAAGATATAAATGCAAGTTTTTTGAAAATATTTACAATGAAGAGTTTACTTTTAAATTGACACGAATAAGTTAAATATAAGTTCTGTTCATTATCAAGAAATTTAAGTCCTTTTACTCGTCAAAACTTCTAATAAAAGTTAGGTTATCATCACAATCTAGTTGTTTCGGTTGATAACATAAAGTAACTATGAAATGGATCCTTAGTTGATTATCAAAGTTTTTCAGAGTGGTATTTTTATTTCTTTTGAATAACAAGTCGAATCAACTAAGTGAAAATAGTGCTTGAATTTCAATTGCTTTCTCTCTCTATTTTTAAAAAGTGTAAACTTTATTATTATTTACACACCTAACTCAGATAAACTGAGGCCAGATATATCGATCATGCACTGCCTCTGGGACTTACGTGAGAAGATTATAGAGCGTGGGGAGTGTACACACTTGCGTATGAACACATGACTCTAAGTGGTTATTTTTATTAAATCTATTTACATACACTTAACTCAGGTAAACCGGGGCTAGATATACCGATCATGCACTGCCTTTCGGGCTTATGTGAGAAAGGTACAGAGCATAGCGAGTGTACACACTTGCGTGCAAACACATGACTCTACGTGTTTCTTATTTTTACAAAAATCTTTTTTTTCTTTTATGTTTTTTATGAAGAGAGAGTTTTGCAAAATCATCTTATCACCACTTAACTTAGGTGATAAATAACATTATTGCCTTTACTTTAAATCAACCACTCTTTTAAACAAAGATTTACAATTAGGATATACTTTATAATTAACACCCATGAACCTTCCTATATACTAGTTAAACCATAGTTACTTGTAATCAAACTTTATTTTTATTTTTTTTGAGACAAATAAATCTTCAAAAATTTCAATTTAATAACCAAAACATATACTTACCCCATAGTGTTTCTCTAAAAGTAAATGCTAAAAAGAAAAAAAAATTTGGGATTTTTTTAAGTTTTGAGTTTTGAAAAGAAAATGCAAAAAATAAACCATGAAAAATCAAAAATGAACATGAGACTCCCCCCACACTTAATTTGACTATGTCCCCACAGTCAATGCATGATATAATGAGTGTAAGGGGAAAAATATGTACATATATACAAGAGAAGGTTAACATTTCTTACTAGGCGTAATATGGCTCATGAAGAAGCATGAGCTCCTCCTCTTGATTACTTCGCAATTCCAAGTATGGTTTCAAGCGATGACCATTGACTTTGAAAATTGTTCCGTCCTTGGGGTTTTGTATTTCTACGGCACCGTGTGGAAAACCAGTTCGTACCATAAATAGTCTTGTCCATCTTGATTTTAATTTCTTAAGGAATAAGTGAAGTCTAGAGTCATACAAAAGAACCTTTTGGTTTGGCGAAAACGTTTTTCTTAGGATTGACATGTCATGAAAAACTTTTGTTCTTTCTTTGTAAATATTTTCGTTTTCATACGCGTCATTCCTAATTTCCTCTAACTCGTTGAGTTGCAATTTTCTATTTTCGCCGGATTTTTCAAGATCAAAGTTTATGTTCTTAATTACCGACAATGCTTTGTGTTCGATTTCAACTAGTAAATGTCACAGCTTCCCGTAAACTAAACAAAATGGGGACATCCTAATGGTAGTTTTAAAAGCGATACGGTAAGCCCAAAGCGCATCAGTCAATTTCTAAGACCAATCTTTTCGATTTTTATTAACAGTTTTCTCCAAAATTTGTTTGATTTGACGATTTGAAACTTCAACTTGGCCACAAGTTTGAGGATGATATGGAGTGGGTAACTTGTGGGTTATCGAGTATTTCTTCATTAGAGTTTCAAATGATCAATTACAAATGGGTTCCATTGTCGCTTATTATTGTGCGAGGTGTTCCAAACCTCGAAAAGATGTTTTCCTTTATGAATTTCACAACAATTTTATGGTCATTTGTTTTACAAGGAATCGCTTCAACTCATTTAGAGACGTAATCAACGACAAGAAGAATGTACAAATTTCCGAAAGAGTTGGGAAATGGTCCCATAAAGTCAATACCCTAAACGTCAAAGATTTCGATCGTAAGAATGAGGTTTAGAAGCATTATGTTTCGTCGAGAGATTCTTCCTACCATTTGGCAGCGATCACAAGTTTTACAAAATTCGAATGAGTCTTTAAAAAGAGCGGGCCAGTAAAAGCCACATTGAAGTACCTTTTCAGTAGTTTTCTTCGGACCGAAGTGACCGCCACAAGCTTGGTCATGACAAAACGAAAGGACACTCTTGATTTCGCAATCCGGGATGTAATGTCAAATGATTTGGTCGGAACAGTATTTAAATAAGTATGGATCATCCCAATAGAAGTATTTGACTTGGGAAAGAAACTTATATTTATCTTATTTCGACCAAAATAAAGGAGTTTCCTTAGTAACTAGATAGTTCACTATGTCTACATACCATGGATCGATAGAAACAGAAAGGAGTTATTTATCAGGAAAGCTCTCGTTGATCGGTAAAGAAGATGCTGCGTTTGGAAGACATGACAAATATTCAACAATGACATTGTCAGATCCTTTATTATCTTTGATCATAAGGTCAAATTCTTGGAGTAGAAGGATCCAACGGATCAAACGAGACTTAGCATCCTTTTTACCGAAAAGGTACCTAAGAGTGGAGTGGTCAGTATAAACAGTAATGTGTGAGCCAATCAAATAAGGTCGAAACTTCTCGAGTGCAAAGACTACCGCTAGAAGCTCTTTTTCAGTGGTCGTGTAATTGAGTTGAGTATTGTTAAGAGCCATACTAGCATAGTAGATGACATGAAGAATTTTGTTGATGCGTTGTCCTAAGACAACACCAACTGCAAAGTTAGAAGCGTCACACATTATTTTGAAAGGAAGATCCTAATTGGGTGAGCAAATGATGGGAGAAGAAATGAGTTCATTTTTGAGACGTTCGAAAGCAGAAACACAGTCAGAATTAAAGTCAAATGGAACGTCATTTCCAAGAAGAGTCATAAGCGGTCGAGCAATTTTACCGAAGTCCTTCACAAAACGTCGATAGAAACCAGCGTGTCCAAGAAATGAAGGAACGTCCTTGATAGATTTAGGAATGGGCAGATTCGCAATTACATCAACTTTCGCTTTATCTACCACAATGCCTTTGTTTGAAATGACATGCCCAAGGACATTGCCGTGTTTGACCATGAAATGGAATTTTCCCTAATTTAACGTTAAATGTTTGTCCTTGCATCGATTCATAACCAACTCACGATGGTGTAAGCACTTAGTAAAAGAGTTTCTAAAGATAGAAAAATCATCCATAAATACTTTCAGAAAGCGTTCGATTATATCGGAAAAGATGTTGACCATGCATCTTTGAAACATAGCATGAGCTTACAAAGGCCAAAAGGCATATGTCGATACACAAAAGTGCCAAAGGGACACGTGAAAGTCGTTTTCTCTTGATCTTCGGGATCCATCGAATTTGGTTATAGCCGGAATAACCATCAAGAAAGCAATAGAATTCGTGGCCGGCTAAACGTTCAAGCATTTGGTTGATGAAAGGAAGAGGGAAATGATCTTTACATGTTGTAGCATTTATTTTTCGATAATCAATGCAAACACGCCAACCCGTTTGAGTACGGGTTGGAATGATTTTGTTTGAGTCGTTCTTGATAACGGTAAGTCCAAACATTTTAGACACGACATGAAATAGGCTAACCCATGAACTATTAGAGTGGGTATATGATTCCGTTACAGAGAAGTTTAAGAATTTCGTCACGAACTGCATCCTTCATTTTTGGGTTAAGCCTTCGTTGCGCGTCACGAACAGGCTTCGCATCGTCAATTAAATGGATACGATGTTGAACAAGAGTGGGACTAATTCCCTTTATATCGGTGATCGACCTTCTAATTGCATCTTTGTTTTTCGAAAGAATTGAAAGTAAGGAAGCTTCTTGATCAAGAGAGAGAGAGATGAAGAGATTATGACGGGAAGCATTTCGTTGTTACCTAAGCATGCATACTTAAGATGATCGAGAAGGGGTTTAAGGTCCAACCTCAAAGGTTGCTCAATCAACGAATTTGGTTGAAGTTCTGATTCAACGGTAAGGGATTCAAATGGAAGCGCAATTTCGATATCATTAGGCTCATCTTGAAATAGTTGTTCGTATTCGGTCTCGCTTTCATTGTTTAGCTCAACTGTTTCATTATCGAAATTTTCTTGAATGAAGCTAACTTCCAGCATTTGGTCATAAGGTTCGTTTGGTTGATTTTCAAGATTGAAAATGTTAAGATCCAAAGTCATGTTTCCAAAAGAAAATTTCACCGAACCGTTTCGACAATTGATGAGAGCATTTGAAGTAGCCAAGAAAGGTCGGCCTAAAATTAGTGGAATTTGACTCATCGGATTATTTACAGGTTGAGCTAAAAAACGATGAAATCGACGGGGAATATGAATTGACTGATTTTGATGAGTATGTCCTCGATTTCTCTCATGGGTTTCTTTATCGAACGATCAGCAAATTAAAGTGTTACTTTTGTCGGTTTTAGTTCACCCAAGCCAAGTTGCTGGTAAACTGAATAAGGAATTAAATTGACACTTGCACCCAAATTGAGTAAGCATTTGTTAATCGTTTTGTCTCCTATCGTGCATGAGATAGTTGGATATCTAGGATCTTTGTATTTAACGGGAATTGATTGGGACAAGACTTCGCTAAGTCCAGCGGCTAAGAAACTTTCTTGGGTACGTGAGTGTGTCATTTTTGGGTACACAAGTCCTTGAGAAACTTAGCGTAAGTTGAGACTTGTTGAATGATATCAAGAAGCGGAATGTTTACTTTGACTTGCTTACAAATTTCCAACATCTTTTCCATTTGGTCATAGTGTTTCTTGGGTCGAAGACGATGTGGAAATGGAACACGATACTCAGTAGATGGGTCTACTAGAGTAGAAGAAGAATTTGGAGTGGAATTTGATTCGATGTATGGCTCAACGTTTTGTTCAGAATCGTTTATTTTTTTAGAAGTGTCGAGAGGGGTTTTCGGTAAATCGTTTGGATTTTCAACTTGGTTATCGATTTGTTTACCAGAACGCAAAGTCATGATAGCATTTATTTGGATTATGTTGCTATCTTAAACAACATGGGTTTGATTCGAATTCGTGTTTTGATTTTTGGGATTCGGAACTGGCTAACTAGGGAATGTGCCTCATTCACATTCACTTACAAATGTAGCTAATTGACTCGTTCGTGTTTCAAGTTTAACAATCGATTGACTCGTATTTTGCATGTACGAGGTTAACAAATTTTGCAAATTACTGTTTGATTGGAGGCTTTGAGTGGTTGCCTTAGCCAAAGTTTCCAGACTTTTCTCAAGTGAACTCAATCATATATCGTCCTGAGGAGCAAAAGATTGTTGCGGTTGATTTTGAGACGGACCCGCAAAATTTCGTTGAATGGGCTAAAAAGGGAGATTCAAAGTATTATTCGAAAATGCTTGAAAATTGGGAGGAACCAAATTCATGTTGGGATTATTTTGGTTCCAAGCAAAATTCGAATGATTTCTCCGACCCGGATTGTACGTTGGAGAAAACAGGTCATTCTTAACCTTATTGAAAGCTTTGAGTTGTTCAATCAAATTAGGGCACTAATCGGCTATGTGATTCGGATTGTTACATTTATAACACATAGGTTGGGAAGCTTGGTACATTTGGTTGGATGAGAAAACGTTGTCGAATTTATTGATCATTGCATCGATTTTAGCTTCCAAAGCCAAAGTTGATCCTACCGAGTGTGCAGTCAATCATGAGTAAATGGATTTTTCGTTAGAATGTTCCCATTAGGACGATTTTTCGGCGAGGTTTTCAAGAAATTGCCAAGCATCGTCGTGATGTTGGGCGAGAAAATTTCCTTAGCACATAGATTCAAGCATGGTTCGCGAGCTATTTTCAAGTCCATCGTATAAGATTTGGCAAAGGGTCCATTTTGTAGGAAATGCGGATTACGGATCTTAAGGCAGAATTAACACTAGACGGGGGTGAATAGTGTTTAATTAATTTTATGAATCTTTTTGAAATCTTTTCAAATTAAATCCAAACATATGCAATTCACAAACGCAAAAACAATCACAGAATCAGACACAGATGCAAATAGTAAATAAAAGCAGTAAACGAAAGAACACACCAGAATTTTATACTGGTTCATTACCCTACATGCAGTTCCACACAATTTCTTGTGCATATTTCTTTTCAAATATAATTTTGATATTACAACCTCGATTTCAAGGCCACGAGATACACTCTCCTATCTCAGAGTCCAGGGCAAACTCTCTTGATTTAACCAGGCTACAAGATCACCTAATTGATTTACAGGCTACAATTACACCTAATTGATTTACGGGCCACAATCACACCTTTTCCAATCACACTTTGATAGAGAGAGACTCGATACACTTCAATCTTTGATTACAAATGATCCTATAACTCTGAATAGCACTGAGATCTTTGAGAGAGAGTTGCAGAGAATCAAACTAGAGATGATCGAGTTTGATTCACTTAGAATTTCGGTAGAGTTTTGTTAAAGCATTTGAAATATAAGAGAATATTTGAGTAGAGAAGGAGTGAAGAAATAAAGAAAAACTAACTTAAAATTCGTTGAAAACAACTGGTATTTATAGGAGAACAACGGACATGTCCATTCACCAAAGGTTATGACGAATAGACACTTCTTTTAGAAATTTGAAATTTGAATTCTACGGCTACCATGTCAACATGGGGGGTAGGGGCATGTCGACATCCCCTAGTATATTTTGAAAATTGATTTTTGTTTTAAAAGAGATTTTCTTTCTAAAGTTTGTCGAAACTATCTTAGAAATTTACAAACTATTTTGAATATACTTTATGATTATAAAAACCTTTGGAAAGTGATCTTACAAAATATAAAAGTAATAAAAACTAAATATATAAATATTTTGAGATTAAAGCTAAAACATTAAAACCAACAGCTAGTTTTAAAACAAGAAATGATTTTGAAATTAATATGATTAAAAATAGTTTTTGAATTAAGGCTAAAATATTTAAATAGAGAGAGAGAGGGAAATGTCTTTTTAAAAGATAGTTTTGAACAAATCTAAAAATAAGTCATTTTGAAATTTTTTGGATTCCATTCCTTTAGAGAATGTCGTGGGTTCCATCCTACTAAAGAGGTCGTGGGTTCCATCACACTATTAAAGCGAGATGGTGGATTCCATTCTACAATTAAAATTCGAATAAAGATTTAATTGCTATTATGAAGTTTTAACATAAGTCTAGACTCTATTACTTATCTTGATATCTTGAACTCTTGATAATCTTGATACTTATGAGTCTTCAGTCTTGATTTCTACAATCTTGAATTCATCAGTCTTGAATCTCCATACTCAGTCTTGAATCTTTATACTGTACAATCTTCATTTTTAGTACCTGCATATATATATATATATATATATCTTGCATATAAATATATATCTCGACAAGAATATTAGTATTTATATTTTATAACAAGTCCTAAGGTTGTTGCCATCAAGACCATCATCTCAGGAACTAACAATCTCCCCATTTTTGATGATGACAACCTTTGTTTATAAAATCTACTCCAACAAATTTCGATTCTACTCCGACTCCCCCTTATCCTAACAACTCCCTCTTAATATACTAACTCCCCTTTAATCTAAGCCTATCTAACCTATTTTATAATTCTCCTCCTTTGTCATCAACAAAAACTAATCCAAACTACATAACTCCCCCTTAAACTATGGAACTAAAAGCTAATAATGAGTATAATAAGCGAAACATAAATCTAATTTTATTATATATGATGTTACATTACACATATATATGAAACATAGACACAAATATATATAAGTACACAAAATATAAAAACATTAATATAATAAGAATCTAACGAGAGTCCTTAACAATTGATGACTTGTGAATCAAACAATTAGGGTAATAGAGACAAAAGTTTCCATATTGTTCGACCAAATTACCATTTTTGTCAAAACAGACTTCTCCAACGCAAACAACATTATTGTCCTCGTCCATTTGTGCTTCTTCCTCTTCTTCTTCTCCTTCATCATCCTCTAATGGATTATGAATACGTATGTTAGGGGAATCATCTTCAATCACAATAGGGTCTGCATGATTATCCATTAGAAATTTTTGCAAATTTCTAAGAATCTTGCCTTGTTTCTCTTGTTCCTTTGCTATCGTTAATTGCATGACTTGTAATTCAGTCAGCATTTGCAAAGAATCCTTCAAAATTCCTCGATCTTCATTACTCGAGCCAATGTTATTCATTGAAATGGACCAGAATTAGGAGAAGGGAAGGAAAAGGTTGCATTTTAGTTTGATTTAGAAGAGGAGGCCATTATTTTATATTTTTAGAAGTTTATTACAGAGAAAATGAAGTAAGAAGGCAGAAAAATTTGAAATGTTGTGATTATATAACCACCAAACAGATTTTAGAGGGAAAATCAAAATTTCAAATTTTACCATTGTATGTCGATATGGGGGGTAGGGGCATGTCGACATCCCTTTGAAAATTTTGACAATTTTGTTTTTCTTTATTTATTTAAATATATATTTTACTATATTTATATTCTATATCTTAGTTATAGAACAAATACCTAGTTCTCTTCTTAATTTAATAAAGGTTGATTGATTCAAGGGTTTGGTCAGAATATCAGCTATTTAATTCTCAGTGTTGATAAATTCAAGAGAAATAATCTCTTTACTTATATTATCTCTAAGAAAATGATGTCTGATATCAATATGTTTTGTTCTGGCATGATGAGTAGAATTTTTGGATAAATTTATTGCACTTGTATTGTCACAATAAATTGGTGATTTTGAAATATTTAATCCAAAATCCTTTAGGGTCTGTTGCATATAGATAACTTGAGAACAAACCAAAGCAGCAGAGATATATTCTGCTTTAGTTGTTGATAGTGAGATAGTATTTTTCTTTTTACTAAACCAGGAAACCAGAGAATGTCCTAAAAAGTGACAAGTTCCACTTGTACTTTTTTGGTCTGATTTACAACCAGCATAGTCAGCATCACAATATGAGATTAAATCAAACGAATCATTTTTAGGGTAAAATAGGCCATAGCCTAAAGTGTGTTTAGCATATGTTAGGATACGTTTAACAGCTTTTAAATGGGTTTCTTTGGGTTGAGATTGGTACCTTGCACAGAGACAGACACTATGCATGATATCAAGCCTACTCGCAGTTATAAAGAGTAGCGATCCAATCGTTCCCCTGTATAGTTTTTTATCAACATCTTTTGACATGTCTTCTTTATTTAAGGCTTCATTGGTTGCCATAGAAGTGGGTTTTCCACTTGCAGTGGTCATACCAAACTTACTAACTAGATCCCTAGCATACTTTTCTTGACTAATGAAAATACCACTATCTAATTGTTTTATTTGCAATCCTAAAAAGAAAGTAAGTTCACCCAAATGACTCATCTCAAACTCTTTTGTCATTATTTCAGAAAACTCTTTGTTCATTTCATTGTTTGTTGATCCAAAAATGATATCATCTACATAAATCTGTACTAATTCGATATCATTTTTGTTTCTTTTAATAAAAAGAGTATTATCTACTCTACCAATTTCAAAATTTGATTGTAATAGGTAATATCTTAGTCTGTCATACCAGGCTCTAGGAGTTTATTTCAGACCATATAAAGCTTTCTTTAATTTGTAAATATGATTTGGAAACTTTTCTTCTTCAAAAAGTGGAGGTTGTTCAACATAAACATCCTCTTTAACAAAACCATTTAAAAAGCCACTTTTGACATCCATTTGAAATAATTTGAACTTGTTATGGTTTGTGAAAGCAAGTAGAATTCTAATGGCTTCTAATCTTGCTACGGGTGCAAAAGTTTCATCAAAGTCTATTCCTTCTTCTTGACAATAACCTTGCACGATTAACCGAGCTTTATTTCCAACGACCTCACCTTGTTTATTCATTTTATTTTTGTAAACCCATTTAGTTCCTATTATAGTTTTGTTCTCAGGTCTAGGAACAAGTTCCCATACATCATTTTTGGTGAATTGATTCAGTTCTTCTTGCATAGCAAGAATACACGAATCATCAGATGATGCTTCCTTTGGATTTTTGGGTTCAACGGTTGATATAAAAGCTACATTACTCATCTTGTTTAGTTTATTTCTAGTTCTAACAATAGATTCAATATTTCCTAGTATATTTTCTATAGAATGATCTTTTAAAAGCTTGATCCTTTTATTAGGATAAACAGTTTCACAATTTGTTTCATTTGATTCATTATTTAAAGTAACAAAATCATCTTCATCATTTATTTGAACAAAATCTTTAAAATTTTCATCAAAAGATACATGCATTGTTTCTTCAATGGTGTTAGTTTTTAAATTAAAAATTCTATATGCTTTACTTCTATTAGAATATCCGATAAAGATTCCTTTGTCGGATTTAGGATTAAATTTATCCAAATTGTCCTTTGTATTTAGAATATAGCATTTACTTCCAAAAACTTTAAAATAAGATACCTTTCATTTCATATTGAAAAGAAGTTCATATGGTGTTTTATTGGTTAGAGGTCTAATTAAAATCCTATTCAAAATGTAACAAGCTGTAGCGACTGCTTCAGCCCAAAAATTTCTTAGTAATTTACTATCTGAAAGCATAGTTCTTGCACACTCTTAAATCGTCCTATTTTTACGCTCTACCATTCCATTTTGTTGTGGAGTTCTTGGAAAAGAAAAATGATGAGTTATTCCTTTTTTATTACAGAAATTCTCAAAATTTTCATTTTCAAATTCTCCATCGTGATCACTACGAATAGTTTTGATTTTTAAAGAAAGTTGATTTTGAATTCTTTTTGCAAAAGTTTTAAATAAATCAAAAGCATCACTTTTATGTTTTAGAAAAATTGTCCATGTAAATCTAGAATAATCATCTACAATTACAAAAACATATTTACTGTGATTTATTGACTGAATTTGAGATGGACCAAACAGATCTAAATGAAGTAACTCAAGAGGTTTTGAAGTTGAATTCATATCTTTCAATTTAAATGAACTCTTTCTATGTTTTCCTAATTGACAAGCATCACATATACCATCTACTTTAAAATCCATTTTAGGAAGACCTCTTACTAGATCAAGTATTGAAAGTCTAGATAAGAATTTGAAATTAAATGCACAAATCTTTTATGCCAAATCCAAGGGTCACTTGTATTAGCCAAAAGACATAGGTTATCATTTGAGATTTTCATACTGAGAATATAAATATTTTTCTTCCTAATTCCTTCAAAGATAATATTTGATTTATTATCTTCGATATGACACTTATCCTTTTTAAATTTAATTTTGTAGCCCTTGTCATATAGTTTACTTATGCTAAGTAAGTTGTGTTTTAGATTCCTAACTAACAAAACATCAGAAATAGTAGGAGTTTTAGAGTTACCGACATTGTCGATGCCAATCACATATCCTTTTGAATTGTCTCCAAAGTTGACCATTCCTCCATCTTCATAAATTATGTCATTCAGTATCTTCGGATTCCCAGTCATGTGTCTTGAACATCCACTATCAAGTATCCATTTGTTTTTCTTGATTTGCACCATTTGTCCATTGAGGGTTGATTCTTCAAAAGCCATATAACACATCTGTTCCTCCACAACACACCAATTCAGTAGATAACTTGATTTTCTATAATAACAATATGAAGACTTATGAAACAATGATGATTTGGACAGTTTTGAACTAGTGTTAACAAAATCTCCAAAAATTGCCATTTTAAACTTTTTCAAAATTCAGATTATGATAACTTTGAAAACCAATGCTCTGATACCAAATGTAGGAAATGCAGATTACTGATCTTAAGGTAGAATTAACACTAGAGGGGGTTGAATAGTGTTTAATTAATTTTATGAATCTTTTTGAAATCTTTTCAAATTAAATCCAAATAGATGCAATTCACAAACACAAAAACAATCATAGAATCAGACACAGATGCAAATAGTAAATAAAAGCAGTAAAGGAAAGAACACACCGGAATTTTATACTGGTTCGGAGTTACCCTACATCCAGTCCCACACAATTTCTTGTGTAGATTTCTTTTCAAATATAATGTCAATATTACAACCTCGATTTCAAGGCCACGAGATACACCCTCCTGTCTCCGAGTCCAGGGCAAACTCTCTTGATTTAACTAGGCTACAAGATCACCTAATTGATTTACAGGCTACAATCACACCCAATTGATTTACGGACCACAATCACACCGTTTCCAATCACACTTTGATAGAGAGAGACTCGATACACTTTGATCTTTCGATCTTGGATTACAAATGATCCTATAACTCTGAATAGCACCGAGACCTTTGGGAGAGAGAGTGGCAGGAATCAAACTAGAGATGATCAAGTTTGATTCACTTATAATTTCGGTAGAGTTTTGTTAAAGCATTTGAAATATAAGAGAATATTTGAGTAGAGAAGAAGGAGTGAAGAAATGAATAAAAACTAACTTAAAATTCATTGAAAACAATTTGTATTTATAGGAGAACAACGGTCATGCCATTCGCGAAAGGTTATGACGAATAGACACTTCTTTTTAAAATTTGAAATTTGAATTCTACGGCTACCATGTCGACATAGGGGGTAGGGGCATGTCGACATCCCTTAGTATATTTTGAAAATTGATTTTTGTTTTAAAAGAGATTTTCTTTCTAAAGTTTGTCGAAACTATCTTAGAACTTTGTAAACTATTTTGAATATACTTTATGATTATAAAATCCTTTGGAAAGTGATCTTACGAAATATAAAAGTAGTAAAAACTAAATATATAAATATTTTGAGATTAAAGCTAAAACATTAAAACTAGGAGATAGTTTTAAAACAAGAAATGATTTTGAAATTAATATGATTAAAAATAGTTTTTGAATTAAGGCTAAAATATTTAAATAGAGAGAGAGATGTCTTTTTAAAAGAGTTTTGAAAAAATCTAAAACTAAGTCATTTTGAAAATTTCGTGGATTCCATTCCACTAGAGAAGGTCGTGGGTTCCATCCCACTAAAGAGGTTATGGGTTCCATCCCACTATTAAAGCAAGAAGGTGGATTCTGTTCCATAATTAAAATCCGAATAGAGATTTAAGTGCTATTATGAAGTTTTAACATAAATCTAGACTCTATTACTTATCTTGATATCTTGAACTCTTGATAATCTTGATACTCATGAGTCTTCAGTCTTGATTTCTACAATCTTGAATTCGTCAGTCTTGAATCTCTATACTCTGTCTTGAATCTTTATACTGTACAATCTTCATTCTCAGTACCTGCATATATATATCCTGCATATACATATATATCTAGACAAGAATATTAGTATTTATATTTTATAACAAGTCCTAAGGTTGTTGTCATCAAAACCATCATCTCAGGAACTAACACATTTCTCAAAATTATGGTGTGGACATTTTATCAAAAGCTCTTTAAATCTTTCAAAATATTTTCCGAATGGTTCACCCCTGAATTAATGAAAATTGACTATTTCATTTCGGATTTTCGTTGTTTTTTCCAAGGGGTAGAACTTTTTCAAGAAGACTTTAACGAATTCTTCCCAAGTTTTGATTGAGTTAGATGGTAAGCTGTACAACCATTTTTCAGCATAATCAGTAAGGGCAAATGGAATTAATTGAAGTTTGATTCCGTCATCACTAAGTTGTTGGAGTTTAATGGTTGCACAAACTTGTTCGAATTTCGTTAAGATAATGTATGGGTCATCATGTTCAAAATTGCCAAATTTCGGAAGCGTGCCAATATGGTTTGAATGAATTTCAAAATGGTTACTTGTTGGGGCGGGTAAAGTGATACAAGAAGGAATACAAACTCTTCGGGAAAGATTCTATCCATAAGAGTTCGAGGGGTGTTCTTTGTTCCTCATTGTTGAAGTATCGTTTGTTCGTGTTAAATGATTTGTAGAAGGGTCATGAGTCCAATGATTCATAGAAGTGTCACGAGTCCAAATACTCATGCACTAGCGAGAAGGTCAAGGGGAGAAAGAAGTGAGAATCGAGTTTAAGAGAATGAATCAAAGTTATGAAAATGAAGTGAGAAATTGTTTTTTTAAAGGGAAAAATATTTACCAAAAATGATTTATTTTTCAAAAGGAAGATTTATTTTTGTTTTGTTTATTTTTTTTTGGATTTTCAAATTTCTTCTTTTTCTTATATGGTTTTTCTTTTTTTTTAGTTTTTAAAAAGATTATATATATACATATTTTGGGATTTTATTTTTCTAAAAAAAACCAACTTAAATATTTTTTTTTGGATTTTCAAAAGTAAAATGCTTGTTTTTTTTTGGATTTTTGATTTTGATTGAAATATTTCAAAGGAAAAGATTTTTTAATTTTTTTTGGATATGGATTAAACAAGAACTAAGTTAAGTAAAATTTACAATTTTTTTAGTTTTGGATTTTGTTGTTTTTTTTTTTCAATATGCATGAACTAATGCAACTAAATGAATGCAAGGACTTAATTACAAATTTTCTGTCCTTAGTAGCTCCTAACCCAAAATTGTATAATCACACTTTGTCTTAATCCAACAAAATATTTCTTAGCCAGGTAACGGATAGGAGTTATTGGTGCACCACGAATCACCGTAGCAATGCAACCGAAGGTTTAAGTACCTTCAGAGAAACAATCACTATAATATTTACGAATCACCATAATATTTATATATGATTATTGTTCTGCTGTAGCCTAGACACCAAGAATATAATTTGTTGAAAGAAGACAACTTGTCAAGATACAACCCTAAGTGAGCTCGTGACTCCCTTAGTCCGATGTCTAACCGTTATTATTAGCAAATTCTAAAATGATATGCAATTTGTGGGCCAAGGAAGGGGTGATGAAATTGCCTACCTTATGTGGATTTGGTTATTGCCCTTAGAAAAGAAAATAAGATGATATGAATGCAAAACAGAACTAAACGTGATTTAACAATGCAACTACGAATGAAATTTTCTTTTTTTTGAATTTTTTTAAAAGTGCAAACAACCAACAATGCAAAGCGAATAAAAACAAGAGGTGAGAGCATGATACCAGAGTGTGCAGAATTATTATCAATTTATTTTAAAGCGGCAAGTTTTTTTTTATATAAGCAAGCGATTTATTTTGGCAAGCAAAGCGGCAGTCTTAGCAAACTGTCCTTTTCCTTATCTGCTTTGGCAACCTAAAAAGGAGTAGACAACGAATATATATATTGTTTAAAAATAAGTGATATATATATATATATATATTAGGCAAAAACAAGAAAAAAGTGAACTTAACTTAAGCATAGAAGGCAAAATAAATAAAATAAAACTAACCCAGCCCATTTCAAACATGGCCCACTATTCAACTTTAAAGGACACTAATCCCTTTTCTCTGGTTACTAAAAGACAATGAACATTATTCGTTTTCTTTTTAAACCGAAAACAGTTGTGAAAGAAAAGAGGCAAAGGAAAAAGAAAAAAAATTAATGCAGCTTTGAATCGAATTCGTGAGAAGAGCTGAACTGAAATTTGGTAACGGGTTGGTGTTCGAGTTCAGTCGCTGCGAGATGCTATTGAGTGCTATTATTCGATTAGGATTTGGGGAGTTTTGGGTGTAGTTCTGGTTTTCGAATTTAGGTGCTGGTGGGATTCGATGAAGGTTCCTTTTGGAGATTGGTCATAGGAATTCGATTTAGATTGGGATTTGCATTGTTGGTAAAGGATGTGACTTGTTCGCAAATCGATACAGGTTTAAGGAGATTGTAGATGGAGCTGCTGGAGTGAAGCGGTTGAGTTGTGTGATGGAGTTGTGATGCAGGGAGGAGCAGTTTGGTTTGGCAGAGGAGATGATGGCAGGTGGGTCGTAATTTGAAGGTCGGTTGGTAGTGAAATGCGATGAAGTTTTAGGCAGTAGTTGTTGTATGAAGTTGATGGCAGTGAGTATTTGTGTGATATGTAGTAGTGTTTTTGTATGTGTGTAGGTTATTGGAGTGTTGATGGAAATTGTTTAAAGAGGGAGGAAAGTGGAAGGAAGTGGTTTTAGTGGTGATTGCGTAGTTGTGTTGATGAAGGATTGTTTGGGGTAGTATGTTGGAAGAGGACGGTGGTTGAAGGCAGTGTATGAGTGGGCAGAAGGTGGTGGAGTTGCACTTGCTGTTGATGGTGGGATGGTTGCAGTTGTAGGAGTATGGTGATTGAATGGTGTTGTATGTGAATGGTGTTGTGAGGCAGCAGTATTGAATGGTATTGTTGTGGCAAGTTGCAGTGTTGAACTATATGATGTTGGAGCTTGTTTGAAATTGGCCGGCAGTGGTTAGATGCTGGAGGCTTAAGTGAGGGATGTGTTGTGATGTGTAAAGGAGGATGGTGAATAATATGGTGCAGGTTCAGGTGAAGGTTGCGAAAGGTAGTGTGGATGAGGCGGAGGGTAGAGGAGTTGATGGCGATGGGCGTTATGAAGTTGGTGTATGATGGCAATGGATGTTGAAGTGCATGTTGGTTTGTAGGGTGCAGGCAGGTGTTAACAGAGGTGGATGGCATAGGGCAGTGTGGTTTAGTTACATTGAAGTATGGTGTTTAGTGAGATGAAGTTGATGTATGTTTGGGAATTTGTAACAGCAGTAAGATGATGAAGTATGTACATGCACAGAAATGTACAAGCACAGAAGTAATGAGTGAGGTATGCTGGTTTGTTGTGATATGGTTTGTTGTAGCAGTAATAATGAGTGAGGTTGCTGTCAGAAGTGGAGGTTGATGCAACAAACTAGGCGGTTGATAACAGGCACGGTAATGCACAGTTTTTGTAAGGCAGTGTTGATGAGGAGCTATTTTATATGCATCCGAAGGTTTTGCTATAGTGTTATGGTCTGGAGGTTGTAATGACAGGGGTAATGACAGGGAAGGGAAGGGATGTAAGTTAATGATGGTGGTTTTGTGTAGGATGTTGTGGTGCTATGGGAGATGAAAGTGGCAGTGATATGTTGTGAAGTATGTTGTAGTAGATGGTCAGGTGGTATGACAGTATATGCAGAAGTTAGGTGATGAATGATAATAGAGGTGATGGTATTGATGGTTTCAGGTGGGTGGAGGAAGGCAACAGTGATGGTTTGAGATGCTGAAACTGGTTTATCCTGTAGGCTGTGGGTGGCGGTGGCAGAAGTGGATAGGGACAATGGCAGTATGTAGTTGTAACAATGAAAAACAGAAAACTTGTAAATATATGAAATGTAAATGAAATAATTTTTTTTTGTTTTAAAATGAAGTTGTAAATAAAAACAAAACAGAAAACGTAAATGTAATGCAAATAATAAAATATTTTTGTTTTGAAATTGTGTATGTTTTTTATATATATAGAGTGCAAATGCAAATAGGAAAACAAAAAGCATACAAATCAAATGAAAGCAAAAGGCACACAATAAATACACAACGCTAAATATTCTTTTTTTTTAAATAATGCAATTCAATGCACAATATGAACACATAATAAAATCAAACAAAAATAATTTGAAGAATGAAACTAAAATAAAATCTATTTCCCCGGCAACGGCGCCAAAAACTTGTTCGACGACGAATTTTCTATCGGTTAGAAAATCACCGAAAAATGTAATAAAATAACCACAAGCACACGGCGTACAATTTTAGTACGTGGCGAGTACGGGTCGATCCATAGGGAAATGAATTGATTTCAAATTCTATTCAATCAAATTAACCCAAATTTGCAGGTTTGTTTTAAACTAAGAAAAGTAGCAAAAATTAAACTAGAGCAAAGGTGATTAAAAATACGATATTAAGAGATAATTTAGAGACAAATTCACTCTCATACTTTCACATAAATTAACACAAAATTTTATCCATGATATCTCATTTTAATCTAAATAGAATTAGTGATGTATTTATCATAAGTATAGTCTATTTATGTTATTGATTAACATAACTTAAACTATCAAACTTTAATACAACTAAAACCACTTATTAATTGTCATGAATATGAACATTAAGTCAAAGCAAAAGCTATTTTAAGCATGATCTATTTACTATTTTGTTTAGTAACATAGATCATCAAATTTTGATTCTCCTCTAATTCCATGATCAAAATCACTTAGTTAGATGATGATGTAAATTATGTTTATGTTGGATTAAGCATAACCCATTTGTGATTACAACATAGGCTATCAAATTCCCTAATAAACTTACATCATAATCTAACTTTTCATGAAGCATAAAAAGAGATCATAAATAATAACATATGTTAATCTACATAATTTTAGAGAGCTTCATTACCCCTAAATTGAATGGGTTTAGCTCCTCATTTGTGTTATCATTTCAACACATGTAAATTTCAACATTAAAAAGCAAGGAAAATGCAAGCTAATTGAAATAAAAGAGAGCTAAACTACTTGCATAAAAATAAAACTAATTGCAATGAAAAGAAAGCTAATCTACTAACACGAAATAGAAGAAAGCATGTAAATAAAAATGAGCATAAAATAAAAGCAAGTAGAAAAAGAAGAAGAGGCTTAGGAAGCCATTTTATTTCTCATTTAATTTTGTGGCTACAATTCATAGAATATGATAAGAAGATAAAAAATCCATTACATGAACATAACAGGGTTATTTATACATGATTAAAACCCTAATCCATATTTAGGGAACTCCCTAAAATGCCCCTTAGGAAGTGTAACCTCCAAGTAATCATTAGCATGAAATTGATCCTCCATTAAATGTGCATGTGCTTTTAATCCCCACTAACATGTGCATTAGGTCTTAATTGTAGTTCGTGGTTAGTGGGTAGATGGGGTCCTCCATGATTACATGAATTCTTTTATTTCTTCATTCCTTTGTCTTCCAACCTTTGTGCATGCATACATACATGAAGGCTCTTCCATTTTCCATCCAAATTCCTTCAAATAAATATAAAATTTGCAAGTGAATTTTTTCAAATTAAATCATACACAAAATTACCATTTTACCCCATGTAGATGCATGAATGATGACTTGAAAGCATTTTTGAAATTCGATTTTAAACACGTAAAAACACCCAATTATGACATTTATTTAAAATAAAAGTAGATTAATTATGGAAGTAAAAATATGCACATTTACGTGCACATCACCACTATAAAAGATTGTGTCTTGTTATTTCCCCATTTTCATTCATATTTCTCCATTTTTTATCCTCTTCTATAACTTCGGGGTGTTTGTGTCATTTTTGGTTCAAACAGTCGTGAACCCATCTGGGTTAACACCACATGGTATCAACCTCTGAAGTCGGTGCCGATATATGTGGTTAAACCGAGGTGGGTAAATTCTTCTTGCATTCTTCATCCTACATGATTTCAAGGTATCCCATGTTGTTGTTGTGGGTATATGGTTGATATAGGTGATAGTTCCTTCATCACTTAGTCATTTTGATGTTTTGACTGCTAATTCTTCAATTCTAGTAATTGGTTTTTCAGAATCCTTTGATCTCTTTTGGGCATACATGAAATAGGCAAAGAAGAGCTCATGCCAAGTTTGAGGGAGAAATATGGATGTGTGTGAAGTCATCATCGACCTCTTGAAGTCGGTACCGACATCCAATGTTTGCTCCATTTATGTTGAAACTTCTCTGAGGCGCTTCTCTATCTTACTTAGGTGTGCTTCTAAAATTTCAAGGCGTTTTGTTTTCATATCGACGTTTTAACTCCTATTGATTTATGCTTGGTTAAAAACCAGTTAACATTTGTCCCCATGAGTATTCTTTTATTGAAAACAAAGTGTGCTTTGGAATGAGAAAAGTCCCGGATTGCTACCCTGTGCATTCTTATTGACTATTTAGGTGTTGTCTCGAGATGTTGCTCTTAATTGGCTTTAATTGATCGATTTATATTCGTTGTCTGCACGAACTTGGACCAAAACTTCTTTTCTTGATATTGTCGATATGGTTTGGATATTGGAATTCATATGCAGCTTTATATAGTCAGGTAAGTTCATCATGGCAAGTTTGATAGATTTTGGGTGAAAGATGGGATGTCGGTACCGACCTCTAATGTCGGTATCGACATGTGCACTTAATAAAATTTGGGTCGTTTCTCCTATAAGTTATACTTTGGCAACATAGGTCTTCTCACTCTAAACTCCTAGCTGCCGAACTCTCAAACTCCATAACCGAATTCACCAAGTGCCGACTTGATCTCAACTGCCACCTCTATGTCACCCCGACCTACTCCTTTACCATCAATGATCGCCATGGCCACCTCAAGCAGTTCGCCATCTCTTGGTGCAGTTGTCACCTTTAAACTCACTGCTTAGAATTCTCGGGTCCGACCTGAATAAAAACCCTAGGTCGTGCTTTGTTTATCTTGGATCTAAGGTGGGTTCCATTGGATTGCACAGCGAAGATGGGAAGGAGATGGTCGTGACCTAGTTGTTCTCAATTCTAGTGGGGAGATGATTGGAGTTTGGTGTGTTAAAGTGGGAAGTGGTGCTAGGGTTTAGACTAGGGATTTTCCTGATTGAACGCACATGATCTTGGAGAGATGTTTGATCCTTCGGCTCCAATTGTCTTTTCCGTGAGATTGGATAAGTCTCAACCATCAAAAAAATCTCAGCACAATAATTTGTTCTAAGTTTAGTCGTGTTGGATGGCTTCACCGCATCATCTTCTTATTACCGCACTCCCGATGGTCCTAAAAAAAGTACTTTCCCTGTCACTTTAGACAACAGATCCGTTACCGATCATCGAATGATAACAGGTAAGTATAGAAAGATAATTTCAAAGGACGATGCAGCTTGTTTTTCAATTATGAGTTAGCTATCTACACCAGATGGCTCGTTCGCAGTGTTTGGGAACTTGACTCATTCTATATAGATAACACACTGCATTTGCCTTGGTTAACACTTAGAATTCAATTGGTCAACATACACTGGCTTCCTTCAAATTTCAAGTGTTGGTTATGCGGTATTTCTATTTCAAGTTAAATTTACCTGACCGTGTTGAACGCCAAGTTCCAATGTCTTCGAATGCCTCGATGATCAACCCGCTACAAGTCTGGTGAGGGATCATCTACTCCTTCTTAGGGTGCATCCACTACTGCTCCGGTTTCACCATCTGTCCTGGTCGAACCAACCAACCTACAACCTCTGGATCTGAGAGCCAGATAGTGATGATGGATCCAATTCTGCCTCCGTTGCCTCTAGGGTTAAACATAACTGACTCGCTGGAACAGATACCCACCGTTTTGATCAAGAGGATGCTCAGTAACATTTGCTTGCAACATGGCATCCCTGCAGAAGATGTTTGCCTACCAGCAAGAAATGAATTCGCACATCATTCACCTCCCGGTTTCACTACTTGTAGACAATATATGTGTCTCAACGGTGCTGTCCCGCCTTTTAATTCCTTCCTGAGGAGTTTCCTAGGAGAAAATGGGCTAGCTCCATTTCAGGTTCACCTAAATGGACTACCTTATTGAATTCATTATATGTTCTAATCATGCGAAGGTTTGAACACCCTTCCCGATTCCATGAGTTTACATATCTGCTCAAGTCCAAAAGGAGAAAAGATTGCCTATCCTTCGTAATCATCGAGGCCAGGACTAGATGCAAGGCCATTGGGAAACTCCACAACAAACGTTCCATGTTCAAGAGTGAATACTTCTTCGTATGCTGTCTAGAAGAATTCAATCAGTTCTGGTTAAAATGAAGCGAATTCCTCTCCTTTTGGAATCTCTAAATTCCAAACTTAATGTGTGTCTTTCATAGGTATTCCAAAGTGAGACAAAATATCGAAGCATAAGAAGATGCTCGAAGACATGAAAACCATTAGAATGAGCCACCGTTCCGTCAAGTTCCTTTTGATGAACGAGAACTTACAAGAATATAGACTGCACGCAACGGGAAGAATAGCCAATACTGAAGCTTCGATGAAGAGAAGCTCCAAATCATACACCGGTTCTAATGCTCCTTCTCATAGCTCAGACAAGGGTACTTAAGGGGAAGAAGAGGAAGGTGCTTCTAGTGAGGAACACGAGGAAGGAACTGCTAATAATGAAGCTGATGAGCCTACGAGAAGTGTTGAGGAAGAAGCTTTTGGTATAGGGGCTGACGAGCCCTTGTAAGATGATGTCCCTAGTCATGTGGATGATAGCAGTAGAATGCCCATAATCCTGGAGGAGGACGAGCTGATTAAAAGGAGAGATGAGAAACAACCAATAGTGGTTGAAGAGGGGGAGATCTCAAATGATGATGATGATGACGACATCGACTTTTATGTCTTCGAGGAAGAAGAATATCAATTCTTCGGTGAATCACCAGGGATGAGCCCCAGCCTTCCTAATATTCCTTCTCCAAATCATTTGACCACTGAGGCACTAAGCCCTAAGCTCCTGATCTCCCATCCTCTAGGGCAAACTGTTGTTGAAACTCCACAATCTATTGGAGGTCAAGCTGCTACAACTCCCATCGGAGATACGTCGACTTCTGACTTTCTAAGAGATATTTCCCTTCATGGGAATGAATTCGGGGATATCTCAATTAGCGAAATGTTCGATCAGTTGGCTCCCAGATCGACATCTATTCCAACGCTTTTATGAGCGAAGATGGAAAGACTCCAACCCTTATACCATGCCGATATAGTTGGTAGAGTACATAGTGGGTCATCGGCACTACACACTTCACTTTAGGGACATGGACATACATTTCTACATCGAGTGAACTTTCCTATCCAAAGTGTTAACTCTAGTTTCCTTTTTGGTTCAGGTTCCATGGATCGTGGACTGTACCACCAACTTCGACAAAAATATAGCTCATACAAGGATCAAACTTTGGATCCTTCCCATCGTTCTTGTCACAAAACGGATAAGGAAAGGAGGAAGTGAAAGAAGGAGACTCACCACTTGGAGAGATAGTGCGAGAAGGGAGATAAAAGAAAAAGGGATGATGAGAGTAGTGCTCCCGACGATGTACACAAGCACCAAAGAGACTCTCATGAACGCTACGAGGTTTTATTATCCATTGCTCCTCCTGCATCGAAGCTCAAATAGCCGCAATACAGGAAGTCCCTTCATCCTGAGCCATAACTACTGTAGCTACCCCCGGTTCTTCTATCCAACGATAGAAGTTTGTACTCCCGCCTGGTCCACCCATGCTCCAGGCTGCCTACCCGCATTTATTCTTAAAGGGTGTTAAGTTCGACAAGAACATCAAGCCCACCAACAGAACCACTTCCTTGTGCAATCTTGAGACATTCCACGAGGACTTAGAAGCTGGGTTTGATTGGTAGCATCTTATGAAGGCCCTTTCGGATATGAATCATATCAATTATTAAGAAATTCTCTCATTCGAGGTTGAAAGGGCAAACCATGATAAAGCGATCAAGGATTGTGATACTGAAATAGCCAAGCTAAAAGTTGAGAGGGATGCAACTTAAAGGGAAAGGCTGCCAGCGATAAGTTTTTGACCGTGGCGAACTAGGCTCATGACAGAGCGGTTATCATGATTAAAGATCAGCTCAAGGATGCTTATAGAGAACCCGACAAACTGACAGAGTAGATCACCGTTGCAGAGAACACTATCAAATCCTAGGATCAAACCATTACTGGTCAAGCTTCCACCTTTGCCGAACATGCCACCGAACTTACCCGACTCTACGAGGAGAACGCATGGTTAGTCAAGGAGAAAGAAGAAGAAGTAGGTGGAAAACTGGCGAAAGAGATCGACATCTGGTCACACGATCGAAGCGTTCAGAGCTTCGAACAACATATGATGAGGCAATATGCCAGATGGACACCAGCCTGCTTCACCTCTACACTTACAATGTGATGAACATGGGAAGTCTGAAATGGCTTGGTGATGATTATCCTTGGACTTTGCCATGGTCTGGGAGGAAGTGCTAGTAAGATCAGAGAAGGCTAAGGATATGCACTCCGAGGAGGAATTAATGGCAGCCTACCTCAAATCTGAAGACATATACTTTCTGGTTGTCAGTGGACAAATTCTTTTAGAAGAGAGAGAGAAGGATGCTATTGCCAAGGCTCTTGCTAGCCAAAGCTCTTTGGGTCAGCGTGAAACACTTGTTCCTACTACCCAAGAGCAAACGGTAACCGTTCGGTATCTGCAAATGCTATTTCCAGAGCTGCTCATATTCATCTATCTTTTGAAGCCTTAGGCCAACCACACCTTTCTCCAGCTATCGTGCAACCCTCCAAGATGGGGACTGGTGGAAGAAACTTTGAAGTTGTAGTTCATGACCAAACTCAGACTCCTGGATCAGGTATTTCCCTCGTCTTTTCGATGTTCCAGGCGCTTCGATTCACTCCAGAATCTTTTACTAAACTATACAACCATGTTTCCCAAATTGTAGATCAGCCAACTCTTCCTTCACTACTCAAAGCTACTCAGAGCTTAGGAACCCCTGATCTTTTCACTGCTTCGACTACCATCTCTGCAGTTGCTTTCGACGCGATTCCTGTCTTCAAGTCCGGGCCTGGACCCGATTCCGAGCAGATAGAAAGGCTGTAGAATTCGGAGGACGTCTCCGTATCTACGGACGAAGAGGTAGTAGTCACTGGTGAGTCAGAGACAACATACAAGACAACGACGGCGGAGAGGCTGGAAGATGAAAAGGAAGGGCTTCAATTGAAGAAGAAAAAGGAGGAGGCGAAGTGCAAGACTCCGACCACTATCAAGCTATGGATGTCAAAGGAGGGAATCGCAGCTGTCGAAGGATCTGAGGCTTCTGGCCCTACTACAAAAGAAGGGACTGGTAAGGATAGCAGGAAAAAGATCCCAATCCACCTAGGAAAAGGCAGCAAAGGAGGAAATAAGTGATGGTGCACTTAACCGCTGGTGGAGTAGAGTACTTATGGTCTTTTGATATATGTCCTTTGTGTTGTTTGAGCCTGTACAAGTACAATATCTATACTTAATTTTCTTTCTTTGTTGCATCAATATAGTCTGTAATTTGCTTTTGTTGTGTCCAAACATGCCGATATTTTATGGATTGGCCCCCGCTGTCTGAATTCTACAAAGAATGATACCGGTAATGAAAAGATTAGCGTTTTTATTGTAATCTTTCCTATGTACTTCCCTATACTTTACGTATTGTGCCTGTTTATATACCATTGTGTGTGTACATGATATGATTGCTTGTCATGCAATTTCCATATTATATACTGCTATATTGTATAATATGTGTATTTACCGAAATTCTGTGCATGTAAATATGGTGAGTAGTGTACTTGTTTATTTACCATAAATCTGTGCATGTAAATAGTGAAATAAACAGTGATTTTTGTATACTACTTTGCTTAGTTCTATTGTGGTTGCCAAAATTCTCTGTTCGGTGTAACAGAACTGTGGTGCGATTTGTTTTTGTTAGAAATAAAGCAAGAGAAAAGATTTGAATTTCATTATTCTTATTACTAAAGAAACCTAGCTTATTTACACGATGTATTTAAAGAGAGACAAGATACAAACGGTAACGGGCTAAAAGGAGAAATAATATCTCGGCCCAATAGGAAATAATGCAAAAGAGAAAACAGCAAAACGAAAAAAAATATGCAGCGAAAGCCCAGGTCTAATGCTCCACTTGCAAATGAATAACTGAGCAAATTTATTGATAACACTCCCCCTCAAGTGGAGCATATAAATTGATCATGCATAGTTTGTTTCGTAATATTCTAATCCGAGCTCCATCCAATGGTTTCATGCAAATATCTGCTACTTGCTCCCCAGTTCGAACAAATTTTGTGCAAACTAACCCTTGCAAAATCTTTTCACGAATAAAATGACAATCAACCTCTATATGTTTTGTTCGTTCATGAAAAACTGGATTTGAGGCTATATGCAATGCTGCTTGATTATCACAATTCAACACGATAGGCTTCTCAATCTTTATACCCAATTCTGACATAAGATGATCAATCCACATGATTTCACACACACCTTTAGCCATAGCTCTATATCCGGATTTAGCACTAGACCTTGCAATTATACTTTGTTTCTTGCTTTTCCATGACACAAGATTTCCTCCTACATATACACAAAAACCGGAAGTGGATTTCCTATCTAATTTAGATCCTGCCCAGTCAGCATCAGTGAAACATTCAACTTTAGTGTGTTTGTGGTCAGTATACAATATACCTAATCCAGCTGTTCCTTTAATATATCCCAAAATATGCTCTAAAGCCTTCCATTGATGAATATTAGGCGATGACATGAACTGACTGACTATACTAACAGCATACGACAGATCTGGTCTAGTAACAGTAAGATAATTTAACTTACCAACAAGTCTTCTATATCTTTCTGGGTCACTGAACAATTCTCCATCCTCTGTCCAGTTATTATTTGGCATTATTGGTGTAGTGTTTGGTTTAGCTCCAAGCTTCCCTGTCTCTGCTAAAAGATCCAATGCATACTTTCTTTGAGATAAGAAAATACCTTTTTTACTTCTTGCAACTTCAATTCCCAGAAAATACTTCAAATTCCCTAAATCTTTGGTGTGAAATTGTGTATGGATAAAAATTTTAAAGAACATATTCCTTTTTCATCACTCCCAGTAATGATTATATCATCAACATAAACTACCAGCAAAATAATCTCCTCCTTAGAAGTTTTATAAAAAACTAAATGATCAACTTTACTCTTAGTTATACCATAAGATTCCAGAACTTGACTAAATTTCCCAAACCATGCTCGAGGAGATTGTTTCAGGCCATACAGTGTTTTCTTAAGCTTACACACCATATCCTTTTTCCCTTGAGCAAAGAATCCAGGAGATTGTGTCAATAAATTTCTTCTTGAAGATCACCATGTAGAAATGCATTTTTAATATCAAGCTGATGCAATTTCCAATTGTGTGTGGCAGCCAGAGAGATGAATAACCTGTTTGAAGTTAGTTTAGCTACAGGACTAAAGGTCTCTAAATAATCCACTCCATATACTTGTGCATATCCCTTTGCAACAAGTCTTGCTTTAAACCTAGCTACTGATCCATCAGGGTTCACCTTAACTGAGAACACCCACCTGCAACCAATTGCTTTCTTATCTTTAGGCAAAGAGACTAACTCCCATGTTTTGCTAAGTTCTAGAGCCTCAAGTTATTCAATAATAGCTGAGTGCCATTTTGGATGTGAAATGGCTTCAATAATTGATTTTGGAATTGAAATAGCATCAAAAGTTTGTAGAAAAAGACAGGTGGACACTGGTAAATGGTTATAAGACACATAAGAAGCTATAGGATATGTACATTGGTGTTTTCCTTTTCTAAGTGCAATAGGAAGATCTAACTCTGGATTGAAGTGAGGTACAGGTTCATGAACAGGTGAAGGAGGTATGGGAGTAGTTGAGTCACCATCCATGGTTTCTTATGCATGGGTGTGGGTAGAATAAATGAGGAAATCAGTTTCTTCATTGTTAATGGAGTCAGCTTGATTAATCATAGGCTGATGGTATGGAATGTCTTCATGGAATGTCACATCAATAAATACCACATATTTATCAAAGCTTGGACAATAACATCTATAACCCTTTTGCAATCTCTAATACCCAACAAATACACATTTTATAGATTTAGGATCTAATTTTGATACTTGTGGTCGTACATCTCTTACAAAACAAGTACACCCAAACATTCTAGGTTTAACTGGATAGACATCTTTATTTGGGAAAAGAACTTTATAAGGAATATCACCATTCAACACGCTTGAAGGCATCCTATTTATCAAAAAACAGGCAGTGGAAATAGTATCTGACCAGAAATACTTTGGCATATGCATTTGAAATAAAAGTGCTCTGGTGGTTTCTAAAAGATGTCTATTTTTCCTTTCTACAATCCCATTTTGAGATGCAGTATCAACACAAGATGTTTCATGCATGATGCCATTATCATTCATAAAGGTATGAAATAGACTTGAAGTATATTCTTTAGCATTATCACTTCTCAAAGTTTTGATAGTTGTACCAAATTGAGTTTTTATTTCAGCACAAAAGTTACGAAAAATAGAATACAGTTCAGACCTATTTTTCATAAGAAACATCCAAGTTAACCTAGAGTAATCATCCACAAACGTGACAAAGTATTTAAATCCAAGTTTAGAAGTAACCGAGGAGGGTCCCCATATGTCTGAATGTACAAGATCAAAGGCTGAAGCAGCTCTTTTGTTTATTCTTGGGCTAGAACTCTGACGGTGATGCTTAGCAAATTGACAAGAATCACACTCAAGTGACTTTATTGAAGTATACTTTGGACATAGAATTTTGAAGTTAGATAGAGAAGGATGGCCTAATTGGCAATGAGTCTTGAGAGCCTGATTGATACTGGTACATGCAACAATAGTTGATGGCAGACTATCAAACACATATAGACCCCCAAGCTCCTTTCCTTTACCAATAGTCTTCTTGGTCATTAGATCCTGAAATACACAATAGTTAGGATAAAAGGTAATGCTGCAGTTAAGATTTTTAGTTACTTGGCTAACAGAGAGGAGATTAAAATTAAGCTTTGGTGTATGTAACACAGAATTTAAAGTCAGAGAGGAGTTAAGATCAACAGTTCCAGATCCATGAACATATGATAATGTGCCATCAGCTAGAGTTATACTCTGAGAACCACTGTTATTCTGAAAATTTGATAGAAGAGAGGAGTTACCGATCATATGATCAGTGGCACCTGAATCTATGACCCATCTGTTTGTTGTAGCTACTGTAGATACATTTGGACTTGGATTGGTTGATGACATCTTCAAGTTATTTTGATATTCAGTAAACTTAGCATATTCTTCTCCAGTGATGAGTATTGATTTATCCTGATTAGAATTTGCAACATTTGCAATTTGATTTGATGAATTCTGCCATTTATTTGTTGATTTATCAAGAGTTCCAGTCTTGTTTTGTTTGTGTTTCTCCTGAAGTTTCCAACATTGCTGATATCTATGACCATCTCTTTACAATATGTGCAGAAATTTGGGGTCATAGGTCGAAGTTTAGGTTATGTACCACCTCTCCTATATCCACTTTGATTTGGTCTCCACTGTGTATTGTTTGGTGCATATCTGTTCTGTGCACTTGCACTATCCTGATTGATTAAAGCACTAGTATTTGATGTAGAATTATTTTGAGAATTGTTTGAACCATCAGCTCTTAAAAGTCGACTAAACACTTCTTGTAAAGAGATCACATCAGATCCAGATAAGATTTGTGCTTTTGCTGATTCAAACTCACTCGAGAGACCACCTAAGAAACTCATAACAGCCATTTGTTCTCTTTGTTGTTGCTGGACTTTGATGTCTAGACTCATAGGAAGTAGTACATTAAACTCTTCATACACTTTCTTAAATTTCATGAAATAGTTCATCAAACTTTGATATGACTTCTCAGCACGATAAAAAGATTTGCAAACATCATACATCCTACTCAAATTCCCTTTTCCTGAATACAAAAATTCCAGATAATCCATTAGCTCCTTCACAAAGCTACAATGATTAACTAAACTAATCACATTACTATCAATTGTATTTCGAATCTGAAGAAACAGATGAGCATCATCCCTCAGCCAAACTTGATCATCTTTATCTTCCGAATTTTCTTTCGGTGGATCTTTCATAAGATGATCTTCTTTGTCAATACTCCGAAGGTACAATCAAATTGTTTTACTCCAATCAAAATAATTTGAATCCCCTAACTTGTGATTTGTTATCTTTGACATCACAGGCATTACATCCAATACTGTTTTATTTTCCGCCATTGCCCTAGATCAAAAATTCGATATGAAAAAGAAAAAAAAGATGGAGAGATCGGATCGAATCTTAGAGCTCTGATACCATGTTAGAAATAAAGCAAGAGAAAAGATTTGAATTTCATTATTCTTATTACTAAAGAAACCTAGCTTTACACGATGTATTTAAAGAGAGACAAGATACAAATGGTAACGGGCTAAAAGGAGAAATAATATCTCGGCCCAATAGGAAATAATGCAAAAGAGAAAACATCAAAACGAAAATAAAAAAATATGCAGCGAAATCCCAGGTCTAATGCTCCACTTGCAAATGAATAACTAAGCAAATTTATTGATAATAGTTTTATTTTGACCAAGTGTTAGTGTGCGCGCCCTCCACTCAACAGGGATGGTTACTCTGAACGCTTCACCTCGACACTTGATAAGAGATTGGGTACTTTGGGCGACTCTCTAGTTGCCCTCATTCCGAGTTGTATGGTAGCTCTTGTCTTTGGGAACTTGTGGTTTGGATGCTCGATTTTGAGCATTCTGCACTTCGATCATGTTTGAGTTCCTCCAAGTTTGGTATCGAGTTCTCGTCCGCGTGTCAGTTTCCATCTTTGGAAACCCATGAATAGCTCAATCCATTGGTTTTCGTGCGATGTCGCCTATCTCCAAGCGATGTCAGGTTTTGGCAGGTGTGTGCTGTTTTCTCAACTAGCTTCATTATTTGAATTTACTAGCGTTGCTGGGGCGACGCCAATACCTGAAGGACAGAGATCGGATTTTACCGTCGGTTCCATGGTTGGGAATCTTTATGGCACTGTCGGGGTAGTGCCGATCTCTTGGAAAGTAGGTATTGATTTCTACCAATCCTTCAACAGATAAATTTTTCGATGTTGCCGGAGCGACTCTGGTACTTAGGAGATTCCGACAAACTGTTGATATTACCCGAAGTAACATCGATAACTTGGATACAAAGGACTTTCCCAGCATTGCTAAGGCACCGCTGGTACTTAGAGAGTTTGAATTGATTTTTCCGTCAATCTGACAGTTCTGGGGTCAATACCTTTTATCCGGAGAGTAAGAAGCACTTTTCCAGTGATGTATGCATATCGCTTTTGAGAACGCAGTTTCACCAGTTCAAGGAGCGATGCACAACCTATTGAATGGAGTATGGATGTGTTGCATACTTGAATGCGGTTCCATTGGTTCGAGCCGCTTTGTATGGCTTATAGTATGGCGTATAAGAGGAGTGCTCACTTGGGCATGTTTCCATTAGTCCAAGAACCGACGCATGGCTTATGAGATGCATGCAAGGAGTTATTGCGTACTGGAACACGATTCCACCGGTTTAAGAAGCGACGCACGACTTATGGGATGAATGCAAGGAAATATGGCGTACTTGAACGCAGTTCCACCGATTCAAGCAGCGACGTGTTGCTTATGGGATGTGCACAAGGAGAATGATAAGTTCCCTGATGCCGCCAGAGCGACAATGAGTCTTCTTGAGGAAATATGGGCCTTCTCGATGCTACTGGAGCAACCCTGGTTCTCAAAAGGCAGGGATCGATTTTCCCAGTCGATCCAGCGGTTTGAGTCGATTTTCCCCATCGACTTGGCTATTTTCTTACAAGAACGCGGTTCCATTGGTTCAAGAAGTGAGAGATGATATTAATAAAAGGAATGGCAAGTCCTACATGTTTACAATGCCTTTAGTGTCATTGGATGGCTTATTTGCGAAAATAGAAGATACATAGATAAGTATTAAATATAGTAGTGCCGTAGCGAGTCCTTATTCCAAGCATGGGGAATCAAAATTCTATCGACCGTCGTCAGCTTGAATGTTCCATCTCCAAGTTCCTAGCCGATCACGTAGGGTCCTTCCCAATTTGGGCCATGTGCTCCCATACCCGGGAAGATTCGTTTCAGGACGAGATCTCCTACTTCAAAGGTACAGTTATGAACCTTGGTGTTGAAGTGTTGTGCTACTCTTTTCTAGTGAGCAGCAGCCCCTAGTTCAGCTTCGTTACACTTCTCATCGACCTGATCAAGCAACTCGAGCAGGAGCTGCTCGATTTCTCCTTGATTGAAGTGTCGCCTCCGATAAGAAGGGACTTCCAGTTCCACTGGGTTCATCGCTTCTAAACCATATGCCAAAGCGAATAATGCGTGCTTGGTCGTAGATTTATGTGTTGTTCTGTAAGCCCATAGTGTAAGTGGAAGCTCATCAACCCTGTTTCCTTTAGCTTTCGTTAGCCGCTTCTTGATGGTGGATTTGATGCTTTTTCAGTTCTTCCACTTGCCCGTTTGCCTGCGAGTGCATTACCGTGGAAAAGATCTTCTCGATCCGATAACATTTGCAGAAGTCCTTGAATTCAACACTCTCAAACTGAGTTCCATTGTCCGTGATGATTTTCTATGGTACTCCAAACCTGCAAATTATTTTTCGTTACAAAGTTAATCACTTTTTTAGTGGTAATGGTGGCAAGCAGTTCCGCTTCAGCCTATTTGGTAAAGTAATCAACTGCAACTATAGCATATTTTTGGCTCCTCCTTCGGCTATTGGTAATACATCGATTAAATCGATTTCCCAAATTGCAAACAACTAAAGGCTGATCATTTGTGTAAGTTCCAAGGATGAGGTTCTTAGGATCTTTGAAAATTTCTAGCACGATCACAGCGTTTGGCGTAGTTTGCTGCATTTGGTTGATTGTGGGCCAGAAATATCCATTACGTAGAACCTTCTTTGCTAGTGTCTGCCCTCCGGTGTGGTCGCCACAGCTGCCTTCGTGAACTTCCATCATAATCTTCTTGAATTTGTCTTTGGTTACACGCCTAAGTGGGGGGAAGGAGAAGCCTCTCCTGCATAGCACTCCATCTTATAACACGAATCACGGTGCCTTTCAAAGGAGCTTCTTTTGTTCATTCCGGCCTCTAGGGAGTATTCCCCTGAGAAGGTAGTCCTTGATTGGTGTCATCCATGACTCAATGGCCTCTATAACCCAGTCGACATCCATCTGGTCTATACTGGAAGAAGCCAATACTTTTATTGGAACCAATCCCATGGCCTGCGCATCTCCGAAGCTAGCTAATTTGACCAGGTAGTCAGCCTTTATATTTTGCTTTCTAAGAATATAGGCTATGGTGTAGTGTTCAACGTCGTTGAGCAGTTCCCATGCTTTTGAAAATTAGGGAGCAAGAATTTCCTTTTTAGCTTGATATTCCCTTTTTCTTGACAAACAACTAGCTGAGAGTCGCTGTAGATATGCACAGCTTTTATTCCCAATTCCTTCACAATTTTCAATCCTTCTATAAATGCCTCATACTCCACCTTGTTGTTAGTAGCAGGGAACTCCATTCTTAAGTCGTAGCAGATCGATTGTCCTTCGAGAGTCTCAAGCACAACTCTCGCTCATGAGTAGAATTCATTTGATGCGCCATCGACAAACAACTTCCATTGTGATACTGCTTCCGCCATCTCCTACTCTTCATCATCTCAAATGATGAATTCTACGATGAAATCAGCCAACGCTTGTCCGTTAATTGCCCTCCAAGTATGATAAGTCACGTCATAGTAGCTCAATTCAATATTCCACTTCAGAAGTCGCCCTGAAGTCCCAGGTCGATAGAGTACCTGTTTGGAAGGTTGATCCATCAACACTTTAATTGGATGAGCTTGAAAGTATGCTCGCAACTTCCTTGATGCTATAAATAAGCAATATGCCAATTTTTATAACTTTGGATAGTTCCGTTCAGCTCTAGTGAAGCGTTTGTTGATGTAATAGATGTGCCATTGCATTCTGGCTTCTTCACGTACAGGGACTATACTTATAGCATGGAGGGACACTGCTAAGTAGATGAATAAGTCTTCTCCCTCCATCAATTTGGATAGGACTGGTGGAGTCCCCATGTGTCATAACAGTTCTTCGAAACCCGTTTGACAATTTTGATTCCACTCGAAGTTCTTCTTACCTTTCTTTAGTGCGTCGAAGAATGGTATACACTTATCCGTCCCTTTAGAAATGAATCGACCTAAAACTATGATTTTCCCATTCAAGCTCAGCAATTCCTTCTTTGATGAGGGGGCTATGACATTCTGTAGGGCAGCTATCTGCTTTGGATTAGCTTGTATGCCCCTCGCGTTTATTATGAACCCGAGAAATTTTCCTGACGAAACATCGAACGAGCACTTCAAGGGGTTCAATTTCATCCCATACTTTCGAAGGATTTCAAAAATTTCTGAGAGATTTTCCAGATGATTTCCAGATACTTGTGATTTCACAAGCATGTCGTCTACATACACCTCCATTGTCCATCTAATCTGATTCTTGAACATTGCATTAACTAATCTTTGGTAAGTAGCACCAGCATTCTTTAGGCCGAACGACATCACATGATAACAACATAGTCCCAAGTCGGTGATAAAGCTAGTGTACTCCTGATCGGGCTCTTGCATCATAATCTAGTTGTACCCTGAGTAGGTGTCCAGGAATGAGAGCAACTCATGTCCCGCAGTTCCGTCAACTAGCTAGTCGATTCTAGGTAGTGGAAAGCTATCATTAGGGCAAGCTTTGTTCAAATCTGAGTAGTTGACCTACGTTCGCCACTTCCCATTCAATTTCTTGACCAGTACAGGTTTGACACCCATTCAGGATATGTTGCATCATGGATAAAGCCATTGGCCAACAACTTATTTACTTCTTCCTCTTCCTTCAATGTAGTGGATCGCTCCGGACCCAGACTGCGTCTTTTCTGGCTTATTGGTGTGAATTTAGGGTCGATATTAAGTGTGTGACATGCTATCTTCGGCGATATCCCATACATATCGAAAGTCCAAGCATGTTGTAACGACCCCACCGCTATACCCAGTTTAGCAAAGAACATTACAAGTAATGTTGTCTGCTAATCCAGAGAATATGGCTGGTTAGAGGTGATCGAATGTGAATATATCTTTATATTAACACTAACACGTCGTTTATACCTTTTTTCTTAATATCTGACTGAAATTTGACCTGTACAGTATTAATACAAAGTAATAAACACACCGATTTAAAATATTCAGAAAAGTATATAATGCAGAAATAAATATCAGAGTTATACAGATCACAGCAGAATAATATACATTATATACATCATAAAGTGTGAGTCTACAAAATATCAGTACTAGACCCACAATATATACATTACATCAAAATATAGTATTAGGCACAACTGACTATCCAAAATAATACATCCGACTAGTCTTCCCAATATATATAAATGAGTAAACTCTAATTCAAAATGTCTACTCCAGTGCTAGTCTAAAATATCTAACAGTCTGTGAGTCCATATACATGTAATCTCTCAGCCTGACCGGAGTATTATAAAATAATAAATGGGTCAGAGCCCAAATGTATCCAACTGTAAAATTTCTGAAGAAATATTTCACAAAAGCCTACCCAGAACAATATAGACTTTGCTATTTATATAAGAGCTACCCAGAAAAATGTAGATAATGTTTATCCAGAACAATATAGACATTATCTCCTATATAAACTCTATCCAGTACAATATAGATTAAGCGAATTTGTCTATCCAGAACAATATAGGTAATGTCGGGACTGCCTATTAAACAAAAGAGTTATAGCCTATCCGGAATAATATAGACCACGATACATGTAAACATGTACCCAGAGCAATATAGATATTTACATCATAACAGACCTACCGAGAACAATATAGGTTTGCCTACTTAATTTTATGAATGTATCGACTCTCAGTTGTTAAAAAACGATTCATCTTATCTCAGGGATCTATCGGCCTAAAAAAATCCGAACGCTATGAGATAATATAACTATAAGTGTTAATTACTGTCACTCAAGTAATCACAAGAATTTAACTAACTGTCCCATACCAGCTAGTAAATTCAAGTATGACTAAAAGCTAATAATTTCCATTTCAAACTCTATTCAACAAATTATAGAAATAAACAAAAGAATTATACGAAAAGTCCCATACCAGTCCGACAATTCAACCGTTTATTTAAATTCTTTGTCTAATAGAAAATCATGGAATTCAATGGAAATCCAATTCAAACCTATTTTCATATAAAAAAATAAGAGTTTAAAAGATTTCAACTAAAATAAGGTTTCTTTATTTAATGTTTGAAATCCAGATATTATTTTCCAAACTCAATAATTTCTTTTATTCTTAAAATTCATATATATATATACACACATATTATAAAATCTTAAAAAACTTCTAAATCGTACTTTAAAACCTTTATATACATGTAAGTTTATATATTAAAAGAAATTTTCAATTTTAAACAAATCATTTATAAATTCTTTTCAAGATTTAAAACTTTTCAAACAACTATTTCCTTCAAAATTATTCATCCAAAAAGGGTTTAATATTTAAAAATAAATTAACACTAAAATTCAAGAGATAACACGGTCCAAAAACAAGTATAAAAACTTAGCAAAAACAACACTTGAACTTGCAAAACAATTGCAAGCAAGAACTGGGCAAAACTGCCCAGCTTTTTGTATCACCACTCAACTGGTGTAAGAGACCGGTGGACCAATCGAAGCGATTTTCTGGGCTATGATTGGCCAGTTAATCGTCATTTATGCTTTGATAGTTGGATTTTCTTGGTTCAAGTGAGTGGCAAAAGAGATATGATATACTATTAGGCTTTCCCAAGCATTCAAACAACATTAATCTCATACTATAAGCATTTAAAGAGGCTTTATACCAAACAAGAACTTTAACAGTGGTCAGTTTTTTAAATTAACAGTACTTAGATTTTTTTTTAACAACCAATCCATTCATTTACTTAATAATCTAGCAAACAATCATCTTAACATTCATATTAAATATAGTTTGTGTGAGAAAAAACTCTCACCTTGAATCAAAGATGAAGAAAGGAACTAGAATAGGTTGAAAGTGATAAGCTAAGCTACTATAAACAATGTTTCTCCTTCAAAACTCCAAAACAACTTCAATTCAAACAACCCCTAATTTAATTTCAGAGATCAAGTACTCATTCAAAACCCTAACTTGATGGTATACAAAGATAAGTAAGAAGATAATTAACTCATACCTTATTTTCTAATGATTTGTACACCTAATAAAAGTCCGCCCTTCACCTAGAGGCTACCAGTAGTTGTGTATATGTACTGCTAATATGGGACATCTCCAACCATAAGACCCATGAGGAAAGGATATGCATTTGCGTATAGCTATGGAAAAAATATACATTTTAAATCCAATTAGTAAATGGACATTTTAAATTCAATTTAAATGTACATCGATATCATATATCAATACTTACATATTTAACTTTCTATATTCAATACTGATTCAAATAAATCAAGTAAAATTTTATAATTAATATTTCACAAATATTAATTAATTTAATTAATTTATAAAAACTATAATTCAATTAAATCATGTGGTATTTGGAGTATTCGATATTGCGGTTGTGTGACTCATATGTGTAAATTCAATCGGCGATTATTATCGAACAATTTGAATATTAACGTTCATATATCGCCTTAAGCTAGTAGTGTGATTGTTTGGTTGAATTTATCACTTATACAATTTTGGTAAAATCCAATTTTACTTTTTTAAGCGTTCCCCGACTATGACGACACCAATTCTCATCGTCAAAACTATATCACATTAGGACTTACATAATTTGGTATTGATCAAAATCCTAATATCGTCCACATTCAACTTGTGTAATCCAAATACATAGTCCCTGGTTTAATTATAACATTTATTATTAATCGAACTACTCTGGCTAGAGACTTTAATTTTGAGTTGACATGTGCAGTTAAAGCGCTTAGCGGTTCTATAGCGGTGGAGGTGCAAAAGCTTATAGTGCGGATTAAGTGGGGATATAGCGGAGGTTCAAAAAGCTTAATTAGACCTAAAACCAAATATTTAAAGTTAATTTATTCTCATTCTCACATCACCTTTGTAGGAAAAGAAATATTTTTTAATCTTATATAGCAAAACCGAAGAATATCATGATCTATGAAGATTAGATTTGGTGACTGCAATAGATTTCTAACTTAAATTGAGCACGTATGCCTTAAAATTAGGTCTTTACCCTAACTTTGTTAATTTGTTTAAAAGAAAGCTAGTCTTGTATGTTAATGCTGCTAAAGCGAAGGCTAAAAAGCCTTGATTTAGCAGGTGTAGTGGAAAATAACGGGGCTTAAAGCGAACATACTATTTAATAGCGCTAAATTGAAATAGCATAGCGGTTGGAGAGAGCGATGTGCTATAGCAGGATTTTACGAGGCTTTAGTCGAGCTTTAACTGCACAAGAGTTGGCTACAGTTGATCGTGATACTAACCTCATATAACCAACGAGATGAATTCTCTATTGAATAGTGAGCTTCAAATCACACCAAACTATAATCGTTTGATGGACACCATGCCACGATTTAACTATAATTAAAGTGGAGTGCCTATATTGAAGCTCAATAATATTCTCAAGTCGAGAGAACTGTGTTAAATTATCACTTCGATATTCTTGTTTGACCTTGGTTATATCAATCAACAGAAAACTATCAAGTGAGTCATTTCATAGTTATCTAATAACTACCAATACGTAACCCATTGGTGCCCCTAACTCAACATTTGGAAAGCATTACATACTCTAGTCTTAATGGATGTATCGATATCTAGTCTCGATACATCTTAACTAGGAATATTTAAAACGATTTGTTTATTTTTATTGTGATAAATTTCTCATGATTACAACACATTGTAACTACTACCACAAAACATATCATTTATGGATTTTCTATTAGGTATACTTAATTCAAATGAATAATTAATATAACACATTATAACAAGTATATAATAGAAAGAAAATACACCTTTTATTTTAAAAGAGATTTTATTACAGAGCTTATACTTTATAGTAAATTATAGAATTTCTCATTGTTTGTGAGATTTTATGAGCTAATATTTTAAATGAGATTTTGTATACCTGTTGTTTGTGATTTCTCTGATATATTTGAGCCTGTTTCGGGTTTGCCACCTAAGCGGGCTATCAAGTTTCGCATTGATCTTATTCTAGGCGCACCACCAGCTAGTCGTCCTCCCACGAGGATGTCTACAAAGGAAAATGAGGAACTCAAGAAGTAGTTGTTGGAGCTTGAAGCTAAGTAGTTGCTTAAGTCTAGTTTTTCACCGTGGGCTGCCGCGGTCGTCTTCGTGAAGAAGTCTGATGGAGCTCTTAGGCTTTTCATCGACTATCGCAAGCTTAAAGAGTTGACCATCAAGAATAGGTATCCGTTGCCTAGGACCGACGATATGTTCGATCAATTGAGTGGCTCTAAGGTCTTCTCTCAGCTCGACCTTGCCACTGGTTTTCATCAGCTACGAGTTGCGGAGGATAGCATACCTCTTACAGCTTTCTGCACTCGATATGGGTCTTACGAGTGGCTCGTTATGTCGTTAGGTCTGACGAACGCTCTTGCTTTCTTTGTCGATCTTATGAATCGAGTATTCCGGGAATATCTCGATAAGTTCGTCCTTGTGTTCATCGACGACATCCTTGTTTATTCGAAGTCTGAAGCCGGGCATGCTAATCACTTGAGAATTATCTTGAGTACTCTTCGTCATCATCAGCTTAAAGCCAAATTATCCAAGTGCCACATCTGGGAGAATAAGGTTAAGTTCTTAGGCCACGTTATTTCTTCCGAGGGCATTTTGGTCGATCCCTCGAAGATCGAAGCCATCCGAAATTGGAAGAGGCTTGAGAATGTTCATGAGATTCGCAGCTTCCTTGGATTGGCGGGTTATTACCGTCGGTTCATTAAGGATTTTTCCCGCATTGTGCTTCCTTTCACCAGCCTTACTCGGAAAGGCGTTCGATTTATTTGGTCCGACAAGTGTGAAGCTTCTTTTCAGCAGTTGAAGGAGCTTCTCACTAATGCTCCTATTCTAGTAGTTCCCAAAGGAAATCATGATCTTGTTGTCTACATCGATGCTAGTAGATGTGGCCTCGGTGTCGTGCTTATGCAGAAGGATCAAGTAGTTGCTTATGCTTCTAGGCAACTGCGACCGAATGAAGTTCGCTATGCCACTCATGACCTCGAGTTAGCCGCCATTGTGTTTGCCTTGAAGATTTTGCGACATTATCTATTAGGCGAGCACTTCATTCTCTCTACCGATCACAAGTCCTTGAAATATATGTTCACTCAAAAGGAGCTCAATATGAGGCAACAGCATTGGCTCGAGTTCCTTACCTCCTATGACTTCGATATCCAGTATACCCCTAGTAAGGGTAATCGTGTTGCTGATGCGCTTAGTCGCAAACATTCGGTTGTTGTTTCTATGATGCTAGCCGAGTAGAATGTTCTTGAGACTTTATCCCTTTGTGATATTCGTGATCAAGCTCCATCTTCTGATTCTCCTATTTTATTATTCAGTTTGGAAGCTCGACCTAGCTTATTGGATCGTATTGCCGATGCTCAGCGACGTGATCCCGATCTTGTACACCTTATCCAGATTTGTGAGTCTGAATCCCATGATGAGGAGTTGCGGGATTTCAGCATTGATTCTCATGGGTGTCTTCGTAAGAAGAACCGTCTTGTTGTGCCTTCTGATTCTGCACTTAGGCGTGACATTCTCGATGACTATCACCGTTCTAAGTATACCATTCATCCCGGCAGTAGTAAGATGTATGCCGATATGCATCGCCTTTATTATTGGGAAGGCATGAAGCGCGATGTGTTGAGTTATGTGAGTAATTGCATGACTTGTCAACTTATTAAAGCCAAGCATCAACGCCCTTCTGGTCTCCTTCAGCCTCTAGAGATTCCATTGTGGAAATGGGATCAGATTTCGATGGATTTCATTGACGGCCTACCTCGTTCGAGATCGGGCCATTCTAACATTTGGGTTATTATTGATCGCCTCACCAAATCTGCTCATTTCATTCCTATTAAGTCTAATAGGAGTGCTTCTCATTTGGCCAAGTTATATATCAAGGAAATCGTGAGACTTCACGGTATTCCTACTTCGATTGTTTGTGACCGTGATCTGCTATTCACGAGTCATTTCTGGTAGAGTCTTCAGCAATCTTTGAGAACAAAGCTTAATTTCAGCATAGCATATCATCCACAGTCTAATGGACAGACTAAATGGGTGAATCGTATTCTTGAGGATCTTCTTCGTGCTTGCATTTTAGATTTCGATGGTAGTTGGGAGGATCACTTACCTCTTGGTTGGAATCTGGAGAGAAGCTTATTCTTAGCCCATATTATATTCGTGATTCATCTAAAAAGATTGTTCTGATTCAGTAGAGAATGAAAGAGGCATAGAGCCACCAGAAATCCTACGCGGACAACCGTAGGAAGAATCTCGAGTTCTCTATTGGTGATCTCGTCTTTATTTGTGTTTCTCCTTTGAAAGGGTTTATGCGTTTCAGTACTACTGGGAAATTGGCTCCTTGCTTTATAGGACCATTTCCTATTACTGAACGTATTGGCCCTGTGGCTTATAGATTTTCACTTCCAGCTCATCTATCTGGCATTCATAACGTGTTTCACGTCTCTCAACATCGGAAGTGTCTTCGAGAGTCAGATTCCATTATTGATTCTCCGGATTTGCAAGAGCTTGAGATCTCACCAGACCTATCTGTTGTGCAGCAGCATATTCGCGTACTTGCTTCGGAGGTGAGACACCTTCAAAAAAAGGAAATGCCGCTCGTTAAAGTTTAGTGGTCCGCTAATCCCAACGACTGCACTTGGGAAACCAGAGAGTTTATCGAGCGATCCTATCCTGGTTTTCTATCTTCACATAGCGATGGTGAGAATATCTCTTTATCTAGAGCTTATTTCTTTTTCCTTTGACTGATGAAATTAATAAGTTGAATACAAATTCTCCTCTAAAAGTTGCGAGGATGCAATTTTGTTAAGGGGGGAGTCTGTAACAACCCTGGTTTGGAAATTACCTTTCAATATTGAATTATAATGATAATTATAATTTAATATCGTAAATTAAATTATTTATTTGGAATAAACAATGAATTTTGGAATTTAAAATGAGAAAATGAAATTCCAAGCTTTATTTTATTTTTTTTGGAGTGATAATAAATGGAATATGGGCTTTAAATAATGAAAATGATTTCATTTTAGAGAAAATGCAATAATTATATTAATCATTGCACATTTGCTTCTTTTAATAATTTTTAAAAGAAGTATCTAATTTTTTAAAGGTGGTTTATTGAAATAAAGGTGGAAATTGGTTTAAAAATAATTTTTGGCTATAAATTATGTTTGGAAATTGTTTGAAATATTTTTCTAAGTGAGAAAATAAATTTTGTGGAATTTTAAAAGTTAAAAACAATGTTTTATTCATTTATTTGAGTAAATAGTGTATTTTTGTTAAATTAAGGATTTTAATAATAAAAATGTTTTAAAAATGTAAATTAATCTTTTTATATGGTAGAAAATGTTTTATTTTGCACATATACAAGTTTTCACATTTTTCTTGTCTGTAAATATGAAGAAAATGAATTTTATTTGTGTGTATATGTGATATGCACACATATTTTGGCTAAGTGTTGATTTTAATCTTAAGCCACCTTAATTTCTTTTTAACTTGGGTCTAATTCATCCCATTACCCCACTAAGCCTGGTTAGAAGGAGAAAAAGGAGTTGTACGTTCATTTGCATACCTCCTTCTTCTTCTTTCAGCTGAAAAGAAAAATACAATAAACAAATTTCTCAAATTGCAAAACCAAGCTCAAATCTTCAATTAAACTCACCAAATTCAAATCTTTTTGCGAGCTAGTGATAAATCTAAGGTAATCCCCTCCAAACTACTGAATTTAATCACCAAGTTCTTATTACAGTAAGAAATTTTCTAATTTTTAATGTATATTGTTTTGCATGTTCTTCATTTGCTTTCTACAGGTTCTAAAGGCTTGTAATCTAGCTTAAAGCTTCCTCTTTTCATCAAAAATCCGAGCTTTTGCAACAAATCAGCAAGGTGAGTTGTATAAACTCACAAAGTAGCCAAAACAAAAGTGCCAGTGCTTGAATATGTAAATTTTTTGCCTCTGTTTGCAATTTCCTGTAGTGAATATTTTGCTTGTTTATATCCAGTATCTGTTCCATCTTTGAATCCTTATATCTTGTGATTCCAGCAACGAAATGCTGCCGGATTTCTTGCATTTGGTAGCTTGCATGTTGAATTCCATCTCTATAAATTTTGGTTGAATTTTATGGTCTTTTGATATGCTAAAATCTTGCTGGAAAATCAGTCCATGAAAAGGAAATCAACTGAAACAAAGTTCGTATGCTAGGTCGACTGCCACGGCTCCTTGAGTCGACCTGACTGTCGACCCAGAGGCTCCTAGGTCGACCGTACGGTCTACCTAGGGACCAAGGAGGTCAACCTCCAGGTAGAACTCAAGGTTGAAACACCCCACACCCCTTAATATACCCAAAAGGACGCATTAAAAGGCGTGGTGCGTTGTAGGTATAACTAAAGCTAACAGAGACTAAGATTCATAAGACAAATATAGATAAAAACAGCGGAAACTTAAAATAATAACTTAATTAAAACAAAGCTTCATAATTGCTTCATAAATAAGTCAAATACCAAATACCACATACATGTCTATAAATCCAATTGCTTTATAATATGTCTCATGATTTTCTAAGGGGGGAGGGGAAAATAGAGGAATGGGTCAGACTAAAAGTCTGGTGAATGATAGTAATTACTAGAGTCTTTAAGCAAGATAAAAGTAATAGACTCTACAAGAGTTCTAGCATAAATAAGGATAATAAAGGAAATATGAAAGAGATAAATTGGAAATGAGTACAATTAAATATTGCTCAATTTATAAGATAAGTTGAATTTGACTACTTGCACTTGTCCTTGATTTCTGCTTTGATTAGGCTAAATTCCTAATCCTATAATTAGGATGTAACCCTAATTCTACCCTTTTTGATCGGCCTGCTACTCCATAGACCTTACTGCGGACCAGCCGCTATATAACTCCCTACATAGCAGCCAATGGTATCTACAAAAGATGCATAGAGCAAATACTGTGGATCCGGATGACATATATAGCTCCCTACACAGAAGGCAATGGTGTCTAAAAAAACACTCATACTAAGCGCTGAGAACTCATAGCTATTACAGAGCACCCGAATGGAAGTCGCATTTGTAACTACCACCATGCCCATGCTACCTTTTGCTCCATCTATTAGGTCTTCTTATTACCTCCAACTCCAGCATAAGCGTGCCCCTCATCCCACTTCAGGCTAACGTGAGATCACCGTGTGTCCATAGAATCTATAGGCGAAATGTTGTTGGTACTGACCCTTCATCCAAACAATATCTAGTTGCGCCCGTTATCCAAATCCCTCGTGATTTGGACTTCTATTTGACCAATTATTACCATTCTTAGCATAAGCGTGCCTTAAGCTCACCGTTTTGTCTAATAGGGAATGCTATTTGGTACAGGTCCTACTTTCATCTTTGCTTATTAAATTAGGTAAATTATTTAAATAAGCCTTTACATTTTTCTCTTCAATCTATGCTTATTAATTTTTCCTAAGTCTTGAAATAAGCCTTATTCCATTCTTTTTCTTATTATAACCTACGTTATAATCATACTTATGACTTAAACCAAGGTCTAAGTGTGAAAATAAGCTTCTTTCATCTTTTACTCTTTTTAGTTATAATTCTAAGTTATAACTAGGCCAATTTTTTTAATTCAGTCCAACTAACGTCATAATTAGGCGTAATTTCAGTCCAATTCCATTTATATTACAGTCTTTGAAATTTACATCTTATATTCCATTATTTCAGTTTTCTTACAATTTAATCCGTATTCGCGTTAATCCTATTCTAATCCATATGCGAAGAAGAAGGAGGAATAAAAGAAAACTGAAAATAGAAGAAAATCCAAAGCGTAGAAAAAAAGATGTAAATAACGTATAAATTACTAAAATACTGTAAATAAACTGTAAATAAACGGAAAAGCTATAATTAACAGAAATAAACTAAAATTACTGAAAATAATAGCTGAAAGGAAATAGACTGAAAATAATTCTAAAAACTATAAATAAACTACTGAAAAGGCTATTCCAAAAATCGTAGTAAAACTACAACTATTGGAAACCCTATTATTTTAAATTACTTAAAGAAATCTTAAAATAATTACAATCACTCACCTCCGGTCCTAAGCTCTTCCTTTGGTCTTCTCGGATCCACTTGGAGTTGTAAAATAATTTAATTTATAACGATTTTCTCCTTTGGAAAAATTATTCCGTTTAGGGTCCTTCTTAGAAAGGCGAATCCAATTGGAGAAAAACTAGAATGAGAAAAAGTGTTAGGTCTAGGGGTCTATTTATAGGTGTAGATGTGGATCTCGGATCTTTAGATTTGGAGATTGAATATGATGCAACCACGTCATAGGCTGAATAGGGGACATCGGATGCAGAAACGGAAGGACCAGATCAGTTTAAACGCTGCAAAATATGTGTTAAATCGTCACAGAATCCTTTGAACGAACGAACGTTCGCTTGCAAAAAGGCAAGGTGGGTCGACCGGGCGGTCGACTACCCCCTTGCCCAGGTCGACCGGCCGGTCGACCTGTATTTTTTTTCTACTTATCTTGTTTATTTTATAACTTGGTCATAATAGCTCGGTTTCTGACGTTCTATATATGGAAATTGACCGGAAATTACCACAGACACAATGGTACAACTCTCATGGCTCAATTTTGATAATTTCACAAAGTTGTTTTATTATTTAATTAATTAACAAATTAATTATCACGGGTTAATTTTTGGGTTGTTACATTCTCCCCTCCTTAAGGGATTTCGTCCCCGAAATCTCTAAGGATAAAAGAATGTACTAAATGTTTTCATCCAACTCTACAATCAACTACTCAATCATCAACCATTCATCCATTGTCCTTAAGTTTTTCTAATGCAATTTTTGATACTTATGCAATTAGTGTAGTGCAAATGTCCATAACTAATGCAAAAGATTAGGCGGTCCACTGATTCAGTTGACCTCCTTTTATGCAATCATGTCCGTGCCATGTATCCAAATGAATGCAAAAATTTCCTAATGATACTCTACAAACATCATCCAAATGCAACAATCATGTGATAAACATCCATTTATAGCAATCATGGAAATAAAATAAAAATGCGCACACATCCATATGCATATGCTCTAGTGTCTTAGTTAGGTCGATCCCTAAAGAATAATAGTGCATAGTGTACCTATATGCATCCATTAGCATCCACTAGCGAACACTTGCAACCACTGGCATACATCATTCATAACATGTTCTATTAACATGTTTACATCAAATCCTACCATCCATAGGTTAAATCCCAATTTCAACCCTCCCAAAGGATAATAAAGGAAAGAACCTATTCAAATCTAAAGATGGAAAAAAGAATTCTAAAACTTACTATCAAAATGATGAGGATAGGAAGTACGAATATTCTCTTCTGCTTCCCAAGTGGTGTCTACAACATCATCTCCCCATTGCACCTTCACCAATGGAACCTCCTTATTCCTTAGTCGCTTGATATCTCTTCCAACAATCTTCGTGGGGACACGCCGAATAGAAGCTTCCCTTTCTACCTCCACCTCCTCTAACTGACTAGGCTCTACAACCTTCGTCGAGTCATGTAAGCACTTTCGCAAGTGCGAAACATGGAAAACGTCGTGTACTCCTGCGAGCCTCTCTGGTAGCTTCACTCGGTAAGCCATCTTCCGACCTCTCTCTGTGAAAGGAAATGGTCCAACAAATCTAGGGGCTAACTTTCCATTTGATCCGAATCTTATCACCTTCCTAAACGGGGATACTTTGATAAAAACTAAGTCTCCAACCTCAACCTCCAAGTCTCTCCTCCGCTTGTCCGCATACGACTTCTGCCTGTCTTGAGCCGTCTTCATCCTTCGCCGAATCAAATCCACCCTCTTAAAGGTTTCCCTAACCATATCGGGTCCAAGTAATAACTTCTCCGTAGACTCTACCCAACATGATGGGGACTTGCAAGGTCTCCCATATAAAGCCTCAAATGGTGCCATTTCTATACTTGTTTGGTAATTATTATTGTACGCAAACTCAACCACGGAAGATGCTCTACCCAAGTTCCTCCAAAGTCCAAAATGCACATCCCCAGAAAATCCTCAAGCACCCTATTTACCCTCTCCGTTTGGCCATCTGTCTGGGGGTGATAGGCCATACTCAACCTAAGTTGCATCCCTAGCGCCTCCTGTAAGCTTCTCCAAAACTCACTAGTGAAAATGGGATCTCTATCGCTAACAATGCTAGAAGGAACTCCGTGTAGACGGACTATTTCTCGAATATACATGGATGCCAAATATGAAGCCGTACGCTTACTCTTTACTGGGATGAAGTGAGCACTCTTGGTCAATCTATCAACAATCGCCCAAATGCTAGTGTTCCTTCTCCTAGAACGGGGTAAACCATCAGTGAAATCCATAGAAATACTGTCCCACTTCCACTCCGGCACATCTAAGGGCTGAAGTAATCCACCGGGCTTCTGCTGCTCTGCTTTTACCCTTTGGCATACGAGACACTTAGCTTCGAATTCCGCCACATCCTTCTTCATACCACTCCAAAAGAACATCCTCTTTATATCCCGATCTGTGTAGTTAATGCCCCACTATAACCCCGCTATATCTCATAGCGGATTTCTGCCGCTACGATTTTTCCATATAGCCCCAAAATATAGCCTTTCCGCTTTAAGCCCCGCTATTTCCGCTATATCCCGTTATTCCTGCTATATTCCACTATTTCCGCTATATCTTCTTTAATAAAATGAAATGAAAAATTGCATTTATACATTATAAAAATTATGAAACTAATTTATTTGATTTAATTTTTAATATATTTTCAGAAATGAACATACTCTAATATTCTACTAAATTTAATTATGTTATATAACGGTTTTACGTTTATTTAAAGTATATTCGCACATGTTTTTATTTAAAATTATTTATGTACTAATTATAATTCAATTTGAATGATAATTTTTCATTTAATTACCATTTATATATTTGTAAAAACATTAAGTACAGGTTTTATATGCTATTTTAGAGCCATCCGCTATATCCCGCTATATCCTCGCTGTATCTCCGCTATGACTTTTTGCACCTCCACCGCTTTGAATCTGCCGAGCGCTTTAACTGCACAGATCCCGATACATTTTGTCACCACCCGGATAAATAGTCATACGGGAATGGTGCGCCTCCTCCAAAACTGCTCTCAACAAGTCACTAGCGTGTGGAACACAAAGCCTCACATCTCTCCTAAGCCACACTCTGCTATCAATGGAATACCGTTGGAGATGTCATGAGACCTCTCCTCGGCTAATCCTATCCATAATGTCCATGAGCTCCGAATCCTCCCAATGCCTCGAGCCAATCTAATCCATAAGGGTAGGCCTCACCTCTAATGTCGCCAACAATCTGGGAGTAATGTCCGTAGAAGGCTTAAAATCAAAGGTAGAAATAAACTCCAAGCTCCTCCACTCTACGAACAAAGGACTAAGGGTTGCGTATAGATGTATATGCACACCGTATGACCTTTAATAAATTTTATACCATTGACAAAAGAAAATGCAGGTTAGTTCACTGCTACAAAACAGATCATTTGCGTCAGTTGTTTACTCCTTGTTGCGTCAGTTCAACAACCGTAGCAAATGCAGACGTCGCAACAGACATGAACCTATTACTACGGTTTTTAAATCGTCGCAAGAAACGACTCTTTTGCTACGGTGGTTTATGAAAACCGATGGAATAAGCCTATTTTTTGCTACGGTTCTTCATAACAATCATTGCAATAGACTGGCATTTGGTTTCAAAAGTGTGGCCTATTGCTGCAGTTGTTTATTATAATCGACGCAACAGGGCTATTTTTGCTATGGTTCTTTATAACAACTGTCACAATATTGACATGAAATCTAAGCCAAATTCAAACTATTTGTTCCTTTATACTTGAATAAATAGCAAAATTCTAAACCAAATCCGACATGAATATCAAGTTTATTTGATTGCACTTGGATCAAAACAACCCATTTCCACTTCTAGTTTCTGCATCAAATCTATCAAACACAACCACAAATAAATAAATATATAGCAAATGAAAATTCTTCAAACAAATGACAAACAAAGAAACATGCTCCCAAAGCTTGTTATATAAAATCAAAATTGGACCAATCACAGTAGCTGCAACCAGCAAGTACGCCATAATTAACTTCTGAAGGAAGGCATAAATCATTGAAATCTAAATACTATAAGTTTGGACCTGCTATTCAAATAACATATTTCCTAAAATCAATAAGAAATTTGATTCGCATTTTCCAACTGGGAACGCATGCAAACGGCATCACTAGCTCATGAAAACTTTGCTCCTGACAAATCAATATTTGATTGCTGCAACAAGAAAAAATACACGGAAGATCAATAAAGAAGAAGATAAAGAGAATAAACAAAGAGATTAATAGCAAAAAAAATATAAGGAAGAAAGAGACTTAATTACCTTAGCCGTGATATTCTTGAGCATTTCATCTCTCTCTATCTCTCCACTGGTTGGAAGACCCATCCTTTCTGTCTCTAGTCAAACTATTTTTCATTCATTTACAAAACTCGAACAAACAAATGATAAGGATCTCACACTGATAGTAGAATTAAAAAGAAAGAAAAAAAGAAAGTAGTGCATGACATGAATAAAAACAATAATAACGTTTACCATCATTTTTTCAACTGCTCGACGTGTATCAGCGTCCAAATCAGTAGGTTTGTGATACAGCCTCAGGTGCTACAGCAAGACCCAGGCGCATCTCTCACAAACCAGCACGTTACCTGGACTAGTCTAGCACAAGCATAGGGTGACAGTGGACAATTGGCACCGCTGAGTAAAACAGAATTGGTTACAAACTTTTCTTTTTTTTATTTCAACAATTTCTTTAAATATGCAAGTTGTATGGCTTAGAAATGGCTTTTACTTTTTATTGGTCCAGCTGTCCTTAGTTGTTACAAACGGTTATAGAGAGTATGCCTATATAAAGATAAGGAAGAAAAGTAGATTGGCAGGCTGGAAAATTGAATTCTCTTTTCTTTCTTCTTCTCCTGATTCTTCCTCTTCTTTCTCTGTAATATTTCTTCTAATATCTGCAGTATTATAGCATAGACCATATCAATTTGGTGCTTTCACTCTTATCCTCACATCCTCCCACATCAACACCATGACCCGTCTTGACGAACTAGCTTCGCAACTCAACCACCAACAAACAACCATCGACTCCATCACAGCCACACTCTCCAAACAAGAAACTGTCCTTGCCGACTTACCCGATATCAAAAACTCAATACAACATCTCACACAAACCTTAGCCGATCTCACATCCAGATTTCCACCTCCTTCCTCAAACTCTGATACCGTCCATAGATCATCATCACAACCCCCTCTACTCACAACACCTCTTCATCCACCACCCCATACCTCTCATTATCCCCTCCCACCGCATACCCGAATCCCCAAATGCGAGCTTACCCACTTCGATGGATCCAATCCATTAGAATGGATTTTTCAAGCAGAACGATTTTTTTCCTACTATGCAACCCCGGAGGACCACCGCATTCATCTTGCTAGCCTCTACATGACAGGCCAAGCCTTAACATGGTACCAGTGGATGTTCCGCAACAACCAATTCACCTCATGGAATAACCTAACCTTAGCCATAGAACAACGCTTCGGGCCCTCCACCTTCATAAACCCACAAGCCACCCTTTTCAAACTCCGCCAAACGACCACCGTCGAGAACTACCAATCCCAATTCGAATCACTTAGCAATCGAATCACAAACCTTCCCCCAGACGCCCTACTCAATTGTTTCATCTCCGACCTAAAAATTAATATCCGCAATGAACTACAACCTTTCAAACCCACTTCCATATCCGACGCAATCGACCTCGCCAAACATATCGAAAACAAAATTACTGAAACCAAACAATTCCAAAAAAGATTACCATTCAACCGGCCTCATCAACCCCCTCTGCTCTCATTACCTCCAATCCTAGCTCCAACTCAACAATCAAACCAAAATTATCCCATTAAAAGACTTACCCCAACCGAACTCCAAAATCGCCAATCGAAAGGTCTATGCTATAGCTGCGACGAGAAATATTTTCCCGGCCACAAATGCAGTAACAAGCGTATATTCCTTCTTTTACCCGATGATGATGAGATTAGTCCGAACCCAGACCCTCCAGACGCGTCAGAACATCCCCTTGATTCAGATCCAGCTATCTCCTACCACGCCCTTGTCGACTCTTCAAACCCCCACTCCATTCGACTATCAGCACAAATCAACAACAAGTTCACCTCCATCCTTGTCGATTCAGGAAGCACACACAATTACATTCACCCAAAAGCGGCACGATTCTTAGGGCTGAAGGCCGAAAAACACCACGACTTCCTCGTTACTGTGGGGAATGGCGACAAATTGCAATGTACGGAAGCCTGCCGCCGTGTCTTGGTGCGCATCCAGGGTTATGATTTTATCACGGATTTCTTCCTACTCCCAATCGCCGGAGCAGAAGCAGTATTTGGTATTCAATGGATGCAAGATTTGGGCCCGATTACCTTTGATCATAAAAAGATGACCATGTCTTTTGTTTACAACCAGAGGCCAATTACTTTGGCGGGCCAAGATACAATGGTGAGCCCAACTGAAATTTCTGTTCATCAATTAAAACGATTGCAGTCCAACACCTCAATCTCCTCTTATTTTCATTTAACTGCCGAACCAGTCACACAGCCCAGCCCAAATCCATTTTCATGCCCAGAGAATACACACCCAGATATTTTCCAACTCCTTGCCCAATACCATACCCTATTCACCAAGCCCAATGGGCTTCCACCTCATCGTAGCCTTGACCACCATATCAACCTTCACACAAATTCGCAACCCGTCAATGTTAAACCCTACCGTTACCCATATTATCAAAAAAATGAAATCGAATCACAAATAAAAGAAATGCTCCAAGCCCAAATCATACAACCATCCACTAGCCCCTTCTCTTCTCCAGTCCTCCTCGTCAAAAAAAAAGACGGTACATGGCGCTTTTGTGTTGATTATCGCGCTCTCAATTGCATCACCATCAAAGACCGTTTCCCCATCCCAACCGTTGATGAATTATTGGATGAATTATATGGTTCCACTTATTTTTCAAAGCTTGATTTACGTAGTGGATATTTTCAAATTAGAGTTTATCCATCCGATATTCCAAAAATGGCATTTCGTACGCACACTACGAATTCCTTGTAATGCCGTTTGGTCTCACCAATGCGCCTTCTACATTTCAAGCTACAATGAATGACGTCTTTCGACCACACCTACGAAAATTCATTTTAGTTTTCTTTGACGACATTCTCGTCTATAGTAAGACATGGGACTCTCACCTTTATCACTTGCAAACGACCCTTGACATATTGGACAAACACAAATTCTATGCAAATTCGTCTAAATGTGTCTTTGGGCTTTCAGAATTATATTATTTGGGCCACATCATCTCTAAAGAAGGTGTCCGTGTAGACCCATCCAAAGTAGAAGCCATAATTAACTGGCCAGCACCAACCACTCTCACAGCCGTGCGGGGATTTCTAGGCCTAACAGGCTATTACCGTCGTTTTATTCGACACTATGCGCATATAGTAAGCCCACTCACGGAATTACTAAAGAAGGGTGAAGTATTTTCTTGGACCGAGAAAGCCCATAACGCTTTCATCTCCTTGAAACAAGCCATCACCACTGCTCCTATTCTTAGACTACCCGATTTTTCCCAATCATTCGAATTACACACCGATGCGTCAGGTTTCGCAAGTGGAGCTGTTCTATCACAATTCCACCATCCAATCGCCTTTCACAGTCAAAAATTACCACCACGTCTACAGAGATCCTCGACCTACGTTCGCGAGATGTACGCCATAACCTCTGCCGTTCAGAAATGGCGCCACTACCTTCTCGACCGCCACTTCTTCATCATCACTGACCACCAGAGCCTTCGCCAACTATTAACCCAAACCATCCAAACACCCGAACAGCAGAAATGGTTATCCAAACTCATGGGTTTCGATTTCACCATCAGGTAAAAGCCAGGTGCGGAAAATACAATCGCAGATGGGCTTTCTAGATGGACTTCTGCCGCAACGATGGCTGCGCTCTCCTCCGTCTCACTTGATTTCACGGATTCGATCCGCCAAGCACTGCGATAGGATACGAAGGCACAACAACTAATTACTGACTCTCAATCTGGTATCAATTCTAACCCCCAATATTTATTTCGAGATGAATTGCTATTTAAGGGGAAGCGATTGTATATTCCGAATGATATTGGGCTCCAGCGTGATATAATTGCTGCATATCATGCTTCTAAGATTGGGGGTCATTCAGGGATCAAGGGGACTATGGCTAGGATTGCTAATAATTTTTATTGGCCTCAGCTCCTCAAATCTGTCACTGATTATGTGAAGGAATGTTCCATTTGTCTACAAACTAAACCTGAAAATTCTGCACCAAAAGGCCTACTACAGCCCTTACCCATACCCAAACAAATTTTTGAAGACATATCCATGGATTTTATAACTCATTTACCACCTTCGTTCGGAAAAACATGCATTTGGGTTATTGTCGACCATCTTTCTAAATATGCGCACTTCATTGCATTACCCACCTCCTTTACTGCAGCCCATCTAGCATCCTATTTTATACAAGAGTATGTCCGTTTGCATGGTTTTCCGCGCTCCATAGTCTCCGATCGTGACCGTATCTTCATGAGTCAGTTTTGGAAAGAATTTTTTAGGTTACATGGCACACAGCTCAAGATGAGCAGCGCTTACCACCCACAAAGCGACGGCCAGACGGAAGTAGTAAACCGTTGCTTAGAAACATATTTAAGAGCACTAAGCGGCGACTTACCATCACAATGGACGAAATGTCTACCTTGGGCTGAATGGTGGTACAACACGTGTAAGCATTCTTCCATCAGAATGTCACCATTCCAGGCTGTTTATGGTCGACAGCCACCAGTCATAGCTGACTATATACAGGGCACTTCTTCAGTGTAGGAACTTGAAGATTGGGCTATCTCTAGAGATCATCTACTGCAGACCATAAAAGGGAATCTTCAGCGAGCTCAATCTCGCATGAAACACCAAGCTGACAGGCACCGTATCGATAAGGATCTGCCCATTGGCTCCTATGTTTTCGTGAAGCTTCACCCTTATCGGCAGCATTCCCTCCGGCCAACCCAACATAAACTTTCCAGGAAATACTTTGGGCCTTATCAAGTCATCGAAAAGATAGGCACTGTTGCTTATAAACTCCTCTTACCACCCGAAGCCCGCATTCCCCGGTGTTTCACATTTCCTTACTCAAAGTATGCCCAAACCCACATAACTTAGTCCCTAGTCCCTTCCCACCATCTCTCACAATGGACACCAACCTTGAGGACAAGGTTGCTCTTTCAGGGGGAGGCAATGATACAGCCTCAGGTGCTACAGCAAGACCCAGGCGCATCTCTCACAAACCAGCACGTTACCTGGACTAGTCTAGCACAAGCATAGGGTGACAGTGGACAATTGGCACCGCTGAGTAAAACAGAATTGGTTACAAACTTTTCTTTTTTTTTTCAATAATTTCTTTAAATATGCAAGTTGTATGGCCTAGAAATGGCTTTTACTTTTTATTGGTCCAGTTGTCCTTAGTTGTTACAAACGGTTATAGAGAGTATGCCTATATAAAGATAAGGAAGAAAAGTAGATTGGCAGGCTGGAAAATTGAATTCTCTTTTATTTCTTCTTCTCCTGATTCTTCCTCTTCTTTCTCTGTAATATTTCTTCTAATATATGCAGTATTATAGCATAGACCATATCAGTTTGCTTGTCTCTGGTTCCACATTTTGTACACTGATTTTAGGGTCGCCTTTAACCAAGTATTTCCACCATTCCATTTGATGTTGTTTTGTCAATGACACAGATACAGCTTTCCCATCCTCTGTCAACATATCAATGAAAAACCAACATATTACGTTTCTTCCAACAAGTTGCTTTTAGACAGAACAAAACGTAGTATGCAAGAAAACAGATGTGATAAGTTTAAAATATCAAATCAAATATAAGAGAAGTTCAGGTGTAGTTGCCGCGTACCAATATTACAGAAGCAATCATCTGGTTTAACAGAGTTATATAGTTCACCCTGGTATAAAAAAAACAAGGTACAATCATGCTGAGATTCGAACAAACAATCAATTAATTTGAAACAGAATGTCGGCAATGATAAACAGCAGACAATAGATAGATAATGGTACTTACATCAATAATGGGAGGTTGACCCTTAATCCTGAATTTGAGATGTTTACTCTTTAAATCATATGCCACGGATTTTGAACTGATTCATATTTGAGCTATCTATTAGCTTTCGTATGTGAGCCGGTTCAAACAAACACAGATCCTTATCCTTCCTTGCCTCTAGCATCTCTGCCACTCATCTGAAGGCCATCCAACGGCTGCTATTCTTTTATTTCTTTGGTTCAGATTACTAGCTTGTTTTGGGCTGCTCTTGTATTTGGCCCATACTGCTTTGTTTAATATAAATACTAGCTGCTCTTGTATTTGTAATAAGATACAATTTGTAATAATTGAATATAGAACGAAATACAAATTTATTTCTCCCAACTCTTCTCATTCTTCAATTCAAACTCTAACATGGTGTCAGAGCAGATCTAAAGCTTAACAGCCATTCTATTCATTTCTCAATTCACATCAATTGTTTTCAAGAAACACCATCCACTTTTACAGTGTCATTTGGTGTTCTGTTCCCCATCAGATTCAGTTTCATCATTTGGGGTTTTATATAGTTTATATCAAGAAATCAAGTGCTATCCTAAAAGAATAAGTTCTTGGTTGCATCAAAGACTTCTTGAAAGAAACTATATTGAGAAAATTATACATAACAAGTATTCTCTTCTCTAATCAAGAAATCAGAATTTAGCCAGTGCCATACCTGAATTTTAAAGAAAATTATCTTTAAAATTGGTTGCATCTGGTCTTCAGATTGGTGATTCATCACACTTCTTGAATAGTTAAGATTCATACCTGCTAGTGCAAACCCTCTCCACTGTCTCATCTTCCAACCTTTTCATCAATCCATCATGACTGATGACAGCAATTCAGAAGTTGGTAATGTTGGTAACACTGTTCTTCCAGATCTGACAACAGAAGCAAGTAACCTGATCAAGACTATCATCAGCCCTCAAAGCCAATTGATTACAGTTCAACTAGATGAAGACAATTATCTTCTCTGGCGAGTACAAGTTGAAACAGCCATAGAAGGCTATGGCTTGGAAGGACACATTCTTGGCACTTTAACCATCCCTCCTAAATTCATCACTGTCGAAAACAAGGTAGTTAGCAATAATGAATACACAAAGTATCATAGGCAAGATAGATTTATAAGTTCATGGCTCATGGCATCTATCACTCCCAAGCTACTACCTCAAATAATAAGTTGCAAAACTGCAAATGAAATTTGGCTCACTACTGAAAGGGTGTTCAACACACAATCAGGTGCAAAACTAATGCATTACAAAAGAGAACTCCAAAGTATCAGAAAACAAGATGAACCCATGAGAGAATATATAGCCAAGATCAAAAGGCTATATGATCTTCTTGAAGCTGCAGGACGAAAAGTACCTGAAGATGAACAAGTCTTGACTGTCTTAAATGGATTAAGTACAGACTATGAATCTGTTATAGCAGTTCTTACTACTCAAAGAACTATTCCTGACATGCAGTTTGTTGAGTCTGCTCTTCTTGCACATGAGGCAAGGATTGATCACAAAAGGACTACTGATTCTGAAATATCAATAAACTACACTACCAAGAGTAAAAACTTCAATCAAAACAAGGGTGATCAACAAAATTAGAGAGGAGGCCTTACTAACAGACCTAGAGGCAGGGGGAGATGGAATAACAACACTAGACCCAAGTGTCAAATTTGTGAAAAAATGGGTCATACTGCTGCAAAATGCTATTTCAGATTTAATCAGAACTACATGCCTGGACAGAATTCAAACAATCAAAGGAACAACAACAATGGTAGTGCTAATCTAGTCCAAGCTCAAGGTAATTCTGATTCAAATGATATCAAAAGCTGTCAGCTAAGTGAAGGCACCAAGACTGATCAGACCCAGGATGATGCATGGTACCCAGATACTAGTGCTACCAATCACATAACCAACAGCTTGGATAATCTTAATGCAGGCAACAGGGAATATAGAGGTACTCAATTAATTTCTTTAGGTAATGGTGACTGTATAAATATCACACACATAGGAGATGCACACATTAAAGGAAAAAGAATGATGTATTTAAATAATCTTCTAAGAGTACCCAAAATAAAAAAGAATCTCATTAGTGTGTCCCAATTTGCTAGAGATAATAATGTGTTCTTTGAATTTTATCCCAAACTTTGCTTAATCAAAGATATGCTAACTAGGGAAATTATATTGCAGGGTGAAGCTGATAGAGGATTATACAAGTTTAATTCTGTAAATTGTAAAAAGCCTATAGCTGAAAATTCTTGTAATGTCACAATGTTGAGCAAAACTGATGGACATATTGATGTAAAATCCTGTCAAAATAAATCAGCTTCTGAAGATAAAGTATGCAATAACTCTATGATATCTAAAAGTAGTATTAACACATTTGAGCTATGGCACTACAAATTAGGACACCCTAATGAGAAAATAGTTAGGAAAATACTCTTAGAAAATAAAATTTCCTTTAATGAGTATGCATCACCTTATGTATGTACTCATTGCCAACTTGGCAAAAGTCATAAGCTGCCATTTGCAAACCCAGAAACTGAGTATAAGCAACCTCTTGATCTGATTGCTTCAGATCTATGGGGTCCAGCACCCTATAGTTCTGACTATGGGTACAATTACTATATTTCCTTTGTTGACTCCTACTCTAGATACACTTGGATTTACTTTCTTAAAGCTAAGTCTGACACTTATAATGCTGTTGTTCAATTCATAACTATGGCTGAAAAACAAACAAACTGTCAGCTAAAAACTTTTCAAACTGATGGTGGTAGTGAATACAAACCACTTGATGATTTCTTTAAAAGAAAAGGTATAATTCATAGAACTACTTGTCCTTACACTTCTGAACAAAATGGGTTAGCAGAAAGAAAACACAGACACATTGTAGAGTCTGGTTTATCACTTCTTGCACATGCTTCAATACCTCTCAAGTTTTGGCCTGAAGCTTTTAGTACAGCTGTTTATCTAATTAACAGGCTTCCAACTAAAGTATTGAATTACATGTGTCCTATAGAGAAATTACTCAAAACTAAACCAGACTATAAAATGTTAAAAACCTTTGGTTGTCTATGCTTTCCATGTCTTAGACCCTACAATAAGCACAAGTTAAACTTCAGATCAAAGTCTTGTACCTTTCTTGGATACTGTACAAACCAAAAAGGGTACAAGTGCCTGGATGAAAATGGAAAATTTATCGTAAGCAGACATGTAGTATTTAATGAATTTGTGTTTCCTTTTAGTAAGACAGATATAAAGACTACTGCAAAGGTTTACAATCCAAGTAAATCTATCCCACATTTACCTTTATATACTGACATCCAAGAGGATGTCAATGATGATGCCAACGAAGGTGCTTCAAATACACAACACACTGTACCATCTAGGTCAGGTTGTGAACTGCAAGGCCCCTCGAGTCAGCACAGATCTGTCACAACAGAAAGCAATAACAGTCAAAGTGAGGATCAAAACTTAGCTGAAGAAATTAGCAGTTATGATAACAACATACAGCAAACTAATCAAGCTGAGTCACCACCCATGATAAGTCAACCAACTGCTGGTCATCCCATGATTACAAGAGCCAAAAGTGGCATCTTCAAACCAAAGGTCTACACTATAACATCCTCTTTTGACAAAGAGCCTGAAAACTTCATTCAAGCTGCTAGTGATAAAAATTGGAAAGCAGCCATGGATGAAGAATTCAATGCCCTTATCAAAAACAAAACCTGGAATTTGGTCACACCCCCAGGTAATAAAAACATTATTAACTGTAAGTGGACCTACAGATTAAAGAAAAATCCTGATGGTACTATAAGCAAGCACAAGCTAGACTTGTTGCAAAGGGGTATACACAGGAGTATGGTTTTGACTTTGGTGAAACTTTTTCACCTGTGGTAAAACCCTCTACCATTAGACTTGTACTTACTATTGCCTTACATAGAAACTGGTACTTAAGGCAACTAGATGTGAATAATGCTTTTTTAAATGGTGTCTTGCAAGAGGACATCTATATGCAACAGCCACAAGGCTACATACAAGACAATAATCTTGTATGCAAACTCAACAAGGCTATATATGGCCTCAAGCAAGCACCTAGAGTATGGTTTGACAAACTGAAAACCACTCTAACCAATAAGGGGTTTCAATTCACCAAATCTGACAACTCACTTTTTATCAAAATCACAAATGAATCATCTATATATATACTAATATATGTAGATGACTTGATTATAATAGGTGATAACATTGATGAAATAAATGAGTTAGTTAAGTATCTTCACAAGCAATTTTCTATCAAAGATTTAGGTGAACTGAATTACTTCTTAGGTATAGAGGTCTTAAAATCATCCTCTACAGATATATTTCTCAGCCAAAAGAAATACATTTTAGATATCTTAAACAAAACCAAAATGGATTATGCAAAACCTCAATCAACACCTATGATCAGTAACCAAAGATACTCCAAAAATCAAGGTGAATCTATATTAAATGCCAAACAATATAGGAGTATCATTGGTGCACTACAATATGTTACTATAACTAGGCCTGATATTGCCTTTAGTATTAACAAATTATCTCAGTTTATGTAGAATCCACTGGATAATCACTGGAAAGGGATCAAAAGAGTACTCAGATATCTTAAAGGCACTATTAATTTTGGGCTTCACTTTAAAAAAGGCAGGGATCTAAACCTAGTGGGTTATAGTAATGCAGACTGGGCTGGAGATTTAGATGATAGAAAGTCCATTACTGGTTACTGTATATATCTCGGTGGCAACTTAATCTCATGGAGTTCAAAGAAACAATCTACCATTTCTAAGTCCAGCAGTGAAGCAGAATACAGAAGTGTAGCTAGCGCTACAGCTGAAATTATGTGGCTACAATCACTCTTATCCGAACTAAAAGTCCGCAATAATGACAAAGCAACTTTATGGTGTGATAATCAAAGTACAATCTATATGTCTGTCAATCCAATTCAGCATTCCAGAACTAAACACATAGAAATCGACCTACATTTTGTTCGAGAACAAGTAACCAAAGGAAAGCTACAAGTATGTCATGTTCCTACATATTATCAAAAAGCAGACATACTCACCAAAGCTTTATCGAAATCAAGCTTTCACAGGCTAAGAGAAGACTTAAAGGTCAAAGAAATCAAACCAGAAAAAGATACAGAGGTCTTAGCTGAGTTCAGATCTAACAAATTTCCTCCGATCTGAACACCTGGAGAAAGCACTCGACTGCCTCTATCCAAAGTAACATCTGCCTAGGAACTTAAACAAGCTTCCCTCTCAAGTAGTTGCTTCCTAATCAACCTTATAACATCTCTTACCTAAAAGAGTATAAACCAAACATTAGCTGTTGAAGTGTAAGATAAAATATAATGTTTCCACATGTTTGATTAAAACATGTTATCAAAATGGGTATTAGTTGAAATAAATTATCAGAATATATTTACAAAAAAACAGTAATATTAGTAATATATTACCTCAAAAAATATTACTAGTAATATAGTATTAGGTAATAAAGGAGAAATTAATGACTGTTATTGTGGTGTGTCTCATTGATTTACACAAGGGCTATGCACATACTTGAAATGAAAAATATGAATTATAGCCCAAAATAACAGGAAATCGTACCTCACTATGATGCTTCAAAATTGGGTAATGATGATGCAAAACATGGTATATTTTCTCAACAAGATCGTAGAGTAGATCCACTTCATCTCCAAGTAGATCAACCTATTTTGAAGGACATCCATCACGCACACTTCAGAACGATATTATGGTCTAATTTACCCAAAAGAAGATGAAAAAGAAAATACATAACACATACCAAAAATAAATAAATAAATTATCATAAGTACCTCTCTTTCTGCAGTTTGTAGATCATAACAACGCCTCATAAAAGCTTTCACATAGCATGCTTTTTGTTTTTTAATATCGATAACTTCATCAATAAACAGAGTTAAACAATGATTCAAATCTTCCAATCTGCACCAATATAAAAGATGTATTATGCAATGAAATATATATATATATATATATATATATATATTATGGTGCATTCCTTGACCTGAAAAGGCTATATAAATATGGTTAAGAAGGACAAATTTGTCATGTATGAGCACTATGTAACCATCTTAAAATCGTGATAAATACAATAATGTAGAGGGGGGAAATCAAACCCTCTCAGCGGAAAAAATAGGATCTTGCAATTTGGCGTGATAGAACAAACAGGTAATTATAGATCACAGAAAAAATTATAGAGACAAGAGAGAACACACAGATTTATAGTGGTTCCACTATCGCGAGATAGTGTACGTCCATTTTAATGGGGAAGAGCTTTATTACTATTTGAAGAGGTTACAGAGTTTTTACAGAAGAGAAAAGGAAATGAAGAAAAATAAACAAGAGATTGTTCTCTTACATCTTCTATCTTAACCTTCTCTATGCCTCTCTTTATATATAGAGAAAAGTTACTTAGGGATGAAGCAATTGATTTATATAAATAAATCAATTCATGGAATAATAATATTCCCATTAATTGTTTTGCCATGTAATTGATTGATAATATTCCATCCATCAATCAATTATTTCCCTATTTGATTCCTTTTGTTTCTCCTTTTATAAAATATGGCAATCAAATATATATGGCAAATATCTCCAAATCTCCATCTCTTTAATTTCTCTTTCCATTTCCTTCATGCACAAAACAGGTAACTAAATACCGAGAATATCTCCAAAATCTATTAATTTTGGAAATATTGTATCACCAAAAAATCCTAATAATCTCCACATTGATACAATATCTCTTCCAAACCAAGATACTCCAAAATGAATGCTTCCCAATGAGTTCCTGCAAAAGCCACCCCTCATTGCACTTTGTTAATGAACTCCGGCAAGGCCACCGCCCATCAACAAAGTGTTGGAAACAATCAAAAAAAAAGGCAGACGTTGTGCAACCAAAAAAAAAACTCATATCTCTTCATACAAGAAGAATGCCACATCTTCTCTTAACTTCAACCAAGTTGCTCTCTTCCCCATAGTGCCACCATGTGGCACCTAGCACTTCATCAAGTGAATCAAGTTCGAGCAATGCTTGAACTTAATAGCAGGTAAGACCTTCGTAAACATATCTACTGCATTGTCATTTGTATGAACCTTCTGAAGGCGAACTAACTTCTCTTCATTCATGGAGATAAGGAAAGACTCTCTTACATCTATATGCTTTGTTCTAGAGTTGAAAGCCAGATTTTCAGCTAAATGAATTGCACTCTGACTATCACAATTCACCAAACAATTATCTTGTACAAAGCCCAAATCACACAACAACTTCTTCAAATAAAGTGCCTCCTTAGCTGCCTCAACTGCAGCTATCAACTCTGCCTCTGTAGTAGACAAAGCAACTATAGTCCGCAACCTCGCTCTCCAACTAATAGCCGTTCCTCCAAGAGTGAACACATAGCCTGAGGTTGACTTCCTTCTATCTCTATCTCCGGCATAGTCTGAATCACAAAATCCAATCAAGTTGAAATCTTTATTTCTGCTGCCAAAGACAAGACCATAATCTGATGTTCCTCTAAGATATCTAAAAATATACTTCACTGCCTCCCAATGCGATTTTCCCGGATTTGCTGTATATCTACTAACCAATCCAACAGCCTGAGCAATGTCAGGTCTAGTGCACACCATAGCATACATCAAGCTACCTACCGCACTCGCATAAGGCACCTTTTTCATGTAGGCCTTGTCCTTTTCTGAGATCGGAGAGCCTTTGTTAGAAAGCTGTATATGCAAAGGCATGGGTGTACTGATAGCCTTTGCTCCATCCATGCTAAACCGAGCAAGCACCTTTTTAATATATTCCTTATGAGTAAGTCTCAAAAGTCCAAGCTTTCTATCTCTTTGGATTTCCATCTCCAAAATTTTCTTTGCTTCTCCAAGGTCTTTCATTTCGAATTCCGCTTTTAATTTCAACTTCAACTCATCAACTTCAGCTTTATCCTTAGAAGCAATCAACATATCATTCACATACAAAAGCAAATACACCCAATTACTATTCTTTAAATGCTTGAAATAAACATATGCATCTTTAGTACTACGATTAAAACCATGTGAAAGCATAAAAGAATCAAACATTTTGTACCATTGTCTATGCGACTGTTTTAGACCATAAAGAGATTTCTTCAACCTGCATACCCAATCTGGTTTTCCATCTACAATAAATCCTTCCGTCTGCTTCATGTAAATGGTTTCTTCCAAATCACCATGCAAGAAAGCAGTCTTCACATCAAGTTGTTCTAACTTCAAATCGTGAGCAGCAACTATCGCAAGTAGGATTCGAATCGAAGTTTGTCTAACAACTGGAGCAAATATTTCATCATACTCCAACCCCTTTTTTTGTGAAAACCCTTTGGCTACCAATCTTGCCTTGTATCTACCATCGTCTTTCAGCTTGAACACCCACTTGCAACCTATGGCTCGGCTTCCTTGAGGTAGTGGTACCAAATCCCAAGTCTTGTTCCTCTGCAAAGACTGTATCTCCTCTTCCATAACGCAATTCCACTTCGAATTATTATCCGACTTCATGGCTTCTTCAAGGCTTAATGGTTCATCATGAACAACATGTAAAGCATACTCAAATTGATCATCAAGGCTCAAATTTGCATAATCCCAATCTCCATATCTAATTGGAGCTCTTTTTGGTCTCTGACTAGCCCGAATGAATATGTCGCCTGACTCTCCTTCAGCTCCACCTTGAGCTCCATCTTGAGCTCCACCTTGAGCTGAATCCTCTCTAGCTTCATGACCATCTCCATCACTACTAGAGGAAATATGTGGATTATCATGTGATGTATCATCAACTGTTCTATCATTGTAACGCCCCACCTCTATACCCACGCTAGCCAAGAACGCTATGGTGTAGTGCTGTCAACTAGCACGGAGAATAAGGCTGTTGAGGAGCGACCATCCGTGTAATTGCTTTGTGCGAGTACCGATATGTCAGATAGTATAACATGCATTTCTATTTCAGGAGGAAATCCGACATACCGATACAAACTTAAAGCTACTACACAGTGGCTATAGTAGTTTAGGACAATAGATATAAAGATAACACAGATAACATAAATGCGGAACACAGATGGAACAAAAAGTCTCATATATATAATAACTGATGTCAGTTACAATACATTTGACACGGTACATATGATACAACTACAACTGTCGACTCTGGAAGTTATATATACAAATACATTATCAACTAATGTACATGAATACACATCATCCTAATCAGTACACTGACTACTACCAAAAAGACAAAGACAACTTCAGAAGATGTGAAAAGTCTTCATAGCTCTAGCAGCAACCCAAAGCTAAAAATCTACAACCTGTAAATACTCGGGTCTGACCCGAGTATTAAATTCAAAAGAAAATAATACACGGGTCAGTCTAATTCAAACTCAGTTATTAATGCACAGGAGCAATAATAATCAATATCGAATAGACGACAGTCATAATAATTCCCGTCTATCCGACTCTTTAAACAAAGAAATCGGATGACGGTCGATATAACACTTAATAGTGTTAAACAAAAATCAGCAAATTTAAATCATCAACAGAGATAAATAAAAAGATCATCGATGAAGATAATTTAGAAAAGAAACAGAATTGCCGAAACGGCGATTAACAATAAAAATCATCAAGACAAGCTTTTAAAATAGTTCAATTGAAAAAGCATGAACAACACTGAATTAAATGAATCAGTGATACAAAATAGTGCAAATGAACGCACCAAGCAACATGTACAGACAATGTCAAAAGGTATAACAGACTGGACAACATTGAATGCCAAGGGGACACAAAGCAACCCAATAATTACATATGCCCAAATGAACCAATATGGAAATGATCAAAAGAAAATGCAATGCAACCAAATCAGAACAGCCTACATGATGGTCAACTGCAACAAGACTACTCAAGTTCAAAAACAAGCATCAATGTACACTGGGATGAATGCAACTAACCAGACAATTGAACAGCAGTGCAGCAGCTACAAACAAGTAGATATGTAACAGTTTCAAACAACATCAATATCTACAACAAATGCAATTGCATGTATGCAATGCAGACAGGGACCAAGATGTCCAGATGAACTAAGAAGTCATCAACAGTTCAAGTATGTACAACAATAAAGACAAATTTGAGTACATCATGAAACAGAACCAAATGCAGTTCAACTGAAATGAACACAGGTGAAGGCAAAGACCAAAGGATGACAACATGAACAAACTCGAGTGATAACAGTTAAATGTACACAGGGATTACTATCTACATGAGTTAGTTCAAAAGAAACTGGCAATAAATACATGATCAAGTGAACACATACATATGACCATAGTAAAACAGTGAATGCACCAGAAACATGCAAGCTACAATGCAACTAAGAAGCAAGTATATGCAGAAAGCTACATGAATGAAACTATGATATGTATCAGACTTTCCACTGAGGACAAATGAACATGCAGAACTCAAGTACATATGCAGACCAGTTCAACAACTACAAGGTATGCAAAAACATAAATGGACAGTAAGGAATTCAAACATGGAGTGGAGTGCAACTACATGGAAGACAGTGGCAACAGTTCAGATGACAATGAACTAAAGTAAAGACCACTAAATAACTTCAAAGGCAAAGACTCAGAAATGTCAAAGCCAAGAAGAAACTGCATGACAACTAAATGAAACAGGTCAAGCATATATAGATATGCAGTGACAAAGTGGATCAAAACGAATACAAAATGAAGTAGTGTAAGCATATGAAATGGAAACTCAGTGATATATGCAACATGGACAGATGAACATCAGTGCAGACAAGTAGGAATTCAAACATGAAATGGAGAACATCATTGCAAGTGCAACAGGTAGAAGAAGATGCAGTGAAGCATGTACAAGGGCAGTACATATATGCAATCCAAACATGTGCAGACTCAACTGGAACAACACAACAGCAATGAAGAGTATTGATACAAGGACCAGTTTCGACCAACAACATGCAAGTGAAACGAGAACCAAAAACAACATCACAGCAACCATGACAGCAGATCAAATGAAAGACTAGTGATGCATACAGTAAAACGAAGACTTCAAGAATGATACAAAGCAGACATGAATGCATCACTAAACCAAATGCAAGACCACAAGTATAACAACTCCAGACCATGCTACAGAATATACAATGAGGACAGTGGTTAATGTCGAGAAACAATCAGAGAATGTAAAGTCGAAAGCCACAGTGGATGAACGAAATTCAACAGTGCAGAAATAATCTCAAAGCCGCATGATACAGAGTACACGAAACAAAATATCACGTAAACCAAATCATACGCAAAGCATATTACTAAGGCGAATTAGATATGAGAAATTACTCACCTTCAATTCGAGATCGCAAGCAAATAAGCAGCAGCGATACCGAAGCCAGAGTCACCACAAAGGAGCTACAAAGATCGACAAAGCCGTAGCTTCAATTCCAGACTAAACGAAGACGTCAAGCCAGAGCTACAACAATCGACAAAGGCGAATTCCAAATCACAGAGGAACGGGCTAACTGGAAGCAACCGCAAGTAACAATCAAAGAACGACCAGAAATCGATCGAAGAGCCAAAGCCCAAATTTTCAGATCGAAGGAACGAGCAAAGAAGCGGCCGCCATTGTTTTCTTTTCTTTCGTCTAGGGTTTTTGAAATGGAAGAATGAAAGTGAGGGGATCGGGTTTGCCCCTGATATCATCTCGGCAAAGCCAAGAAACATGGGCCAAGATTCAAATTGTAAAGCCCGGTCAACATTTTTATAAAAGAATTTCAAATTGATTTTAAATTTCAATAGCAATAACAATCGTTTGATGACGATAATCAATTGATGCAAAATACTGGGTTGTTACAATCACTATTGCCAATAGTAATAGCTGTACTTTGGGTTTGAAAATTGGGAATCTCGGTCTTTTCGGCCTTCTCATCAACTGAATTTGAACCGTCTGATAAACCTTCCAAAGGTTTAAACATTGTTGACTCATCAAAAGTCACATGTCTGGAGTGTATAACTTTCTTCGTAACTGGATTCCAAATTCTGTATCCTTTTATTCCATCTGTATAACCAAGAAAAACACACTTGGAGGCCCTAGGCTCCAACTTATCTTGTCCTGTATTGTGAACATAAACTGGACATCCAAATATACGAAAATAACTTAATAAAGTGCTTTTACCTCTCCATAACTCCTCTGGAATCTTCCCACCAATGGCTGAGCACGGAATCCGATTAATAATATGTGCTGCAGTCGAAACAACTTCAACCCAAAAACCCTTAGACATACCCGCAGTCAATATCAAGCAACGGGCCTTCTCAAGTAGAGTCCTATTCATCCTCTCAGCAACCCTATTGGATTGCGGATCACCAGGTGTAGTAAAATGTCTTCTAATACCGCGTTGTCTGCAGTAGTCGAGGAACTCTTTGGAGACATATTCGCCACCATTATCGGATCTAAGAATTTTCAATTTCTTTTCTGTTTGGTTTTCAACAAGAGCTAACCAAACCTTAAAATTCTGAAATACTTCCGACTTAGCTTTCATTACATACACCCAAACCTTGCGCGAGTAGTCATCAATGAATGAAACAAAATAATAAGCTCCACCAATGGAAGTAGTAGGGTATGGCCCCCAAATATCTGAATGCACATAATCAAGTACCCTCTTAGAAGTATGCATACCGTCACCAAAAGAAATTCTTGTTTGCTTTGCCAATACACACTCCTTGCAAAAGTTCAACTTGTTGAAGATTTCTCCCTTGATCTTTTTCTTCTTACGAAGCAACTCTAAGTTCTTCTCCGAAGTATGACCTAGTCTCAAATGCCAAAGTTTGGTAGCATCCAAACTTTTAGAACTATCAACTCCAACACATAATTCTCCATGAACAGTGGTACCCATCAGCAAATACAGATTTCTTACCATAACACCCTTCATCAATACAAGTGCCTCTCTAGAAACTCTCAAACCATCTTTGACAATGGTTATCTTGCATCCCAATGATGCCAATTGGCCTAATGATATCAATGACTTCCGAAGACCAGGAACATAGCGAACATCTGAAAGTGTGCGAACAATCCCATCATACATGTGAATGCGAACTGAACCAACTCCCATAGACTTACATGTAGCATCGTTCCCCATAAGGATGGAACTTCCTTCTTTAGCATCAAAGGAAGAAAAATAATTCTTATTAGGAGTCATGTGAAATGATGCTCCAGAATCTAATACCCAGTGGTCTACAACATCTGATACAACCGCTGTCAATAAATCGCTATCATCTTTCTCCATCGCAATAGATGAAGAACCTTCAGTCTTCTTCTCCAGATCTGGGCAGTCTCTTTTCCAATGGCCTGATTTCTTACAATGATGACACCTTCCATCTTTTGACTTACTCCGCCAATGAGGCTTCCTAGAATTGGAACGCCCTCTATAATTCTTCACTTTCTTCTCTGCTCTACCTCTCTCAACAAATAAACCTGAACTACTATTACTTCCTCCACTACTATCACCAACACCAAACTCTTTCATCTGATCTCTCAACTCCTCACTGAGCAAACCTGTCTTCACATCATCTAATGTCAATGTATCTCTACCATAGATAAGGCTGTTAGCGAAACCAGTGTACCATTCTAGAAGCGAACACAACAGAATCATTGCTTTCTGTTCTTCATCAACTTTCAACTCAACAGACTTCATCTTCATCAACAGGTCATCAAACACACTTAGGTGTGTTTTAATTGAAGAACCTTCCTTCATTTTATAAGTGAAAAAAGTCTTCAATAGGATCAGATGGTTAGTTAGGGATTTCTTCATGTAGAGGTCCTCCAACTTCTTCCAAATGCCTTTGGCTGTGGTTTCCTGACTGATTTTAGAAATTACATTCTTTCCCATAGCAAGCTGGAGAGTAGTAAAGGCCTATTCTTCCATCTCTTCTAATTCCACTGATGAAATATCAGCAGGCAGTGTCTCTGTATCAAATAATACCCGATGAACGCGATTTCTCCTCAAAACTACTTTCATCATCCATTGCCATTTTCCAAAATCCCTTCACCATTCCACTTCTCTATCGTCAACTGTGATCCTGAAGCCACATAGGAGCCTCTGACGTATGGAGCAACTACTGGCGCTAAAGTACTATTTGTACTATTTTCATTTCCTCCTGCCATTCTACCAAAACACCTTCTTTGCGAATCTAGCTCTGATACCAGTTGTAGAGGGGGGGAAATCAAACCCTCTCAGCGGAAAAAATAGGATCTTGCAATTTGACGTGATAGAACAAACAGGTAATTATAGATCACAGAAAAAATTATAGAGACAAGAGAGAACACACAGATTTATAGTGGTTCCACTATCGCGAGATAGTATACGTCCACTTTAATGGGGAAGAGCTTTATTACTATTTGAAGAGGTTACAGAGTTTTTACAGAAGAGAAAAGGAAATGAAGAAAAATAAACAAGAGATTGTTCTCTTACATCTTCTATCTTAACCTTCTCTATGCCTCTCTTTATACATAGAGAAAAGTTACTTAGGGATGAAGCAATTGATTTATATAAATAAATCAATTCATGGAACAATAATATTCCCATTAATTGCTTTTCCATGTAATTGATTGATAATATTCCATCCATCAATCAATTATTTCCCTATTTGATTCCTTTTGTTTCTCCTTTTATAAAATATGGCAATAAAATATATATGGCAAATATCTCCAAATCCCCATCTCTTTAATTTCTCTTTCCATTTCCTTCATGCACAAAACGGGTAACTAAATACCGAGAATATCTCCAAAATCTATTAATTTTGGAAATATTGTATCACCAAAAAATCCTAATAAATAATGCTTTATATAGGGCATCAAAGATCTGGTCCTTAGTCAAGTGTTCTCCAGGTTCTAGGGTGGTTTACTTGTGAAAAATACATCCTAGAATCAATAAACCATGGAACAAAACGTTTTATGTTTTAACAGAAGCATCACATTTTTTGATATCATAATCAGTTCATGGCATAGTATGCAGATCAAAGCAGGAACCAAATAAACTTGGCCAAGAAGTGCAGTTGTAGGTAATGTAAAACCACTGAATGGATATAATACCTAGCAGAGTGTTGCCTCATCTTTTTATATGCTATATCCTCGAAGTTAACAATTTTATTTGATAGTTCTAAAAGGGGCATCATGATTAACTGATACTCGATAGCCTGCATATCTCGATCATGTTATGTTACCAAGCTTTTGGCTTGTTTTTCATTTACTACTGTCAAATCAACAACTGAAGATATATTATGATCATGTTGTGAATCCTGGTATTCAAGAGGGGTAATGAGACATCATTTTGTCCTCCCACATTATTTTTTTGGTCAAATAAGCGATGATCAAGTACACTAATTACATTCATTCTTGAATTAAAGTCTTTTATTAACTCCCTCAAAACACGATGGTTGGTTTCTTCTTCGAATTCTTGCTCAATGATACAAGTATTAATTTCATCATTCCATCCATTAACTGTTTCCAATAAAATACTCTTGTACATTTCCTTTCTAATTTGGTCTCCTACTTCCCTTTCCAGGCATTGATCATTCAATTCGCTTACTAATTCTGTTAAAACAATGGAATATATGTCATCCAAAATCATATGCTTGCATTCAAGTTCCTCATTTTCTTCACTCAATCTGGCTGCAATATCCTTTGAGTGCTCTTTCACTTTCGTCACTAAATCTGTTAAAACAATGGGATATATGTTTTCCAAAATCATATACTTGCATTCAAGATCCTCTTTTTCCTTCACTCAATCAATCCACATCGTTTGAATGCTCACTCAGTTTCATCACCATATCTGCTAAAACAATGGAATGCATGTCTTCCAAAATCAAACAATTGCATTCAAGATCCTCTTTTTCACTCAATCGATCTGCAACCTTTAAATGCTCATTCATTTTTGTCACTAAATCTGTTAAAACAATGGAGTTTATCTGTTCGGAAACCATACGTTTGCTTTCAAGTTCCATTTTTTCTTCAATCAATTTATCTACATCCTTTGAATATTCATTTATTTTCCTCACTAAATCTGTTAACACAATGGAATAAGTCTCTTTGAAAATCATACACTTGCATTCAAGATCCTCTTTTCCTTCACTCAGTTGATCAACATTGTTTGAATGCTTGTTCAATTTCTTCACTAAATCTGCTAATACGTTGCCGAAATCATACAATTGCATTCAAAATCCTCTCTTTCTTCACTCAATCTATCTGCATCCTTTGAATGCTCATTCATTTTCCTTACTAAATCTGTTAAAACTGTTAGGTGTGGCTCGCATTGTATTAGAGTGGGTGCGTAGATTGGATTAAGATTAGTCCCACATCGCAAGGTATTCTAAAAGAGATCAGCATATATATGGGATTGGTAGCATGTAACAACAAGGGATTCCTTTTGTTACAAATAAATGTTGCCATGAAAATATATGTGCTCTGGGGATGTAGGGATATCCAATCATGACCCTGGCACCGAATGAGCTTCGTTCAGTGGTCTTGCCTCTTCTACACTAAATGAAGTGCGCGCATAGCGGAAGATGCGAGGGGGTGCCGAAAATTACAACATGGTATCAGAGCCGATGGTTCGATGGGACCAATATGATGCAGCATTGACCTAAGTATGCTCCAATATGTGGTTTGAGTTCGGGATTCTCATTAAGGTGGAGTTATGAGTTAAAAAATGCGGTCTGCTCCAACCGTGGAAAAGAGAACTCTTTGTGAAACAGCTTGGCCAAACTGCTGGAGGTGGTAGCGACCTAATCTAAACTGCTGGAGGTGTTAGCGACCTTATCCAAGTGTTTGAGGACTCTATATAACTTCAAGTTGAATTGAGAAAATGCTCGCCAAGGTGGAGATCTGTTAGGTGTGGCTCGCATTGTATTAGAGTGGGTGCGTAGATTGGATTAAGATTAGTCCCACATCGCAAGGTATTCTAAAAGAGATCAGCATATATATGGGATTGGTAGCATGTAACAACAAGGGATTCCTTTTGTTACAAATAAATGTTACCATGAAAATATATGTGCTCTGGGATGTAGGGATATCCAATCATGACGCTGGCACCAAATGAGCTTCGTTCAGTGGTCTTGCCTCTTCTACACTAAATGAAGTGCGCGCATAGCGGTAGATGCGAGGGGGTGCCGAAAATTACAACAAAAACAATGGAATTTATCTGTTTCGAAATCTTACATTTGCATTCAAGTTCCGCTTTTTCTTCAACCAATCTATCTACATCCTTTGAATACTCATTTATTTCCCTCACCGAATCTGTTAACACAATGGAATATGTCGCTTCCAAAATCATACTCTTGCATTCAAGCTCCTCCTTTTCTTCACATAATCGATCCACATCCGTTGATTGCTCTAAACGCATCATATCGCAGCAGCGTGATTCACCATTTGATTGTTCAGCGACTCTTTTCACTGATTGAACATTGATCTGCGTTTTACCATAAACTGACTTACCAAGTGTTTTTTCCTTCATAATAGAATCCATACTATTGTTAACTCTAGCAATTACATCATGAACGGCATCAAGACTTCTTAAGCTTCTCAATGCCAAATTTCCCTTTCCTCTCGACTTCTCTACCTTCACACTCTCTAATTCTATCGATTTTTTCTTTATGAGAAATTCATGGGTTTTTATCTTTCGTGCTACCGAAAGACACGAAGGACTTTCTTGCTACGTGAAGTTCTCATTGCAATCCACCATTGCACCCTCGTCATCAACATCATTGTTCCTTCTGTTTTCTTTACTCACATCACAATCATTTATCATTTTGCTTTCTTTGCTCACATCACGGCTTATTTCAGGACCTAACTTTTCTAATTCATCACGTAGCATAGCAATATCATCCATAAAATTCGCCAATTTTTTATTTTCTACCAGAACTTTATCATCAAGGTAGTCGCATTTGCATTGCATGTCTCTCAAGAAACCACTATTTACAATACTAACAATATCTCTCTCAGCATTCATAACCCATCTTTGCTCATCCAATATTGTCTTAAACAGTGATACATAATTTGCCATTGTCTTAAAAGAAGAATCAGTCTTCCCTTTAAGAACATCCAAATTATTAGCAAAGTTTTAAATATCGGATTCGGTCACGTTTCATCTCGGAATTTTTACACAAGTTATCTCGTATCAGGGGGATCTCGGACGAGATGAATACATATCGGGTGTACATCTCGGATTGACATCTCGGGTCTTATAATGCATCTCGGGAATATCTCGGATGTACTTATGTATCTAAAATTGATGTGTTAAAAATTTATTTAACGGTTATAACTTTCTTAGTAAAAATAAAAATGGTAACATACTTGATTTACATGGAAAAAGGAATATTTTTAGAAGGGTAGTAGCTTGATTAGCTTAATTGATTTGGTAATGATTGAATAATATCCTTTTATTTGAACATAATAAAGAAATGAAACCTTTCGATGTGACTTATTAAGATAAAAAGTAAAGAATATGTTCAAGAAGTTGGTAAATTATAATTGGATTGAGTAGTTTCTTTTGAATCAATATGAAAATAAAAAATATTATGGAAAATAAGAAAAACGTATGATTTCGGGTGAGATCTCAGATTGAGATTTTGATCCATATTTCGGGTGACATTTCAATATCTCGGACGAGATGAGTGTCGAGGGAGATATGGAGGAGATTTGATGTCTCGTCTCGTTTAAGTGTGAAAAAGAGATCTCGGAGGAGATCTCGGGCGATATATAGGAGATTTAAAACGATGATCAGTAGCCATGTCTTTGAACTCAGCTTCCAAATTCAAATTGTACATTCCTTCAAGCACCATCTTAGAGTTAACATCCTTAGATTTATCTTCAATCGCATCATCAAAATCTATTACCATCTTATGAAAATCAAGTGATTTAGAACTTATCCTCCGCAAAAGACTTTTCAAATTATGACGCAGCGGATTAATCAAAACAATGTCGATCGATGAGAGTAGCAATCGATGGATTGGAGGATACTGAAAATGCCCGAATTCATTGATCCGAAGATACCGAATTCTAGCTATCCCGAACTCGTTAATCGCGCACGATACCGGGTTCAAAGATCTGCGATTCTTCACACGTTGATCTAGCGCACTAGATTCCGTGAATCGGCTTCTGCAATCGTTGAATCGAGCGCACTCGATTATCCGAAAGAGGAGATAGGAGATTACACTCAACTACCAATTTGGCGAGAGCACAAAGCTAACAAAACAAGAGTTTTATTTCAAATCAACTAAACTATTACAAATGACCACACATGTCTATTTATAGGCTACAACTCAACACAACAGAAATTACAGAAATTTGTACAACACTTAGGTCGTCCACGACCTAAAGCATCTCGACCTAAAAAACATCACGACTTACAACTTACTATAGGTCGTTAACGACCTAACAGACCCTTATTACAATAACATAAGTACATACAACACAACACTCAACACATAGGTCGGAAACGACCTAACTCTCTTTCAACATCTTCAGATTGAACTGCGGCTTCAGGTTCTTCAAGCGACCTAAAAAGTAGCGACTTAAGAAAATAGGCTTCAGCGACTTAGAGTTTCTCGCGACCTAAGAAAGTGGCGACTTAAGAAAATAGGCTTCAGCGACTTAGAGTTGCTCGCGACCTAAGAAAGTGGCGACTTAAGAAAATAGGCTTCAGCGACTTAGAGTTTCTCGCGACCTAACTTAGGTCGTAGGTCGTTCTCGCGACCTAACTTCGCGCGTCTCATCTTCCAGCGACCTAACATAGGTCGACTTATATCTTCGCGACATAAAGTAGGTTGTAACTCAACCTCGCGACCTAAGGACAAAGCATCTTCACGCGACCTAACTAGGTCGTAGGTCGTAGAACGACTTAACTTAGGTCGTGAGCGACCTAAAACTCCTTCCTCTGAACAACTCTGCGCGCATCCTTTGTTAGATCGTACGCGACCTACCATAGGTTGTTGGTTCCCTTCTTCCGCATAACTTGCTTCATCGCCCTGCTCTTGTACCTTGTTGACTCGTGAGCGACCCAAAGATTCTCCGTTAAGTCGTGGGCGACTTAAGACTTGTAATTTTGTAGCTCGCGCTGCATCATCCTCTCCTGATTGACAAAAATTCGACCTCGAATTTGTGCCTTCCTCTTGCACTACAAGCTCCTCTCCATGATATGGAATCAAATACTTGACATTGAACACATCGGAAGTATGAACATTATCCGGTAATATCACCCGATATGCGTTCTTATTGATTTTCTTCAAAATTTCTACTGGTCCAATTTTCCTTGCTTTCAATTTGTTGTATGTTCCCACCGGAAAACGATCCTTTGTTAACACTGCATAAACCCAATCACCTTCGTTAAATTCAACGCTCCTTCGCTTCAGATCTGCAGAACGTTTGTACTTCTCATTCGCCTTTTCCAATCGTTCTTGAACGATTCTATGACACTCTGTCAATCCTTCAACAAAATCAGCAGCTTTCTTAACTGTCCCCGTCGAGTGTGGTATTATCGTTAAATCCAACGGTCCTTTTGGCATACTAGAATAAACAATCTGAAATGGGCTGAATCCCGTACTACGATTCACTGCATGATTATGAGCAAACTCTGCCTGACATAACTTCATATCCCAACTCTTCAGATTATCTTTCACCAGACATCTCAAAAAATTACCCAATGATCTGTTCACAACCTCGGTCTGTCCATCCGTTTGCAGGTGATAAGCACTACTAAATTTCAATTTCGTTCCCACCATCTTCCACAAACTTAGCCAAAAATGACTTAGAAATCTAGTATCCCGATCAGAAACAATGGATTCCGGCAAACCATGTAAACGATATATCTCTTTGAAGAATAACTCAGCAACCCGGACGGCATCAGCTTTCTTCTTACAAGCGATGAAATGTGCCATCTTGGAAAATCTGTCAACCACCACATAAATGGAATCGTTACCACGCTGTGTTCTCGGTAACCCCAACACAAAGTCCATACTCACATCAACCCATGGTTTAGTTGTTACAGGTAACGGCATATATAAACCAGCATTAGTCGCAGTTCCTTTCGAAACCTGACAGATATGACATCGCTCCACAAACCTCTCCACCTCTTTCCTCAGCGATGGCCAAAAGTAAGACTGTGAAATCAACTGTAATGTACGGTCTCTCCCAACATGACCTTCTTCATGTAGCTCTTTTACAATCTTCATTCTCAAACTACAATCAGGTATGCACAATCGATTTCCTTTGAATAGAAAACCATCTACCATCAAAAACTCATCCGTCTCCCCATTCTTGACTTTATCAACAAACTTTGCAAAGTAAGGATCTTCGTCAAATAATTCTGGTAACACATCGAATCTCGTTACTTCAATCTTCATTGTTGTTAACAAATGATTCCTTCTACTCAAAGCATCCGCAACACGATTCGTCACTCCCGATTTGTGTTTCACAACAAATGTAAACTGTTGCAGATATGCAATCCATGATGCATGTCTCGCTGAAATCTTGTCTTGCCCTTGTAAATGCTTTAATGCCTCATGATCAGTGTAAAGAACAAACTCTTTCTGAAATAGATAGTGTCTCCAGTGTTTAATAGATTGCACAACAGCATAAAATTCAACATCATATGTACTGTATCTCATTTTTGCTCCTGATAACTTCTCGCTAAAGTATGCAATCGGACGTCCCCTCTGACTCAACACTCCTCCAATCCCAACCTTGGATGCATCAGTATGTAGTTCAAACACTAGCTGAAAATCTGGTAATATTAGAATTGGTGTAGACGTCAAGAGTTCTTTGATTCGATCAAAAGCAACCCCGGCTTCCTTCGTCCATGCAAACTGTTTACCCTTCATACAATCTGTAACAGGCGCCATCACACTACTAAAGTGTGGAATGAACCTTCGATAGAATGAAGCCAACCCGTGAAAACTACGAACTTCCGTTATTGTCTTAGGTTGCGGCCAATCTTTGATAGCTTCGATTTTACTTTGGTCAACCTGTATTCCTTCTTCCGACACAACATACCCAAGAAATAAAACACTCCTTGCCATAAAAACACACTTCTTTGTAGCAGCATAGAATTGTTCTTCACGAAGAATAATTAGCACTTTCTTCAAATGCTGAACATGCTCTTCTGTACTAGCACTGTAGATCAGAATATCGTCAAAGTAAACCACCACAAATTTCCCAATGTATGGCTTGAAAATCTGGTTCATCACCCTCATGAATGTACTTGGTGCATTCGATAGACCAAACGGCATTACCAGCCATTCATACAATCCTTCCCTTGTCTTGAACGCTGTCTTCCATTCGTCCCCTGGTCTAATGCGAATCTGATGATAACCGCTTTTCAAGTCAATCTTAGAAAAGATTACGGACCCACTGATTTGATCCAATAAATCATCAAGCCTCGGCATCGGAAATCTGTATCTGACTGTGATCTTATTCAATGCTCTACTATCTGTGCACATCCTCCATGTTCCATCCTTTTTGGGTACCAATAAAGCTGGTACAGCACAAGCACTTAAACTCTCCTGCACACGCCCCTGTTCAAGCAATTCTTCCACTTGCCTCCTCAATTCTTCATGTTCCTTTGGACTCATTCGATAATGTGGTCTGTGTGGCAACACAGCACCTGGAACAAGATCTATCTGATGTTGTATATCCCTCAACGGTGGCAACTCCGTTGGTAACTCCTCTGGAAATACATCGTCAAATTCTTTCAAAACTGGCTTCGCTTCTTCCGGAATTTCAACCTCTTCACTGCTCTCTCGCCCAATCAACAAAAACACTTCAGGCTCCTCCTCTACTTCCTTCACAAACTCCTTCAAAGATAACAAAGTTTTAAGCTCTTCAATCTCCTCCAACTTATTTTCCTCCTGTTGTCGCTTCTTTGGAACTAGAGTAATCTTTGTGCCTTCAAACATGAACTGTAACTGTTGGTACGCCCATCATGTTGCACCGCCCTATCATACTGCCACGGTCTCCCCAGCAACAAATGACAGACATCCATATCTACCACATCGCACCAGATTTCATCCTTGTATTTCTTTCCAATTGAAAACTTCACACAAGCCCTTCGTCCAACCTTCACCTCCCCGCCTTTCCTCAACCAAGCTAGCTTGTACGGTTTCGGATGTTTCTCAGTCTTCAACGCCAACTTCCTCACAACTTCTGAAGAAATTATATTATCACAGCTTCCAGCATCAATAACAAATTTGCAAACCTTCCCCAGAATGGTACATGTTGACTGAAAAATATTGCTCCTTAACCAACTACAATCCTCCTCTTGCTTTGGTGTTAAACAGGACCTCTTCATCATTAGATTATAACCTTCGTCTCCCGACACTTCTTCTTCCTCCTCATCAGGTGGTGAATTGGAACATTCAACTTCTTCATCCTCAGCCTCTGCTATCATAGCTCTCTTCTTCGGCTTTGGACATTCGCTACTTTTGTGGCCCATTTCTTGGCAATTATAACACTTGAAACCATTATTGACTTTCGCCTTCCCAACCTCATTCACAACTGGTTTTGCAACAACTTTTGAAACATTAGAACTTCCACTAACACCCTTCACTTGATTATTGGAATTTGTAAACACACCACCTCCTCGTCGTCCCTGTTTCTCCCAAGCCAACGCTTTCTGATGTGCTTCCGCTACAGATCTGGGATCAAACATGTTAACCATATCCTGAATCTGCATTCGCAATCCCCCAATGAATCTAGATGTCAGCTGCTCTTCCGTTTCCATAATATCATTCCTCGCAATAAGCTGATAAAATTCATCTGCGTAATCATTAACATTCTTTGTGCCCTGCCTCAAATTCTGCAAACGTTGATACATCAAAGATTGATAATTGTAAGGTAAGAACGTTGCTTTCATCAATTTCTTCATCTTCTCCCAAGATTCAACTTTTGACTTTCCCATCCGTTCACATGTAAGTTTGGTTTGCTGCCACCATGCCAAAGCTCTACCCCTCAACCTCGTAGCAACCAACTTCACTCTACGATGTTCTGGAACTTCTTTGAAGTCAAAAATCTCTTCAACATTAGCCACCCAATCTAGAAACTCCTCCGCTTGCATACCACCTTTGAATTCAGGAATTTCAGTCTTCATCCCCGACTCCCACTTGTGATCATACTCAGAGTAATTTCTTCCTTGTCCTCATCCTTGTCCTCGAACACTACCACCATCATACTCCTCTTCAAAATCAGATGTATATCGTTGTCTATCTCGTCCACCCACATCTCTACTACCATCACGTCTTCCACCATGCCTTTGATCATCATCAACACTTCTGTCTCGATTGGACTGTGGCGAGACTCTACTTCCCCTATGGTTAGATTCAGGTGAGACCCTTCTCCGATTCTGATTCATCTCTAACATCATCATCTCTAATCGTCCAATCCCTTCATTAAGCTTTTCACTAAAGTTTTCATTGATTCTTTGCTCCATCTCATCAGCTTCTTCTCTTCGATACAAAGCTTCAACGTTTTGGTGACGATTAGCTCTTCTCGGCGGCATGATTTGAAACTTTACAAATTCTCCAATTCTCGGCTTTGACTTTCAAAGTGATGTACACGGCCTTCCTTGCTTCCCTTAGCTCGGCCGAAGCTCTAACTTGCCCACTTCAAATTCAAACACAATTCGAACTTAGATCCAAAGTGAAATGGATCGAAAAATTCCCCTTTGTTGCAATTTGCGATGAACACGATGAACAACAACTTCAAACTTCAAACAAATCGGCTCCAAGACTCGATTTAGCTATGATTGGCTAAAACAAGCTCTGATACCAAAACTGACGCAGCGGATTAATCAAAACAATGTCGATCGATGAGAGTAGCAATCGATGGATTGGAGGATACTGAAAATACCCGAATTCGTTGATCCGAAGATACCGAATTCTAGCTATCCCGAACTCGTTGATCGCGCACGATACCGGGTTCAAAGATCTGCGATTCTTCACACGTTGATCTAGCGCACTAGATTCCGTGAATCGGCTTCTGCAATCGTTGAATCGAGCGCACTCGATTATCCGAAAGAGGAGATAGGAGATTACACTCAACTACTAATTTGGCGAAAGCACAAAGCTAACAAAACAAGAGTTTTATTTCAAATCAACTAAACTATTACAAATGAACACACATGTCTATTTATAGGCTACAACTCAATACAACAGAAATTACAGAAATTTGTACAACACTTAGGTCGTCCACGACCTAAAGCATCTCGACCTAAAAAACATCACGACTTACGACTTACTATAGGTCGTTAACGACCTAACAGACCCTTATTACAATAACATAAGTACATACAACACAACACTCAACACATAGGTCGGAAACGGCCTAACTCTCTTTCAACATCTTCAGATTGAACTGCGGCTTCAGGTTCTTCAAGCGACCTAAAAAGTAGCGACTTAAGAAAATAGGCTTCAGCGACTTAGAGTTTCTCGCGACCTAAGAAAGTGGCGACTTAAGAAAATAGGCTTCAGCGACTTAGAGTTGCTCGCGACCTAAGAAAGTGGCGACTTAAGAAAATAGGCTTCAGCGACTTAGAGTTTCTCGCGACCTAACTTAGGTCGTAGGTCGTTCTCGCGACCTAACTTCGCGTGTCTCATCTTCCAGCGACCTAACATAGGTCGACTTATATCTTCGCGACATAAAGTAGGTTGTAACTCAACCTCGCGACCTAAGGACAAAGCATCTTCACGCGACCTAACTAGGTCGTAGGTCGTAGAACGACTTAACTTAGGTCGTGAGCGACCTAAAACTCCTTCCTCTGAACAACTCCGCGTGCATCCTTTGTCAGATCGTACGCGACCTACCATAGGTCGTTGGTTCCCTTCTTCCGCATAACTTGCTTCATCGCCCTGCTCTTGTACCTTGTTGACTCGTGAGCGACCCAAAGCTTCTCCGTTAAGTCTTGGGCAACTTAAGACTTGTAATTTTGTAGCTCGTGCTGCATCAAATTAGTTTGTCCCTCTTTCAATTTAGCTTTGATCTTACACGACTGTTCATTAACTTCACTAATTCCATCCTCACTCTTTTGCTTCTCCTATGCTTCTCTCTTTCAAGCCGAAGTGCAGCATTCAAAGAAGTAATATCTTCTTCCTTGACATCCAAAGCAAGTCTCAACTTGCATTCAATCTACATTCTATCAGTCAACTCTCTGTCCTTTTACACTATCATGAGCTCCGTTTCTCGAAGCCTGTTATGAATCCGATCTCTGGTTTCAAGCAAACCCGTAGGCAGTTTTTGGCGATCGCAGGTGTTGTCTACAATGGTATTATCATCTTCCGTTTCTTCTTGCAAGAACTTCAAGCACCAATCTAACTGCAGTATAGCCAACTCGCAGAAGCGAGATTTTTCGTTCAGCCTGACTAGAAGTTTGAGCAGCTTTTTTGATGTACGCTCTCCATAGTAGAGTTTGCAACGCCCATCATTATTGAATCAGCTAACTTTCCTGATACCCTAAGTCTGCCATTTAAACCCTTGAATAGTTCGTCCATCTTTAATTTCGGTCTTAACTACTTTTATAAAAATTTATAGTAGAATGCAATGATTTCCGTTATAAGAGCCTGAGGTTTCTGTTAAGCTAAATATTGAATGAAGAAAAAATTGCTAACATAATCTAGTCAGATAGACATAAGTGTAGTGATAGAGAATTGCAAAACGATGAATAGAATTTGAGGAAGAAACCTGGTATTTTGCAGATAGCGGAGGAACGCTTCGGTTTTTAGGAGTTAGATTGGCAAATAAACTGAAGAGGAAGGGTTGCGAAGGAGGAAGGGGTATGAAGGAAGAATGGGTTGAATGGAGGGAATAGAGATTTCAATGATTTAGGGACGAATGGTTTTAGGCTTACGAATTTAGGGGTTTGATTTCTATTATGAAGCGGTAATGTGAAGCGGGATGATAAAAAAAAGAAAGCGGAAAGTAAATTTTGTTGACCGCTAAATAAATGAATACGTATTTGCAATAGGTATTTGCTACGGTTATGAAAATAACAATCGCAAATAACAATGTATTTGCTACGGTTATAGACAAAAAACATCGCAAATTGCTTTTATTAAATTTTCTTCTGTTTCTCATAGACCAACTACTACGGTTTTTAAGAAGAACCATCGCATATTATACTATTTGCTACTGTTTTTACCTAAACCGTCAAAAATAAGGCGATGCAACTGACAGATTGTGTCCTGGTGGTTGGATATTATTTGTAAGTGGGATGAAAGTTTATGGAAGCAAAGGCTAGTCGACATTTTTTGTTCCATAAGTAAAATTATAGTTGCCCGACAAATAGGTACACATTTATGGTATTGTTTGGATTGATGATTTTATGACCAGTCGTTTGGCTTTTGTTTTCTTTTGGTTGATTTGGGCCTATAGCAGCAGTTTATAGTTTTTCCGGCTCGAGCCGTGCAAAGGAGACGCTGCCGAAATTTTTTGTAATTTTAAAAACATAGAAAATTTACAATCTAATTCATCTAATTGATTTTGAAAAGCTAATGGGTTTAGAGATATTTTTCTTACCTTAGTAATTTCGAGGACAAAATTCTTTTAAGGGGGAAAGAATGTAACGACCCGGAATTTTGGACATTTGGGTTTGAAATATTTAATTAATTTTAAATATTGAAAAATTAGTTTTATAAGTCAAACAGCTTAAATTTCAAGTAAAATGGTTATTTAAATATTGGAATAGTGATTTAAACATCGAAATTATTTTAAAGATTGAATCTTGAATTTAATTTGAATAAATGGATTTCAAAAGCTTATTTAAATTCAATTTAAATAATAAATGGTTAGTGTAAATTTTTTAATTTAGAATTAAAAGTGATTAAATTGGTTTAATAATTATTTGTTTTAATTAACGTGTGAAATTATCATTCCGGTGCACTATCTCTGATTTTCACGAAACCAGTGCCATTGGATCCATAATAATAAATTGTTGTATACTGGTGAGTTTCGTGATGATCAGACTTATTTTGTAGTCGTGCAAGCTCGAAACACGTAGGAATTAGTTATAGGAATTTAATATAATATAATTTGATTTTGAAAGCTGACTTCTATATATGATGGAATTAGGGCCCGATACTAGTTCCATTGTTCGGAATAGGGGTATTTAGTATAGAACAACAAGCGGCATGCCTCGTTTGAAGTTCAAGATTTTTAGGGATGAATAGTGTTTGAAAATTATATATATAAGGCTCTCACTTTTCTTTTATTTTGCAAAACAAAGCCCTACCCACCATTTTATACGCCATCATCTTACGGTTGTTGTTGATTAGAGCCACTAGAGGCTGATTTGGGCGACGACTCCAACTAGAGAAAGGTGCGGCTAGGTGAGATGATGGCAACGACCGGTTGGATTATCGAATAGTGGCTCACCGTGGTGTGGATCTAGTTTTGAATGTAGGCGATTAAAGTGGGTTGATCTTGTCATCGATGACTCGAGAGGTGGTGAAGTCGGTGCTACAGGGGTCGGCTTGGGCAAGGGAGATGGCGACATGGATGAGCGGCATGAAATCGCCTTTAGCGGCGGCAGTGATTGGAGGAAGTCGCGGCGTTAGGGTTGAGAATGTCGACCTAGGTTGTTAAATGATGGAAAGAAGGTGATTAGGTTAAATTATAATTAATTTAAGTTAATTAAAATATTAAATAATCTCAAACGATCTAATATTCTTGCCTTGTCCATACGAGGTTGGATCTGGTAGTAGTCAGTTGTGTTGGACTCGTAGCGATGATATCTACGTCGTAGAATTGGATAGGTTGGATTTGGAACTTGTAGAATTTGTGCTAAAATCGAACGCCCGTTCGGTTTTACTTCAAACCGTAACGCTTTGGCGATAACTAGAATTTTGGTGAGTTAACTCACCTCTCTAACCCACTTGTATTTTATATAAGTGTGGATATTTTTGTTAATGCACGTTTATTGCTTATTTGGATGATTTACTGCTTTATCAGTTGGTTTGGATTTATTCCCGCCCTTGGAGCGAATGACCTATGTACTCGCCTAGTAGTGGATGACACATATTATATGGTTATATATTATATGCGATGCAGGGAGACAGGTTAGGGGGATGCAACGGGATTCCTCACCCCTATTGATTTAACTTTTCATATATATTATTATATATGATTTGTTGGATGCCATATTTGATGACATGGACATGATTTCACTTATTTAGTGCAATGGTACTAATTGGCCTTATTTTTAGTATTTTGAAATACTATAAAATAACGATTTTGAATTGAAATAATTTTTAAGGTGATATCTTGAAATAATACATGTTTTAATAATTATTTATAAATTATTAAAAGAATGAGTTTACTGAAATGAAATAAAAACATGATTTTTGGAAAATTTATCTAACTATTTTGTGAAGTATTTTTAAATAGAGATTTTTAAATTGTATTATAAAATTTTTAAAACTCAATAAATAAGTCCATCTTTTATTATAAAGGAAATACAATTTTTAAGATGATAGAAATAGTTTGAAACAAAATATTTCTAAAATGGTTTATATAAAATATTTATAAAAGTATTATTTTATAACTAAAGTAATAGATTTATAAACGGTGTTTTATAAATATTAAAAATGGATTTGTAATTGATACTTGGTAAATAGATTTATAAATGAGATTTTATAAATAAATGAAATTTATAAAGGAATAAATTAATAAATAAAATTTTATAAATAAAGAGATTTTATAAAGAGAAGTTTTATAAAATAGAAAGGAGATTCATAGACATAATTTTATAAATATGAAAATGATTTATTTTGAGATTTGAATATGGATTTTTATAGAGGAAATACATTCACATTTTAAAAGTTAAAATAATCCTTTAAAGGAATGTTTTCGAAGTGATATTTTTAAATGGGGCTAAATGGTTTTAAAAAGTGATTTAAAATGTACTAAGTGACGAACACATAGATTTCAACATTTATTGTTTTGATAGATGTTTTCATGAAAGTGAGGAAGTTAGAGACTATAACACTGTTGTTATAGTAAGTGATTTCTAAAAGGAAGTGTTTTATATAGTATACGGCATTTATATAAATATAAATAGTCGAATTCCTATACTATTGTTTTGGGTTGTCATGACGATGTTTTACGCAACATTCATTTTAACCCAATAAAATGTGTCTTGGCATTCCATTATGAAATACACAAATTGGTTCCTATGATCGTACTAAAGGCTTGGTGGTATAGAAAGCATCGCTTCTTGTACTTCACACACGTCCTGAGGCGTATGAACTCGAGAGTTGCACGATTATAGAAGTTAATATAGCGTGTCTCCAAAATGGTAGTGTTAGTAAATATAGTTATTACGGATTTAGGTATATAGGGATATTTTCTAAGTGTTGAAAATGAAATAGTTTGTGAATATACTTATACTGTTGAGATAAGTATATGGAAATGTAATAAAAAATGTCGAAGATTAAAATGGTTTTGAGAATATATCCTTTTAAAGATATATTGATACAAATATTTGGAATGTGATTTAATTAAAAACGATTAATTAAACAGGCCTAGTGACTGATTGTGTGCTAGATTGCATTTTTGTCATATTTAGTTCCTTGACTTGATGTGGGAACTTGTAACGACTCAAAATTTTCGACCCTTGAAAATTGATACTAATACATCCACGGTATTGCGTGCCAATCGAATACTGGAAACCCGATCGTTAAGGGAAAAGAAGAAAGAGAAAAGAAAGAAGAGAAAAAGAAACTAACAACACAAAATCTCACAATGTAATGAATAATCTATAATATACAACAAATCTTTACACAAACAAGAAATATAATATACTTACATTAATCATAGTATACTAACATATTTCAACCCGGACAATTATAACAACATGTCCTCGCAATTACTGATAAATACAATAATGAATGCAGCGGAATAGTAACCATGTACGTGATTATGTCTCTAGACCTCTAGCTCGTCTCCTGAAACTCCAAGCATCCAAACTAAATCTGTAATATGCTCGGTCTAACCCGAGCATTATAATAAAATAACACCCGAGCCAGTCTAGAAAATAGCGTGAGAAAACACACCCAACTGCATTTTAAAGTTATAGAAAACCTTTGAAATTTAAAGTATCTCGTAATACCACGCCGCACATAAACACAGATGGGTTTTTACATTACGATAACCAAAACAGTTTCTACAGAAATCCATTTATATTATAATAATGTCTAGGGATCAATGTAAAACATGAATATAGCTGAAATGCTTGCATCTCACGTTTCAGCATAGTTGTGCACAACTAAGTCCGTACGGCGCTTATTAGAGAATGGATTCCATACAATGACTGGGCTACTTGGGTACCATCCGTCATGGGGCATCTCTAGATAAAATAACACAGAGGACCTCGCCAGGATCTCCTGCCAAAATAGGATCGGTCTACTACTTGACTAGTAGTACCGAATATGATCACCCCTCCGTTAATGGGCCCCGAAGCATACAAATAAGAGATAATATCGACTATGTATAGGGATGATCATACCCTACTTAGGAGCGACTTACTTACCCCTGCTGCATCTCCTCTGTTTTAGTCATTCTCGGTTGATGAGGCTTGAGGCTACGTTTTACCTTTTATATAGCACTCTCCACTTAGAATTCTAATATGCCTTCCAAGCAACAATGCAATGCCAACATTCATCCATACAAGTTCGTTCTTGGACTGAATGAAACACTTGAGAGCTCCATCTTTAATTCCGTCATCTTTAAGATGTCTTCACTTTACAACGCTTGAGCTGGATCAAAGTTGTTACTCAGAAAATTCACCTTCGGATTAAGCCATAAGTCCTCAAACAAAGGATAGAAAGAAAAGGATCTGGATCAGACCTTCCGAAGAGAACAAAGGGATGCAGTCAATAATATGAAGCGGCTCAAGACCATTCATGGAGGAAGTAGAGTGTCATTCTACAATGTTCAAGAGGTCCAAACCATCCGGAGTAGGCAAAAAGCGGAAGCAAGAACATATGACCTTACGGCAACCTTTTCGAAAGCGTAATAATCCTTTCAGGCCGAATAATACACCTACAAGACGCCTTCCAATGATACCGAAAGGTTTAGGTAAAAGCAGTGTTCATAAGTCAACAGAAAACAACCTTCCGCCATCATTCAGGGAAAACGCAACTTTCGGCAGTAGTTAAGTAAGGAAAAGCAACCTTCCAATGAAGCCAAAGGGTTTACAAAGGCTATAAACCTTCTGGTGCCTTCGAAAGGTTCACATGCTGTGCATATAACAAACCTTCCGGTAAAGGCAACAGGTTCCTAAAATAAGTGAAGGGAAGACCCTTCAGCAGCATTCAACAGACCATGATGATATACAATAAACAAACCTTCCGACAATAATGAGAGACCTGCAACCGTGTACAAGGAACAATCTTCCGGCAAGACCAAAAGGTTTGCAACTGCATACAAGAGGCGACCTTCCGTATAGGACGAAGGCATAAGGTCGGAGGGAGTGCCACCTACGTCTATAAATAAAGCCCAAGGAGTCCTGTTTTAGGGGACTTTTTTTTTCATTCGAGAAACTCGTAACTTCTTGGTCATAATTCTATTACCCTAATTGGGGATCTAATTTGGGAAATTCAATAAAAGTGAAGTCTTATTATGGATGGCAAGGGAAGTCTTCTGATGCTGTGAATCGTTCTATTAATTACTTATCTCTTTGCTGTTATATCACCGATTTACTGGATCAGTTCCTCCGAAAGGCTCAGGCCGGTAAGTCTGAAGATCAGTTAATTGAAGCTATCATCTCAAGCTATGAAAGATATTGAGTTTTCTATTTATTCCCTTCGATAGGGCCGATAGCCAATTTGGAATGATATAAGTAATAATCTTCCGAAGTTACTGGCATTGCAGTTGGAATTCTTCAACTAAAGTTAATAGATACTTATATTCTAGTAGTAATCAACCAACCGCAGTTATTAACCAATCAATCAAGCCCTTAGGGATAGTTTAATGCAGAAGTGTGCAGCTTGATCCAGCAGCTAGAATTCTAGTACCTATCGGCCATGTTAAGACCAACTTCCTAGAAGTGTTAAAACCTTTCGACAAGGTCAAAGGTTCTCACATACCGCCCATGATCCTTTTCTTTACCATATTGCCAAGGAAACCAATCACTCAAACCTTTCAAAATTGCTAGAGTACAAATTTAAAAGAGAATATTTGGTTAATTTTTATTTGTGTTATAAAGAAAAAGCTTCACGAAGGTTCAAAACAAGCCTACCCCTGGTAATAAACCTTCCGTTCGAAAGGTTAAACCTTTCGCCTGCATTGTACTGTTCAAATTAATGTTCCCTTCTACTTAATCAACCTCCTCTCTACTATCGAAGCACTGTTTGGGGTGTTGACCAAAAATCTGGTTAACATTTTTAGTGCTAGAAAGAGGGCTCGAACCTCTGACTTGTTTGATTTCTCGACACTACAATTCTCCGATTCTCATCGAACTAGATTCACATCAAAGTCATTTATCACTGAATAAATCATGGCTAGAAGACTCAAGATATCTAAGCAAGGGTATTCTGAACCACATCTTACAAAGCTTACTTACATAAACACCAAAGACTCTAGTCAATATGAGGAGCAAAGGTTAAGGCTTGAAGCCTTAAGGATTATAAACAAAAGGAAGGCAGAATCTTATGATCCTGAAAAATGGAGCTTGAACCCCTTTCATGTGGGACCAACCCCATTTTTGCTCTTGGGAAAAGAGTAAATGGAAGTGACAACATTTTCAACCAAATGAGAAAAACCATCCAGTCATATTCCCAAGGAACTATCTTTAAAAAGGAAATGATAAAGGATTATGATAACTTCATGAACAAATGGAGTAAGATCATAAATGAGACCTGCCACCCAAGGGAAAGCTATGAGCATCCAAGAAAATCCGCAGCTGAAGAAATGAGATGGATAAAAGAGCTTCCCAATGGGAATATAAGAATTACCAAGGAGTTTTCAACTGAAACCTTGAGATTGGTAGGAAAGCCTTTAGAGGAAAACCAATGGGCCATGAAAGGAAAGTCTATCCCTCAAGAAGAAGTATTCGAACTAGGCTACAAGAGAATTAGATGCTAGTCAGAGATGGCTCAAAAATCGGTACTTCTTGGAGAATACAATCTTACAGCGTCAATCGAGGACATCTCTATTAAAACCAAAGAGGAACTGAACTATTGGCCTTCACAAAAGAAAAAAACCAGGGTTTGAGAGAAGGTCTAAAGGAGCATATTGCAATTTCCATCTCATGAACGGACATGATACTAACCAATGCAAAGTACTTGGGAAAATGGTCCTACACTTTCTACAACAAGGAAAGCTAAAACAATTTGTAAGGGACTAGTCAAGCCATGAAATAAAAACTTTATTTTCAAAATAAGAAAAGTCTACATGATCGGGAGAGGAGTCCTCCTTAAACTTGGACTACCTAAAAGGTAGGCTACAAATGATGGTAGAAAGCCCTTGGTCACGCCAAGATGGCCAGGTCAAGGCACCTCCTGGAGGGAAGGCGTAAGCCTTTATCCGCGCCAACCATAAATGGATAGGTTAAAGCGGCACAAGCCCTTATCTGCGTCAAGCTATGGCCAGGATAAGGCACCTCCTGGAGGGAGGACGGGTAATCCCTTGGTCCCGCCACACTATGGCCTGACCAAGGTTCCGAACAAGCTCTTAACCGCGTCACGCTATGACCAGGTTAAGGCGCCTTCTGGAGGGAGGTCGGGTAAGTCCTCGGGCCCTGCTTCAGAATAAGCTAGCCGAGCGTACTGGAAACCCGGATGAAATGTCCGGTGGACTAAGAAAAGTCCATGCCTGATGAAGGCTCTGCCAGAAATCGACATCACTTAAAATAGCAACCACCAAAGAGGTCGGTATATTCAAAGATGACTAACAGCCTGAAATAGGCTCTGCTTAAATAAGCACAAAATCGAAAAAAAGTGTCCCCGCCTGAAATAGGCCAAAAGCAAATGACAAACGAACAAAGAAAACTTGGGCCCGAGAAAGCAAAAGCATGTAAGACATCTTCAAAGCCTAAGGATGGCATATTCAATGGACAAAATCAGAGAGAGTTCTTGGATTTCTGCCAGAAATGGTATTTTGGTCTTCTTCTATTAATTGCCAAAAATGGTATTCTGGTCTTCTATTATTAATTGCCAGGAATGGTATCCTGGTCTTCTACTATTAACTTTCAGAAACAGTATCTTGGTTTTCTATTATTATATTCCGAAAATGGATTTCGGGACTTCTATCATTAATATCTAAAATGATGCTCTGAACTGCTGCTATCAAATGTCAGCAAAGAATATAATAATAGAAAACCTTAACCTACCCGAGGTGGTCTATTGAACTTCCATTATTGATGTAGAATTGGATTACTGGCCTTCTATCACTCATTATTAGGATGTACACTCCCGTTCTTCTAATACTTGTTACCAGAAATGATACTATGGTCTTTCATCATTTGTTATCGAAGAATAATATTCTGATCTCCTAATATGAAAATTCTGACAGTGACATTTTAGTCTTCTATCACCTATTACCAAGAATGGTAGTTCCGTCTTCTATTGCTCATTGCCAGGCTAAAACTCTAGTCCTTCATTATTAACTGCCAAATATGGGTGAATTTCTGGTCTTTTATTAATCATCCAGTGTTGTATAAGAAATTTTGGACCTCTGATACTTAATTACCACGTACGGCTTTCCGGACTTTCGCTGTTTATTCTAGATTAAAGATCCCAGTCTCTTACCAGCAAATATAAGTTTCTATCCTTATGTCGTTCATCATGGGAAATAACACTGATATACCAAAGAACGACTGCCGTATTATTTTAATATTTCTTAATACTCGAGTCTGGGTCCGATGACATCTTGTAAGAGTCTATCATTAATACCAAAAGGATTGGATCCAATGCTACTGATTATTGAAAGCCCTGATCTGGATATGAAATCTTTGGACTTCTACTCAAATAATTTGACCCAAGTCAAAGAATATCCTTGGGAAAAGACTACTGCCAAAAGAATCTTCTAAAGGATACTTCAAGCCTTTTTATTCTCAGATTCCCTCGATAACGAGGAATAAATCCAAAAATTACCATATCAAGATCTCAGTCATAAATGTCCCCTTAGGGTATTTATTGAATAAATGTTGGATTTCGATAATTAAGTGCAGCTCAGAATTAACTATTTCCAGGAATGCCGAGCAAGTGAAAGGAGCTAAGTCTACAATCATCCCCTGTTATAGGAAAAGATGAGACCTTAACATTTTGAATGAATTCCTTTTTATATAATTGCCACAATGATTTGCTAATCTAGGCAAATGATGCCTTTCAGGTTTGTTTGTCAATTTCTAGCTAACACTTAAGAAATACCATGTGCTACATGTTTCGCGGAAAAGTCAGAATGGCAGGGGATTCAGATTCACTCAATCAAGAGAAAAGTTATCGACTAAAGCGAAAAGCGAAAAAGCATATCAATCCTCGAGGAGAATGTCTGAATCAGAGACAAACAAGGTGGAATGAAAAGCAGCAAAACAGGTAGTATTTACATATTATAAACATCACATTACGTTATGCAACATTTTGTTATTAGGGTATGGAGAATATATCGTATGTATTAAGATACTTATGATTTGGTTAACCTTTCATGTGAAACTAGTAGACATCATGAGATTGGCACTCTAAATAAGATTACCAATTACGAGTTCTAAAGATTTGTGGTACCAAGCTAACTTTTGAATTCTTATTTTCAAGACGAACGCTCCAAGTTGAAAATTAGTACAAGAGCCATTTACTCTATAATTCTCTATACTAAGTCATTTTTGAAGAAGGTTTTCCTCTATTAGGCATGTCTACTAGATGGGTCACTTTAGGCAACTTGAGCTAAGAGACAGATGATCTGGGAAACATAGTACAAACTAGCCAAATATAAGACGAGGATAACTACATGTCGCATGTTCATAATCGTCCCTTCGGTTTATATAAAATGGACCTAAGGGAAAATTTGAAAGCAAGCTTATACCGATAAAACCTGAACCATTCTAATAATAATAATATGTCGAAACGATCTGTTCATCTCTCTCCTTCTCTCCCTTCCAATTTTCGTTATATAGGCATTTATTTCTAAAAAAACAACAAAACAAGAGAAAAAATAATCAATGTCCGCTTGCAACCTCCATCAGATTCATCTCGATTTCATCAATGCGGAAGCACCCCATTGTTGTTGTTGCTTTGCATTAAGCATATTAAACCTTCCGCAAGAAGCGGAAGAGGTTGCTAGCGCCACTACAACAAAAATACCCTATTACAATGCCCTTTTTACAACGGGACCCTATTACAATGCCCTTTTTACAACGGGCATTGGTTGCCCATTGTAATAGAAGGCTATTACAACGGTCCATTCAGGCCCGTTGTAAAAGATGCCATATACAATGCCCTTTTTACAACGGGCGTTGGTTGTCCGTTGTAATAGATGGATATTACAACGGTCCATTCAAGCCCGTTGTAATAGATGCCAACTTTACAACGGTCACAAAATGCCCGTTGTAAAAGGTGACAATTTTACAACGCATACGCCCGTTGCAAAATAAACTATCCATGGACTTTTCAAGAAAAACGCTTGGAAGTCGTATAACTTACATTTTCCTCTCCCTCCTCCCACACACAAATAATATGTTCTTCTAAACAAAACTCAGAATCTCTTCTTCCCAAATCCCTGTCAGGGAAAATAACCCATAAAAATCGAAACAGAAACCCTAAAAGATACCATCCATGGATCCAAAAACCTCATCATCTCCTTCGTCATCTCCATCGACGTCATTCTCAACTCTTCCTCCATTGACCCCAAATCCAAACCCTAGTTTCCCGATCCAAAACCCAACAACTTTCGTCCAAGCAGACACCCAAAACTCACATATTAATAACGATTCACATCCCACTACTTTTCCCCATCGCATCCAATACTCATCGCCATGGGCTTCTTCCGCAGCTGCATCTGCTGCCACAGACCATCCGACGAAGTTGAGCACCAGTGGGATCCACCGTAGGTCATCGACGGCGACTCCGTCAGTTCAGGCACGGTGCGTGTGTTCAAGTGGTCGGAGGTGGAGAAGATGACGGGAGAGTTCACGGCATTGGCGGTCATCGGAGAGGGTGGATTCAGCACAGTCTACATCGGGCGGTTACCGGAATCAAAGGGGGAGGTGACTGTACCCGGTGCGTTTAAGGTGCAGCATAGCAGCGAGAGATTGTACCTTGCTTTCTTGCAGGAAAGAGACATTTTGTTGCGGGTGGAGCATCCAAATGTCATTAGGTTGATTGGCTATTCCGATGACCATGGTCAGTTTTATTTAATGTTAATTTTTTACATAAAAGACACTGAAAGTTTCTTGTTTTCTAAATTCAAAATCAAATTTGCAGAGCATGGAGTACTGATATTCGAGTACATTTCAAACGGAACCCTTCCCGACAAACTCCATCCAACCCTAAAATCAACGCCGCCGCTCTCATGGCCCCACCGCATGTCGATACTATACAAAATCGCCACGGCCGTCGATTACCTTCACGACGGATGCGAACTTCAGATTGTTCATGGTGACATTACCGCTTCGAATATTCTTCTGGATTCCGATTTGAACCCAAAGCTCTGTGATTTCGGGTCCGCTCGCATGGGATTTTCCGCTGCAGTTGTACCTGCATCGTCCGGTCACTTGACCGGATCTCCGGGTTACGCCGACCCACATTATTTGAGAACTGGGATTATCTCGAAGAAGAGTAATGTGTACAGTTTTGGTGTATTGGTGTACGAGATGGTAAGTGGATTGTGGGCCGTTGGAAAAAAGGATCTGAACATAAAAGAACTGGTGGAGAATGATGGCCATGATTTGGGTTACAAAGACATCACTGAATAATAGATTAGTAAGTTTTACTTATTTTATCCCTCTTATATAGATTGTTCTAGATTAAGATGATTCGCTAATGCTATTTTTTTTATATGATTAGGAATCAGCTACCTAGCCATGAAAAAATCATCAATTAAAACCATTTTTAATCTTGATGCCAAATGTGGAGTTATGAACCTTTGGAAATTGGTTTTTTTTGGTTGAGAAATGAACATAATAGATATTCTATATTTTTTATAGTAGAATCACCTTTGACGACTTTCATCTTGCTCATGAATGCACAAAAATATGCAGGCTCATCTACTCACCTTAAAGATTTGAAATATGATAATTTGACAAAATGCCTCGAAGTATTTGGCCTGTTATTTATTGTTGTATTGTTTGGAAATATGAAGGCGTATTGTGTCTTCTTTGATGTAACATGTTATTTTTTGCTTTTCATAGATGGTCATTCTTTTGTCCTAGTTTTACATCAGTGCAAGTAATATGATAGGAAGCAGCTGAGATGAACAGAAGGTCATTCAAGTATGCATGGGTGCTGGAAAAACTTAAGGTTGAACATGAAAGGGTTATCACCGTTGATATTGCATTATGGAAGTTCAAAACGACCAAGTACTACTACACTGTCATTGATGCTCCTGGACATCTTGACTTCATCAAGAACATGACTACTAGAACTTCCCAGGCTGATTGTGTTGTTCTCATCATTGGTTCCACTACGGGTGGTTTTGAAGTTGGTATTTCTAAGGATGCTCTGCTGCCTTTAACTCTTGGAGTGAAGCAAATGATCTGTTGCTATAACAAGGTATATTATCTTCTATGTGATTTCTTAATTCTTTTAGTTTGTCTTCGTTGATGGATGAAACCTCAGTATAGAGATTTTAATAATTGACTAATACAAAACTTCAGCTATATATTATATATGATTATCAGTGAGAATTGTATGGACTGCTTATTTACACTAACAAAAGTATGAATAGGTTGAATGCTAATAGAATACTGCTCGCACACTAATAGAAATTAATGGACAATGAACTTCTTCCCCTGCCTAATCCTTTTGAGTATTCGCTGGTTTATTTGATATGCATAATTGTTGGATTTATTGTCGAGTGGTAGACAAGTAAATAATTTTCCTTTAAAGTTTAGCATTGAAACCATTTCACTATAACTATAAATATGTTTATAGTTATATAACTAAACATGTATACTTATAAGATGGAATAACTCGACAAATAATACCAACTTGTATTGGCTGTAAGAACACTTTTATCGTAGTTTTAAATGAATGTGAATGTTTTATTGTTAATGCTTCAATGCTTAAGGGATCATTATACCAAAATGTCACAAAATAACCTAGGTAAAATGTCCGTTTATAACATTTCAACTTTTATTCACCTTTTATTTTAGACCATTTAAAAGTCAGTTTTTCTTGGATGATGTAGAAGCAAAGGTGGATGAATTGGAAGAAGCTCTGTTTGGATAGTTGCTGATACTACATCTCCTCCAGCTATTTCATACTCCAACGTTTTTATAAAAGCTCCTACAAGAAATCATCCAACAAGACATCCTGCTAAATCTACTACCGAGGTAGATAATGATCTTCTAACTGTCCAATTTGAAATTGCAATGCCAATAGGTAAAATGAATTGCACTTTTAAACTACTTCAGCAATATCAACTTTTGTCAGGAAAGCAGAAAATGACCTAGTTTTTGTAAACAATTTTCATGTTGTTCAAATATGAGATATGTCTTTGAAAGTGGTCTAAATACGTAAAAAGTACAAATTTAGGAAATGACATATTTGTGATATCTCGATTCTAAGTTTGTGACATAGAAGTGCCTTGAATAATGTGGCCAAAGAATGAAATGCAGGGTGAACTCGCTGCAGTTGTTGGTTGTCGAGGCTGAAATGAATGACAGTAGAGATGATGTGGGTTGTACTGTTGGTGAAGGAGAATATTCGGTGAATGCAAGTAAAGGTAGGATGGATATTTTGTAGCAGAGTGAATATGCAGGGACAGTGAATGGAGGAGGAGATTATATGACTATGTTATGGGTAGAGAGAAGCACTGTTGGTCAGGGAGTTGATGTAGGCTGTGTAGTTGTATAAGGGAGAAGTTAATTAAATATGGAGGAAGTGAATGACTGTGGTGGGTGGTTTGTTTGTAAATGTGAAATGGTGCAGAGAACTAGGTAGAGAATTGGGTAGAGAACTAAATTAATGAAAAATAGTGTATATTAGAACTATGTCAATGTAAACTTATCTAACTTTTTGGAATGTCTTGGAATTTTATGACTCTAGCTTTTAGTCTTTTGGAATGTGATTTTGGTTGTTTTATGATAATATTTATTACTCGTTAAATTATTCATTATTGGTATGAAGGTATGCTGCTGTAATTTTTTTTTAAAATTTGCATTTATTTTGCAACGGTCAGAAACCGTTGCAATATTCCATATTACAACGGGCATTGCCCGTTGTAAAAAGGTGTATTACAACGGACATTGCCCATTGTAAAAAGCTATATTACAACGGGCATTGCCCGTTGTAAAATATGGGTGACCTATTACAACATCGCCTATTACAACGGTCCGCTGCCCGTTGTGGAACACATATTACAACGGGCATTGCCCGTTGTAAAAAGCCTGTTTTGTTGTAGTGCGCACAATCCAGTAATGTCGTTCATCCGCAACCAAATTTTCCTAATCCACATATAAAAGCAACATACTCTATGCTTTTCGACCCGGCCACGAACACATTTTGGATGGATTTAGCCATCTGGGATGTCTCGAGAGAAAATCCTACATTAATAGCTTATCTCCATGTCAGCCAATATGGGTTGAGCCCATTGTCATCAATCCCATCGACTCAGCTCCATACCTTCCGCCTTTTCCAGGTGGGCTATAAGATAAAGAGAAGAAGTCATCTTGCTATTTTTTGGTCATCTTCGTGTTTAATTCTAGGATGTTGATGTAATAGTTCATTTTGAAAGTGTAATATGAAGTAGTATATGCATATATATATATATATATATATATATGGATATTTGGGTGTTTAGTTAAATTTCTTAAGTTATGTTATATAGTTGAAAATGTATTTAGGTATTTGTTACTTAGTCATGTGATATTTTGAAGAACAAACAAGAATCGAAAGGTTTAGGACTTTCTAATTCCAATGAAAGCTTGTTGTCGGGAGGATTAAGCATTAAGCTAATTAGACCTATCGACAATAAGGAAAATTAAAGTTGGAATACTCTTCGATCCCATCGGTAGGTGTAGTGCTCCAACTTTAATTCCTTTCAGGGAAGCAAAAAAAGAAAAAAAAGAAAAAACACTTTAGATTGCTAAAATAGAATTTGAATGGATCTCAGGTCATGTAATTAACTTGATGTAAGGAGCAGTTTTAAATCTTACAAAAATGATGATGAATGAAGGAGTAAGAAAGATAATCTAAAAGTTTTAAATCGAGTTTGGAAAATGACTTCCTTATTTGGAGGAAGGTCAAATTACTTAAAAGAACTCTTTTATCTGCACATGAAATTTATGTTTGTAGGAAAATGAAGATGAGAACTCAATGATTCTCGAAGAGGATGACTTGGAAAGTCAATTGCATCACTACACCATAGAGGGGATTTTGGCGCTGTCGTAGGCAGCGCATTTGATACGGCTACAAGCCGTATCAAATATTAATACGGCTTATAGCCGTATCTAAATTGTTTAATACGGCTTGTAGCCGTATTAAATTCCGTGCCTCTTTTCGTGGGAAAATTTTCCCCAAAATGCACACTCTCCCTCCCTTTTTTTTATTTCAGTCGACTTCATCATTTTGTCTTCAAGTTGTCACATATGCCATTAAAACGATGCCCTAATTTGATTTTGTTCTAGGTTCTTAGTTCATATTTTAACCTAGTGAATGAATTGCAGGTTGGATTAAGCTGAGTCGAATATTCTGATTGCAAGTTCAGCCGAATACAATTAAGTGTTTCCTTTCTTCAATTCGCTAGCCCAGTTGAGGAGAGCTTCTACATAGTGGGTAAACTCGGTAAGTTTTTTCTTACCCTAGTTCAGGTTCGGTTACAAAACTTTAATGCCTTGGTTTTAAAATTTTTTTTACTCCATTGTAATGTTGAGCAACTATAATTTATAATGTTATTGCTGATATACTTGAGTAAGTCCTGCTCCAAATAGTGGGTCTACTTCATTTGTTAGCTTTATGTTGTTGCCTAAGAGGCATAAACTTGGGGCTGAATGATGTGATTCATGTGTTATGTTTGTGTTTTGGGGAATAATCAAATTCAACTTGGGGCTTGTAGCCTTACTGAAACCAGGAGCTTTGATTAAAATTAAAGTTTCGAGAGTAAACTAAATGAATAAAAACTGTTCCACATATTACTGCACATGTATAAAAACAGCAAATTTCAGCATTATATCATAGTCTAACTCTATCTTATTGAACGTCGAAGATATATTGTAGACTAATTTTATCTTATTGAATGACAGAGATATTATTTGTAGACAGAAATGGTTTCATATGAGAGTTCAATGATTTTATTTTAGATGAACATGGATGTTAAAGTACGAACTTAATGGGAATAGATGTGAGACTCCTAATAATATTTGTGCAGTAAAAATTAGTTCTTCTTGCAATGATTGATCTTTCTTTAAGTGTTTAATATCTTGAAAAGATGAATTTACAATCAAATGAACTGTCACAGTCGTCCTTGAAGTAAAAATTCGTTGGTGTATTCATTATAACAAAACCAAGTGGCTTCTTCAATAAAGTTGTAGATTAACCATGTAACTTGGTAGAGGTTCAATATGATTGGATTTTTTTATCCTTGCATAATTTACAGCTTGGTGCTAATATTGTATATGGTTCTGACATTGTATATGGTTTTGATATTGTTGTATAAGTGGATAAAATTAGTGTTAATGGCGCAAGCCAAGTATCAGGAGAGGGGTAATGCATAGACATTACTCCGGTGCTATAAAATAGCGCCGTTGTAATGGAAAATTTTTTGAAAACAGTTTGGTGTAGCAAAAAATAATAATTTCTACATTAATTTTGTAAGTATAGCAAGAAACAGATATATATAAATAATAGAATATAAATTACAATACACTATAAGCAATTCAAACATTACATTATTATTGTCTAACGAACCAATATATCAAACAAACCAAATAACCAAATCAAAGCAGTTGTAGTCATTGTGATATTCAATCAAATTATAATACATTTTATTTTTTGTACCTTAGTAATGCAACAAAAGAATCATATGTCATCTCAAATGATCATGGTTTCACACTCCATACTAATCACCAACCTCACTTCTTCAACTTGCTCCTCCTTCCAATACAACTCAGTCACCATCACACTGCACATCAACTTCAATTACAACGGAATATACCCACATTTCACTTCATAAATCCAATCCACTCCACGACCAAGCAGTCAATCCACGATCAAGCACCTATCACAAACAACGCAAACAACAACCACTGCGTTCACTTACAACTTTGAAAACATAATATAAGCTTGCTCACATTTGGGGATTAACTGGTTGACGAGTAGAATTGGGAAACTCCTTTGTATGGATGAATATACAGAGAAACTTGAAAGAATTTCATATGCCAAGTGCATGATTGAAGTGAATCCTAATCAAGAATAAGTGAACAATTTACTGTTCAGTTGATGGATGGAAAAGTGCAAACGATTCAAGTAAGTTACCTATGGGAATCTGATATGTGTATATATTGTAAAAATATTAGGCACAAGACATCTGCTTGCAAGTATGAAAATGCTAAAAAATGATGAAAATAATAAAGACAATGAGGATTTAGTGAAGCAAAACGAAAAAGAAAATACAAGGAGCAAAGGAAAAAATTTCTGCTGTTAGGAAACAAAATCGGTAGAAGGTTGTGGGAAGGAAAAAATTAAATAAGGAAAAGAAAGTTTTTCATGCTAAGGAAGTAGTTATTTAATTGAATGATCCCCCATCGAATATTTAAAAGTGTAACATTGGTTCAACTGAATGTGAAGTGAGCAGCAAAAATCCCTCAAATGCATTTCCAGACCCAAAGACAGGCTTTAACAAGAAAAAATCACTTCAGTTAGCAATCAATTCCAATGCTTAGCTGAGTGTTATGAAGACTTTGAAGATACAAGAAATGTCACTTGGCAGGTCGCATAGTTAATAAAAATACAATTTTGTTGGCGTTTTGGGAGGAAATCGCATGGGGATGATTTTTGCCCAGGTTTTCCTCCCTAATTTTCTTGTTCCTCTCTCCTTTCTCTGCGTCGTTAGCTTGATTATGACGACTCTTGGCATTCATTTCTTCGTTCTTTAACGTGAAATGAAGATACAAATTCATTTATAATAATTTGCTCAGCCTTCTATTATTAAATAGCTAAGTAATTTGCTGTCTTTGATTGATTAATATCGATCCAAATTTTGGAGCAGAACAGGTTATTAACTTTATGATCATGCTTATAGCACTGGTGTTACAATATGGGATGATCCTGTGTATCTTTCCGGAAAATGGTGATTTATTCCATGTTATCCAACAGAAATAAATATCTCGTCCACAAACAAAATCGTACCGCTTGCAGAAGTTGTGATTGCCAAAAAAGATTCTTATATTATTACATTAAAGCGTACGCCTTGTTCAGTTAAAACAAAAAAAAAGTTGAAGTAAAAATTAAGGCCAATGAAATCAAACTTGGGACTTTTAGAGTACGTCCTATATATACACTCATATATATATATATATTATATTTACGTCTAATGTTCTAATATATATGATATAGGAGGGCAATATGTCTTTCAATATAGACAAAAAGTGAATAAATGAATCTGATCAAAGATCTACATACTATATAGATGGGGTGAAGAAGTTTATTAGTTTTGTTGATGAAAATGGTGGTAAGAAAGGAGTGTATTTATGCCCTTGCACTCGGTGCAAAAATATGAAGACTATCAAATTAGATGACATTCATTTTCATTTGCTTAGATGGGGTTTTATCCAATCATATACCGTATGGTATTTTCATGGGGAAAAAAAGGTAGAGAAGGAAAAACAACAACCAGTTAGTCATGCCACAAGTACCAACGAGTCTGAACCTATTATGATGGAAGATCTAGTCAATGATGCAGATAGATTTCATCATTTTCAACCTGAAAATCCGTTGTCTGATCATGCTAATGTTGGAGAGCCGTCTACAGTTGATGGCAGTTGGCAGGCCAATGAAAGTAAGAAGTATAAATCACTTTTTGGTAGCGCAAAAGAGCCACTGTATCCTTCATGTTCAAAAGGGTTAACGAAGCTGTATACCATTGTGAAACTGAATAGCTTGAAGACCCAATACGGCTTTTCAAATAATGGTGTGACTACACTCCTCGAACTAATAAAGGAGTTACTCCCCGAAGGTAACACGCTGCCGACAAAGTACTCCGACGTGAAGAAGTTAATTAAGCAAGTTGGGATGAATTACAAAACTTATGATGCATGCATCAATGATTGCATATTATACTGGAAAGATGATGTGAATAGAGTTTCGTGTACAAATTGCAACGAACCAAGATATATGACATCATTCAACGAAGAAAGAAAAGGCATCAAAGTACCTCGAAAGACATTAAGACATTTTCCTTTAATTTCTAGATTGAAGAGATTGTATAGTGTACCATGGATAGCAGATGCGATGACCTGGCATGGTCGTGCCAAGTCTGATCCAACCGTAATGCGTCATCCATGTGACACTTCTCAATGGAAAGCCGCGGATTATTTTGACCAAACGTTTGCTGTCGAGCCACGAAATGTCACACTTGGAATAGCAACAGATGGTTTCTGTCCACATGCTTCTATATCTAACCCTTACAGTTGTTGGCCAGTAATTGTAGTACCATATAATCTTCCACTGTCTATGTGCATGAAACGAGAGTTTTCAATGTTAACACTGTTGATTTCTGGGCCAAAACAACCAGGGAAGGATATTGATGTTTATTTACAGCCGTTGATAGATGAGTTAAAGCAGTTATGGGAAGGAGTCGTTACATATGATTCATTAAATAAATCCGAATTTACAATGAGAGCTAGGGTGTTGTGGGAAATCCATGATCACCCTGCTCTTGGGACTTTATCGGGATGTACAACTCACGGTTATTTTGCATGTCCGGTTTGTGGGGAAAACACTTGTTCTTATCATCTTCCTGAAAGTAAGAAGGTGTGTTACATGGGACATCGAATGTTTCTTCCTAAAGAACACAAGTTTCGATACGACAAGACAAATTTCAATAACGAACAAGAATTTCAACGTCCTAAACAAACATTGACTGGTTTTGAAGTTGAAAAGAAAGTAGCGAATATCAAATGAAAGTTGGTAAACACAAAGAAGAAATTAGTCGAAAACGGAAAAAGTCAATTTACGAAGAAGTTGACAATGTTTCTGCATGGTACAGGAGGTCTATCTTTTTTGATTTACCATATTGGAAAGCAAATATGATTCGCCATAATATTGATGTTATGCATACGGAGAAAAATGTCACAGAGCATCTCATCAGCACCATTATGGACCATAAAGATAAGTCAAAAGATGGCATCAATGCACGCAAGGATTTGAAAATCATGGGTATAAAACAAAAGTTGTGGGTGATGGAAGATCCTGAAACAAATAAAATAATCATACCAAAGGCAACTTTCACTTTGAGCAAAGAAGAAAAGATACGGTTTTGCACCGTTTTGAAAAACCTGAAAGTGCCCAACAAATTCTCTTCAAACTTCCACAACAATGTGAGCATTAATCCTCCCGAACTAAGAAATATGAAGTCACATGATTACCACGTCATAATGCAACATTTGCTTCCGGTATTGCTTCAACATTCTTATCCACAACATAAGGATCTGCAAAATGCTATTCATCGTATTAGTCTATTCTTTAACATTTTGTGCTCAAAGGTGATCAATAGGGAACACCTTATAAAAGCAAAGGCTAGTTTGGTAGAAGCAATGTGTGTTTTTGAAAAACATTTTCCACCTGCATTTTTTGATATCAATATCCATCTTATGGTTCATTTAGCCGATGAAGCATTAATTTGTGGTCCTGTCAGATATAGATGGATGTATCCCTTTGAACGGTAAATAACTAATTTCAGTTATGTACATTATTATTCGATAGAAATAGCTATTATGTACAATATATAATTGATCACATTCACAGGTTGATGAAAACATATAAAGGATATGTGCGCAACAAAAGATACATTGAAGGTTGTATTGCAGAAGGATATATCGTACAAGAAGCTAGCCTTTACTGCATGGAATATATGCCAAATGGAGGTGATGGCAATCATAAACATACCCGCGAAGCGTTTTTAGACGAGGACGATGAGTTTGCTGGTGAGATACCTTTAGATAATGGTAAAGATATAACGTTAACCCAAGTGCAGTTTGAACAAGTACGTAGATGGGTCCTTAATAAGTATGATGGATTGGATGAATGGAAGAAGTAAGTTCACACCTTTGTTTTGAATTTCCATTTTTTAATTCAATTTATGTATTCGGTTTGATATGTGTTTTCCGTAGGAGGTATAACTCCTATGCGAAAAGTACTAGATTTCAATCACGAGGCAGAGGTACAACTGTCGAAGTCGTTCAAAGTTTTACTCTATGGTTACGCAACGAGGTATTATAGCATCTTAAGTAGTTTACGTGTTTATAAGTTGGCAATACACCTTCGTGACCATGTTTTGTTTTATTTATTGTATTTTATGTAGTTGTTGAAGTGCATCGATGTTGATCCAACTCTCCGGCGGCTAGTGCATGGGCCGAAGTTCACGGCGCTTAGTTATACTAAGTACCAAGTGAATGGTTTTTTATTTTCCACGAAAATGTACGAAAATAGATCATTGCTCAGGTATGCTCACCATGCAGGTCGTAAAAGTCACGCTAGAATAGAACACGAAATGGTAAGTTATATTCAATTTTTTTTTCAAAATGATAAAAATCACAACTAACATATTTTATATATTGCAGAACGTTGCAAATCCATCTGCAAATATCAACCGTCGTCATGTTTGGGAGAAGACGCACACGAAAAAAGATGGTAGCATATCAGATGTCAATTCTTCGTACTTCGTAAGTTATTTTTGCTCCTAAAGTTAAACATGAGCAATTTTCTTTCTTTTATGCACTATGTGTCCATATAAGTATTATGCAATCTCAGGATCAAATTGCGAAATTAAGGAAAAGATCACCGATAGTGATGAAGAAAAATTGACAGTGGATGAAGATATCGTATCACAAGTGATGGAAAAGGATACAAGGGGTAGGAGCCGCGGTGTTGGGACCGTCATACCAAAGACTAATATTAAGGCTTCTGCTATTGCACATAAATGATTGAAACATGTTTGTGGAGACAATGCTGAGTTGAAAATGAGGATGGGAAGTTTGGAGGGTACAGTGGGAAATTTGGAGAGTACAGTAGGAAATTTGTCTGGGCAAATGGAGCTTCTGATCAACATGGTGGGAAACATAGAACAAGGAGAACGCAACACACAACCCAATGCTTCTAAATTCGTTGTTTCTCAATCCCATGATACGATCAATGTGGTGAACAATCAAAAATGTGAAATCCTCAACTCTGATCTAGACATAATAGCAACAGGTATTTATTAGTTGCTTTTTATTCTTACTTGTTTTTGATGCAGTTATTTTGTTGGATAGATCTAGACAATAAATTTTATTGCAATAGGTACTGTATGTCGAGATTCTACATCGTCCAAAATCCATGGGAAATCTGTACCATCCACACATGAAAAATTGGTTTTGGACAATATACTGCTACCAGATGAGAGAACCAACAAAATAAATCATCAATTTGTAGAGACCTTCGTTGATGTTGGAGTGGGTGGGTATGTGTGCCATCCGAAGATTATGATTCGATATCTTTAGCAGGTATGTGAGCTCATCCAAAAATTATTTATCTTTAACATGTCATTCCTTAGTAGCAAAGTGTATGTCCATATCCAATATATCTTTCTTACAAGTATGGTGCAAGGATACATAAATCTCAACTTAAGAACATTTTTCAAATGTTATTTCATATATTAATATCAAGGTAAGATAATGCAAAATAGGATTAACATTGTTTTCAAAATATGTCAGAAGCACCTGTGTTGGTTCGAAATCCTCCCAGACGTCATGTTTGCTTCTTTCGTTTCTTTGACTACTTGAGAATTAGGAGGTACTTTCACAAACAGAAGTAATTACATGAAATACATCAGCGTCTATAGGAACTTGAAAAGAGCTGAGATATGCATTTAAGACATTTTTAGTTAGTAATTTATTTTTATTTTGACTCTAAATTCTGTTAAGGGACAAGAAAATTTTCAGCAACCGTCCATAGAATGTAATTTTTCTACACCATGTTCCGCAATTCCTTGTTGAAAATCTACTCAAAATTCAACGGTCACCCAAATCAAAAACCTCTTTAACCAAATTGGGAGTCTTTTGATAATGCTATTTTAAGTCATGTTACCCATTACAAATGGAAGTTGGAGTATTTGTTTCAGGCAACGAATAAGACCCTTTTAATAATAATTTATTTATATTTATTTTAAGTGTACAATGGGAGTTTCTAGTTTCTAGTCCTGACTTCCATTCAAGTAGTAAATATCTTTGGGAGCACATACCATTGCAGCATGCTCCTCCTTAGCTTGCAACAATGCCTGCTGTACATCCTGTTTTTGTTCTGAAATCTTTTCCTCGCATTTCTTTCTATCTCTTTTATGAGTTTATAAACCTAAGAAAATAAAAATAGATTTGTTTTCAACTCATACAGTTACGCGTTTTTTTACTTGAAACTATTATCTTTTCATTACCGACCTATAATTTTTGAAATAGAAAGTTTATGCAGGTTATTTGGTTAACTAGACAGAGTCTGGTAACAATTACTTATAAGTATCTTTCATGGTTAAACTCTGGTAAGATATTTGCTCCAATAATTTGTTTAAACTGTTAAAAAAAGGGAATACAGGGAAAATAAATAAATAAAAAATAAAGATCCCTGACGTACAAGACTCCACACCAGGAAGGTTTTTATAAATCAATCAAATAATAGAAGTATACTTGAATGGATACAAATAAAACACATACTTTGTATCAAACCATCAAAACTGCTGCTTTGGGCTGATAGAACTGAATGGCTACAAATAAAACACATCCTTAATTTCATTGACTCGATAGACATTTGCTTAGAGTTTATATATCAAGCCCATTTTCAAAAATGATAATTTTTCAAAATAAATTTTGCAAAATGGTAAAAGAAATGAATTTTCACTGAAAATTGAAAATTATTTGAAAAGAGCAAACCAAACAGGACCTTAGATTTTACCTTTTTTTTCATATACAACAAATCATGAAATATAACTATTTTTGGAACAAAATCCTTTCTTAGGTTATAAACATGGTACTTTCTACAAAAATATGTGTTATTATCAAATATTCCAAAAAGTATGTCTAACTCAGTTCACATACTGACCATGTTGCCCATATTACAACCTGTATAGGTTGACATTAGGGTTCTGAGGGTGGCAAAATTTGTTAACTGATCTCATGTTATGTTGACTTGTGGAACCATTTATTACTTCGTTTGACTTGTGTTAGTTTAACTCGTATAGTTTTGAGGTCAATATTAAGAGCTTAGTCGGATACTATTAAGAAATCTTCACTTTTTCCTTTTGTTTGCTAGTTCAAATTCGAAGGGCCTATTCCTAAATAACAATTTTGCTAGTTATTCAGCAACTAACAAAGCTCTCTGTGTGTTTAAGTTTGTTTTCTTTTTTGTTTGTGTGCATTTTGATTTTGTTGTTTGATGGTTTCCTTTTTACATCTGCATATTTCTATTAAAAAAAGACAACATACACAATTTCAGATAAAACTAGTTTATTGCATTTCCACTTTTATATTTACATTTCAATTTTCTTCCCTTGTTTACATTTTCTAAAATATTAAAAAAAAGACAGTGTTACTGTTCTTTGCACTGTGCACAAACTTCCCTTGTTCATCGCCTCTTCCCCTGTTCACTGCCCACCACCATCACAAACTGCAATTCAACCCACCTTGTCTTGACATTCACACCCTCCTCTGAGTCCACTCTACTCCTCTATAACCATACCTCCTCTTGCGGTTACAAACTACTCTACTCCTCTTGCAGTTACAAAAACAACTACAGTTACAAACTACAGCGCCAAAAACCACATTCAACCCACATTTTTCACTCCACCGTGCCATGCCTCCTCAACATCATCACTGCAAACATCAACCACTTACATATTCAACTGCCACCCCAGCCTACAACACTTAACTTGCCTCTTCATCACAAATCATCCTACATATCTCCTTCCTCTTGCAATTACATTGCCACAAACCATCACACTGACCATCACCAGTGACAGACCCTCTCTACAACTACACATTTCAACTTCAGTTACACCAGTGACAGATCCACTTTTATAGGTAAGAACTTTGTTTATATGCAAATGTATCATCTTTTCAATAATTAACTTTGTGCGTATGAAAAAAAAAATGATACATGAACTAACCCACCCCCAAAACATTAATTTTGACATAACAAATTTACCTCAGATGCTCAGTTTTCTCAGCTGCACATCCAGGTTGGAACAAAGATATTGCTTAAGCCCAGCAAAAACAAGGTGACAACAGAAGAGGGATGGATATAGGTTGGGGCTAAAGCTCAGTTGCAATGCCTGCCTTGCTGAACGTTGTAGTTTGTACTCGATGTATATCTTCTAGTTTGTATTGTATGTAACTTTGCTGTATGTGTTGCTGTACATTTATTTACTGTGTTTGAGCTGTGACCGGTGATGACTTGACAATGAAATGTATTAACCATTATGTGTTGTAATGTATTGAAGTATTATACTTTGGCGGAGAATGAAATGTGATGGGTTGAGAATGAAGTATAATATTTATTTGCCGAGTTTGAACTGTAATGGATTGAGAATGAAGTTAACATAATGCTTTGAGTTTTATTTTAAGTGTACAAACGGAATCAGTAATTTTGAAATGGAGTTTTTATTTTACCTGGAGAAATAGATACGGTCCATGGCCGTATCTAACTATCCAATTAGATACGGCCCATGGCCGTATCTAATGGGAGAATACGGCCTTGGGCCGTATCTATTTCTCCCGTTAGATACGGCCATGGACCACATCTAACTGGAGAAATAGATACGGCCCATGGTCGTATCTAAATCTCCAATTAGATACGGCCATGGACCGTATCTACTTGTCGAAATAGATACGGCCATGGACCGTATCTAACTGGAGAAATAGATACGGCCCATGGCCGTATCTAAATCTCCAATTAGATACGGCCCATGGCCGTATCTATTTCGACAAGTAGATATGGTCCATGGCCGTATCTAATTGGAGATTTAGATACGGCCATGGGCCGTATCTAATGGTTAAACACGCTTATTTTTGATACGGCTTATGGCCGTGCCTAATGACTTTTGATACGGCCCTAAGCACTGCCTAATTAGCCTTTGTGGTGTAGTGCATCCCTTCGCCTGAGGGGGGGGCAATTGTTACTAAGAAAATTCACCTTCCGATTATGCCATAAGACCTCATACAAAGGATAGAAAGAAAAGGATCTGGATCAGACCTTCCGAAGAAATCGAAGGGATGCAGTCAATAATATGAAGCGTCTTAAGACCTTTCATGGAGGAAGTATAGTGTCATTCTACAATGTTCAAGAGGTCCATACCCTTTGGAGTAGGCAAACAGGCGGAAGCAAGAACATATGACCTTATAGAAACCTATTCGAAAGCGTAATAATCCTTTCAGGCTGGATAATACACATACAAGACGCCTTCCGATGATACCGAAAGGTTTAGGTAAAAGCAGTGTTCACAAGTCAACAGAAAACAACCTTCCGCCATCATCCACGGAAAACGCAACTTTCGACAGCAGTCAAGTAAGGAAAAGCAACCTTCCAATGAAGCCAAAGGGTTTACAAAGGCTATAAACCTTCCGGTGCCTTCGGAAGGTTCACATGCTGTGCATATAACAAACCTTCCGATAAAGGCAACAAGTTCCTAAAATAAGTGAAGGGAAGACCCTTCGGCAGCATTCAGCAGACCATGATGATACACAATAAACAAACCTTTCGACAATAACGAGAGACCTGCAACCGCGTACAAGGAACAATCTTCCGGCAAGACCGAAAGGTTTGCAACTACATACAAGAGGCAACCTTCCGTATAGGACGAAGGCATAAGGTCAGAGGGAGTGCCGCCTACGTCTATAAATAAGACCCAAGGGGTCCTGTTTTAGGGGACTTTTCTTTTCATTCGAGAAACTTGTAACTTCTTGGTCATAATTCTATAACCCTAATTGGGGATCTAATTTAGGAAATTCAATAAAAGTGAAGTCTTATTATGGTTGGCAAGGGAAGTCTTCTGATTTTGTGAATCGTTTTATTAATTACTTATCTCTTTGCTATTATAACACCGATTTACTGGATCAGTTCCTCCGAAAGGTTCAGGCCGGTAGGTCTGAAGATCAGTTGATTGAAGCTATCATATCAAGCTATGAAAGATATTGAGTTTTCTATTTTTTCCCTTCGATAGGGCCGATAGCCAATTTGGAATGATATAAGTAATAATCTTCCGGAGTTACTGGCATTACTGTTGGAATTCTTCAACTAAAGTTAGTAGATACTTATATTCTAGTAGTAATCAACCACCCGCAGTTATTAACCAATCAATCAAGCCCTTAGTGATAGTCTAAATGCAGCAGTGTGCAGCTTGATCCAGCAGCTAGAATTCTAGTACCTCTCGGCCAGATTAAGACCAACTTCCTAGAAGTGATAAAACCTTTTGATAAGATCAAAGGTACTCACATACCACCCAGGATCCTTTTCTTTACCCTATTGCCAAGGAAACCAATCACTCAAACCTTTCGGAATTGTTAGAGTACGACTTTAAAAGAGAATATTTGGTTAATTTTCATTTGTGTTATAAAGAAAAAGCTTCACGAAGGTTCAAAACAAGCTTACCCCTGGTAATAAACCTTCCGTTCGAAAGGTTAAACCTTCCGCCTGTATTGTACTATTCAAATTAACGTTCCCTTCTACTTAACCAACCTCCTCTCTACTATCGAAGCACTGTTTAGGGGTGTTGACCAAAAATCTGGTAAACAAAAGTGATTTTCGAATAACATATCCGATTCCCGGTCTCTTCGAAACAACATTCGATAGTTTCCGGTATATTCAACTCCGATTCTTTAGGAAATAAATAGTCAAAGATAAGAGCGGAGACCACTCCCTAACCGTTAGTGGACAGATTTCCTTATCATTTGTCCTAAGGGAATTAAACAAGATTTATACGTATAGTACAGCATCATCGGAGATGAGTGTGCCATATAACTCATGTGTTTCTCCTAGATATTTCCAAAGTTACGTTTTGGGTCCATACTTGATAGTCGGTTATTTAACTATCAAAAACACACATTTAAGTAAGGGATTTAATTCCATAGGGAAATCCCACACTGGCTAAGCACATAAACAACCACTGGCCTCCTTAATTTATCTTTCATTAATTTAATCACTATAGAATACTTGCATAAAAGTACTTTCACAAAGATATATTCACAAATCCCAATATTTTCAGTACTTAGAATATATCCATATACTTATCTTAACGCTATAAGTATATCCACAAAACTGAGAAAGATTTCCTTTCTAAAAAATTCTAAAATCATTTATAAATCCCTTATAAATCTCAAAAACCATTTATAAAACTATTTTATAAATCTTTGAAACCGTTTATAAAACTCTTTATATAAGCCCCGTATAAAACCCAACCTCCATTTCCAATTATAAACTCTTTTATGAATTCCAAAAACATTTATAAACTCGTTATAATTCCATGAAACTATTTATAAAACTCTTCTTATAAGTTCATAAACTCATTTCTAAATTTTTTAAAAATAAATATCTAAAATAATTTATAAACTATTTTCATCTTGTAAATAATACCTCTTTGGTCTCCAAATCATTCTAAGAAACTTCCCTTCAAAAATCCAAGTCTTGTTTGTAAAACTCTATTTATAAAGATCGAACATTTATAGGTAATAATAATCATTCACTTCCAACACTATTTTATAATAATAAGTATAAAAAATAACCTTATAAATGAAAAAATAAATCAATAAATATTTACTAACCTTAAAACATCTTAAAATAATAATTAATAATTTCAAAGACATTATTAATAAAACACTAATAATTAATTTTCAACCTTGTTATAAATAATATAATTAATTCCTAAAACAATATGAATAAGTATATATTATTAATTTCAAACCATATTAATTAACTAAATAATTAATCTTCAAAATATTAACATTTTTGATAAATAATCCTAAAACAATATTAATTATAAAGAAATAACTTTAAAACAATATTAAATATAAATAAAATAACTTAGAAAAAGAGAGATAAAAATGTTGGAAAAAATAGAAATTAAATCTTTATGAAACGAAATATTTCCGAAACCCAAACTCGGATTTTAAAATCAATTCCTATTTCAAAATTAAATTCTAACTCCGATAAAAACTTATAGTGTTTTTAAAATACTAATTCATGGCCAATAGCTACCAAACGATTAACCAATATCAATATTGATTTCCTATTACTACCGGGTTTTTAAATTCTCATATGATAGTGTCATAACTAATAGGGTTAACAACTAGGTTTGATATTCCATCTTCATTCAAGAAAAAATATTATTGAAACCATTTCAACAAATGGCGAGGAATCCCATTGAATCCCTCCAAACTGTATCCACCTGCATCACAACTCGTATATATATCAATACATGTATATGTAAATAAAATCAAATGTGGTGATGAATCATGTTGGATCCCTCCAACCAGTCCCCTTGCATCATAATTATTATATAATTATATAATATGGGTCATCTGCTCTTGGGGCGGGAATCCATCCAAACCAACTGATAAAAACAGTAAATCATCCAAACATCTAGTCAACAATTTTTATCAACTATATAATATTTCTAGTTAACCAAAAAGGCGAGTTTAACTTACCGAAATTTATGTTGTTACTGAGGCATTCCAGTTTGGAACTAAAATCGAACGACGTTCGGTTTTAGCCCAAATTCTAATGGTCTCAAAATCCGACCAAACCAGTTCCATTTTGAAGCTTTCGTCGTCATGAGCGCAACGCAAAATCAGTGCCTCGATTGGACCTCATATGGATAAGTTATTAAATTTATAAGTTAACGGGATTTAAATATAAATTAATTTCACTAATTACTTTAATTATCAAATAATTACATTCTAAACCTTCTTCTTCCCTCTCAATCGCCACTGCCCACATGCACACGTGCACCATGTCGTGCACTCTTCCTCCCCTGGCCCCTCCATCCATCCACGCTGCGCCCCGAGACCACCACCATCGGACTCCACTCCTTCCCCTTTTCCCGACGCACCCTACCACCAAACCCACGACACCCCAAAACAAAACGCAACCCATCCCTCCTGCCCCGACCACCAGCAGGTTGCGACAACCAAACAAGCATCGCCTCCCTCCTTATTTTGGTCGGAGGTGCCAACTCCACCATGAACTCAACTACCACCTCCAATTCGCAAATCGATGAGAACGATTTCCAAAAACCTAAGCCCTGGTCTACAAAGCATCGGCCATGGCTAGCCGAGCTCTCCACTGCACGATCGAACACCCTAATACCATCACCAAACTGAAGCACTCATCAAAAAGAAGCTATCGAATCCAAACTTTCTGAATTTTTGATTGAAAATTTAAGTTAAATTTATTTTCTTGAATTTGAAACGTACTGGGATGAAAAATTGAGAGGAGTGGGATAGAGTACAGGTAAGGTGAGGGACGTACGGTGAAGTATGGGTTGTTGTATTGGGTATGGGTGAATAGTAAAGTACATATTATTTATATTATAATATCCTGTTTTAAGTGCTCAAAAATCTCGAACTCTATGAATACTCGTCTCCTCGACTCTCGAAAATCAACACTGATACATCCACGGTATTCACGTGCCATAAATCAAAGTGCCGGGGAGGCAGATTTTTAGGGGTAAAGTAAAGTAAAAGATAGAAACACAAATTCTCACATTATGTTAAAATAGATAGTACATACAACCACCCTCACTAGGGTACATCAGAGTTTTTGTATGAACTGGCCAAGCCAGGAACAGTTATAACTACCTTCTCCCACACTTGCCGGTATTAACTAACTTAGACATAGCGGAAAAATAAAAATAAGTAGATAGATAGGCATCCACATCGAGTGCTCCAGCTCTATGCTCCAAAAACCTCTTCCAGCATGCTCTTCCCCAAAATACTCCAAACAGAATCCTGACTACTTAGCTGCTCGTAAAAATAGGGCACCCAAAGTTTAAAAGGAAAACAAAATAAACTCTGAGTCAGTCATGGGACTGGTGTGAGAACTCAAAATAAGTTGTTTGAAAACAAAAAGGTATCTCATAAGACTACGCCGCATGTAAACAAGGAACGAGTTTTTACCTTATGATAATCAAAACATTCTTACGTAAAAATACTTGGTATTATTTTTAATGACATATATTTGAAAACATTTGCAAGTAAACATATCAATCTTAGCTGAAATTGTTACCATTATTAAATTCCAGCATACTAGGCTCTACAAACAAAATGGCAGGCACTTATTGGAGAATGGATTTCCATACAAATGACTATGTGAAGGGACTACCTTCCGACAATACATCTCTAGAGGAATGTACCAAGGTCAACAGAACATCTGCACCTCTACCAACACAAGACCGACCTACCTTTCTCACTAGATAGTACCGAATATGTCATCACCCCGGTCATTACCAACCTATCCGAGACGTCTTTTAGCACACACCATAGTAATTTGAATCCGAACGTCATAGCAGGTAGAAATGTATCTAGAAAAGGATGATCATACCCTAATGGTTGCGAACCACATAGCCTTGCCACATCTACCCTATTTCGGCTATTTCCAGGTGTGTGGCTAGATGTAACGATTACCTTTCACATAGCACATCATCTTTCTTTGAATGCCACACTGCCATTCCATGGTCACACAACTGATCTCTACAAACGTATAACTCCTGAACTCATACGTCTCAGGAAAGGGTGTTAAGCTAATAGAAGTTGTCTTCTCCACCACCAAGAAGATAATACGTTCATAGAGATCACTTATGTAACTAGAAATGCAACGCCAAACATTCGACCATACGAGTTCGTTCTTGGACTAAACGAAATGAAAGCACTCTCCTACCATATCCTGTCGGGAATTAATCTTAGGATTAGTAGCGAGAAGTCCTAGCATCGAAGATCTTAAATGAAGAACAACTGCCACATAATATGATATGGGAAATTTCCCCTGAGGGTTGGTGACAAGTAGCCCTACATTCCATCTTCCACAATTATCTTCATGTCTTCACTTCGAATATGTAAATTGGTTTGAAGTGGTCTTCGGACAGGAATTATCCAAATCCGACCCCGGTACCTCCGAACCAATCATCGATAAAAGAGGTCAAGTTTATAGGAAATCATTCTTTAATTAATTAAGTTCTTTTATCAAAATCTCTTTTGGAGACATACATTTCTAAAAAATTCTTTCCGGTATATATGGAGATATTAAACCGCTCTTATAAAATCCCTTGATAACTTTTAAACTCCTTTTTACTAAGAATAAATTCGAAATCGTTTCATTTTTAATTTAGGTAGATATTGATCTGAGTAAGCCAAATCTACTATCCCCTCCGTCGGGCTAGTACGGATAACCAGGGAGAGCAAGAAACTAGTTTTCCAAACTCAAGCCTAAACGATATCTCTCTGACATCCATAAGGCTGTCAAGTTATTTGATCGACTCTAAATATTTAATCATTCCAAATATCTTTCAAATTATCTTTAAAACACTTTATTAATCATTTAAAAACATTTATAAAATAATTGGAAAAGAATTGTCAAGTTTAAAACTATATTTCAAAAGTTATAGAAAAGCGCTGGAAAAAGTGCTACGGAAAGTGCTTTTTAAGCTATATTGATCATAATGACTTTTTATTATTTGAAAATTCATTTTTATTACTCCAGTCACTTTTAAAACATTTATAAGATTTATTCCATATTTTTAAACAAATTTAAAACATCATTTTCAAAGAAATCCAATTTGGATTCCGAACTACAAAACCGCGATTTTCTCAAAACTTATTTTACTCATATTTCAAAATATACCTATCAAAATATTGATTTTCTTTCTTCGTTGGAAAACTATGGATATAATAGTTCGGAAAATTCTTACCTCAAAGAATTTTGAGCTATACTCCAACTTTTACACTTGTTTGACTTTAATGGTGTGAAATCGCGAATGACCGTTATGCGATGCGCTTATTTTTAACTAAATTTTCCATTTCTTTTCAAACTTCACCAAAACACTTTTCAATATTTATAAAACATTTTAAACACATTTTAAATCATTTTTAAACAGGTTTAACATTCCATACACACAATTTCATTAATTCAAGGAAAGTGATTTCCTTTGTGCTTATCGACGTGTATTTCCGTGACTTGCATATATATATATATATATATTCAATATTCATATGAAAATATCCAAACTTGATGATCAAAGCATATTAAACATCCATTTGCAAACATCATATCATCATTCAACATATGATATAATAGTTTTGGAGTTCTCACCTTGAGTTTTAAATGATTAATTAAAAATTCGCTATAGTTCCGCTACTCGGTTTCCGAAGCTCACTATTCTTTGAATATTAGCTTCTAGATGCCTCGACCAAGAATTGAGATGGCTTAGGGGCACACGGCCTTGGGTGGAGCAAGGGGCTCTCGGCCTAATGATGAAGTGGTGTGGAGGTTATGAAGAACAAGGAGAAAAGGTGGAGTTTTGAGATTGTTTTGAGGTGTTTAAGTATATATAACTATATATTATAATTTAAATTCTTTTTGAAATAAATTTTGACATTATTTCTCTTAGGGTAGAAGTCATTGAAGTGGAAGACAAAGCTTAGAAAATATGAAGAAGAAGAAGATGAATGAAAATAAAGAGAAGAGGGTAGGGTATTTATAGGAAAAGAAGAGGGTAAAAATATCTATGCACACATCATCTTTTGCATCACCGTCACATGGCTTCACCATCATCACTTCCCCCCTCCCTAGGCACGGCAAATATCCCCCCTCCATGTGCCCATCACTTCCATCATCTCATGTATGCATATGTTGACTTATGTATGCTTAAGGAATAAGAAAACTTAAAATATCTTATATATTTTATATTATATTTTTATACTTAATTATATTTATATATGATTGTTTATGTGCATGTTCTCATGTATGCACGTGTACATGGGTTTGTGTATGTTACATATTCCTACAACGTTGCACAACTTTCACACGTTGTATCGTTACAAATCCCGAATCCGACTTTCGATCATATTTTCTCTTTTAAATTAATATGCATATATTTGTAAATAAATCTTGAAAATAAATTTTCTTATCATACTTAACTAATAAAAAATCATATTTTATTTATAAAACCATATAAATTAATAAAAATAATTATTTACAAAATTTGTTGTTATATCAATAAAGCGAAACGATCATTTATTTAAAGTGATATATCTACGAGTCGTTACAGACCCCCCTCCTTAAAAGAATTTCGTCCTCGAAATTAAGTTAAGAAGAAAATAGCTCAAAAGGAAATATATTCGATATGATGGAATATATACAAAAGTATGGATAAGTGACTACACCACAGGCGGTGAGTACACTATAACGATATGATCTTTTACAGTTCATTCTTCAATTCTAAACTCGGGATATGCCTTTTCATTCTATCCTCCATTTCCCAAGTGCAATCCTCAGCATCTCCACTCCATTGAACTTTGGATAACCTTACTACCTTCCTCCTTAATCATTTCTTATCACAATCAACGATTCGAATAGACCGTCTAATAAACGCCAAATTCGGTTCCACCTCCAAGTCTTCCTGAGCAGCTGTTTCTATGATTTGTTCTGGGTCATGCATATGTTTCCTTAAATGAGTTACATGAAAGAGATTGTGCACTCCAGCCAAACTTTCTGAAAATTGCACTCGATAAGCTAGTGGGCCAATTCATTCAAGAATGGAAAATGGTCCAATATATCGAGGTGCTAACTTCCCCGTTCTTCCAAACCTCACTACTCCTTTCATCAGAGAGACTTTCAAAAAGACCGAATCTCCAACTAAGAATTCCATATTTCTACGCCTTTGGTCTGCATAACTTTTATATCTGCTTTGGGCTTCCTTTAGCTTCTTCCTAATCATATCAACCTTCTCTGAAGCTTCTCTTATCATATCAGAGCCAAGTATTAACCGATCTCCGGTTTCGATCCAACATGCCGGTGACCTGCACGGGCGACCATATAGAGCTTCATATGGTACCATGTCAATACTTGCTTGATAACTATTGTTATAGGAGAACTCTACTAAATGCAAATTATTTTCCTAGGAGCCTCCAAAGTCAGAATACACGCCCTGAGAAAATCTTCCAAATTGTGATGAACTCTTTTCGTCTGTCCATCAGTTTGGGGGTGATAGGCAGTGCTTATATTCAGCCTTGTTCCCAAAGCGGTCTGTAATGCTTCCCAAAATTGACTAGTAAAGATTGGATCCCGATCGCTTACTATACTGCTTGGAACTCAATGCAATCGTACAATCTCGTGTGTGTATATATATATATATATAAGGCTTACAGCGGTCTAGTGGCTTAACTAGAATGAAGTGTGCACTTTTATTTAGTCAGTCTATGATAACCCAAATTCCTTCGTTTCCCTTCCTTGTTCGAGGTAAACCATCAAGGAAATCCATTGATATTTGATCCCACTTCCAAACTAGAATCTCCAGCGGTTTAAGTAACCCTGCAATTTTCTATTGGTCGCTTTTGACTTGTTGACAATTTACGCATCGGTTAACATAAATGGATATGTCCATTTTCATACTTCACCAAAATGTGCGCTTCATATCTCTATACATTTTGTTAACTCCCGGATTAATGTTGAGTTTGGATTTGTGACACTCGGCTAACACTTCCTACTTAATATGTTCCACATCCGGAACACAAATTCGCCCATTCAATCGTAACACTCCACTTTTATCCACTTCAAAGCTTGTATTCCTTTCTTCTTCAGTTGCCTTAAGAACTTTACAAATTGTCTATCTTCTCTCTATTTACTGGCTATTCTTTCCAGAAGAGTTGGAGTTATTTCCAAACAAGAAATAACAACATACTTCCTACTCAACACATCCGCCACTACGTTGGCTTTCCCAGGTGTGTATAAAATATTTAGATCATAAGATGCAAGAAATTCCAACCAACATTGATGCCTCGTGTTTAAATATTTCTAAGTGAAAATATACTTTAAAGATTTATGATCCGTAAAGAGCTCAAACTTTTCACCCAGCAAATAGTGCCTCCATATTTTTAATGCGAACACCATGGCTAATAATTCTAAGTCGTGTGTTGCATAATTCTTCTCATGAACCTTCAGCTGTCTACTTGCATAAGCAATCACCTTCCCTTCTTGCATCAGAACTGCACCAACTCCTTCTCCACAAGCATCTGTATAAATGGTTAATCCACTATTTCCATTTATGCTAGGAACGGAGTGGTTGTTAACCTCTTTTTGAGTTTATGGAATGCTACTTCACATTTAGGAGTCCAGATAAATTTACCATCTTTCATGGTCAACTTAGTTAGGTGGTAGGAAATCTTTGAAAAGTCTTGAATGAATTTTCTGTAATACCCTGCCAGACCCAAGAAGTTATGAACTTCTTTAGGAGTTTGTGGTTGCTTTCAATTTAGAACAGCCGCAACCTTTATAGGATCTACTGAAATCCCGTCCCTTGACACTATATGTCCAAGGAATCTTACCACCTTTCCCCAGAAATGGCAATTTGAGAATTTGGCTTTAAGCACATTATTTCTCAATATCTCCAACACAATTTCTATATGCCTTTTGTGTTCTTATTCTGTCTTAGAATAGATAAGGATATCATAGATAAAGACTAACACAAATTTATTGAGTACTTCTCTAAATAATCTATTCATAAGGTCTACTAAATAAGTGGGTGCATTGGTTAGCCCAAAAGGCATAACCAACCACTCGAAGAAAGTGTTCGGACCTTTAAATGCAGTTAGATGGATGCATTCTTCTACGATTCTCAGCTGATGGAATCCTGTAGCTAGATCCATTTTCGAGAATACCCGAGCACCATGTAACTGATTAAACAAGTCATATATTCGAGGTAGAGGATACTTGTTCTTAAGCGTTTGTTTATTCAAATCTCGGTAATCTACGCACAACCTTAGAGATCCATCCGACTTGGCAATAAAAACTACTTCTGATCCCCAACTTGAACGCTCGGCCTTATCAACCCTTTCTTTAATAGCTCTTGAGTTTGGTTATTTAACTCCTCCCTCTCCTTCGGAGCCATCCTTCGGTCATGTTGTTTAATTGGCCTTGCAACTGGAATCAAATCAATACGAAATTCGATTTCCCGGTGTGGGGGTAAATTTTTACTTCTTCAAAGATGTCTGAGAATTATTTAACAATAGGCATGGTTCCTAATCCTTCCTGGGATGAGTCTAATGCATATAGGAAACTTCCCCTTCTTGGACTAAGATCTTCACAAGATATTTCTATAAACTTCCCGAAACTAGTCCATAGGTTATCATCCTACTAACGCAATCGAGAATAGCTTTATACATAGTCAACCAATCCATACCAATCAAAATTCAAATCCAATTAAATCTAAGACAAATAGGTCGAAAGGAAATTTATGGGAAGAGTGGGAAATTTGTACTTTTTCACAATTCATACAAAGGTTAGTAGTACCACCTATAGGATTTGTCATGCAAATAGGGGTATCCACTAACTTAGGTTCAAGTTTTAATTCTTCTATGGTTTCTTTAGCAGTAAAACTATGAGAAGCTCCTGTATCAAACAATACTCTACCTAAAACATCTTCGATAAAAATATTACCTTCCAAAACTCCCTTGCCCTTCACATCCTGAGAGGTTGAAGGTTCATCCTTTATTGTGTAGACTCTAGCTTGCTCTCCCTTCCTTATAATCAGACAATCCTTGATCATGTGCCCCAGTTGATGACAATTATAGTAGAGGCTATTCTAAACCATAGGAGAGACAGAATCCTGGACCTTTGGACTTCTACAATTCTTTGCAATATGGCCCTTCCTCTTACAATTGTTACAAGTGTATTCCTTAAAGCGGTTTCCTTGAGATCCTTCCCCGGGTTTTCCTGGCCATAAATTTTTCCCACTATTATTGAACTTCCTCATTTTGCAGTTGTTGGTCTAAGCTACCACCGGATTTTTCTTGTCCAATGTTTCGTAACGGAATCCCACATCTAGCAAATCTATAAATGATCCTTTAACATGGGCAGTCATCCGCTCTGGTACTTCTCATTCATTTTGGAAATAAACTTCTCGTTTTTTTAAAGGAGTGTCAATTAGACCTAGCCCAAAATAAGATAATTCATTGAACTTATTAGCATAATTTTCAATAGTCATTTCATCCCGCTTTAGATCCATAAAGCTTCTGTAAAGATCAGATTTCCCGTACGCTGGTATGTACTGCTCCTCCAAGGCCTCCTTAAACCTTCCCCAAGAGAAATTGTCCTCTGATTCACTTAGGGTAATGGACTCCCACCAAGCCAAAGCCCCTTCCTGTAGTTGCCATGAGGCCAAAAACCTCTTTTGCTCATCACTGATGTTCAACGCCTTAAAGATCCTTTCACATGATTTGATCCAAGCTTGTACTTCAATGATAGCTTCTATACCTTGAATGGTTTCCCCCATAAGCTGGTAAAATTCTTACACAGGGTGGCAAAATTAACCCGGGGTTGTACGGGAGCTATTTCTTCTACATCGGCGGTTGGAGCTCAATCGTTGGTTATTGTAGTGCTGTTATTTACCCGTCTTCGTCTTCTATGAGTAATCACGTCTTACTACCTAAATTTAGTAAGATAACTTTAGAATGGAAAGACGAAATTATCTTGGGGAACGTGTATATAGCACAACTTTTATTCAGATAAGGATTCTAAACATGCATTCTCAAATATTAAACTCAGTCTAGGGTATTACTAACCCTATATCTAATGAGTTATACCCCACCAAAGCCAAAGTTCTCGCTTAACATTCAGCTTCGATACCAAATGTGAAGACCGGTCTCCTCGACTCTCAAAAATCGATACTAATACATCTACGGTATTCACGTGCCATAAATCCAAGTGCCGAGGAGGCATATTTTCAGGGGTAAAGTAAAATAAAAGATAGAAACACAAATTCTTACATTATGTTAAAATAGACAGACTATACATACAACCACCCTCACTAGGATACATCATATTTTTTGCATGAACTAAACCAGCCACAAACAGTTATAACTGCGTGCTCCTACACTTGCCGGCATTAACTAACTTAGACACAACAGAAAAATAAAAATAAATAGGTAGATAGGCATCCACATTGGGTGCTCCAGCTTCATGCTCCAAAAACCTCTTCCAGCATGCTCTTCCTTAAAATACTCCAAACCGAATCCTGACTACTTGGCTGCCTGGAAAAATAGGGCATTCAGAGTTTAAAGAGAAAACAAAATAAACTCCGAGTCAGTCATGAGACTGGTGTGAGAACTCAAAATACGTTTTTTAGAAAAAAAAGGAATCTCATAAGACCATGCCGCACATAAACACGGAATGGGTTTTTACCTTATGATAACTAAAACATTCTTATGTAAAAATACTTGATATTATTTTTAATGGCATATCTTTGAAAACATTTGCAAGTAAACTTATCAATCTTAGCCGAAATTGTTACCATTATTAAATTCCAGCATACTAGGCTCTACAAACAAAATGGCAAGCACTTATTGGAGAATGGATTTCCATACAAATGACCAGGTGAAGGGACTACCTTCCGGTAGTACATCTCTAGTGGAATGTACCGAGGTCAACAGAACATATGCACCTCTACCAACACAAGACCAGCCTACCTTTCCCACTAGATAGTACCTAATATGTCATCACCCCGATCATTACCGACCTATCCGAGACGTCTCTTAGCACACACCACAATAATTTAAACCTGAACGTCATAGCGAGTAGAAATATATCTAGAAGGGTATGATCATACCCTAATGGTTGCGAACCACATAGCCTTGCTGCATCTACCCTGTTTCGGCCATTTTCGGCTGTGAGGCTTGAGGTAATGATTACCTCTCACATAGCACATTATCTTTCTTTGAATGCCACACTGCAATTCCATGGTCACACAACTGATCTCTACAAACGTATAACTCCTGAGCTCATACGTCTCAGAAAAGGGTGTTAAGCTAAGAGAAGTTGCTTTCTCTGCCACCAAGCAGATAATACGTTCATATAGATCACTTATGTAACTAGAAATGCAATGTCAAACATTCGTCCATACGAGTTCATTCTGGGACTGAACGAAACTGAAGGCACTCTCCTACCACATCCTGTCGGGAATTTACTCTAGGATTAGTAGCGAGAAGTCCTAGCATCGAAGATCTTAAATGAAGAACTAGTGCTACATAATATGATATGGGAAATTTCCCCCGAGGGTCGGTGACAAGTATCCCTACATTCCATCTTCCACAATTATCTTCATGTCTTCACTTCAAATACGTAAATTGGTTCGAAGTGGTCTTTGGACAGAAATTATCCAAATCTGACCCCGGTTCCTCCGAACCAATCATCGATAAAAGAGGTCAAGTGAATAGGAAATCATTCTTTAATTAATTAAGTTCTTTTATCAAAATCTCTTTTGGAGATATACATTTCTAAAACATTCTTTTCGATATATACAGAGATATTAAACCTCTCTTATAAAATCCCTTGGTAACTTTTAAACTCCTTTTTACTAAGAATAAATTCGAAATCGTTTCATTTTTCATTTAGGAAGATATTGTTCTGAGTAAGCCAAATTCACTATCCCGTCCGTCGGGCCAATTCGGATAGCCCGGGAGAGCAGGAAACTGGTTTTCCAAACTCAAACCTAGACGCTATCTCTCTTACACCCATAAGGCGGTCAAGTTATTTGATCGACTCTAAATCTTTAGTCATTCAAAAATTTCTTCAGATTATCTTTAAATCACTTTATTAATCATTTATAAACATTTATAAAATAACTGGAAAAGAATTGTAAGTTTAAAATTATATTTCAGAAGTTATAAAAAAGTGCTGCGAAAAGTGCTTTTTAAGCTATATTGATCAAAACAACTTTTTATTATTTGAAAATTCATTCTTATTACTCAATTCACTTTTAAAACACTTTAAAACATTTATAAGATTTATTCCATATTTTTAAACAAATTTGAAACATCATTTCCAAAATAATCCAGTTTGGATTCCGAACTGCAAAACCACGATTTTTCCAAAATTGTTTACTCATATTTCAAAATCTACTTATTGAAATCTCAATTTTCTTTCTTCGTTGGAAAACTATGGATATAATAGTTCAAAAAATTCTTATCTTGAAGAATTCCGAGCTATACTCCAACTTTTACACTTGTTTGACTTTTATTGTGCGAAATCACGAACTGCCGTTATGCGATGAGCTTTTTTTAACTAAATTTTCCATTTCTTTTCAAACTTGACCAAAACGCTTTTCAATGTTTGTAAAATATTTCAAACTCATTTTAAACCTTTTTTAAAGTGGTTTAACATTCCATACCCACCATTTCATTAATTCAAGGAAAGTGATTTCCTTTGTGCTTATTGACGTGTATTTCCGTGACTTGCATATATATATATATACATTCAATATTCATATGAAAATATCCAAACTTGATGATCAAAGCATATTAAACATTTATTTGTAAACATCATATCATCATCTAACATATAATATAATAGTTTAGAAGTTCTCACCTTGAGCTTTAAACGATTAATTAAAAATTCGCTATAGCTCCGCTACTCGGTTTTCGAAGCTCACTATTCTTCGAATTTTAGCTCCTAGATGCCTCGACCAAGACTTTAGATGGCTTGGGGGTGCACGGCCTTGGGTGGAGCAAAGGGCGCTCGACCTAATGATGAAGTGGGGTGGAGGTTGTGAAGAAAAAGGAGAAAAGGTGGAGTTTTGGGATTGTTTTGAGGTGTTTAAGTTTATATAACTATATATTATAATTTAAATTATTTTTGAAATAAATTTTTTCATTATTTCTCTTAGGGTAGAAGCCATTAAAGTGGAAGACAAAGCATAGAAAATATGAAGAAGAAGATGAATGAAAATGAAGAGAAGAGGGTAGGGTATTTATAGGAAAAGAAGAGAGTAAAATATCTATGTACACATCATCTTTTGCATCACCATTACATGGCTTAACCATCATCACTTCCCCCCTCCCTAGGCACGACAAACATCCCCCTCCATGCGCCCATCACTTCCATCATCTCATGTATGCATATGTTGACTTATGTATGCTTAAGGAGTAAGAAAGCTTAAAATATCTTATATATTTTGTATTATATTTTTATACTTAATTATATTTATATATGATTGTTTATGTGCATGTTCTCATGATGCACATGAACATGGGTATGTGTATGTTACATATTCCTATAATGTTGCAGAACTTCCACACGTTGTATCGTTACAAATCCCGATTCCGATTCGGTCATATTTTCACCTTTAAATTAATATGCATATATTTGTAAATAAATTTTGAAAATAAATTTTCTTATCGTTCTTAACTAATAAAAATGATCATATTTTATTTATAAGACCATATAAATTAATAAAAATAATTATTTACAAATTGTTTGCTATATCGATAAAGTGAAACGATCATTTATTTAAAGTGATATATCTACGGGTCGTTACAAACTCAAAACAAGGTGTGCCGCCTGGTGTTCTATATGTAGTACCCCTATTCTGAACACACTTGAACTAGTCTCAAGGCCTAATTCGATCATATGCCGAAGATAGCTTTTCAAACCTAGTTATATTATATTAAGTTTTGAAATTAATTTATAAGCGTTTCGATCTCGACCAAATGATACGTCCGATCGCCATGAAAATCGTCGGCATACAATAACTCACTATTATGGATCCAATGAAACTAGTTTCGTCGAAATCCGAGACAGTGCCCCGAAAGGCTATTTTTACATGTTAATTGAAAACGAATTATTATAAAACCCAAATTAATCCCTTTTAAATTTAAACTCAAAGTTTACCATCTTCATAATTATTCAAACAGAATATAAATAAGCTTTGAAATCATTTTTATCCAAATTAAATTCAGCATTTAATTATTTAAACAATTCCAAATATTAAATTCAACAATTAAATTATCAAATAAATCGCTATATTTGAAATCCAAGTTATTTAACTTATAAAATTAACTTTTCAATATTTAAAGTCAATTAAATATTCCAAATTTAAATGACTAAAATTCTGGGCCGCTACATTCTTCCCCCTTAAAGAAATTTCGTCCCCGAAATTTCAAAGGTAAGAAAAAAGCCCCAAGCCCATTAAGTTTTCAAAACCAATTAGTTGAAATAGATTACCAAATTCTCTAAAGCCTTTAACTTTCCAAAATCAATTTGTTGAAACTTTGTTATCACACCTTTCTAAATCTTTAAATTCATCCATAATTACTAATTAGTACGTTCGAAGTTATAACATAAAAATAAAATTTCACTTATCGAAAATTTCTTCTAAATTTTTCAAAAATTTCTAACTCTTAAATTTTCGTAAATTTTCGCCGGCATTTCCTTTGTACGGCTCGATCAGAAAATTTTACAATATATATATAGTCACAAATATACATCTCATCTTCAAGAATGAGGCATCCCGTAGGGAAAATATAAAAATACGGTATGTAATCTGAGATGTGTACCTATTTTATTAGCATTAGCAAGCATATACAATCAATGTAATGTGAAAGCGAGCTCCAAATGCGAAGCATACACCATTTGCAGATACTAATCACTCGACGATCAATGAGAACATGTATATAAAGTAATATCAATATATAACATAGCCTATATAATCACCATAGCAAATGTAGCAAATGCAACCATATAACCATCAAACAAATAATATTCATCCGATTAATTCATGACCTTATCAATTTGCATTTCCCAATGTCAATATTTAATTTATTAAAGGCCGTACGATGTACATATATCATTCGTACACAATATCAAATCTGATCGCTCGCTCGATCATACAATTTCACTTCCAAAATAGTATCATTCACACGACTACTCTAGTGCGGACTCCGATTCGGTTCCTTGATTAGAAACCGCCATTCTCCTTGTGTGGCCATATACTATGATAGGGAATATCAAAATCAATCAAAAATTCATATCTAGTGTTTGCCGTCGAGAATCGAATGAAAAATCCAACTCGGACAGATGTAAATCATCTCGAAATCATGTACTCAAATATTGATCAAACAGTTATGCAAATAAAATAATATATGTACAACTTACGTATTTATTTCAATTGGTTTCTCATTATTCAGATTCTTTTATTTACATCCATTTATTCATGATCATTATTCACATTACTTTATTCACAATCTTTTATTACTTAGCATATTCCTTCCAATATTAATGTCACTTAAGAACCATTCCATCAAATTTTACTTAAGTTTATTATAAACATTTTATACAACTCTTCTCATGTTTATTACCACTTCACAACTTAAGTTCATATCCATTTTAAATCAAATTCAATCTCATTTAACTCAATTCATTGTTCAATTCTATCAAACAACATTCCAAAACATATTCAATTCACTAATTTATTCCATTAATTCACTTCATTAATTCATTTCAAATCACTATCAATTTCATTTCAAAAATCATTTCATTTGATTTAACTTAAGTTAAATTCCATTTCAAACTTACCTTCCTTAACTTTTATATTCAACTATTTTAAACTTTGTTTCAACTTATTATTCCTCCATTTATAAGTTGCAAAAACCGATTTCTTATAATCTCAACAAAATACATAGATAAAAATTTCCAAAATTTAAATACTTTGTTTTATTTCAACTCTATTTTGAAATAATACATAGTATATTATATATCTTTTTGCATAACAAATCATATTGGGAATTTAAATCAAAAAATGTTTTACCCAAACAAAACTCCAATGGTAGCAATTCTTCTCTTGGAAACTCGAAAATGAACGTCGATGATGCAGCAGTCATCATCGAAATTATTTTCCAGTGAACGAAGTGAGTTCAATGCTTTCTATTTCATTTAAATTCCATTTAAAAATATTTCCATTCAAAATTATTTTCCAAATATTACTATTGTTATTCTTTCAAAACCTTTGAAAAACAATTTTCAAAACCACCGAGATCTAAATTCTCAATTTCTCAACTTTTAAATCCCTTTTATTTACAAATCATACTTATATAATCTCACTTCTTATATAATCTCACTTCTTATATAATATCATTTCACAAATGTTGATTAATTTAGATTGTAATAATAACAACTTTTATTAGAACAACAAACAACAAACAACAAATGATAATAATCAAATATTATCATTCACTAACAGCCAAACATACCATATATACTATAATAATTTTTGAAAATTATTCCTTTATATATAAAATATAGTCAAGGTAAAATCATTTCATTTACCCAATTTCCAAACAATACCATATCGAATTGCTCTTTTCAAGTGTTTAGAGATCCCTATCAATAACATTAATTAATCGTATTGACCAGAATCCATAAGCCACTAAACAGATCAATTAACACAATATAAAACATTTTTATATCATTAACAAATACGCGCTCATATATATACACTCAAACTTATAATAAGGCGTTCCATTACCTTATCTCTTACCCCATCGAAGCCAAGGTTCTCGCTTAACCTTCAGCTCTGATACCAAGTGTAACGACTTGAAATTTTCGAGCCTAAAAAATCGACACTAATACGTCCATTTTATTGCATGCCGAGAAATCGAATGCCGAAAACTCAATCGTTAGGGGAAAAGAAGAAGGAAGGGAGAAGAAAGAAGAGGAAAAAAACTAACAACACAGAATCTCACAGCGGAATGAATAATCAATAATATACAACAAACCTTTACACAAAGAAGAAATATAACATACATACATCAATCAGAGTATACAAACCTATTTCAGCTCGGATAGTTATAACAACCTATCCACACAATTGCTGATAAATACAACAATGAATGTAGGGGAAAGTAACCATATACATGAATACGTCTCTAGACCTCCAGCTCGTCTACTGAAACTCCAAGTATCCAAACTGAATCTGTAATATGCTCGTTCTAACCCGAGCATTATAATAAAATAACACCCGAGTCAGTTTGGAAAACCAGCGTGAGAAAACTCACCCAACTGGATTTCAAAGTAATAGAAAACCTTTGAAAATCAAAAGTATCTCGTAAGACCATGTCACACATAAACACGGACGGTTTTTTACCTTACGATAACCAAAACAATTTCTATAGAAATCCATTTATATTATAATAATGTCTGGGGATCAAAGTAAAATATGAATATAGCTGAAATGCTTGCATCTCACGTTTTAGCATAGTTGGGCACAACTAAGTCCGTACGACATTTATTGGAGAAAGGATTCTATATAATGACTAGGCTACTGGGCTACTGTAATAGCTGGGATTTTCGACCCTCGAAAATCGACATTAATACGTCCACTGTATTGCATGTTGAGCAATCGAATGTCGGAAAACCCGATTGTTAGGGAGAAGGAAGAAGAGAGAAGAGGAGAGAAGAAGAAGAGAAAGAAACTAAAAACAACACAGAATCTCACAATCGCAGCGGAACAATACATAATATAGTATCAATGATCTTTACCAAAGAGAAACTGTTATATACATACACCAATCAGAGTACAACAACAAATCACAATCATCAGCCTGGACAGTTATAACAACTTGTCCTCACAATACTGATGATTTCAACAATAGAGGAGCAGAAAATAAACATAAACGTGAATATGACTTGAAGACCTCCACCTCGTCTCCTGAGCTCCGATGCATCTAAAGAAATCTGTAAATATACTCGGTCTGACCCGAGCATTGTAATAAAATAACACCCGATTCAGTCTGGTAAACCAGCGTGAGAAAACACATCCAACTGGATTATAAAACTCTTTGAAAATCAAAAGTATCTCGTAAGACCACGCTGCACAAAAACACGGACGGGTTTTAACCTTATGATAACCGAAACAATTTCTATAGAAAATCCATTTATATTATAATAATGTCTAGGGGTCAAAGTAAAATATGAATATAGCTGAAATGCTTACATCTCACATTTCAGCATAGTTGGGCACAACTAAGTCCGCACGATGCTTATTGGAGAATGGATTCCATACAATGATTGGGCTACTGGGGTACCGCCCTTCATGGTGCATCTCTAGATAGAATAACACCGAGGTCGAACCTATCGACCCCTGCCAACACAAAACTAGCATACCTTTTACTAGATAGTACCGAATATGATCATCCCTCCGTTAATGGGCCCCGAAGCATACAAATGAGAGATAATATCGACTCTAGATAGGGATAATCATACCCTACTTGGGAGCGACTCACTTAGCTCTGCCGTATCTCCCCTGTTTTAGTCATTCTCGGTGGATGAGGCTTGAGGCTATGTTTTACCTTTTATATAGCACTTCCCACTTGGAATGTTAATACTGCTCTCCAAGCAACCATGCAATGCTAGCATTCATCCATACAAGTTCATTCTAGGACCGAACAAAACACTTGACAACTCCATCTTCAATTCCATTATCTTCAAGATGTCTTCACTTCAAAACACTTGAGTTGGATCGAAGTGGTTTTTGGATAACATATCCGATCCCGATCTCTTCGAAACAACTTTCGATAATTTTTGGTAAACAGAACCCCAGTTCTTTAGGAAATAAACAGTCAAAGATAAGAGCAGAGATCACCACCTAACTGTTAATGGACGGATTTCCTTATCATTGTCCTAGGACGAGATTTATACGCACAGTACAACATCATCGGAGATGACTGTGTCGTACAACTCACGTGTTTCTCCTAGATATTTCCAAAGTAACGTTTGGGTCCAAATTCGATAATCGGTTATTTAACTATCGAACAAACATTCAATCAGGGATTAAATTCCATAGGGAAAACCGAAATGGTTAAGCACACAAGCAACCACTAACCTCCTTTTAATTGATCTTTCATTAATTTAAATTCACTTTGTAATACTTGAATCAAAATTATTTTTACAAAGACACACACACACCCCCACAAATCCCTATTTCTCAATACTTGGAAAAATATCCATTTACTTATCTCAACTGTATAAGTATATTCACCAACATTTGGGAAGATTCCCTTTTTTATTCAATTCTAAAATCATTTATTCCATTATAAATCCGCAAACCATTTATAAGACTCCTTTTATAAATCTATAAATCCATTTCTAAAGTTCTTTTATAAATATCTAAAATCATTTATAAAACTCTTTTATCATTTTTTAACAAATCTTCCTTTACGTTTTTTTCCAAAACATGTTATAATATCCCTCTTATAATCCACTCTGTTTATAAAACCCTATTTATAAATCTTGAAAACATTTATAATATAAATTCTAATCATTTACTTAAAAACACTATTATATAATAGTAAACATTATAAATAAATAAATATTAACTTTAAAACATTTTAAAATAATAATTAATAAAATCCAAAACATCCTAAATAAAACAATTATAATCTATCTTCAACATTTTTATAGATACTAATAATTAATTTCCAAAACTTTATTGATAAATAATTAAAATTAATTTCAAACCGTATTAATAATTTAAATAATTAACTTTTCAAAATATTGATAAACCACTTTAAAACAATATTAATATAAATAAACAACTTTTAAAAACATAATTATATTTCCTTGATAAAAATCCATACTTAATTTCTAACATGATCATTTCCATATTTATAAAACTATATTTATAAATCTCATTCTCTTTTATAATTCTCCTTCTCTTTTATAAAACTTCCATTCATAAGATCCCTTTATTTATAAATTCCATTTATAACTCTATTTCCTTCATAAATCTCACCTGTTTATAAATCCCATTAAAAACATCAATCACCATCTGTTTTTAACATTGGCCCCATATGGATAAATTTCTTTTACAAATTCCTTTCTATTTATAAAATATTGTTTAACATTCCAAATTTACCCTCACCTTAAATTTTCAAAATAGAGTCAACTATTTTCTAGAATATCATTCCACATCTTATAATAAATCCATCGTTTGTTTTATTTCATCAATTTTTTGAATGATGATAGTTTCCTTTAATCTATAAACACCGTTTATAGATCTATACATTTATTAACAAAATACGATTTTACAAATCTTCACTTCATTTATAAAATATCCCTTTTATAATTTATCACACTTATAAATCTCACATTTGTAAAACAATCTTTAATATTTGTGTGTGTGTATATACTACTTTATATAAAATAGTTAATAAATATTTATATCAAAATATTTCTGTTTTCCTTTAAAAACATATCCCTTTATTATAAAAGACGGACTTATTTTAAGATTTAAAAATCTTTATTTTATGGCTTGAAAATCTCTATTTAATTTTTTTATAAAACTATTAATTTATAAGGCCCAAAAATCATACTTTTTATTTTAAAATAGATTTCTATTTTTTGTTAATTCAAGAAAAAATATTAAAACATAAATAATTTCCAAGATCACTATAAAATCCCTTTTTAAACCAAATCATCAGTTAATAATATTTTAAAATGCCAAAAATAAGGCCCAATGCTACTAAAGCACTAAATACGCAAAATCATATCCATATCATCAAATATGACACCCAACAAGTCATATATCACAATATATATGAAAATAAAAGCAACTGTGTGAGGAATCCTGCTGGATCCCTCCGACCTGTCCCCCTACATCACATATAATATATAATCATAAAATATAAATCAACCGCTTTGAGGCGAGATCGTATACAAAGGGTTATCCACTCTTACACGGGAACGTAATAGGGTCTCAACCGCTCCAGGGGCAGGAATATATCCAAACCAATAATATAATTCGGTAAATTATCCAAACAATCAATAACAGTCAACAATAAAATATCCACACATCCAATAAATAAGTTTTATTGACTATATAATATGTTGGTTAACCAAAAAGGTGAGATTAACTCACATTGATTTCAGTTTCCGTTAGAACATTCCAGTTTGAATTAAAATTGAACAGGCGTTCAATTTTAACCTAAAATTCCTACTAGCTTTGAATCCATCCAATCCAACTCCATAATGTAGTATTCGCTGATACAAATTGAACGCAACTCGTCGCGTTCAATTTTGGCCTCGTATGAGTTTAATATGAATTAATGAACGTTTGAATAAATTAAATTATAATTAACTAAAATAATTAACCGTTTAAATAAATTATACCCTTTTCCCTCTTCCTCTCACGCTCATTCATTACCAGGTCGACGAAACTTCGACCGCGGTCCAGTCCTTGCCGCTACTGCCATTGTCGCACCTGCCTCTACCGCTACGCCTCGCGCACCCTCCTCGACCTCACTCGCCGCTGTCGCGTCACCCAAAATTGACCAAACCGAGCTCCCTGGCCCATGAATGCGGCCCAAAATCGACCCCCACACGACGATCTATGATGATCCAACAATTGGTTAGGCTTGCCTTACCGTGCACTACGTTTCTCTAGTTGACGTCGAACCCTAAAAGTGGACGTAGTGGCGCTCGTGAAGGAGGACCATTGGATGGCCATGTTTTCAAATTGAAAAAAAATGCCAACCCTTTACTTTTTCTGGAGGTGAGATTTTATAAAGGCAGGTGGTATGGGTAGGCATGCGTGGTATGGGCTGGAGTGTTATCCCATGCCTAACACATTGGAACTAGTCTCGAGGCCTAATTCCATCATATAATTTGATTTTCAAAAGCTATCTTCTATATATCCTGGCTTTCTATATGTTATACCCTTATTCCGAACACATTGGAACTAGTCTCGAGGCCCAATTCCATCATATATAGAAGATAGCTTTTGAAAATCAAATTATATTTTCACTTGTTAATTAAAACGAGTTATTTCCAAAATCGGTTTAACCACGTTTAATCCTGATATAAAAGTTTATTATCTTCATTCTTATTGAAATGGAATTTAAATCAACTTTTCGAATCATTTTTATTCACATCAAATTCTAGAATTAAATTTTTTAACAATTCCAAATATTCAATTTAACAATTCAATTATCAATTGTATCGCTAAATTTAAAATATAAGTTGTTTAACTTATAAAATTGACTTTTCGATATTTAAAATCAATTAAATATTCTAATTTCAAATAATTGAAATTTTCGGATCGTTACAGGAACTACCCGTCACGGTGCATCTCTAGATAAAATAACACCGAGGACCACGCCTGGATCCCCTACCAACACAGGACCGGCCTACCACTTGACTAGTAGTACCGAATATGATCACCCCTCTGTTAATGGGCCCCGAAGCATACAAATGAGAGATAGAATCGACTCTAGATAGGGATGATCATACCCTACTTAGGAGCAACCCACTTAGCCTTGCTACATCTCCCCTGTTTTAGTCATTCCTGGTTGATGAGGCTTGAGGCTACATTTTACCTTTTATATAGCACTCTACACTTGGAATGCTAACACTACCTTCCAGGCAATAATGCAATGCCAACATTCATCCATATAAGTTTGTTCTTAGACTGAACGAAATGCTTGAGAGCTCCATCTTCAATTCTATCATCTTTAAGATGTCTTCACTTCACAACGCTTGAGTGGGATTTGTCATATGAAAGTTGAACGTTACCTTAAGCCTCGCACATCGGGAATGACAAAAACAGGGTAGATGCGGTAGGGCTAAGTGGGTCACTCCCATTAGGATATAATCATCACATTTCTATATTACCCTCTATATTTCGGATTTGTTATGTATGCTATGGCCACGGATAGGTCGGGAACGATCGGGGTGATGACATATTCGGTACTATCTATGGTAGAGGTAGGCCAGTTCTATGTTGGTAGAGGTTTGATCCTCAGTACATTCTTCTAGAGGTGTACTGTCGGAAGGTAGTCCCTTACCTTGTCATTGTTGGAAATCCATTCTCCAATACATGCCTTTACAGTTTTGATTGTAGAGCCTAGTATGCTGGAGTTTAACTAACGTAACAATTTCAGCTATGATTAATATGTATTTGTATCCGATGCTATTATAATATCAGAAGATTTGATATGAAATGTTTTGGTTATCGTAAGGTAAAAACCCGTTCATGTTTATGTGCGACGTGGTCTTACGAGATACCTTTGTTTTGAAAGGTTTTTATAACTTTAAAAATCCAATTGAGATGTGTTTTCTCATGCTGGTTTACCAGACTGATCCGAATGTTCTGCCCTTTTAATGCTCGGGTCAAACCGATTATATTTACAGATTGGATTTGGATGCATTTTGGAGGAGCTTGGAGCAGGAGGCTTCATCAATAGCTAGTTATTATCTTATTTTCGTTGTATTGGTTGCTTAAAATTATCAACATTTGTGAGGATGGGTTATTATAACTGTCCAAGCAAATGAATAGTGATGTTTTTTTACTCTGATGGATGTATGTATATTACAGTTTTTCCTTTTTTAAAGATCATTGTTATATTATATATTATTCTGTTTCGTTGTGAGATTCTATGATTGTTTAGTCTCTTCTTCTCTTCTTCTTGTCTTCTTTCTTCTTTCATTCCCTTAATTATTCTTCTTTTCATTTAATTTGAGTTGGACATGTGTAGTTTATTGTCAACTTAAACTGTACGGAATTGTGGGTCGTTATAGGTAGACTGTCACATACCGAAATTTTCGACTTTCGAAAATTCGACATCGATACTCACTTTATCGACTGCCGAGCAATCGAGTGCCGGAAACTCCAATAGTGAGGGTTTTAAGAAAAAGAAAAAGTAGAAGAAGAAGAAGATAGAAGAAAAAGAGAAGAAAGAAAGAAGAAGAAGAACAACAGAAAACACATCAGGACAGAAAACAATATCAGAATCTTACACATCGCAGCAGAACAATATATAATAGATAAATGAATAATCTTTAAAACAAAGAACTATATCATTTTATATATACATCAATCATCAGAGTCAATATACAACAATGGACAGTTATATAAACTTGTCCTCATACAGAATACACAGCGGAATAAATACTACCAGATACAAATACTACGTCTCGTCCTCCAGCTTATCTCCAAAGCTCCAGAATATCCAGAATATCCTGATAACATAACTCTAGGCTGCCCGTGTGGAAATTGGTGGGCACCCAGAGTTTAGAAGGGAAACAATAAACTCCGAGTCAGTCATGGTGACTGGTGTGAGATCGTAAAACAGTTATATCTTTTAAAAACAACAAGATAATTTTTAAGTCAATTCGAAATGCTTTTGGAAAATGAAACTACCATAAGACCTCCCGCCACACACACAATGAAAACACAGACTTGGAGGAGATTTCTTCTTATGATAGTCAAAGATGCTTACTACGCAAAATCAAATCATTTTTGATATTATTATTAGTGCATAGTGTAGAAAACATTTCGAAAGTAGAATATAAATCTTAGCCAGCATAGGTACCATTATAGTATGCTTGCTATAGCTGCCATATTAGATGGCAGGTTCTACAACTAAAACCGTACAAGTCACGTATTGTTTCTTTGGATTTCCAACAAATGGTCAGGCTAAGGAACTCCCTAGAACCTTGCCGCATCCTTCCTGTTTCGACCATTTCCGGGGTGTGAGGCTCGACGAAGTCTCGTCCACAAAGCTACGCTTTCTCAAAAATCCCTGCTTCGGGTCAAACAAAAATGATCAACCTATGATCACAAAGATATAAGATCAAACAAATGATCATATCACAAATGATCAAACACTGATCATTTCACAGCAACACTCAGTATGCCACGTTACCAAATTGGGATATATCGCTGATAAATTTCAACTACATAACCTCTGAGCTCGTACGTCTCAGAGAAGGGTGTTAAGCTAAGAGAATAAATTCTCCGCCACCAACAGAAATGTATTTGAAAGAAATCAGCTTTATATCTCAAATTGTAACGTCAGACACACAATCCATACAAGTCTGTTCCGGGATCGAACAGAACCGAAGGCACTTCTCACGAAGCCCTTGCACATCCGGATAATTTTCAACCACGTCAGGACTTCCCGTCACTAAGGGTGATAAAAACCTCTAAATCGAAGATCAGTCGATGTAGAGTAACTCGACGGTAATCCTTTCCGTTTTCAAAAATATCCGGTCTTCAACACCGGTCTTCGAATGCAATTCATAACGACGTATCACATATTCGGAATGGGTTATACGACCCCATGGTCCTTTCCCGGTTAACCCGAATAGTGAGCGATTATTCAAAAATGAGTGTGGCATTCAAATTCATCCAATTCACAACAAATACCATTCAAGGTAATTATTGATAGTCGGTTATTTAACTATCAATAAAGATGTGCAACATCATCAGATTCCAAATAATTTTCCAAATTATTTTATCTTCCAAAATATCTTTACTAGATATAAAATTTCCACACTTCAAAAATAAATCGATATTTATTTTTTTAAACAAATTCCCTTTTCTTTTATAAATTCCATAGTGAATTTCTATTTTCAAAATATCGAATGATTTATGATTTTTAATCGATTCCAAGTATTCACTTTCGATTTATCTTTAAGAAGATAAATTCTCAAACGTTTCATCTCATTTTGGAAGAGCATTTCCATTCTTATTAATAATAAGAATTTCACAAGTCTATTTATTTTCAACATTTGAAAATATTCGATATACTTAAAAACAATATTAAGTATACATTCATTCTTTAAGGAAAACATTTATTTTAACATCTATTTGAGTCAAAACGAATGTTGCGTAAAACATCGTTACGACAACTCAAAATCACTAGTATAGGGATTCGGATTTTAGATAGATATATAAACCCCAATACTACATAAAAACATTTCCTTACGGAAATCATTTACTATAACAACAGTGCTATAGTCCACCATTTCCTTAAATTTCTCGAAAACGTCTATTTCAACAAGTACTGTTGAAATCTATGCTTTCGATTCATAGTACATTTTAAAACATCTTTAAAATGTTTACTTCATTTTTTTTTATATCACTTCTTCAACAGTAAATCCATTTTACTTAACAATATATTCACTGTCCCAAAATCGTGAATATAATTCACTTAACCCAATTTCAATCTATTTAATTCATCAAATTCAATTTATTTCGAATTTATAAAACAACGCTTATAATTCCATTTCTGTTTTATAACAACTTCGGTTTATAAATCTCCTTTTATTAACTTCTATATTTAACTCATCAAAATAAGTTATTTCGGATTTATAAACAACTTTTATAAATTTCAATTCTATTTATAAAAAACTTCAATATCAATTCAATTTCAATGCTGATTTGAAATTTATTTATCACTACTAAGTAAATTCCTCATTTTTCTCAAATGATTCAATATTCTGTTTTAAAATGGATTCTTCAAATTGAAATCATTTTACATTGATTTCCCAATTTATTTCAATTTACCAATTTAATCTCTAGTTGGATTTCCAGCTTATCTTCTTTTAATAAATTCCTTTTCAAGGAAATAAATTTCAATCGTTTCTTTCAATCTATTTAAAAATCCAAATTTAAATTAAATTCTTCAATTTATAATCACTGTTTTATGAAATCCATTTATTTAGCATTTTCACTTGATTCTGGGATTAATTCGATAAGATTATAAAAATTTACTTTTTATATTTTAAAAATCCCTTTCTTCAAAATTTATTCAATTTCAAAAATTAATTCACTTAGAAATTTTCTACTTGAATTTCAAAAATTCAATTTCGTTTATCTTTGGAATCCAATGATGCCAAACATCCATTCAGCTAAATTTTAGCTTTCAAACAATTTCCAGATATCAATATGATTAATAGCATCACTATAATCATTCACAGATTCATATCACAATAGAAATAAATTCAATCAATGTGAGGGGTCCAGTTGGATCCCTCCAACCTGTTTCCCTGCATCCAAAGATGTTAGCACAATACCAATTCCGCTCCAGTACGGAATTATCGCGGTATATGGGTTTTATAAAAATCCGCTTACTAACGGCGCAATAGGGTCTCATCCGCTATACGAGGCGGGAAATCATCAATCCAATATATACATATGCCAATATGTATATATTGCTATATATATATAGATATATCCTACTATATCTAATATCACATCCAATAGCAAACATATCAATAACTGCAAAAACTCCACATTCAATTTTGAGTGAGAAAAATCTCACCTTAGATTTATATTTTGCAGTCCAGTTTCCATTCCAGTTTGTTTTCTCCATTTTTAACCTTGAATAAATAATTATACAATTTTATTAATATTCGAATAAGTCGAACGATTAATCATTTTCATTTATAAATTTAATTACCAGTAAGTTTATTTTAAACTAACAATATAAGTTTTTGAACCGATTTCTCTTACCAATTTAATTAAATCGAATAAATAAATTTCCACTTGCTAAATTAAGTTAACTAGTGATTAAAATAAAATTTAATAGGTTGACTTAACACTTTATCCTCAAATCCATTATTTAAAAATAAGCTAGTATATTTATTATCTTTTGAACTACCTATATATTATACTTATTTTATTTTATTTCCTGAAAACTACATATGTACATACATCTCACTGTTATGTGTTTATAAATTAAAACTGCATATTCATTATTATTTCCCAGGTACAAATTTTAAATCAACAATTATATCAAATTATTAAATTTAAAACAATGATATACCAGTTAAATGAATACATATAATTTAAAATAAAACAAGATTATTTTTATAACTTACAGTAAATATTATTCTTATTATTTTAGCAAATAACAACAATATTTTCTTCACTGTATAATATTTTTATAAAAACTTCATTTCATTATTTCCAAAATTATATATATACCTATATAATTAAAATAGAAACTCTATATCTTGCTGTAAAATATATACATATATTTTTTTTTCATATCAAATTGAAAAAAAACAAATCAATACTTTTCCTATTTTCTGCATATATATGTCCCTAACCAAATTTACATTTTTCTTCGATATATATTCAGATAAATAAACAAATCAATACGAGAATCTTACTGTCGAAATTTGCGATCGAATGAACACTCTCGCGACTGGAAATACATCGAGCCCTAAGGCCTGACCTCTCCCATCGCCTCTGCTTGATTTAGTCACGTTGAACCACCAACCTCGGCCATGACTCGCTACCGCGAGCACACGCGATCCCACATCCAGGCGCGCCTCTCCGACCTGCCCTCCAGGCGAACGCGAGCTTCGCGACTCCACTGCTACACTTTCTCGCCACCGACCCACAATCGAACTCGAGTCCCAGTCGAGACCCACCTCCACCATCGCACGCGAATCTCGACCACCGAGCCCATGCTCGAGCTGCTCTCCTCCTTACGCGAACTCGTACGCGGTGCCGCTACCCCCTATTCGACGCCGCAATTGGTTTGTTTGAAGTGGGCTGCCGATTGGAATTTGAACGTGGAAGGGGATATCACGATTTTTGATTGAAGAGAATTAGATTTCGCTTGGTAGAGGAAAAGAAAATATCGGTCTGCCATTTTCTTTATTTTCTTCGTTCGAGATTTGAAAAGAGGAGAGGGATGGTTGCACGATTTTCTTCTGTGTTCTTCGGCGTGATTTTAGGCAGGGTTGTAGGCGTGATTAGAGGAATGAACGTGTGGGTTGTCTAATATTTAAAATTTAAATTTTAAATCAAATTCGATTTAAAACTTCAACGCGTTTACATGTCGTATTCGCACATAACAACTCCAAATGCCACGAAATTTGAAATCCGATAATAATTCAATATTACGGACCCAATGGAGCTGGTTTCGTCGAATTCCGAGACTGCGCCTCGGACGGCTATTTTTAAATATCAGCTGAACGATATAATTTCCTAAACTGAACAAATTTATTTCAAATTCGATTCTGAAGTTTTAATTATCTTCAGTATTGTCAATACGAATTTTAAAAGCCTTTGAAATATTTTTCTTCAGCTTAAAATTGAAGATTTAAATTTTTATTCAACTATTAACAGATTAAATTCTATAATTTAATCGCCGATTTAAAGTTATATTCGGGATTCAAATTAAATCGTCGTTCAAATATTTAAAATTAATTAAATATTTTTCAATTTAATTCGTTCAAAATTCAGGGTCGTTACAGACTTCCCCCCTTAAAAGAATTTCGTCCTCGAAATTACAAGTTAGAAAGAAAGGTCCTTAACTCGTCTACTATTTTTCACAATCCAAATAGTTTTATCACTTTTCAAAACAAATTTTTCTACTAAAGATTCGCTATCATTCAACTAAATTTCTAACTTCAATTCTAAGTTTCAAACAACATTGTTTAACTTCTAAATTCAAATTCGAGTTTAAATTCAATTTTTTTAACTTTCAAAATTTTTCAAAAATTTTCTAACGCCCTAAATTTCCAAAAAATTTCGCCAGCGTCTCCTTTGCGCGGCTAATACGGCACGACTACAAAACGTCCCTACGGACTCTCAGATTTCAAAAAGAAAAAGAAAAAGCCAAGCGGCTAGAGAGAAATCATCAAAAACTCATATTAAAACTCAAATACATACCTTTTTCGAGCAATTCAAATTTATCTTCGAAATCAAATCCCAATTCCTTTATACCTGTATATCCTACTAGCCATAATATCTAGTTGCATATATTCAAACCATTTTGCAAATTCTATTACAAAATTTCAATATAAACTACTTATATCATCTTTAGTTCACTATTGAAGTTATATCCATTATCTTCAATTTTACATTTCAAATTTTATTTGAATTCAATTTCACATTTCAATTTCTCATTTGAGTTAAATTTACCATTCAATTCAATTTGAACTCTATTTATCTTCTGAATATTGAATTTATCAATCATCTTTAGTTCACTTCAAACTAATCTCAAAACTTCATTTCATTTCACACAATTCAAGTTTTAAATTTACTAATTCAACTTCCATTTCATGAATCAATTAATTATCAAAGCAGTTTATTCGGATTCAATCCTTATTCATTTTTTCTCAGGTTTGGATTTTATTCCACTTGATTCAAGTCTCATTTCATTTTTCAATTTCAATTCATTTCTTACAACTTCAAAATGAATCTCAACTTCCACTTCCAGTTTTATTCTTTTGTTCATTCCCAAAATTTATTTTCATAATTCAATACTCAATTCCAGAGTCTTTTCAACCTTTTCAAAACCACTTTGAAAACAATTCAAATTATCCTGTGAATTTCAAAACCCAAACCCAAATTTTTCAAACGACTTCCATTTTAAAACAATTTGGCAGCAATTCCTCTTTTGGAAACCCAAAAATGAACACCAATGATGCCGCGGTCATCATCGAAGTTATTTTCCAGCGACCGAAAAGAGTTTAGAGCATTCATCTCTCTAAAATACTTTTCAAACCTTTGAAATTCATTTTCAAATCAAATCATCTTAAACTTTCCAAATCTCCAAAATTTTCAAATTCTTTTCAAAACATTTCCAAATACTTCTCTGGAATTCTACTTCAATTATAAGTCACATTTATAATTTACATTCTTAAATTTCATTTGTATATGGATTTATTTCTTAACTTTGGAGTTACGATTTCAATTTCTTATTCAATTTCAATAGTAATGATAACATTTCAATATTATCACCTTCCTAACAACCAAACATCCATATATTATGATAATTCATAGAAAATCATTTCTTTTCTATACAAAAATAGTTTTGGGCAAAATTATTTCATTTACCCTATTTAAAACAATACTATGTCGTCTTGCCTCGTTTAAGTGTTTAGAAATCCCTATCGATAATATGGCGTCCCACATACCGACCAAAATTCATAAACATCTCAACGAATAAGCAAACACAATATAAAACAATTTTATATTCACTAACAAATACGCACTCATATCTATTATTACACTCAACTCATTCTAGAGTACTACTGACTCTATCTCTAATGAGTAACACCCAACAGAGCAGGGTTGTCGCTTAACCATATGCTCTGATACCACGCTGTCACATACCGAAATTTTCGACTTTCGAAAATTCGACATCGATACTCACTTTATCGACTGCCGAGCAATCGAGTGCCGGAAACTCCAATAGTGAGGGTTTTAAGAAAAAGAAAAAGTAGAAGAAGAAGAAGATAGAAGAAAAAGAGAAGAAAGAAAGAAGAAGAAGAACAACAGAAAACACATCAGAACAGAAAACAATATCAGAATCTTACACATCGCAGCGGAACAATATATAATAGATAAATGAATAATCTTTAAAACAAAGAACTATATCATTTTATATATAGATCAATCATCAGAGTCAATATACAACAATGGACAGTTATATAAACTTGTCCTCATACAGAATACACAGCGGAATAAATACTACCAGATACAAATACTACGTCTCATCCTCCAGCTTATCTCCAAAGCTCCAGAATATCCAGAATATCCTGATAACATAACTCTAGGCTGCCCGTGTGGAAATTGGTGGGCACCCAGAGTTTAGAAGGGAAACAATAAACTCCGAGTCGTCATGGTGACTGGTGTGAGATCGTAAAACAGTTATATCTTTTAAAAACAACAAGATAATTTTTAAGTCAATTCGAAATGCTTTTGGAAAATGAAACTACCATAAGACCTCCCGCCACACACACAATGCAAACGCAGACTTGGAGGAGATTTCTTCTTATGATAGTCAAAGATGCTTACTACGCAAAATCAAATCATTTTTGATATTATTATTAGTGCATAGTGTAGAAAACATTTCGAAAGTAGAATATAAATCTTAGCCAGCATAGGTACCATTATAGTATGCTTGCTATAGCTGCCATATTAGATGGCAGGTTCTACAACTAAAACCGTACAAGTCACGTATTGTTTCTTTGGATTTCCAACAAATGGTCAGGCTAAGGAACTTCCTATCCACGATGGGTACGTCCCTGGAATAGACGACCCGAGAACCTAACCGGATCTCTGCCAACACAAGGCCGGGTTACCTCTGCAAAAATAGGTAACTACTGACACGCGTATGCCATCCCCCGATCGTCACCGATCTTCCCGAGGATCCCCGATTTCCAATAAACCACAAAGTAATAATAACTGTGCAGCAACCACAGAGGTTAAGTATCTGGGCTCCATACCATGATACCACCTTTATCCAGAAGGAATGACATACACTAAGGGGCGCTACTCCCTAGAACCTTGCCGCATCCTTCCTGTTTCGACCATTTCCGGGGTGTGAGGCTCGACGAAGTCTCGTCCACAAAGCTACGCTTTCTCAAAAAGCCCTGCTTCGGGTCAAACAAAAATGATCAACCTATGATCACAAAGATATAAGATCAAACAAATGATCATATCACAAATGATCAAACACTGATCATTTCACAGCAACACTCAGTATGCCACGTTACCAAATTGGGATATATCGCTGATAAATTTCAACTACATAACCTCTGAGCTCGTACGTCTCAGAGAAGGGTGTTAAGCTAAGAGAATAAATTCTCCGCCACCAACAGAAATGTATTTGAAAGAAATCAGCTTTATATCTCAAATTGTAACGTCAGACACACAATCCATACAAGTCTGTTCCGGGATCGAACAGAACCGAAGGCACTTCTCACGAAGCCCTTGCACATCCGGATAATTTTCAACCACGTCAAGACTTCCCGTCACTAAGGGTGATAAAAACCTCTAAATCGAAGATCAATCGATGTAGAGTAACTCGACGGTAATCCTTTCCGTTTTCAAAAATATCCGGTCTTCAACACCGGTCTTCGAATGCAATTCATAACGACGTATCACATATTCGGAATGGGTTATACGACCCCATGGTCCTTTCCCAGTTAACCCGAATAGTGAGCGATTATTCAAAAATGAGTGTGGCATTCAAATTCATCCAATTCACAACAAATACCATTCAAGATAATTATTGATAGTCGGTTATTTAACTATCAATAAAGATGTGCAACATCATCAGATTCCAAATTATTTTCCAAATTATTTTATCTTCCAAAATATCTTTACTAGATATAAAATTTCCACACTTCAAAAATAAATCGATATTTATTTTTTTAAACAAATTCCCTTTTCTTTTATAAATTCCATAGTGAATTTCTATTTTCAAAATATCGAATGATATATGATTTTTAATCGATTCCAAGTATTCACTTTCGATTTATCTTTAAGAAGATAAATTCTCAAACGTTTCATCTCATTTTGGAAGAGCATTTCCATTCTTATTAATAATAAGAATTTCACAAGTCTATTTATTTTCAACATTTGAAAATATTCGATATACTTAAAAACAATATTAAGTATACATTCACTCTTTAAGGAAAACATTTATTTTAACATCTATTTGAGTCAAAACGAATGTTGCGTAAAACATCGTTACGACAACTCAAAATCACTAGTATAGGGATTCGGATTTTAGATAGATATATAAACCCCAATACTACATAAAAACATTTCCTTACGGAAATCATTTACTATAACAACAGTGCTATAGTCCACCATTTCCTTAAATTTCTCGAAAACGTCTATTTCAACAAGTACTGTTGAAATCTATGCTTTCGATTCATAGTACATTTTAAAACATCTTTAAAATGTTTACTTCATTTTTTTTTATATCACTTCTTCAACAATAAATCCATTTTACTTAACAATATATTCACTGTCCCAAAATCGTGAATATAATTCACTTAACCCAATTTCAATCTATTTAATTCATCAAATTCAATTTATTTCGAATTTATAAAACAACGCTTATAAATTCCATTTCTGTTTTATAACAACTTCGGTTTATAAATCTCCTTTTATTAACTTCTATATTTAACTCATCAAAATAAGTGATTTCGGATTTATAAACAACTTTTATAAATTTCAATTCTATTTATAAAAAACTTCAATATCAATTCAATTTCAATGCTGATTTGAAATTTATTTATCACTACTAAGTAAATTCCTCATTTTTCTCAAATGATTCAATATTCTGTTTTAAAATGGATTCTTCAAATTGAAATCATTTTACATTGATTTCCCAATTTATTTCAATTTACCAATTTAATCTCTAGTTGGATTTCCAGCTTATCTTCTTTTAATAAATTCCTTTTCAAGGAAATAAATTTCAATCGTTTCTTTCAATCTATTTAAAAATCCAAATTTAAATTAAATTCTTCAATTTATAATCACTGTTTTATGAAATCCATTTATTTAGCATTTTCACTTGATTCTGGGATTAATTCGATAAGATTATAAAAATTTACTTTTTATATTTTAAAAATCCCTTTCTTCAAAATTTATTCAATTTCAAAAATTAATTCACTTAGAAATTTTCTACTTGAATTTCAAAAATTCAATTTCGTTTATCTTTGGAATCCAATTGTGACAACCCGGATTTTTGAACACTTGTTAATTGATAATTAACTGGATTGATTAATAAGAATACCGATTTATGAATTGAATAAATATAACCAAATCAATTTAATTATTAATTAGGATCATTAAATTCATATTGTCCAAAATATAAGATAATTGTTTGTTTTAATATGATAGTTTAAATAAAGTTTTATTTTGTATTCTTTAAAGTGTTTAAATTTAAAAGGTTATAAAAATACATGTATAAGATATATTTGAATTATAATTAGTTTTAGAATAATTACTTTTAAAAGTAATTTATTTATACATAGGTAAATTTTATTTATTAAGAGAATTAAAGTATGTAAGTTTATCTTTACATTTAAATTAAATAAAAATATATTAAAAAGGGACATGTGTAAGATTTTTACAACTTATATTTACAATTGTAAGCATAAGAACATCTCAAGTTAACAAGTGTCTTCATTTTAGAATTTACTTGCTTTAATTTTGATAAAACCATAACATAATTCATTTTCTTTAATCTCTTCTTCCTATCTTCAATCTATTCTCCTACTCTCAGCTGAAACAAGAAAGATTTATGGCAAAACAGTAAACTACTTCAAACCTGTAAACTATTTTCCTCAAAAACAAAATCAAAACAAGCAGTAGAATAATTCAATACAACATCAACCTGAGATCATGCAAACCATAATGAAGATCAACTCAACAATCAAGATTTCAAACCAGATCGATTCAAATTCAAAACTGCAATGCAACCTCTCTTCTAAATTCAACTTGAAGCTAAGCGAGCACCAGATGTAAGCAAATCAAAATCAACTCAAGCAACAAGATCAGTTCGGATTCAAATTTATAAACAAGCTTCAAGATCAAATAAAAAAATTCCAGATTCTCAAAGGACTTCCTCTGTTCAAACTGAGAACTGTGAGTAAACATTCCTTTAATAGCTTAAACTTGGTTTGTTCATGATGTTTGTGATAGATGGTAGACATAATATTGTGAAACAGATTTGCATGGATGAATTAAGATGTTTATATGTATATAAATATGTAAAAAAAAAAACTGTGCATGTTTGGGTATATGAAGATTCCAGTCTCTGTTTGATTTTTTTTGACCAAAATTAATTTAAAAATTCAATTCTCTGTCTCCATTCTATTTCTGGATATAATCTCTGAATAAAAAGTGTTTGAACATGTATAACATCATTTTTAAAAATAGATTCGAGTAAAACTATTCTGTAAATTTTTCGAAAATTGAATATATCAGTGAAGAATCAACTAATGTCAGAAATTTGATAGTTTAATTCTCATGCTTTGATTATATAATCAAAATCGATATCAAAAATGACGAATTTTAATATTAATATTGAGATTTTTAAGTTAAAGGTTGATGAGAATTTTTGGGTTGAATGCATATCGGGATTTGGTCAAATTCTGACGAACGGTGCGAAATTGGGTTCCGCAATTTGGACTAGAGGAGACTGGGTTCTCGAGTGACGATGGAAAAATGGTAGACAAATTTATAGTTCGCCATAGCGGCGGTTAGAGGTCGAAATAGGGTTTAGGGACTTCGTTCGAATGACGTTGTATTTATGGTTATCGTGCTGTCAAAGGAAGATCGGACTTCATCACCAGGGTGGGAATCGAAGCTTGGGAGGTTGACGATGTTCTGGGTGAAGTGGTGCAATTTCTGGTGGCATGGTTCGTCGGCGGCGAGGTAGTTTGTCGATTTAGTTGTTCCAGAATTTGGATTTTTGGGTCAGATTTACTTCTCGATCAAATCGAGTGGAAGTTGTGACCGTGATTGGTTAAATGGATCATCGGTGGAGTGTAGAAGCCGGTGTCGATGACTGGAATGACGTTGATCGTCGGTAGAGGTGCACACATGCACAATGTATCAGTGTATCAGGTTTTGAATTTGGGTTTGGGGAAGAAAGATTTATATCGAGTAAAACTCGAAGTAGATAAGGGGTTGCCTCGAAGTAGCTGGAGATTGTGAATGACTCGGTGGGGTCTTCGGGTTTTTAAAGTTTTTGCTCGGGTTTGATTTGCTTTGGATTGTACAGGTTTGAATTTTGTAAAAAAGAATCAAGATTTCCAATTTAAAGGCAAGTTCTTTCCTAAATAAATGTAAATCAAGTTTCAAGAGTATTTAATTGGATATATTTCCAAATTTAAAATGTTTAAAGTTGTTGATTTCCAAGGGTAATTAACTAAAGTAATTAATGAGATAACTAAAGGTTAATTACTATTGTAATTAAGAATAATTACCTAATGGGTAGTTAGTAGATAGTTAATGAACTAGAAGATGAATCATTAACTAGAAATTAAATGATTAATTGATTTTAAGTTAATTAATTTGTCTAATTAATTTAAAATAATCATTTATAAATTTATTAAGTATAATTACTTAGAGAAGTAATTAATGAATAATTACTTAATGTAATTAAGTAAAAAGGGAAATAATGTATGGAATTAATTAAGGATTAATCCCTTAGTATAATTAATTAAAGGGTTAGTTAATATAATTAATTAAGGGTTGGTTAATTAATAATGTGATTAATTACTTGTGGAGGTAATAAATTAAAAGAGTAACTAATTAATGAAGTAATTAGAAGATCATTAATTATTTAATGGAAGTAATTAAAGATAATTATTGAATGGTTAAGGATAATTAATCTATAATCAAGGTTTAATTACTTAATGAAATTTAAAAAGTAATTAATCAAGAATGATTTATAAAAAGGGATAACTAATGAATAATTACTTATTGTGATTACGGAATAATTAATCAAGAAAGATTAATTAAGACCTAGAGATTAAGTAATTAATAAATTTGAAATTAATTAATGTTCAGTAAGATGGATTAAGGTAATCCAAGTAATTATAGGTTAGAAATTAAATTAATTTGAGATTAAATTAATTAATAATAAATCAACTTGTTATGGATGGTTGAATAATATTGGGTTACTTGGATTGATTTTATCTCTGATGGGTAATTGTGATGCTATGTGATATAATATGTTCGGGTTGAACTGTGATAATATGGATTATCTATCTGTAATGGAATCGCTAGTGTAAATATGTTACTCTGAAAAAAATTGATTTGTTTTCACTTAAACAACTTGGATTTAAGATGACATTGGTTTCGAAGAGACCGGGGTCGGGTATCAGTAAATACCCGAAACCACTTCGATTTGAAATCTTCTATAATTCCTTATAGAATGATATGTGAAATCAATGGGCTGGATTAGGATAATATGGACCATTTAAACTAAGTTGATACTTAGATATTGTTTTGTGAAAATAAGTGTTGACTATATAAGTTGTTTACTTATAGTAAAATACGAGTTACCCCGGGTTTAAATAAGTTCTATAAATTGAAATTCATGTTAGATGAGTTTACTCACGCTGGTTTCCAGCCTGACCCGGGTGTTACTTTATTGTAATGCTCGGGTCAGACCGAGTATTACAGATTTCAGGTAAGGACGTTCTGGAGCTCAGGAGGCGAGCTGGATGGCAGGAACGTATGGAGTATATTCCGCTGTGATATTATAGTTGTCTGAGACATGTTAATTTTAACTGTCTAGTACATTTGTGAATATTGTAACTCTGATGAATTGTATGTAAAGTAACAATTACAGTTTCTTTTATAAAATTTCTATTATTTGTTATTATATTTAATCCGCTGCGAATGTGAGATGTTGTGTTTTCTGTTCTTCTTTCTTCTTTCTGTTCTTTCTTCTATCTCTTTTCTTTTTCTCCTAACTATCTGGAATTTTCTGGTTCGAAAATTTCCGGGTCGTTACATTTGGTATCAGAGCGAAGGTTAAGCGAGAACCTTGGCTCTGTTGGGATTACTCGTTAAGGGTAGGGTCAATGGTACCCTAGAACGAGTTGAGTGTATATATATATATGAGAGCGTAATTGTTATTTTCTTATATAAGAATTTAAATGATTTTATATAAGAATATATTTTGATGTATAAAATGGTCTTTCTTTCTAATAAATATTAGGGTAATTGGTTGTTAAAAATATTGGAATTAAATTAAATAGTAATAGAAATACAACCAAATTAAAATTGAACAAAGATAAGTTTGAAATGAATCCAAACTGAAATTAAAATCTTGAATTTGTAGAAAAGATAATAATGAATTGGTTTCCAGATATGATAATCATGGTTATTATCATAAATGGTTGTTGTGTTTAATAATGGAATGTTTTAGGGAAGTAAAACATTTAGGCAAGTAAGACTTGTAAATTCTAGTGGGTTTTAAATTGTGAAGTTTTAAATCCAGAAAACTTGAAATTATTTTTGAATTTAAAACCAGAGATGGTTTAAAAATTTAAGGTATAACTTGGTGTGTAAAGAAAATGTATATATAAGGATATACATAATATCAAAGATAATTTGAAATAACTCTTAGTGTTGAGTTTTAAATTGGAATGTGATATGAAAACCCAAAGTGATAAGTTTTTGAATTTAAGTGGGAAAGTTTATTAATCTGAAGTTTAAAATTTGAATGGGAATTTAAATTGTGTAAAGTTGACCGGATTAAGTAAATTTAATTTAACTTGGAGGAAGTTAAATAAGTTTGAATGAATAACTTGAATTGGAAATTTCAAGATGAAATTTAAATTTAACTTGGGTAGTTAAATGGTTAATTTAAATGGGAGTTATGAGTGATCTCAAATTGGGTTTGAGATCTAGAAATTGAAAATGGATAATAAATTAGAATCTAAAAATTAAATTGTTTTTGAATTCTTATTTGAACTTTGTAATAAGTTAAGTAAAGATAATTTTAAAATGGAATTTCGAAATTTGAATTCAGAATTAAAAGGTTTAAAGATTTAATTTGATTTAAAATTAAAAATAAAGGTTGAGTTAATTTAAAAGTAAAGGAATTGTGATTTAAGAAATTAAATCAACATTTAAAATTTTAACTCGAATTTATATAATTCGAGATAGTTTTAAATTGAAATTTGAATAGAAGTAGTTCAAATTTAATTTGATTTGAATTAATTAGAATTGTGATTAAAGATGGTTAAGAATAAGTTTAAATGGAAAATTTGAATTTATATAATTTAAAGTGAAATTGAAGATGTATAAGTTTAAATATTCAAATGGTAAATTAGAATTGAAATGATTTGAAATTGAAGCTGGTTCAATTTGAAATTAATCCAAATTGAATTGAAATAAATTGGAATTGTAATTTAGGTTGAATAAGATTAAAAATCAAATGGAATTTGATTTGAAATTTGGAAAGGAATTAAGGTTAATTCAACTTGAATTGGGAAATTAAACAGTTTGGCTCTGGATTGTTTTCAAAATAAATGGTTTTAATACAAATATATTTTTCCAAACTATTTACTATGCAATCTTTCTTCTTAAAACCCCAAACTGTTTTATACTTATTTTACAATTATTTAGGAACTATTTAACTATTTTGAAACTATTTTATAAACTAATTATTATTTTTCAGTTACTTATATCTAATCACTATTTTAAAAACTATTTTGCAATTATCTAACTATTTTATACCTACTTAACTATTTTACAGCTATTTTACAAACTAATAACTATTTTTCAACTACTTATCTATTTTAAACCTTTTCAAGCTATTTTTAAATTTAAATAGGTCAGAGTTCAAACTGTTTGTAATTGAAGTAATAACTCAATTGGAAATGAAAGCAATTGAGAATAAGTAAATGGAATTAAAGGAAATGTGAATAGAAAAGAGAATTGATTTGGCTAATAATCAATAAAGATAAATACGAAGGATGTACGTATATTATTCTATTCGCATAGTGATTTGATCCAGATTCGAACACAGAATTTCGAGATAACATTATCGATCCGAGTTAGGATTTTTCGCTCGATTTTCGACGGCGAACCTGGATATGGATTGTTGATTGGTTCTGGATATTCTCTATCATAGTTGTGACTATGCAAGGAGAATGACGGTTTCTGATCAAGAAACCAGATCTGAGTCCGCACTAGGAAGTCGGGTGGACGATACTAGTTCGGAAGTGAAATTGTGTGATCGATTGAGCGATCAGATTGATATTGTGTACGGATGATATGTGTACATCGTACGGATTTGAATGAAATTGATATTGAAGATTTGTGGATAAGAACTGTAAAATGGTTTTTGAAAAGAAATATGGTTAATAACTTTATAAAAGATTTATCAAATGTGAATATTTGATTTAGAATAAAATAAAGCTATATATCCTTGTTATTTAAGATAAATCTTCCCTTGTTGAATCTATTGCCAGAAGAAAAGGATTTTGGAAGTATTTGAAGTATAAAAGAGTTTTATACAAGTTTGAAATAATCCAAAGATTTTCAAAGTTATATATATATATATCTATATATATAAAGGATATTATGAGAATGATTTTGGAAAAGGTTTTGGGAACCTATATAATTTGGAGAAGGCTTTTGATTTTTGGGAAAATCAATTTTGGGAATTTGGAAAGCCTAGTTTGAGAATTATCGATTTTGGATATCGATTTGTGTAAAAGAGATTTTGTTATAAATCATAAAGGATATGATTTGAAGATACTATAAGTATATAGTATAAAGTGTTTTGTGAATAGCTCTGGGGAAAAAGGCGCTTCCTTGAAATGAACTTCTCAGGAGTACCACAGGGTGGTACTGCCTTGAGCCCCAAGGGGGGTTTCTAAAGTTAATCCTGTGAGGAGTCCGGAATAAACTAGTTCCTGAGGATTATTTGTGTAGCGAAAGTCGAGGGGCTGGTGCCCACAGAGGCATTTGAGTTATGCTGTGACGACAGTTTAACTCGATGTCACTGCGATCTACTGCAGACCATAGCGGAAGTCATGTGTGCCGCTGAGAGCCAACTGTCTGCGTTTGATTTTATATCGGTAGACTGTGACACTATGGTAACATAGCGAAAGTCGTTTGTGCCGCTGAGAGCCAACTGTCTGCGTTTGATTTTATATCGGTAGACTGCGACCTATGTGGAGAAGTTTCATTTTGACAGCGAAATCGTGTGTGCCGCTGAGAGCCAACAGTTACATGGACTTTTGCTGCGACGGCAACGTAACCCTGGAATGTAACTGCGATCTGTTGTGGGTTCCATGCTGTCATCAGTTACATGGACTTTTGCTGCGATGGCAACGTAACCCGTGATGTAACTGTGACCATGGATGGGGGTGATGATTTCCAGAGCATTCTCACCAAAGATATTTCCTCTATTTTCAAAACTGTTTTCTATATTTTCAATAAAATTATTTTCCAAAATATTTTCACTGGGTGTTGAAAATGAGTCTGCTAAGTACTTATAGATTTTCAGTCCTACGCCTGATCAACGTATGACCGAATTTCTGTGAGAACGAGAATGGACTTGTTGAAACATCGAGTTATAAAAGTATTTTTATAAAGACTAATTTAGTAATATTATAAAGATTTTTAAAAGAAAATGTGTTCAAAAAGAAAATTTAACTGATTTTAAGAATTTTAAATAAATTCTGGCTTCGTTCCTTTTCGAGGACGAAAAGATTTAAAGGGGGGAGGAATGTGACAACCCGGATTTTTGAACACTTGTTAATTGATAATTAACTGGATTGATTAATAAGAATACTGATTTATGAATTGAATAAATATAACCAAATCAATTTAATTATTAATTCGGATCATTAAATTCATATTGTCCAAAATATAAGATAATTGTTTGTTTTAATATGATAGTTTAAATAAAGTTTTATTTTGTATTCTTTAAAGTGTTTAAATTTAAAAGGTTATAAAAATACATGTATAAGATATATTTGAATTATAATTAGTTTTAGAATAATTACTTTTAAAAGTAATTTATTTATACATAGGTAAATTTTATTTATTAAGAGAATTAAAGTATGTAAGTTTATCTTTACATTTAAATTAAATAAAAATATATTAAAAAGGGACATGTGTAAGATTTTTACAACTTATATTTACAATTGTAAGCATAAGAACATCTCAAGTTAACAAGTGTCTTCATTTTAGAATTTACTTGCTTTAATTTTGATAAAACCATAACATAATTCATTTTCTTTAATCTCTTCTTCCTATCTTCAATCTATTCTCCTACTCTCAGCTGAAACAAGAAAGATTTATGGCAAAACAGTAAACTACTTCAAACCTGTAAACTATTTTCCTCAAAAACAAAATCAAAACAAGCAGTAGAATAATTCAATACAACATCAACCTGAGATCATGCAAACCATAATGAAGATCAACTCAACAATCAAGATTTCAAACCAGATCGATTCAAATTCAAAACTGCAATGCAACCTCTCTTCTAAATTCAACTTGAAGCTAAGCGAGCACCAGATGTAAGCAAATCAAAATCAACTCAAGCAACAAGATCAGTTCGGATTCAAATTTATAAACAAGCTTCAAGATCAAATAAAAAAATTCCAGATTCTCAAAGGACTTCCTCTGTTCAAACTGAGAACTGTGAGTAAACATTCCTTTAATAGCTTAAACTTGGTTTGTTCATGATGTTTGTGATAGATGGTAGACATAATATTGTGAAACAGATTTGCATGGATGAATTAAGATGTTTATATGTATATAAATATGTAAAAAAAAAAACTGTGCATGTTTGGGTATATGAAGATTCCAGTCTCTGTTTGATTTTTTTTGACCAAAATTAATTTAAAAATTCAATTCTCTGTCTCCATTCTATTTCTGGATATAATCTCTGAATAAAAAGTGTTTGAACATGTATAACATCATTTTTAAAAATAGATTCGAGTAAAACTATTCTGTAAATTTTTCGAAAATTGAATATATCAGTGAAGAATCAACTAATGTCAGAAATTTGATAGTTTAATTCTCATGCTTTGATTATATAATCAAAATCGATATCAAAAATGACGAATTTTAATATTAATATTGAGATTTTTAAGTTAAAGGTTGATGAGAATTTTTGGGTTGAATGCATATCGGGATTTGGTCAAATTCTGACGAACGGTGCGAAATTGGGTTCCGCAATTTGGACTAGAGGAGACTGGGTTCTCGAGTGACGATGGAAAAATGGTAGACAAATTTATAGTTCGCCATAGCGGCGGTTAGAGGTCGAAATAGGGTTTAGGGACTTCGTTCGAATGACGTTGTATTTATGGTTATCGTGCTGTCAAAGGAAGATCGGACTTCATCACCAGGGTGGGAATCGAAGCTTGGGAGGTTGACGATGTTCTGGGTGAAGTGGTGCAATTTCTGGTGGCATGGTTCGTCGGCGGCGAGGTAGTTTGTCGATTTAGTTGTTCCAGAATTTGGATTTTTGGGTCAGATTTACTTCTCGATCAAATCGAGTGGAAGTTGTGACCGTGATTGGTTAAATGGATCATCGGTGGAGTGTAGAAGCCGGTGTCGATGACTGGAATGACGTTGATCGTCGGTAGAGGTGCACACATGCACAATGTATCAGTGTATCAGGTTTTGAATTTGGGTTTGGGGAAGAAAGATTTATATCGAGTAAAACTCGAAGTAGATAAGGGGTTGCCTCGAAGTAGCTGGAGATTGTGAATGACTCGGTGGGGTCTTCGGGTTTTTAAAGTTTTTGCTCGGGTTTGATTTGCTTTGGATTGTACAGGTTTGAATTTTGTAAAAAAGAATCAAGATTTCCAATTTAAAGGCAAGTTCTTTCCTAAATAAATGTAAATCAAGTTTCAAGAGTATTTAATTGGATATATTTCCAAATTTAAAATGTTTAAAGTTGTTGATTTCCAAGGGTAATTAACTAAAGTAATTAATGAGATAACTAAAGGTTAATTACTATTGTAATTAAGAATAATTACCTAATGGGTAGTTAGTAGATAGTTAATGAACTAGAAGATGAATCATTAACTAGAAATTAAATGATTAATTGATTTTAAGTTAATTAATTTGTCTAATTAATTTAAAATAATCATTTATAAATTTATTAAGTATAATTACTTAGAGAAGTAATTAATGAATAATTACTTAATGTAATTAAGTAAAAAGGGAAATAATGTATGGAATTAATTAAGGATTAATCCCTTAGTATAATTAATTAAAGGGTTAGTTAATATAATTAATTAAGGGTTGGTTAATTAATAATGTGATTAATTACTTGTGGAGGTAATAAATTAAAAGAGTAACTAATTAATGAAGTAATTAGAAGATCATTAATTATTTAATGGAAGTAATTAAAGATAATTATTGAATGGTTAAGGATAATTAATCTATAATCAAGGTTTAATTACTTAATGAAATTTAAAAAGTAATTAATCAAGAATGATTTATAAAAAGGGATAACTAATGAATAATTACTTATTGTGATTACGGAATAATTAATCAAGAAAGATTAATTAAGACCTAGAGATTAAGTAATTAATAAATTTGAAATTAATTAATGTTCAGTAAGATGGATTAAGGTAATCCAAGTAATTATAGGTTAGAAATTAAATTAATTTGAGATTAAATTAATTAATAATAAATCAACTTGTTATGGATGGTTGAATAATATTGGGTTACTTGGATTGATTTTATCTCTGATGGGTAATTGTGATGCTATGTGATATAATATGTTCGGGTTGAACTGTGATAATATGGATTATCTATCTGTAATGGAATCGCTAGTGTAAATATGTTACTCTGAAAAAAATTGATTTGTTTTCACTTAAACAACTTGGATTTAAGATGACATTGGTTTCGAAGAGACCGGGGTAGGGTATCAGTAAATACCCGAAACCACTTCGATTTGAAATCTTCTATAATTCCTTATAGAATGATATGTGAAATCAATGGGCTGGATTAGGATAATATGGACCATTTAAACTAAGTTGATACTTAGATATTGTTTTGTGAAAATAAGTGTTGACTATATAAGTTGTTTACTTATAGTAAAATACGAGTTACCCCGGGTTTAAATAAGTTCTATAAATTGAAATTCATGTTAGATGAGTTTACTCACGCTGGTTTCCAGCCTGACCCGGGTGTTACTTTATTGTAATGCTCGGGTCAGACCGAGTATTACAGATTTCAGGTAAGGACGTTCTGGAGCTCAGGAGGCGAGCTGGATGGCAGGAACGTATGGAGTATATTCCGCTGTGATATTATAGTTGTCTGAGACATGTTAATTTTAACTGTCTAGTACATTTGTGAATATTGTAACTCTGATGAATTGTATGTAAAGTAACAATTACAGTTTCTTTTATAAAATTTCTATTATTTGTTATTATATTTAATCCGCTGCGAATGTGAGATGTTGTGTTTTCTGTTCTTCTTTCTTCTTTCTGTTCTTTCTTCTATCTCTTTTCTTTTTCTCCTAACTATCTGGAATTTTCTGGTTCGAAAATTTCCGGGTCGTTACACCAATGATGCCAAACATCCATTCAGCTAAATTTTAGCTTTCAAACAATTTCCAGATATCAATATGATTAATAGCATCACTATAATCATTCACAGATTCATATCACAATAGAAATAAATTCAATCAATGTGAGGGGTCCAGTTGGATCCCTCCAACCTGTTTCCCTGCATCCAAAGATGTTAGCACAATACCAATTCCGCTCCAGTACGGAATTATCGCGGTATATGGGTTTTATAAAAATCCGCTTACTAACGGCGCAATAGGGTCTCATCCGCTATACGAGGCGGGAAATCATCAATCCAATATATACATATGCCAATATGTATATATTGCTATATATATATAGATATATCCTACTATATCTAATATCACATCCAATAGCAAACATATCAATAACTGCAAAAACTCCACATTCAATTTTGAGTGAGAAAAATCTCACCTTAGATTTATATTTTGCAGTCCAGTTTCCATTCCAGTTTGTTTTCTCCATTTTTAACCTTGAATAAATAATTATACAATTTTATTAATATTCGAATAAGTCGAACGATTAATCATTTTCATTTATAAATTTAATTACCAGTAAGTTTATTTTAAACTAACAATATAAGTTTTTGAACCGATTTCTCTTACCAATTTAATTAAATCGAATAAATAAATTTCCACTTGCTAAATTAAGTTAACTAGTGATTAAAATAAAATTTAATAGGTTGACTTAACACTTTATCCTCAAATCCATTATTTAAAAATAAGCTAGTATATTTATTATCTTTTGAACTACCTATATATTATACTTATTTTATTTTATTTCCTGAAAACTACATATGTACATACATCTCACTGTTATGTGTTTATAAATTAAAACTGCATATTCATTATTATTTCCCAGGTACAAATTTTAAATCAACAATTATATCAAATTATTAAATTTAAAACAATGATATACCAGTTAAATGAATACATATAATTTAAAATAAAACAAGATTATTTTTATAACTTACAGTAAATATTATTCTTATTATTTTAGCAAATAACAACAATATTTTCTTCACTGTATAATATTTTTATAAAAACTTCATTTCATTATTTCCAAAATTATATATATACCTATATAATTAAAATAGAAACTCTATATCTTGCTGTAAAATATATACATATATTTTTTTTTCAAATCAAATTGAAAAAAAACAAATCAATACTTTTCCTATTTTCTGCATATATATGTCCCTAACCAAATTTACATTTTTCTTCGATATATATTCAGATAAATAAACAAATCAATACGAGAATCTTACTGTCGAAATTTGCGATCGAATGAACACTCTCGCGACTGGAAATACATCGAGCCCTAAGGCCTGACCTCTCCCATCGCCTCTGCTTGATTTAGTCACGTTGAACCACCAACCTCGGCCACGACTCGCTACCGCGAGCACACGCGATCCCACATCCAGGCGCGCCTCTCCGACCTGCCCTCCAGGCGAACGCGAGCTTCGCGACTCCACTGCTACACTTTCTCGCCACCGACCCACAATCGAACTCGAGTCCCAGTCGAGACCCACCTCCACCATCGCACGCGAATCTCGACCACCGAGCCCATGCTCGAGCTGCTCTCCTCCTTACGCGAACTCGTACGCGGTGCCGCTACCCCCTATTCGACGCCGCAATTGTTTTGTTTGAAGTGGGCTGCCGATTGGAATTTGAACGTGGAAGGGGATATCACGATTTTTGATTGAAGAGAATTAGATTTCGCTTGGTAGAGGAAAAGAAAATATCGGTCTGCCATTTTCTTTATTTTCTTCGTTCGAGATTTGAAAAGAGGAGAGGGATGGTTGCACGATTTTCTTCTGTGTTCTTCGGCGTGATTTTAGGCAGGGTTGTAGGCGTGATTAGAGGAATGAACGTGTGGGTTGTCTAATATTTAAAATTTAAATTTTAAATCAAATTCGATTTAAAACTTCAACGCGTTTACATGTCGTATTCGCACATAACAACTCCAAATGCCATGAAATTTGAAATCCGACAATAATTCAATATTACGGACCCAATGGAGCTGGTTTCGTCGAATTCCGAGACTGCGCCTCGGACGGCTATTTTTAAATATCAGCTGAACGATATAATTTCCTAAACTGAACAAATTTATTTCAAATTCGATTCTAAAGTTTTAATTATCTTCAGTATTGTCAATACGAATTTTAAAAGCCTTTGAAATATTTTTCTTCAGCTTAAAATTGAAGATTTAAATTTTTATTCAACTATTAACAGATTAAATTCTATAATTTAATCGCCGATTTAAAGTTATATTCGGGATTCAAATTAAATCGTCGTTCAAATATTTAAAATTAATTAAATATTTTTCAATTTAATTCGTTCAAAATTCAGGGTCGTTACATAGACTTTGACCATTTAATACTTCACTTAAGGCAGGTCCTCATCCTTTAATACATATCCTAAGGTGGACTCCTCACCAGTAACTATGTAGCTAACATTGCATGGAATCTCTTCAGCCACTTAATATGTCCTATTGAAGCAGGCCCTTTCTCGAGATATCCTCTACTGTGCCTAACCTATAACTCCGACCATTTACTACTTCGTACATAGGAAAGAGGCGGGCTCTCACACAGCCATTTAATATCTTCAATCCCTGAAGCAGGTCCTTCGTATTATGATCCGTGTCTCATAGTGATGTCTCACATTTGCCCGGCTATTCGTTGGTACTTGTAGCCAAATTAGCTATGCATATTTACCCTTCAGAATTTGGGACTAACCCCGTGTCCTCCGTGGTTACTTATCATAGGCGATGTCTCACATCAGCCTCAAAGTTTCACTGCTGGTTGCCCAATTAGCTAGGCAGATTTCTGTGCACTTTTGACTGACCTCGCATCCTTATAACAAAGCCATAATTCATAACACTCTTTATATGTATATTATCACACATCACACTAAATCCATTACTTAGGCCTTATAAGAAATCTTTCTTATTTCGCCTCTATAATTAATTACTTTCCTAACGGGGATTTAATAATAATCAATAATCTAATAACTACGCAATTAATATGTTATAATTAAACGCCATTTACACTAATATATATGCACCTAGCAATTTCTAAGAGTGCGGAGTTTACGTCCTAAACTTGCATTTAAATGTCAACTCTTCCAAAATTATACAAGTTCATCTCCATATTATCAATATACCATAATGCTAATATTCATATCCAAAAATCCAATCAACAACTTGTATACAAATAAAATTCAAACTCAACCTATTATATTAAAACAATGGAATAAATCTATAATAGAAACTTACAATTTCAATTTTACGCTCTATCCAACTCCTTTTTACAAGAAATAAGACAAAGAGAGTTTCTATTCAATTTGTGGAATAAGCGGTGCAAACTACGAATAAAAATTCGTACCTTGCACATTATAACCTAATCAAATCCCAAGAAAATGAATAAGAAGTGGAATAGAAAGTAAAAACACTAGAATTACAAATCTACACAATTCCCATTATTTTAATATATAAACAATTGAGATACCAACCTAGAATTGACATTTTTCTTTGGGGGAATTTTAGGGATTTTTAATATGATGTATACGTGAACCAAAACTCCCTAGGGCATATTTCAAACCCAAATTACACTAATCAACTGCTAAAATAGAAAGACTAAGATTTTCACTCACTGTAGGTCCTTAGCTCTTCATCCTTTTGGATTCATCACACCTTCAATAATCTCTTTCAGATCTCCCCTTTTAGATGTATACAACAAGATTTGTGTATATAGATTAGATTCAGAAATTAAGGGATTGGAGGAGAATAGAATTAGAAAATAAAGTAATAAACTTATAGAATTTGTTATCTGAAACCCTAAAGAACATTTTTATAAATCTGAAGAAAGACCGGCAGAGCTTCGATAGACATCCAAAATAATTTGTGAATAAAAATGAAGGGGCTAGGCTCCTATTTATAGTGGTTGAAATGTGCCAGAACCATCAGATTTAGGTCGGTTTAAAATTATAAATCTGAAACATTCATTGCTGCAAAGCCCTAGCCACCACCGTTATTCACCAGTCGATCACCGCTAACCTAGCGATCGACTGGTTCTAAGAGAGCGGTTGACCGATTCTACTGTTTTGAGAAGGATTTGTGCCGTTGTTATATTTATTTTCTTCCTTAGGTGAAATTTAACATTACCATTAATTTTAACGTTTACTTAACCTCCAAGTCTAATTACCGTTAACTTTCAAATTTAAGAATTATTTAATTATTTGAATTTGATTTCTATTTAAACTATTTTAAATATGAAAATTTCAAACGTCCATAATATTTTCATTTGAGCTCCGTTTGCAGAACATTATATATGAAAATTGATCGGAATTTCACCGCGAACGCAATGGCTTAACTTCCGTGGTCAAATTCTGACTTTTGCAAAATTTCCATTTTTAGCCTTAAAAGGATTTCGTCCTCGAAATATTTCCATGTGGCGAACAGCGTAACGCGCAATAAACATCCATGTTATACAGCCAAGTTATCTACACAACCATCTACTCAACCAAAAGTGCAATGTTATTTTGTGTGCAGACATACTATAGGTGAGCTCAATCCTAGCGTGAATGCAAGTGTCGTGACATATAGACATTTAAGCAAGCATCCTAAACATGCTAAAAGTGATTTATATGAGTGCAAAAGTGATAGTAAAAGTGTAGCAACCATCTCCTACCATCTAATCTAGCAACTACGATGCAACTAAACCAAATTTTGGGTAGAAAAGTTTACTAGTGAAAAGCTTAGGATGAAAAGTCATCATGCTTTCTGCCAAATTCTCCCTCCATCATACTCGAACCAGCCTAATTTCTTTATTGTGGAATTTCCTAGTTCCGTGCTCCACACTGCTTGTGCTAGCACAGGATGCTATTGGCTCCGTCTTAATATCCCCTAATTGATCAGGCTCTACCACAGTGGTTGTGCTATGAAGGCATTTCCGTAAGTGTGAAATGTGAAAAACTTCATGGGCTCCTGTAAACTTATCCGATAGCTCCACGTGATAAGCAAGTTTTCCTATAGCTTATTCGATAGCTCCACGTTATAATTTATAATGGAATATGTCTTTCGTATTCCATCCATATCATAAGCTTTTCCAAATATAAGCCCAGAGGCTTCCCAAATATAAATCTAAAATGCTTTCCAAATATAAGCTCATAGCCATCTCGCTTTCAACCCAATAACCCATATCTATCGTCTATAATGTCATATTAATGTAAGAGATAGTACCCGAGCCACTTAATACCTTTTAACAGGAAATAGGTAGAATCTGACCATTTCATACCTCATTTAATGCAGGTCCACGTCATTTAATACTTATCCTAAGGCAGGCACCTCACTAGTAACTATATAGATGACATTGCACGAAATCACTTCAGCCACTTGACACTTCCTATTGAAATGGGCCCTTTCTCGAGATATCCTCTGCCGTGCCCAACCCATAACCCTGACCATTTACTACTTCCTACATAGGGAAGAGGCGGGCCCTCACACTGCCACTTAATACCTTCAATCCCTGAAGGAGGTTCTTTGTATTATGACCAATACCCCACAGTGACGTCTAACATTAGTCCGATATTCGTAGGTACTGGTAGCCAGATTAGCTGGGCATACTTACCCTATAGAATTTGAGACTAACCTCGCATCCTTCATGGTTACTTGTTATAGATGATGTCTCACATAAGCCCCAAAGTCACATTGCCGGTTGCTAGATTAGATGGGCAGACTTCTGTACGCTTTTGGCTGACCTCACATCCCTATAACTTAGCCATAATTCATAACACTATATATATATATATTATCACACGTCTAGGTGAATCCGTTAGGCCTTATAAGAAATCTTTCTTATTTCACCTCTATAATTATTTACTTTCCTAAGGGGGATTTAACAATAACTAATAACCTAATAACTACGCAATTAATATGTCATAATTATACGCCATTTATGCTAAAATAAATATGTATATATACATATGTATATATGTGTGTGTGTATGTATATATTTGCACCTAGCAATTTCTATGCATGTGGAGTTTACGCCCTAAACTAGCGTTTAAATATCAACTCTTCCAAAATTATACAAGTCCCATCTTCATATTATCAATATACCATAATTCCAATATTCATATCAAAAAATCCAGTCAACAGACTTGTATACATATAAAATTCAAACTCAACCTATTATATTAAAACAGTGGAATAAATGGAATAGAAACTTAATATCAATTTTATGCTCTATTTAACTCCTTTTTACAAGAAATTGGACAAAGGGAATTTCTATTCAAATTGTGGAAACAAACGACGCAAACTACGAATAAAAATTCGTACCTTACATCATTTCCTAATCAAATCCAAAGGAAAAGAATAAGAGGTGAATTAGAAAGTAAAAACACTAAAATTGCAAATCTAAACAATTCCCTTTATTTTAATTTAAAATTTTGAGGTTCCAACCTAGAATTGATATTTCACTTTGGTGGAATTTTAGGGATTTTTAATATAATGTTTTCATGAACCAAAACTCTCCAAGGCATATTTCAAATCCAAAGTATACTAATCAACTACTAAAATAGAGAGACTAAGATTTCCACTCACTGTAGGTCCTTAGCTCTTCCTCTTTTTGAATTTGTCATGCCTTCAATAATCTCTTTCAGATCTCCCCTTTTTGATATATACCACAAGATTTGTATATATAGATTAGATTAAGAAATTGAGGGATTGAAGGATAATAAAATTAGAAAATAAAGTAATGGACTTTAAGAATTTATTACCTGAAATCCTAAAGAACTTTTTTCTGAATCTGAAGAGAGACTGATAGAGCTTCGCTAGACTCCCAAAATAATTTTTCAATAAAAGTGAGGGGGCTAGACTCCTACTTATAGTAATTGAAATTCACAGAAATCGTTGGATTTAAGTCGGTCTAAAATTATAAAATCTAAAACGTTCATTGCTGTAAAACCCTAGCCACTATTTACCCACCGGCCGACCTCTAGCGGTCGATCGATTCTATTGTTTTGGAAAGGATTTGTGTCGTTGTTTTATATTTATTTTCTTCTTTAATTGCAATTTAACGTTATCTTAATTTTAACGTTTACTTAACCCTCAGGTCTAATTACTGTTAACATTCAAATTTCAAATTTAAGAATTATTTAATCATTTGAATTTGAATTCTATTTAAATTATTTTAAATATGAAAACTTCAAATGTTCATAACTTTTTCGTTTGAGCTCTGTTTTCATAACATTATATATGGAAATTGATCAGAATTTTTCCACGAACACAACGACATAACTTCCATGGTCAAATTATGACTTCTGCAAAATTTCTATTTTTAGTCTTATCTTCTCTATTCTATTATATATGAAAGAGAATATGCGACATATGAATTCTTGCTTCTTATTCACTCTTACTCAAAATTCTCTTCTCACCTTAATTTTAGGTAAAATTTTCACATACCCTAGCAATTTTTTACCATTTCAAACTCACACATAAATTTCCATTATAGGGTTAAACCATAATAGTATGACCTTTCATTTTCTATATCATCTATTCAGAAATATCTTCCACCTTCATTTTCCAATTTTACGTTCATTTCCCTATCTTCTTTATCTAATTTCATCCACTCGGATGTACCTTCCACTTTCGTTTCCCCTTTTCAATTTAATTTTCACCTCTTCTGATCCATAATACTATCATCTCTTTTGTTTTTTCTGCCTTTACATCCAAATGGAAAGTTTGCCCCTTTTGTTGGTTGAGTTTTCTTCTAGCCTTGGTTGTGATCGTAGAATTACCTCTTCCATCATTAATGGCATGATGCTAGGTATGTAATATTTTATTTTGTTCTATATTAGTTTGTTTTATAGCGGTTAAGGCTGGTTTATTTGAAAATTAATATGTAAAATAAAACATTGCTTAGGTTCCAACAAGTAGTTGGGTTAAAAGATATCATTTTCTAAAAACTTATTGTTGTTGTCTTCTTTAGTTGCAGGTAATCTGTTTGCTGAAATTTCAAAGTAAAGAAGTTGGAAGGGATTTTGATTCAACATCCATGGTAATTTCAATACACATACTTTCAATTTATTTTTGAATTTATTACATTTTTGTATTAACTTTACATCAATTCAAATTGGTTCAACTTTATTACATCCATGGTAATTATGTTGTTATATCTATATTATAAAATATTTGTCTCAATTCATTTCTCGTTTTACTTTAATTCCTCAAATTCTCTGTCTAAAATAAAAAATTTATTCTTAAATAATATATCTCCTAACCCTTTTTATCTTTAAATCCAAGTGGAAAGTTTGCTTCTTTGGTTGCTTTGTTTTCTTCTAGCTTTAGTTGAATTCTTTCTTCCATCTTTCATAGCATGCATCATGTTTTTGGGTATGTAATATCATATTTTTCTCTATTTTAGTTTTGCTTATAGGGATTAGTTTGACTTCTAAAGAAAATAACTATGTAAAAATGAAACATCACTTAGTCTCTAACAGGTGATCATTTTTATAGAATCATGATTAGAAAAATCAAGTTGAAAAGTATTATTCTTCCAAAAAGTTAATGTGGATGTTTTTCTTTAGTTGTAGGTAATTTACTCACTGAAAAGTCAAAATAAAGAAGTTAGAAGATATTTTGATTCAACTTCCTTGCTAACTCCAATATACACGCTTTTAATTTAATTTAAAATTTATGACATTTTTGTATCAATTCTTAATTGTCATATTTTTTTATCTATTGAATTGTTTTGTAGTATCTACACTATTCATATGTGTGTCAATTCTTTGTTTTTCAGCTCTTAAGTACATATAATAGTTTTCATGTTTTAGCATAATGTAGAATGAACTTTCTATTTTTTGTTTTGGTTACTTTAGATATCCTTTTGTATTGATGACCGTTATTCTGTCATGTGAAGGATAACTTATGAGACGACATGCTTATCTTGAAGTGTGGTGGGTATGATCTGATTTTTACAAGAATATGTTCTAATGGTAGATAATTTATGCTTAAGCCCGTTTGTTCATTATTGGTATGATTGATACAGTTTTATAAAAGAATCTATTATATAATATAGATAGGTAGAAGTTCGATCATTTATCATCTGTATTCTTTTTCTCTTATAATTTCTAGAACAAAATCCAAATTTTGTACCATTTTAACTCTTTGTTTCATATACTTCACTTTAAAACTTATATTATTTTCATTCACCACACTCATCAATTTAGTCATACCTTTATAATTTGATAGCATATTTCTTTCTCTTCCCCACACTTTCAGTACAATATTTTTTGGAATTTCTTAGTTTATTTTTCATATTAACTTTTCCTTCATCACATTTCATATTTTGTCATGATATTCTCTGTAACGACCTGGCATTTCAAACGATTCAAATCGACAATCATCCACACATGTCAGACTTGATTGGCTCAAAACAACAGATTATTAATTTATATTTAGCAAAACTTAGCATATACATTAAATAAATCAATCACAAAATCAAAGACACAGAGTATTACAAAAATAAGTAGCGGAATAGATAAATAGTAGTTCATGTAGCTACTACAGAACATCAGAGTTTAAAGAACAACAAAAATCTCAAATACAAAGTAGTCTTGTTAACCCTCATTTATTCGCGACTTAGCGACCTATTCGATTCAGCGACCTAAGGAAACAAGTGACTTAACCAATCAAAGCATAAACGACTTAAGAAGCCAGCGACTTAAAGATCCTTACGACTCAACAACTTAAGAAGCCAGCAACCTAAAGGTTCCTGCGATTCAACGAGTTAACGACCTAGCAGCTAAGTAAAGGCAACGACCTAACGAGTCAAAGCAGGAGCGACCTAACGACCTAAAGCACAAAAGCGACCTAAAAGACTCCTGCGATTCAACAGGATAGCGACCCAGCTATTCTATGAAGGCAGCGACCTAACGTGCTAAGAGAGAGCGACCTAACGACCTAGCAAGCTCCAGAGTTAAGCCGCGTGCTCACTGCCTCTTCCTTTAGGTCGCTAACGACCTAAACCAACCGAGATAACTTCTGAACTACACATGCTAAGTCGCTCACAGCCTATATCTCGCCCAGAATGGTTCCATTAAGTCGCCACCGACTTAAGCTACCTCGGGATGGCTCTTAGGTCACAACTTCTTAGGTCGCTCACGACCTAAAACATGGCCAACCTAAGCCCAGTTTCTCCTATAAATACCCCGCCTACACCGCACTTGAAAGGGGACGGATTTTGGGAATGCCAAGACTCTGCTGTTTTCATACTTGCTCCAACACTTCAAAGGCAAAAGCGACTTCAAAGAACCTTCGAAAAAGATCAAGCTCATTCAACATGAATTCAAAGAGCTTTTCTGCATCGAAGTTCTAACGACTTGTCTCAATTGTGTTGTAATCGAAGAATCATTGTAAAATCTGTAATCAAATCAGCGATAGAAGAGATTAAGTGGACGTAGGCTTGATTTTGAGCCGAACCACTATAAAAATTGTTGTCTCTTTTACTGTTTTCTGCTATTTTCTGCTTACTTTTAGTTCCCGTACCAACGGGTGGTGCTTTTGCTATATCACAAATCACACCGGGGTGTTAGCGTACATTTTTAGCGTTAACATTTTTGGTGCTTTCACTGAGAACCCAACTCAGGAGTGCTTTCGTCATTGCTTCACAAAGATTTGTGGAAAGACTCTCCCTAAGAACCAGAAGTCTATCTGAAATTATGGCTCCTGGAAGGAAAAGTAAATCTACTAGATTTGGAGTTGCTCATGACAACACCGCCACTTCTCCCGCATCAAATCAAGTGGCTCCTAGTGTTGGAGTCACAAGGGCAGAATTGGATGCCGTAGTGTCTGGGTTGTATCAATAGATGGAAGCCCAGAGCACTTTGATGTTGGACAAGTTGAATGCTTTGCTTGGAGTTAACCAGCCACCAGAAAACAATGAAAAAACCTTTGCTGAAGATGTTCATGATCCCCAAGGGAAAAGTATTCCCCATATGGCAGTTGGCACCGCCGAAGGGGCACCTCCCCAACTGGAGGTTCAAGGCCACAACCAACTCTTCGTGAACATTTGCCCAGGCAAACTTCCGAAAAAGTAGCTGACGTCTGTCCCACGGAGCCTCTAAACGATGAGGAGTACCTCTCGGGAATGATTCGACAAATTATGAAGGAGAGCATGAGAAGCAAGGAAGATGAAAGTGACTGGGGGTTCGCTCCAAGCAAAACTCCTTTTACTGAAAGAATTCTGAAGGCTGAATTTCCAAGGAAGTTTGTTCCTCCCACTATTCCAGCTTATCGAGGGACAAGCGATCCTAACCAATTCTTATACAAGTACGACTGGCATATGACAGGTGCCAGGGCAACAGACGAGATCAAGTGCAGATACTTTCCTATGTACTTGGAGGGAGTGGCCCTGCTTTGGTTCACAAAGCTGCCAGTTCGATCCGTAGATCAGTTCTCCGATCTAACTCAGAAATTCAAAGATCTATGCTTCAAAGGCCAAGGACATAATGTCACTATCCAGCCTCGAACAAAGCTCCGGAGAGTCTATTAAATCTTTCTTAAACCGCTTCAATATAGCCTTAGCCGAGGTTGATAATGCAGAGGCTCGGATGATTCTGACTTACTTGATGCGAGCTATTGACAAATCAAGTGAATTCGGAAAATGGCTAAAGATGAAAGAGCCAAACTCACTTGAGAAGTTCTATAAGAAGGTTGATGAATTCATGCGCTTAGAAAGCCTTCCTGTGCCCGTAAAAGTAGACGTGGCTGAAGTCAAGAATAACAATGTTGCTACTAACAAAAAGGAATCTGGTGGTCAGAAGAGGGAGAATGACGGTAGGAAAGGGAAGAAAGATATGAAGAAACTTCGCTACTTTAAACCTTCAGATTACTCCCTTAACTGATACTCCAGAAAATATCTTTTTCGCAACCAAGGATGCCGTCGAATACCCAAAACCACCTGAGATGAAGCTTGGGAAAAATGCTGTGCATAATGGGAGATTCTGTCGGTTTCACAATCAACCTGGCCACGACACTAATGAATGTCGCCATTTAAAGAATTTGATTGAAGAGCTGCTGAGACAGAATAAACTACAACAATATGTGAAGAGAAACAGAAGTGACCCAACTTCATCTACTCAGGGGCAACAAGTTCCTGCTCATCAATCCAACTCAGGTGAGAGGACATTTCAAATCCAGGTTTGAACTACAAATTCAAACCACATCCAACTCAATAGGTTTCAAAGTTTGAATATTCAAATATTTTACAATAACTCAATTTGAAAATTTTCAATTACATTTCAAAATTCAACTTTTAATTTTTATTTAACTTTGAAAATATTCACTTAATCATTTTTTATAACATTTAAATAAAATCTCAAATTTCAAATTTAAATCAATATTAAATATTTAATTCCAATTTTATTTAAATTTCGAAATATTCATTTAATCATCTTCAAATCAAAATTTAGTTATCAAGTTATAAAAATCATATCTTTAAAATCTCAAAATTGATAAGTTTCATATTAATTTTATTTAAATTCAATTCTTAAATAAATTAAATTACAAATCAACTTTAATTTATTTTTCCCACTTTTATTTAATAAAGTTATTACAAAATCTATTTTAAATTATTAATATAAATTGTAAATAAATATTTAAAGCATATTATATATATATTAGTTAAATTAAATTCTTATTAAATATTATTATATTAATTATTATTAAATTAAATCTTGTTATTATAAAAGCTATTTTAAATCTTATTTTATATATTTTAAAAATAATAAAGTTATAAGTAAAATTTATAATTTACATTTTAAAACTTAACTTATAATTTTAAAATTTCGAAAACAGATAATTTTAAAAATCTAAAATTTTCACATATATTAAAACTAAATATCTTTATATTATATTTAAAAATCAATATTTATTAAAATCCATATACTTCCTTTCAAAACATCAAAAATCATTTTTCAAAAATAGACCAACGGTGTTCGTATATAGTTTTCTATCCTATGGTCAAGTGATACGGATCTTTATCATTTCAATCTGCAATAATTTAATATTTACGGGTATATATCATTTCAACCCGCAATCCCAAAATTCAAATTCAATAAAATCGCTTGGGTTTATCATTTCAACCCATAACGATTTTCCCCTAATCTATAAGATCGTTCGGGTATGTATCATTTCAACCCATAGGAAATTCCTAACTAACAGGGAACTTACAGTGATTAAAACAGATAATTAATAGCATAGCATATAAGGAACTTGCAATTGTGAATCATAAATCAACATATCATACATGTAAATATAAGTGTTATACAAAGCAACATATCATAATGTACATCAAAATGAACATCAAATCATATATATATATATATATATATATATCAAAGTGAGCATCGTAACATATAAATTCATATATATATATATATTAACTAAACAAATCCTGGCTATAACAAACATTTAAATGGTCAATTCAAGTGATGTTATTTACTTAAACACAAAAATTGTTAATCGTGAGTGATTGCTCACCTTTCGAGGCTACGAAGGTGATGATAAAATAGTGGAGCAAAGCGAAGATCTATAACAAATCAAAATCCAATATCAAAGCAAAACCAATTCCAACAACGTGAATCAACAACCAAGCTTTTGAAAGCAAACCCCAAAGCAGAATCCGAAGCAAAGCACAATGAATGTCGAATCGATGAATACAAAATATATAAATTTAAAATCTAAAATTTACTCACATATTTAAAATAAAATCTTTGTATTATATTTTTTTAATCAATATTAAATTTAAAACACATATTAAAATAAAATATCTATATATTATTATATTATTTTTCTATCAATATTTATTAAACCCCATATTTTACATTATTCTTCAAATAAATATTTAAACATAAGATATATATATATATATATATTAAAGTTATAAAAAAAATTCTATTTCAAAATATTAACATAAACATATTGTGTGTGTGTGTGTATAATAACAGAGAATAGACTTAACACTTCATTTGAGAATCAGGAAATTAGCTCCAAGCAAAGCTTGAAGAATGCCTGAAAAAAACAGAAGCAAAATTACTATGAGGCGAGAGAAAAAGGAAAAATAGTAGAAGTGAGAAGCAATGGGGTTTGGATGGGTACCGTCGTGTGGTGTTCGGGTCTATTGTGGTCAGGTTCGGCGAGCAGGGGCTGGCGGACACAGGCGGCAAGCAGTGGCGGGTGGTCATTTGGGTTCGCAGTTGAGGCGAATGGAGGGAAGGAGCTGGTTGCATGGCTATGTAGACATGTGAGGTGGTTGACTGCTTTTGGGTTTTGGGCTGTGGCAAGATCTAAGCTGCTGCGCGAGACCGGAGAGGGATCAGTGGCGGGTTTAATGAGGTTGGATGACGGGTCAGAGGCCAGGCGGCTGTGCCTGAGGGGAGGAGGAAGAGGACAGTGGGGAGGCTGTCGAGTGGAGTATGTTGTAGGCGGATGGAGGCTTGGCTGAAGGGGTAGGAGGCTGTGGTGGTTCGGAAAGGCGGAGAAACTTTGGGGAGAGGTTGCTCGGCCATAGGTGAAGGATGGCATTTCGGTGGTAGAAGGAAAAGGAAAGCTAGGTGGAGAGGCTGAACGGGTTGGAGGCGGCATGGGTTGACGTGGCCGGGAAGACGACGGGGAAAGGTGGTCGGTGTTGTGCTTCGGTTATGGCGGAGGAGAGGGTTGCATGATGGGTTTGCTTGGTGTCGTTTGTGAGAATGGTTGTAGGCTGCTTTGGGCTTTGGTGGGAAGGTAATTGGCAAGCATGCAGGCTGCTGCACGTTTGGGTCAGAGGAAGATGGTGCTTGGTGTCAGGCTTCGGGTAGGAATGAGGAAAACACGGGCAATACAGAGAAGATGGCTTGTCGCACGGAGATGGTGAGCACGGGGAAGTGGACTGGAGAAGGCGGAGGCGTGGATGGATAGGCGAAGGCTGTGGTGGTGGTTGCGGCAAAGGAAGAGGGTGGTGCGGCTGTGCTTGGTGTCAGGTGATGGTAGATCTTAGTGGTCTCGGCGTGGGTTGTGAAAAGTGGAAGGGAGATCGGTCGCGTATAAGGTGGTTGGAGCGGCCGAGTTAAGGTAGGAAGATAAAAGAATGCAAAAGTTTCACATAACTTTGCTTTATATTATTTATATATACTTTTATATGAATAGAAACAAAAGAGATGGAGATAACGAAGAGAAATGAACGAACCATAATGAATGTGAACCAGCAAACAATAAATTAAATATAGGGAATGGTGAAAGTCAAAACTGAATTCTAGAACTTATTAATTGCTAGTGTCCATTAGTTTCAGCCGATGGACAATTGAATGGACAGAATTCTCTAGGGATTCGAAATGGGTACCGATACGGCTAACCGTTTTACAGATTTCGCCGTGTACCGGACGTCGAAATGCACGAATGAATATACTGTAGAGATCAGCATGACGAGACAAATAAAATGGTACATAGATATTAGAGATACGACCATTCTATCAAAACTCGATATTCGGTGTCGAAAATGCTGCTAAAACGCTGAAAATAAGATAAACATAGCTGGAGCAGTCCAAATTTGGCGGAACGAAATATGACGTCACACTCAGAAAATAATAAACATTTTTATTATATAAAAATATTCAGCTTTCGAAAATATTTTATTTTCATCAAATTAACTGATTTTTTAAATTGAAATTGAAAATTACACAACAGAACTAACTTTCATATTTTCCGATAAAAATCTTCCAGTTCCTATGTTAAAATAGACGTATTCCAAATATCTAATTTTCATTACTAAATTTTATTGTTTTAAATTCAAGAAAAAATTAGTTAATTACGTTATTTAAAATGGTTAAAATTCTCAGGTCGTTACACTCTCCTCCACTCAAAACTTTTCGTCCCCGAAAAGGAACAAGTTAGGAGAATGGAAGCAACAGAAAGAAAGATAGATTCGAAATACATAGTATCAGACATAACAATTAATTCAAAAACCATATAAATTAACGTCCATTTATTATTATCATTCTAATTAACTAACTTTCAATTAATTTACATTCCTATCCAATTTATTTGCATTTACCTTATTTGCTTCTTAAATAGCATTCTCTTTTTATTATTCAATTATTTTACTTAACATTTCTTGCAACATAGATTAAGTGTATAAGCATTTATTATAACCACTCAATTTTTTATTATTTATAAATTCCCTTAACAAAATTTCATTTTTGGACATTTTATTACCAACATTTTATATTGTATACCATTCAATTACATATTCACATTACATTTTAACATTTTGAATATTTCAGGTAAGTTATATATATGTTTTAGAATGCAATTGAGTATTATACAAATAAATTTTATCCTAGTCCAACTGTTTCGAGTTATTTCAATTTCATTTCTCATTTCAGTCACTCCAATTATTCAAAATTTTTGCTTCATTTCAATAATTGAAAACCATCACTTAACATAAACTTAAGAGTTAAATTTCTGATTTCACTTCACACCGTTTTGAAATAAATATATACATATATATATTTTGTACATCAAATCATACTAAAAAATTCAAACCAAATCCATTTTCCAAAAGAAAAGTGTAGCAAAGCTACTTAGTGGTCTCCCCACTTTGAAACTCGAAAATGAATGTCGATGATGCTGCAGTCATCACCGAAATTATTTTCTAGCGACAATAAGAGGAGGTACGGACTTACTTCTTTTAAAAATTCTTTGGAAATAATTTCTATTCTAAAATACTTTCAAATAATATATTTTTCTCAAAACTTTGAAAACCAAATTTTGAAAAGTACCGAAAATCAAATTCTCAAATCCTTAATTTAAATTCATTTCATTTGCAAATCAGATTTATAAACCCTATTTAAAAATTCAACTCCTTATAACATACAACAATGGTTAATGGTTTAGAAATGTTGACATAACAGTAAATGATAATCTAGTATTATCATTTCTAACAACAATTCATTTAACTATCAAAATTCAAAAAATCAAACTTTTATATATAAACTATAATCATACATAAAATTATTTTATTTACCAATTTCGAAAACAATATTGTGCCAGTTTTCCCTATTTAAGTGTTTTGGAATTCCCATCGATAGCGTTGGCCAGACGAATCGATCGAAACCCAAAATTCAAACGTAACAACACAAATAACACAATATAAACATTTTATATTAATTACAAATACGCTCCCTCATAGGATGATTCAAGAGTGGATTTTAAAACAAGGATAGAGATTCAAATTTAGAGGGACCCTAATCAAAGAGAATTCTAACTAAGAAGATAGGTTCGAAAGGAAGATAAGATAATTAAATCACAAAAGAGGAAAAATGGATAGACCTATATTAATCGCAGCGACCTTAACCGGGTCAACCGAGACTTAGAATGATAAGAATACCATCAACGAAAACCAGGACAAACTTGTTGAGAACATCGCGGAAAACGCAATTCATGAGATCAACGAAGAAAGCAGGAGCATTGGTTAATCCAAAGGGCATGACTAACCATTCATAGAAACCATTCTCCTTTCGGAAAGCTGCTTTGGGAATACTCTCCTCGGCTACACAAAGTTGGTGAGAACCGGTAGCAAGATCGAGCTCCAGGAATAAGATCAATGCGGAATTCAATTTCCTGCTTGGGAAAAAGAGAAGAGACTTCACCAAAGACATTCGAAAATAGTTGGAAAACAAGGGTGGAGTCGAGATCACTAGGCTGAGAATCAAGCGGAAAGATAAAAATACCCGCATTATCCTGAGGCAATCGACATTCAATCACAAGAGAATTGCCCTAGTCGTATACTAGAGAAATGGTTTGGGCTTTGCAAGAAATAACAGCATCTAAACCGAGGACGTAGAAATCTCTGGTGAATCGATGCCTGTTGTAAAGGAGTTCCAGCCCCTTACAAATCATACCAAGGTTGGTCGGACCGCTGATGGAATTAGTCACACATAAGGATGAATGCTCCGGTATCAAAAAGAACACGAATAGACAAGAATGGATTTCAGAACAAAGGTGAAGTCCCAAAATCCAAAAGAAATCCAAATCGAGGAGGATCCTAACAAAGAATTTCAAGCTCAAACGAAGATGATTATGTAATTAATTTTACTCATTCTAGGGTATTACTACCCTATCTCTAATGAGTTTTTACTCCATATGCTAAGTTTTTCCTAAACCTGGCTCTGATACCAACTGTAACGACCTGGCATTTCGAACCATTCAAATCGACAATCATCCACACATGTTAGACTTGAATTGCTCAAAACAACATATTGTTAATTTATATTTGGAAAAACTTAGCATATACAGTAAATAAATCAATCACAGAATCACGGACATAGAGTATTACGAAAATAAGCAGTAGAATAGATAAATAGTAGTTCATGAAGCTACTACAGAACATCAGAGTTTAAAGAAGATACAACAGAAATCTCAAATACAAAGTAGTCTCAAGTACACAAGCAACTGACAAGTCTGAACATAAAACAACTGGAAATAACTGAATAGTTGAATAGACAAGATAGATCTTCAAGCAAAACTTCAAGCTCCAAAGGTGAGTCTCAAATGTTGTGACACTCGGTTTGACCCGAGCATAAAGAAAAACACAAAACACTCGAGTCAGGATTAACATTCTTATGCAAGTAAATCAACTAAAGTGAAATGTCCTAGTGAAATGCAATATAACTTAAAGGATGTTTGGGATTCTCATCCTTTAAGGATCCATGAAACTATCTACATACATAGTACAATACGCTACATATATAATGTCTATAGAAAAGTAAACTATTAAAATAGCATTAAGGCATTACCTATATCCCTCTTAACACATTTTATATAAATGTCGTAGTCTATACAGTACTGTAAACTCCACCAAACCGATGGGCTATCAGGAAGCACTCCATAGGCACGACACAAAACAAACTCGTAGAAGGCATGATAAGGCATGTGACAAGGCACGCGAGGCAATGCCTAGGGTAGGATTTTACTGTTTTTTAGAACTGAGCTAGTAGTAACGCATAGCAGCTAATACCGCCCACCTCGAGACACACTCCCAAATCATAGGTGCACCCAATCAAATCACAAAGTATTAGAATGACATCGAAGAAGCATGCTCGATCGGAGGTGCGACCTCACTTGGCCTAGGTATAGCTCCTGTTTTAGTCACATCAAGCTGACTCGCGGGAGTCAGGGCTGTGTTCATACCTCATATAGACGTTCGCCAAACCATCCTACTTCATTCTGGGCTCTCCACCACCTGCACAGTTGTTAAAGTGGTTTTCGGTATTGGTAGAGAGTATGACAATATCTGATCCTGGTCTCTTTAACAACCCAACGCTTATTTCACGCCGTGGTCATTTTATATTCCAAACAGTTTGTAACGACCCGGTAATTTTAACAATTTTTAATATCGTAATTAACTGAAATTTTTCTTGAAAATTTAAAATTAAAATTTAGCAATGTAAATTTGATATTTAGAATATGTCTATTAAAACGTAGCAAGTATCAGATTTTCATTGAAAAATATGAATGTTTGTTTAGTTATGAAATTTTCAATTTTAAATTTAAATCAGTTAATTTGATGGAAATAAAATATTTTTGGAAGCTGATTATTTTTACACAATAAAAATGTAGAACATTTTCTAGGAGAGACGTCATAATTCGTTTCTTCAAATTTGGACTGCTATAGCTCCGTTTATCTTATTTTCGACGATCCGCAGTAGTTTAGCAACGAAATGTCGAGTTTTGATAGGATGGTCGTATTGCTGATATCTGTGTACCATTTTATTTGTCTCGTTGTGCTGATATTCATTTTTGTGTTTCGGCGTCCAATGGACGGCGAAATCTGTGAAACGGTGGACCGTATCATTACCCGTTTTGAGCCTTTTCGATTTCCTTGTGACTATTCATTATCCATCGTGTAAAACTAAATAACCATTAGCATTTATATCTTCTGAATTCAACGAGCTGGTTGTCACTATTCCCCTAGATTGATACTTATTTCGGTTTTCTATTTGCTTTTTCTTCTGTCATTTTATCTTCTTCATTGAAAAAAATAAGTAATAATATATCGTTGCCCTCTTGCATATGTTATCTCTTAAAACCTGTTCATCACCCTTCATCAAATTGCCGTGCCTTCATGCATCACGTTCCCTGCTCATCACCCACCTTCACGCACGTGTCGCCTCCCTCATCGTCTTGCCGTGCATAACCGAACCAAGCAACCCAGTCAACCAACCTTCTCCCTCTCGTCCACCATTATTCCCTCCCACCTCCTTTTTCCACCCGCAATAATAGCCTCCGCCCTCAAGCCTTTGCCTCCATGCAACCCGACCGATCACCCTCCACTTCACCGCTCTCCAACCCATAGCCTCCGCCATGGACCCAGTAGCCGTGACTCCACCGCCATTTTCCAGTGACCACCCATCAGCTCCGCCTACCTCAAGTGCAGACCCCACTCCGTACAGCCATGGGTCCCTCTCCGCAAGTTCGGCCTTTCCACCCTTCAACATCTACCCAGCTCACCACCCCATGACCGGAGCTATACGCCTTCCACCATTCCGAGAAGCCACACGGCTGAACCACCCATCTCCTCCCCTTGGCCGCCACTTGAGCACCCTCTGCAGCCACCCAGACCCGCCTTGCTTCCATCATTCACTGAGCCTACTGCTATCATAAGCTGCCTCCTCCATTTGACAGAAAGAACAAATGCATGTTCGTATATTTGTTGATTCCTGAAGCCAACACGTCTCTTGTTCCTGAAGCAAACCTTCAACATATATAAGCATACGTGTTGTGTGCGTGTGTGTGTATATATATATATATGAAATTTTGAAAGGTAATATATTTTTATTTATTAAATATTGATTTTAAAATTGTATATATAAATATTTTATTTTATATATGTGATTTAAAGAGTGGATGTTGATTTTTAAATATAATATGATGACAGTTTGATTTTAATATGTGTTTGCCTATATATGTGTTTTAGATATATCACACACACACACATATATGTAGATATCTTGATTTTAATATATATATATATATGTGTGTGTGTGTATGTATTGATTTTATTTGATGAGTTTTAAGAAATGATTTTAGAAGAAAATTTATATATATATTATGAAGATTTTATTTTTTGTGTTTAACTGAACATTTTTTATGAGAATATGATATATATTTGTTCTCCATTGAATTCTAGATCTTGCTTGTCACCGTTCGTATTGCAGCAGTTTATCTCTTGTCTCACTGTCTTGTTATCGATCAATGCTTATCCGTGTTCATTCACATCTTGTTATCGTTGTTTCCATAGCCACGAAAGGTAAGCAATCAGTCACGATTAACATTCTTATATTTAGTAAAAAAAATTCACATGAAATGACGATTAAAATATGCTGTTAAATTTGAATTGTTAGCTATTTAATTGTTAAATATGATATGCCATTATTTGTTATTTTTCACCTATGACATATGACACCATAACCCTGTTGTATATATTTTATATAAATTTGTTGCTGATGATATATGCCTATTGTTGATCTGTTATATTATTATCATATTTGTTCTCACTCTGCAAGTTCCCTGTTAGCTTAGAAATTCCCTATGGGTTGAAATGATACATACCCGAACGATATTATAGAGTAAGGGAAAATCGTTATGGGTTGAAATGATAAACCCAAGCGATTTTCATTAATTCAAAGATTTTGGGATTTTGGGTTGAAATGATATATACCCATAAATATTAAATTTAAATTGCGGATTGAAATGATAAATATCTGTATTACTTTACTATAGGATAGAAAACTATATACGGACACCGTTGGTCTATTTTAATTGATTTCTGGAATTTTGAAAGGAAAATATAAGGGTTTTGATAAATATTGATTTTAAATTATAATAAATATTGATTTTTTAAATTTTAAATTTAGATTTTTAAAATTATATGTTTTGGAAATTTCAAATTTAAAAGTTAAGTTTTAAAATGTAAATTATAAAATTTTACTTATAACTTTTATTTTTAAAATATATAAAATAAGATTTAAAATAGATTTAATAATAATAAGATTTAATTTAATAATAATTAATATAATAAATTTATAATAATTTAATTTAACTAATATATAATATGTTTTTAAACATTATTTAAATTTATATTAATATTTTAAAATAAATTTTGTAATATCTTAACTCTTAAGTAAATAAAGATGGAAAAGATAAGTTAAAGTGGACATGAAACTTTATTTGTTTAAGAATTGTATTTAAATAAGGTTTGATTTGAAACTTATTGATTTTGAGATTTTGAAAAGCATGATTTCATAACTTGATTTGATAAAAGCAATTAAATGTTATTAAAGATGATTCGGTGAATATTTTGAAAATTTAAAAAGAATTAAGGTAGAATTTTGAAATATAAATGAAATTTATCAAATTGAGTTATTGTAAATTGCTTGAATATTGAAACATAGTGAATTGGAAGTGTTTTAAATTTGTAACCTGGATTTGAGATCGATATAAATTAAAAGTGGTTTAATGAGAATTTGAATTAATTTGTGAAAGTGGAAGAAACAATTCTAATTTGAAACGGATTTCAATATAAACTCTTTTAATATATATAAACTATTCTAATGTATAAACTATTTTAATCTATAACCTATTTTAAATATAAACTATTTTAAAGATTTGAATATGCTAAATGTTTAATTGAAGTGTCGCCTGACAAAGAACTGCCTGACTTTCTAGCAGTGGGTGACGAGTCTTGCCCAAATATTATGATTGAATATTCATGGAAACCTCTAATCTGTGTTACGTGTAAAGTCTTTGGTCATGCCACTAATCAATGTAAGAGGAATAAAGAATTGCATGATGGAGGAATACTTGAGAACTCTAATAATAAAAATGAAACAGCTGATGAGATATCCAAGGATGATAAAGATTTTCAAGATGATAAAGATAAAAGGGGATTTCATGTGAGAGGCAAAAAGAGAATTAAAACTGGGCAAAAGGTTTGGAGGAAAGTAAATAGGGAGGCAAGTAATAATAATAAGGTGAAAGATTCACAGGAAGATAGGCTTTCTGATGAGATTCAATTAAATAAAAGAAATGAAGATGATCCTGACCAAATTGTTTTGGGTCAGAATGAACTAACTACAGAAACAATGCTGGAAACTCACAAAAATGGAAATAAGGATACCGATAGTGCCTCTACGAGTCAGCAAGTGGTTTTACATGTGGCTGCTGTGAAACAAATTGACAATGTCACTGTGTCTGATAAGTGCAATACTGGTGATGTCCTAAAGGAAACAATGTGTCCTGATAATGTGGAGATCATGCCTGATAGTGTTATTGCTATGCAATCTGACTGTGGAATGGTTTCTACTCACAATGCCTTCTCAGTGCTTCAGCAAATTAATGAGGATGAGGATGTTTTACAACATCTCTCTAGTAACATTTCAGACATGCACAATGACAATCTTTGCTCTGACATGCACAACTTATCTCCTGATAATATCTTCCCATCTCCTATCTCTCCTCTTAATCAGCAACTAATTTCTTATGAATCTTTGCAAGCTTCTCCATATTCCACCCTTACTCTTCCAAATCAAATTTTTGATGACTTACTCAAATCTGCTTCTTCAGCTATACTAACTTTGCACCAGCCTTCTTCATCTTTAATTCCTGATTCCTCTGCTAAAAGGAAGAAAGGTCGACCCAAGAAAACCACTTGTAACTCCTCTATTGACATAGACAATGGGATCAATTTTTCTATTGATCAAATTGGTTTGACAGTGTCGCCTCAAAATAACTTGACAAATCCTTCTTCTGGAGTTAAAACCAGAGCTTCTTCTTCATCATTATCAAAATGACTGGAAAAATAGGCTTTTGGAATGTTAGGGGTGCTAACTCCATTGCCAAGCAATTAGAAATCTCTAATCTTATTTCTTCTCACAAAATCGATCTTATGGCTATTGCAGAAACTAAACTCAATCATGCTACTACTATCAATGCTGCCTCCATTATAAAACATGGTTGGAGTTCAATCCACAATCTCTCCCAAGCTCCTTTTGGTAGATTGTTAATCTTATGGAATCCCTCAATTTTCTCTCTCTCCCCAATCACTATCCATAGGCAGTTCATTCACTCTGAGATCTTACACATCTCATCTTCTACCTCCTTCTATCTTTCCACTATTTATGCAGACAATAATGCTGCTCATAGGCAAGAATTTCTTGATATCCTTCCCACTCTTCAACAGTCCAGTTTGCCTTGGCTTTGTCTTGGAGATTGGAACTGTATGCAATTGTCTAATGAGAAAAGTGGTGGTGTTCCTCTAACTTACAATCAGACTCGACCCCTCAACAAAGCTATTTATGATGCTAACCTTATTCCCACCTCTGTTAGAGGTGCTTTTTTCACATGGAATAACTCGAGTAAAACTGGAAATAGAACTTACTGTAAACTTGATAGAGCTTATATGAATTTCTCCTCTATTCTCAAATGGCCTAATCTCACGACCATTATCCCTCCCCTGTCATTATCTGACCACTCCCCTCTTATTATTGACTGGGGCAAGGACTCTGTGAGAAGACGTTCCTCTTTTTCATTTTTTAATAATTGGTCTAAGCACCCAATTTTTTTAAATATTGTTAAAGATAGCTGGAAATTTCATACTTTTGGCAACCCTATGTTTATTTTGCAGGCTAAACTCAAGCATCTGAAGGTTAATTTAAAGAAGTGGGCTCAGCAAACTTTTGGTAATGGGAATAGTATGTCTTCTGTCATTCGTGAAAAATTACTTCAAGTTCAACTTGATATTCAAAGGTGTCATGATCAGCCTCATCTGATTGCTCTTGAATCTTCTCTATTAAAGGACCTATCCAAAGCTCTTGTTGAAGAAAATAACATGGCTAACAAAAATCTAAACATGAATGGCATCTGAATGGTGATAAAAATTCGTCCACTTTCCATAAAACTTTAAAGATTCAACAGTCTTCTGAAAATATATCTTCCATCCTTAATATGCATGGTTTGCCTTGTGATTCCCAAGATTCTATTCAAGATGCTTTTCTGGAATACTTTCATCTAAATCTGGGGAGTTCTCAAATTCCATCTATCTCTCTTGAACAATTCTCTCAACTCCACTTCCCTTCAATTTCTACTGACATGGGGTGTGACTTAATCAAGGAAATTTCTGAAGATGAAATTAAACAGGCTATCTTTGGAATGAATCCTAATAGCTCTCTGGGACCTGATGGTTTTAATGCTCACTTATTCAAAGTTACTTGGGATATAATTGGTGGTTATGTGATCAAAGCAATTTAGAATTTTTTCAAGCATAGTAAATTAGTCACTGGCATAAATGCTACCAAGCTTGCTTTGATTCCTAAAACTATCCATCCTATGTCAGTTAACCAGTTTAGACCCATTGCTTGTTGTAATGTTATTTACAAATGCATCTCTAGAATTATAGCTGCTAGAATGAAGATTTCTTTGGATGGCTTGATCTCTTCTAATCAAAGTGCTTATCTCCCTGGTAGAGACATCACTGATAATATCCTACTTGCTTCTGAACTCATGAAGGACTATAACAGGAATCTTATATCTCCTAGATGTGTCCTTAAATTAGACATTCAAAAGGCTTATGACTCTGTTCAGTGGAAATCTGTCATCTACATTCTTCACAAGATGAACTTCCCTATCCCTTTCCTTTGTTGGATATATACTTGCATATCTACTGTTAATTATTCCCTAAGTATTAATGGTTTCAACTTTGGCTATTTTGGTGCTACTCAGGGTATTAGACAGGGTGACCCTGTATCTCCATACCTTTTCATCTATGTCATGGAATTTCTCACTTCTCACTTTACTGCTGCTCTGTCTAATAAGCTTTTTGATTATCACCCCTTATGCAAGAAAAATGGTATTTCCTCTCTTTTATTTGCCGATGACCTGCTTCTTTTCACTAAGCCAAATTATAAATCCATTACTGGGGTTTTAAATGTTCTAGCTTCCTTTCAGGAATTGACTGGACTATCCATTAACAGAAGTAAGTCTAAAATGAATATTGCTGGCCTCCCTGATTTTGAAAAAGGTATTTTGTATGCCATGACAGGCTTATCCCCTTTCAGTGACAATGAATCTTATCTTGGTGCTCCTCTTTGTACTTCTAGAATAAGGTCTTTCCAATGCTTACATCTGTTTGAAAAAATTACTGCTAAGTTATCTTGTTGGAATTGTTCAAAATTTTCTATGGCAGGTAGATTAGTGATTGTTAAATCTATTGCTATATCCATGTGTGTTTATTATGCCAGAATCTTCATCCTACCTGCCAAACTTATTAGCATGATTAACTCTGCCTTGAATCATTTTTTATGGCATGCTAACCCTTTCTCTAAGAAAATGATTCCTATTGCTTTTAGTCAAATATGTTGCTCTTATGTTAAAGGAGGACTTGGAATTATAAATATAAAAAGATGGAACTTTGCAACGCTATCATCTAGAATCGACAAATTACTGAGGCATGACAATAATTTGTGGGCTTCTTGGTGTAGACACTATCTCATCCGAGACAGTAACTTCTGGTCTATCACTCCTCCATCTGACTGCAGTTGGTCCTGGAGGAATATCTTAAGAGGTAGAGATAGTTTTCTTCCTATGGTTCAGCAGAGAATGAAAGACATTGGCAATATTTCCTTCTGGTATGATCCTTGGCCAGCTAAAGGAGTAATTCTTGCTAACATTATTGATCATGAGACTAGAGTCATCTCTGGAATAAATGAGAATGCCTCTGTTGATAGATATTGGTCTGATGGAACAGTTTCCTTACCATACTGCAGTTCTTTTGTGGTTAGATCTGCTTGGAATGATACACATAATAAGCCATATGACCTGAGTAATGTTCATGTTACTTGGAATGACAAGGTGCATTCTATTAAAACTATTTATAATGCTCTTGATTCATCCAATGATTGTCCTACTTTTCCTTGGCATTCTAGAATTTGGAATTCTCATTCTATCCCTAAGGAAAATTTGTTCATGTGGAAAGTTTTGAAGAATGGTATTCTTTCTCTTCATAAACTTAAAACTTTTGGGATTATACACAGTGATACATGTTTCTTATGTGGCATTGGTGTGGAGTCTGTGTCACATTTGTTCTTTGAATGTGAATTTTCATTCCATATTTGGAATAGTATTTTACATCAATATGGTTATCATAGGCCTAAGCGTATTTCTTCCATGGAATGGTACAGTATATTCAAGACTACTAGATGGAAGAATGAAAGAGGAAGATTGATGCTAAGACTCCTAAAGAAGACTTTGTATTTCATTTGGATGGAGAGGAACATTAGGGTGTTTAAAGGGCAATCCTCCTCTAAACATGTAATGGTCCTCTCTATTATTAGATCCATGTAACTCCTATCTCCCCCTTGTGTTGACTTTTTTTCTTTGGAGTTCTGCATGTTTTAATATTTTGTAGCAACTTTTGGTTTTTAATATTAATGGTAGGGGTCCATTCAACCCCGTTGGCTTTGCCAAAAAAAAAATATAAACTATTTTAATTTATAACTATTTCAATATATAAACTAATTTCAATATTTTAAACTGTTTAAGTTGGAACTGTTATGATTTAGATTTAATTGATTTAAATGCGAATATTTTGATATGATGGTTTAAACTATTTTGGGAATATATAATTTCAAAAGGTGAAGATGATTTCGAAAGTGTACATAATTTGGAAAGTGAGGTGATTTTTGAAATGAATATTATATTTTGATATAGAGTATAAACTGTTTGAAATAAAATGACCACAGTGTGACATAAGCATTTGGTGTTAAAGAGACCGGGATCAGATATTGTCACACTCTCTACCAATACCGAAAACCACTTTAACAACTGTGTACGTGGTGGAGATTCCAGAATGAAGTAGACGATTCTATATGAGGTATTAACGCAGCCCTGACTCCCGCGAGTCAGCTTGATGTGACTAAAACAGGAGCTACGCTGGGCCAAGTGAGGTTGCACCTCCAATTGAGCATGCTTCTTCGATACCATTTTATTAATTTGTGATTTGATTGGCTGCACCTTTGATTATGGGAGTGTGTCTTGAGGTGGGCGATAGTAGCTGCTATGCGTTACCACCAGTTCGGATCCGCAAATGGTAGAATCCTACCCTGGCATTGTCTCGCATGCCTTGTCAGCCATATCACGCCTTCTACGAGTTTGGTTTGTACCGTACCAATGGAGTGCCCTCTGATAGCCCTTTGGTTTACAGAGGAATTACGGTACTGTATAGACTACGGGAATATATAAAATGTGTTAAGGGGGATATGGATAACGCCTTAATGCTATTTTAATAGTTTACTTTACTTTAGACATTATATATGTAGCGTATCGTATATGTATGCAGATAGTTTAATGGATCCTTAAAGGGTTGGAATCCCGAACACCCTTTAAGTTATTTTGTATTTCAATTGACATTCAAATTGAGTTGAATTTATTGTTATAATAATGTTAATCCTGACTCGAGTGTTTTGTATCTTGTTTTATGCTCGGGTCAGATTGAGTATCACGACATTTGAGACCCACCTTTGGAGATTGGAGCTTTGCTTGAGGATCTGTTTTATATCTGTTCAGCCTTTTGTTATTTCCAGTTTCTTATGATCAGTCTTGTCAGTGACTTTTGTATTTGAGACTACTCTGTATTCGAGATATCTGTTGTATTTTGTTTTAACTCTGATGTTTATATAGTAGCTTCATGAACTAATATTTATCTATTCCGCTTCTTATTGTTATATTACTCTGTGTCTGTGATTCTATGATTGATATATTTACTATATATGCTAAGTTTTTCCAAATATAAATTAACAATCTGTTGTTTTGAGTGATTCAAGTCTGACATGAGTGGATGATTGTCGATTTGAATGGTTCGAAATAGCGGGTCGTTACACAGTTCATACTTCATATCAAACTATCATATTCATTTCAAAATCATATCACTTTCAAAATCTTATCCACTTTCGAAATCATATTTACTTCCAGAATCATAACCACAAAATAGTTTAAACCATCATATCAAAATATTCGCATTTAAATCCATTAAATCTAAATCATAACAGTTCCAAATTAAACAGTTTAAATAGTGAAAATATTTTATATAAATTGAAATAGCTATACATTAAAAATAGTTTATACTTAAAAATAGGTTATAGATTAAAAATAGTTTATGTAGAAAATAGTTTCAAATTAGAATTCTTTTCTTCCAATTTTATAAATCAATTCCAATCAACTTAAGTTCCAAAATTCATTTTAAATCAATCTCAGTGCAACAATTTCAATTGAAAAGGTTGAAGGTTCAATTCAAATTCTCATTAAAACCATTTTTAATTTATATCGATTTCAAATCCAGGTTTGAACTACAAATTCAAACCACTTCCAACTCAATAGGTTCCAAAGTTTGAATATTCAAATATTTTACAATAGCTCAATTTGGAATTTTTCAATTACATTTCAAAATTCAACTTTTAATTTTTATTTAACTTTGAAAATATTCACTTAATCATTTTTTATAATATTTAAATAAAATCTCAAATTTCAAATTTAAATCAATATTAAATATTCAATTTCAATTTTATTTAAATTTGGAAATATTCATTTAATCATCTTCAAATCAAAATTTAGTTATCAAGTTATAAAAATCATATCTTTAAAATCTCAAAATTAATAAGTTTCATATTAATTTTATTTAAATTCAATTCTTAAATAAATTAAATTACAAATCAACTTTAATTTATTTTTCCCACTTTTATTTAATAAAGTTATTACAAAATCTATTTTAAAATATTAATATAAATTGTAAATAAATATTTAAAACATATTATATATATATTAGTTAAATTAAATTCTTATTAAATTTTATTATATTAATTATTATTAAATTAAATCTTGTCATTATAAAATCTATTTTAAATCTTATTTTATATATTTTGAAAATAATAAAGTTATAAGTAAAATTTTATAATTTACATAACTTATAATTTTAAAATTTCCAAAACATATAATTTTAAAAATCTAAAAATTTCACATATATTAAAACTAAATATCTTTATATTATATTTAAAAATCAATATTTATTAAAATCCATATATTTCCTTTCAAAACTTTGGAAATCAATTTTCAAAAATAGACCAACGATGTCTGTATATAGTTTTCTATCCTATAGTCAAGTGATACGGATCTTTATCATTTCAATCCGCAATAATTTAATATTTACGGGTATATATCATTTCAACCCATAATCCCAAAATTCTAATTCAATAAAATCGCTTGGGTTTATCATTTCAACCCATAACGATTTTCCCATACTCTATAAGATCGTTCGGGTATGTATCATTTCAACACATAGGGAATTTCTAACTAACAGGGAACTTACAATGATTAAAACAGATAATTAATAGTATGGCATATAAGTAACTTGCAATTGTGAATCACATATCAACATATCATACATGTAAATATAAGTGTTATACAAAGCAACATATCATTATGTACATCAAAATGAACATCACATCATATATATATATATATATCAAAGTGAGCATCGTAACATATGAATTCATATATATATATATATATATATATATTAACCAAACAAATCCTGGCTATAACAAACATTTCAATAGTCAATTCAAGTGATGTTATTTACTTAAACATAAAAATTGTTAATCATGAGTGAGTGCTCACCTTTCGAGACTATGAAGGTGATGATAAAATAGTGGAGCGAAGCGAAGGTCTACAACAAATCAAAATCCAAGATCGAAGCAAAACCAATTCCGACAACACGAATCAACAACCAAGCTGTTGAAAGCAAACTCCAAAGCAGAATCCGAAGCAAGCACGATGAAACTTGAATCGATGAAAACAAAATATATAAATTTTAAAATCTAAAATTTACTCACATATTTAAAATAAAACCTTTATATTATATGTATTTTTTTAATCAATATTCAATTTAAAACACATATTAAAATAAAATATCTATATATTATTATTATCAATATTTATTAAAACCCATATTTTCCAAAATTCTTCAAATAAATATTTAAACGTAATATATATATATATATATATATATTAAAGTTATAAAAAAATCTATTTCAAAATATTAACATAAACATATTGTGTGTGTGTATTAATAGAGAACAAACTTAACACTGCATTTGAGAATCAGGAAATCAGCTCCAAGCAAAGCTTGAAGAATGCTTTAAAAAAAACAAAAGCAAATTTCTTTGAGGCAAGAGAAAATGGAAAAAACAGTAGAAGAGAGAAGCAAAGGGGTTTGGATGGCTACTGTCGTGTGGTGTTTGGGTCTATTGTGGTCAGGTTCGGCGAGCAGGGGCTGGCGGACACAGGCGGCAGGCAGTGGCGGGTGGTCATTTGGGTTCCCAGTTGCAGCGAATGGAGGAAAGGAGCTGGTTGCATGGCTGTGTAGACGTGTGAGGTAGCTGACTGCTTGCGGGTTTTGGGATGTGACAAAGATCAGAGCGGCTGTGTGAGACCGGAGAGGGTGCAGTGACGGGTTCGATGGGGTTGGATGACGGGCCAAAGGCCAGGCGGTTGTGCCTGAGGGGAGGAGGAAGGGGACAGTGGGGAGGCTGTCAAGTAGAGTATGCTGTAGGCGGATGGAGGCTTGGATAAAAAGGTAGGAGGCTGCGGTGGTTCGGAAAAGCGGAGAGGCTTGGGGAAGCGACTGCTCAGCCATAGGTGAAGGATGGCAGTTCGGTGGTAAGAGGAAAAGGAAAGCTAAGTGGAGAGGCTGAACGGGTTGGAGGCGGCATGGGTTAACGTGGCTGGGCGGATGATGGGGAAAGGTGGTCGGTGTTGTACTTCAGTGTTACAGGCTATGGCGGAGGAGAGGGTTGCATGAATGGTTTGCTTGGTGTCGTTTACGAGAATGGCTGTAGGCTGCTTCGGGCTTTGGTGGGAAGGCAATTGGCAAGCACGCAGGCTGCTACACGTTTGGGTCGGAGGAAGATGGTGCTTGGGGTCAGGCTTCGAGTGGAAGGAGGAAAACACGGGTAGTACTCGGGTGAAAATAGAGGAGCAGTGCAACGCATTCTCGGCTGTGGTTCAGGGAAGAGAAGATGGCTTGTCGCGCGGAGATGGTGGGCGCGGGGAAGTGGACTGGAGAAGGCGGAGGCGTGGATGGATGGGCGAAGGCTGTGGTGGTGGTTGCGGCAAAGGAAGAGGGTGGTGCAGCTGTGCTTGGCTTCAGGTGATGGTGGATCTAGGTGGTCTCGGCGTGGGGTTGTGAAAAGTGGAAGGAGGCCCGGTCGCGTATAAGGTGGTTGGAGCGGCCGAGTTGAGGAAGGAAGATAAGAGAATGCAAACAGTTTCAGATAACTTTGCTTTATATTATTTATATATATTTTTATATGAACAGAAACAAAAGAGATGGAGATGATGGAGAGAAATGAACGAACCATAATGAAAGTGAACCAGCAAATAATAAATTAAATATAGGGAATGGTAAAAGTCAAAACTAAATTTCAGAAATTATTAATTGCCAGTGTCCATTAGTTTCAGCCGATGGACAATTGAATGGATAAAATACTCTAGGGATTCGAAATGGGTACCGATACGGCTAATCGTTTTACAGATGTCGCCGTGTACCAGACGCCGAAATGCACAAGTGAATATACTGCGGAGATCAGCACGGTGAAACGAACAGAATGGTACACAGATATTAGAGATACGACCATTCTATCAAAACTCGATATTCGGTGTCGAAAATGCTGCTAAAACGCTGAAAATGAGATAAACGTAGCTGGAGCACTCCAAATTTGGCGAAACGAAATATGACGTCACACTCAGAAAATAATAAACATTTTTATTATATAAAAATATTCAGCTTTTGAAAATATTTTATTTTCATCAAATTAACTGATTTTTTAAATTGAAATTGAAAATTACACAACAGAACTAACTTTCATATTTTCCGATAAAAATCTGCTAGTTGCTATGTTAAAATAGATGTATTTCAAATATCAAATTTTCATTGTTAAATTTTATTGTTTTAAATTCAAGAAAAATTTAGTTAATTACGTTATTTAAAATAGTTAAAATTCTCGGGTCGTTACATTCTCTCTTTCCCTTTTTATTTCATATTTATAACATAATTCAAAAAACTGCATTCTCTATCTATATCGAATTAAGAATTCATTCTAAATAATTTTTTGACTGAGCTTGTTAGTTTCTAATCTTAGTAGAATTTAATTTAATTATTTGATAGTCCTTCACTTTTGTACTCTCCTCAAATTTTGTATGATTTCATCTTTTCTCAGAAGCTATGTTTCTACCTATTATTTTTAAGGGTTGACTTTTATGGAAACATTATTTAAAAGTAAAAAGAACATTTGTCCATTGGATTCATTCGGCACAATTTTGAGGTTTGAGCTTAATTTTTTATTTGTCCATTTATTTAATTTATGGTTGTATTTGTTGTTTTTCTTCCAGATTTCGAAATTCGGATCTTTTCTTCAAGTTTTATGTTTGAAAATTGGTTTTCCAATCATTTTTGTTTTGATTACTATGATAACGAATTCGATTTCCTTCATTTATTTTATAGAAGTTTATTGGATCATAAATAGATGGACACATAGAATCATCAACTGTTATTCAAAATCTGTTAAAAATAAAGTTGAATTATTATTTATCATTCTCAAGTTTTATGTCAAATTTGAATTTTATCTTATATTTATTCGATTGATTTGATTATGAATTTAGTTTCCTTCATTATTTTGGAGGACATTGTCACACTATCAATGTTTAGGTATTAATGAACCATAATTATTCTGGATTACACATTATAGGAAAATTCGATCCATTTTCCTATCTTCAAACATAAGTTTATAAAAAATCAAGTTGGGTGAGAAAGATTTATTCAAGCTATAAATTTTCATATCATATTTTGGGAAAACATATAAATTTATGTGCAGCACTTTAGTACTATCTATAGTAATTAAGTTTAGAATTTTGTTAAAAGTTTAGTTTTAAATATGTGGTTGGTAAATTTATTTCTTCTTAAAGTTTTTTGTAGTATTAGTCAACATAAACTTAAATTGTAAAATCTAACATTATCCATAATAATCAACATTGAGTTTATAATATCTTTTTATGCTACCATTAAATTCTTATATATCTTGTAGAATAATTTGGTGATTATATATGGTTAAACCATTTCACATACCCTTAGCAATTATTTAGACTTAGCTGGTTGAGTTTGACTGAATTCTTTCACTTCTATTTCATTTTTTCTCACAATTTTGTTTCTTCCCATTTTCTAGTTTCATATGTAAGCTACAATTCAAAAACAATTCTACTCTGAATCTAAATAAAATTAGAGATACTTTCCAAACAATCAATCACTTTAATTCTTTTTAATTGAACTAGAATTTGATTGAATTCATCAGTAGCACTTCACCTTATGCTCATCTTGAATTATTTATGGTTTTATTCATGTTTTAAAGTGATTGTGTTTATACCAGTTCCTTTCAAAAAACATAGCTTACTGGATCGATCGAACTTGAAATTAGTTTTTATTATTATTTGTCTTTTCATTTAATTTGAGGTTGAAATTATAGTTTTTGATTTCAAATCTTTGCTTCGAGTTTTTTTATCCTAAAACTCAGTTTTCTTCTTTTTTTGTAACAATTTGTATTGATATATATGGTTCCCTTCATTTTTCTTGCAACGATTATTAGATTTGCAAATATATGGATACAATAGAATCTCATGTTGATTTGTGAATATTTTTTTTAAAGAAGGTACTTTATTAACAAACAGAAAGCGCATATACTCCTCGTTAAAACCTTATAATCCCTCTAATCTAGACGGGTACCTTGTAAGGAAAAAGTGTACATATTATGTCCGTATATTAACAATACAACAAAATATAGCCGAACCCAAGTTGTCAAATAGATAGAGGAGTTAAAGCAACTAAGCGATGCACTCAAAACCATCCTTACGAACAACTTGGGGCTATAAACTATAGATAAAACAAATACAAGTGACCAAACTAAATAAAAAAACAACAAGACAAGACGGTAACCATCTTTGCCAATGTTTACGTTTTGTTATGTTATCAACTTTTGTTTCAATGTTTACTTTCAATTTTTTTGTTTATTTGGTATGATTTTGTAAATCTAACTACAATAAGTAACTTTCAAATACTGTTTGAAGTTTAATTCAAAATATATATTCTTTCAACTTTTTTTCATTTAAATGTTTTATATAATCTTACACGGCTCAAACATATTTTTTGTCAAATCTTATATTAACCATCTTTGTCAATCTAGAACCCACTATATTTTGCAATGGTGCTGTCTGATCGCATTTTTAGGGATATTATTAAGCGTTGAGGTAATTATCAATGATTTTTCATAAAATTAGTTTGAAATTATATTTTTTTTTATTTTTTTTGTAAGTTGGATAAGTTTATAGAAAGGATCATATCACTTATTATTATCATACAACCAATAAAAGGAATTATTAGGTACTAAATTCAGTTAATTTGAATACATAGAATTAATTATGATTGATTCTGTAACGTCCTAGATTTGAGCGCTCGAAAATCGACATCCATACTTTACATCGTACTCGAATGCCGCAGATTCGATCGTTCAAATCCGAGTCGCCGGAGCTTATAACAACATTAAGTAAACAACACAGTGGAAAAGAAAAAGAATATAGACATCCAACATCTGATACAATGAATATCTATATACATCAGAGATATGATACAACAAATAGCAGCAGAAAAGAAAAACGATAATATCAGCAGCGGATAGTCTCCATCTTCAAAACGCCAATCCGGAAATAGCTTGAACTCTCAATAACGATACACAAAGATAAGCAAGTGCAGTCCATATCCAAAGACTGAACTAGCTCCAGATAATCTACTAAATCTGAATATCTGAAAAACCAAACTCTAGATTGCTCGTGTAGAAAATTTTTGAGCACCCAGAGTTTAGGAAAGAAACAATAAACTCCGGATCAGTCATGGGACTGGTGTGAGCAACAAAAACAGTTTATCTTTAAAAACAAATAGCAGAGAATTTTAAAGTAAATTCGCAATGCTTTTGGAAAATGAAACTACCATAAGGCCTCCTGCCACACACACAATGCAAACGCAGAATTGGAGGAGATTTCTCCTTATGATAGTCAAAGATGCTTGCTACGCAAAATCAAATTATTTTGATATTATTATTAGTGCATAGTGTAGAAAGAAATTTCGAAAGTATAATATCAATCTTAGCCAGCATAGGTACCATTATAGTATGCCTACTATAGCTACCATATTAAATGGCAGGTTCTACAACTAAAACCGTACAAGTCTCGTATTGTTTTGTTTGGATTTCCAACAAATGGTCAGGCTAAGGAACTTCCTTTTCCACGATGGGTACGTCCCTGGAATAGACGACCCGAGAACCTAACGTTACGGTTAGATCTCTGCCAACACAAGGCCGGGTTACCTCTGCAAAAATAGGTAACTACTGACACGCGTATGCCATCCCCCGATCGTCACCGATCTTCCCGAGGATCCCCGATTCGCAACAACCACAAAGTAATAAATTTGCAGCAACCACAGAGGTTAAGTATCTGGGCTCCATACCATGATACCACCTTTATCCAGAAGGAATGGCATACACTAAGGGGCGCTACTCCCTAGAACCTTGCCGCATCCTTCCTGTTTTGACCATTTCCGGGGTGTGAGGCTCGACGAAGTCTCGTCCACAAAGCTACGCTTTCTACAAAGCCATGCTTCGGGTCAAACAAATGATCAACCTATGATCACAAAGATATAAGATCAAACAAATGATCATATCGCAAATGATCAAACACTGATCATCACACAGCAACACTCAGCATGCCACATTACCAAATTGGGATATATCGCTGATAAATTTCAACTACATAACCTCTGAGCTCGTATGTCTCAGAGAAGGGTGTTAAGCTAAGAGAATAAATTCTCCGCCACCAAACAGAAATGTATTTGAAAGAAATCGGCTTTATATCTCAAAGTGTAATGTCAGACATGTAACCATACAAGTCTGTTCCGGGTTCGAACAGAACCGAAGGCACTTCTCACGAAGCCCTTGCAAATCCGGATAATTTTCAAATCACGTCCGGACTTCCCATCACAAAAAGAGTGATATAAATCTCTATACCGGGAGCTACCCAGTGAAGAGACATTCGACAGGTTGTCCTTTCATTTTCGAAAATATCCGGTCTTCAACACCGATCTTCAAATGCTATCCATATACGACGTATCACTATTCGGAATGGATTATATGACACAAATGTCTTTTCCCGGCTAACCCGAATAGTGAGCGCAATATTCAAAAACAAATGGATAATGGTATTTCAATTAAGTCACAATTTAAACCCAAACTTTCTCTTTCAAATGGTTAAACAAATTTCCATTTTAATCTTTTTAAACAAAAAGATTCAATTCACAAAGTTCACTTAATTTCACAAAGATTCATTCACAGATTTTCCAAATCGATTTCCATTTCAATTTAATTAATTCGTTGAATCTTTAAATCAAAGATTTAACAAATAGCTTTCAAAACAATTTCATTTCGAATGGGTTAAACAAATCATCATATTAAATCTGTTAAAAATAAACAGATTTAATTCATAGCTTTCAAAAAAGAATTCATTCATAACTTGAAAAATCATTTTTCAATTTAATCTTGAAATTCCTTTACCTAAATTGGAATTTCATTTCTTATCTAAAAGCTTTTATTCTTTGAAAACAAACAGTTTTCATTTTGGAAATCTGATTCATTTATACGAGTTGAGGTTCTTGGGTTAAATCCAAATTCCCAACTTATACTTTTAAAATGGTTTAAATTCATATAAACACATTTATATCATCTTTACTCCCTAGTTTCCAAATCATAGATTTAATTTCAAACTTGAATCCAAATTTAAATCTAACTATTTAAATTTTCAAAACTCGGTTAAGTTATTTAAAATAACTTTTATCTTTGACATTCCATTTCAAAAGCTTTTTACTTTAAACCCGAATTTCAATTTCAAAACATTAAATTTAAATTATCTGTGACTTAACCGATTTCCACGTGAAATCCATATTTGTGTGTGTAAAGTGTAGTCCAGGGGTTTCACACACAATAGTGCAACATCAAACAATCATCATAGATCAGAATACAGAAATATAGTTGGTAAGCGGTATAATGATAACGCTTACCTTTTCATTCATAGATCACAGATATATAAAGGTCATAGATAATAAATTACAAGTCACAACACAAATCAGAATATATCACAAAGTATTGAGATGTCAAATAAATCAACATTCAATAGAATCCCTACATTCACAAGTGAATTTATTAACCAACTAATTAATTTAAATCAGATGTTTCAATTATTAATCCGAGTTAATTATCATGATTTAATTTCAAATTATTTGAAATAAATTCCCTTTCGAATTCATTTGTTAATCTTTATTAACTAATCAATTTTAAATAAATGAATCAATTAAACCTTTAATTATTTACAAATAATTTACTCAAATTTCAAATCATCATTTAATTGATTACATTAAGTAATTATCTATTTATTTCTTCTCTAAGTAATTTTACTTCATTAATTTCATTAAGTAATTATACTTAGCTTAATATCAAGTAATTATTTTTAATTAATTGAACTTAATTAATTAATTAAAATTTACCATATTAACTTGATTAATCTTTAATTACTAAATAAATAAATTCCTAATCATAAATTAATAGCTTAAAATTATCAAATTAATTTAACCTTAATTTATTTATTTAAACCTTTAATAATTTAATTAATTCAAATCATAAATTAATTAATTAAATAGATTATCCATTTTATCTAACTTAACCATTTTAAATTATTAGACAATTTAAACTTAAATCTTTTATTTTCCAAACTAAGATTTAACCTAAGCCTGAATTCATACTTAAACTTTAAAATTTAAAATTTAGTTTAAACCTGACTTTAAATTTGAACTTCAGTTTAAATTTTTAAAGAAAACAGAACTGAGTTCTATTTAAACCTGTAACTCAAATTATACTCGAGCTACCCCGTATCTCCTCCGAGTCAAACCAAAGGCTACCCGAGTTCGACTTCGGGTTTCACCACTTCCCAGCTGCTTCGAGTCGAACGCGATAAAATTCGAGAAATTCCCGAGCCCAAACTCTTCTTCCCCAAAGAACGAAATCACTTTGATACACGCTGATACGTGTGCATATGCACATAAGCTCCAACGACTTCCGATCATCACCATCAGCGTCGACTAGTCGACGATGGCCTCGTCGTACACCCTGACAACCCAGATTTCTCATCCCAAACCCGAGATCGAAAACGAGGTCCACAGTCGAACCTGGAACCAACCCAATGCCAGAAAATCCTTCGCCGATGACAACCTAGATCACCGGAGATCTCACAACTCCGCCCTAACCTTCGCCTCGCTCACCTCCACCTTTTCCCACAGGTGCGATGGACTGAATCGCTTGGACGACGACACGGCAATACATGTTTTCGACGTCGACCCAAACCAATTTTTAACCCTAGATCAGCCTCGTTGAAATACCACAATGCTCTAAAAATTCATTCGCTATTTTTCCATTGATCACCTTCCTCCCCGTCATTTCTGACAACAGCCCCAAAGTTCAACATCGCCGTAATAGCCAGAAATTGATGAAAATATCGATTTCTTTCATTTCGCAATTGCTCGTGATTCCTAATCTTAAAAATCATGATTTTTCTTTTAAAAATCATTGCTTTCGAAAACAAAACATATTATATAATTGAATCAAGAAATTAAAACACTTAAGTTTTTGACAAGATTGTGATTTTATCTGTGTTCATCTATTTTTTTTTATAATCTTAATCTTACAAATTCAAGCACAAATTGTTAGGCATCAAATCTATAAGTGGATAAAAATTGAGATTTTGAATTTCGAACTACTTTTTAATCCCTGTAAATATGAACAGAGGCTTGAGTGCCAGTATTAAGACAATGCACGGAAATTCTATGCATATATAAACACATGCAAACATATGTGCTCAATCATCCAGCATATAACCAATCCAAACATCAAAATATGTAACAGGTCTAAGTGGTTTGCTCACAGCATCAATAGATAAATAGATTAAATCTTTGAGTTAGGAGTTTGCTCACCTGGTTTTAGAAGAAACAGAGAACAAGAAGAACAGAGAAAGATTGTGGCTTGAAGGCTGCAGTTTTGAACTTGCTTTTAAACTTGCTTTGAATTGAGTGATGTTTGCTTTGATCAGTTCTGGTTTTGATGAATTCATATTGTTGTTGAAGTTTAAATTGAAGTTTTGTTTTTCTTATATTTTCTTTTCTTCTTTTCTCAGGTTGATGAATGAACAAAAATGAAGAAAGTTTGATGTATATAAAAGAAGTATACTGGGTAATGTATTATTTTCCTTTCCAGTACAATGTTTAGCAGGGATTTCTCTATTCAAATGGTGGCTGATGATGTTCCCTTGTCTTCGGCTGGCCATTATACATGATGATATAACTTTGTACAAGGGGATTATATTTGTTTATACAATATAGCATGGGCTAGAGGCATGTTGCATTAAATGCTTTGTACAATATATACTTGAATATACATATTTTCTTTTGTCTTTAGCCTTGTCTATCAAAAGCTTATACATATTATTTTCGGCTGAGATGATATGAGAAGTTGATGTACAGGTTTTACTTTATATTGAGGCTTGCATATTTTACTTTGTTTTGTTTTATCACTCTATAATGTTATTAGATTATAGTTTGCCTTGTCTCATTTGTTATAAGATTAGTAAACTTCTATATTTAACATGTTGTTGGCTTTTATTCATAGATTTGTTTACTTTGTTTTATGCTTGCCTACTTATTATTATACTTTGCATTTCCAAGTTCTACAGGCTACACTTGCTTTATTTGTTAATGTTTGTTGTATTTTTAGCTTTGTTTGTTATTCTATATTTTACCTAACTTGTTGTTTATGGTTTGTTTTAGATTTTGTTTCTATACTTTGTTTTGTATGTTTATTTGTTTTCTCTATTTTTCTTACTACTTTGAAATGTAAATAAATTTCTATTCTAAATTATTGTTAGATTTTTAACAAATATTCTACTTCTATTTTTATTAAAACTTACCTTATATTAATTTCAATTTCTAGTTCAAATATTAATTATCATTATTTACTTAATATTTATTGTCTTATATTTATTTTATAAACTCAAACCATCTTTAACCATCAATTCAAATATATATATATATATATATTTATCATTTATCTCTAAACCATTTATTTAAGTTTTAAATCCAAATAGAAATATATATATCTACATATATATATATATATATTAAATTTGCTCATATATACCTAAATATATATATACATTCAATATATACACATATACTCACATATACACTATTTACAATATTTTAATCTCAAATGGTTTATACAGAATATACTTGGATATCGGGGAAACTCGCAATAAATAAATCGATTAATTTCACTTTAAACCATTTGTTTTACTATTTTTATTCAGAATGAAATAAATTAACAATTTTAAATTCAAAAACTCAATTAATTATTAATTTAAATACTTATAAAATTTGGGGTCGTTACAGATTCTCTTTAGTGCTAATCAATTTGAGTCCACCTTTATCTTAATATAACGTGTTGTTCTATAATGGATGGAGATAGTTTTTTTAGTTCTACTTAAAATATATTACCAAAATTACCCTTACTAGATCATATTATGTAGTCCCTATTCATATTATTAGCACATTTTTTGACAGTGACGGTGTTTAAGCAGTTGGAATTGTGACGACTCGGGTTTTGCCCGCTCGAAAATCAACATCCGTACTTCACATTGTACTAGAATGCCGCAGATTCGACCGTTCAAATCCGATTCGCCGTAGCTATAACACAATTAAGTAAAACAACACAGCGGAAGAAAAGAATAATACATTGATATACAATATCTGATACAACAGAGTGATACAATGAATATCAATATACATCAGAGATATGATACAAGAAATAGCAGCGGAAAAGAAAAGATAACATCAGCAGCGGAACAATATCAATAGAAATGATAACTCCAAAATGATCTTCAGACAAGAATGAATCCACAACTCCAAGATAAGCAACTCCGATGAATGAACTAGCTCCAGATAATCTACTAAACCTGAATATCTGAAAAGAAACCCAACTCTAGACTGCTCGTGTGGAAAATTATGAGCACCCAGAGTTTAAGAAGGGAACAATAAACTCCGGATCAGTCATGGGACTGGTGTGAGCAACAAAAACAGTTTATCTTTAAACAAACACAAAAGGTTTTAAACATTGAAATCCGCAATGCTTTTGGAAAATGAAACTACCATAAGACCTCCCGCCACACACACAATGCAAACGCAGAATTGGAGGAGATTTCTTCTTATGATAGTCAAAGATGCTTACTACGCAAATCATTGGATTATTATTACTAGTGCATAGTGCAGAAAACATTTCGAAAGTATAATATAAATCTTAGCCAACATACGACCAGTATCGTATGCCTACTATAACTACTATGTTCAATAGCAGGTTACCGCCACATTCCATAGCAGGTAATACAACTAAAACCGTACAAGTCACGTATTGTTTCTTTGGATTTCCAACAAATGGTCAGGCTAAGGAACTTCCTTCCGCCGCATGGGATCGCCTCTGGCGGGACGTCCCGAGAGACAAACTGCTCTCTGCCAAACAAGGCCGGGTTACCCCTGTAACAGGTAACTCACGAATATGCCACCTCCCGGTCCTTTGGGACCTTTATCCGAGCGCTCGATATCCAACATCACACATCATAAAGAAAGTGTATCCACATGAGTAAGTATCTGGGCTCCATACCATGATACCACCCCTTTCCAGAAGGAAATGACATACCCTAAAGGGCGCGACCCTCATAACCTTGCCGCAACATTCCTGTTTCGACCATTTCCGGGATGTGAGGCCCTGACGAAGTCTCGTCCACAAAGCTACGCTTTTTCAAAAAGCCACGCTTTGGGTCAACAGATGATCAACCTATGATCACAAAGATAAATGATCAAACAAATGATCATATCACAAATGATCAAACACTGATCATCACACAGCAACACTCAGCATGCCACATTACCAAATTGGGATATATCGCTGATAAATTTCAACTACATAACCTCTGAGCTCGTACGTCTCAGAGAAGGGTGTTAAGCTAAGAGAATAAATTCTCCGCCACCAACAGATATGTATTTGAAAGAAATCGGCTTTATATCTCAAAGTGTAATGTCAGACATACAATCCATATAAGTCTGTTCCGGGTTCGAACAGAACCGAAGGCACTTCTCACGAAGCCCTTGCAAATCCGGATAATTTCCAATCACGTACGGACTTCCCGTCACTAAGGGTGATAAAACCTCTATATCGGGGATCAGCCGATGCAGAGTAACTCGACGGTAATCCTTCCGTTTTCAAAAAATATCCGGTCTTCAACACCGGTCTTCAAATGCTATCCATATACGACGTATCACATATTCGGAACGATTTATACGACCCAAAGGTCCTCTCCCGGCTAAACCGAATAGTGAGCGTAATATTTAAAAACATATGGATATTGGATTTCAATTAAGTCACAATTTATTACCCAAAATCTTTCTTTTCAAATGGTTTCAATCGATTACCATTTCAAATCTTTAAACAAAAAGATTTATTTTAAACAACCTTCAACGGTTTAAACAATTTCCACATTTAAATCTTTTAAATAAAAGATTCATTCACAGATTTTCCAAATTAATTTCCATTTCAATTTGATTAACTCGTTAAACCTTTAAATCAAGATTTAACTTATAGCTTTCAAAACAATCCCATTTCGAATGGGTTAAACAAAACATCATTTTAAATCTGTTGAAAATAACAGATTCAATTCATAGCTTTCAAAAAAGAATTCATTCATAACTTGGAAAACCATTTTCAATTCAATATTGAAATTCCTTTAATTAAACTGGAATTTCATTTCTTATCTGAAAGCTTTTATCTTTTAAAAACAAACAGTTTCATTTCAGAAAATCTGATTCATTTATACGAGCTAAAGTCTTTGGGTTAAATCCAAATTCTCAAAATTATACTTTTAAATGGTTTAAATTCAGATAAACACATTTATAACATTTTCAATCCCTAGTTTCAAATCATAGGATTCAATTTCAAACTTGAATTCAAATTTAAATCAAATTATTTAAATTTTCATAACTCAATTAAGTTATTCAAAATAACTTTTATCTTTGAAATTCCATTTCAAAAGCTTTTCACTTTAAACCCGAATTTCAAATTCCAAAATCAATTGAAATTAAAATTTCAATTTTCAAAACATTGAATTTAAATTATCTGTGACTTAACTGATTTCCACGTGAAATCCATATTTGTGTGTGTAAAAGTGTAGTCCGGGGGTTTCACACAATAGTGCAACTCAATGAATCATCACATATCAGAATACAGAAATATAATTCGATAAGCGGTATAAGAACAACGCTTATCGTTCATTCACAGATCATAGACATATAAAGGTCACAGATAAGTAAACTACAGATCACAACATAAATCAGGATGTATCACAAAGCATCATATATCAGGGATATCAAACAATCAAGTCATTCAATAGAATCCAAACATTCATAAGTAAGGTCAATTTATATCTGATTATAATTAATTTATACCAGATTAATTACTTATGAATAAACTACAAATCTTGGTTAATTACAAATTATTTTGATAATTATCCTTTTAATCATCTATTAATTAATCATTTATAATAAATTAATTAACCTTTAATTATAATTCATCCACCTTTAATTATTAAATAATTAACCTTTAATTATTTAATTTACCATTTAATTAATTATCTATTAATTAATAATTTAAACCTTAATTTAAACTTTGTTTTTAAATGCTTCCTTTACAATTTCAAGTTCCATTTTAAATTTCAAACTCTTTTTAAAAACGCTTAAACTCAAACACTTTTAGTTATTAAAACAATTAAAATTTACAAACTTATTCATTCACAACTAAGTTTTCAACTAAACTTGAATTTAGTATTTTTAAACTTTGATTTATAAACTCAGTTTAAAACTTAATTCATAATTTTAATATTTAATTTAGAGTTTCAAAACAGGAACAGTTTGATTTAAACTTGCACAAATATTTTAACCCGAGCCAACACTCCCTTTACTTCGAGTTCAGACCCGAGCTCTTTCCCATTTTCCCCGAGTCTTCCCCCTGCTTCTTTCCTTCATTATTTATTTTTTTTTAGAAAAATTTAAGTATATAAAAACTGTTACACTCGCATACCTCTCCACGCTCTCGAGCTTATTCCCGAGCAAACTCTACTCTGGCTCGAGTTCTTCCCCGAGACCAGCTTCTTCTTCTTCCCCAATTTCTTCTACTGACACAAATTACCAGCTGTGCACGTGCACCACTACATGGTGATGCTCCGACCACTGAGACCGCCTTCGATAGGTCGACAGTGACCTATACCCTTAATTCCGATCATCAAAACGTTCAAAAATCATCAAAGCAAAATTTGAGCCTTCCAGCTCGATACTGGAACTAGAATACCACCTGGAAGTGGCCTCGTTCTCGCCACCACAACCACCGGAACGCGTGAAACTCCGGCCTCAACTTCGTCACTCTCCCCTCTACCTCCCTACAAGACCACGTCGAACTCGATGCACTGTCGACATCGCGCGAGGAGAAATCACCAGCCATCCCAAAATTAGGTCACCGTAGTTCGAACACCTCCCACCGCCACCACAAAGCTTCGTTCAACCTCCGAGTATTTTTCCTAGAACCCTCGATCACCCCCGCACCTCTAGCCTCAGCCTTGACCTCTCCCATCATCGCGATCGCTGGCAATCCCCCAAAAACCCATCTCCGTTCAACTTCGAACTGCACCTCACTCCCTCCACTAAAAATCACGAATCTCGTTTTTAAAAATCATATTTTCGTACACGCATTCCATTTATATTCATGAATTTGTAAATTAATAAACTCGAAAGTTAACATATATGAAGATGGTTCTGTAGTTTGAGCCTTTCCAGTGACAACTCACATTCGTTTTTCTTAAAACAAATTTTAAACTAAAGTTTATGATGATACAAACGACTTTTGTTCAAATCTCAAATTCAATCATCAACTAGAAAGAGAGGAATTGATTTTTGAAATCAACAGTTTTGTATTTAGGAACCAAGAACAGAGAAAGTTTAAGCAACAGCAAGAATAACATACTTCCAGCTTCCACATATATATATACAGATGATGATATAAGTGCAAATTTAAACACTTTAATTTTTAGAGGAATTTGTTACTCACAATCATCAAGATATCAAAACAGTTAAACTTCGAAAAATAAGAGTTGCTCACCAGGATTTTTGTGAAAGATCAGAACAGAGCTCTTTAATTTTGAAACAGGTTTGAACTTTTAGTTGAAGCTTCCTTTTCCTTTGATCTCTGGTTTTAGTTGATGGTATTGTTGTTTTAAATTGAATTTGTTTGTTTATGTTTGAACCTTACTTCAGAAGTTACTTAGTTGTGATGGACGAACCAAGAAAAATGAAGATGATATATATGAAAGTAAGTTTACAGGTTGATACTTTATTTTGTACAGGGTTATGTTTAATCTAGTACAAGATACTTTGTATTTGATCAGAGATTTTCCTAGGCTGAAATGATATTGTAGTGTACTAAGGTTTCACATATTAAATTATCTTGTACAAAATATACTTTTTCTTCATTTCGGTGGCTGATGGATATTGTTGTGGCTTGCATTGGAAGCTTTCATATATATTTATATTTTTATTTGTTTCATACTTATTTTATCTTTCTTCCTTTGCAATGTACATACTTATATACAAAACTTTGTTTTGTCATTGCTTTGTATTTCTTCATTTTACAAGTATACATACTTGTATATATATAAAATGCTACCTTCTTTTGTTTTGCAAACTTGAATATACTTGCTTTGGGTCTTATTACTATAAATAAATTTCTACTTTTATATGTTGTTAAATTTTAACTAATTTATTTCTAGCTTAAATATTTATTTTACTTTAATATTTATCGTCTTATATTTAATTTATAAATCCAAATTATTATTAAACCATTTATTTAAGATTTCAATCCAAATTCAAATATATACATATATATTCAAATTTACTCATATCTGCCCGTATACATATATATTCACATATATACATATATATACAATATTTAAATTTTTAAAATGATTCAATATATTTTTATTTAGATTCGGGGAAACTCGCATCACCTTATCGATTTCACAAATATTAATTCGAAAATTAATAAATTATCATTTTAAATTTAAATAAAATTCGGGGTCGTTACAGGAATCATCAAAGTTGGAAGATGCATAGTTGAAGTGTCTAGATTTTTAGGAATCTAATATAGTAAAAATGATGTAATGTGTACTATATATAAAAGTAATTATTAGTTACATAACTTATTATATGATTTATAAACTTTAATGATATAATAGCTGCAAAAGTTAGAAGATTGAGTAGTAAAACTGTTGATTCTCACCTATGTTTTCAGTTTTATTTAAAAAAATTGATAGATTGAGTTTTTTCATACTTTTATTTTCAAACATAAATTCTTAGCTTAAAAGATTACATTTTGTAAATTCACAAAAGTAAGTGCATAATTTAGTTAATTTGATAACAAATTTATCTTTTAGTTCAGTAGTTGATATTATAAATGAATACGGTCAAATTTTCCAGTCTTTTGCACTCGGATGTTTAATTGTGATTGAATAAATATATTTATTAATGATCAAGAGCTGATTTAATTAGCATAAAGAGAATTAACTTGAGTATTAATATATAATTGATTCTCCAATTGATTTTATAATTGATTCCCTAATTAGAATATATATAAATTTGACTTTAAGTTGTATCAATTCAAACACCTATCTCTCCTTAATTCAAGCATTTCTTTTTCTTCATAACTTGGCCCCTTAATTTTTCCCTTATTCACTCTTATACCATTCCAGAAAAATTCACCTTCAAATGTTGCCATCCCTAAATCTTTTCCACCTACCCGCTAAGACTACTATCAACCTTATTCATTCTTTTTATTATCATTTCCATCAATTCTTTTCTATAAATAAAGTTCAATAAATAAATTTCAATTATTTTAAATCTCATTTAATCTCAATTCTAATTATATTATGTAGGAAATTCAATCATTATTTTTTCTTCTCCTCATTCAATCTTAATCCAAATGCTCATATACTTAATTCTAATATTTTTTCATATTTTTATTTGATTTTTATCCTTTTAACTCTCTTCCATTATAAATGATGCAATGATATCATTTGGAATAATCAATATTTGTTTTGTTAACTAATTTATTTCTAAAAGGTTTTATGTATTCTTATTCAAACTAAACTTACTTTTTGTAAAATTTAATGTTATCTAAGATTTTTCATTTTCAACTATTGTCTCAGATTATGTTGCATTAATTTTTTTGCAGTTTGGATATGTCCATAAATGGTTAGACTGGAAATGTTGTTACTCTTGATATCTATAGGTAATATTAAACAAAGAGGGACATATGGAATAATATTATCATGTAACCAATTAAAGGAATGAACTTAAATGAATTAAGTGTTACTAACCCGTTTAACTTTAATTTAAAACAGCTAAAGAACTAATTGCAATTGATTATTTTTTATTGGCATTAACTGAATGAGATAGTTAACAGCATTTTAATTCTTTTTAATGTTAATTAGTTTGAATAATACCATGTAATAAATATTGCATATGCATTATAAGTTTTAACTTTATGAACTAACATAAAAGTAATTTTTTATGAAAACTTTCTTATTGTAAAAAGTAACATCCCAAAGTAGTAGAGTGGGTATTCACTACATGTTTTAGCAAATGATTTGATTTTTTTAACAAGATTAGAGAAAATTTACATAACCAAAAATATAAATATATGTAGATTATTTATTCAATTGTCATTCCATAATTATATTAAGGTAATTTTTGTTTATGCTTTTAATATAATACTAAAGGCAACAATGTAAAATAGGATTACTACTTTTTTCCTACAAGCATAATAGTTGTACTTGATTATAAGTATTACATTTAGCTGGTGATAGATATATAAATAGAAAATATTATAAGTATTCATACTAATGTTGAATTTATACCCTAATAAAATTCATAGTATACAACTATTTGGTACTCTAGAGATATACGGCCACTAATTGGTGCTATAATTCTATGCGAAGACTATAAAGTAGTGAATGTTGATTATATGAAAAAGAACAAGAATAAAGTAGGAAATTATCGAATAAAGAAGTGAATTTAAGTTAAAAATATGCTTGAATGCAGAGTTGGGTATGAATAAAATGAAAATGTAATGATGCATGTTTGCCGAAAGAGGAGCGATACAAAAGATGTTTCCATTAAGTTAATACTTTAAAGAACTTGTAGAGTATAATAAAGACTTTTATTGAACATAATTGATAAATAAGTATTTGACTTTATTTTTGATGTAAATTTTTTTAATTTTTCACCAAGTGATATATTGTTTCTACAAATTTTAGTTCATAATAGATGAACTAACTTTTGCCAAAAAATTTAATTCACTTCTTTTAGTTGAATATTTGTTACTTTTGTGCATAATTACATATTTTATGAATGTTTTATCATTCTCAATAATATGACTAATTTAGTTTATTATTTTACAAAATCAACATGAATAGAAATTATTTGACTTACTATTGTTTTAGTCCACAATAATTTTATTCTAATCATAAAAATAATCAATTTTCCATAGTTCACTTCATTGACTACATTTTTTATGTCATGCGATCGTATTATCATCATTAATAATATATCATCCAAAGTATTTTTATGTGTATCCAGTGCTATGTTGTGTCATGGTGATTGTTTATTTTACTTTGAATTATGTTAATTATTGTATATATTCAATTATTATTCTTATATGAATATTTATAGTAAAGGTAAAAAGTTGTTTGGTTGTGCTAGAAATTAGACTACATGACTTTAATATTTATGTAGTTTTGTTTCATCATATAATAATATTTTCAAATATAATGCTTTAAAGCTGTTGAAGTATTTTCAAATTCAATTAGTATTGGGTAATATAATAAATGTACCTATGCAAATGTTGAAAAATTATTTGTTTGAACAAAATTTGAAACACTATTTCACTCTTAGCATAATTCAATATGAGATTTGTAAGATTACTATCATAACAAACTATACATATTCTAATTTATACTTAAAATACAGGATTAACCCATGTTGAAATCATGCATTCCTTGCCGGGGTTTCAGATCAAAGGTTCCTATTCTCAAAGCTCATGCACAAAATGTCCCTACTCATAAACTCATGTAAATTAAGTCCCTGTTTTGTTATTTTTTACCAAACTGTCCCATTTCAAAAAATTGGCCCAGCATTGAAATCAAGGGCAAAAGTGGAATAAATTAGTCAAAAACTAAAAATAGGGACCTAATTTTCACAAGTTTTTTGGGAGGGACTTTTCTTCCATCATCTTTCAATTCTGGGGAGTTGGCAGCCATTCCTTGTTCCTTGTATTTGCAAATTAATAAAGCTCAATGATGTAATGATTACCAAGTCAGCAAAAATCGGCGGTCAACGACAGCATTGGTTGTATAAAGCTATTATGCTTTAGAGTAGTTTGTCATCATTGATGCTTCATGCTTTGTGCCTTTCAAAGAAAGTTTATCAACATAATTTTGACAATAGTATTTTAAAAGGACCAATCTAAAAAAATTATAATCCATAAACATATTCATTATTTTCAAATAACTAAATATAGATAAATTGTACCGGTATTGAATTATATAGTGAACACCGTGGGCATAGCACAGATTCACACTAGTTTAATTAATTGATCTATTTTATTTATTTCTTATTAATTTTTATGGGGTGTTATAATGTACATATGAGATTAATGTTTTGGAATGATATAAGTGTCGGTAGCAGAGTTCTTTAAGTTAAGTTAGGATGAACGATTTGGTCAATCATACTTAGAAAGTGAAGAAGAGAATCTGATCTTTTCATTTCAATCCTTTTCCTGAATGTTTTCCCATTTTCTTGTTTGTTAGTATATTATGGGTGCTATAGATTATTACTGTTTGTTTAGGATACAATGGTCTAAAATTGGTTGATTTTTTGTTTGATTTATTTTTCTATTTATAATATAATTATGTTTATTTAAATTTGATGTATTTTATATGTCTTGTATCTATAATTAATTAATTCATTAACCCTATGATATGTTGAATTGAATGATTGTTGGATGCATATAAAAATTATATTTTCACACTAGGGTGCTTGCATACATACCTGATATGTCATGACATTTCATTTATATAGGAAGGCACCAATAAGTAGATATTTGAATTTAGTATAAAGACATGCCATGATCATCACATATGCCTACATGTTTTATTACATCATATGTATTGCTAAATTTACGACACCCAAGTATATGTTATGACTATTTAGGAAATTGATGATGTATTTTGTATATGGATAACTGTTTGGATTATTGCTTTAGTGTGTCGTGAATGTTTGTGTGTATGTGTGTTACCATGTAAGCGATACCTTATACGTTTGTCCACAGGCTTGGTCGAGTGGTGGGGTGATACGCCTCCCATATGGGAGGTTTGAGCTTCGATTCCCACCTGGGAGGAGTGGGGCGATACGCCTTTCACTTGGGAGGTTTGAGGTTTATTTCCTGCCTCCTGCACCATGCCAACCGAAAGGTCTGGCTTACTTGGAATAGTGGTTGTCGCGGGCCAGCCATATATTCCCTAGGTTTACTGTTCAGGAATCGCATGTCGATAGTGATTGAACTGGTTTCCCTGGTTTCAAAAAAAAGAGTGCGATTATATTCTTTGTCCTTTGATAATTTTGAGGACGAAATTATTTTTAAAGGAGAGAATGTAAAACCTCGATATTCAATAATAAATTAAAAAGGATATTTTAGTTGATTTAAATAGAAATGGCAAATGTTCATTTTTACAAATGTTAGAATTTGACGATGGATGTTGCGCTATTGCATAGAGCACATCCTTTTGATTTATTTTGACTAAATTTGTTTGAATCGAAGATCGTACGGTGGAGATACAAGGAAAATAGTTCGGGTTTGAATGGGATTTAAAGGGTTTCGGTCCAATAAGTTCGAATTTAGAATTTCTGTTGTTTCATTTTTCCCTCCATTTGTATAAAAATAAACACCATATGTATCCATTTCAAGTTTCGTTCTTCCTTATTTTAAAAACTCTATTAAAATTTATATCTTCCAAATTACTCCAAGAAAATTGGCGAATTTGGTATTGAAACGAAGAACACGAGGTGTAACAACCCAAAATTCAGGTCATTTAATTTTAAATGTTTGATTAATTTTAAATATTTAAATAATTCGATTTTTAGAATTTAATAACTTATAATTCAAATATAGGGAATGTTTAAATATTTGAATTACTAATTGAATGTTAATTAAACGAATTTAATAATTTTAACTCCTTTTATTTAACTAATAATATTGGTGAATTTAATTTGTAAATTTATTTACAAATATAAATAGATCGGATAAAAATTGATAATTAAATATAAAACGATATTTAAATATATGAAATTGTCATTCCGGGACACTGTCTCGGATTTCGACCAAACCAGTTTCATTGGATCCATAATAGTGAATTATAATATGCTATCGAATTTCAATTCGATCAGGCGAATCATTTGGTCGTGCGAGATCGAAACGTGTTGAAATTAATATCGAAAATTTAATATAATAACTAGGTTTAAAAAGCTATCTTCTTTATATGATCGAATTAAATCCTGGGACTCATTCCATTGCATTCAGAATAGGGGTATAACATATAAAACGCTAGGCGGCACGCCTCGTTGGAGTTACAGATTTTTGAGTATGTTTTGTTGAATATTTTAAAAATAAAATAATATATATATTTATATATTCACCTTAATCTAAGCCATACCCATAGCCACTATGCCCATACCTTCCACGTTCACTCCATACCCTCCTCCCCTTAAATACGAGCTAGAAAACAAGAAATGGAAATTTTCTTTTATAAAACCAAATTTCAAATTTTAAAATCAAATCGATTTCTTAATTAAAAATGGTGAAAATTGATTTGTTGAATTCGTATAGCCAAAGTCTTCGGATCCATGCCCATTTTCCAGTGATTGATCTTACTTGGGGTTGGCATCGAGAGGCAGTGAAGAGCTATTAGAGCGGGATCAACTTTTTGGGGAATATGAGTTGAAGCAATAACAAGAATATTTCTAGTGGAACATCTTTAACAGTCCCTGGAGAGATTGTTCTCTAATAGACCGAGGGATAAGTAATTCAACTTATTCATATATAGATCATGGATGTTTGGAATCCATATTATGCAAGGAGACATTGCTTTTGCTAATTCGAATTGAAGGGTGATTTCACATTGGTCTATTTTAGGCATCTTGTTTAACTAGGGCTTGGGGTTTTAGTTGTTTTAGTCGTCAATTTGAGTTTTGGATGTTAGATTGGAATTTGTTTAAGCGAATGCCATCTTGTCGTCAATTTTGGAGGGGATCGACATGGAGTTGGGTCGTGCGTGGTCATACGGACCTGGGAGGAGGTGCGTTGATGCCTTTTTATCAAGGCGTATTGGAGTTGATCCGTGGTATCGAGTGAGTCGTGTTCATGTAGAGCGACGCGATGGTGAAGTCAGATTTGAGAATGGTCGAGTATCTTGCCGTGTCAGTGCTTTGCGTACACACGTGAATGGGTTTAATGTCTGTGCACAATTTTAAGGATTAGGAGGAAGAAGGAAAAGATAGTAGAGGGGTAAAATTGTAATTAGTTTATTAAGTTATTTAAATTAGTTAATTTGATTCGATAACTTATAAAAGATGTAACTTTTGCGTACGAAGTCAGATTCGAACGTTGTTTTTTGCATTGGACTCATGTCATCGAGATCTACACAATGGAGTTGGTTTGGTTTGATTTAGAGCTCATTAGAATTTATGATAAAATCGGATGGTCGTTCGGTTTTAGTCCAAATCGGAATGTTTCGGCGGAAACGAAAATCAATGTGAGTTTAACTCACATTAAATTTTATTATATCATATTTACGATGTTATAAACGTTTATTGATTGCTTGCATGTTAGTTAAATTGTTTCATTGCTTTTTCGGTTGAATTTCCATTGGGAAAATGGATGACATATTAATTTGATCATTATGAACCCATATGATTATATATATAATCCATAACCATTGTTTTGCAAGGAAATCTATAGAGAGACCCTGAGGGGTTTCTCGCCCATTATTATCTATTTACATCGTTATGCTGTTATGATGGTTAATTAAAATAAATCTTGATATTCCATTTAAATTTTAAGTGTCGTTATAGCAATTTCGCTATAATGTCATTTATTAAATTTCATCCCCAAAACCCTATCATATGAACTATGCTAGTGTTTCCACTAACATAATATTAAAATCCATTAATCATTTTAAGTAATGATAATTTAAAATAATTATTCATTTTAACTAATGATTTTGGGATTAATCAACCAATTTAATAAATGATGTTTAAAATTGGTTTATCTTTGATTTAAATGAGATAAGATTTAATTAATCATTTTAACTAATGATTTCTTGAGTTTAATTAATTATATTAATTAATGATAACTGAAATTAATAATCATTTTAATTAATGATATTTAAAAGTAATTAATCATTTTTGTGACGCCCCACCCTGAGACCCACATTAACAAAGAGTATTACTGGGTAATACTGTCTGCTAATACGGAGAATATGGCTGGTTAGGAGCAACCATCTATAGCCTTGTCTTAAACATCTATTGAATACGTCGATTTAATGCTCTAATTTTTTTCCTTTCTCAAATGGATCAACATATCCAATAAATGCTTAATACAAAACTACAGTGGCTAACGGATCTACCAGAACAAAATACAACAACAAAATGTGCAACACATCACAGAACAGCAAACAAAACAAACATATATATACATATACACTGATACATCCCAGTACAATACAAAATGATACATCAGAAGTGGCTCTAAGACCACACTATATACAATGAGTCAAAATAATATAAACATATCAAAGTCAATCAAAAAGACTACAAAATTACACAAAAAGGGATAAGCAGATATCCAAGGCGGAAGCAGCAAGGCAAAGTCCAATAACAAGTATCTAACCTGAAACAACTCGGTCTGACCCGAGTATAAAATACACGGGACAGTCTAGCTAAAGCAATCAGTTTAGTAAGGTAAATGATAATATGATGCATATGGAAAAGAGTGATAATTCTTCTCAATTGAGAAGAAATAATTCTAAGTACATGCGGTTACTTCAAGTGATGAAGTGTCATTAAGCATATATAGTCTCGAAAGAGATAACTCAACATTAAAACAACAAGCATAAGCATGCCTCATATCATCGGCATAATCGCAAAACAACAATAATGGTTTAGAGAAACCATAACTCCTAAATAGGAGGAATCCCAAACTCAAACATGCCATAAAAAGGCAATCTCAAAAATATTCTGTAAATAGAGAAATCCCAAAGATCCAAAATTGGCTACAATGACAATCATATATATCTCCTTAAAGGAGAATATAAATTTCAAATAAACATCAAGAATGGCAAATCTCAAATAAACGCCAAGTGTTGGCAAACTCAAATCTCAAATATAGAACTCGATAAGGAGTTAAATTTCCAAAGATGTAATCGCCATATATATGATATCTCAAACGGCTCAAATGGCCAATAATGTAAAAGGTGATACACTTGGAAAGTCACAAAGAAATCAATGAAATCATCTCAAAGATATAGCATGTGCTTATGGCCGAAGCCCGCTAAGTAATGTTCTCTCAAAATAAGGCGCCATGCCTCTTAGAAAAACGTCCCGAAGGACAACATCCCGAAGGACAACATCCTGAAGGACAAATATGTCTCTTAGACAAACATCCCGAATGACAAATACGTCTCGATGGACAAATATGTCTCTTAGACAAACATCCCGAACGACAAATGACTCGAAGGTCCAGTACTGGCAAATATGTCTCTTAGAAAAATGTGTCACAAACTCTCAGATAAGAACCCGAAAAGTGTTAACAGTGTGTCTCATACCACACGTTCTCACTAATTGGTTTACTAACCGCTAGCCAATGCCACACCACTAAGCAGTAAAAATATTTGCCTCATTTCATCGGCAAATACAACCCAAAGGTCAAAACAATCAAACAGACAAGTTAGGAATTAACCGAAAAGATAAACGCATGTGTCCCATACCACGTGTTTTACCCAATCATTTAATTCTCCTTCTCATTCACTCAAATAGTGCAAAAACATGTATTTTATATAGTAAATAGTTTGTTTGTTAAAACAAGCTTTTAAAACAATTTTTCGAAATAGTTTTTGGAAAACAAACTTTAAAATTACCTTATTATAGAGAATATATAGATTTTATAACTTGAAAATAATTTATAAATATTATATAATAATTACTTCAAAAGCCTATTTATATTAAAAATTATTTCAAAATTATTTAGAAAAACCCGTGCTCGAAATCAAGGAAAAACATTGAAAATTCCTAAAAACCGACATTCGAATTCATCTAAAAAACGATTCATTTTGAATCACAAATTCTCCAAAATTTTGGCTAGCCTATTGATAGGCATCATAGCCTTCAAAACAGTTCAGGAATATCACAAATACAGAATGCAGAAGTCGGAAATTGGACGGAAAAAGAAGGCAGAACACAAAAAATGCACAAGCAAAAACAATACCCAGGTCTGAAATCTTCCCTAGGTTCAACTTTCAGACATAATTCAAATGGCTTAATTACCTCGAAATGGTCTAAAATTTGATACACACAAACTAGAACAAATTATCTATGAACTGGAAAATGATTCACTGAATTCCAACATGAAATGGTAAAGATATGAAATTTCAAACATGGACTCATGCCATGTTGAATTCTGCCCAGGTCTGAAAACCCTCTCGAGTTCAACCTACAGACATGAAACAGATGAACAAACGACCTCTGATTGAACTGAAAATTGGTATGCACATAGTAGAAAACTTCAACATTCAAATAAAAATGAATCAATGAATTCCAACAGGAAATGAAAAAGATATGCTATTTCAAACATCGACTCAGGCCATGTTTGCACCAGCTCAGAAAACGGAAATGTGTCTAAGCTTGAAAACCATCTCAGGTTCAAATTACATGCATGAAACAGAGGATCAAACGACCTTAGATTGAACTGAAAAATGGTATGCACATAGTTGAAATCTTTAGCTTTCAAATAAAAAAGAATCGATGGATTCCGATAGGAAATGAAAGAGATATGTTGTCTCAAACATGGACTCAGGCCATGTTTGCAGCAACTTAAACAGAAATGTGTACAGAAAAAAATCTGGGTTCGAACTGAATTTCCAGGATAGTTTTTAGGCATCAAACGAATGAATTTAGCTATGAAATTTTGCAAGCATGGACTACAACATTTAAACTATCACCGGGAAAAATTCCGATAGCATTTCATTACCGAAATTTAAAATAATAACATGCAAAGAAGCAACCAAAACAGTTTATCATAGAAACAAACTGACTACAGAAAAATATTGTACAGAGGCTAAATTTTTGCACAGATCTTTCTTTTGAAGCTTTGCTTCAGCTAGAAATTGTGAGTTTATTAACTCACCTTGCAATTGAAGAGCAAATACTTGGATTACAGCTGAAAGATAGAAGCTTTGAGCAGAAGATGGCTTCAACAACTTGTAACTTTGAAGAATAGAAACATGCAAACCAAAAGAATAGGTTACAGACAAACAAATTCTCAATCTCAGAATAAATGAAACAAATTTAGGTTTTTAGTGTGATTACCTGTTGAAATAAGCTTTTAGATTGATTAAATAGCAAATTGGTTGAATAAATTGAAGTTGGGAGCTTTGAATTGAAAAAGGGTAAAGTTTCTCTTGTTTTCTATTTTCTGTTTACTGGAGAAGAAGAAGTGAATTTTTAACGTACAGGAGAAACCTTTTTCTCATTTCAGGTTATGTTAATTAATGGGCTTTAGACCTAAAACTAAAGAAATTAATTAGCCTAAGGAATTAAGTTATCACTTAATTCACAAATATACCTATGTTATAAAAAAAACAACATTTTTACACAAGTTTTAACACAAATAAATTATGTAAACATATCTACAAGTTTAATAAAATATTTTACACCTAATAAAAAGATAATTTAGTTTTAAAAATATTTTTATTACCAAAAACTCTTATTTTTAAACAAATAACCAATTTACACTAATATACACATAAATCACCATTTTTAACTCCAAAAATTACACAAAAATAATTTTCTTGTGTAACAAAATACAACAAACCATTTTCCATCAATTTTATGATCAAAACTTATTTTTAAACCAAATTTCATCTTTTTATTTATAATAAACACATATTTAAAATCAAATACTTCCTTTAAAAATTATTAACACAAACAACCGAGATAAAGTTTTAAAACTTTATTTTCACATCTTATTTCCAAAAATCTATTGTTTATTCCAAATAAACAATTTAAATCTCCAATTTATTTTAGTTCACAATATTAAATTATAACCACCGTTATAATTTAATATTTACAAGTAATAACCAAAACCAGGGTTGTTACAGACTCCCCCCTTATAAAAAATTGCGTCCCCGCAATTTCTAGAGAAGAGATGTACTCAACACAATTTATTTCATTAAGCAAAGGAGGATAGATAAGCTCGAGTTTAAAATTCTCACCCCAACACAAGATGATAGAAAGTCAAGATAAGATCACTCGATTAATTCTACGATTTCCCAAGTGCTAGTATTGGGATTGGCAAACCATTAAATTTCTATGAGAAATACATCATGATTTTGAAGGCGTCTTACCTTCGAAACAAGATCACAAACAGGGTGCCATACAAAAGATCAATCGAGTGAGATTGGTTTCGCAGGAGCTTCTCGAATAGAGTTGGGATTTAATAAAAATTTATCCCGGTTTCAGCCAACTAGATAATTGTCGACATGACTTTCCGTATGTCAGTACGGAAAGAACCACACCAACATTAGATTGACACAATTGAGGTAAGAAGACTCAATAAGAAGTGGATGGTTTTCTCAATACCACCAACCCAAACGACAGTATAACTAAAAGTCGCTAAATAATTGCACAAAGGCAAAGCAAACTCAAAGAATGGATTTTTATACTCCTATTTAACTAAACAAATATTTTCAAGGTTAACAAAAATCCATTTTCTTCATAATCAAATTCTCAAATCTCAATATTTAGAAAATTTTAAAAACCTCTTACATAAATCCAATTTAATTTTCAAACTCTACATTTAAAGTGAATAAAAAGTTTCACTCTTAAATTCTACCAAAATATATTTCAATTTGAAATATATATTTATACTAAACATCAATTCAATTACATCCACAAAATAGGTAGAATACACATGACCACAAAGAAAACAAGTAAATTTTAATTTCAAATCTGCTGTAAAGAAAACAAATTTTGACATAGCAAACAACAAAATCAGAGAACTCTTATAAAATAAAAGTTATTCTACTAAGTCTAAGCTTTCCAGCGATGTAAAGATCATCAAAATTGGATTCACGGTTTGAATGTTATGCAAAATTTATTTTCAGTACAAATCCTAGAAATTCTATAATAAGACAGAAATGTTTATTCACTTTCAAACCTATTTTAGACAGAATAAAAAGCAAAATCTTCCAAACTAGTAAATTGAAAATTTTTAGCTTTCTAAAGGCAGTTTTATTTGCAAAAAGTTTGAACTCATTTGGAGTTATAAATCTCAAGTTATTGTTGTTTTAGCACAACACTTTTTCAAACCAAATTTCAACTTTCAAATCAATTTAAAATTTGAAATTTTCCCAACCCATTTAATTTCAAATTATATTTTCAAACAATCTTTTGCTAAATCATTTATTAAATGATCTTCTTTTTCCCCAGAAAGCTAAGACATACTAAATTATGATCAATTCTACGAAATCATCATAAAAGAAATAATTCATTAATTGGAAAAAATTCATTACTTTCCAAAATCTATTTTTAAAGCAATTAACTAAGAAAACTCATTTTTGGAAGAGATAACTAATCTCTTCTATTATCAAAAGATGATGATTGATTATCCATAAAATAAATTTTAGGATATATATATATATAAAGTTAAATTTTTTTTATTTTTTATTTAAAATATTCTCACAATTAAAATGATTATACCACAAAATGGTCCATTTATCAAAACAATTCAAATTCATATTTCCTCTTTGTCCAAAAATTAAATTTTCAAACTTTTCTTATTAAAACTCAATTTATCGTGTCTGACTGTCTCATCATAGTGTTTAGGAAATTCCTATCGATAACGTTGATCAGGCGCATTGACCAGAATTCTTAAAGCACTCGATGGACAACCCAACACAAAAACCATTTTCTATAAAAGAACTGCCTCATATATAATTTAAAAAAATATACTTTGCTTATCTCTATAAACAAAAATCCAATTTCACTTAAAACATATCTTTAATTTGAAAGATTTGAAAATTCAAATAGTTGCTTACACTCAAATCAAAGAATACAAGAAGAACTCATCGAGATATTCCTAGAATACTCGATTCACAAGATTAGTGAATAAGCTGGAGTGTTCACCAAACCGAACGGTATAATGAGCCACTCGCAAGACCCATACGAGTGTGGAATGCGGTAAGAGGAATGCTATCCTCCGCAACTCGTAGCTGATCAAAATTGGTGCAAGGTCACGCTGAGAAAGACCCTAGCACCACTCAGTAGAGCAAATATATCGTCAATCATAAGCAATAGATACTCGTTCTAATGGTTAACTTGTTAAGCTTGCGAAAATGGATGCAAAGCCCAAGAATGCCATCAGATTTCTTAACAAAGATAACCATGGCACCCCACGGTGAAAACTGGACTGCATAAATTGCTTGGCTTCACGCTTCAGCAATTACTTCTACAGTTTCTCATTTCCCCAGTGGACATCCTTGTGGAAGGATGACTAACAGACTAAGAACCAGGGATAAGGCCAATCACAAAACTCAATTTCCTGATTGGGTAGCAAACCAGAAACGGACTTACATATATCAGCAGAATTACAAACAACTGGAATTCGAGATACATCGTCATCATCTCGATACTCAAGAACAAATAAAGATACTTCGGAATTATCATCAACATTCTGAAGAACAAGAGACAACTAATCAGCCGAATTAGGATGGCTAAAATATAGGATCCTTCCAGAACATGGGATTAGACTTGATAACAAGCAAGTCAATCCATCCCCAAAATCATAATAAACTCAAGGTGATGGATACTATGCAGATTTGCATTGAAAGGAAATCTACAAAGATCAACCTTAATATTGTCACACAACAAGCCAAGTATTGCGGATCCCCTCAATAGGATTCGCAATTCTCAAAGAAGTAACAAGAAAAGAAACATCCAATGGTATCAACAAGCTCCTTTGATACGAATGTGTATCAAGCACTCGCATCAAAGAGAACTAGAATAAAATAATTACGATAAGGATTATTCATACGATAAGATATCATCAATTCAATCATGGAATACTATGGGATAAAATATATTCCTAGACATATTCCAAATTTATATCTACCCCAAAGGACACGAAAAGATCAAGGACATGATGATTAAGGGATTTGTAACATTTGTACTATACTTTGATGTACTGTAATATATGTTTTTGTTCAGTGTTTATCATATTTTGTTCTGAAATCAGCTCTGACACCAAGCTGTAACTGTAACGATAACGAATTTTGCCCGTTCGAAAATCGACATCCATACTTTACATCGTACTCGAATGTCGTAGATTCGAGCGTTCAAATCCGAGTCGCCGGAGCTTATAACACAGTTAAGTAAATATCACAGCGGAATAAAAAGAATATAGATATACAACATCAGATACAATATCCAGATACAATGATGATACAATGAATATCTATATACATCAGAGATATGATACAATAAATTGCAGCGGAAAGAAAAATAGATAACATCAGCAGCGGATAATCTCCATCTTCAAAGCGCCAATCCATAAATAGCTCGAACTCCCAATAACGAGGCACAAGATAAGCAAGTGCAGTCCGATCCAAAGACTGAACTAGTTCCAGATAATCTACTAAATCTGAATATCTGAAAAACCAAACTCTAGACTGCTCGTGTAGAAAATTTTGAGCATCCAGAGTTTAGGAAAGAAACAATAAACTCCGGATCAGTCATGGGACTGGTGTGAGCAACAAAAACAGTTTATCTTTAAAAACAAATAGTAGAGAATTTTAAAGTCAATTCGCAATGCTTTTGGAAAATGAAACTACCATAAGACCTCCCACCCCACACACAATGCAAACGCAGAATTGGAGGAGATTTCTTCTTATGATAGTCAAAGATGCTTACTACGCAAAATCAAATCATTTTTGATATTATTATTAGTGCATAGTGTAGAAAAAATTTCGAAAGTAGAATATAAATCTTAGCCAGCATAGACATTTCGTACTTATGCCTACTATAGCTACCATGTTCAATAGCAGGTTACCACCACATTCCATGGCAGGTAATACAACTAAAACCGTACAGGGCTCGTATTGTCTTGTTTGGATTTCCAACAAATGGTCAGGCTAAGGAACATCCTATTCCACGAAAGAAACGCCTCTGGCGGGACGTTCCGAGAACCAACTGTTCTCTGCCAAACAAGGCCGGCAACCCCTTTTCCCAAGGGATAAAAGAAACCTCAGATATGCCACCCCCGGTCCTTTGGGACCTTTAACCGAGGTACCTCTAATCCAACATCACACGTCATAAATAAAGTGTGTCCACATGAGTAAGTATCTGGGCTCCATACCATGATACTACCCTTTTCCAGAAGGAATGGTCATACCCTAGGGGAGCTACCCCTGAAAACCTTGCCGCAACATTCCTGTTTCGACCATTACCGGGTTGTGAGGCTCGACGAAGTCTCGTCCACAAAGCTACGCTTTTTCAAAAAGCCACGCTTCGGGTCAAACAAATGATCAACCTATGATCACAAAGATATAAGATCAAACAAATGATCATATCGCAAATGATCAAACACTGATCATTTCACAGCAGCACTCAGCATGCCACATTACCAAATTGGGATATATCGCTGATAAATTTCAACTACATAACCTCTGAGCTCGTACGTCTCAGAGAAGGGTGTTAAGCTAAGAGAATAAATTCTCCGCCACCAACAGAGATGTATTTGAAAGAAATCGGCTTTATATCTCAAAGTGTAATGTCAGACATGTATCCATACAAGTCTGTTCCGGGTTCGAACAGAACCGAAGGCACTTCTCACGAAGCCCTTGCAAATCCGGATAATTTCCAATCACGTCCGGACTTCCCGTCACTAAGGGTGATAAAACCTCTATATCGGGGATCAGCCGATGCAGAGTAACTCGACGGTAATCCTTCCGTTTTCAAAAATATCCGGTCTTCAACACCGGTCTTCAAATGCTATCCATATACGTCGTATCACATATTCGGAATGGGTTATACGACCCAAAGGTCCTTTCCCGGCTAACCCGAATAGTGAGCGAAATATTTAAAAACATATGGATATTGGGATTTCAATTAAGTCACAACTTATTACCCAAAACTTCTCTCTTCAAATGGTTTAACAAATTACCATTTTCAAATCTTTAAACAAAAAGATTTATTTTAAACAACCTTCAACGGTTTAAACAATTTCCACATTTAAATCTTTTAAATAAAAGATTCATTCACAGATTTTCTAAATCAATTTCCATTTCAGTTTAACTCGTTAAATCTTTAAATCAAAGATTTAACTTATAGCTTTCAAAACAATTCCATTTCGAATGGTTTAAACAAAACATCATTTTAAATCTGTTAAAAATAAACAGATTTAATTTATAGCTTTCAAAAAGAATTCATTCATAACTTGGAAAACCATTTTTTCAATTCAATCTTGAAATTCCTTAAATTAAACTGGAATTTCATTTCTTATCTGAAAGCTTTTATCTTTTGAAAACAAATAGTTCATTTCAGAAAATCTGATTCATTTATACGAGTTGGAATCCTTGGGTTAAATCCAAATTCTCAAAATTACATTTTTAAATGGTTTAAATTCAGATAAACACATTTATAACATTTCCAATCCCTAGTTTCAACTCATAGGATTCAATTTCAAACTTGAATTCAAATTTAAATCAAATTATTTAAATTTTCAAAACTCGATTAAGTTATTCAAAATAACTTTTATCTTTGAAATTCTATTTCAAAAGCTTTTCACTTTAAACCCAAATTTCCAATTTCAAAATCAATTGAAATTAAAATTTCAATTTCAAAAACATCAAATTTAAATTATCTGTGACTTAACCGATTTCCACGTGAAATCCATATTTGTGTGTGTAAAGGTGTAGTCCAGGGGTTTAACACAATAGTGCAACACAATGAATCATCACAGATCAGAATACAGAATATAGTTGATAAGCGATATGAACTATAACGCTTATCGTTCATGCACAGACCACAGATATATAAATATCACAGATAATAAATTACATCATAGATAATTTATCACAGATCACAACATAAATCAGGGTGTATCACAAAGAATCATATATCAGGGATATCAAACAATCAAGTCATCCAATAGAATCCAAACATTCATAAGTAAGGTCAGTTAATTATCTGATTAATTTAAACCAGATTAATTTCTTATGAATAAGTTACTAATCCTAGTTAATTAACATCAATAATTTACAAATCATTTTTTTTAACCTTTAAATTAATTAATTATTCTCTAATTAATTGCCTTAAATAATTAATCACATTAATCACCTTAATTACATAAGTTAATTATCCTTAAATTAATTAACCTTTAAATTAATTAATTATTCTCAAATTAATTAACTTTTAAATTAATTGTTCTAAATTTGATTATCTTAATTAATTAACCACATTAATTTATTATTCTTTAAAAGTGATTAACCCTTAATATTTGATTTATCAATCTTTAATTATCTACTCCTAATTACTTTCACTAAGAAATCATTATTTTTAGTTAATCATTCATTAATTACTTGATTAATTAACTTGAATTTATTAATTAATTACTTTAATTACTTTAAATCAATTAATTAATCTTTTAAACCCTTAAGATTTAAATCAATTAAAAGATAATTTCTTTATCTTAAATTTATTTCTTTAAATATCAAAGGTTATTTTTAAATACATTAAAACATTTTTTTTCCCTTTTCAATTAATAAATTTTAAAATAATCTACATTTAAAAAACCTTTTAATTAATACAAAAGTAACACATATTATATAAAAGAAGTTGTTTGACAAAGTTTTGTTTAGACTTGATTTAAATTTTATAAACTGGTTTAGCATTTAAAACCTTTAAAAACTGTTTATTCCCAATCACCCAGACCAGGGCTAAACCCTGAAATAATCGCGCCTTACTTCGAGTTTTCTGCATCTTCTTTTGCTTCGAGTCGCACCTGCATTTTTCTCGAGCTATACCCGAGAATAATTTCGTCTTCCCCAATCAGTAGCATTTCGAAAATATCCAACTACACATGTGCACATGCACACGAACCCCAACCACCTCCGGCCACTGTCGCGATCCTCAGCAAGTCAACGACGATGCCCTAAAGCCTTACGACCACCCAGACACATGAAAAGTCCATCAAATCAAAATCGAATGTTTCGAAACCTGACAAGACGAAACTGATCGTTTGAAAACGCCACGCATCATCACCACTGACCGATTCAACGCACGCCACTATGCCAACGTATTCGCCATCGACCAACGCGACTTTCCCCCCTAGTCGCGATGACTCCCGATGCCACGTTGATGATGCGGTAACCAAGAAACCCCAGCTGACCGAAACTTGCTTCAAAACCCTATTTCGACGACGACCATCCACCACAGTAAAAGTTGAGACCTCTCGCCATTTTCCTATGATCCTCCAACCTCCCTCCTCCTTCAGGCTCAAGCACGCCGTACAACTCGTCGCCGTTCGACAACAGGTGACCAAAATGTTAAAAACGTTCATCTCAGAAATTCAAATTGAATACGAAACTGGAAATCATGAAACGTATGTTAAAAATCATGATTTTTGTTCACGAATCCATTTATACAATTCAAAACGGGAATTAAATTGGTTGATTTTGTTAACATATATGTGTATTTTCACTGTTATTTCCCAAGAAAAATTTTCTGTTAAATTTGAATCCCTGAAACTATTTTTAGAATCATCTTTATACTTAAACAAACAATTTTCATTTAAATATCAGAGAATAATACTGACTCGATTAAGAGATTTTTTCTTTTCTTTTTATTTCTTGAAGTTTACTTTTGCTGTAACAAAGAATAGGAACTGGTTTCTTCTAGTTTCCAGGTATGCACAGACAATAAAATCAAATATCCACACAGTCATGCATGCACAATCACAAACATACAACAACTTCAAAAATATATGAGAGTTTAAAGGTTTGCTCACATTAGTCAGAGAAGAAGAACAGAACAGAGTTTGAATTGTTTTGTTTGTTTTAAAATCTTTGAAATCAGAAGAAAGAAAACAGAAGGGTACAAACAAATCAGACAGGCATATTCAAAATACTTCATGTTATCATCACAGCCATTTGTCAAGCAACAGATAACTAATGTTTACTCACACATATTTCAAAATAAAGAAGGTGAAGTTTGCTCACAAATATCAAGAAACAAAACAGGTTAAGCTTCTAAAAACAAGGAGTTGCTCACAGTGAATAGAAGAACAGAGTTTCTGTTTTGAGACAGGTTTGAATTCTTGCTAGCTGAAGCCCTCTTCTTTAATCTCTGGTTCAATTGATTTTCTTTGGTTGTTTCCAGTTGAATTGTTGTTTGAGTTTTGAATGATATTTCTCAGTTTTACTTAGCTAAGAATGGAACGAACTGGAATGATAATTTGATGTGTACATGAAGTATACTGGGTGATATTATATGATTTTATTTTATCTTGTACAATCTATATCAGAGATAATTGCTTTCTTTACCTTTCTTTTATCTGGCCAGGCAGATTTGTGGAGGCTGAAAGCAATTTTATGTACATTTCGAATGACCAAAACATGGCTAGCATTAAATGCTTAGTCCTTTATGTCTTCTTTCTCATATATATATATTTATTCAACTTGTATGCATGATATTGTCTTCTTCAACAAGCTTAGTTATAGATATTTGTTTTATATTTGCTTGTACAGTTTGTTCTTACTTTTGTAATACTTCGGCTGTAACATGTTTGAGAAAACATGATGGTTCCTATACTTTATCTTATCTTTTGTTGGCTGATAGTATTTGCATTTGGTTTTGGTTTCATACTTTTGCTTTGTACATAGATGTTTATATTTTTACTTTGTTTTATTCCTATTTCTTTTGTTTATTGTACAAAGATATTTTTATTTGTTTACTTTCTATTTTTAGTTTAAATATTAATTATTATTATTATTATTTTACTTCATATTCATTTTCTTATATTATTTTATAAACTCAATTATTTATTTTACTTTAATATTTATGGTCTTATGTTTAAATTTATAAATTCGAATTATTATTAACCATAAATTCTAAATTTTAAATATTTAATTTATCTGGTATCCAAAGTATATATATATATCCCTATATTTATTTTTAAAACCATTTATTTTAAGATTTTATTTCAAATCAAATATGTATATTATTTCAAATTTACTCATCTAAGCTCAAATACATACCTTTTCACAAATATACATATTTTCAAATTCATATGACTTTATATATTTTTCAAGTTGAATCGGGGAAACTCGCTCCCATTTATAATCAATTTTACAATTTTTATTAAAAAATTAATTTAATTATCAATTTAAATTCATAAGAAATCCGGGGTCGTTACAGTAACGCCCCACCCCGAGACCCACATTAACAAAGAGTATTACTGGGTAATACTATCTGCTAATGCAGAAAATAGTGCTGGTTAGGAGCGACCATCTATAGCCTTGTCTTAAACATCTATTGAATTGAATATGTTGATTTAATGCTCTAATTTTTTTCCTTTCTCAAGTGGATCGACATATCCAATAAATGCTTAATACAAAACTATAGTGGCTAACAGATCTATTAGAACAAAATAAAACAACAAAATGTGCAACACATCACATAACAGCAAACAAAACAAACATATATATACATATACAATGATACATCCCAGTACAATACAAAATGATACATCAGAAGTGGCTCTAAGACCACACTATATACAATGAGTCAAAATAATACACATATCAGAGTTAATCAAAAAGACTACAAAATTACACAAAAAGGGATAAGCAAATATCCAAGGCGGAAGCAGCAAGGCAAAGTCCAATAACAGGTATCTAACCTGAAACAACCGGTCTGACCCGAGTATAAAATACACGGGACAGTCTAGCTAAAGCAATCAGTTTATTAAGGTAAGTGATAATATGATGCATATGGAAAAGGGTGATAATTCTTCTCAATTGAGAAGAAATAATTCTAAGTACATGTGGTTACTTCAAGTGATGAAGTGTCATTAAGCATATATAGTCTCGAAAGAGATAACTCAACATTAAAACAACAAGCATAAGCATGCCTCATATCATCGGCATAATCGCAAAACAACAATAATGATTTAGAGAAACCATAACTCCTAAATAGGAGGAATCCCAAACTCAAACATGCCATAAAAAGGCAATCTCAAAAATATTCTGTAAATAGAGAAATCCCAAAGATCGAAAATACGCCACAATGGCAATCATATATATCTCGTTAAAGGAGAATATAAATTTCAAATAAACATCAAGAATGGAAAATCTCAAATAAACGCCATGTGTTGGCAAACTCAAATCTCAAATATAGAACTCGATAAGGAGTTAAATTTCCAAAGATGTAATCGCCATATATATGATATCTCAAACGGCTCAAATGGCCAATAATGTAAAAGGTGATACACTTGGAAAATCACAAAGAAATCAATGAAATCATCTCAAAGATGTAGCATGGGCTTATGGCCGAAGCCCGCTAAGTACTGTTCTCTCAAAATAAGGCGCCATGCCTCGTAGACAAACGTCCCGAAGGACAAATACGTCTCTTAGACAAACATCCCGAATGACAAATACGTCTCGATGGACAAATATGTCGCTTAGACAAACATCCCGAAGGACAAATGACCCGAAGGTCCAGTACTGGCAAATACGTCTCTTAGACAAATGTGTCACAAACTCTCATATAGGAACCCGAAAAGTGTCAACAGTGTGTCCCATACCACATGTTCTCACTAATCGGTTTACTAACCGCTAGCCAATGCCACACCATTATGCAGTAAAAATATTTGCCTCATCTCATCGGCAAATACAACCCGAAGGTCAAAACGATCAAACAGACAAGTTAGGAATTAACCGAAAAGATAAATGCATGTGTCCCACACCACGTGTTTTACCCAATCGTTTAATTCTCCTTCTCATTTGCTCGAATAGTGCAAAAACATGTATTTTATATAGTAAATAGTTTGTTTCTGAAAATAAACTTTTAAAACAATTTTTCGAATCGTTTTTGGAAAACAAACTTTAAAATTCCCTTATTATAGAGATTATATAGATTTTTATTTAAAAAATTATTTAGAAAAACCCATGCTCGAAATTAAGGAAAAACATTGAAAATTCCCAAAAACCGACATTCGAATTCATCTAAAAAACGATTCATTTTGAATCACAAATTCTCCAAAATTTTGGCTAGCCTATTGATAGGCATCATAGCCTTCAAAACAGTTCAGAAATATCACAAATAAAAGATGCAGAAGTTGGAAATCGGACGGAAAAAGAAGGCATAACACAAAAAAATGCACAGGCAAAAACAATACCCAGGTCTGAAATCTTCCCCGGGTTCAACTTTCAAACATAATTAAATGGCTTAATGACCTCAAAATGGTCTGAAATTTGATACACACAAGGTTGAACGATTTATCTATGAATTGTATAAAGATTCACTGAATTCCAACATGAAATGGTAAAGATATGAAATTTCAAACATGGACTCAGGCCATGTTGAATTCTACCCAGGTCTGAAAACCCTCTCGGGTTCAATTTACAGACATGAAATATGTGAACAAACGACCTCTGATTGAACTGAAAATTGGTTTGCGCATAGTAGCAAACTTCAACTTTCAAATAAAAAATGAATCAATGAATTCCGACTGGAAATGAAAAAGATACGCTATCTCAAACATGGACTCAGGCCATGTTTGCAGCAGCTCAGAAAACGGAAATGTGCTCAAGCCTGAAAACCATCTCAGGTTCAAATTACAGGCATGAAACAGAGGACCGAACGACCTCAGATTGAAATGAAAATTGGTAGGCCCATAGTAGAAAGCTTTAACTTTCAAATAAAAATAGAATCGATGAATTCTGATAGGAAATGAAGGAGATATGCTGTCTCAAACATGGACTCGGGCCATGTTTGCAGCAACTCAGAAAACAGAAATGTGTACAGACAAAAATCTGGTTCGAACTGAATTTCCAGGATAGTTTTTAGGCATCAAACGAATGAATTTAGCTATGAAATTTTGCAAGCATGAACTACAACATATAAACTATCATCAGGAAAAATTCTGATAGCATTTCTTTACTGGAATTGAAAGATAATAACATGAAAAGAAACAACCAAAACAATTTATCATAGAAACAAACTGACTACAGAAAATATTGTACAGAGGCTAAATTTTTGCACAGATCTTTGCTTTTGAAGCTTTTCTTTAGCTAGAAATTGTGAGTTTATTAACTCAACTTGCAATTGAAGAGCAAATACTTGGATTATAGCTGAAAGACAGAAGCTTTGAGCAAGAGATGGCTTCAACAACCTGTAACTTTGAAGAATAGAATCATGCAAACCAAAAGAATAGGTTACAGACAAACAAATTCTCAATCTTAGAATAAATGAAACAAATTTAGGTTTTTAGTGTGATTACCTATTGAAATAAGCTTTTAGATTGATTAAAATAGCAAATCGATTGAATAAATTGAAGTTTGGAGCTTTCAATTGGAAAAGGGGTAAGTTTCTCCTGTTTTCTATTTTCTGTTTACTGGAGAAGAAGAAGTGAATTTTGTACGTACAGGAGAAACCTTTTTCTCATTTCATGTTATGTTAATTAATGGGCTTTAGACCCAAAACTAAAGAAATTAATTAGCCTAAGGAATTAAGTTATCACTTAATTCACAAATATACCTATGTTATAAAACAAACAACATTTTTACACAAGTTTTAACACAATTAAATTATGTAAACATATCTACAAGTTTAATAAAATATTTTACACCTGATAAAAAAGATAATTTTAGTTTTAAAAAAACTTTTATTAACAAAAACTCTTATTTTTAAACATATAACCAATTTACACTAATATACACATAAATTTCCATTTTTAACTCAAAAATTACACAAAAATAATTTTCTTATGTAATAAAATACAACAAACCATTTTCCATCAATTTTATGATCAAGACTTATTTTTAAACCAAATTTCATCTTTTTATTTAAAATAAACACATATTTAAAATCAAATACTTCCTTTAAAAATTATTAAAAGAAGCATTTAGCAATAATTACAAGAATTATTGCATTTTCACTAATAAAATCATTTTTATTCATTATTAATACAAACAACCAAGATAAAGTTTTAAAACTTTATTTTCACATCTTATTTCCAAAAATCTATTGTTTATTCCAAATAAACAATTTAAATCTCCAATTTATTTTAATTCACAATATTAAATTATAACCACCATTATAATTTAATATTTACAGGTAATCACCAAAACCAGGGTTGTTACAATTTTAATTAATGATGTTTGAATTTAATTAATCATTTAATAATGATTGTTTTAAATTTAACTAATTGTTTTAACTTATGATATTTGAATTTAGTTAAATCATTTTAATTAATGATGTTATATAGTTAAATAAATCATTTTAACAAATGATGTTTTAATTAATCATTTAAACCAATGAGGTGTGAATTTAGTTAATCTAATTAATTTATTGAACCTAATTAATAGTTTAAGTAATGGCATTATTTAATCATTTTAATTAATGATGTTTGAGATTAATTATTTATTTAATTAATGATAAATTGAATTTAATAAACCCTTTTAATTAATGAGATTTAAAGTTAATTAATTGATTGAATAAAAGTGAATTACGTAAATTAACTAATATAATAAAAGTGTTTTAATGTAATAAAGGTTTAAAAGTTAATTTAATGAAAGTGTTTTGAAAATAATTAACTATTTTATATAAAGATAAATGATTTATTTATTAAAAGAAAATCCAGATACTTGTCAAAGATCACATAAAAGTTTTGGCAAGATAAGGGAAAATTTTGGGTAAGTTAAAAAGGAATTGGAACTTGATTATTGGGACGTTAAGTTGGATAATCTTTTGGGTGTTGATCTGATGTTGGTTTGGCCTTCGGGGTCGAGCACTTGGAAAAATTATTCTCTTAACGTTTTGCAATCAGGAACTAATTCTAATGGGAAAGCAAGGGGCTAAGCTATTAATTGAATGAGGCTTAACAATTCTATATACATTTGAGATAATAAATATTGTTTTAAAATTTATAAATAATGATTTATAAATGAGAAAATCCTTTAAAATGGATTATTTATAAATAAAGCTAAGTGTGAATTGTTTTTGAGTTTATAGTAAACAATGTTTCAACGACAATTGTTTTTTACCCTTTTTTTAATACATTTAATATTATAAATTTTGTCTTATTAAACTACGTTTTGAAAGTGTAATCCTACAAGTTTTTTTACCAATATGAAAATATGGAAATCAAGAACAAGTTCGGTTCTTTTTGAAAGAAAAAGTTTGATTCGTTTATGGAAATGAATTAATTTTCGTAAAACGAATCACTTATATGGAAACGATTTATCTGTATAATTATCACTAAACATCGAAGAAGTAAACTTGTCGCTATTTCGAAATTTAAGAATAATCATGAGACATAATTTTAAGGTAACACTACCTTGACTTGTCCGGTATTATTGTTAACCAAGAAATAGTACATGTTTAAATTTGATGAGTGGTGGTAAGTGTACAAGACTTAATTTCCATATACGATCATTTTATATCCTCGATAGTTGGTTTCTCAGCTATCGGTTACTTTAGCTTCTTTATTATTGTCATTCTAAGATGATTTATTGCTCCGTTGAGCTTTGTTATCCTTTGTTGGAAATTACTAAACCCAAAGAGATAAGGTGCATAAAGCTTTGTGGGTTTGCTCCCATTAGGGTATTTCACATCTCATCTAGATATTTGTGTACCGTCACGTGAAAAACGGTTTGAGTTTAGATGTGAAATATTCGGATTCTCGAGAAGGTTTGGCGGGGTCCGGCTGGTACATTTTCCGAGGGGGTCATCGAGTATATGACCTGTCAAGTCTATATTACTAGAGGTATACTTCAAGGGAGGCTGCACTCTCCTAGTCATTTGTTGGAAAATTTCCTTTCCTTATTTGATTTGAATCCCTGAATCTGTCTATCTTTAAATTGCCACGAGTAGAGCCAACTCCTCTTTTTCGCATTTAAGTGTTGATTTGGTCCATTCTATCAAGTTAGGCTGTTACCTTATTATGTCCATTCTATCAAGTTTGAATAGTTATCTTATTTTATCCATTATGTCTAGTTTGGATTTTGCTCGGATTATTTTCATTTTTCCAAGCCTGATTTTAATACTATATATGCCCATTCTTATTTGGATTTGTTTCCTGGTGATTATTTCTACTCTTGCATGTATGGATTTTATTCTTGTGAGGTAAAAATCCATTCCGCGTTAGCGACGTGGTCTCATAGAACTTTTATATGATCTCCATTATTCGTGTTATCTCATGCTGGTATTTTTAGACTGATCCGAGTGTTATTTTATTATAATGCTCGGGTCAGACCGAGTATTTTCCCAGGTTAGCTTTGGTGTTATGGAGATCTTGGAGGGGAGCTAGAGATTCACTGATCGTAGTATTTTATTTTCCGTTGTATTATATAGTATCCCTATCAGCATTTATAAGGTCAGGATTTTATAACTGTCCTGCTGATAAGATTTGTTTATAACTCCGATATACTATGTATTTTTGGAGTAATAGTTTTTATCGTCCTTTTTAAATTATATGTTATCGACTCCGTTGTGAGATTCTGTTTTTCCCTGTTCTCTGTTCTTTTTTTTATTTAACCTAATAATATGCTCTTTTGTCGATTGGATGTGCGACGTTTGAACACAGTGGTAGTGTTCAGTGTCGACCTTCGATGGTCTAAAAGGCGGGTTGTTACAACATAGTATCAGAGCGCGAGGTTAAGCAAGAACCATAGCTTCAGTAGGGTTTGGCTCATTAGAGATAGGGTAAGCAACACCCTAGAATGAGTTTAAGAGTATTATATATTCAAGAGCGTATTTGTTAATGTTATGAAAACATATTATGTTAATTGGTCTATTGATTTTTTATGAATTTTGGTCGAGACGTGGGATGCTTCGTTATAGATAGAGGCTTATAAATACTCAACCAAGGCAAATAGACATGGTGTTGAATTTTTAAAAATTTGGGAAATTAAATATTGTGCCCAAGATTATATTTTATATATATAAAGGAATAATTTTCAAAACTTTATATAGTTATAAAGCGTAATTGTTTGGATATGATAATATTTATTTATTATCACTATTATTGTTCAGTTATGCTTAATTTAAATAAGCATTGATTGTTGTTTGTTAATTGCTAAATTATGCTCGGTTTATTTAGGAGCACTTATCGCTTTGATTTCAAAACGAACCCTTTATGAATTAATTTTCACAATTTGACTATAAGGCGTTCGGAGAATATGTTAAGTTAAGAATTCACCTTTTAATAATGGTGGGTTAAGGATTAAACTTTAATAAAAAATTGTTAATATAATCTAAATAGGGGATAAGATATCTAGAGAATAAGTATTCGAGATAATTGTATAATAATAAAGATGAATTATTATAATATGAAATGATTTTTATATAAAGGAAATTTTATATAAATTTAGTTTATAAAACATGTTTTAAAAAGGATTTTTGAATCAAAATACCAGAATTTTTGAATCTAAATCCTGGAATTTTTGAAAATAATTTCAATGGGTTTTTGAAAAAAAATAGTAATATTTTTGGAAGTAATTTTAAATGGAATGCATTTTATTTGGAATAATTAGGAGGAAATTGTTTCGATTAGTTTGGTGGTAATCTGAATAATCTTCTAAGTGATGATCAGATGTTTGCTTAGGCGAACATTGTGGGGTACTTAGTAAATTATTATCTTTACCATTGTGCGATCGAAATGAGTTCAAATCCGAAATAAACCCAAAGTGAGTTTTAATAAATAAATTATTTGAAGTTATTGTATAAAGATATACGTAGTATGCTTACAAAGATTAGTTTTTGAAATAAAAACCGGATATCTAATATTTAAATTCTCTTAAAATGGGAATTGTTTTCCAAAACAAAACGTAATTCTAATAAGAGATTGTTTTGATAAATGATATTTTTCCCTTAGATAAGATATGGGATGATTTAACACAGGTTTAAATTGGGTTAAATTAAAGGTTTTGATAAACATTGTTTTTATTAAAACCATATAGTATTTTAAAACATCTAAGTAGTGTAAACTACTTGTTGATTGGATCAACCCATAAATATCTTCCATCTTAACACCTTAAGTTAAAAAGGTTGACAAAGTTTTAAAAGACCCAAATTTTAATTTGATCTTCACCTAAATTTGTGGAAAGTAAAATAAAATTTGTATATACTCTTACGATATAAAAGAGTATTATACAAGTAAATAAAGTGGAATAAGCTATTATTTGAAGTTTTATAAAGAAGTGACTGTATAAAATATTTTAAAATTTAGGTGAGAATTTATGAAATAAATAATTTTAGTATTGAATAAAAATACTAAGTAAGTGATTTTGGAAAAAAATTTAATATAATTAAAAAACTAATAAAATTTAGAATATAACCTTCCATTTTGTATGAGTGAGTTTGGATAATCTTCTAAGCAATAACCAAAGGATAATGAGCAAAACGGTACGCTTAGATAATTATCAATATTTTTTGATAATCAAGAAAGTTGTGAACCTAAATTAAGATTTGTTTGTTAGCCATTTGACATTTTGGAACAATGTTAAGTGATAAGTTTTCTCTTATGGAATTTGATTGGCTGTTAGTGTTAGTTTATTCCTTCACGGAATTTGATTTATTTAATTTGATTGAGTTGAATTAGTTGGTTGTGTGATTTCATATACCATTTTTTATAAAGTTCAAATTTATAGACAAATTTTTTTGAATTGTTGTTATTAGGACCTAAATCTCAGTGCTTTTGAAAAAAAGGGAGATTTTTGAAGATTTTGGGGAAGGAATGATATTTGTTCACTCTAATTGATGTTTTTGGAGGAATCGGAATACCACTGGACGCTCCATATTGTTTTGATTCTTGAGTTCCACCATACTTTATTAGAAGAAAACCCTTCCTTGTCATTTTGGTCTTCGATTTTTCTCGTCTGAGAAATTTGAAAATAAATTTTTTGAATAAAAAAACCCGGTAATTTAGATCCAAGTTTGTCATTTGAAAATTTTGGATGCATAGCATCCATTACAGAATATTCTCTGTATTTTGTCGCATATGGTTGAGATATGGTTGTTGATTGCATGTAGATTTATATCAAACTAATTTATGCATGCAGAGTTACATCATATTGCTTTTGTTAACTTGATTCTCTTTTAGATTATGTAAGTACCAGTATGCAAGAGATTGCTATTAGATTCTTGTGCACCTGCATTTGCATAGAGATAATAAATTACTTGCTACAATATAAATCAAATGCAAAAAGGTACGTAATAAATTTAGAAAATTCAAATTGGTTGGTGATTTTATGCCCTAGATATAGGAGGCCGCTTGGCTTTTGTTTTCTTTGATTGGTTTAGAACCCGTAAAGGCGATTTGTAGTTGTTCTGATCGAGCCGCGCAAAGGAGACGCTGGCAAAATTTTCCAAAAATTTAGGAGTTAGAAATTTTTTGAGAACTTTGGAAAATGTTTGAAAGCCAAATATTTGATTCTGAGTTATAACTTAGAAATTTTGGAATCTATTCCAACTAATTGGTTTTGAAAAGTTGATAAGTTTTCTAACTCATTTTAATTAATAGTTTTAAATATAAGGGTTTGGAAACATTTTCTTCCTTAGGAATTTCGAGGACGAAATTCATTTCAGGAAAGAGAATGTAACAACTCAAAATTCTGGTCATTTGATTTTAAATGTTTAATTAATTTTAAATAATCAAATAATTGGATTTTAGAATTTAATAACTTATAATTCAAATATGGGGAATGTTTAAATATTTGAATTACGAATTGAATGTTAATTAAATGGATTTAATAATTTTATTTAACTCCTTTTAATTAATAAATAATATTGGTGAATTCAATTTGTAAATTTATTTACAAATATAATTAGATCGGATAAATATCGATAATTAAATATAAAACGATATTTAAATATGTGAAATTATCATTCTGGGGCACTGCCTCAAATTTCGACGAAACCAGTTTTATTGGATCCGTTATAGTGAATTATAATATGTTGTCGAATTTCATGGCGATCAGGCGAATCTCTTTGGTCGTGTGAGATCGAAACGCGTTGAAGTTATTATCAGAAATTTAATATAATAACTGGGCTTAAAAAGCTATCTTCTTTATATGATCAAATTAAGTCTCGGGACTAGTTCCATTGCGTTCGAAATAGGTTTATAACATATAGAACGCTGCAGCATGCCTCATTTGGAGTTTGAGATTTTTGGGTATGTTTTGTTTAATATTTTAAAAATAAAATAATATATATATTTATATATTCACCTTAATCTAAGCCATACCCACAACCACTATGCCCATACCTCCCACGTTCACTCCATACCCTTCTCCCCTTAAATACTAGCCAGGAAATAAAAATGGAAATTTTCTTTTATAAAACCAAATTTCAAATTTTAAAATCAAATCCATTTCTGAATTAAAAATAGTGAAAACTGATTTGTTGAATCCATATAGCCAAATTCTTCGAATCCATACCCATTTTCCAATGATCGAGCTCACTTGGAATCGACATCGAGTTAAGGCACGGAAGCTTGTTTAACTAGGGCTTGGTATTTTAGTTGTTTTAGTCGTCGATTTGGGTTTTGGATGTTGGATTGGAATTTGTTTAAGCGAATGCCATCTTGTTGCCGATTTTAGAGGGGATCGACATGGCGTTGGGTCGCGCGTGGTTGTATGGACCTGGGAGGAGGCGTGTTGATGCATTTTAATTGAGGCGTATTGGAGTTGATCCATGGTGTCGGGCAAGTCATGTTCGTTTAGAGCGACGCGATGACGAAGTCGGATTGGAGAATGGTCCAGTATCTTGCTGTGCCAGTGCTTTGCTTGCATGCATGAATGGGTTTGGTGTCTATGCATGATTTTGAGGATTAGGAGGAAGAAGGAGAAGATAGTAGAGGGGTAAAATTGTAATTAGTTTACGAAGTTATTTAAATTAGTTAATTTGATTCGATAGCTTATAAAAGCTATAACTTTTGCGTACGAGGTTGGATTCGAACGTCATTTTTTGCGTTGGACTCAAGTCGTCAAGATTTATGCAATGGAGTTCATTTGGTTTCATTTGGAGCTCATTGGAATTTATGCTAAAATTGGACGGCCGTTTGGTTTTATTACAAATCAGAACGTTTCGGCGGAAACGAAGTCAATGTGAGTTTAACTCACATTAAATTTTATTATATCATATCTACAATGTTATAAATGTTTATTGATTGCTTGGATGTTAGTTAAATTTTGAATGCTTGTTTGGTTGAATTTCCATTTGAAAAATGGATGACATATTAATTTGATATGTAACGACCCACTTTTATGTACATTCTAAGCTGACAAATAATCGCACATGTCAACTCAAAATTTAACAAAAAGGAAGATTGTTAGGGGAAAAGAAAACGAAGGATAGAAGAAAATAGAAACAACAACACAGAATCTCACAATCGCAGTGGAACAATATATAATAGATAATAACATATCTTTACACAAAAAGAACTATAATTGTTATTATACATACCATCATCAGAGTACAACAATCAACAAATCAATACTGGACAGTTATAATAACTTGTCCTCGCCAGTGCTGACTATACAACCTGACACGCACAGTGGAATATAACCAAATACATGGAATATGTCTCTGTCATCCCGCTTGTCTCCTGAGCTCCATAGCATCCTAACCTGAATCTGTAATACTCGGTCTGACCCGAGCATTATAATAAAATAACACCCGAGTCAATCTGGAAAACCAGCGTGAGAAAACACACTCAATTTGAACCTTATTACTTTCAAAAATCCTTTGAAAACAAAAGTATCGTAAAACCACGTCACACATAAATATGACTTGGTTTTACCTTACGATAACCAAAACATTTGATATCAAAATCATCTGATATTATAATAGTGTCTATAGAAAGTAATTTAGAAAATAGCTAAACTGCTTGCATCTCACGTTTCATCATAGTTGGGCACAATCAAAACCGTACAAGCTCGTAGTGGATATTGGATTCCATACAATGACTGGGCTACTGGGGTACCGCCTGTCACACCTATAGAAAAATGTACCGAGATCATACCTAACGATCCCTGCCAACACTGGACTGGCCTACCCCTTACTGGATAGTACCGAATATGTTATCAGTCCGGGTGTTCCCACCCTTATCGGGCGCTCTCTTTTCCATGCACAACCATATCCATAATTATAATATCTTCCGAGGGTATCTAGAAAAGTGATAACACACCCTGATTGGGTGCAATCCACTTAGCCCTGTTACATCTCCCATGTTTTAGTCATTCTCGGTTGATGGGGGTTTAGGCTACGATTACCTTTTAGAATAGCATTCATTCTTGGAATGCTAACACCGCCTTCCAAGCAACGATGCAATGATAGCATTCGTTAGTCCTTGAGATGAGAGTTTTGATGACAACAACTTTAGGACTTGTTATAAAATATAAATACTAACGTTATGGTTTAGATATATATGTATATGCAGAATATAAACATGCAGGTACCAAGAATGAAGACTGTACAGTATAGAGATACAAGACTGATGAATTTAAAGATCGAAGATATCAAGATTGAAGACTCATGAGTATCAAGAAATCAAGTTATCAAGAGTTCAAGATTTCAAACAGTACAAGATAATGTAGTTAGTCTAGAATTATGTTAAAACTTCTTGAAAGCACTTACATCTTTATTCCAAATTTATTCGTGGAATGGAATCCACTTCGAGCCTGTTAAAGGAATGGAACCCTAGTGGGATGGAATCCATGACAATATCTAGTGGAACATATAGTGCTCCTATTTTGATATCCACTAATTTTATAAAAATGTTTTTCAAAAATATATCTCTTGTTTTTAAAAAATGTTTTTATCATTTTTAATATTTTGATTTCAAAATTGTCTTGTTTTTAAACCATCTCTTGTTTTAAATATTTAGCTTTAAAATATTTATATACTCAGATTTTAAATCACTTTATAGATTAAGATTATATATGTTAAAAATTATTTTCTAAACTCTTTTATATGTTTAAACTATATTCAAATATATTTATAAAGTTTAGAAATTCTTTTGACAAGTTATAGAAACCAATTTTAATAAGAAAATCAAAACATCAATTTTGCCTTGAGCATGTCGACATACCTCAACCCCCCATGTCGACATGGTGTCCGTTATTTTCAAATTTCAATTTTCAAAAGAAGTGTCTATTCATCATATCCTTTCACGAATAGATATGGCCGTTGCTCTACTATAAATACCAGTAAGTTCTAAACGAATTTTTACCAGATTTCATTTTATTTTCTCTCCACTTCATCTTCCACATTTATTCTAAAGAATCCTAAACTATACTCTACCGAAATACCAAGTGAATCAAACTTGATTATCTCTTGTTTGATTCTCTGCCACTCTCTCCATAAAATCTCGGTGCTATTCAGAGTTATAGAATCTTTTGTAAATCAAACTGTCGAGTAGAAGGTGCGGTTGAGCCTTGAAATCAATTGGGTGTGATTGTATCCCCGGAAATCAATTAGGTGATCTTGTAGCCTGGTTAAATCAAGAGAGTTGCCCTGAACTCGAATACAGGAGGGTGTAGCTCGTAACCTTGAAACCAAGGGTGTAATGTGGGAGATTATTTTGAAAAGAAATCCGTACGATTGTACGGGACTGGATGTAGGGTAACTCTGAACCAGTATAAAATCCTGGTGTGTTCTTTCCTTTACTGCTTTTATTTAGTATTTGCATCTGTGTATGATTCTGTGATTATATCTGTGTTTTTGAATTGCATTTGTTAGTGTTTAAATTGAACAAAATTCAAAAAGATTTATAAAATACATAAAACACTATTCACCCCCCTCTAGTGTTATTCCAGCCTTAAGATCTGTAATCCGCATTTCTCACATTTGGTATCAGAGCATTGGTTTTTAAAGTTTTCATAATTTGAATTTTGAAAAGTTTTAAAAATGGCTATCAACACTAGTTCTGTTAACAATATCACTAGTTCATTTGTAGAGGGTCAGTCTACTGCCAAACCACCACTTTTTAATGGCAGTAACTATGCATATTAGGCATGTAGAATGAAAATATATTACAGTCAATAGGATTAGACACTTGGAATATCACACAAACTAAATATTCTGAACCCACAACTAGTTTTGCACAGTGGACTGCTGAGCAAAAGACTATTGCACAAAATAATTCCAAAGCCATGAATATTTTGTTTTGTTCACTTGATAGGAATGAATTCAATAGAGTATCTGTTTATAAGTCTGCATATGATATCTGGAAAACTTTGCAAGCTCATAAAGGAACAAGCAAAGTCAAACAGACCAAAATATCCATACTCACAAATCGGTTTCAATTATTCAAAATGAATTCTAATGAGTCCATTTCGGATATGTATAGTAGATTTCAGGAGATTGTGCATTCTCTAATATCATTGGGAAAAAGTTTTTTCGAAGAAGATCAAGTCAAAGAAATTCTAAATTCTCTTACTCAGGAATGGGATCAGAAAACTCTTGCAATCGAAGAAGAAAATGATATGAGTACTTTAAAGATTGAAGAATTGATTGGAAATCTAATGTCGTTCGAAGTACAAATGCAAGGGAGAAGAGATAGTAAGGCATTCGAAAAGAAGTAAATTGCGTTGAATACATTAACAAATGGATCAGACTCGGGAAGTGATGATGATGAAGAAATAGCTTTCATGACAAAGAATTTTCGAAAGTTTTTGAAATACAGAAAGATGAACAACTTCAAAAAGAATGATCACAAGAATTCTAGAAATCATAATGAAGTACCAAACCACGTCAAATGTTTCAACTGTGACGAACCAGGCCATCTCAAAAGAGACTGTCCGCATCTTGATAAGCAAAGTTTCCTGCAAGCAATGATTATACAAAGAAAAGGAAAAGAGCGTATACCGCTACACTAGACGATTCAGACTCAGACTCATCCTCAAGCGATGATGATCAAAAGATGGAAAATTCAAATATGTGCTTTACGGCTATTCATGATTCCGATGATCTCGGAGACACGAATCAAGAAAAAGGTACACGTTTACAATATATTGGTTGAAATTGTTTGCTTAAAATTGTTTGATTGTTTATTGTTTTTGAAATTATATGTTGTTTGAATTTTAAATTTTTTATTATTATGTTTATTTTTATTTTTAATATTATAATATTTTTTATTAAAAGAGTATTATTATATTTAATATTACTCCAGAAAATATATAGACATTAAAAATAATATATGTATATAGATATTAAAGTATATAGGAAAATATAAGTCACATGAATTCTCTGACCCATGTCGACATGGCTCTACCCATGATGTCGAAATCACTGTCAGAAATTTGAAATTCAAATTTGAATTCAAATCTTTGAAATTCCCTCCACCTTTTCACCAAATCCAATGTTCTGGAAAGGTATCTCTTGACCAGAGAACATGTCTATTGAATATCTATTTATTTCCATTATCTTATCATACCTTTTCACTTTCATTTTAAAATTCAAACTCTCTTTCACTCTTTCAAACTTTCTACTCTCTTAAAAAATGGCTTCTTCAAGCACTCCATCCACAATGAGGCTATTTAAAACCATTAAAGAGTATCTCTATAATGATCCGGAAGCAAACAAGGCTTATATTAGTTATGCTAATTTCGGAAAAGTTCATACGGGAAAGTTTGCTATCTTTAGCAATTTCTCTTCATATGAAATCAATACTCTTCTTGAAGAGAATCATATCCTTAGTCTTTTTGACAATTCTCAAAATGATTTTGTTTGTCACCCAAATCTTGTTAAAATGTTTTATGCGAATTTGAATCGCGGTTTTTATGAAGGAAATGAAGATGAAATTTGGAGTAGTGTTAAAGGCACTAAAATTGTTTTAAATTGTGAAAATTTGGGAAACATTCTCAATTGCAAGAATTCGAGAATAGATCTTTCTACTTTTAATATTGATGAACATGATCGTGAGACATTTCATCACATTTTCGAAGAAGATAACAACTTTGAATTTAAAAATCGTAACTTTCGTCTGAAAGCACGTATTGTCAATCTTCTTTTGCAACATACTATCACTCCTAGATCGGGAAATTTCAATAACCCGACTTTAAAAGTTTGTAAATCTCCTTTTGCTATCTTTGGTCATTATGACATTAATTGAGCGCAAGTGATTATGGATGAACTTCGTCCTAAGAATTTGGAAATGGGTGAGAATACCTTGTATCATGGAATCTATCTCACTTGGATTTTTAATTATTTTGGCATTGATTACAAAAGGGAAGAATTTGTTTCAAAGAAGGTGTTTAATCATGCCAACATTTCTCTCATGAAAATTCCTTTCATATTTCAACAATATGAATCTCTTGCCGAAAAGGATGAAAGATTGGCACATGAAGATATGTAGGAAGAAGATGAAGAAGAAGAAGAAAGGGAGGAAATGGAAATTGAAGAAGACAATGTAGAAACCTTCTTGGAAAGTATTGAATATCCTACCAATACTAACGATCCTTCCGACAAAACTCTCCTCAAAAATCAAAAGATTATAGTGGAAAATCAACGGATTCTCAAAAGATCCGTTAGTAAGAAATTGGATAAAATGTCTACTAATATGAACAAATTCTTTGCTAAAGTTGGTCAAAAACTTGGCTTATCATCATCCTCCTCATCCTCTAGCACATTCTAAGAACTAGGTTGTGATGTATTAGTTTGTTTTGTGAGAGCTTGTATTGTTCTTTTTATCATATTATGTAGTATCTTATGTATCATCTCATCTATTTATAAAAATCATCTATCTTATGTTTTCCTACCTTATCGTGTCTCTGGAATAAATATTAGTATAGTATATAAGTATACATACTTATTCACAAAATAAATAAAACACATAAATTAACAGACCGATGTCGACATGCTTCTACCCCCCTATGTCGACATATAACTGTCAGATTTGGTTATTTTTTAAATTTCAAAATTAAAATAACTAACTCGTGTCTATTCATTTTGAATGAATTTCTGCCTATTTAAACACCTGTTTCTTCCAGAAATTTGTAATCTTTTCATTTCTACTTATCTCTATTTGCATCTCTTCACTACTTATCAAAAATGGCTTCCTCTTCTCAAACTCTAAGTGATAATCTTGAAGAAACTCTCAATTCATTCCAGAATATACTTACTTTTATTCTCCGCAATCAAAGACACTTAGAATTAAGTCAAATGCAGATGATAAAAGAATAAGAGAAGCATTTCGATGCCCTCCGTTGGATGATTTCTGCCCTCAACAAAGATGATCTCGATGCAAATCCTGTAGGAACTTTGATTCAAGATAATGAAGATTGGGAAGTTATTAAAAAGGATCCTATCTTTGGAGAAGAAGGATGGGTTGAAGTTCCTAGAAATATTTGATCTCCTTATGGTTTGAATTGCTTGTTTTTGAATTGTGTGATTTGATTTGCTTTGATTTGAATTGATTTGGTTTGAATGGATTGTATAACATTATATGAAACATAGTGTATATTTATTGGGTTTAAACTTTCATATTTGTCATGTATTTATTATTAACTCATGTTATTTTATATATATATACTCGATCATAATTTGTCACAGGTACTCCATTATAAGACTAAGGGGGAGTCATATTAGTTTAGAATTAGTTTTTATTGATGACAAAGGGGGAGAAGTATAAAATAGAGTAGTTAGGGTTAGATTAAGGGGGAGTTATTAGTTTTAGGGGGAGTTATTGTGAAGGAGAAGTATATTTTATAAACATAGGTCGTCATCATCAAAAAGGGGGAGATTGTTAGTCCTTGAGATGATGGTTTTGATGACAACAACCTTAGGACTTGTTATAAAATATAAATACTAATGTTATGGTTTAGATATATATGTATATGCGGAATATAAACATGCAGGTACCAAGAATGAAGACTGTACAGTATAGAGATACAAGACTGATGAATTTAAAGATCGAAGATATCAAGATTGAAGACTCATGAGTATCAAGAAATCAAGTTATCAAGATTTCAAACAGTACAAGATAATGTAGTTATTCTAGAATTATGTTAAAACTTCTTGAAAGCACTTACATCTTTATTCGAAATTTATTCGTGGAATGGAATCCACTTCGAGCCTGTTAAAGGGATGGAACCCTAGTGGGATGGAACCCACGACAATATCTAGTGGAACATATAGTGGTCCTATTTTGATATCCACTAATTTTATAAAAATGTTTTTCAAAATATATCTCTTGTTTTTAAAAAATGTTTTCAAAACTTTCTTTTCAAAAAGACATCTCTCTTGTTTGAAATATTTTAGCCTCAAAACTATTTTTATCATTTATAATATTTTGATTTCAAAATTGTCCTTGTTTTTAAACCATCTCTTGTTTTAAATATTTAGCTTTAAAATATTTATATACTCATATTTTAAATCACTTTATTGATTAAGATTATATATGTTAAAAATTATTTTCTAAACTCTTTTATATGTTTAAACTATACTCAAATTTATTTACAAAGTTTAGAAATTGTTTTGACAAGTTATAGAAACCAATTTTAATAAGAAAATCAAAACATCAATTTTGCCTTGAGCATGTCGACATACCTCAACCCCCCATGTCGACATGGTGTCCGTTATTTTCAAATTTCAATTTTCAAAAGAAGTGTCTATTTGTCGTATCCTTTCATGAATAGATATGGTAGTTGCTCTACTATAAATACCAGTAAGTTCTAAACGAATTTTTACCAGATTTCATTTTATTTTCTCTCCTCTTCAACTTCCACATTTATTCTAAAGAATCCTAAACTATACTCCGCCGAAATACCAAGTGAATCAAACTTGATTATCTTTTGTTTGATTCTCTGCCACTCTCTCCATAAGATCTTAGTGCTATTCAGAGTTATAGAATCTTTTGTAAATCAAACTATCGAGTAAAAGGTGCGGTTGAGCCTTGAAATTAATTGGGTGTGATTGTAGCCCCGGAAATAAATCAGGTGATCTTGTAGCCTAGTTAAATCAAGAGAGTTGCCCTGAACTCGAATACAGGAGGGTGTACCTCGTAGCCTTGAAACCGAGGGTGTAATCTGGGAGATTATTTTGAAAAGAAATCTATCCGATTGTATGGGACTGGATGTAGGGTAACTCTGAACCAGTAAAAATCTTGGTGTGTTCTTTCCTTTACTGCTTTTATTTAGTATTTGCATCTATGTCCGATTCTGTGATTATATCTGTGTTTTTGAATTGCATTTGTTAGTGTTTAAATTGAACAAAATTCAAAAAGATTTAAAAAATACATAAAAAACTATTCACCCCCTCTCTAGTGTTATTCCAGCTTTAAGATCCGTAATCCGCATTTCTCACACATTCATCCATACAAGTTTTTCTGGGTCTCAACAAACCGAACCACCATCTTCACCGTCTTCAGGATATCCATTCATAACGCTCAAATCAGATCGAAGTGCTTTACGGATAATTAAGTCTGATCTCGGTCTCTTCGAAACGATCAACGAATTTGGCAAAATTTGATAGTCGGTTATTTAACTATCAAATTACACACATAAGCAATCATTAGGCCCATTTTATAAATTTTCAAAACATTTATTTCAAAATATCTTTACAAAGATATATATTTAATTCCTTCCAGTACTTCAATATTTGGAAACGATTTCAAATTCATATATCCTTAACATGATTTTTAACACATATCAACACATAGGAATATTTTTAAATCCAACTTATAATTCATTACCAACAAAATATTTCTATATAAATCATTTGGTGGTTAGAATATTTCCAAAACCGTTTTATTCCAATACTTAGGTTTATTCCGTCTTATTTCACAAATCTCCAGAATTTTATTAATTCCCTTTAAAATTTCCAAATTTTATCGATTTTACTTATTTAAAATCCAACTAACCATTTATAATTCCTTTTTATGAATTCAGATTTATATTCGAAGTTCCCGAGCCTAACAATTTTGGAAATTTCCTTGAACTCCCAGAATTCATATTATAACACTTCACTTATGTCATCACATCCGTCCAATAAAGTCCAGTTCACAATATCGAGAGAATTTATAAATAAATTCCAATTACTTGCTTTTAAATTCTATATACATTTATATAATAATAATTTTAAAAAATATGGATAAATAATTATTTAAAATACTTTTAAAATAACCATCCATAACTAATTCTAATTTATTAATAAAATTCTAAGCGATTTACAAAACTTGTTTATAATTTAGAATACATTCAATAAAAATAAAAATATTTAAGCAACTAACTTTCTGAAATATTTCAATGCTAAAACAGTTTTAAATTACATAGTTTAATAATTAAAAATCCTCTTTTTAAAACAAACTCAACTTCTCGATAAAAATATATTTTTCAATTCCAATATAACCAATATAATATTTATAAGTCTCTCTCGTTTCCCACAAATGATTTACGTCCCCAATTTCATAGATCCCTTTTTCCCAAATTCCAAACTAGAATTCACTATTCCTTCTAAACCGATTACCATATCTCTTTATAAATTCTCACCGTGAATTTATATTTCCAATTTTCCAATTTATACCCATTCCACTTATTCATAAACATCGTTTATAAATTTCCCAAACTCATTCCCAGTTTATACAGGCTTATATTACAAAAATCCATTTATAAATCAATTTTTAATTAAAATCTCATATTTAAATCTATTTCTCAAATAATCCAAACTATATTCTGAAATTGGTCAAATCTCTATTTTTACTTCCATTTGGTAATTTAAAAATCTTATTTAAGATCTAGTATAACCAATTTTCTATTTATTTCAAATTCCCTTTTATTCTCCCAATCTATTAAAAATCTTGGTTTTTGAAACTCTTTTACATTTAAATAAATAACATTTAAATTCATTGTTTAAAATCCTTTATATACATTATTTCAAAATCTCCATTTAAATTATCATAGAATAGTCAAGTACAAAGTCAAAACCATTTATTTTATCCAAATCAATTCATTTTAAGTAAATCCAAATTCTATATAAATATTCACATCAAAATCCCTTTTCAACTTCCTTTCAAATCCAAAAATAATATTTATAGTTTTAAAATATTAAAATTAACGCCATTGCTACCATAGCATCCAATAAATTCAAATCACACCATAATCTATCATAGATAAATCAAACACATCATATATCACTATATATGCTATTATGCGGGGTGCATAGGGTCTTAGCCTGTGATATCCCGGGATTTCAGGGAATTTAAAATGTGATAATCTTGTAAATTAATTATTTAAAATTGGTAAAATTGTTATTTTCAAACAAATTAATAATGAGTTGTTTTTATGTATGTTTGAGTTGATTTTAAATTAGATTTTTAATTTGCATTTGAATTTGAATTTAAAATTTGAATTTAAAGTATACATATCTTAATAATATTTTGGATATAAAATATGGATAAGTTTTTATTTAAAAATAAGATTTCTTTTATATCATTTTCCTTAAAGAAATTTATTTATATGAATTTATAAAGTATTTAGTTAATAGTAAATGAATACAAAAGTTTATATTATCATTTAAAATGAATTAAAAATATTATATATGATTTTATTTAAAATCTAATTGGTTTATTTTATTTCTTTAAAAAGTTTCATTTATATATAAGTAAGAAAAGCATTTATTAAATAAGATATGTATTAATTAATTAGGAAATTGATTATAAAAGCTTTTAAATCCATTTAAAATAATATAAATATAAATAATTACAAGTGTTAGCCTCTAAATCATGCTAAGTAACATGTGTTGACATATTATACTATTTAAGCACATGTGTTAGTATATTAATCAAGGCAAAAGACAAGTGTCAATTTTTATTTTAATTTTCTTTTATTTTAATAAATCATAATTTAACATTATATAAACCTACATCCCCTCTCTTCTATTTCTTTTTCTACCTTCAAAAATTTCTAAAGCAAAGAAACTCAGCCTGTAAACATTTCAACCCAGAGAAAATCAAAACTCAAACCTAAAAGACATTCCTCAAAATCAGATCAAAACAAAGAAACAAAACTAAAGTTCAAATTCTCAAACCTGTAATCTACCAAAACCCTGTAACCAAGTTGCAAAGCTTCTTCTTCAAGCCTGTAAACAGATCTGCAACATCAAGATTTTCCAGTATGTTAATCAAGGCAGCAATGCAAAGTTTCAAGTATTCAAAGCTGTTCAGTTTTTAAAGTTTCAAGCAATACAAGTTTTCAATCAAAGTTTAAAGCAATTCAAAGTTCCAGTTTTAAAAGCTTCAGTTTTCAAACCCCTGTTTTTCAAGTCTCTGCATTTTCAAAAAGGTGAGTAAACTTTCCCTTTAAAATATTTTTAATCTATGATTGTATGGATGCATGTGATAAATTCGTATAAAAATGTTGTATTATGGTTTGCATGATTGTTTTTATCTGGAAAATATTTGAATTGCTCTGTTATATGTGTGCATGTCTGATTATACCTTTTAAACTGGTCTCTGTTATTTCCCAGGCTCAAGACTTACTTTCAAAAATCCATATCTTCCCTTACAAATGATCTTAGGCAGTAATTTACTAATAACATGTGATTATAACAATGAAATGTAAATTAAAAAAATAGTTTCAGGTATTTTAATTTAGTGGTTAATTCAAATTTGAGAAATACAGTAAAACTCAAAGCATGTTAAAAATTCAAATGTCAAAATATCTGGTTTCATATACATCATCTGATTTGTATTAGAGAACCATGAATTTTAAAAATAAAATCAACATTTTTTAACTTAGATTTGAAAGAGAATGTAAGAGTTGAACTGGAAACGGGTTATGGGAAATTCTGGTGATCGAAGCATCTAGGGTGGTCGTGGCTTCGACTGGAGAAGGTCAGGGTGTAGGGGTGCTCAGGAATAATGGGTAGTGGGTTGTCTGATGGTTGTGGTGACGGCGGCAAGTGGATTTAAGTTGTAAACCTAAATTGGTCGATCTGGGAAAATGGGATTACTTCTTCTTCTCTGGTGCATCGAGTTGATCAGGACGAAGGCGAAATGAAGTCGGAGATCAAGGCGAAGGTGTGAACGGAGTTTCGAGGTTGCTGGTGGTCGACAGCGTCGAGACGAGGTGGTTCTGATCGATAGTATTTGGTTCCAGTCGTTCTATTTCGTTCGATTTCGAATCCCAGTTGGATTGGATGATCTGGATGGTCGGAATGTTTGGGGTAGTTGTCGTCGACATATTGAAGGCCGGGAAGTTGGTCGGAGTCACCACGATTGGATGTGAATGTGCACGAACGTGTACGAGTTGTGTCAGTGCTGTTGAGTTTGGGTTCGAGAGTTTTTCTCGAAGTAGGTCTCGGGAAAGAAGGCCTTTGGCTCGGGTATATTGTAGGGACGTACGCGAGTGGTTGAGTATAACTGTTAAGTTTTTAACAGTTTTAAATTCAAAACTGAACTCTGTTTTAAATAAAGAAAGATGCAGATGTATTTGTTTTGTTTCAAGTACAGCTAGGTTAAATCCAAAGTAAATATTTAAATCAGTTTTTAAAATTTAATAAAAGGTAAGATTTTAAATTTTAAATAGGCAAGTTAAATTATTTTCTTGTAAATCCATTTCTTTGTAATAAATGTTTAAAATAAAATTAAATTATATGATTGATTTACTTAAAAATATTAAGTTAAATCCTTAAGTTATTTTCAAATTTAATTTGGAAATAAGGTAATTAATAAAGAAATGTTTTATCTTAAAACTTAATTTAAGTTTGATAATAAATGGAAATAATAAAGAGTGATTTATAATTAAATTAGTTAATGATTAAGGATAAGTAAATTAACAATTAAGTTTTCAAGTATTTTATTCACTTGTAATTAAGGATTGTTAATAAATAATTAAGGATAAGTAATTAATTATTTATTTTAAAACTTAATTAATGACATTTAATTAAGTAAGTTAATTACTAAGATCAAATGTTTTATCTTAAGATAATTAAGATTTTTAATGAGTTGAAATTAATTAAGTTTAATTAATTTATTTAATTAATTATTAATAAGGATTAATTAAATGATTAAGGGTTAATTAAAGTGGTAATTAAGAAATACTTAATAAAGTTTTATTAAGTAATAATTAAGTTTTCTTAATTAATAATTAAGAAATTATTAATTTATAATTAAAGTTAATTAAGGATTAATTAACTATTATTAAGGTTGGTTAATTATCATTAAGGATTGATTAATTGGTAATTATGGATTAAATTGGTAATTAAGGTTGTTAATTAATAATTAAGTTTTATTAATTAATAATTAAGAAGTAATTAATTAGTTAATTAAGTTTAATTAATTAATTATAAAAGTAATTAAGGATTGATTATTTTGGATTAAAGGATATTGATTAATAATTAAGGTTTATTAATTAATAGTTAAAGAATAATTAATATGGATTAATTAATTTGGTTAAAGGGTAACTAAGGATGAGTTACTCAGTTATAATTTAGGAATGAATGTGATTTATTTAAGTAAATTAATGTGTTAATTAATTAAGAATAGTCACTTGGGAATTTATTAAGTATAATTACTTAATAAGATTTGTTAAATGTAATTACTTAGTATAAGTAATTAATAAATAAATTACTGTATGTAATTGGAGTAATTATTTAAGGTTGATAAATGAAAGTAATTAATTAATGCATGATTAATTAATGTAATTAATTAAGGAATAATGTAATTAATTATAGATTAATTAAAGAAATTAATTAATTAAGGATCATTAATTATTGTAATTAATGAGAGTAATTAAAGGTTAATTACTATAAAGGATTAAAGATAATTAAATTGTGAAATTAATTAAAGAATAATTACTTTATGTAATTAATGAATAATTAATCAAGAGTGATTAATATTTAATGATTAATTAATTAAATGGATAAGTAATTAATTAATGATTGATTAAGCAAGGTTAGGAATTAATTCTTAAGTAATTAATTTAATTTAAGTGGATTAAATTAATTATAATAGAGATTAATAAATGGTTGCTTATGAATGATGGTTGAGTAGAATGTCTGATTTGGTTGATATCTATTGGATGATATACTATGATATTCTGTGATATGATATTGGATATATCTGTGATAAATATGTGATATTTATCTATGTTAATGCTGTGTGAATTCAAGTATTGAATTGAATTGTTTAAACCTTTAAACAACTTGGCCTTAAAAGATACGTTTTGGATTTCGATGAGACCGGGATCGGGTTTCCGTATACCGGATTTCCAGGTCTGGAGACCCGAATACCACATCAATCCAAATTAACGATAGGTCGTGAATCTCAAGTGAAGATGAAGATTTAGAGTGCAAGGGTTATTGTCGTTAACTCTGAGGGTGATTCCAAAATGAGTGTAACGAGATAATGCCTTCGGTTTCGTTCGAACCCGGAACGAACTTGTATGGATTGAATGCTTTCAGCACATCGTCAGGCGGACGATGAGCATTCTAAGTGATATGTTCTGATTAAAGGTAATCGTAACCTCAAGCCTCATCAACCGGGAATGGCTAAAACAGGGGAGGTGCAGCAAGGCTTCGTGGGTAGCACCCACTGAGAGCAAGATAGATCCCTGTCTAGAGGTCCCTTTTCTTTTATTCGGCTTAGTGTGTGGTTGGTCGCGCCAACTACGGGATTGTCTTGTTCGGAATTATCCAGTAAGGGATGGTTCCGGCTTTGTGTTGCAGGGGAGCGGGCGTACTCCTCGGTACGGTGATCTAGGCCACGTACTGTGACGGGCGGTACCCCAGTAGCCCTGCCATTGTATGGAATCCAAACTCCAATAAGTGCCATACGTATTAGTTGTGCCCAACTATGTTGGAATGTGAGATGTAAGCATTTCAGCTATTTCTGTATTTTACTTGAAAATCCTAGACCCTATTATAATATAACTGGATTTCCTATCAAATGTTTTGGTTAGCGTAAGGTAAAAACTTTTCCATGTTTATGTGTGGGAAGTCTTACGTGATACCTTTGTTTTCAAAAGGTTTTGAAGTTAAACAATTTTAACCCGTTTACTCACACCAGACCCATGTCTGACCCAAGTGTTTATTTTCTGTTTTATTAAACTCTTGGGTACTCAAATTTTTACGAGTAGCCAAGGGATTCAGGTTAGCTTTGACGAATCTATGGAGGAGATATGGAGCAGGAGGCTTCAGCATTCGTAGATAGATAGTATTCCGCTGTGTTGGTTGATCTGAGTCTTTTGTTTGAATTGTATCTTGAGTTGTATAATAGACAGAAATTATAACTGTCTATTTTGTTGTATAAGTTGTGTCACTCTGATTATGTAAAGACTATGTAATAGTTATGTGATATATTATATTTTGTTTCGTTCCGCTGTGAGATTCTGATATTGTTTAGTTCTTTCTTTCTCTTCTTTTCTCTTTTCTATCCCTTTCTTTCTTATTAGCGATGCGTCTTTCTGGGCATAGAAAGCCGGGACGTTACAGTTGGTATCAGAGCTATAGGTTGAGCGAATGCCTAAGCTTTTGGTTAAGTGAATATCAGAACACTAGGTTGAGTGAATACATAGGTTCGGAAGGATTGTTCATTAGAGATAGGATCTGTAGCAACCTGTTTGAGTCTGAGTATATATATATATACGAGAGCGCGTATTTGTTAGTTATATAAAATGGTTTTATATTGTGTTAATTGATCGGTTGAGTGGTATATGGATTCTGGTCAATACGAGTAGCTAACGTTATTGATAGGGATCTCTAAACACTTGGACCAGGCCAACGGACACAATATTGTTTTTAAAGGGTAGATGAAATAATTTTACCCAGATATAATTTCTATAAAAAAAAAGTATCATTTTAAATGTATATGGTATTTGTAATGATTGGTTGAGATGATAATAATTTATCATCTAGGATTAGGAGTATGAGTGTTGAGGTTGGAAGTGTATTTGTCGAGACTGTAAACCTAATACCGTCTCGAGTGAACTTTGCAATTGTGAGGATTTCATCGATCTCTGAAGAAAACCTGTTAAGGTTCGGAGTTTATCTTTGTAGTTGGATGAGTAGAGCTGGATCTGTCGGTTGAGCAGAAGCGAGTGGTGGTATCTTGATACTTCAGGAAGAAGTAGCTGTGTGATGAGACGCAGTGAATATGGATGTTCCCGAAGATGTTTTCTTTGGAACAAGTTAATGAAGTATGTCTGCTTCAGTGTTGTGGCTGAGTTCAGCATGGTGATTCCGTTTAGTTTGGGTTCGAGTTTCTCGAAGAGCTTTGGTTAGGAAATCTTTGGCATCTGTGGCAGCAGTGTAGCTCGGAGTATTCTGTGCATTGGCAGGAAGTTTTCTGGCTGAGCAGATTTTCTGAAGGTGAAGTTCAGAAGCAGCAGAGTGGATCCATTTCTTCGATGGATTGGATAATTAAGTGTAAGCTGTTCTGATTGGGAAAGAGAGAACAGTTTCTTTGCATTTTGGCTGGGTTGATCGCAAAAGTGACTTGCGATAGTTTGAGTATTCTCTTGAGTTATCTGAGATTTTCTGGGATGTATTGTCTAGTTTGTGCTCGTGTTCTTCATCAGCATTCTTATCTTCTCCAGATCTGAGTTATGCAGCAGAAGCAAGATGGCAGCTATTCTAGAGTGGAAGCAACCGGAAGTTGCAGTGTTTGGATTAAGAATTTCTACAAGAAATATTTCTGGATTTGAGTCCAGATTTGGCAGTGCATCTGTTTTGTCTTTTCCGGATAGGAGAAGTAAGTTATAGTCTACTAATGGTAGTAGAGTTGGTATTTTTGGTTTTGATTGATCTTGAGGAGATCGGTGTGTTGGGTTGTTTTTGATCCAGTTTGTTTCTAGAGGCAGCAGCGAAGGGTGAGCTGATCAGGAAGGTTGTAGGCAGCCTAGGATCGTCAGAAGAGTTAAGTGAATAAGAATCGGAGGAATTTGGAATTAGGAGTTCGAGACTTTGTTATTGTTGAGATTTTCTCCGGTAAAGGGAGCAATAAGATTGAGTAAGACAGGAAGTTAGCTCCGAGGTATATTGGATTCTTCTGAGTTTTTGTAAGGATAAGTGTTTGGCTTTTAAAATTTGAATTGCCAGTTTGGAAAACTGGGATTCAAGATATTTCACGTATCTATGAGGGAGTACGTGTTTGATCTATCTCTGGTTTTGGAACCAGTAGTTCGGGAAGTTTTGGTAATTGAGTTGATCTTGTCTGTGGTCTGATATCTTGTTCAGATTATAGATATAGTTGTGTAGGAGATCTATAGTTTAGTAGTATAGATTGTATGGATTCTATAGAGCGAGTATCCCGATATTTATAACTGGGAAACTCGAGGAAATTTTAGGAAGCTTATCCGGGATCTGTGTCCGGATAGCTAGAATTATTTATTTGATTTAATTGGTTGTTTGGATGAAATTGTTTGTTTGGATGAATGGTTGTTTGTTTGATAGTATATGGTTGATGTGTATGCTTAGGATTTTTGAAATAAAATAAAAACTTTGGATTATCCTTTGTTTTAAATTTCGGGGACGAAATTATTTTAAGGGGGGAGGAATGTGATATCCCGGGATTTCAGGGAATTTAAAATGTGATAATCTTGTAAATTAATTATTTAAAATTGGTAAAATTGTTATTTTCAAACAAATTAATAATGAGTTGTTTTTATGTATGTTTGAGTTGATTTTAAATTAGATTTTTAATTTGCATTTGAATTTGAATTTAAAATTTGAATTTAAAGTATACATATCTTAATAATATTTTGGATATAAAATATGGATAAGTTTTTATTTAAAAATAAGATTTCTTTTATATCATTTTCCTTAAAGAAATTTATTTATATGAATTTATAAAGTATTTAGTTAATAGTAAATGAATACAAAAGTTTATATTATCATTTAAAATGAATTAAAAATATTATATATGATTTTATTTAAAATCTAATTGGTTTATTTTATTTCTTTAAAAAGTTTCATTTATATATAAGTAAGAAAAGCATTTATTAAATAAGATATGTATTAATTAATTAGGAAATTGATTATAAAAGCTTTTAAATCCATTTAAAATAATATAAATATAAATAATTACAAGTGTTAGCCTCTAAATCATGCTAAGTAACATGTGTTGACATATTATACTATTTAAGCACATGTGTTAGTATATTAATCAAGGCAAAAGACAAGTGTCAATTTTTATTTTAATTTTCTTTTATTTTAATAAATCATAATTTAACATTATATAAACCTACATCCCCTCTCTTCTATTTCTTTTTCTACCTTCAAAAATTTCTAAAGCAAAGAAACTCAGCCTGTAAACATTTCAACCCAGAGAAAATCAAAACTCAAACCTAAAAGACATTCCTCAAAATCAGATCAAAACAAAGAAACAAAACTAAAGTTCAAATTCTCAAACCTGTAATCTACCAAAACCCTGTAACCAAGTTGCAAAGCTTCTTCTTCAAGCCTGTAAACAGATCTGCAACATCAAGATTTTCCAGTATGTTAATCAAGGCAGCAATGCAAAGTTTCAAGTATTCAAAGCTGTTCAGTTTTTAAAGTTTCAAGCAATACAAGTTTTCAATCAACGTTTAAAGCAATTCAAAGTTCCAGTTTTAAAAGCTTCAGTTTTCAAACCCCTGTTTTTCAAGTCTCTGCATTTTCAAAAAGGTGAGTAAACTTTCCCTTTAAAATATTTTTAATCTATGATTGTATGGATGCATGTGATAAATTCGTATAAAAATGTTGTATTATGGTTTGCATGATTGTTTTTATCTGGAAAATATTTGAATTGCTCTGTTATATGTGTGCATGTCTGATTATACCTTTTAAACTGGTCTCTGTTATTTCCCAGGCTCAAGACTTACTTTCAAAAATCCATATCTTCCCTTACAAATGATCTTAGGCAGTAATTTACTAATAACATGTGATTATAACAATGAAATGTAAATTAAAAAAATAGTTTCAGGTATTTTAATTTAGTGGTTAATTCAAATTTGAGAAATACAGTAAAACTCAAAGCATGATAAAAATTCAAATGTCAAAATATCTGGTTTCATATACGTCATCTGATTTGTATTAGAGAACCATGAATTTTAAAAATAAAATCAATATTTTTTAACTTAGATTTGAAAGAGAATGTAAGAGTTGAACTGGAAATGGGTTATGGGAAATTCTGGTGATCGAAGCATCTAGGGTGGTCGTGGCTTCGACTGGAGAAGGTCAGGGTGTAGGGGTGCTCAGGAATAATGGGTAGTGGGTTGTCTGATGGTTGTGGTGACGGCGGCAAGTGGATTTAAGTTGTAAACCTAAATTGGTCGATCTGGGAAAATGGGATTACTTCTTCTTCTCTGGTGCATCGAGTTGATCAGGACGAAGGCGAAATGAAGTCGGAGATCAAGGCGAAGGTGTGAACGGAGTTTCGGGGTTGCTGGTGGTCGACAGCGTCGAGACGAGGTGGTTCTGATCGATAGTATTTGGTTCCGGTCGTTCTATTTCGTTCGATTTCGAATCCCAGTTGGATTGGATGATCTGGATGGTCGGAATGTTTGGGGTAGTTGTCGTCGACATATTGAAGGCCGGGAAGTTGGTCGGAGTCACCACGATTGGATGTGAATGTGCACGAACGTGTACGAGTTGTGTCAGTGCTGTTGAGTTTGGGTTCGAGAGTTTTTCTCGAAGTAGGTCTCGGGAAAGAAGGCCTTTGGCTCGGGTATATTGTAGGGACGTACGCGAGTGGTTGAGTATAACTGTTAAGTTTTTAACAGTTTTAAATTCAAAACTGAACTCTGTTTTAAATAAAGAAAGATGCAGATGTATTTGTTTTGTTTCAAGTACAGCTAGGTTAAATCCAAAGTAAATATTTAAATCAGTTTTTAAAATTTAATAAAAGGTAAGATTTTAAATTTTAAATAGGCAAGTTAAATTATTTTCTTGTAAATCCATTTCTTTGTAATAAATGTTTAAAATAAAATTAAATTATATGATTGATTTACTTAAAAATATTAAGTTAAATCCTTAAGTTATTTTCAAATTTAATTTGGAAATAAGGTAATTAATAAAGAAATGTTTTATCTTAAAACTTAATTTAAGTTTGATAATAAATGGAAATAATAAAGAGTGATTTATAATTAAATTAGTTAATGATTAAGGATAAGTAAATTAACAATTAAGTTTTCAAGTATTTTATTCACTTGTAATTAAGGATTGTTAATAAATAATTAAGGATAAGTAATTAATTATTTATTTTAAAACTTAATTAATGACATTTAATTAAGTAAGTTAATTACTAAGATCAAATGTTTTATCTTAAGATAATTAAGATTTTTAATGAGTTGAAATTAATTAAGTTTAATTAATTTATTTAATTAATTATTAATAAGGATTAATTAAATGATTAAGGGTTAATTAAAGTGGTAATTAAGAAATACTTAATAAAGTTTTATTAAGTAATAATTAAGTTTTCTTAATTAATAATTAAGAAATTATTAATTTATAATTAAAGTTAATTAAGGATTAATTAACTATTATTAAGGTTGGTTAATTATCATTAAGGATTGATTAATTGGTAATTATGGATTAAATTGGTAATTAAGGTTGTTAATTAATAATTAAGTTTTATTAATTAATAATTAAAAAGTAATTAATTAGTTAATTAAGTTTAATTAATTAATTATAAAAGTAATTAAGGATTGATTATTTTGGATTAAAGGATATTGATTAATAATTAAGGTTTATTAATTAATAGTTAAAGAATAATTAATCAAGGATTAATTAATTTGGTTAAAGGGTAACTAAGGATGAGTTACTCAGTTATAATTTAGGAATGAATATGATTTATTTAAGTAAATTAATTTGTTAATTAATTAAGAATAGTCACTTGGGAATTTATTAAGTATAATTACTTAATAAGATTTGTTAAATGTAATTACTTAGTATAAGTAATTAATAAATAAATTACTGTATGTAATTGGAGTAATTATTTAAGGTTGATAAATGAAAGTAATTAATTAATGCATGATTAATTAATGTAATTAATTAAGGAATAATGTAATTAATTATAGATTAATTAAAGAAATTAATTAATTAAGGATCATTAATTATTGTAATTAATGAGAGTAATTAAAGGTTAATTACTATAAAGGATTAAAGATAATTAAATTGTGAAATTAATTAAAGAATAATTACTTTATGTAATTAATGAATAATTAATCAAGAGTGATTAATATTTAATGATTAATTAATTAAATGGATAAGTAATTAATTAATGATTGATTAAGCAAGGTTAGGAATTAATTCTTAAGTAATTAATTTAATTTAAGTGGATTAAATTAATTATAATAGAGATTAATAAATGGTTGCTTATGAATGATGGTTGAGTAGAATGTCTGATTTGGTTGATATCTATTGGATGATATACTATGATATTCTGTGATATGATATTGGATATATCTGTGATAAATATGTGATATTTATCTATGTTAATGCTGTGTGAATTCAAGTATTGAATTGAATTGTTTAAACCTTTAAACAACTTGGCCTTAAAAGATACGTTTTGGATTTCGATGAGACCGGGATCGGGTTTCCGTATACCGGATTTCCAGGTCTGGAGACCCGAATACCACATCAATCCAAATTAACGATAGGTCGTGAATCTCAAGTGAAGATGAAGATTTAGAGGTCAAGGGTTATTGTCGTTAACTCTGAGGGTGATTCCAAAATGAGTGTAACGAGATAATGCCTTCGGTTTCGTTCGAACCCGGAACGAACTTGTATGGATTGAATGCTTTCAGCACATCGTCAGGCGGACGATGAGCATTCTAAGTGATATGTTCTGATTAAAGGTAATCGTAACCTCAAGCCTCATCAACCGGGAATGGCTAAAACAGGGGAGGTGCAGCAAGGCTTCGTGGGTAGCACCCACTGAGAGCAAGATAGATCCCTGTCTAGAGGTCCCTTTTCTTTTATTCGGCTTAGTGTGTGGTTGGTCGCGCCAACTACGGGATTGTCTTGTTCGGAATTATCCAGTAAAGGATGGTTCCGGCTTTGTGTTGCAGGGGAGCGGGCGTACTCCTCGGTACGGTGATCTAGGCCACGTACTGTGACGGGCGGTACCCCAGTAGCCCTGCCATTGTATGGAATCCAAACTCCAATAAGTGCCATACGTATTAGTTGTGCCCAACTATGTTGGAATGTGAGATGTAAGCATTTCAGCTATTTCTGTATTTTACTTGAAAATCCTAGACCCTATTATAATATAACTGGATTTCCTATCAAATGTTTTGGTTAGCGTAAGGTAAAAACTTTTCCATGTTTATGTGTGGGAAGTCTTACGTGATACCTTTGTTTTCAAATGGTTTTGAAGTTAAACAATTTTAACCCGTTTACTCACACCAGACCCATGTCTGACCCAAGTGTTTATTTTCTGTTTTATTAAACTCTTGGGTACTCAAATTTTTACGAGTAGCCAAGGGATTCAGGTTAGCTTTGACGAATCTATGGAGGAGATATGGAGCAGGAGGCTTCAGCATTCGTAGATAGATAGTATTCCGCTGTGTTGGTTGATCTGAGTCTTTTGTTTGAATTGTATCTTGAGTTGTATAATAGACAGAAATTATAACTGTCTATTTTGTTGTATAAGTTGTGTCACTCTGATTATGTAAAGACTATGTAATAGTTATGTGATATATTATATTTTGTTTCGTTCCGCTGTGAGATTCTGATATTGTTTAGTTCTTTCTTTCTCTTCTTTTCTCTTTTCTATCCCTTTCTTTCTTATTAGCGATGCGTCTTTCTGGGCATAGAAAGCCGGGACGTTACATAGCCGCTCCAATCGGCGGGAAAATATATCCAACTATTAATATATACTAATATATATAGTAATTATATCTTTCAACTGATAACAATATATCAATCCAACCAAGCATCCAATATTTAACTTTAATCATTATAAATTAAATCTAGTAATTCCAAATGATTGAGATTTACTCACCGAATTTCAATTATTGCCTTCGTGTTCTGGTTGGTCTATAGTCGAACGACGTTTGCCTATAGCTCAAAATTCAACTAGTTCGAATCTTCCCGTTTTAGATTAAATAAGATATTAATTTTACAAGCTTATTAAATTTAAAAATAAATAAATTTCTTAATCCTATCATTAACATAATTACCCCTTTTAGAACAAATTAGCCGCCTAATTCTCCTCCTCCCCCAATCTCTGTTGACCCCGATTGCCCTCCCTTTGACCATGCCCCACCGCCGCCTCATCCCAATGCCGATCATGGCACCACCTCCCCTAGATTCGCCCGACCCCCAGCTAGCCTCGCCTCAACTCGCGTCGCCTAAGACACCACCAAACTCCCCCAATGATCCAAACTACCATCGCTGTTAAACTCCCCACTACCGCTGCCTAATGCCACCTGCGACCGCCATGACCTCACCATGCGAGTGCCCATACCCCTCGCCTCCATCACCACCGGATACTCCATCCATAACGCAGCCAATCGTCGGCGAAAACCCATATGTCGAATGACCTAAATCACGAATTCCTGCCCCCTCCGACCATCGAGTGCCATCGCACGACCATCCCTGCCTTGCCTCATCATCACCGACCCAACGGCACCACCCATACTCTCCACCATTGCCTGTAGCACCGTGCCCAGGTACCCCTCTTCCCCATGTCGTTGACAACGAACTGCGTCCACCTCCAATCGTCTGAGGTGATCACCACCATCCATCCTCCCCACCACCCAACACCGAATGTTTCTTCAGTTGGCGACGAACGATGGTATGGCTTGTGGTGGCCTAAGTAAATGTGGCCCGTTGGATTTGAGGGGGGAAAGTTTTGTTTATAACAGAAGAAGAACATGTTTTTATTTCTTTTCAAGTTTTTCCTTTGCTAATTTTTCTCTTTTTCTCCTTCTTATATGCTGTATTTAAATATGAAGGGAACAATAGGGGATAGGTAGGGTGGTTGTTTTTTGGGAATAGGGTGGCTGAGTGTAAGTGTGTGGGCTGAGGTGAAAGAATGAAGGCTGATGTGAATATAGGGTCAAGACAATTTATATATTATTTAAATTCAAAAATATCTAGCTAAAATTTTCGGATTCCAAACGAGGCGTGCCACCAGGCGTTCATAAAGTTATATTCCTATTCCAAATGTGATTGAACCAGTTTCGAGTTCCAATTCGATCGTATGTGGAAGATAACTTTTTGAACCAATTATTATATTGAATTTCCGATTTTAGATTCAACGCATTTCTATCTCGTTCGACCAAACGATAACTCCAAACGTTACGAAAATTGAAATCCGATAATAGTACACTATTATGGATCTAGTGGAACTGGTTTCGTTGAATTCCGAGGCTGTGCCTCGGAAGGCTATTTTTATATGTTAATTTAAACGTTTAAATTTTTAAAATCGAGTAAACCACTTATACATCCAATTTAAATTTTATTTACCTTCATTCTTATTAATATAAATTTAACAAGCCTAAAAATCATTTTTATTTAACTTAAATATCAAGATTCCATTATTTAGCCAATTTCAATTATTAAACTTCACAATTAAATTACCCAATAAATCATTATATTTGAAATTCAAGTTATATAATCTATAAATTTAACTTTTAAATATTTAAAACCAATTAAATATTCCAGTTTTCAAATAACCAAAATTCTGGGTCGTTACATTCTTCCCCCTTAAAGGAATTTCGTCCCCGAAATTTGCCAAGGTAAGAAGAATGGCCCAAAACCCATTAACTTTCCCAAAATCAATTAGTTGAAATCTTGTTATTGCTTCACTAAATTCCCAGATTCATTCATATATTCCAAATAATATTAGTCACTCAATCATTCCAAGTTATACTTCAAAAATCAATTTTTAGTTATTAAAATTTTCTAACCCTTTAAATTTTCGAAAAATTTCGCCAGCGTCTCCTTTGCGCGGCTAGATCGGAACAACTACAAATCCGCCACTACGGGCTCCGACCATCAAAAGAACAAAATCCAAGTGGCTCAATCATAAATCATCAAATCAAACAATAATTTAAACATGTACTTTTTGTTGGGCAACCCAAATTTACTTTTGAAATCGAGAGTATCAATTTTAGCTCTTGCTCTTAATCACTTGTGTCTTATTTACTATTGATATCCAATCATATGATTCAAAATCATTTTATTCAGCATTTTCAATTTCCCATATTTATTTCACCAAAACCCGTACGATGTACATATATCATTCGTACGCAATATCAATCTGATCGCTCACCTGATCACACAATTTCCTTTCGAACTAGTATCGTTCACATGACTCCCTAGTGCGGACTCAGATCTGGTTCCTTGATCGGAAACCGTTATTCTCCTTGCATAGCCATATACTATGATAGAGAATTCCAAAATAAATCAAAATCCATATCTATGGTTCACCGTAAAAAATCGAGTGAAAAATCCTAACTCGGATCGATATAAATTATCTCGAAATTCTATGCTCGAATATGGATCAAATCATTATGCGAATAATATATATGCAACTAATTAATGTATTTATTTCAATTGATTCTTAGCTATTCTAAGTTCTCTATTGACATTCATTTCATTTTAAATCAATTATTAACATTCACTTATTACTTAGTATATTCTTTTAATACCCATTTCACTTAAGAATTTCACCATCAAATTTTCTTAAGTCTATTATAAACATTTTATACGAAAGTTCTTATGTTTATTTCCACTTCACCACTTAAGTTTATATCTATTCTTATTCAAATTAAATTTTAAATTCCCAATTTCAACATTCAATTTTATCCATCCACAATTTCATGTTTAACAACATTCCTATCTATATTTGTTTCACTCATGCCTCACTCATGCCAAATTTATTTACATACAATATCTTCCATTTCATTCAATTTCTTCTCATTTTATTAGTTCTCTTCTGTAACGACCCGACTTTCCAAACCCGGAAAATCGAACCATTTTAGTTAAGAAAAAGAGGTAGAAGAAGAAAAATAGGAAACAACATCAGAATCTAACCATCGCAGCGGAATAAAATATAATATATATCAACAGATCTTTACACAAAATAAAAACTATATCTGTTCATACAATACATCATCAGAGTACATCATCAGAGTACGTCAACATCCATAACATACAACTGAATACACAGCGGAAAAATAATAGCAAGTACGGAAGTACGTATCGTCATCCAGCTCGTCTCCTGAGCTCCACAGCATCATATCCTGAACCTGTTTATCTCGGTCTGACCCGAGCATCATATAAAACAATACCCGAGTCAGTCTGGAAAACCAGCGTGAGAAAATCACACTCAAATTGATTATTAAAGTTTCAAAATCCTTTGAAAACAAAAGCATCTCGTAAGACCACGCCACAAATAAACATGTCGGGTTTTTACCTTACGATAGCTAAAACACTTTTTATCAAAATCCTCTGATATTATAATAGTGTCTATTTACAAATACTTATTAAAATAGCCGAAATTGTTACATCTATTAAATTCCGGCATACTAGCCACAAAGTGGGTAATACAAACAAAACTCGTACAAGGCACGTAGGGAGAATGGATTTCCAACGAATGACTAGGCACTGGGGTACCACCTGTCACAGTACGTGGCCTAGATCACAGTACCGAGGAGTACGCCCGCTCCCCTGCAACACAAGGCCGGAATCATCCCTTACTGGATAATTCCAAATAAAATCACCCCACGGTTGGGATCAGCAACCGCACCACTAAGCCGAAATAAAAGGGACATCTAGACAGGGATGACTTTACTCTCAAGTGGGGGCTACCCACGAAGCCTTGCTGCATAACCCCTGATTTTCAGTCATTCCCGGTTGATGAGGCTTGAGGCTAAACGATACCTTTATAGCACATATACCTTAGAATGCCCATCGTCCGCCTGACGATGTTTCGCAAGCATTCGTCCATACAAGTCCGTCCCGGGTCCGAACGGAACCGAAGGCACTATTCCTACTACATCCATTTTGGAAATATCCTCAGGATTAGTAGCGACTAGCCCTTGCACTTCACTGCTCCATCTTCGACTTCGAACACGTTACACGAAACATACAAACCGAATCGAAGTGGTATTCGAGTCTCCAGACCTAGAATCCCGGTATACGGAAACTCGATCCCGGTCTCTTCGAAACGATCAGCGCATTTGACCAATATTGATAGTCGGTTATTTAACTATCAATTAACATCCACAAGCAACCATCACACAATAAATAATTTCCCACATTATTTATTTGCCCAAATATCTTTCCAAGATATATTTCCAAATTTTCAAAGCTCATTTGAAAACAATTTCAAACAATTCCCGCTTACGGAATACGTTCCCAAATATTTATTTCCTCTGAAACACCAAGTACAAAACACTTTTAGATTTTAAAATAATTTAAAAACACTTTATTATAAATATACTTTATAATATTGAAATTTAAAAACTACTTTAATACCTTTCAAAATATATATACTTAAAGAATATTTAAAATGACACCACTTTATAAATATAAACCAAATTTCTCTTTTTAAAACATAGTACCAAATCACTTTTATATATTTACTACAATAATAGATTTTGAAAATACTTACTTTAAGAATTTAACATTTAAAAATAATCAATTTTCTAAAACATGCTTTTAAAAACAAAATTTGAACTTTTAACTTATATTTAAAATTGCTTTGGAAAACGTACTTGGCTATCCAGAGAAATATACTTCTCTCCTCATCTTAAAATAAAACACTGTTTATTTTTAAACAATTTCTCATTTCCCTTAATAAATTCCCAATTTGAATTTATCCTTTCCAAATATCCTCTGAGATATTACTTTACTTTTATAAAGCCCGTTTATAAATTCCATTGCCACGTTCTTCCTTAAAATTCTCAGTTTCACAAATTTAAATCAATTCCCAAATTGATTTTCAATTTAATCCATTTATTTCAAAAATCCTTTAACTTCATATTTTAAACCCTTCATTTGATTTAAAATACTTTTAACTGGAAATACCAATTTTAGATTTCCCAAATTTCCTTTTTAAGTTAAACTTAAAATTTTTTTTATATAAAAATATTTCTTTATTCCTTTTCGAACAATATCACTTGAATTTACAATTCATTAATCCCTTAATTACCGTTATTGCAAATTCTTTACTTTTCATATTCGAAGTTATCTATTGGTATTTAACATCATTTCCATCTTTCAATTCATTCTTACTTCATTCAAATTTTCGATAATTATTTCTTTTACAAATTTACTTTCTTTACTTCCTTTCAAAAATCTAATTTATATATTTCTGGTATTTCCTTATACCCAAATATTCAATCAAACAATAACATTCAATATTCCAATATAATTTATCAGGAAATATCAAACAATCACAACAGAGGATATTGAATAATATAATAAATGTTGAGGGGTCCAGTTGGATCCCTCCAACCTGTTTTCCTGCATCCACAGACATTAGCACAATATAAAATACCAATTCCACTTCAAGGTGGAATATCGCGGTATATGGGATTTATGTAAAATCATCCGCTATTATGCAGCACATAGGGTCTCATCCGCTATAAAGTGCGGAAATATCAACAACTCCAATATACACATATGCCAATATGTGTATATTGCTATATACTACTATATATAGCACATCAATCAATGCAATCATTCAATCAATTATTTAAATTTAACCATTTAAATTTAAATAAATAAAAATTCAATTGAGTGAGATTAACTCACCTTCTATTTTGTTGTTTGCAATCCATTCCAAACCGACTTGATTTTCCATGATTTTGACCTTGTATAAATATTTATACGGTTAATTAATAATTGAACTAATCAAACAAATTCTATTATCCATTTTATAATTTTAGTCAACCGCTAAATTTATTTAAACTAAAAATTGGAGTTTAAACTAATAATTTATTTTTACACTAATTTCCCTTTAGCAATTTCTAAAATAATTACATAAGTTAGTTAAACAAATTTATCTCCAATAATAAATTATTTTAAAATTTAAACTAGTGGATTTAAAATTATGTATATATTTATTTATGCTATGTTAGCATATATATTAAAACAGAAACAGAAATGGTTTTTATATTACACTATTATATAAAATTTTCTTCAAAACCTATCTGTATAAATTTCTGTTTACCTCAGTATATTTAACATACATGTGTATGACTATATATATATAATTATTTAATTTGAATTTATAAAACGATACCTCACTGCACGACGCTACCATCATCATAGTCTGCCCTACCACTCAAAGCCGAACCCTAGACCCATCGCTTGACCAACACTGACATCCCAAATTCCCAAATGCTGTCGACATCGACGAAAATGTAGAGAATCCCACCTTTACCATAACTTTGAGGCCCTAGATCCTTGATCTCTAAATCGATGCCATTGTAGCCTGACCTTCCCCCATTCGCGTGCTCCCCATTCCCAATCGAAGGTGAATCTCTAGGCGACTGCCATCTCCCATCGTGCACGCGAGATGCCTTGTCTCGATATCGATAAAAGAAGTCAAATCGAGGAATACCGCGGCCACTCTTCTCTTCCTGTCGCAACTTTTCTCTTCGCGAGTCTAGTGATGAAAAAGATTCGATTGAACAGAGGAATGAAAGGAAGCGAGATAAAGATCGATTAAATGACATGAATATTTGATTTGAATGCCTCTATTATCTTTCGTGATTTAACTGAAGAAGTAAGGGAAAGGGAAGGAGGCTCGTATTTCATTTTGTTCTTATGATTTTGGTTTTTGAACTGATAAAGGGAAGATTCAGCCATTTAAAAGAAATGAAGAGGAAGATTTCGTTGGAACTGTAAATAGAGGAGAAAGAACGAGAAGCCTTTCATATTGTACTTTTGTTCGGCTGAAAAGGAGATGTGATTTTTACTTTTAGCTTCTAAAGGAAGACAGAGTATGTGATGTCTTTGAAAGGAGGGTAACGTGTTCAATTAGGCCATCTACAGTGACATTCGAAATGAAGGAAAAAGATCTGAGGTGAAATTCTTTTTAACCGGTCAATATAACTTATTATTTATATTCGAATTTCAATTTAATTTTCAGCGCGTTTATATATCGTATGCCCACACAACAACTCCAAATGCTACGAAAATTGAAATCCGATAATAATACCATATTACGGATCGAATGGAACTGGTTTCGTCAAATTCCGAGACTGTGCCCCGGAAAGCTATTTTTAAATATCGATTTAAACGATATATTTTTAAAACTGAACAAAACTCTTTGAAATTCCATTTTAAAAGTTCTATCATCTTCAATATTATTTATATGGATTTTACGAGCTTTCAAAATATTTTTAATTAGCTTAGAATACCAGATTTACTATTTTATCCAACTTCAAATAAATTTATTTTAATTATTAAATTACTCAATAAACAACGATATTTGAAATTTAAGTTTATAATTAACCTTTGAATATTTAAAATTAATTAAATATTCCAATTTCAAAAATACAAAAATTCCGGGTCGTCACATCTTCACTAATTTGTTCCACTATCACAATCACTTTTCAGTTAATTTTTCTTAAGTCAAACTTAATCTCTTATCTCAATTTCAAAATTTCTTTTCTTATCTATATTATTTTTCAAATTTATAAGTTCAAAACTTATCTTTATTTATTTCACAACACTTAGATAGTAAATTTCAGAATCTATACACCCGGTTTTTATTTCAAATCAATTTGAAATCATATCTCATATATATACCAAATCCAAAATTTTAAGCTTCTTAAAATCCAAAGCTTGTTTATCAAACAAGACTCCAATAACAAATTATTAAGGTAGCAATCCATCACTTAGAAACTCGAAAATGAACACCGATGATGTTGCGATCATCATCGGAATTATTTTCCAACGACCGAAGTGAGTTCAGTGCTTTTATTTCTTTTAAATATTTTTATTCAAAAATAGTTCTAAAATAATACTATCATTATTATTATTTTCAAAACACTTTAAAACACATTTCAAAATTTCTGGGGCTTGATTCAAAACTTCTCAATTTAAATCCATTTTAATTTTAAGTCACATTTATAAAATATACTTACATAATTTCACTTATTTAAAACATTTCACAAATGTTTTATCATTGTTTATTTTATATTAAACATCTTTTAATAAGACACAACAATCACTTAATGATAATAATCAATATTATCATTCCTAACAACCAAACACACTATATATACCATAATAATTTCTGAAGAATTATTTCTTTACATATGAAAATAATCAGAGTAAATTATTTCATTTACCCAATTTCAAAACAATACCATGTCAAATTGCTCTGTCGAGTGTTTAGAGATCCCTATCAATAACGTTAATTACTTGTATTGACCAGAATCCATAAGCCACTCAATAGATTAATCAACACAATATAAAACATTTTAAATTCACTAACAAATACGCGCTCATATCTATTAATACACTCAAACTCATTCTAGGGTACTACTGACACTATCTCTAATGCGTTACCCCAATCAAAGCCAAGGTTTTCGCTTAACCTTTAGCTCTGATACCACGTTGTAATGACCCACTTTTCTGTACATTCTAAGCTGACAAATAAACGCACATGTTAACTCAAAATTTAACAAAAAGGTGGATTGTTAGGGGAGAAGAAAAGGAAAGATAGAAAAAAATATAAACAACAACACAGAATCTCACAATCGCAGCGGAACAATATATAATAGATAATAACATATCTTTATACAAAAAGAACTATAACTGTTATTATACATACCATCATCAGAGTACAACAATCAACAAATCAATACTGGACAGTTATAATAACTTGTCCTCGCCAGTGCTGACTATACAGCCTGACACGCACAGTGGAATATAACCAAATACATGGAATACGTCTCTGTCATCCCGCTTGTCTCCTGAGCTCTATAGCATCCTAACCTGAATCTGTAATACTCGGTCTGACCCGAGCATTATAATAAAATAACACCCGAGTCAATCTGGAAAACCAGCGTGAGAAAACACACTCAATTTGAACCTTATTACTTTCAAAAATCCTTTGAAAACAAAAGTATCTCATAAGACCATGTCACACATAAATACGACGGGGTTTTACCTTACGATAACCAAAACATTTGATATCAAAATCATCTGATATTATAATAGTGTCTATAGAAAGTAATTTAGAAAATAGCTGAAATGCTTGCATCTCACGTTTCATCATAGTTGGGCACAATCAAAACCATATAGGCTCGTAGTGGATATTGGATTCCATACAATGACTGGGCTACTGGGGTACCGCCCGTCACAGTACACCTCTAGAAAAATGTACCAAGATCGTACCTAACGATCCCTGCCAACACATGATCGGCCTACCCCTTACTGGATAGTATCGAATATGTTATCACTCCGGGTGTTCCCACCCTTATTGAGTGCTCTCTTTTCCATGCACAACCATATCCATAATTATAATATATTCTCAGCGTATCTAGAAAAGTGATAACATACCCTAATTGGGTGCGACCCACTTAGCCCTGCTGCATCTTCCCTGTTTTAGTCATTCCTGGTTGATGAGGGTTGAGGCTACGATTACCTTTTAGAATAGCATTCATTCTTGGAATGGTAACACTGCCTTCCAGGCAATGATGCAATGATAGCATTCATCCATACAAGTTATTCTGGGTCTGAACAAACCGAATCACCGTCTTCACGATATCCATTCGTAACGCTTAAAGCGGATCGAAGTGGTTTTAGGATAATTAAGTCTGATCCCGGTCTCTTCGAAACGATTAACGAATTTGGTCAAATTTGATAGTTTGTTATTTAATTATCAAATTACACACATAAGCAATCACTAGGACCATTTTATAAATTTTCAAAACATTTATTTCAAAATATCTTTACAAAGATATATATTTAATTCCATCCAGCACTTCAATATTTGGAAATGATTTCAAATTCTTATATCCTTAACAGGATTTTTAACTCATATCAACACTTAGGAATATTTCCAAATCCAACTTATAATTCATTACTTAGAAAATATTTATATATAAATCATTTCGTGGTTAGAATATTTCCAAAACCATTTTATTCCAATACTTAAGAATATTCCGTCTTATTTCACAAATCTCCAAAATTTTATTAATTCCTTTTAAAATTTCCAAATTTTACCGATTTTACTTATTTATTATCCAACTAACCATTTATAGTTCCTTTTATTAATTCAGATTTATATTCGAAGTTCCCGAGCCTAACCATTTTGGAAATTTCCTTGAACTCCCAGAATTCCTATTATAACACTTCACTTATGTCATCACATCCGTCCAATAAAATCCAGTTCACAATCTCAAGAGTATTTAGAAATAAATTCCAATTACGTTATTTTAAATTATATATACATTTATATAATAATAATTTTCAAAAATATGGTTAAATAATTATTTAAAATACTTTTAAAATAACCATCCATAACTAATTCCAATATATTAATAAAATTCTAATGGATTTACAAAACTTGTTTATAATTTAGAATACATTCAATAAATTAAAAATATTTAAGCAACTAACTTTTTGAAATATTTCAATGCTAAAACAGTTTTAAATTACATAGTTTAATAATTAAAAATTCTCTTTTTAAAACAAACTCAACTTCTCGATAAAAATATATTTTTCAATTCCAATATAACCAATATAATATTTATAAGTCTCTCTCGATTTCCCACAAATGATTTACGTCCCCAATTTCATAAATCCCTTTTTTCCAAATTCCAAATAAGAATTCACTATTCCTTCTAAACTGATTACCATGTCTCATTATAAATTCTCATTGTGAATTTATATTTCCAATTTACCAATTTATATCTATACCACTTATTCATAAACATCGTTTATAAATTTCCCACACTCATTCCCAGTTTATACAGGCTTATATTACAAATCCATTTATAACTCAATTTTTAATTAAAATCTCATTATTAAATCTATTTCTCAAATAATCCAAACTATATTCCAAAACCGGTCAAATCTCAATTTTTAGTTCCATTTCGTAATTTAAAAATCTTATTTAAGATCTAATATAACCAATTTTTTATTTATTTCAAATTCTCTTTTATTTTCCCAATCTATTAAAAATCTCGGTTTTTGAAACCCTTTTACATTTAAATAAATATCATTTAAATTCATTGTTTAAAATCCTTTATATACATTATTTCAAAATCTCCATTTAAATTATCACGGAATAGTCAAGTACAAAGTCAAACCATTTATTTAATCCAAATTAATTCATTTTAGTAAATCCAAATTATATATAAATATTCACTTCCAAATCGCTTTTCAATTTCCTTTCAAATCCAAAAATAATATTTACAGTTTTGAAATATTAAAATTAAAGCCATTGCTACCATAGCATCCAACAAATTCAAATAACACCATAATCTATCATAGATAAATCAAACACATCATATATCACTATATATGAAATTAAAATCAACATTTTTTAGGAATCCAGTTGGATCCCTCCAACCTGTTTCCCTGCATCCACAGACGATAGATAACATAAATACTAATCCCGCTTCTAGGCGGGATATCGTGGTAATATAGGATCATCCGCTATTATGCAGGGCGCATAAGGTCTCGGCTGCTCCAATCGGCGAGAAAATATATCCAACTATTAATATATACTAATATATGTAGTAATTATATCATTCAACTGATAACAATATATCAATCCAACCAAGCATCCAATAATTAACTTTAATCATTATAAATTAAATCTAGTAATTCCAAATGAGTAAGATTTACTCACCAAATTTCAATTGTTGCCTTCATGTTATGGTTGGTCTATCGTCGAACGACGTTCGCCTATAGCTCAAAATTCAACTAGTTCTAATCTTCCCGAATTCAGTTCCAAATCGTACATCTCAATGATACGAGTGCAATGCGACTGATCGCGTTTGATTTAGATCTAAAACGAATAAGATATAAATTTTACAAGCTTACTAAATTTAAAAATAAATAAATTTCTTAATCATATCATTAAGATAATTACCCCTTTTAAAACAAATTAGCCGCCTAACTCTCCTCCTCCCCCAATCTCGTGTTGACCCCGATTGCCCTCCCTTTGACTACGCCCCACCGCCGCCTCATCCCAATGCCGATCATCGCACCACCTCCTCTAGACTCGCCCGACCCCTAGCTACCCTCGCCTTAAATCGCGTCGCCTAAGACGCTGCCAAACTCCCCAAGCGATCCAAAATACCATCGCCGTTCAACTCCCCACTACCGCCGCCTAATGCCACCTGCGACCGCCACATCCTCACCACGCGAGTGCCCACACCCCTCGCCTCCATCACCAATGGAAACTCCATCCATAACACCGCTAATCGTCGATGAAAACCCATATGTGGAATGGCCTAAATTGTGAATTCCGGCCCCCACCGACCATCGAGTGCCACCGCATGACCATCCCTGCCTTGCATCATCATCACCAACCCAACGGCACCACCCATACCCTCCACCATTACCTGCAGCGCTGTGCCCAGGTAACCCTCCTCCCTATGCCGTTGACAACGAACTGCGTCCACCTCCAATCGTCTGAGGTGATCACCACCGTCCATCCTCCCCACCACCCAACCCCGAACGTTTCTCCAATGGCGACGAACGATGGTATGGCTTGTGGTGGCCCAAGTAAATGTGGCCTGTTGGATTTTGAGGGGGGAAAGTTTTGTTTATAACAGAAGAAGAACGAACATGTTTTTATTTTTTCAAGTTTTTCCTTTGCTAATTTTTCTCCTATATCCTTCCTATATGCTGTATTTAAATATGAAGGGAACAGTAGGGGATATATAGGGTGGTTGTTTTCAGTGAATAGGTTGGCTGAGTGTAAGTGTGTGAACTGAGGTGAAAGAATGAAGGCTGATGTGAATATAGGGTCAAGTCAATTTATATATTATTTAAATTCAAAAATATCTAGCTAAAATTTTTGGATTACAAACGAGGCGTGCCGCCAGGCGTTCATAATGTTATATTCCTATTCTGAACGCGATGGAACAAGTTTCGAGTTCCAATTCGATCGTATGTGGAAGATAGCTTTTTGAACCAATTATTATATTGAATTTTCGATATTAGATTCAACACGTTTCTATCTCGTACGAACAAACGATAACTCCAAACATTACGAAATTTAAATCCGATAATAACACACTATTACGGATCCAATGGAACTGGTTTCGTCGAATTCCGAGACTGTGCCCCGGAAGGCTATTTTTATATGTTAATTTAAACGTTTAAATTTTTAAAATCGAGTAAACCACTTATACATCCAATTTAAAATTTTATTTACCTTCATTCTTATTAATTTAAATTTAACAAGCCTAAAAATCATTTTTATTTAACTTAAATATCAAGATTCCATTATTTAGCCAATTTCAATTATTAAACTTCATAATTAAATTACCCAATAAATCATTATATTTGGAATTCAAGTTATAGAATCTATAAAATTAATTTTTAAATATTTAAAACCAATTAAATATTCTAGTTTTCAAATAACCAAAATTCTAGGTCGTTACATGATCGTTACGAATCCATATGATTATATATATATATATATATATATTATCCATGACCATTATTTTGCAGGGAAATCTGTAGGGAGACCCTAAGGGGTTTCTCGCCCATTATTATTTGTTTACATCCTTATGTTGTTAAATTGATGGTTAATTAAAATAAACCCTGATATTCCATTTAATTTGTTAAGTATCATTATAGCAATTTCGCTATAACATCATTTATTAAATTTCATCCTCAAAACCCTGTCATATGAACTTGAACTTTTGTTTCTGTTAAATAGAATATTAAAATTCATTAATCATTTTAATTAATGATAATTTAAAATAATTAATCATTTTAACTAATGATTTTGAGATTAATTAACCAATTTAATAAATGATGTTTAAAATTGGTTTATCTTTGATATAAATGGGATAAGATTTAATTAATCATTTTAACTAATGATTTCTTATGTTTAATTAATTATGTTAATTAATGATAATTGAAATTAATAATCATTTTAATTAATGATATTTAAAAGTAATTAATCATTTTAAATAATGTTATTTGAATTTAGTTAATCATTTAATTAATGATTGTTTTAAATTTAACTAATGATATTTGGAAATTAGTTAAATCATATTAATTAATAATGTTATATAGTTAAATAAATCATTTTAACAAATGATGTTTTAATTGATCGTTTTAACTAATAAGGTTTGAATTTAGTTAATCCAATTAATTTACTAAACTTAATTAATTGTTTAAGTAATGGCATTATTTAATCATTTTAATTAATGATGTTGAGATTAATTATTCATTTAATTAATGATTATATGAATTTAATAAATCTTTTTAATTAATGATATTTAAAGTTAATTAATTGATTTTATAAAAGTGAATTAAGTAAATTAACTAATATAATAAAAGTGTTTTAAGGTAATAAAGGTTTAAAAGTTAATTTAATGAAAGAGTTTTGGAAATAATTAACTATTTTATATAAAGATAAATGATTTGTTTATTAAAAGAAAATTCGAATACCTGTCAAAGGTCACATAAACGTTTTGACAAGATAAGGGAAATTTTGGTTAAGTTAAAATGGAATTGGAACTTGATTATTGGGACGTTAAGTTGGATAATCTTCTGGGTGTCGATTTGATGTTGGTTTAGGCCTTCGGGTCGAGCACTTGGAAAAATTATTCTCTTAACGTTGTACAATCGAGAACTAATTCTAATAGAAAAGCAAGAGGTTAAGCAATTAATTGAATGAGACTTAACAATTCTGTGTACATTTGAGATAATAAATATTGTTTTAAAATTTATAAATAATGATTTGTAAATGAGAAAATCCTTTAAAAGGGATTATTTATAAATAAAACTAAGTGTTAATTGTTTTTGAGTTACAGTAAACAATGTTTTAATGACAATTGTTTTTGACCCTTTTCTTAATACACTTAGTATTATAAATTTTGTTTTATAAAAGTACGTTTTGAAAGTGTAATTCTAAAAGTGTTTTACCAATATGGAAATCAAGCACAAGTTTAGTTCTTTTTTTTAAAAAAGGTTTGATTCATTTATGGAAACGAATTAATTTCCATAAAGAGAATCATTTATATGGAAACGATTTATTTGTGTAATTAGCACTAAACATCAAAGAAGTAAACTTGTCGCTATTTCGAAAGTTAAGAATAATCGTGATACGTGACTTTGAGGTAACACTACCTTGACTTGTCCAGTATTCTTGTTAACCATGAAATAGTACAAGTTTGTATTCAACGAGTGGTGGTAAGTAAACAAGACTTAATTTCCATACACGATCGTTTTATATCCTCGATAGTTGTTTCTCAACTATCGGTTACTTCAGCTTCTTTATTATCGTCATTCTAAGATGATCTATTGCTCCTTTGAGCTTTGCTTTCCTTTGTCGAAAATGATTGAATCCAAAGAGCTAACAAGCATCCAGTTATGTGGGGTTGCTCCCATTAGGGTAATTCATGTCTCATCTAGATATTTGTGTATCGTCACGTGAAAAACGGTTTGAGTTTAGATTTGAAATATTCGGATTATTTAGAAGGTTTGGTGGGGTCCGGTTGGTACTTTTCCCGAGGAGGTCACTGAGCATATGACATTCTCAAGAGTATATAACTAGAGGTATACTTCAAGGGAGGCCGCACTTTCCTAGTCATTTGTTGGAAAATTTCCTTTCCTTATTTGATTCGAATCCTTGTTTCTGTCTATCTTTAAATTGCCGCAAGTAGAGTCAACTCCTCTTCATGGCATTTAAGTATTGATTTAGTCCATTCTATCAAGTTGGACTGTTACCTTATTCTGTCTATTCTATTAAGTGGACAGCTTTCTTATTTTATCCATTTTGTCCAGTTTGGATTTTGCTCGGATTATTTTCATTTTGCAAGTCTGATTTTAATATTATATATGCCCATTCTTATTTGGATTTGTTTCCTGGTGTTTATTTCTGCTCTTGCCTGTATGTATGTTATTCTTATGAGGTAAAAACTCATTTCGCGTTAGCGGTGTGGTCTCACGGGAATTTTATATGATCCCCATTATTCGAGTTATCTCACGTTGGTATTTCCAGACTGATCCGGGTGTTGTTTTATTATAATGCTCAGGTCAGACTGAGTATTTTACCATGTTGGATTTGGTGTTATGGAGATCCTGGAGGGGAGCTGGAGATTCACAGAGTAGTATTTTATTTTCCACTGTATTATATAGTATTCCTATCAGCATTTTTATGATTGGGATTTTATAACTTTTTGTTTTTAACTCTGATATACTCTGTATTTTTGGAGTGACAGTTTCTATTGTCCTTGTTATATTATATGTTATCAACTCCGCTGTGAGATTCTGTTTTTCCCTATTCTCTATTATTTTCTTTTTATTTACCCTAACAATCTGCCCTTTTTTCGATTAGATGCACGACAGGGAACACAGTGGTAGTGTTTGGTGTCGACTTTCGATGGTTAAAAAGGAGGGTCATTACACGAGGAGTGCAACAGACGGATTCTAGTTTTGTGGCAAATTTTAGTTTCTTGACTCTAATGTAGGACAGCGGAGGTGACATTGGTTCTTCATCATATCAGAGCAACAACCAAAATATAAATAAAACTTTTTTAACTCATCGTATAATGCAATTATACTAATATGGTAATGATCAATGATCCATACTAGGGTTAATTAAGAATTTAATATGTTTAATTCATATTAAAATTCTTTAAATTAAATATATATATGCGAAAGTTGGTTTCTAGTATACAAAATTTGATTAAATCCATTAATAATGGATAATATAGTGTGTAAATGATGCATAGACCTTTGTACTAAGTAAATAAACCAAAAAAGAACTAAAAGTCAAAAATTAACCAGAAACGAATGAAATAAGCGAGACAGACATAACGCTGGTCATTCGTCAACATTAGGTCGATTGGTCGCTAACCACAGCTCGACCAATGGCTGTTGTCTGGGCCAGTTTGAATCTAAACCTAACCAAATCCGAATCGAAGAAGACTTAGTGTTTGGGTTTGATTTTCGAGAATTTTCTAGATGATTTTTGAGAAGATTAACCCAATGTGACTGCAAAGAGATGAAGCAATCTTAGGCTATTGGGCGATGGGGTTCAAGATTGTAATGTGATTTGATATCATATGTACACGATCCTATGGCACATAAGACAGATTCAGGAAGTTTTGAGTTAGGTGTAAAGTGATCTTGTGGCGCACAGGTTGGTCCAGGACGTGTTTTCTTATGTATTAAAGAGTTGGAGTTAGAATATAAGTGATCCTATAAGGCATAGGGTGGGTCCATGACGTGTTTACATATGTACTGGATAGTCATTTGTAACGCAATCCTGTAATGCAAAGAGCGGGTCAAGGAAGTGTTTACATACGTGTTAGGCACTAATTATATTATACCAATATCTTTGTAGTATATGTCTCACCCTCTCCATTTTTCCATTATACTTGTATTATTAGTTTGATGGAGCACGAAAACGTAGAGTACATGGTGATGAAGACCTTGTTATGTAAATATTGTATGTATTGTATATATATCATATGACTCGTATATAGTGTACTGTGATTGGAATTGTATAAACTAATAAAATAATTTAACTGACATTAGTTTGGTTTGAATATAAGACTACTTCAAATATCATTAATTGTTCATTCCACTATGATTTCAGAAATATATAATTAGAAATATTATTTTATTTCCTGTTACCTATTCCTAATGATCCATCATTTTTGGCTTTCATGGATTTAACATCGTTAGGCAATAAATTAGAAGGCCGAAAAGGGTGTTTTGTTACATTTCCCGATTTTGGTCATTTTAAAACTATCGTCGGATGCATTTTCAGTTACCTTAATTCCATTCTTTTGTAAGGAAGTAGACAAATCATACAGTAGAGCCCTATCGAAAGGTTTTCAAACTCATCACCCTTAAAAACAAAGATCTTTCATATGAATGGTAGAGCCTCAGCAATAGGTTTCCAAACCATATGAAATTGCATCTCTTTTATATCCATCCTAATTGAAATGTCAAATTCAATTGTCGGAAACCAACCATTGATAAGTCAAAGTCATGCAATGGATTTATCATCTTATACACAATATGATTTAATAAGTTAAGAGGGATTATGTCAAATATAAGAAATGCAACAAAATCAAGCAAATGTTACCACTAAATTGTAAGAATCGGGCCAGTCAAATGAGAGTGAAATTGATAGATTTCAAAAAAAAATCCTATTTTTGATCAATTGGGCTTATAAAGTCTAAATAGTTTATTCGATCCAATCTAATATAGTTTTAAATAAAAAATTATTTTATTCAATATGTATAAAAGGATTTTAATTTAATTTATATTTTAAACATTTTGTTTATACAAAGTAGAGTATATCAAATATACTCTTGTATGTATATAAATGTGTAATGGTTGCTTATTTTATGTGATTAATTTGGTAAGTGAAGAGTCAAAATATTAATTATGGGATACAAACTAATGTGACATAAATGTTAAGAGGGTGCAATCAATTAGGAGTTACACTTGCTATTATTATTAATAATTCACCATATTTCACTTAATTTATCTAAAGAAGGTTTTATTTAATTTAAATTTGATTATATTATTATAAGTGTATCGTTATGTTTGTAAAAATGCACGTGCAACATATAAATAGTATACATGGTTAATGTGTATGTTTATAGGTGTTGGGATTCACACCGTAGCAGACAAATTCGCCCTTTATATATGCCTTTGTTGTCCAAAGGTTTCTTTTAAAATTATATACAAAATAAAATTTGTACACATACATACACGTATCAAAAATGATTTGGACTATTTTACATGTTTTGAAATCAAAAATTAATAATTCAAATCTAGTTTTAACTCAGGAATGATTTAAAATTAAATTTATGATTTTACTCAAAAAGTTGCTTTTATAAACTTTGAAATGAAATAACATACACATATATATGTCTATAAATAATTGGAAACTATATTTTAAATTTAAAATAATGTGTAGATGTAAGATTTTTGTAATTTTATATGTTTTAGATTTTAATTAACAAATTGAAATCTGTTTTAACTTAGGAAGGATTCAAAATAAGTTTATGAATTTTCATAAAAGTCAACTTATGAATTTCGAATTAAAACAACCTTTAAACTTATGTAAACAATACTCAAATGGATTTACATTCAAAACCAACAAATGTACAAAATATGCATTCAATTTTCAAAATGACTTCCAAGTATATGTAGCTTACTTATGTTTGTGTATATAATAAGTTACAAAATTATATCTATCAATTAAATTAGTTTCCTATCAAAATGTGTATTTTTTATTTAAACATCACTCTCTGAAATAAAAACAAAATTAGATCGAACAACTTAGGCATATAAAAATTGTTATATGATGATTGGAATCTAGACTATACATGCAAGATGAACATATAATCAAAAGAGATGTAGCATATATGGGACCTAAACTATATTCATATCATGTAATACATAATTAAATAAGATTAAAAAATTATATTACGATGTAGCCAAAAATCATACCTTGAATAAATGAAAACTCATATATCTGATTGAATCACCTTAGGAAGTTGTAACGGTCAAAAGCACCACCATTTATTTAATTTATTTTTGATTTGTTTTCATTTTGTTTTTGGAATTTTCATGGCTTGGAAGCTTTTAGTTTTCAGCCAAGCAAAGAGAAGAAGAGAGCAGAGGAAGATAAATTGTCGGGAAGAATAAAATGAAAGAAATGAAGGGAATTTTGTATTAAAGGAATGATTTAAACATTTCCAGTTCTTTCCTTAAAAATTTCCCTCATTAATTATTCACTAATCTCAATCATACCCCTTCTCTCTTAAAATGTGTAACGACCCGTAATTTTCGATAATTAAAATATTGAAAGAAATTAAAATTTGTGATTTATTAACGAGAATAATAACTAGAATGAAATTTATCAATGTTAATTTGAGGCAATTGATAATTATTTTAATGAAATTTCAATTAATCGAATGATAGTAAACATAAAATTTGGTTATAAATTGCAAATAAGGAAATAAACTAAAATGTTGTATTAAACGGTGAAATTGTATGTAGTTAACCGGTTAATATAGAACAACTAATCAACATGTGAATTTATTGGTTTTGTTTGTTAACAATAAATATAGAATGTGTTCGAAATTGTAAGTTGTAATAATTGCTAATTATCAATCCACTATGTAATTCGTTGAAAATCAATTGGAAATCAATTGCAATTAATGTAATCAATTATTGCAGTTAATATGAATTAAGATGATAACTGAAGAATATTGATGTGATAAAGGGTAAACCAATGTTAATTATATCCATTAGATAATGATTGATTGAATAAAAAGATTGAAATCAAGTTTAATCAATTTATTGGAATTTAAATTATAATAAATGGATTTATTGCAATTGAAATTAAACACTGTAATTAGTGCAATAATTAATATTGAATTTGACATGGGAAATTGGTTTTAAAATGATTGTTATATTTTGTGAAATTAGAAATGATAAAAATTGTTATTTATTAAATTTAAATTTTAAAGGTGATTTCATTAACTTAATAATAATTTATTTAATTACCGTGAAAATAGCCATTTTTGTCACTCTCTCGAATTTCGAAGAAACTAGTTTCATCTGATCCATAACAGTGAATTATTGTAGGATTTCAAGTTTCGTAGCGATCAGACTTGTCGTTTGATCGTGCGGGCTCAAAACGCGCAGAAATCAATTCAATGAAACCAATTTGAAATAAGCTGATTTTAAAAGCTAACTTCTTCATACTGTGGAATTAGGACTTGAAACCTGTTCCATTGAGCTTAAAAATATCAGATATCTATTTTGATATATGAGATGACCCACTTTCGTTTCGGAAGAGAAATGGGATTTTTGGACAATTATTGTCGTTTCGAACCAATTCGGTATGTTATTCATTCTTATCGGGCCTTGTCTATATAAATAGATTTTTCTAAACCCTAGCAGCCTTTCTATTTCTTATTTTACTACGTACAATTCCATCTGTCTGTTGCTTCTTATCAAATGGCAGAAACTTAGATTCAATTGCAAATCAAAATCAAATCGAAATTCAAACTCATCAAACTATGTCAAATTATATATGGTTTTGAAGATCTCGACGAATTAAGTCAACGCGTGGTGTTCGTTTTTCATAACAGTGCTCGGGTTAATCGCAAATTGCGGTCAAAGCGATGAAATCGCGAACCCTAATCGGCATCAATCCATGAAATTGATTTAGGGGTTTTGTTGTGCTCGGCTCCGGGAGGTCAACGGTGGTGGTCGTGTGGTCTAAATTGGCAGGAGGCATCTGGATTTTTCAATTTAGGGTTTCAAAAACCCTAACCTTGATCGGCGACGGAGCCACTACAGGGTCTAGAGACGATCGCCTGGACGAGGTGATGCACGTGGGTAGGAGGCGCGCTTGGAGCCGCGATCGGCCATGGCAGTAGAGATCGTTGATATGTCTGGCGACTACAGGAGATCGAGGCACATGTTCGAAGTTTTGTGGCTGCTAGGTTTTGTTCTCAGAGACGGTTATGGTGACGTGTATATCATTTATTATTATTTTATTCATTTAATTTAAATCGTATAATGTTCTAACTTACATATCTTTCTCATACGAGCTCGAATTCACGCGCGGTTTGTTCCGCTGCAATCGTATCGAAATTCCAGACATTGTGCAACTGGTTTGGACAAATTCTGAGACTGTTGAATTTTGGGTCTTATTTTGGATTTCAAATCGATTTGAAATCAAAGGTGTGTAACGACCCGCCTTCCTATGCCCAGGAAAACGCTTCGTTAAGAAGAAAGAAAGGGATAGAAGAAGAAAAGAAAAGAAGAAAGAACAACAACACATCAGAAATCTCACAGCGGAACGAGAAATATATTATATCACATAAGATATTACATAGTATCATATACATCAGAATACACAATTTATACATCACAGAATAGACAGTTATAAACTTCTGTCTATTATACAACACAAGTACATCTATCATACACAGCGGAAACTCTATATATCTATTCGCTGAAGCCTCCTGCTCCACAGCTCCTCCAGAATTCGTCAAGACTAACCTGAATTCCCTTGACTACTCATACAAATTTGAGTACCCAAGAGTTTAATAAAACAGAAAATAAACACTTGGGTCAGACATGGGTCTGGTGTGAGTAAACGGTTAAATTGCTTAACTTTGAAAACCTTTGAAAACAAAAGTATCACGTAAGACTCCCCACAAATAAACATGGGTAAGTTTTTACCTTACGCTAACTAAAACATTTGATAGGAAATCCAGTTATATTATAATAGGGTCTAGGGTTTTCAAGTAAAATACAGAAATAGCTGAAATGCTTACATCTCACATTCCAACATAGTTGGGCACAACTAATACGTACGGCACTTATTGGAGTTTGGATTCCATACAATGGCAGGGCTACTGGGGTACCGCCCGTCACAGTACGTGGCCTAGATCACCGTACCGAGGAGTACGCCCGCTCCCCTGCAACACAAAGCCGGAACCATCCCTTACTGGATAATTCCGAACAAGACAATCCCGTAGTTGGCGCGACCAACCACACACTAAGCCGAATAAAAGAAAAGGGACCTCTAGACAGGGATCTATCTTGCTCTCAGTGGGTGCTACCCACGAAGCCTTGCTGCACCTCCCCTGTTTTAGCCATTCCTGGTTGATGAGGCTTGAGGTTACGATTACCTTTAATCAGAACATATCACTTAGAATGCTCATCGTCCGCCTGACGATGTGCTGAAAGCATTCAATCCATACAAGTTCGTTCCGGGTTCGAACGAAGCCGAAGGCATTATCTCGTTACACTCGTTTTGGAATCACCCTCAGAGTTAACGACAATAACCCTTGCACTCTGAATCTTCATCTTCACTTGAGATTCACGACCTATCGTAAATTTGGATCGATGTGGTATTCGGGTCTCCAGACCTGGAATATCGGTATACGGAAACCCGATCCCGGTCTCATCGAAATCCAAAACGTATCTTTTAAGGCCAAGTTGTTTAAAGGTTTAAACATTTAAACTTATATTCTGAATGATATAAACAGATAGATAAATAACATTATCACAATAGATAATTCATATCAACATTCATCTCACAAAGCAGCATATATCATATATATATCAGAGACATACAAATCATCCAATATCAACCAATCACCCAATATCAATCATCTATAAGCAGAATTGATTAACTCCAAATCAATTTAATTAACCTTTAATTAAATTAATTACTACCCTTTAATTACTTGGATTACTATAATCCTGCTTACTATCATTAATTAATTATAAATTAATTAATTAAACATCTTAATGATCTTCCTTAATTAATCTTCCTTGATTAATTATACTTTAATTACATTCAAGTAATTATCCTTAACCATATTCAGTAATTAACATTTAATTACTATCATTAATTATAATAATTAATGAACCTTCATTAATCAATTAACTATAATTAATTTTATTAATCCTCAATTAATTACAATTAATTAATCATATTTAAATTAATTACTTTTATTAATCAACCTTGATTAATTTTATTAATTAAATAATCCTTACTAATTAATTAACTTTTTAATTAATTAATTAATTTTAATCAACCACTTCATTAATTAGTCTTAATTAATCATAAACAGTAATTAACAATTTGTAATTACTTATCTTAATTTATTTATATTAATCTTGATTAATTAATCTAATTAATTAATCTTTAATTACTTCATTAAGTAATTATTAATCAATTATATTAACAAATAATCCTTAATTTATTTACTTTATTAATTAATTACTTTTTTTAATTAATTACCCTTAGTAATTATCCTCAAATTAATCACATTCCTTAATTAATTAATTACTTTAATTACTTAACTAAAATAATTAAGTAATTTAACTTTTAATTACTTACATAAGTAATTATCTTCTAATTACTTCCATTAATAATCTTGATTACTTTCTTAATTAATTACTTAACAAATAAGTAATTCCATTACTAAATAATCCTTAATTCATTAATTAATTAACTATTCCATAATTAATTAATCTCAACAATTATATTAATCAATTCCTTAGATTAATAACATCAAGTGATTACTCTTTTATCACTTTAACTAATTACCCCATGAGTAATTTTCCTATTAATTACTTCCATAAGTAATTTTCTTTTCTTAATTACATGAGTAATTATTCATTAATTACTTTACTAAGTAATTACACTTAATTAATCATAATTGATTATCTTAATTAATTAGACTAATTAATTAATCTAAAATTAATTACATTAATTAATTAATCATCACTTAATCTTTAATTAATTTATTTCTTAATTACCTTCATTTCCACTAATTACTTCATTAAGTGATTATTCTTAATTACAAATAGTAATTAAGCTTTAATTTATTTATTATTTATCCTTAATTAAATTCAATCTTTAAAGATAGACTTTAAATTAAATTACATATTAATTTCTATCATTAAACTTCATTAGAAAAACATTTAGGAATCAATTTTAATTGAAAATATAAAATTTACTCTAAACAAAACAATTTAAACATTCAAATTTAACATTTAAAATCTTTGAAAACTTGTTAAATATTTTCTTTACTTTTAAACTATGATTCCCTTTGTTTAACATAAATCTGGATTCTGTTTTATCTTAGATTTAAAAACCTATACATGTTTATAAAAAAAACTCTTAATCCTGGAACAACTAAAATCGACCCGAGCTCAAACATCAAACCCCGAGCCAAACTACAATCTTCCCCGAGCTAGCTTCGAGTCACTCGCCTTTTCATCTGCTTCGAGTCGACCATCCCCTCGCACGAACCCAAACCCGAGTCGCCTCTTCTTTCCCAAACACGATCGTACCCAGATATCCCAAGCGTGCACACGTGCACGTGCACTAACGTCGCCGGCCACCATAGATCGTCGCGACCATCGTTGATCATCCCACGATCGCACGCGAGAACAACCAAGAACCCAGATCGTACAAATGTCACACGAGTCGAAATCGAGCCTCCTCGTTCAAAAACTGTAACGAACGTACTCGACAAAATCATCTCGCCGTCGACGATCAGAACGACTGGAACCACGGCATTCATCCCAGAGCATCACCACATCGCCACGCTTTTGAATTCCCTCACGCGATCATCTCCGGTCCACCATGGCCATCGCGAGAGCCCCCTGTCAGCATCGTTCCAAACTGTCTTTAGAACCCTAGTTCGCCGTCCCTCGACCACCACAATCACCAGAAAATTATCCCACTATTTTTCCTATAACCGACCACACTTCGGCCACCTCCAACCCAAATCTCATCAGACGCTACCATGCCGATCGCCAGAAATCGGCGATAAACCCAATTCCAAACATCCCCTATTTCCTCCCGAATTACTATATTCAAAATTGTGATTTTAATACCCAAATTCATTATTTCACAATTCGATTTTGGTTACATAATCAAGAATATAAATTAGCTTGATCGATTTATAACTCACTTTTGATTTTCCTCTGTCATTTTCAAATTTTGATATCATTACTGCATTTGAATTCTTGAAATTATTTTTAAAATTTATAATACCTTATTATAGTCATTTCCCATTTACTAGTCCTAGCCTAAAATCAAGTGTATTAAGAGTAATGAATTTTTGTTTGGTGTGAACTTGAAACTGTGCATGTTACAGAACAGATTTTTATATATATACCTTCACAGGCATACAAACATTTCAAATATATATACATGCATCTATTCTATATACTAAGCAACACAATATACTAAAATCATTCATCACATGCATCCATAACAAAACATTTTAAAAACTGTTTTTAAGTTAAAATGTTTACTCACCAGATAATTGATGAACAGAGCTTAAATTTGAAAACTTCTTTTGAAAACTTTAAAACTGGAATACTTTAACCCCAAGAACCTTGCATGCTACTGAAGTTTGATTCCAGATTAAAGAATTTGCATTTGAACTTTAGATTTTGAATGCTGCTTCTAAACTCAGGTTGAAAGGAAATGACTCCAGGCAGGTTTTTGATTTCCAGGTTGAAGAAAACTTTGCAATCATGTTTGAAAATGAACTACTGGTTTTGCATTTGAGTTTGAGAAACGAATTTCAGGTTTAAATGACAGAGTTGCTCCTTGCTCAGGTTGATCTTTGAAATAGTTGTTTGGTTTAGTTGCTTGGATTTCTCACAGCTTGTTTTTCAGTTTGGTTTTCAGTTTATATTTTAGTTTAGGAAGAAGAAAATGTTTTTGACAGAAAAAGATTTGTACAGAGAACTTTGAACGGAAAAGAAAATAGAAGCCAGGTTTCTCTAATTACTTATTTATAAAATTTAATTGACAAAGAAAAAAAAAGAATTGCCACTTGTTATTAGATTGATTATCAAGCTTACACTTGTTATTACCATGTGTTAAGATGTTAACACATGTCCTAAGTAATTAAATAAATTTTTATTTAATTTAAATGTTAATATAAAACTTTTCATACTTACTTTATTAATTAATAACATTTATCTTAGTATATGTATATATAAACTATTTTTAGAGAAAATATTATAAAACCAATTACCCTTTGAAAAAGTATTTATATTTTTATTAATTATGTAATATGGATTTATATAAAGTCATGTTTTATTTATTTGTAAACTATTTTTAGTTCAAAAGATATTTAAAAAGAAAGCTTATTTTAAACCAATTTAGTTTAATTTTTTTTTTTTAAAGAAAACAAATTAAAACCTTTATTAAATCTTATCTTTTGAATTTACATTATAAATCCAATTTAAAGTCAATTTAAAACAACACATTCAAATTTGAAATAACAATCTTATTTAAAACCATATAATTATTTAAATTACAAACCCAAGCTTATCTATCTACAATATATACAATTATATATATATTATAAATAGAAATCATTTTATTAGTTTTTAAAAGATAAATTCACTCGGTAAATATTTATTCAATTAGATTATTAAACCAATTCAAATATTTATTATCAAAGATTACAAATCAATTTAATTATTTAAACAGATTATTAAATTGATATTGCCCCAAATTTCCAGGATATTACATTCCTCCCCCCTTAAAATAATTTCGTCCCCGAAATTTAAAACAAAGGTAATTTAATAATCTTTTTAAATCACAAGGATGTATTATCATCCATATGCTAACAATCATAGCAACCAATCATCCAAACAAACAATTCTAACTATCCAGCGAAAAATTCTGAATAGAATTTCCTCGAGTTTCCCCAAGTATATATATACCGGGATACTCGCTCTACAAAATCCAAACAATCAACAATACTAAGCTATAGAGTTCTTACTCATCTAGATCTATAGAACTAAACAAGATATCAGACTACAGACGAGTCTGACTCAACAACCAAATTCTCCAGAACTGCTGATTCCTAAACCAGAGATAGATCAAACACGTACTCCCTCAGAGATACGTAAAATACATTGAATTCCAGTTATCCAAACTGACAATTCAATCCAGTAGATCAAACTCTTATCCAAATCAGAACATAGAAAAGATCCAAAACAACTCGGAGCTGACTTCCGAGACTTACCCAATCTTATAGCTCCCTTTAATCAGAGAAAAACTTCACAACAACGAAGTCTCCAACTTCGAATTCCAAAATTCCTCCGTCTCTTATCCACAAAAATCTTCAGACGATCTCGGCTTCCTACAAATCCTTCCTGATCAACTCAACCTTCGCTGATGCTTCTTGAAACAAACAGGACCAAAGATAACTCAATAGAATGATCTCTCCAAGATCTACCCATAATCCAAAACACAACTCTACTCCATCAGTAGATTCCAAACTTACTTCTTCTATCCAGAAATGCACTCCCAAACTGCTTCTGCTGCACCACTCTGATCTGGAGTAGAATGTTGATGAAGAACACAAGCACAAACTGGACAACACATCCCAGAAAATATCGGATAATCTCAAAAGAATACTCAAACTATCGCAAGTCACTTTTGCGATCAACCCAGCCAAAATGCAAAGAAACTGTTCTCTCTTTACCAATCAGAACAGCTTACACTTAATTATCCAATCTATCGAAGAAATGAATCCACTCTGCTGCTTCTGAACTCCACCTTCAGAAAACTGCTCAGCCAGAAAACTTCCTGCCAATACAGAACACTCCGAGCTGCACTGCTGCCACAGATGCCAAAGACTTCTTATCCGAAACTCCTCGAGAAACTCGGACCTCAAAGCAAACAGAAACACCCCACTGGACTCAGCCACAACACCGAAACAGACTCACTTCTTCAAACTTGTTCCAGAAGAAACATCTTCAGAAACGTCCATAGCCACCGTGTCTCATCACACAGCTACTACTTCCTGAGGTTACCAAAATACCATCACTCTCTTCAGCTCATCCAATAGATCTACTCTATTCATCCAACTTCAAAGATAAACTCTAAACCATAACTGGTTTCCTTCAAAGATTTGTGAAATCTTTACACCACAACAAAGTTTACTCGAGATGGTATTAGGTCTACAGTCTCGTCAGATATACTTCCAACCTCAACACTCAAATTCTAACTATTGGTGGTCGTGTTACTCACACTACCACCTTATCTACCTTTATAACTTATATTGGAAAACCCGAACAGGTAACCCAACAAATAGGTAGAAATATATATATATATTTAAAATGATACTTTTTATATAGAAATTATTTCTGGGTAAAATTATTTCATTTACCTCTTTAAAACAATATTGTGTCCGTTGGCCTGGTTCAAGTGTTTAGAGATCCCTATCAATAACGTTAGCTACTCGTATTGACCAGAATCCATATACCACCCAACCGATCAATTAACACAATATAAAACCATTTTATATAACTAACAAATACGCGCTCTCGAATATATATACACTCAGACTCAAACAGGTTGCTACAGATCCTATCTCTAATGAACAATCCTTCCGAACCTAGGTATTCACTCAACCTAGTGTTCTGATATTCACTTAACCAAAAGCTTAGGCATTCGCTCAACCTATGCTCTGATACCAAATGTAACGACCCGCCTTCCTATGCCCAGGAAAACGCATCGTTAAGAAGAAAGAAAGGGATAGAAGAAGAAAAGAAAAGAAGAAAGAACAACAACACATCAGAAATCTCACAGCGGAACGAGAAATATATTATATCACATAAGATATTACATAGTATCATATACATCAGAATACACAATTTATACATCACAGAATAGACAGTTATAAACTTCTGTCTATTATACAACACAAGTACATCTATCATACACAGCGGAAACTCTATATATCTATTCGCTGAAGCCTCCTGCTCCACAGCTCCTCCAGAATTCGTCAAGACTAACCTGAATTCCCTTGACTACTCATACAAATTTGAGTACCCAAGAGTTTAATAAAACAGAAAATAAACACTTGGGTCAGACATGGGTCTGGTGTGAGTAAACGGTTAAATTGCTTAACTTTGAAAACCTTTGAAAACAAAAGTATCACGTAAGACTCCCCACAAATAAACATGGGTAAGTTTTTACCTTACGCTAACTAAAACATTTGATAGGAAATCCAGTTATATTATAATAGGGTCTAGGGTTTTCAAGTAAAATACAGAAATAGCTGAAATGCTTACATCTCACATTCCAACATAGTTGGGCACAACTAATACGTACGGCACTTATTGGAGTTTGGATTCCATACAATGGCAGGGCTACTGGGGTACCGCCCGTCATAGTACGTGGCCTAGATCACCGTACCGAGGAGTACGCCCGCTCCCCTGCAACACAAAGCCGGAACCATCCCTTACTGGATAATTCCGAACAAGACAATCCCGTAGTTGGCGCGACCAACCACACACTAAGCCGAATAAAAGAAAAGGGACCTCTAGACAGGGATCTATCTTGCTCTCAGTGGGTGCTACTGTAACGACCCGCAAAATTTAATGGTTTTAAAAGTATATTTAACTAGAAATTTGTGAAATTTTAAACAATAAAATTTGAAAATAAAAATTTACTATTTGGAATACGTATATTTTAATATAGCAACTGGTAAATTTTCATCTGATAATATTAAAGTTTATTTTCCTGTGAAATTTTATTTCAAAATATAACCGGTTAAGAACAGTGAATTTAAAAGTTTTCCGAAACCAAAATATGTCAACAGGAGAAAATTTATTCAGGTCATTCTGAATCAGACTGCGAATTTCGTTTTTCCAAATTTGGACTTCTACTGCTCTGTTAATCTTAATTCTGACAGAATAGCAGCATTTTCGGTACCGATTATAGACTTTTGGTCGGATGATCGTACCACTAATATCTGTATACCGTTTTGATCCTCTCGTCGTGCTGATCTCAACGGTATATTTATTTCTGTATTTTGAGTAGCGGTATGCAAGGAAAACAATAAGTTGTTCGTTGTAGCGGTACCGTGAATTGCGACTTTACCCCTTTCCTTCAGTTTCAAATTGAAACGTGCAGCCCACGAGAGCAATAAATTACCTTGATTATTCAGCTAAAAAGATGGTGACCGTTGACATTTCTTTCCCTCAAAATTCGTTCCTTACGTTTTGAAAAGTATGTAAAAATAATCGGTCCATCTTTTGGAAATACTGTTATCTGCATTTGTGGAAACCACTTCCACCTCATTTCATTCGTTTCCTCTCCCCTGAGTTTCATTTCTTCCTGCTCCTTCATTTTATGCTCCGCTCGAACTAATCTCGCTCACACACAAAATGCTCTGCCCAACCGAAACTCTCCACCATGCCTACACGCAGATCTACAACCCCAGTCGATCTCCACGTCTCCCTGACCTTTGCCGAGCCATCAACAGACCCACCACCAATATGGCAGCTCGCCCACTGCTCACGTGAGCACCACCAAACCCAAACAACGACCGGAAGCTCTCCGCCTCGTCAAAGCTCCTCCACCCGTGCCAAAACCACCACCGCCTTCCTCTACGCCTAACCCCAGGCCAACCAGCTCACCGTCCCTACCAAAACTCCTCCACCCACGACCTGCCGCCAGCTCCTCCGCTCCACAGTAAACCGAGACTGAGCCACCTCCTTCAGCCCATTGCTCCTCTATTTCTTTCTTCCCTTGCCGAGCCCAGACCCAAACTTGCAGCCGAAGCCTTCCCCTGAACCCGCCATCCACCTAGCTGCCACGTCTTCCCCACTTCGGCTTCCCTGTCCTTCGCCAAATTCAGCAACCCGCCCTTGTGCCGTCATCTTCTGTTCGCCGAGAGTTGCCTCCTCCCTATCTTGTAAGTATAGTATATATATTTTATAATAGAAAGATACAAAATATGTTTTACAGTTAAAAACGTTAGTTTTAAAAGCGTTTACATTAGCTTATAGAAGTTACAGTATTTATATATTTGTATACATCTTATTTTCTTTGTGTACACATACTTTATCTTTCTGGAAATCATGGTTGCTGTTCTACCGAAGAAAAATAATGATAAGCTTGGCTTACTATTTGATAATATATTAACATAATATATTGTTTTACATGTTATAAGAGTTGGGTTACAAATCTATTTTTTATGTAGTATAAATTCCAATTATTTAAATCTACTTTACAGTTTATAAAGAAAAGAGAAAAAATGTTACAATCTGTTAGTATATAGCTTTGTAGTGGTGTATATTTATAGATATATTTTACGTAAACTTTCAAATCAAATTATATATTGTATACGTGGGTTTGATTTTCCACACTTATACTATGTACATATTTAGGATCTGACGTATATATATGCTATAGTATATGAGGATTAGTGTTATTATATGTGGTTAGGTTGTCATGCGTGTTATACATTTATTTGACTATAGTGTGTCTGCATATGTTTATTTGGTCTGCATATTTCTTGGATCTGCTATACATTTGTTAAACATATGTCTGGTATCTACAGGGTACACATAAGTCACATATTTGTTGTGTATATTAGTTTGCATACCTGTTCATTTATATAAGATTTAAATCATAAGTTTGTAAAGTTTATAAAATTTTAAAGTTGTTTATATATTTGTTTATAAAATTTATAATCTGTTAGTTATTTGAGTTTAATGTATTGATTCAAAATTTTTTTTTATGTCGTACTTTAATGGATGAAATTAAATCTTGAGATTATGGATTTTGAAATACATATATATATATATATATTTAGTGTAATATGTGTTTAAATTTAGAATATGATAATTATATATAGTTATATAAGTTCACTTATACCCATCTATCTCCATTGACCCAATTCTGATTTAATTTCGCTTATTCCTGTTATCAGCTCTTTTCGTCGAAATCATGCCAATCCCGCTTTTGCTTTGAAATTCGTGCTTGGATTCGTAACCCATTCTAGTGACAAATCTCTCCAGCCTCGAAAGGTGAGTAATCACTCACGATTTAACGTCCTTATATTGATTAAATTTGATTTCAATTGAAACGACAATTGAAATATGCTGCTGTTGTTGTTTAAATTATTATATATGCTATCATATGAACTGTTCACCTGTGGGATATGACACCATATCCTGTTGTTTATATTATATTGTTTTTGATGATATATCTATGCCTGTTATATTATTTCTATATCCGTTATCACTCTGTAAGTTCCCTGTTAGTATAGAAATCACTATGGGTTGAAATGATACATACCCGAACGGACTTTAGAATAGGAGAATTTCGTTATGGGTTGAAATGATAAACCCAAGCGATTTTCATTTGAATTGAAATTGGGATTACGGGTCAGAATGATATCTACCCGTATACATTTAAACTTCGAATTGAAATGATAAATATCCGTATCACTTAACCATATGATAAATATATATACAGACACCGTTGGTCCATATATATAAATATTTTGAAAATGAATTCTATGGTTTGGAAAGGAATATATGGTTTAAACGTTGAGCCTTAAATTATTATATGAATGGGAATGATTGATTAAATACATATAATATGGTTGAGTATTTAAATTTATGTTTCAAAATAGATTTCAGTAATAATTTGAATTTAGTTGAAATTGTATTCAATAAAGAATTTTATTTAATTAAACCGATTTGAAACTTATTGAAATTGAGATGTAAGATATGATTTATAACTTGAGTTGAATTATAAGTAATCTGATGAATATTTCTTGTTTAAACAAGTTTAAGGAAATATTTAGAAAATGTAATTTAAGGCTAGTTAAATGATATTGAATTTCTTAAACGAATATTCCCTGATTAAATAAGAATGAAGTTAAATCAAGAGCTATATGAAACTGTTAAATCTATCTTTGGAAATGTTGAATATTAAAGCTTTGAAATATATTGAAAAATAAATGGTATATTTAGAACTGAATTAAATTGATGAATTGAGCTTTGAAAAAATTTGAATCTGGAATTTTAGGTTGATTTGAATCGATTTGCGAGACTCGAGGAAATTTAAATACTTTACTTTTTAAATCATTTAATATATATACTATTTTGGAAAATAGAGGTATTTGAAATGAAATGATATGTGGGTTTTGAAGTATAAATATAATTGAAATGACCACGGTGTTATAGTGTATATTCCTACCTTGTAGATAGTTCTACAGATCCTTAGAGGATGGTTATCCCAAACATCCTTTAAGTTAATTGTATTTCAGTTGATTATTTCACTTGAGTTGGATTTATTGATATAAGAATGTTAATCCTGACTCGAGTGTTTTGTGTTTTGCTTTACGCTCGGGTCAGACCGAGTGATACAGCATTGGAGACTCATCCTTGGAGTTTGGAGCTTCCTTTGGAGATCCAACTTTTGATTCAGCTTCCAGCTTGCCAGTTGATTCGTTCACAGAAGTCATCTGTTTGGATTGGAGACTTCACTGTATTTGAGATATTCTGTTGTATTTTACTTCTAACTCTGATGTTTATATAGTAGCTTCATGAACTATTATTTTATCTATTCCGCTGCGTATTATTACATTACTCTGTGTCTGTGATTCTGTGATTGATTTATTTACTGCATATGTTGAGTTTTGCCAAATTTAAATTAAAAATCTGATATTTTGAATTATTCAAGTCAGACATGTGTGGATTTATTGTCGATTTGAATGGTCCAAAATACCGGGTCGTTACAATTGGTATCAGAGCCAGGTTCTAGGCAAAACCTAGCATATATAGTAAATTTATTTACAGAATCACTTTCGTTCGAGTTTGAATCTCTTCCTTTTGACTTGATTTCCTTTGAACTTTGGAACGTTCCTTGCGGTTCCAAAATTCATTCTTGTCTCTCCCTATTTGTATTCTTTTGATTCTAGAGTATACCATAACTCCACTTCGAATGATCTCTATAAGAATAGGCAATTCCGCCGATCCTTGAATGTTTTGCAAACGGGTGAAACTCCTTTACAATTGGCATTGAATCACCGAAGATTTATATATCACTCGGTTTAGATGTTGCTATCTCTTGATATGCCGAATTCTATCTCTTGCGATCGAATGTCGATTTGCCTTAGATTCCGCATCGATTATATTCTTGAAGTCACGGTTGACCCGGTTAAGGTCGCCCGCGATTTATATAAGTGTATTCATCTTCTATTTTGAAATTAATTATCTCATTTTCGTTCGAACTTATCTTCGAGTCAGAATCCTATTTAATTAGAGTCCCTCTAATTTGAATTTCTATCTTTGTTTTGAAATCCATTCTTGAATCACCTTTTGAAAAATCGGGTTTGTTTATATTTTAGAAATTGTTTTCTAAACCGAAATTATTATTTTAAGTATGATTATGTTCTATATATAAAAGTGAAAATGTTTTCGATAAGGATTATATATACCTTTTAAAAATAAGAATTTGAATTTTTGAAAGGATTTGAATATATATAAGAAATTGATTTATATAAAAATGATTTATAACTATAGGGTTTGAAATTTGAAATTCGAGAATTGAACTCCGGTATTTTGAATTTGGTTTTAAGATTTTGAAATATATAATAATAGTATGATTTAAAATATTTTCCGAATAAGAAAAGTTTCAAATGATTTTAATGAGTTTCGAAGAAATTTCAAAAGAAGTTTGAGAAAATAGAAGTCCAGAACTCACTTATGTCGCTGGAAAATAATTTCGGTGATGAGTGCACGCATCATCGACATTGATTTTCGAGTTTCAGAGTGGAGGAGAGGCCACTTTAGTAGCATTGCTACGCGAGCGATTTTGCGAAACCAATTTTGATTTCAAATTCCGAAGTAAGATTTGATATTCGAAAGGTATATATATATATATTTGAAATGATTTGAAGTAAGCCAGTGTTCAGTCCTTGAGTTTCGGATTTGATATAACCCCATTTATTAAAATTGATTTACTGATTTGTTGCGGATTTCCAACTCTTGAATTTGAAAACGATTTCTTCGACTATTTTGAAGTTCGAGTACTTCCAAATCAAGGTTAACTTTTCAAGGCTAAGAAATTTTGAAAGGTATTTTGATAAAGTATATAAGTTTGTTTTGAATGTTTAAGTATGAAGTAATATGATTTAAATAAGTTGAAACTGTTTCGTTAAGTAAATGAATAAGGAAAATTTTAAAATTTTCTAATATGAAATTTAGATTTGAAATGTTTTGAGAAGAATTTGGTCTTCAAAATATTTTGAATAAAGTTTAGTTTAAATGTTTTAACTTAATAACATCTGTAGGAAACTATATATTTAACAAGTTGGAATAAATATATAAGTTGTACGTATGCTGTTTTATTCGCATAATTAATTTGATCGCGGTTTGAGTACACAAGTTCGAGGTGAATTACACCATTTCGTGTTAGGATTTTCCATTCGATTCTTGGTGGCGAATATCTTATACGGATTTTGGGCTTGATTCTAGAATTCTCTATCGTAGTATATGGCTATGCAAGGAGACTGATGGCTTCTAGTCGAGAAACCATATCGAAATCCGCATTAGGGAAGTCGAATGGACAATACTAGTTCGAAAGCAAACTTGTGTGATCGAGCGAGTGATCAAATGTGATTTTGCGAAATGATGGCGTATGTACACCTTATATTCTATTATCATCGATATATTTTGACGCTGAAATTTTGAAGTTGTTGGGATAGAATATCTTTGCTTACCAAAAGAAAATTTCCAATTTAAATTACAAAGATATATAACCCATAAAAGCAAAGATATTCAAATCCCATATAGCTCTTCGTACAGCGAAATTATTTTTGAAATTTGATCCTTATATAAGATAGACCTTACGTAAGTATAAGATGATTTTGAAAACATTTGATTTTGGAAATGAATTGGTTGACTTAAATTATTGATTTGGAAATTTGGATTTATTTTCTAAATCTATTATTTTTGGAAACTTTGAAACTAAACATAACTAATTTGAGAAGAAATAATTTGGTGAAATTGTATATGATTTTGAAATTGAACTAATATTGAAACAAATTGAAATTTGAGAACCTTATGTTACTAAACACTTGATTTGGGAGTTGTCGAACTTATATAAAATTGATTTGTATGAGTATGAAATTGATTCGAAAACTATAGACTTGAAAAGGTACTCAATTTGAAAGTGAAATCTTATATAATTGAAGTCTATATAAGTATGATTTGATATACTATTGATTTTGGAAAGTATTTGATTTGAAAATTAAATCTTATATATAATGGATTTTATATAAGTACGATATTTGAAAGTGATTTGAAAAGGTACTATATGATACATATTTTCGAAGTAAAGATATGGAAAGTGCCTTCTGCTTGATATCCGATTTGTGGCCACATCTTGGATTCATTCTATCGATATTATTCTCTCTGATTTTGGTTTTCCGGATATGATACTCGAGTGTCCTTCGAATTCCATGGCGTTACCCATGGTCTTACGAACTCGACTGCATAGCGTAATTCGTAAGGCAGTGATTGCTTAAAAGGTACGGATGTTTCCTGGGGGATCCAGGCGTAACCATTGTGTATCTGCGATCTATGGTCGTGTTAGTGGCGTAATCCGCAAGGCAGAGATTGCTTACGGGGTATGGATGTTTCCTGGGGGATCCAGGCGTAACCATTTTTATGTATCCTGCGGTCCACCGTTTTGTTGCATGGCGAAATTCGCAAGGCAGTGAATGCTTAAAAGGTACGGATGTTTCCTGGGGGACCCAGGCGTAACCATTGTGTATCTGCGATCCATGATTTGATTCGTTTTTGATTGGATTGTACTTTCCATATCTGTTTTTAAAAGTTTTTCCAGTATTTTCACTGGGTGTTGAAACAGGTCTACTAAGTACCTGGAGAATTCTAGTTTTGCGCCTGATCAACGCACTACCAGAGTCTACAGGAACAAGGATAAACTTGTTGAAACATCGAGTTATAAAAGTATTTTCGAAAGAAAATTTGTTTCGTTATAAAGGTATATTTATCATAAAAGTATTTCCAACAAAGAAATTTTGCATTAATATTTGAAATTGAAATTCTTATGGTTTGAATTAATTATTCATGCCCGATTCTATTCTTTTGAATCTACCTTATCTGCTCAGCTTTATTATTTACCTATATTCTGTTTTTCCAAGTTCTCCTTCTTTTCCTTGTTGATTATATTCTTTTAAGTATTGTTTAATTATAGACTACATAGTTTAATAGGAATTTTAGTGTTATAAATATTTTAAAGGTTATCAATTAGATAAAACATATATAAAGTAAATGATTATTGATTATTAATAATATTTGAAAAGTATTTTAGATAGAATTAATAAATTATGAACTATGGATTTAATGTTTTCAAATAGCTTCTTTGTAAATATAAGTAATAAGGTAAATAATTGTTTTCAAATGGTTTTCATACATCTATAAAGGTGTCATTTAAACATATAAATGGTATTTATAAAGGAAGCAAGAAATTTGCAAAAGGGTTGAAAAATATTAAAGTATTAAAGACAATTGAATTGCAAAATGAAGTCTTCAAATTTAAGTAAAATTTATATAGTTCAAATTAATTGTTTAATCTTGACTTTCAATCTACTTTTATTTCGAGTTGTTCTATTCTCCTACCTCCTTCCTTTTCGGGGACGAAAAGTTTTGAGTGGTGGAGAGTGTAACGACCCGCAAAATTTAATGGTTTTAAAAGTATATTTAACTAGAAATTTGTGAAATTTTAAACAATAAAATTTGAAAATAAAAATTTACTATTTGGAATACGTATATTTTAATATAGCAACTGGTAAATTTTCATCTGATAATATTAAAGTTTATTTTCCTGTGAAATTTTATTTCAAAATATAACCGGTTAAGAACAGTGAATTTAAAAGTTTTCCGAAACCAAAATATGTCAACAGGAGAAAATTTATTCAGGTCATTCTGAATCAGACTGCGAATTTCGTTTTTCCAAATTTGGACTTCTACTGCTCTGTTAATCTTAATTCTGACAGAATAGCAGCATTTTCGGTACCGATTATAGACTTTTGGTCGGATGATCGTACCACTAATATCTGTATACCGTTTTGATCCTCTCGTCGTGCTGATCTCAACGGTATATTTATTTCTGTATTTTGAGTAGCGGTATGCAAGGAAAACAATAAGTTGTTCGTTGTAGCGGTACCGTGAATTGCGACTTTACCCCTTTCCTTCAGTTTCAAATTGAAACGTGCAGCCCACGAGAGCAATAAATTACCTTGATTATTCAGCTAAAAAGATGGTGACCGTTGACATTTCTTTCCCTCAAAATTCGTTCCTTACGTTTTGAAAAGTATGTAAAAATAATCGGTCCATCTTTTGGAAATACTGTTATCTGCATTTGTGGAAACCACTTCCACCTCATTTCATTCGTTTCCTCTCCCCTGAGTTTCATTTCTTCCTGCTCCTTCATTTTATGCTCCGCTCGAACTAATCTCGCTCACACACAAAATGCTCTGCCCAACCGAAACTCTCCACCATGCCTACACGCAGATCTACAACCCCAGTCGATCTCCACGTCTCCCTGACCTTTGCCGAGCCATCAACAGACCCACCACCAATATGGCAGCTCGCCCACTGCTCACGTGAGCACCACCAAACCCAAACAACGACCGGAAGCTCTCCGCCTCGTCAAAGCTCCTCCACCCGTGCCAAAACCACCACCGCCTTCCTCTACGCCTAACCCCAGGCCAACCAGCTCACCGTCCCTACCAAAACTCCTCCACCCACGACCTGCCGCCAGCTCCTCCGCTCCACAGTAAACCGAGACTGAGCCACCTCCTTCAGCCCATTGCTCCTCTATTTCTTTCTTCCCTTGCCGAGCCCAGACCCAAACTTGCAGCCGAAGCCTTCCCCTGAACCCGCCATCCACCTAGCTGCCACGTCTTCCCCACTTCGGCTTCCCTGTCCTTCGCCAAATTCAGCAACCCGCCCTTGTGCCGTCATCTTCTGTTCGCCGAGAGTTGCCTCCTCCCTATCTTGTAAGTATAGTATATATATTTTATAATAGAAAGATACAAAATATGTTTTACAGTTATAAACGTTAGTTTTAAAAGCGTTTACATTAGCTTATAGAAGTTACAGTATTTATATATTTGTATACATCTTATTTTCTTTGTGTACACATACTTTATCTTTCTGGAAATCATGGTTGCTGTTCTACCGAAGAAAAATAATGATAAGCTTGGCTTACTATTTGATAATATATTAACATAATATATTGTTTTACATGTTATAAGAGTTGGGTTACAAATCTATTTTTTATGTAGTATAAATTCCAATTATTTAAATCTACTTTACAGTTTATAAAGAAAAGAGAAAAAATGTTACAATCTGTTAGTATATAGCTTTGTAGTGGTGTATATTTATAGATATATTTTACGTAAACTTTCAAATCAAATTATATATTGTATACGTGGGTTTGATTTTCCACACTTATACTATGTACATATTTAGGATCTGACGTATATATATGCTATAGTATATGAGGATTAGTGTTATTATATGTGGTTAGGTTGTCATGCGTGTTATACATTTATTTGACTATAGTGTGTCTGCATATGTTTATTTGGTCTGCATATTTCTTGGATCTGCTATACATTTGTTAAACATATGTCTGGTATCTACAGGGTACACATAAGTCACATATTTGTTGTGTATATTAGTTTGCATACCTGTTCATTTATATAAGATTTAAATCATAAGTTTGTAAAGTTTATAAAATTTTAAAGTTGTTTATATATTTGTTTATAAAATTTATAATCTGTTAGTTATTTGAGTTTAATGTATTGATTCAAAATTTTTTTTTATGTCGTACTTTAATGGATGAAATTAAATCTTGAGATTATGGATTTTGAAATACATATATATATATATATATTTAGTGTAATATGTGTTTAAATTTAGAATATGATAATTATATATAGTTATATAAGTTCACTTATACCCATCTATCTCCATTGACCCAATTCTGATTTAATTTCGCTTATTCCTGTTATCAGCTCTTTTCGTCGAAATCATGCCAATCCCGCTTTTGCTTTGAAATTCGTGCTTGGATTCGTAACCCATTCTAGTGACAAATCTCTCCAGCCTCGAAAGGTGAGTAATCACTCACGATTTAACGTCCTTATATTGATTAAATTTGATTTCAATTGAAACGACAATTGAAATATGCTGCTGTTGTTGTTTAAATTATTATATATGCTATCATATGAACTGTTCACCTGTGGGATATGACACCATATCCTGTTGTTTATATTATATTGTTTTTGATGATATATCTATGCCTGTTATATTATTTCTATATCCGTTATCACTCTGTAAGTTCCCTGTTAGTATAGAAATCACTATGGGTTGAAATGATACATACCCGAACGGACTTTAGAATAGGAGAATTTCGTTATGGGTTGAAATGATAAACCCAAGCGATTTTCATTTGAATTGAAATTGGGATTACGGGTCAGAATGATATCTACCCGTATACATTTAAACTTCGAATTGAAATGATAAATATCCGTATCACTTAACCATATGATAAATATATATACAGACACCGTTGGTCCATATATATAAATATTTTGAAAATGAATTCTATGGTTTGGAAAGGAATATATGGTTTAAACGTTGAGCCTTAAATTATTATATGAATGGGAATGATTGATTAAATACATATAATATGGTTGAGTATTTAAATTTATGTTTCAAAATAGATTTCAGTAATAATTTGAATTTAGTTGAAATTGTATTCAATAAAGAATTTTATTTAATTAAACCGATTTGAAACTTATTGAAATTGAGATGTAAGATATGATTTATAACTTGAGTTGAATTATAAGTAATCTGATGAATATTTCTTGTTTAAACAAGTTTAAGGAAATATTTAGAAAATGTAATTTAAGGCTAGTTAAATGATATTGAATTTCTTAAACGAATATTCCCTGATTAAATAAGAATGAAGTTAAATCAAGAGCTATATGAAACTGTTAAATCTATCTTTGGAAATGTTGAATATTAAAGCTTTGAAATATATTGAAAAATAAATGGTATATTTAGAACTGAATTAAATTGATGAATTGAGCTTTGAAAAAATTTGAATCTGGAATTTTAGGTTGATTTGAATCGATTTGCGAGACTCGAGGAAATTTAAATACTTTACTTTTTAAATCATTTAATATATATACTATTTTGGAAAATAGAGGTATTTGAAATGAAATGATATGTGGGTTTTGAAGTATAAATATAATTGAAATGACCACGGTGTTATAGTGTATATTCCTACCTTGTAGATAGTTCTACAGATCCTTAGAGGATGGTTATCCCAAACATCCTTTAAGTTAATTGTATTTCAGTTGATTATTTCACTTGAGTTGGATTTATTGATATAAGAATGTTAATCCTGACTCGAGTGTTTTGTGTTTTGCTTTACGCTCGGGTCAGACCGAGTGATACAGCATTGGAGACTCATCCTTGGAGTTTGGAGCTTCCTTTGGAGATCCAACTTTTGATTCAGCTTCCAGCTTGCCAGTTGATTCGTTCACAGAAGTCATCTGTTTGGATTGGAGACTTCACTGTATTTGAGATATTCTGTTGTATTTTACTTCTAACTCTGATGTTTATATAGTAGCTTCATGAACTACTATTTTATCTATTCCGCTGCGTATTATTACATTACTCTGTGTCTGTGATTCTGTGATTGATTTATTTACTGCATATGTTGAGTTTTGCCAAATTTAAATTAAAAATCTGATATTTTGAATTATTCAAGTCAGACATGTGTGGATTTATTGTCGATTTGAATGGTCCAAAATACCGGGTCGTTACAGCTACCCACGAAGCCTTGCTGCACCTCCCCTGTTTTAGCCATTCCCGGTTGATGAGGCTTGAGGTTACGATTACCTTTAATCAGAACATATCACTTAGAATGCTCATCGTCCGCCTGACGATGTGCTGAAAGCATTCAATCCATACAAGTTCGTTCCGGGTTCGAACGAAGCCGAAGGCATTATCTCGTTACACTCGTTTTGGAATCACCCTCAGAGTTAACGACAATAACCCTTGCACTCTGAATCTTCATCTTCACTTGAGATTCACGACCTATCGTAAATTTGGATCGATGTGGTATTCGGGTCTCCAGACCTGGAATACCGGTATACGGAAACCCGATCCCGGTCTCATCGAAATCCAAAACGTATCTTTTAAGGCCAAGTTGTTTAAAGGTTTAAACATTTAAACTTATATTCTGAATGATATAAACAGATAGATAAATAACATTATCACAATAGATAATTCATATCAACATTCATCTCACAAAGCAGCATATATCATATATATATCAGAGACATACAAATCATCCAATATCAACCAATCACCCAATATCAATCATCTATAAGCAGAATTGATTAACTCCAAATCAATTTAATTAACCTTTAATTAAATTAATTACTACCCTTTAATTACTTGGATTACTATAATCCTGCTTACTATCATTAATTAATTATAAATTAATTAATTAAACATCTTAATGATCTTCCTTAATTAATCTTCCTTGATTAATTATACTTTAATTACATTCAAGTAATTATCCTTAACCATATTCAGTAATTAACATTTAATTACTATCATTAATTATAATAATTAATGAACCTTCATTAATCAATTAACTATAATTAATTTTATTAATCCTCAATTAATTACAATTAATTAATCATATTTAAATTAATTACTTTTATTAATCAACCTTGATTAATTTTACTAATTAAATAATCCTTACTAATTAATTAACTTTTTAATTAATTAATTAATTTTAATCAACCACTTCATTAATTAGTCTTAATTAATCATAAACAGTAATTAACAATTTGTAATTACTTATCTTAATTTATTTATATTAATCTTGATTAATTAATCTAATTAATTAATCTTTAATTACTTCATTAAGTAATTATTAATCAATTATATTAACAAATAATCCTTAATTTATTTACTTTATTAATTAATTACTTTTTTTAATTAATTACCCTTAGTAATTATCCTCAAATTAATCACATTCCTTAATTAATTAATTACTTTAATTACTTAACTAAAATAATTAAGTAATTTAACTTTTAATTACTTACATAAGTAATTATCTTCTAATTACTTCCATTAATAATCTTGATTACTTTCTTAATTAATTACTTAACAAATAAGTAATTCCATTACTAAATAATCCTTAATTCATTAATTAATTAACTATTCCATAATTAATTAATCTCAACAATTATATTAATCAATTCCTTAGATTAATAACATCAAGTGATTACTCTTTTATCACTTTAACTAATTACCCCATGAGTAATTTTCCTATTAATTACTTCCATAAGTAATTTTCTTTTCTTAATTACATGAGTAATTATTCATTAATTACTTTACTAAGTAATTACACTTAATTAATCATAATTGATTATCTTAATTAATTAGACTAATTAATTAATCTAAAATTAATTACATTAATTAATTAATCATCACTTAATCTTTAATTAATTTATTTCTTAATTACCTTCATTTCCACTAATTACTTCATTAAGTGATTATTCTTAATTACAAATAGTAATTAAGCTTTAATTTATTTATTATTTATCCTTAATTAAATTCAATCTTTAAAGATAGACTTTAAATTAAATTACATATTAATTTCTATCATTAAACTTCATTAGAAAAACATTTAGGAATCAATTTTAATTGAAAATATAAAATTTACTCTAAACAAAACAATTTAAACATTCAAATTTAACATTTAAAATCTTTGAAAACTTGTTAAATATTTTCTTTACTTTTAAACTATGATTCCCTTTGTTTAACATAAATCTGGATTCTGTTTTATCTTAGATTTAAAAACCTATACATGTTTATAAAAAAAACTCTTAATCCTGGAACAACTAAAATCGACCCGAGCACAAACATCAAACCCCGAGCCAAACTACAATTGTAACGACCCCGAATTTTACATATATTTAAATTGATAATTAACTGAATTTTTAAAGACAATTTGTAAAATTAATTGTAAAGCGATGCGAGTTTCCCCGAATTAAAATAGATTTTGTATAAATCATTTAAATTTAAGAATATTGTACATATAGGTGAATATATATGTATAAATGGTATATGAGTAAATTAGGGATTTTAGTTAATATATATGTATATACATTTGATTTGAATTTAAATTGTAAATAAATTGTTTAAAATATAAATAACAATAAATAATTTTGAATTTATTATTAATGGGTTAATAAAACATATATAGTAATACATGAAATAAAATAACAAATACAAATTGTACAAAAGTAAACAAATGAGCAAGTGTGAAACCAAAATAAATAAAATATATTCAATTTATTATAAAGACAAGAATGCAAGCCACTAACATCATTTCAGCCGAAGTCAAGTATGGCTAAAAGCAAAAGAAGGGAGATGTGAAACATGAAGTACTCAAACAATTAATGCTGCTAGGCAACTCTAGTACACCATTTATCACCTCAGCACAAAAGCAAGATACCAGCCTCCAAAATGAGAAAAATCCCTGCGTATATTTGTACTGGGAGAAAATATCACTTGTACAACAAATTATAACACTTGTACAACACTCCATATCAGCTTAAACAAATAAGCCTAATACCCTGTAACTTGTTTCAAAAACATCAACCTCTCATGTTTGTTCGTCCATCCAAACTGGAAACCAAAATCTGAAGCAAACAATATCATTCAAAACTGAAACAAAGATTCAATAACAATTCAACTCAACACATACTTGGAGATCAAAAAAAAAAAAGAGAGTTCCAGTTAGCAACTTTCAAGCATCTTCCAGTTTTAAAGTTTTCAAAGCTATTTCAAAAATGTCCTCTGTTCAAAAGAAACTCAGGTGAGCAATCTCCTACCTGAATCTGTTGATTTTATGTTTGTGAGTAAATAAGATTTTTAAAGCTAATTAAAACTATGTTGTAAGAATATACTAATGTAAATTGTCCTACAGGTAAATCAAATATTACTTGGATAAATTTGAATGCTATTAAATACTAATTCAAGTTTATATATTGAATTATTACTGCAAATTGTGATTTTTAAAACTATAGTGAAGATTTTTAGTGAAGTAATTCAAGAGTAGTTTGTATTTGTGCAAAAATTGTATTTTTACCAGTTTCTAGAGATTTAATCAATAATAAATGTTGAAATTTGGAATGAAGCAAGTATAAACATCAGGGATTTCGTGAAAATTATCAGAAGATTTTTCTATTGTGTGAAGTTTAGATACGAGATCGTATTAGGGTTTTAGTTGGTGTTCATGTTCACGTCTGTGACGAGGCGAGTGCGTCTTCTTTACGCGATCGAGTATCAAGAGAATTTGGGAAATGGGAGATTGACTTGTGATCGTGGTGTGGCCGAAGGTTGTGGGTCCCCAGTGGACTGTGCGGCGATGACGAGGCGTGGAACTAAGGGGAGGCTGGTTTCAGTTTTCAATTGAACGCCTAAATTTTGATTCAAAATTTTTAGTGGTGAACTAGCTTTAGATTTCGGGATTGGGGGAAATTTGCGACTTGCTGATGATCTTGGGAGATCGCCAGAGCATAGCGTGCCGCCGTGCACGTGTACGGCGAGGAGATGGTGTCTGTTCGTTGATATTTGGCGACGAGGGTCATTTCTCGAGTTGAATTTATGTTTGCTTCAGGTTTTAGGTCATGTGCGTATATAAGCCTGATGGTTTGAATTTGTACTTTAGTTTAAACTTAACTTGCTGTAGAAAAAAAAAGAGAGGAGGAGAAGAAGAACACGAGAGAACGGGGAGAGGACTCGGGTTTCATTCGAGAAGAAGGGGGGTTGTCTCGAAGCAGTTAAGGTTGGTCTCGGGTCAATTGTTTTGTTACAGGTTTGCAAAACCTGTCTGTTTAAATTTAAACAGAATTTTGAAATCTGAAACCAAAAGTTTAACTGGATTAAATTTTAAAAGGTTAAAGTATAGAGTCAAATGAAACTTTTGAATCTTAATCTTTTAAAATAAATTTGGATATTTTTTTTTCAAGAATTTAAAAAAAAAATCAATGTTTTAAACCTAAGTTAACTAATGAATTCAAGTTTTCTTGAATTCAAATTTGTGATTCAAATCAGTTATTTTTTAATCTGAATGTTTTAAATTAAGTAGTTAGTTTAAAAGCTTTTTCTTATATAAGTAATAAATGTTATTTACATTTATTATTAAGGATTTTTGATTGAACTTTAAATTGGATCAACGTTTAAAAGAATGATCATTTTGAATCTTAAATTCAAAATGTAATTTAAATTCAAAGGTGTAATATTTAAAATACACTTAAAAGTTAATGAAATCATTAATAAAGAAATTAATTATCTTAGGGATAATTAAGGTAACAAAATGATTTAAATTAATAAGGTAATTAAATAATGATTTATTTAATTTATAAATAAATAATTTTGATTAAATTATAATTAGAAATGATTAATAATGAATTAAGCTAAGATAATTTCTCAAGAAAGCAATGTTATTAGTTAATGAAGATAATTAACTAGAAATTATTAAGTAATTAAATTAATGTGATTAATTTTGATAATTAATTAGATTTATTAATTAAGATAATCAATTGTAAACGGTTAATTATTTAATGAAAGCAATTAAGGGGTTTATTTATTATGTAACCGGTTTAAAGGTTAATTAATTAATATGATTTATTTATTAAGGTAATTAATTGGAGGATAATTAATTAATTAAAGGTTAGTCAATAGATGATTAAAGGTCAATTGATTAAAATGGTTTATCATTAATTAGTGATTAATTAACCAAGATTTATAGTTATTCATAGGTAATTAACCTGGTATAACTTAACTATAATCAGACAATTAACTGACCTTACTTATTGATGTTTGGATTCTATTGAATGTGAATTGTTTAATATCCTTGATTACGATGCTTTGTGATATACCTTGATTTATGTTATGATCTGTTTATCTGTGATATATATCTGTGATCTGTGAATGAACGATAAGCGTATAGTTTATATCGCTTATCAACTATATCCTGTATTTTGATCGGTGATGATTCATTGTGTTGCACTATTGTGTTAAAAACCCCTAGACTACACTTTTACACACACAAATATGGATTTCACGTGGAAATCAGTTAAGGCACAGATAATTTAAATTTGATGTTTTTGAAATTGAAATTTTAATTTCAATTGATTTTGAAATTGGAAATTTGGGTTTAAAGTGAAAAGCTTTCGAAATAGAATTTCAAAGGTAAAAGTTATTTTGAATAACTTAATCGAGTTTGAAAATTTAAATAATTTGATTTAAATTTGAATTCAAGTTTGAAATTGAATTCTATAATTCGAAACTAGGGATTTAAGATGCTGCACAAGTTATATGAATTTAAACCATTTTAAAAGTATAATTTTGGGAATTTGAATTTAACCCAAGGATTCCAACTCGTATGAATAAATCAGATTTTCTGAAATGAAACTGTTTGTTTCCTAATAATAAAAGCTTTCATATAAGAAATGGAATTCCAGTTTAATTAAAGAAATTTCAAGATTGAATCGAAGAAAAATGATTTTTCCAAGTTATGAATAAATTCTTTTTGAAAGATATGAATTAAATTTGTTTATTTTAACAGATTTAGAATGATGTTTGTTTAAACCATTCGAAATGAAATTGTTTTGAAAGCTATTAGTCAAATCTTTGATTTAAAGATTTAACGAATTAATTAAACTGGAATGGAAATTGATTTGGAAAATCTATGAATGAATCTTTTGTTTAAAAGATTAAAATGGTAATTTGTTTAACCATTTAAAATGAAAGTTTGGATTTAAGTTGTGACTTAATTGAAATCCCAATATCCATATATTTTTAAATATTGCGCTCACTATTTGGGTTAGCCGGGAGAGGACCTTTGTGTCACATAACCCATTCCGAATAAGTGATTCGACGTTATGGATAGCATTTGAAGACCGGTGTTGAAGACCGGATATTTTTCAAAAATGAAAGGACAACCTGTCGAATGTCTCTGCACCGAGTTGCTCCGGTATAGAGATTTATATCACTCTTTTGTGATGGGAAGTCCGGACGTGATTGAAAATTATCCGGATTTGCAAGGGCTTCGTGAGAAGTGCCTTCGGTTCTGTTCGAACCCGGAACAGACTTGTATGGTTACATGTCTGACATTACACTTTGAGATATAAAGCTGATTTCTTTCAAATACATTTCTGTTGGTGGCGGAGAATTTATTCTCTTAGCTTAACACCCTTCTCTGAGACGTACGAGCTCAGAGGTTATGTAGTTGAAATTTATCAGCGATATATCCCAATTTGGTAATGTGACATGCTGAGTGTTGCTGTGTGATGATCAGTGTTTGATCATTTGTGATATGATCATTTGTTTGATCATTTATCTTTGTGATCATAGGTTGATCATCTGTTGACCCAGAGCATGGCTTTGTGACAAAGCGTTGCTTTGTGGACGAGACTTCGTCAGAGCCTCACTACCCGGAAATGGTCGAAACAGGAATGTTGCGGCAAGGTTATGAGGGTCGCGCCCTTTAGGGTATGTCATTTCCTTCTGGAAAGGGGTGGTATTATGGTATGGAGCCCTGATACTTACTCATGTGGATACACTTTCTTTATGATGTGTGATGTTGGTTACCGAGGCCTCGGATAAAGGTCCCAAAGGACCGGGTGATGACATATTCGTGAGTTACCTGTTACAGGGGTAACCCGGCTTTGTTGGCAGAGAGCAGTTTGTCTCTCGGGACGTCCCGCCAGAGGCGATCCCATGCGGTGGAAGGAAGTTCCTTAGCCTGACCATTTGTTGGAAATCCATTTCTCCAATACGAACCTTGTACGGTTTTAGTTGTAGAACCTGCCATCTAATATGGTAGCTATAGTAGGCATAGTATAATGGTACCTATGCTGGCTAAGATTAATATTATACTTTTGAAATGTTTTTCTGCACTATGCACTAATGATAATATCAAGATGATTTTACGTAGTAAGCATCTTTGACTATCATAAGAAGAAATCTCCTCCAATTCTGCGTTTGCATTGTGTGTGTGGCAGGAGGTCTTATGGTAGTTTCATTTTCCAAAAGCATTGCGGATTTCAATGTTAAAAGCCTTTTGTGTTTGTTTAAAGATAAACTGTTTTTGTTGCTCACACCAGTCCCATGACTAATCCGGAGTTTATTGTTCCCTTCCTAAACTCTGGGTGCCCACTATTTTCCACACGGGCAGTCTAGAGTTGGGTTCTTTCAGATATTCAGGTTTAGTAGATTATCTGGAGCTAGTTCATTCATCGGAGTTGCTTATCTTGGAGTTGTGGATTCATTCTTGTCTGAAGATCATTTTGGAGTTATCACTTCTATTGATATTGTTCCGCTGCTGTTGTTATCTTTTCTTTTCCGCTGATATTTCTTGTATTATATCTCTGATGTATATAGATATTCATTGTATCATCATTGTATCTGGATATTGTATTAGATATTGTATATCTATATTCTTTTATTTCCGCTGTGTTGTTTACTTAATGTTGTTATAGCTCCGGCGAATCGGATTTGAACGGTCGAATCTGCGGCATTCTAGTACAATGTGAAGTACGGATGTTGATTTTCGAGCGGGCAAAACCCGATACGTTACATTTGGTATCAGAGCTAAGGTTGAACTTTAGCTCAGGAGTATAACACGTTATGTAGCTCATTAGAGATAGAGTGAAGTAAACTCTAGAATGAGTAATCCTCAGATATCTGTTCGAATGCCTCAGTAAATTCTCTTACTATCCATTGATAGTGAGTATGAGTGTAAGAAGAGGATGAGATAGGGGACAAGGGAATACCACTATAAATGGTCAATACTCTGTAACAACAAGGAAACAATCTTTTCTCTATCAATCTCTTTTGTTCAACATCTTTTCTCAATTCTTCGATAATTTCTGGTAGATCCAGAAAGGAAATTCGATATAAAATGGGACATAAACTCCGGATGGACCAAAATTGTTTGTTTGGATGTATTGGTTGTTATGGTTGATAGGTATACTTTAGTTTTAAACTAAAATTCTGAAACTGTATCCATATATCTATCTATTCTTTGGGTCCGGATATATTCTACGAATGGTTAGTTATTCCTTTCGAACTGACCGATGCCACTGCATACTTCGTAGATCTGGATAACCCGAGTATTTTGTTGATTGTTAAACAGATTTGTTCGTGTATCTGATTTTGATATTCTGATTTGGAAAGCCAAATGCAGAATCAATGTTCAGTTTGATTAAATGTAACATTCTTCATCTATCTTTGTGTCTTCCTTGTCAATTTCGAGGACGAAATTCTTTTAAGGGGGGAAGTCTGTAACGACCCCGAATTTTACATATATTTAAATTGATAATTAACTGAATTTTTAAAGACAATTTGTAAAATTAATTGTAAAGCGATGCGAGTTTCCCCGAATTAAAATAGATTTTGTATAAATCATTTAAATTTAAGAATATTGTACATATAGGTGAATATATATGTATAAATGGTATATGAGTAAATTAGGGATTTTAGTTAATATATATGTATATACATTTGATTTGAATTTAAATTGTAAATAAATTGTTTAAAATATAAATAACAATAAATAATTTTGAATTTATTATTAATGGGTTAATAAAACATATATAGTAATACATGAAATAAAATAACAAATACAAATTGTACAAAAGTAAACAAATGAGCAAGTGTGAAACCAAAATAAATAAAATATATTCAATTTATTATAAAGACAAGAATGCAAGCCACTAACATCATTTCAGCCGAAGTCAAGTATGGCTAAAAGCAAAAGAAGGGAGATGTGAAACATGAAGTACTCAAACAATTAATGCTGCTAGGCAACTCTAGTACACCATTTATCACCTCAGCACAAAAGCAAGATACCAGCCTCCAAAATGAGAAAAATCCCTGCGTATATTTGTACTGGGAGAAAATATCACTTGTACAACAAATTATAACACTTGTACAACACTCCATATCAGCTTAAACAAATAAGCCTAATACCCTGTAACTTGTTTCAAAAACATCAACCTCTCATGTTTGTTCGTCCATCCAAACTGGAAACCAAAATCTGAAGCAAACAATATCATTCAAAACTGAAACAAAGATTCAATAACAATTCAACTCAACACATACTTGGAGATCAAAAAAAAAAAGAGAGTTCCAGTTAGCAACTTTCAAGCATCTTCCAGTTTTAAAGTTTTCAAAGCTATTTCAAAAATGTCCTCTGTTCAAAAGAAACTCAGGTGAGCAATCTCCTACCTGAATCTGTTGATTTTATGTTTGTGAGTAAATAAGATTTTTAAAGCTAATTAAAACTATGTTGTAAGAATATACTAATGTAAATTGTCCTACAGGTAAATCAAATATTACTTGGATAAATTTGAATGCTATTAAATACTAATTCAAGTTTATATCTTGAATTATTACTGCAAATTGTGATTTTTAAAACTATAGTGAAGATTTTTAGTGAAGTAATTCAAGAGTAGTTTGTATTTGTGCAAAAATTGTATTTTTACCAGTTTCTAGAGATTTAATCAATAATAAATGTTGAAATTTGGAATGAAGCAAGTATAAACATCAGGGATTTCGTGAAAATTATCAGAAGATTTTTCTATTGTGTGAAGTTTAGATACGAGATCGTATTAGGGTTTTAGTTGGTGTTCGTGTTCACGTCTGTGACGAGGCGAGTGCGTCTTCTTTACGCGATCGAGTATCAAGAGAATTTGGGAAATGGGAGATTGACTTGTGATCGTGGTGTGGCCGAAGGTTGTGGGTCCCCAGTGGACTGTGCGGCGATGACGAGGCGTGGAACTGAGGGGAGGTTGGTTTCAGTTTTCAATTGAACGCCTAAATTTTGATTCAAAATTTTTAGTGGTGAACTAGCTTTAGATTTCGGGATTGGGGGAAATTTGCGACTTGCTGATGATCTTGGGAGATCGCCAGAGCATAGCGTGCCGCCGTGCACGTGTACGGCGAGGAGATGGTGTCTGTTCGTTGATATTTGGCGACGAGGGTCATTTCTCGAGTTGAATTTATGTTTGCTTCAGGTTTTAGGTCATGTGCGTATATAGGCCTGATGGTTTGAATTTGTACTTTAGTTTAAACTTAACTTGCTGTAGAAAAAAAAAGAGAGGAGGAGAAGAAGAACACGAGAGAACGGGGAGAGGACTCGGGTTTCATTCGAGAAGAAGGGGGGTTGTCTCGAAGCAGTTAAGGTTGGTCTCGGGTCAATTGTTTTGTTACAGGTTTGCAAAACCTGTCTGTTTAAATTTAAACAGAATTTTGAAATCTGAAACCAAAAGTTTAACTGGATTAAATTTTAAAAGGTTAAAGTATAGAGTCAAATGAAACTTTTGAATCTTAATCTTTTAAAATAAATTTGGATATTTTTTTTTCAAGAATTTAAAAAAAAAATCAATGTTTTAAACCTAAGTTAACTAATGAATTCAAGTTTTCTTGAATTCAAATTTGTGATTCAAATCAGTTATTTTTTAATCTGAATGTTTTAAATTAAGTAGTTAGTTTAAAAGCTTTTTCTTATATAAGTAATAAATGTTATTTACATTTATTATTAAGGATTTTTGATTGAACTTTAAATTGGATCAACGTTTAAAAGAATGATCATTTTGAATCTTAAATTCAAAATGTAATTTAAATTCAAAGGTGTAATATTTAAAATACACTTAAAAGTTAATGAAATCATTAATAAAGAAATTAATTATCTTAGGGATAATTAAGGTAACAAAATGATTTAAATTAATAAGGTAATTAAATAATGATTTATTTAATTTATAAATAAATAATTTTGATTAAATTATAATTAGAAATGATTAATAATGAATTAAGCTAAGATAATTTCTCAAGAAAGCAATGTTATTAGTTAATGAAGATAATTAACTAGAAATTATTAAGTAATTAAATTAATGTGATTAATTTTGATAATTAATTAGATTTATTAATTAAGATAATCAATTGTAAACGGTTAATTATTTAATGAAAGCAATTAAGGGGTTTATTTATTATGTAACCGGTTTAAAGGTTAATTAATTAATATGATTTATTTATTAAGGTAATTAATTGGAGGATAATTAATTAATTAAAGGTTAGTCAATAGATGATTAAAGGTCAATTGATTAAAATGGTTTATCATTAATTAGTGATTAATTAACCAAGATTTATAGTTATTCATAGGTAATTAACCTGGTATAACTTAACTATAATCAGACAATTAACTGACCTTACTTATTGATGTTTGGATTCTATTGAATGTGAATTGTTTAATATCCTTGATTACGATGCTTTGTGATATACCTTGATTTATGTTATGATCTGTTTATCTGTGATATATATCTGTGATCTGTGAATGAACGATAAGCGTATAGTTTATATCGCTTATCAACTATATCCTGTATTTTGATCGGTGATGATTCATTGTGTTGCACTATTGTGTTAAAAACCCCTAGACTACACTTTTACACACACAAATATGGATTTCACGTGGAAATCAGTTAAGGCACAGATAATTTAAATTTGATGTTTTTGAAATTGAAATTTTAATTTCAATTGATTTTGAAATTGGAAATTTGGGTTTAAAGTGAAAAGCTTTCGAAATAGAATTTCAAAGGTAAAAGTTATTTTGAATAACTTAATCGAGTTTGAAAATTTAAATAATTTGATTTAAATTTGAATTCAAGTTTGAAATTGAATTCTATAATTCGAAACTAGGGATTTAAGATGCTGCACAAGTTATATGAATTTAAACCATTTTAAAAGTATAATTTTGGGAATTTGAATTTAACCCAAGGATTCCAACTCGTATGAATAAATCAGATTTTCTAAAATGAAACTGTTTGTTTCCTAATAATAAAAGCTTTCATATAAGAAATGGAATTCCAGTTTAATTAAAGAAATTTCAAGATTGAATCGAAGAAAAATGATTTTTCCAAGTTATGAATAAATTCTTTTTGAAAGCTATGAATTAAATCTGTTTATTTTAACAGATTTAGAATGATGTTTGTTTAAACCATTCGAAATGAAATTGTTTTGAAAGCTATTAGTCAAATCTTTGATTTAAAGATTTAACGAATTAATTAAACTGGAATGGAAATTGATTTGGAAAATCTATGAATGAATCTTTTGTTTAAAAGATTAAAATGGTAATTTGTTTAACCATTTAAAATGAAAGTTTGGATTTAAGTTGTGACTTAATTGAAATCCCAATATCCATATATTTTTAAATATTGCGCTCACTATTTGGGTTAGCCGGGAGAGGACCTTTGTGTCACATAACCCATTCCGAATAAGTGATTCGACGTTATGGATAGCATTTGAAGACCGGTGTTGAAGACCGGATATTTTTCAAAAATGAAAGGACAACCTGTCGAATGTCTCTGCACCGAGTTGCTCCGGTATAGAGATTTATATCACTCTTTTGTGATGGGAAGTCCGGACGTGATTGAAAATTATCCGGATTTGCAAGGGCTTCGTAAGAAGTGCCTTCGGTTCTGTTCGAACCCGGAACAGACTTGTATGGTTACATGTCTGACATTACACTTTGAGATATAAAGCTGATTTCTTTCAAATACATTTCTATTGGTGGCGGAGAATTTATTCTCTTAGCTTAACACCCTTCTCTGAGACGTACGAGCTCAGAGGTTATGTAGTTGAAATTTATCAGCGATATATCCCAATTTGGTAATGTGACATGCTGAGTGTTGCTGTGTGATGATCAGTGTTTGATCATTTGTGATATGATCATTTGTTTGATCATTTATCTTTGTGATCATAGGTTGATCATCTGTTGACCCAGAGCATGGCTTTGTGACAAAGCGTTGCTTTGTGGACGAGACTTCGTCAGAGCCTCACTACCCGGAAATGGTCGAAACAGGAATGTTGCGGCAAGGTTATGAGGGTCGCGCCCTTTAGGGTATGTCATTTCCTTTTGGAAAGGGGTGGTATTATGGTATGGAGCCCTGATACTTACTCATGTGGATACACTTTCTTTATGATGTGTGATGTTGGTTACCGAGGCCTCGGATAAAGGTCCCAAAGGACCGGGTGATGACATATTCGTGAGTTACCTGTTACAGGGGTAACCCGGCTTTGTTGGCAGAGAGCAGTTTGTCTCTCGGGACGTCCCGCCAGAGGCGATCCCATGCGGCGGAAGGAAGTTCCTTAGCCTGACCATTTGTTGGAAATCCATTTCTCCAATACGAACCTTGTACGGTTTTAGTTGTAGAACCTGCCATCTAATATGGTAGCTATAGTAGGCATAGTATAATGGTACCTATGCTGGCTAAGATTAATATTATACTTTCGAAATGTTTTTCTGCACTATGCACTAATGATAATATCAAGATGATTTTACGTAGTAAGCATCTTTGACTATCATAAGAAGAAATCTCCTCCAATTCTGCGTTTGCATTGTGTGTGTGGCAGGAGGTCTTATGGTAGTTTCATTTTCCAAAAGCATTGCGGATTTCAATGTTAAAAGCCTTTTGTGTTTGTTTAAAGATAAACTGTTTTTGTTGCTCACACCAGTCCCATGACTGATCCGGAGTTTATTGTTCCCTTCCTAAATTCTGGGTGCCCACTATTTTCCACACGGGCAGTCTAGAGTTGGGTTCTTTCAGATATTCAGGTTTAGTAGATTATCTGGAGCTAGTTCATTCATCGGAGTTGCTTATCTTGGAGTTGTGGATTCATTCTTGTCTGAAGATCATTTTGGAGTTATCACTTCTATTGATATTGTTCCGCTGCTGTTGTTATCTTTTCTTTTCCGCTGATATTTCTTGTATCATATCTCTGATGTATATAGATATTCATTGTATCATCATTGTATCTGGATATTGTATTAGATATTGTATATCTATATTCTTTTATTTCCGCTGTGTTGTTTACTTAATGTTGTTATAGCTCCGGCGAATTGGATTTGAACGGTCGAATCTGTGGCATTCTAGTACAATGTGAAGTACGGATGTTGATTTTCGAGCGGGCAAAACCCGATACGTTACAACAATCTTCCCCGAGCTAGCTTCGAGTCACTCGTCTTTTCATCTGCTTCGAGTCGACCATCCCCTCGCACGAACCCAAACCCGAGTCGCCTCTTCTTTCCCAAACACGATCGTACCAGATATCCCAAGCGTGCACACGTGCACGTGCACTAACGTCGCCGGCCACCATAGATCGTCGCGACCATCGTTGATCATCCCGCGATCGCACGCGAGAACAACCAAGAACCCAGATCGTACAAATGTCACACGAGTCGAAATCGAGCCTCCTCGTTCAAAAACTGTAACGAACGTACTCGACAAAATCATCTCGCCGTCGACGATCAGAACGACTGGAACCACGACATTCATCCCAGAGCATCACCACATCGCCACGCTTCTGAATTCCCTCACGCGATCATCTCCGGTCCACCATGGCCATCGCGAGAGCCCCCTGTCAGCATCGTTCCAAACTGTCTTTAGAACCCTAGTTCGCCGTCCCTCGACCACCACAATCACCAGAAAATTATCCCACTATTTTTCCTATAACCGACCACACTTCGGCCACCTCCAACCCAAATCTCATCAGACGCTACCATGCCGATCGCCAGAAATCGGCGATAAACCCAATTCCAAACATCCCCTATTTCCTCCCGAATTACTATATTCAAAATTGTGATTTTAATACCCAAATTCATTATTTCACAATTCGATTTTGGTTACATAATCAAGAATATAAATTAGCTTGATCGATTTATAACTCACTTTTGATTTTCCTCTGTCATTTTCAAATTTTGATATCATTACTGCATTTGAATTCTTGAAATTATTTTTAAAATTTATAATACCTTATTATAGTCATTTCCCATTTACTAGTCCTAGCCTAAAATCAAGTGTATTAAGAGTAATGAATTTTTGTTTGGTGTGAACTTGAAACTGTGCATGTTACAGAACAGATTTTTATATATATACCTTCACAGGCATACAAACATTTCAAATATATATACATGCATCTATTCTATATACTAAGCAACACAATATACTAAAATCATTCATCACATGCATCCATAACAAAACATTTTAAAAACTGTTTTTAAGTTAAAATGTTTACTCACCAGATAATTGATGAACAGAGCTTAAATTTGAAAACTTCTTTTGAAAACTTTAAAACTGGAATACTTTAACCCCAAGAACCTTGCATGCTACTGAAGTTTGATTCCAGATTAAAGAATTTGCATTTGAACTTTAGATTTTGAATGCTGCTTCAAAACTCAGGTTGAAAGGAAATGACTCCAGGCAGGTTTTTGATTTCCAGGTTGAAGAAAACTTTGCAATCATGTTTGAAAATGAACTACTGGTTTTGCATTTGAGTTTGAGAAACGAATTTCAGGTTTAAATGACAGAGTTGCTCCTTGCTCAGGTTGATCTTTGAAATAGTTGTTTGGTTTAGTTGCTTGGATTTCTCACAGCTTGTTTTTCAGTTTGGTTTTCAGTTTATATTTTAGTTTAGGAAGAAGAAAATGTTTTTGACAGAAAAAGATTTGTACAGAGAACTTTGAACGGAAAAGAAAATAGAAGCCAGGTTTCTCTAATTACTTATTTATAAAATTTAATTGACAAAGAAAAAAAAAGAAATGCCACTTGTTATTAGATTGATTATCAAGCTTACACTTGTTATTACCATGTGTTAAGATGTTAACACATGTCCTAAGTAATTAAATAAATTTTTATTTAATTTAAATGTTAATATAAAACTTTTCATACTTACTTTATTAATTAATAACATTTATCTTAGTATATGTATATATAAACTATTTTTAGAGAAAATATTATAAAACCAATTACCCTTTGAAAAAGTATTTATATTTTTATTAATTATGTAATATGGATTTATATAAAGTCATGTTTTATTTATTTGTAAACTATTTTTAGTTCAAAAGATATTTAAAAAGAAAGCTTATTTTAAACCAATTTAGTTTAATTATTTTTATTTTTTTTTAAAGAAAACAAATTAAAACCTTTATTAAATCTTATCTTTTGAATTTACATTATAAATCCAATTTAAAGTCAATTTAAAACAACACATTCAAATTTGAAATAACAATCTTATTTAAAACCATATAATTATTTAAATTACAAACCCAAGCTTATCTATCTACAATATATACAATTATATATATATTATAAATAGAAATCATTTTATTAGTTTTTAAAAGATAAATTCACTCGGTAAATATTTATTCAATTAGATTATTAAACCAATTCAAATATTTATTATCAAAGATTACAAATCAATTTAATTATTTAAATAGATTATTAAATTGATATTGCCCCAAATTTCCGGGATATTACAAGGTGAGTGTTTTAACCCACTCACAACTACTAAATTATCTTATGTTAGTTAAATTGAATTTATGATGTGATTAGAAATTGATTGGTTGATGTTTGATATATTTAAATTGTCATCCTAACTAAATATGACTTTTATTGAATTTAATCGCTATTTAATTTAATATTGAATATTAATTGTCACTCAAATACTTGTTATTGATAATCAGTTAATTGTTGTTATTGATTGGTTGATTTGAATGATGACTGTGATGGATGTTTAATGGTTGATATTGGATGACTGGATGTTATATTTTTATATTGTTATAACACTGCAAGTTCCCTATGGGTTGAAATGATACACACCCGAACGATCATATAGATTAGGGAAAAATCGTTATGGGTTGAAATGATAGACCCGAGCGATTGTATGGATGTTAAATTTAAATTCGAGATTGCGGGTTGAAATGATATATACTCGTAGATTTTAAATTATTGCGAGTTGAAATGATATATACCCGCATCACTTGACCATAGGGTAGAAAATTATATACGGACACTGGATTGGTTAAATTAAATGATTTTATTCCTAAAAATTTCGAATCCAGTTAAATGATATTTTGAAATAAAATTTGATTTATATAAACTGAATTATTTTAGAAAATCCAAGTTTAAATGTTGAAATTGAAATTGGTTCAAATGAATTGTTTAAAGAATTTAAATTGAAATTTCAAAGTTGAATTTTGAAATATAAATGAAATTTATCGAAATTGAGTTATTGAAATGTTTGAATATTTAAACTTTGAAATCCACTAAATTTATAGTTCAAACATGGATTTGAAATCGATATAGATTTAAATGGTTTTATTGAGAATCTGAATTGATAGATAAAAATTGAGTTTGTTAATTTGGAAGCTTGATATGGTCCAGATATGTTGAAATGGAAGAAATAGTTTAATTTGATATTACTTTCAAATTCATTATTTTTATATAACTGTTAAAAATATATTATTTTAAATTCAGATTTATTTAAAATTTCAACCCATATTATATCAAACTATATCAAACCTATTTTTAAACTATTTTAAATTATTTAATCTATTTTAATCTATTCTAAACTATTCTAAATTATTCAATCTATTTTAATCTATTTTAAACTATTCTAAATTATTTAATCTATTTTAAACTATTCTAAATTATTTAATCTATTTTAAACTATTTTAAATCATTTACTATATTTAATCTATTTTAAACTATTTAAACCATTTAAACTATTTTAAAAGTATTTTAAATTATTTAAAACTATTTTAACTATTTTAAAACTATCTAAACTATTTCTTAAAAATAAACTGCGCAAGGCTGAATTGTTTGTATTTAAATCCTGGTTTAAAAGCGAATATGGTTAAATGATGTTATAACTTAAGTTGGGATTTGAAATGATATTTTCTAGTGAAATGACATATTTTGAGTAAATATGATGATTTTGAAATGAGGGTTTAACCTATTTGGAAATATGATTTCAAAAGTGAATATGCTTTCGAAAGTGATGGTTTTTGAAAATATGATATTTTGATATCAATATGAAATGGTTTTGGAAATGTAAAAGAACCATCCGGTGTGTAATATGTGTTTGGTTGTTAAAGAGATCGGGATCGAATATTGTCATACTCTCTGCCAATACCGAAAACCACTTTAACAACTGTGTACGTGGTGGAGATTCCAGAATGAAGTAGGATTGTTTGGCGAATGATTCTGTATGAGCTATTAACGTAGCCCTGACTCCCGCAAGTCAGCTTGATGTGACTAAAACAGGAGCCACGCCAGGCAGAGTGAGATCGCTCCTCCTATCGGGCACATTTCTTCGATACCATATTATGACTTTGTGATTGATTTGGTGGCCACCCCTCGATTTGATTATGGGAGTGTGTTCCAAGGTGGGCGGTAGTAGCTGCTATGCGTTACCACCAGTCCGGATCCACAAAACGGTAATATCCTACCCTGGGCATTGCCTCACGTGCCTTGTCACATGCCTTATCGCGCCTTCTACGAGTTTGTTTTGTACCATACCTATGGAGTGCCTTCTGGGTAAACCACCGGTTTGGTGGAGCTTACGGTACTGTATAGACTATGGGAATATATAAAATGTGTTAAGGGGGATATGGGTAACGCCTTAATGTTATTTTAATACTTTACTTTACTGCAGACACTATTATAATAGCGTATTGTACTATGTATGTAGATAGTTTAACGGATCCTTAGGAGATGTAATACCGAACATCTTTTAAGTTATTGCACTCATGTTAGACACTAGATAGGAGATGTCAAACCCCGTAAACATCTCTGACGCTGTTACACTCATATTTATTTACTGTTGATTTAACTTACATAAGATCTTTTAGTTCCGACTCGAGTGTATTGTCTTTTCAATTCGCTCGGGTCAGTCTGAGCTTATCCGTGTATTGAAGACCTTATTTCTGGAGGATGAAGACGAAGATTGTATACTATTATTATTTATTTTATTTTTTCCGCTACATCATGTTATTCCACTGCATTTATTTATTTATTTCTGCTGTATGTACTCTAATCTGTATTGTAAAGTGTAATCAAGTATTATTTGTAAACAGCTTCATGAACTGTTTATTTGATTATTATATTTTGTCATTCCGCTGTGAGATTCTGCGTTTTGTTTTATTTCTTTCTCTTCTTTTTCTTATTTACCCCATTACAGTCCTCCCTTTTGAATGGTTTGAGTTTGACATGTTTGGCCTATTGTCGATTTAAATCGTCCAAAAAGGTGGGTCGTTACAAAATGCGTGGCTAGCCAAGGAGGGGCTACATGGGCCCTCCAAAATTTCCAAAACCCCTTAGTAATTAATTGATTTAAATCAAATTTAAATATTTTATCGATGTCATATATCGATACGTGCATGCGAAACTTATATATTTATATTTATATATATATATATGCATTTCATTAAATACAAATGAAATTCAAACAACAAATTAAATAAAACATAATTAATATTTCATAACTACTAGTTAATTTAATTAATTTATAATGATTGTAAATAAATTAACGTGTGGTGTTTCAGAGGATTCATTATTACCGTTGTGCGACTCAAAGGTGTAAATTCAGTCAACATTTTTTTTGGCAAGGCCGACGGGGTTGAATCGTCCCCTATCATTTTTTTGATGCACCAAGGAAAAATTAAACAAAATACAGATCAAGAAAACCGAGAAATACAGTGCATCAATCACAAGAGAAAGAACACAAAACACAAAGAGGAAAACCAAAATAAAAAAAATAAAAAATGAAACATGAGGGATGAAGTTAAACAGTTGACATGATCTCAGGATCAAAGCTTAAATTCGACAACTGCAAACCTGCTCTAATTTCATGAATCAAAAAACAACTGAGTTGAGCATAAGTTTTGGCTTCATCAATACGAAAAATCCTCAAATTTTTTTCCTTCCAAATAATATGTATGAATTTCTTGAGAATAAAGGTAATAGTTCTAGCTTTATCCTCTTTACCAACAGTATTTCTGAAAATTTGCTCCCACATACCACCCTGAGGATCAACAACAATATTAATCACAAAGGCCATAATCTTTTTCCATATGCCATAAATCTCAGTACATTCAAAGGATATATGATCGAGTGTTTCAGGATTCAATCTGCAAAAGACACAATGACTATCCACACTCATGCCTCTACTAAAAAATTTGACCCTAGTATTCATAGCATTATTGATGACTTTCCACAGAGTTAGATTTTCAGCTGCTGAGTTATCCTTTCTCCATATTCTTTTATACCATTTGCATGTGTGTATCTCATCAGTTTTGGTTAGGGTTTTGTATAAGGCAGTAATGCTAAAATTCATACTATTCTCACACCAACTAATATGATCTTCATTGCCTTCAAAAAATTTGCTACTACGAATTTGATCCCATATTCTATTTATTCTCATGTTTGATTTGGTCGGTAGCAAGAAATTCCTACCATGAATCACAGAAGAAACTTTTGCATTTTTGCCCACACCAGATTGTTCAATCTCATTATGGTTAAGCTGATTCTTGAGAAGGAGCCCACGCTGAAGCCAAGGGTCTTCCCAGAATCTTGCTTGAGAAGAGGTAGTTATATCATACTTAATGAGAGGAATAACAGTTTCTCAAAGTTTAAAAATACTTCTCCATGTCCAGCTCGAGTTTTGAGGAGTTGACATGGACCACAAGTAGTTGCCATGTAAAACATGAGTCTTCGACCATTGTACCCATAAGCTTTCAGAGTTATTCAGTAAGCTATCAATATGTTTGATAATGGCAGCTTTATTCCAAAGTAAAATGCTATGAATGCTTAACCCTCCCTTGTTGATGGGATTCGCAATATGCTTGAAGGAAGTAGGAGATATGCCATGAGTTGAACCAATCCACAAAATTTTCATGAAAGCAGTCTTAATCATTCTGATAAGTTTGAGGGGAAGAATGAAAGTTCTGGCCCAATATACTTGCATGGAGGATATGACAGCTTTTATGAGAGTGATTCTACCCGCTTGACTTAATTTCCTGCTAGTCCAACAATCAAGTTTGGCTATGATTCTTTCATATTAGGGTAAGCACTGAAGAATGGTGATCCTAGAAGTAGTGAGAGGAAGACCCAGATAGGTGATGGTACCATGGTTTGGTTTAAGGCTAGTAGCAATATGAATTGAGTTTTCTTGCTCATTACTAAGACCAGCCAACAAAATATCAAATATTTAATATCAAACAAATGGAATATTAACAGTATGAATTCAGTCAACATTTAATATCAAACAAATGGAATATTAACATTCACGCAACAACTTTGCTGGTAGTGTGACATTTTGGTTGAATTTATCGCTTATGTATATTTTTGGTAAAAATTCCATTTCAATATTATAAGCGGTACATAGTAGCAAAGATTATTTACACAAATCCTCTATTTCAAAACTACATCACTTTTGGACTTATGGAATCTGGTTTTAGTCAAAATTCCAATATCGTCCATATTAAACTTGGTTAGTCCAAAAACAAAATCCTTGGTTCGATAAAAATAAAAATAATTAACCATACTGCTCTAGCCAGAGACTTTAACATTGACTTGACTTCAATTGACCGTGGTACTAATCCCTTATAACAATGGAGATGAATTCTCTATTGAATGGTGTTTCACTTCCTATGCTTCAACTTAGATCCAACTACGGTTGCTCGATGGATTGTCATACAACGATTTCACTATAATTAAAGTGCAATGTCCACATTGAAGTTCCGCGGTACTCTTAAGTCGAGGGAACTATGTAACATCATTACTTCAAGATTCTCTATTTGACCTTAGTTATATTAAATAACCAAAAACTCCCGAGTGGGTTATTTTATAGTTATCCAATAACTACGTAACATCTTGATGTCCCAATGCCATGGGTAATACACCGCCCAACTTTTGGAAAGCGCTACATAGTCTAGTCTCAAAGGATGAATCGATATTCCATCTCGGAACATCTTAACTAGGAATATTTAGAACAGTATATTTTTTTAATATGATAAATTTCTCATGATTACAACACATTGCAATTACTATCACATAACATATCATTTAAAGATTTTCTATTAATACACTTTAAATTAATTACTTAATTAATTATATCACAAAATAACAAAGTATATTATAGAAATCAAATGCCTATATTACAAACAAGATTTGTTATCAAGTTAGATATATGTAGCAGATTGCATGATTGCCCTTAAGACATACCCCCAACTCTATCAATCTTCCACTTGCACTTGGGGCCAATTATGGAATCTTATCCCAACACCTTCAATTAGGTTTTATAAAAAGCTAATCCAACCAGTCCATTAGAGAATGGGTATTCTATTTTGTTTTAATTATCCACTTTGTCAATTAACTTTCTTCAATACTAATAAATCACATGAAAACCTATGGCGTATGTTTTTCAACAAGTGAGCTTTAGGTTCTTTTATGAACTATATCTAAACATCATTATCATGTAACAATTTAATGGGATTCTCAACATTTGGAATTGCTCCTAGCTCTAAATTTATGCATTTATTTTTGCTTCTTTTATTATAGTGCTACTCAAGACGATGTACTTAGCCTTCTATTAAATCAGTCACTACTTATAATTTGGAACATTCCCAACTTAAAGTTCTTAACTCAAGATTAAACATGAATTTGGTATTGGTATATTATACTCAATATCACTTATGAAGTTAGAGTCTGAATAATACTTCATAAGGGGTCATTGTTTTTATAATCTATTCTCTAGTATTTCATAAATGCTTGAGAAGCTCTAAATTATCATTCAGTGGTCTTAGTTTAGAGTTGATACTTGCTTTATGTGTTGTGATATTATAGACAGTACAGTATGTATAACAATTTCTACCACCAATGCATAAGGAATCCATCTTACATGCTCCATATTAAATAATTTAGTATAATGTTTATGTATATTGTTTTGGGATATTCCCAACATCCTTTTATGTTGATTATATAAGATGTCTTTTCAAATCCTATACCGAGAAGTAAATAAAAAAATTAAAATGATTTTAACATGGTTATATCATTAACAATCATAAGTTTGTCATTTACCTTTTGTTTTAGAAATATTTTAATACATGTTGACTAATAATTTGCCAACTTAAATTAAGCTAACGCGTTTGTGGAAGCAAAGGTTATTTGCTAATCATTAGGCTTTAAAATGTAAAATAAGGAGCTGTGTAACATCAACAGTTCAAGATTCTTTGTTTGACCTTAGTTATATTAATTAACAGAAAATTCCCGAGTGGGTCATTCTATAGTTATCCATAAATTACATAACATCTTGATGCCCCAATAGCCGTGGGTAATACACCGCCCAACTTTTGGAAAGCGCTACATAGTCTAGTCTCAAAGGATGAATCGATATTCTATCTCGGAACATCTTAATTAGGAATATTTAAAATAGTATATTTTCTAATATAGTAAATTTCTCATGATTACAACACATTGTAATTACTATCACATAACATATCATTTAAGGATTTTCTATTAATACACCTTAAATTAATTACTTAATTAGTTATGTCACAAAATAAAAAAGTATATTATAGAAATCAAATGCCTATATTACAAACAAGATTTGTTATCAAGTTATATATATGTAGCAGATTGCATGATTGCCCCTAAGGCATAACCCTAATTCTATCAATCTTCCACTTGCAGTTGGGGCCAATTATGGAATCTTATCCCAACACCTTCGATTAGGTTTTCTCAAAAGCTAATCCAACCAGTCCATTAGTGAATGGGTATTCTATTTTGTTTTAATTATCCACTTTATCTATTAACTTTCTTCAATACTGATAAATCATATGGAAACCTATGGCGTATTTTTTTCAACCAGTGAGCTTTAGGTTCTTTTACGAACTATGTCAAAACATCGTTATCATGTAACAATGTAATGTGATTCCCAACATTTGGAATTGCTCCTAGCTCTGAATTTATGCATTTATCTTTACTTCTTTTATTGCAGTGTTATTCAAGGCGATGTACTTCGTCTTCTATTAAATCGGTCGCTACTTATAATTTGGAACATTCCCCACTTAAAGTTCTTAACTCAAGATTAAACATGAATTTGGTTGATATATTATACTCAATATCACTTATGAAGTTAGAGTCATAATACTTCATAAGGATTTCATTGTTTTTATAAACAATTCTCTGGTATTTCGAAAATGCTTGAGAAGCTCTAAATTATCATTCAGTGATCTCAGTTCAGAGTTGATACTTGCTTTATGTATGGAAAACATAAGCAAAATGTGATATTGTAGACAATACAGTATGTACAACAATTCCTATTGCCAATGCTAAGGAATCCATCTTATATGTTCCGTATTAAATAATTTAGTATAATGTCTATGTATATTGTTTTGGGATATTCCCAACATCCTTTTATGTTGATTGTAAAAATGTCTTTTCAAATCCTATACTGAGAATTAGTTAATGAAATTAAAATGATTTTAACATGGTTATATCGTTAACAATCATAAGTTTGTCGTTTACTTTTTGTTTTAGAAATATTTTAATACATGTTGACTAAGAATTAGGCAACCTTGAAATTAGACTAATGCGTTTGTGGAAGCAAAGGTTACTTGCTAATCATTAGGCTTTGAAATGTTAAATGAGGAGACAAGCGAGCAAATTAAAATGACAAAAGGATGTAGATTGGTTCGGCCAAGCTTCCCTGCATCCACTATGAAGATCTCTTACTATGTTTCTCTCTTACAATTACAGGAAATTACAATAGAATAATAAGAAATTATACATTTAAGACTGAAAATGCTAATCTTAGAAGCATGGGGATGGTTCTTCTAAGTAAACGAAAATCAACTAGTATTCTTCAACTCCTTTAATGCTGCATCATGTATGGCATAAGGTACTTATAGCAGCTGAAATGGATGAAGGATGGCTAAAATTGAACTGTAAAACAGCCAGGAAGCGATCTTGGTCGTTGGTTTGGATGCTTTGATGGATGTAAGATAGGTGACATATGTGGTTAAGAAGCAAGCCAGTTGTAATCCTATATATGTCGCATGCCTTGCATTTAATGCACATTTAATGTGGCGGTGTTCTATAGGAGTGGGTCGGGATGCTATTGGAGACACACCATACTAGTAGGTGTACTAACTCATACTAGGCTATACTTCTCGGCATCTAGCATACTTCTCTAGGCAGTGAGGATGGAGAGAAGTTTTTTGTAAAGTGACAGTCGGTTACTTGTTGTCGAACCTTTTAAGGACAGTAAAAAATGCTAAGGTTGGAGTGTTAAGGAACGGGACAAAACATAATGATGAGACAGGTTGCTTTGCCGAGCCACGTCATATGAGATGGCTATGCTGACGCATATTGGGTCGTGCAAGGAATAAGAGTCCAGGCCAGCCTACCTGTGCCTTATTGGATTTGTTGAGATGGAGCCAGACTGAATATTGCTAAGGACCAAGTAGCAAGAGATATGTCGAGCCTACTATTATATGACAAGATAGACTGCTTGGGACCGGCCGAAGGAGGACTGTTATTTAGCTAGGCCAAAGATGGGTTGCACATAAGCCTAGCTTGTATGATGAGTTGGTTATGGAAGCCTCCTTGAGTTGGGCTAGCCAATCATAGACTAGGAGTGATGCTGATTAGATGGGATGGCTTGGGTCTTGGTTAAGTGCTAGGTTAGCATTTACTTGGTCGAGATTTGAAGTGCTAGGATGGCACAAATTCAGGCTGGGCCGTATTGAGCAAATCTGCTTGTTATACTAGTAAGAAATATAAAGAATATTTTGCCCCCCAAGTCCGTTTCTATGAGCAGGGCAGGCTTGTCAAATCACAAAGATCCTACCGTTTGATCCTTTTGCTATGCATTTAATGCATGCCACATGTGGCGCTTGGTCATTGGCTGAGACATCTCACTTTTCCAAACATGGCTGAGGCATTTGCTTTTCTAACATGTGAAAGAACATCTGCATTAATTGATGATACCCAGCTCGTTGAGATCGAATTGCATTTCGAATCTAATGGGTGTGACCGATGGGGTAGGTATTACAAATACCATTCTTCTTTTCCCCCCATTCTTTATTGAAGCTATTGAACTTTCAGCTGTTAAAAAAACTTCAAACAACCCTCAAAAGCCTCGACTTCTTAACCCTTTTTCGAGAAACAGTAAACTCTCATCCTCCTTCCTCTTCTTTTAGGAAATGCATGGCCACTGAAAAAAGCTCAAGCTTTCTGAAAGTTTTCTCTCTTCGTTAATTTTTTTTGCTGTGTTTTGTAATGCATGAGTTATATGTTGCTTCTTTGTATTGGTTTAGTTAGAATCTGCATTGTTCTGGCCATCTTCGGACATCGATCAACCATCACTGTCATATCTGGGTCGGTCGGTCGATGTGACCTTTGGTGGGCTTATAATGTTTTTACAATAATACTGGTGATAATATTGATAATGAGTCATGGACTATGACCAATCTTTGAGCCATGGGCTTTGAGAAAAAAAATAGAGAAATAGCCCTTATGTCCTGTTACTTAGCTTAGGAGAGCCGGCCTTTATAGGGAGCCTGACCCAGGCACGCAATGAAGACGGTTGTCTAGCTTCCATCCTGAGTTATTCCCCCGGGGTCTTGCCAAGAAAAAATGTCGAGAATTGTCTAACTTAAGGTTTCAAATGGGACCTCTGGATCATCATCTGTAGGTATTTCTAGTCTCAAAGCCTCTGAGCTAGTGGATGGGAGAATTGACTTGGCTAAGAGCCTGGCCACTCGTGGCTGCAATGTCAGGATGGTTAAATATCTCACGGCAGTCGATCATCCTAGCAACCCTCCCCCGTGCTACGTTTCATTTTTTGGGCTATTTCAAGGTGGGTGTAATGTTGCCCCTCCATCGCTTCATCGTCTCTATTCTCAATGCTTTAGGGCCCATCCTTGGTCAACTCACTCCCAATATCTATTGATTCTTCTATGGGCTATATATTTCTTGCTTCGAGCTAAACCTTCCTGGGCCAACAACTCCTTTGGTCAATATGGTATTCCGGCTATAGAAGGAGGCCCAGTACCCAATCGACACCAACTTTCACCTCCAGGATAACAAAGGCATGTTATATTCATGAGTATCCTAAGAAAATATAGCCCAGGCTAGATGGGGAGGTACTTCTTCATTCCTCATGGGGTCAACACCGAGCTAAGGAACATCGAGTTCCAGACCCTAGTAAGTCTTCACTTCTCTTCTTACTTCACCTTTTTTACTCTCTTCTTTGCTTAACACATCCATTTACATGAGCTTTTTCTGAGTCTGCCGGCATTGGCTATGAGGTGCTGAGTTAATATGTTGATCGGTTGAAGGGAGCCAGGAGTCAAATCTAGGACTTAAAGGTCTTAGTAACTGATGACAACCTTCGTTGGATTGAGCTGATAAAGGGAAACCAAGACAATGGTTTCAGATTGGGTCAGCCCAAGAAAGAAATTGGCAGCAAAAGTGGCCAAGGTGAAGCGGGACTACCCTTAGGTCAAGTTCCTGGTTGATATGACCTGGTCGATCACTAAGGCGGACAGATATTACAACGGTGACGTTACGAGTGAGGAACCTAAGGAGTAGCAATAAGTAGATGTAGATAACTGAGTGACATAGTTTCGTTGCCTAAGTAGGAAAAGATCGACCCACAATTTCTTATTGATGTCCCAGTCCCTCCTCATGGGATTCCACACGTCTCGTGGGACTTTAGGAAGAGCTCCAAGGAAAGCAGTATATGGGAGGTTCAAGTAGCTGAAAGCGATATTGTAGAAAATACAACATGTATGATAATTCCTATTGTTAATACATAAGGAATCCATCTTAAATGCTCCATATTAAATATTTTAATAAGGTGTCTTCATTTGGGACATTCCCAACATCCTCTATAATTAGTATAACGATATGCCTTTCTTACACCCAAAGATGACACTTTATACATCCTTGGTATTCATGTGTCGATCGTCTAAGTGTCTGAAAGACAGGTTTTGGGGTAAAAGGAAATAAAAGGTAGGGAAAATAAACAAAGATTTTTCTCACAACGACAGAGTTACATAAACATCATCACAGAATAGTACATATAGTTACTCCAAAATGTTACATCCAAGTTACAACATGTACTATTCCAAATCAACGATGGCTATACTAACCAACCCACACTACTAATACATAATGTGCAACACAACGGAAACAAACATAACTACTAGATACAATGAAAGCTTCTACTCCATATTGCTTCCCCAAAATGCTCCATCGAAACCTGAATACTTGGCTACTCATAAAAATTTGAGTACCCAAGAGTTTAAGGGAAAGAAATAAAACTCCAGGTCAGACATGGGTCTGGTGTGAGTAAAGCACAAATTTTAATTTTATAAAAATCTTTCAAACCGAAGGTATCTCGTAAGACCACGCTGCACATAAACACGGACGGGTTTTTACCTTACGATAACCAAAACATTTCTATATAAAATCCTCTGATATTATCATAATGTCTAGGTTTAAAATAAATATGGAATCATAGCCGAAATTGTTGCATTAATTAAATTCCAGCATAATAGGTATACAACTAAGTTCGTAAAGGCACTTATTGGAAAATAGACTCCATCAATGATAAGGCACAGGGGTACCACCTGCCATAGTGCAGCTCTAGATAAAATGCATCGAGAACCACACATGGACTCCTTGCCAACACAAGACCGACCTACCCCTTATTGGATAGTACTGAATATGATCATACCTAATTTGTGATCAACAACCATGATGGATCTGAAGCATAATATAAAGGAATGATATCAACTCTAGAAAGGGATGATCATACCCTAATGGGTGTGACCCACTTAGCCCTGCTACATATCCCCTGATTTTATTCATTTCCAGTTGTGGCGCTTGAGGTTACGCTTTACCTTTCCTCCTAGCAGACTACCTTGGAATTCTAGCATTGCCCTCAAGGCAACCATGATAGCATTCATCCATACAAATTGTTCCGAGATCGAACGAACATTCAAAAATTACTATCTATAATTTTGGAATCACCCTCGGGAAGAATAGTGCAGCTCCATAGCATACTTCATAACGATCCATCGCGAACGTTATTAGTTTGGAGTGGTTCGGATAAATTATACTTATCCTAAACCGGTGTCTCCAAACTAAGCGATAATTCTCGGCTAACTCAATTCCAGTTCTTTTGGAATAATGTAACTAGTATTCGAGTCCTGACCGATGAACTCTAATATACACAACATACTTCCTGAGTTAAAACAAGTTAAGTTATAAATAGCGAACAACCCGCTAATTAGGGTAATTATACAGAGTTCGCATATGGATAACCATATACTTAATTTAAACATGACATATTGATAGGAATTAGCCCTCCCATATCTATCACATTTCCGTTATTTCTACCTTACTCTTTCCCTTGCCTAGAAATAAATTCAAGATCTCACAGATAGAGGATCAGCCTACACATCGGCTTTTAGTGCTAATGATGGAATGACTTACTTCCCATAAAATTTGTTACCATATTAGTATTGGTTTCATATTTATTTGAGGTTATTTAAGGGTAATCGATAAAGAAATCCATTGATTTAAAACACCTTTACAAAAGAAAAGAGTTTTAAACAAAACTAACATTTAGAAATAAAGCGATTTTTAAAATTTTAAAACCTTTATTCAATAATTAAATAACATTTAACTCCTTATTAATTAATAATTAAACCTGTAATTATTAATTAAACGATAATTTACTTTAAAATAAATGATTAAGTAATAATTATCCTTTAAATAATAATTAAATAATAGTTAATCACTTGATAAATAATTGAACCATAATTAACCTTTAATTAACAATTAAATAATAAATTAAACCTTTATTAAATAATAAATTTAAAACTTAATACAGTCTTAATTAAATCTTGATTTAATTTAACCTAATTAGGAATTAATTAATAATTAATCACTTTTATACCTAACTAATAATTAATCTTTAATGAATAAGTTAAATAATAATTAATTCTTAATTAATTAATTAATTAATTAAAATACCAATTAATCTTTTATTAGTTAACTAATTATAATTAGCTTACTTGATTAACACTTATATAATTACCTTAATTAATTAATTAATTAATAATCAATAATTAAATAAATAAATAAATAAATAATTTTTAAAACATAAATTATGCTTGAAAACATTTTCCAAAACAATTCCTAAGTGAAAACGCATTTAAATTTTGAAAAGAGTTCGTTTTCACGAACTACACTTATAGCGACTATCGCTATACGACCCGTAATTTCCAAAATTGAATTTTCTGTTTACTAAGCCTTTAAAACTTTAACTCTTGGAAACTTAACCACTTTGTAAAACATAAAGGCATGTTCTTGAACTAAACAAGTTTTAAACTTGAAAACATTGTAAAAAAATGTAAAACCAAAGATCAAAAGCTTTTACACAAGGGATTACATGTTGCTTAAACGAACAAAGTTGCTAACTTTCTTAGCATACATCATGTATTCAAGACCATAACATTCATATTCACATCACAACCACTAATATAAGCTTAGATTTCAACTTTCTAACTAATATAAACATTAGACTTCATTTCAAGTCTAATTTCAAATCATGACACATATGCACATATAAATCATACCCAAACATCACTATAATCCAAGCACTTATACATTCATACAAACCAACAATTATTTTCACCCAAACACACATCATATTTACAACAAGTTAAGCAATGATATATGTTTTAAAATCTTAGTGAAAAGGTGAGAACTTTACTCATCGAAAGCCAACGAAATAAACCAACTTGTGCTATAACTTGAATATAACTTAGAACTTCACTTCTAGATTGGAAAAGTAATATTTTGGAGGGCCTAAATGAGAATATGATTCGACTATGGAGCTTATGGTGTATGGTCAAGGAGGTTTAGGGTGGGTGTGGACTTGCTTTGTGGAGGAGAGGTGTTGAAACGAGGAAAGAAAGCTTTAAACAAGAATATAGAAGATTAAAAGCGGATGAACTAAATTTTTTAAGCTTTTATAAATATTTAGGAGGCCATTAAAGTGTATATGAAAGCTCGAAAGAGAATTTATAAAGTAGAAATGAAATTAGAAAATAAGGAAAATGGTACTAAATGGGTTTATATACTAGTGCAAAAGTTAAATTACTAAAATAGCCTAAAGGTACATACCCTCCACTAGATTTTTGGCACATCATTTTCTTGTCCCCTTCCCTTCATTTCGAAGCCAACATACATTTATTTACTATGGTACTTATGTTTTTAAAGACATGACATGTTATGACAATTTTCTTTTTTTACCTTTTAAACTTATTTATTTTTCATAAAATGTCATTTCGTATTTTAATAAATTAAAGTATAAATATATATATATTGTATATTTTAAAATGTATTCTAACTTGTATATAAATGGGTATATATGCTACACTTAATTGATGAAATCCGGTAGCTAGATCCATTTGGGAGAATACCGTAGCTCCATGAAGTTGATCAAAAAGGTAATCGATATGGGGTAAGGGATACTTGTTCCTAATGGTCAACTTATTCAACTCCCTGTAGTCCACGCACAATCTTAAAGACCCATCAGACTTAGCTGCAAAAACTACAGCTGATCCCTAACTCGAATTACTGGATTTAATCAATCCTCTTCTCAACAAATCCTGGGTTTGATCTACCAACTGCTCTCTCTCCCTCGGGGCCATCCTCGGCTTAAGTTGAACTACAAGCCTTGCACCAGGGACTAAATCAATACGGAACTCAATCTCACGGTGCGGGGGTAAACTTTTAACTTCCTCAAATACATCGGGAAATTTCTTAACAACTTCAATATACACTAAACTCTCCCGGGCTGCTTCAAGGGCATACAAGAAACTACATATATGAATACCGGGTTCCTTACATGATACTTTAGCTTTCCTTCCTATATCAGTCATTAAGGATACAGTTCTCTTATTACATTTTAAGATAACCTTATATTTTGATAACCAATCCATACCAAGAATAATGTCAAATCCTTTAAAGTCCAAGACATATGGGTCACAAAAGAAGTGATAAGAAATGTAGGAAATTGGCACATTCTTAAAAATTGTAACAACTCTGGTTTTGGAGATTACCTGTAAATATTAAATTATAACGGTAGTTATGATTTAATATTGTGAATTAAAATAAAATTGAAGATTTTAAATTGTTTATTTGGAATAAACAATGAATTATGGGGAATAAAATGTGAAAATAAAGTTTAGAAATTTTATTTTGTGTGTTTAGGTTAATAATGAATGGAAAATGGTTTTTATTTAGAGAAAATGCAATAATTTTTTTACTTAATGCCAATTACTTCTTTTACTAATTTTTAAAGGAAGCATTTGATTTTTAATAGTTGTCTATTTAAATAAAAGGTGAAATTTGGTTTAAAATTTGTTTTGATTATAAAATTGAGTTTGAAATGATTTGTTATATTTTTCTATGCAAGAAAATAATTTTTGTAGAATTTTAGAAGTTAAAAATAAGGATTTTTACATTCATTTGTGTAAATTGTGTATTTTTGTAAAATAAGGGTTAATTTTAATAAAAATGTTTTCAAAACTAAAATTTACTTTTTAAATGATGAAAAATATTATTTTTTTGTAAAAATTTGAAGAAAATGTATTGTTTTCATTATAACATTGTGTATATGTGCATATTTGATTTAAGTGTGTGATTTAATTAACATAGCCTAATTTATTTTTCTCTAATTTGGGTCCAAAGCCCATTAGCTAACTAAACCCAGAAATAAGAAAAGAGAAATAGCTTTCTCCTGTACGTACACTCCTTGCTCTTCTTCCTCAATTAGCAGAAAATAAGAAACCTTACCATTTTTCAAACCTAAGCTTTTAATCCTTAAATTTTCTTCAACAAGTTGTGATTTTTTATCAATCTAGAGTGAAATTTCCAATCCAAAACCTAAGTATTTCATCAAATCTAAATTTTTGATAAGTGATTGTCTGTTAATTGGATTTTCTTCTTTGCATGCATTTGTTTCTTCCTCTTACAGGTTCTTGAAGGCTAATTCCTCCTCAAAGCTTCCAAATTTTTGCTTAAATCTGAGTTTTACACAACTACAACAAGGTGATTTGAAATACTCACATAATCTAGCTGAGCCAAGCTCAAAAATTGCAAAAACAGTGAATAGTTTAGTCTCTATATGAATTTCTGTAGTTGATTTATCTCAGTTTGAAATATGTTTAATATTGCTTCTTTGAATGCTTGTATCTTTTGATTCCGGCAACGAAATGCTGTCGGATTTTCTTCTATTGATATTTCATGTGTTGTAGTATAAGTGTGCAAAATTTCATAGCAAAACTCTTTCGTTTGATACCTAAAAACTTTGCTGCAAAATCGATACAAACCCAGAATTTTGTTTGTACATTGTTTTCTGAGTTGCTGCAAACATGACCTGAGTCTATGTTTGAGACAGCACATCTCTTTCATTTCTTGCTGGAATTCATCAATTCTTTTTTTGTTTGAATGATGAAGTTTCTTTGTATGTGCATACCGATTTTCAGCTCAATATGAGGTGGTTTGGTCCTCTGTTTCGGACCTGTAATTTGAACCCAAGATGGTATTCAAGCCTGGACACATTTTTGGTTTTTTGAACTGTTGCAAACATGACCTGAGTCCATATTTGAGACACCGTAACTTTTTCATATCCACTCGGAATTCATCGATTCTTTTTTTGTTTGAAAGATGAAGTTTTCTAGTATGTGCACACTAATTTTTAGCTCAAAATGAGGTAGTTTGGTCCTCTGTTTCAGGATTGTAAATTGAACCCAAGATGGTTTTCAGGTCTGGGCACATTTTTGTTTTTTTTTGAACTGTTGAAAACATGGCCTGAGTCCATGTTTGAGACAACGTAACTTTTTCATTTTCAGTCGTAACTTATTGATTCTTTTTTTATTTGAAAGCTGAAGTTTTCTAACATGTGCACACAAATTTTCAGTTCAATTTGAGGTCATTTGGCCGCCTGTTCCATGTCTGTAATTTGAACCTGAGAGGGTTTTAGACCTGGGCAGAATTAAACATGGCCTGAGTCCATGTTTGAGATTTCATATCTTTAGCATTTCATATCGGAATTCAGTGAATCCTTTTCCAGTTCATAGATAAATTGTTCTACTTTGCGTGCATCAAATTTTAGACCATTCCGAGGTCACTAAGCCTTCAAATTATGTCCGAAATTTGAACCCGGAGAAGATTTCAGACCTGAGTATTGTTTTTGGCGTGTGCATTTTTGTGTTCTGTCTTATTTTCTAATCTGTTTTCCGACTTCTGCGTCTTGTTTTTGTGATATTTCTGAACTGCTTTGAAGGCCATAAAGCTTATCATAGGTGAGCCAGAATTTTGAATTTGTGATTCAAAACGAATCGATTTTTTTAGATGTTTTCGAATGTCAGTTTTGGTGTTTTTCGATGATTTTTATTTGATTTCGAGCACGGATTTTTCCAAACAATTTTTAAATAATTTTTAAAATAAATTGGTATTTAAAATAATTATTAAATAATATTTTTAAATTATTTTAAGCTATAAAATCTATTTATTCTCTATAATAAGGGAATTTTCAAATATTGTTTTCAAAATTGATTTCAGAAAATGGTTTTAAAAGCTTGTTTTCTCAAATAAATTATTTTATATATACAAAATACACGTTTTTGCACTATTCGAGCGAATGAGAAGGAGAATTAAATGATTTGGTAAAACACGTGGTATGGGACACATGCGTTTATCTTATCGGTTAATTCCTGACTTGTCCGTTTGACCGTTTTGACCTTCGAGTCGTGTTTACCGATGAGATGAGGTAAATATTTTACTGCTTTTGAGTGTGACATTCACTAGCATTTAGTAAACCATTTAGTGCGAACGTGTGGTATGGGACGTAGTACATTAACACTTTTTGGGTTCCTATTTGAGAGTTTGTGACACATTTGTCGTTGCGGCGTATTGCCGGTACTGGACCTTCAAGTCATTACCATTGCGGCGTTTGCCATTGTGGCGTATTTGCCATTGCGGCGTATTGCCAGTACTGGACCTTCGGGTCATTGGCATTGCGTCGTTTGCCATCGCGGCGTATTTGTTCTTGAGACGTTTGCCATTGCGGCGTATTTGCCATTGTGGCGTATTTGTCATTGTGACGTATTTGCCTTCGGGTGTGGCGCCTTATTTGAGAGATCAGTACTTGGCAGGCTTCGGCCACATGCACGTGCAAATTTTTGAGATGATTTGATTGATTATTGAGATTTCCCAAATGTATCGCCTTTTTCATGGTTGGCCATTCGAGCCGTTTGATATAAATATAAATATGGCGATTACCTTATGAGAATTTGAACTCTTTCGAGTTCTATCTTTGAGATTTGAGTTGCCTTTACTGGCGTTATTTGAGATTTGCCTTTTGGCGTTTATTTGGGATTTATATTCTCTTATTTGGCGATATATGTTGTAACAACCCTGGTTTTGGAGATTACCTGTTAATATTAAATTATAACGGCAGTTATAATTTAATATTGTAAATTAAAATAAAATTAGAAGTTTTACGTTGTTTATTTGGAATAAACAATGAATTTTGAAAATAAAATGAGAAAAATAAAGTTTGGAACTTTATTTTATTTATTTGGGTTAATAATAAATGGAAAATGTGTTTTATTTAGAGAAAATGTAATGATTATATTAATTATTGCCAATTTCTTCTTTTAATAATTTTTAAAAGAAGTATGTGATTTTTTTTAAAGGTTATTTATCTAAATAAAAAGATGAAAATTGGTTTAAAATGAGTTTCATTATAAATTTGAGTTTAAAATGGTTTGTAATATTTTTCTAAGTAAGAAAATAATTTTTGTTGAATTTTAGAAGTTAAAAATGTAGACTTTTAATTTACTTGGTGAAAATTGTGTATTATTGTGAAATAAAGGATTTTAATAATAATAATGTTTTAAAAATATAAATTTATCTTTTTATATGGTGGAAAATGTTTTATTTTGCAAGTGTTTATGTCTACATATTTTTCTTATGTAAAAATATGAAGAAAATGCATTTTTGTTTTGGTAATTAGTGTAAATATGAAGCTCTTATAATATAAGTGTTGATTATTTAACATAAGCCATGTTATTTTCTTTTAATTTTTTGGTCCAAGCCTATTAGTGTTCATAGCCTGATTAAGAAAAGGAGGAAATTACTTACTGTACGTTCATTTGCATTGTCTTCCTCCTTCTCAAAACAAGTAAACAAGAAAGTAGAAATCCCACTTCACCAAATTGCAAACTCAAACCAATTACTTCAAGTAAATTCATTAAATTAAAATCTTTTGCAATCTAGAGAATAAATCAACAGGTAATCCAACTCCAAACCATGTAGTTTCATCAAATTTCTAATTTCAGAGAAGATTTTCTAATTTATAGTATTTGTTCTTCTTGCATATCTGTTTATTGAAGTTTTACAGGTTTTTGAAGTCGTTTCCTCCTCAAAGCTTCAATCTTTTAGCATAAATCCAAGTTTTGATCGTCTCTAATAGCAAGATGAGTTAAATCTCACAATCTCTAGCTAATGCAATGCTCAAAGAGCAGTAATCTATGCAAATTTCTGCTCTGTAATCGTTTACTGTTTTCTGTTTCTTACCTCTGTGAAATCTGATCTGAGTGCCTATTTTAAGCGGCTGTAACTTTCAATTTCGGCAACGAAATGCTGCCAGATTCTCTTCAGTTTGTAGTTTAAGTGCTGTTCTATATGCCTGCAAAATTTGGTTGCAAAATTCACTCATATGCTATGTTAAACTTCTGCTTGAAAATCAGTTTGCGAATGCATTAGCGCTGGAAATCGAATACGCGTGAGAAGGCTAGCTAGGTTGGCCGCTAGGTCGACCGTATGGTCGACCTATGGAGTTGAGAGGTCGACCGGGCGGTCGACCAAGGGGGGCATTTGTTTGCCCTGCTTTTTCCTGTGTTGCTCCATTGTTTCCAGGTTGCTTCTAGCTTGTTTTGCTCTCTATCTTGTTTGATTTTGATGATGTTTTGAGAGCTATGAGGCCTATCAATAGGCCAGCTAAATTTTGAAAATTTTAACTTCAAATTTGAATTGATTTTGAGTTGAATTTGAATTGAATTTGAGTTATCGGTTTCGAGGTATTTTCTTTGTTTTCCATTGTTTTCGAGCATGGTTTTTTTCCTTACTTCTTTGAAATAATTTTTAAAATTTATGAGCATTTAAAAATTATTATTATATGATATTTTGAAAGTATTTTTAAATATAAAATCTATTTATTCTTTATAATAAGGGAATTTTCAAATACGGATTTCAAAATTGATTTCGGAAAATAGTTTTAAAAGCTTGTTTTTCGAAGTAAATTATTTTATACATAAAATACACGTTTTTACACTATTCGAGCGAATGAGAAGGAGAATTAAATGATTTGGTAAAACATGTGGTATGGGACATGTGCGTTTATCTTATCGGGTAATACCTGACTTGTCCGCTTGATCGTTTTAACCTTTGGGTCGAGTTTACCGATGAGATGAGGTAAATTTTTACTGCTTTGAGTGTGAAATTTACTAGTGGTTAGCAAACCGTTTAGTGCGAACATGTGGTATGGGACGCACGTTAACACTGTTCGGGTTCCTATCCGAGAGTTTGTGACACATTTTCCATTGTAGCGTATTGCCCGTACTGGACTTTCGGGTCATTTCCTTTGCGGCGTATTTGTCTTCCAGACGTTTGCCATTGCGGTGTTTGCTATTGCGGCGTATTTGCCATTACGGCGTATTTGTCATTGTGACGTATTTGCCTTTGGGCGAGGTACCTATTTTGAGAGATCAGTACTTGGCAGGCTTCGGCTAAAAGCACGTGCAAAACTTTTGAGATGATTTCATTGATTATTGTGATTTCCCTAGTATATCGTCTTTTTCATGGTTGGCCATTCGAGCCGTTTTATATATATGTGGCAATTACCTTATGGGAATTTGAGATGCCTACACTGGCGCTATTTGAGATTTTCCTTTTGGCGTATTATTTGAGATTTGCCTATTGGCGTTATTATATGATATTTTCCTTTTGGCATTTATTTGGGATTATATTCTCCTATGTTGGAGATTTATATTTGATTGCCTTATGGCGTATTTTGAGATGGTGATTTCTTTGAGATTGTTTTGAGTTTGCCGATATGGCGGGTTTTGGATTTCTCCTCTTTGGAGTTATGTTTTTCTCCTAAACCACATTTGATGTTTTGTGATACGCCGATGAGATGAGGCGTGCTTTTATTGTGAGATTTGTTATGAAGTTTTATCACCTTTGAGTGGCAGTCATATTTAGTGATATCCTTATATCACTTGAAATTACTACAGCTACTTAATTGTGCCTTGTGAAGTAACCATATATCCTTGAATTATTCCTTCTCACTTGAGAAGATTATCATTTTCCTTATGCTTATGTTATCGATTATCCTCTTAAACTGATTTGTTTAGCTAGACTAACCCGTGTATTTTATACTCGGGTCAGACCGAGGTGTTTCAGGCTAGGTACCCTTTGGACTTAGCCTATTCTTCTTCCGCATGGACTTTTCTACTAGCTCTTTTTGTTGTAGATTTTGTGTAGTCCTGTTTTTGCTACTCTGATATGCATATTCTTTTGACTCGTGTTTGTATTGTGGTCGTCATACCACATATGTGATGTATCAGTTTGTATACTTTATGATGTATCCGTATATTTGTGTGTATATATATATGATTATCTGTTGTTCTATGATGTGTTTTGCATTTGAGTTGTTGTATTTTGTTCTGATAGATCCTATAGCCACCTATGTCTTTGTATTAAATATTTATTGGACATGTCGATCTACTTGAGATAGAGGAAAAAAATATAGAGCATTTATCGACGTATTCAATAGATATTTAAAACAAGGCTATAGATGTTCGCTCCTAACCAGCCCTGTTCTCCGCATTAGCAGACGGTATTACCCAGTAGTACTCTATGTTAATGTGGTTCTCAGGGTAGGGCGTCTCAGCTTGGTATTAGAGCGGAGTTCAGAACAAAATATGATAAACACATAACAGAAGCATATATTATGATACACCCAAGTATAGTACGAGTGTACGAATCCCTTAATCTCTGTGTCCTTAGTTTTTCCGTATCTTTTACAATAGATAATTTGGGATATGTCTAAGGATATATTTATTCCGTAGTATTCCAAAGATTGAATGGATGATATCCTATCTTAGGAGTAATCTTAATCGTGGTGATTTTATTCGAGTCCTCTTCAATATAGATGCTTGACACACATCCGTAAAGGAGGAATTTGTTGATGCTTTTTGATGTTCTTATCTTGCGATTTCTTTGAGGATTGCGAATCCTATTAAGGGTATCCGCAATATTTGGGCATGATGTATGAGAATTTTAAAGTTGTTCCTTGTAGTTTATCATTTCGTGCATATTAGCACGCTATTTCCTATCTAGAGTTTGGAATGATTTGAGATGGAGTGGCTTGTATATTATCAAGCCACATTCTGTGATTCATAGGATACTATATTTGGGTATCCTAATTTAGTAGATTTGTTTTTCTTATTCTTCGGAATGTTAATGATGCTTTCGAAGTCTCTGTATTCACTCTTGAGTATTGAGATGTTAATGATATATCTCGAATTCCAGTCATTGTGAACCTGTTGATTTCTGTGAGTCCATTCGGGTATGACTCGGGCAATCAAGTATTGTATTGACCTCATTCCCGGTTCTTAGCCTTTTGGTCATCCTTCCACGAGGATGTCCACTAAGGAAATGAGGTGATTCTTGGAATTTAATTCACAATGCCAGTTTACTTCTTTTGAGATACCCTCTTTAGATGATCATTATGTTGAAAGACTTTGTGATATTACTTCACCCGAAGTAATGATATGTTTTTTGTGTTCTTCTTCTCATTTGAGAAGATATCTTTCCATTACACTTATATCTTATCGATCACTTTTTAATTTATTGAGATGGTGTTAGGGTCATTCCTTAGCTTAACCCTACAACGATTTTCATTAGATACGAGCCGCGGAGGATAGCGTTCCTCATACCGCTTTCCGCACTTGTATAATTTTGTGAGAAGTTCGTTATACCATTGGGTTTGAAGAATGCTCTAGTATATTTCGTCAATCTCGAGGATCGAGTATTCTGGGAATATCTCGATGATCTCAATTTGTGTTCCTTGATTTTAAGAATAAGAAGTAAAATTGAGTTTTCAAATTTTTCAGAAATCAAAGATGTGTTTACAAGAGAATTTGGAGTTTGTTTTTGAGATAAACAAAGAAAATTTTGAATATTATATATGAGGTATTCTCTTTTATAGAAAATGGCTTTGTGTTGGGTTATCCATCGGGTGCTTTAAGAATTATGGTCGATTTGGCCAACATTATTGATAGGAATTTCCTAAACGCTGTGATGAGACAATCAGACACGATAAATTGAGTATTAATAAGACTAAAATTGGAAATAAATTAAAATGGTTTGAGAATTAAAATTTATTTTAGAAGACATATGCAGCCACTGAACCATAGTGGGCTGAATGAGTGGCGAGGCTATTTTGATCAATTTATCAACTCTACAGCCAATCGATAGGGTTAGTCATTATAAACCAATGGCGAGGCAATGCCATGAGGATAATTAAAATTTATGGGTTTGAATATAGTTATGTTTTATTGTTGAAATGGTGTATTTTAAATGAGATAATACTTTATTGGAAAGTAAATGTTTGTTGTATATTTTAAAATGAGTTACACATGTTGAAGATGAAGCTTGTTTTGAAATTTTGGGTGTTTGAAAAATAAAGAGTGGTAAAATTTTAAGCTTTATCTTGAGAATTTATTGTTATGAATTTATAAAAACTCTTTTGGAAATTTAATCTTGTTACAAGAGAGAATATGAGTTTAAATTTATTCATTACTATAAGATGCTATATTAAAAAGTTTTGAAATTTTCAGATATTGAAAATTTAGATTATGGTTTTGACGGTAATGAGTTTTGAAACACTAATAAATTTTGATGGTAAATTAAAATTTTCATCTATTTTGGTTCCTTATGTTTACCTTGCCTTAGTGCAATAATCTCGTAACTTGAATTTTTCGGTCATTATTAGTTTAGTGAGCTTTCAAGTAATCATCTCTTATCGGGGTTTCTTACCTCAATTGTTGTTATCTTAGTATCTGTATGGCTCCTTCGGTAGGGACACATGGAAAGTCATCGCCTTGTTGTTTGGAGTTCGGATGAAGCGATGCTAAATCCCAACTCTATTCGAGAAACTTTTGTGAAATCAATCTCTTTCGATTGATTTTTGGGTTATATTTTGCTTTTGTGTTCTTGTTCGAAGGCGAGATGCGTTCGAAATCATGAGGTATTGCTCGAAGATATTCTATATTCCGCTAATCTCGACGAATATATTCAGGTAATCATAGAATTTATCGAGCAATTTTATCTTCGTCTTCTTTCATCTTGAATTGAAAGTGAGGAGTTTTGATCCCTTGCTTGTCTATCCTTCTTTTGATTGATCAAATAATTGTGTTGAATACAAACTCTTCTCTAGAAATTGCGAGAACGAAATTTCGTTAAGGGGGGAGTCTGTAACAACCCTGGTTTCGGAGATTACCTGTTAATATTAAATTATAACGGTAATTATAATTTAATATTGTAAATTAAAATAAAATTGGAAGTTTTACATTGTTTATTTGGAATAAACAATGAATTTTGAAAATAAAATGAAAATTATAAAGTTTGGAACTTTATTTTATTTATTTGGGTTAATAATAAATGGAAAATGGGTTTTATTTAGAGAAAATGCAATAATTATATTAATTATTGCCAATTTCTTCTTTTAATAATTTTTAAAAAAAGTATGTGATTTTTTTAAAGGTTATTTATCTAAATAAAAAGATGGAAATTGGTTTAAAATGAGTTTAATTATAAATTTGATTTTAAAATGGTTTGTAATATTTGTCTAAGTAAGAAAATATTTTTTGTTGAATTTTAGAAGTTAAAAAATGTAGACTTTTACATTTACTTGGTGAAAATTATGTATTATTGTGAAATAAAGGATTTCAATAATAATAATGTTTTAAAAATATAAATTTATCTTTTTATATGGTGGAAAATGTTTTATTTTGTAAGTTTTTAAGTCTACATATTTTTCTTATGTAAAAATATGAAGTAAATGCATTTTTGTTTTAGTAATTAGTGTAAATACGAAGCCCTTATAATATAAGTGTTGATTATTTAACATAAGCCATGTTATTTTCTTTTAATTTGGGTCCAAGCCCATTAGTGTGCATAGCCTGATTAAGAAAAGTAGGAAATTACTTACTGTACAATCATTTGCAAGGTCTTCCTCCTTCTCAAAACCAGTAAACAAGAAAGTAGAAACCGCTCTTCACCAAATTGCAAACTCAAACCAATTTCTTCAAGTAAATTCATCAAATTAAAATCTTTTGCAATCTAGAGAATAAATCAATAGGTAATCCAACTCCAAACCATGTAGTTTCATCTAATTTCTAATTTCAGAGAAGATTTTCTAATTTATAGTATTTGTTCTTCTTGCATATCTGTTTATTGAAGTTTTACAAGTTTTTGAAGTCGTTTCCTCCTCAAATCTTCAATATTTTAGCATAAATCCAAGTTTTGATCGTCTCTAATAGAAAGATGAGTTAAATCTCACAATCTCTAGCTAATGCAATGCTCAAAGAGCAGTATTCTGTGCAAATTTCTGCTCTGTAATCGTTTACTATTTTCTGTTTCTTACCTCTGTGAAATCTGATCTGAGTGCCTATTTTAAGAGGCTGTAACTTTCAATTCCGGCAACGAAATGCTGCCAGATTCTCTTCAGTTTGTAGTTTAAGTGCTGTTCTATATGCCTGCAAAATTGGTTGCAAAATTCACTCATATGCTATGTTAAACTTCTGCTTGAAAATCAGTTCGCAAATGCATTAGCGCTGGAAATCGAATACGCGTGAGAAGGATAGCTAGGTTGACCGCTAGGTCGACCAGGCCTTCACATAGGTCGACCGTATGGTCGACCTATGGAGTTGAGAGGTCGACCTGGTGGTCGACCAAGGGGGGCATTTGTTTGCCCTGCTTTTTCTTGTGTTGCTCCTTTGTTTCCAGGTTGCTTCTAGCTTGTTTTGCTCTCTACCTTGTTTGATTTTGATGATGTTTTGAGAGCTATGATGCCTATCAATAGGCCAGCTAAATTTTGAAAATTTGAACTTCAAATTTGAATTGATTTTGAGTTGAATTTGAATTGAATTCGAATTGAATTCGAGTTATCGGTTTCGAGGTATTTTCTTTGTTTTCCATTGTTTTCGAGCACGGTTTTTTTCCTTACTTCTTTGAAATAATTTTTAAAATTTATGAGCATTTAAAAATTATTATTATATGATATTTTGAAAGTATTTTTAAATATAAAATCTATTTATTCTTTATAATAAGGGAATTTTCAAATACGGATTTCAAAATTGATTTCGGAAATTAGTTTTAAAAGCTTGTTTTTCAAAGTAAATTATTTTATACATAAAATACATGTTTTTGCACTATTCGAGCGAATGAGAAGGAGAATTAAACGGTTTGGTAAAACATGTGGTATGAGACATGTGCGTTTATCTTATCGGGTAATTCCTGACTTGTCTGCTTGATCGTTTTAACCTTCGGGTCGAGTTTACCAATGAGATGAGGTAAAAAATTTACTGCTTTGAGTGTGAAATTTACTAGTGGTTAGGAAACCGTTTAGTGCGAATGTGTGGTATGGGACGCACGTTAACACTGTTCGGGTTCCTATCCGAGAGTTTGTGACACATTTTCCATTGCAGCGTATTGCTCGTACTAGACCTTCGGGTCATTTCCATTGCGGCGTTTGCCATTGCGGTGTATTTGTCTTCCAGACGTTTTTCCATTGCGGCGTTTGTTATTGCGGCGTATTTGCCATTACGGCGTATTTGTCATTATGACGTATTTGCCTTTGGGCAAGGTACCTATTTTGAGAGATCAGTACTTGGCAGGCTTCAGCCAAAAGCACGTGCAAAACTTTTGAGATGATTTCATTGATTATTGTGATTTCCCTGGTATATCGTCTTTGTCATGGTTGGCCATTCGAGCCGTTTTATATATATCTGGCAATTACCTTATGGTAATTTGAGATGCCTACACTGGCGCTATTTGAGATTTGCCTTTTGGCGTATTATTTGAGATTTGCCTATTGGCGTTATTATATGAGATTTGCCTTTTCGCGTTTATTTGGGATTATATTCTCCTATGTTGGAGATTTATATTTGATTGCCTTATGACGTATTTTGAGATGGTGATTTCTTTGAGATTGTTTTGAGTTTGTCGATATGGCGGGTTTTGGATTTCTCCTCTTTGGAGTTATGTTTTTCTCCTAAATCACATTTGATGTTTTGTGATACGCCGATGAGATGAGGCGTGCTTTTATTGTGAGATTTGTTATGAAGTTTTATCACCTTTGAGTGGCATTCATATTTAATGATATCCTTATATCACTTGAAATTACTATACCTACTTAATTGTGCCTTGTGAAGTAACCATGTACCCTTGAATTATTCCTTCTCACTTGAGAAGATTATCACCTTGCCTTATGCTTATGTTATCGATTATCCTCTTAAACTGATTTGTTTAGCTAGACTGACCCGTGTATTTTATACTCGGGTCAGACCAAGGTGTTTCAAGCTAGGTACCCTTTGGACTTAGCCTATTCTGCTTCCGCATGGACTTTTCTACTAGCTCTTTTTATTGTAGATTTTATGTAGTCCTTTTTTTGCTACTCTGATATGCATATTCTGTTGACTCGTGTTTGTATTGTGGTCGTCATACCACATATGTGATGTATCAGTTTGTATACTCTATGATGTATCTGTATATTTGTATATATATATGATTATCTCCTGTTCTGTGATGTGTTTTGCATTTGAGTTGTTGTATTTTGTTCTAATAGATCCTATAGCCACCTATGGCTTTGTATTAAATATTTATTGGATATGTCGATCCACTTGAGATAGAGGAAAAAAATATAGAGCATTTATCGACGTATTCAATAGATATTTAAAACAAGGCTATAGATGGTCGCTCCTAACCAGCCCTATTCTCCGCATTAGCAGACGGTATTACCCAGTAATACTCTTTGTTAATGTGGGTCTCGGGGTGGGGCGCCACATATGTATTGCCTTTATGGCGTATTCTGAGATGGTGATTTCTTTGGAAATGCTTTTGAGTTTGCCGATATGGCGGGTTAGGGGTTTCTCCTTTTAGGAGTGATAATTTTCCCTAAACCATTTTTGATGATTTGTGATATGCCGATGATATGAGGCTTTCTATATTTAGCATTTTGTGGATATTGAATTATCTCTTTGAGATTATATACTCATGCTAGTTATACTATATCATTTGTAGTAACCATAGTTATACTTAGAATAGTTTCTTCTCGTTTGATAAGAATACCACCCTTATCCTTATATTCATATTATCGTTTATCCATATCAACTGATTGTTTTAGCTAGACTGACCCGTGTATTTTATACTCGGGTCAGACCGAGATGTTTCAGGTTAGGTACCCATTGGACTTAGCCTTTCTACTTCCGCTTGGATATTTTGCTATCGCCTTTTTGATGTAGCTTTTTGTGTAGACTCTGATATGTATATTTTTGACTCGTTGTATATTGTGTGGTCGCCATACCACTTATGTGTAACATTTTGTATTACACTGGGGATGTATCTGTATATATATATATATATATATATATATATCTGTGTGTGTATATATCTGTTGTTTGTCATTCTGTGATGTTTTATGCATTTAGTTGTTGTGTTTGGTTCTGATAGATCCGTAGCCACCTATAGTTTTGAATTAAGCATTTATTGGATATGTCGATCTACTAGATAGAGGAAAAAAAATTAGATCATTTATCGACGTATTCAATAGATGTTTAAGACAAAGCTGATGGTCACTCCTAACCAGCCCTATTCTTCGCATTAGCAGACATTATTACCTAGTAATACCCTTTGTTAATGTGAGTCTTGGGGTGGGGCATCACAAAAATCATATTCAAATGGGTCACACCACCTATAGGGTTAGACACACACATAGGTTTTCTACACTACTAGGAATAAGATGAAATTTTCCTACTGATTATAAGGAAATAAAGCTATGAGAGGCACCGGTATCAAATAACGCTCGAACATAAATACCATTTATAACTAAGTTACTTTCAAGGACGCCTTTCCCTTTCACGTCTGCTGAAGTCGATGGCTCATCCTTTATAGCAAACAACTTGGGCTGCTGCACTTTCTTCATGAGTGGATAGTCTTTTACCGTATGCCCGGGCTGATGGCAATTAAAACAAGGAGTCTTCTGGACCATCAGGGAGATAGGTCCACTTTTTTGTTGCTGTTGCTACTATATTCCAGAATTCTTGTAGAACTTCGCGATGTGGCCCTTCTGCTGACATTTGTGACAAACTAAATCCTTAAAACGACTTCCTAGGGCTCCACCTCCAGGCTTTCATTTTCCCTGATTCTTCCAATTCGGATTGAACTTCCTCTTGTTAGAACAATTTCCACTAGGTGCTACTGTAATGGGCTTCTTCTTTTCCAAGGTCTCGTACCTCAGAGCCATGTCAACTAAATCCACAAAAGTACCTTTGACATGAGCTGTCATTTTCTTTTGGTATTTTTCCCTCATACCCAAAACAAACATCTCATTCTTTTTTAATGGGGTGTTAATCAATTCTGGTCCAAAACAAGACAACCCGTTTAACTTTGTCTCATACTCTACTGCAGATATATCACCATGCTTCAAATCCATGAAGTTGCGATGCATCCTCGTGCTTCCTGCTACTGGCAAGAATTGGTCCTCAAAAACTTCTTTAAATCGAGCCCATGAAAACTCATCTTCTGGAATATTTGCAGTAAGGGAGTCCCACCAAGCTGCTGTTCCCTCTTGCATTTGCCATGCTACTAAAAATCTATTATGTTCGTTGGATAAACCAAGACCTTTAGAAATCTTCTCTCAAGATCACAACCAAGCTTGCACTTCCATGATAGACTCAGTCCCCTTAAATGGTTTCCCTCCAAGATTAGTGTAATCCTTGCATAAGGTTGCGAAATTCACTCTGGGCTGCTCTGGTGCGGCCTCTTCGGTAATCCAAACTCCTCCAGGATTTGGGGTTCGACCATTTGTAGTTATAGTGCTACCTGATCTCCTACCTCGTCTGCCTCTTTTACTCATTTCTTACTACCTGGATATAGTAAGAAAATTCTTAGAATTTGAACGAGATAAGACTTGAAAGAAAGTTACTAATCAAACCTACCAAGCTGATCTACCTATAAGGGTATATGAAAAAAAAATTAGAAATACGCTCTCTCAAGATTGACTCAACCCAAAAGCTTAGGTGTTTCGCTTAACCTAAGCTCTGATACGAACTGTAACGAACCGCCTTTCTTACTTTGAAAGGCGAGTCATTATGGGTAAAAGAAAAGGAAAGAGAAGAAGAAAATTAACAATTACAGATTCTCATAACGGAAAGGAACAACATACAATATATAACATAGGATTATACATACACTGCTATCATAATACATCAGAGTCATAATAGTACAATCTCCACACTAGGGCAATTATAATTACTTGTCCTTACAGCACAAGTCCAAAATACATATATACATACACAGTGGAAATAGATACTAGCTAGCTATCGGTGAAGCCACATGCTCTAGCTCCTCCAGAATGCTATCGTGAGAAACCTGGATCACTTGGCTACTTACAAAAATTTGAGTACCCAAGAGTTTTAGGAAAAGAAAATAAAACTCCGGGTCATACATGGTTTTGGTGTGAGTAAACTCAAACAACTTAACTCTTACTTTTATAAAACAATTTGAAAATCAAAGGTATCTCGTAAGACTACGGCGCACATAAACACGGACGGGTTTTTACCTTACGATAACCAAAACACTTTGTATTGAAATTCAATGATATTATAATAATGTATAGGGTTTTCAAGTAAGGTGGAACATAGCTAAAATGCTTGCATCTCACATTTCAACATATTTGGCACAACCAATTCCGTACGGCACTTATTGGACAATGGATTTTATACATAACCAGGTAAGGAACTACCTTCCGAAGATGTACCTTTAGATAAAATACACCTGAGGTCTGACAAGAATATCTTGTACCCCTGCTGCACAGAACCGGCCTACCACTTGTCTAGTAGTACAAAATACATCACCACCACAGTTGGGGTCAGCAACCGTACCGGAGCATACAAAAAAATGGGTCAAATATCGATTTTAGATACGGTGGTGACATACCCTTATGGGAGCGACCCACATAGCCCTGCTGCATACCCTGTTTTGGTCATTTCCGGTTGATGAGGCATGAGGCTACGTTTACCATTTCTAGAGCACTGGTACTTAGAATGCTACATTGCCTTCCAGATGTTGACACAATGTCAACATTCATCCATACAAGTCGTTCACGAGGTGAACGAACCGAAGGCACTATTTCCGCTAAACCCATTTTGAAATCACCTCGGGGTTAGTAGCAAATAGCCCTTGCACTTCAAGTCTTAAATCTTGATCATGAATTCAATACTTCCAATTCGAACGTTTATGTTGGTTTGAAGTGGTTTCCGTATAATAGCTTGTCATCCGATCCTGATCTCTTCAAACCAACATTCGATAATTTAAAAGGGTCAAGTTATTGATAGTGAACAACTTCACTATCAGGTGGGAGATTAACATATTGAAATACATTCCATAGTTAAGTTATCATGACCCGCTTACCGAAATTAAACTCCTTATGTTTATCGCAATTCCGATATCAAACAATTTTTCTAAACACCTATCACTTACTTTCCATAAACGAGTCAACGTTTTCAATCACTACTTTAATTCATTCGACTACTTAATGGTTCAGACAAGAGATCAATTGGTTTGGAATCAATTCACCTTGAGAAGAATATTGGTTTAAAAACACATTCGGTTTAATTTAAAATTGCCTTTGGAAAAGATTTAATTAAATAAATAAATAAATTAGTTTAAACTCTAATTAAATCTTAATTATTCCAAATTAAATCAAGATTAAATCATAATTAAACTCTAATTATACTTAATGAACTTAGTTAGGCCATAATTAACTTCCTAATGCATCTTGATCAAGGTTAAATCAAATCATTATTAGTTAAACCCTTATTAATTAAAATATTAATTAAATAATCGCTTAATTAAATAATAATTAATTAGATAATTAACTTAATTAAATAATTATTAACCATTAATTACTTCTTAACCATTTTAAATACCAATTAAAAACTTAATTAATCAAACAATAGTCAATAACTTAACTTAAGTGTTGATTAATTACTAATTACCTTCTTAATTACTAATTAAGGCTAGTTACCTTTTTATTTAACTAGTTAATTAAATAATTAGATTACAAAACTAATTACTTTATAATTAGTACTTAAGTTTGTTTTGAAAACTTTTACAAAACAAGTTCAAGTTAAAACTACTTGAAACTAAAATCGATAAATTTCGTCGAACTACATTCATAGCGACTATCGCTATGGGCGCGGTTCACTCTAACGTATTCTTAGCAAACCACTTCACAACCCCTTACTTTTTTTCATGGTTTGAAACATTCTTTAGAATATTTAAAAGAAAAAAATTCTTTTGAAACTAAAGCTACAAACTTTAATCCGTTTCAAAAGCTTAAACTTCGAAAAACAACTTCGATTCCAACCGGATCTCAAATCCATCGCAATCACACAAAGTAGCTAACTTTATTTTACCAAAACTCATGCCGTAGCTCATGTTTTACAATCAACATATTACTAACACAAACCATCTTCATCATAGGGTGCAAGTATACATCCATATATACATGCTTGTTAGCTTTACAATACAACATCGATTTCCATAACCAAATCAAGTTATAATAAACCATCCAAATCATAATCAAACCACATGGGTACCATTCAAATTCTACACTATATTATCACTATAATAATGACTTAATAATAAAGTAAAAATCTTTTCCAAAATAAGGTAATTTACTCACCGAAAGCTTTACAAATCTCAAAGGACCTTCCACTAGAACTTTGATATATGTTAGCACTTGGTCCTAACTTGCAAACGTGAAGCTTTTGGATGCCTAAACACCTAGATTAGGCTTGGCCATGGTCATATTTGGGCTCAACTTGATGTGTTTTTGTTGGAAGGGGGCTTGATTTTGGAAGAGGAAGTGTAGAGATGGATGTAGAATGGTTTTACTGAGCTAAAGAGAAGAGTTTGAGTGGAAAAGAGTGAATTTTTTCTAACTTTTACAAACTATGGAAGCCACGGATAATTTGGAGAGGAAGTTTTAGAAAGTGAAGAGGAGAAAGCAAATGAGAACGTGTGTGTGTATGTATATTAATAGCCATAAAGAATTGGAGAAAATTAATAATTTTCCCTTTAATGATTTAACATAATATGTCATCATATTGAAAAATCACATCACCTTCCTACCCCTCTCTCTTGTCACATCCCCCTCCTTCTCTAATCAAATCCTTATGTTTATGATGAGTAACAATGATTAATTATGAAAGTATTAAGATATGACAACACTTAATAATATATTTGTATATATATTGTTTATCATTTTTAAAGTTATGAATTATCACATCACCTGTTAATTATAATTAACATAAAATAATTTATTCCTAAGTGTGTTATTATTTAGTTAATTATCTACTATATATGTGTACATATGGTGCACAAAGACGAAGAACATTCTCGACAACTTTCTGGTGTCAAAAGGTCAAAATTTTGGAAAACGTTCTTCGGTCGTAATTTCTATTTTTCTATGAACTATTTAATTTGTAAACAAATTTTGAAAATTATTTTTCCCTCATAATTAATTAATTAAAATGAGTTTATTTATTAATAAAAATCTATTTATTGACTATATGAAATATATATAATTGCCTAGTTAAAGCGACCAAACCCTGGGTCGTTACATTCTACCCCCCCCCCCCTCGTAAAAGAATTTCGTCCTCGAAATTTCTAACAAAAGTTAACATAAATGGAATCATATATTCTTACCTTAAAATTTGTACAAAAGGTATACAAGCATCCAAAACAACAATACATCCATGACACGTACACAACAACTATCCTAACATCCATCCAGGATAAGCTTCATTTACGTGATCCACAGTTTCCCAAGTGCAATCTCTGGGATCATCGCTCCACTGAATCTTAATCAGTCGCATCACTTTGTTGCGCAATTTCTTCTCATCTTGATCCACAATACTGACTGAATGTCTAACTATCATCAGGTTCGGTTCTATTTCCAAGTCATCCTGAACTGACGCTTCCACCACTAAAGATGGATCATGCACGCTTCTCCTCAAATGGGACACATGGAACACATTGTGAGTTCCTGACAACTTTTCGAGCAACTCGACTTTATAAGCGAGTGACCCAATCCTTTCTATAATCTTGAATGGTCCAATATATCTAGGTGCCAACTTCCTCGCGTTTCCAAATCGAATGACTCCTTTGATGGGAGTTATCTTCACATACACAGCATCGCCGACTTCGAACTCCAAATCCTTCCTTCTCTTGTCAGCATAACTCTTTTCGCGATCCTAAGCTTCCTTCATCCTTCTTCTAACCATATTAACTTTCTCCGTCGCCTCTCGAATCATATCTGGACCAAGCACTAAACAATTTCCAGATTCTACCCAACACACAGGCGATTTGGACGGTCTCCCGTACAGAGATTGATAAGGCGCCATTCCAATGCTAGCTTGATAGCTATTCTTATAGGAGAACTCAACCAAGTGAATATGATCCGCCCATGATCCTCCAAAATCAAGAATACAGGCTCTCGGCATATCTTCCAAAATGCGATTAACTCTTTCAGTCTGGCCATTGGTTTGAGGATGGTAGGCAGTACATAGACTTAACTTCGTTCCCAAATCTGTTTGCAGAGCTTCCCAGAATTGGCTCGTGAAGATAGGATCTCGATCACTTACTGTACTTATTGGAACTCCATGTAGATGAACTATTTCCCGCATATAAATTTCCTCCAATGAAGCTGCCAATCTAGTTGGCTTGATCGGGATAAAATGTGCACTCTTCGTTAGCCGATCCATGAAAACCCACACTCCTTCATTCCCTTTTCTGCTTCTGGGCAAACCATCGATAAAATCCATTGATGTCATTTCCCATTTCCAATTAGGTATTTCCAAAGATTGTGATAATCCGACTTTCTTCTGATGATCACCTTTGATTTGTTGACGGCACGAACACCTACTAACAAAGACTGAAATGTCCTTCTTCATCCTCGGCCACCAAAATACTCTTTTCATATCCTTGTACATCTTGTGAACTCTTGGATGAATACTTAACTTAGACTTGTGGCCTTCTGACAAAACTTCATGTCTCGGCCCACCTACATTTTGGACACACAATCGTCCGTTCATCATCAAAGCACCTCAGCTATCCATCTTGAAATCTAAACATCTACCTTCCTCAACACCTTGCATTAAACCTTCAAATATCTCATCCTCCCTCTGATTACTCATAGTCCTTTCCTGAAGTGTCGGGGTAACCTCTAAGACAGTCAAAACAGCATTCATGCTCAAAGCATCCGCCACCACATTAGCCTTCCCTGGCGTATACAGAATATCCAAGTCATAAGTCGCCAAGAATTCCAACCACCTTTGTTGCCTTAGGTTCAGATCCCTCTAGGTGAATAGATACTTCAGGGATTTATGATCCATGAAGATCTTGAATTTTTCACCTAATTTAAAGAAAGAAATCTTACTTCTAGAATCCTAAAGATTAGAAAGAAAGTAAAGAAGAAAAGAAAGATCCTTACCCAACAAGTAGTGCCTCCACATTTTCAATGCAAAGACCACAACCAACAACTCCAAGTCATGCGTAGCATAGTTCTTCTCATGAGGCTGCAACTGCCTACTAGCATACGCAATCACTCTACCATGCTGCATCAACACAACACCTGGCCCCACTCCACAAGCTTCTGTGTAAACTGTGAACCCACTATTACCATCTGGAACAGCCAAAACCGGGGCACTGGTCAACCTCTTCTTCAATTCCACAAATGCCTCCTCACACTTTGGAGTTCATGTAAATTTTTCACCCTTCTTAGACAGCTTAGTCAAATGGGATGAAACCTTGGAATAATCTTGAATAAACCTCCTATAATATCCAGCCAATCCTAAGAAACTACGAACCTCGGTAGGAGTTCGCGGTTGCTTCCATTCTTGAACAGCCTCCACCTTCACTGGATACACTGAAATACCTTCTTCCGTCATAATATGTCCTAAGAATCTAACTTTTGATTTCCAAAAATGGCACTCAGAAAATTTCGCCTTTAGGACATGTCTCCTCAATGTTTCCAACACCACTTCCAAATGATATTTCTGATCCTCCTCATATTTGGAGAAGATAAGGATGTCGTCGATGAAAACTAACACAAACTTACTAAGAACATCTCGGAAAACACGGTTCATGAAATCAACAAAATATGCAGGTGCATTGGTTAGCCCGAACGGCATAACCAACCACTCAAAGAAACAATCGGGGCCTCTAAAAGCAGTTAACGGTATCCTATCTTTAGCAACCCATAATTGATGAAATTCGGTAGCTAGATCCATTTGTGAAAATACCGTAGCTCCATGAAGTTGATCAAAAAGGTCATCGATACGAGGCAAGGGATACTTGTTCCTAATGGTCAACTTATTAAAGTCCCTGTAGTCCATGCACAATCTTAAAGACCCATCAGACTTAGCTGCAAAAACTACAGCAGATCCCCAACTCGAATGACTGGGTCTAATCAATCCTCTTTTCAGCAAATCTTGGGTTTGATCTACCAACTCCTATCTCTCCCTCGGGGCCATCCTCTGCTTAGGTTAAACTACAGGCCTTGCACCAAAGACCAAATCAATACGGAACTCAATCTCATGGTGCGGGGGTAAACTTTTAACTTCTTCAAATACATCGGGAAATTTCTTAACAACTTCAATAGACCCTAAACTCTCCTAGGCTGCATCAAGGGCATACAAGAAACTAAACATATGAATACTGGGTTCCTTACATGATACCTTAGCTTTCATTCCTATATCAGTTACCAAGGATACAGTTCTCTTATTACATTTTAAGATAGCCATATATTTTGATAAACAATCCATACCAAGAATAATGTCAAATCCTTTAAAGTCCAAGACATATGGGTCGCAAGAGAAGTGATGAGAAAGGTAGGAAATTGGCACATTCTTACAAATCATATTCAAATGGGTCACACCACCTATGGGTTCAGACACACACATAGGGTTTTCTACAATACTAGGAATAAGATGAAATTTTCCTACTGATTCTAAGGAAATAAAGCTATGAGAGGCACTAGTATCAAACAACGCTTGAACATAAATACCATTAATAAGTAAGTTACCTTCAAGGATGCCTTTCCCTTTCACGTCTGCTGAAGTCGATGGCTCATCCTTTATAGCATACACCTTGGGCTGCTGCACTTTCTTCATGAGTGGATAGTCTTTTACCATATGCCCGGGCTGATGGCAATAAAAATAAAGAGTCATTTGGACCATCGGGGAGATAGGTCCACTTTGTTGTTGCTGTTGCTATTGTATTCCAAAATTCTTGCAGAACTTTGTGATGTGGCCCTTCTGCTGACATTTGTGACAAACAAAATCCTTAAAACGACTTCCTTAGGCTCCACCTCCAGGCTTTCCCTTTCCCTGATTCTTCCAATTCGGATTGAACTTCCTCTTGTTAGAACTATTTCCACTAGGTTCTACTGGAATGGGCTTCTTCTTTTCCAAGGTCTCGTACCTCAGAGCCATGTCAACTAAATCCACAAAAGTACCTTTGACATGAGCTGTCATTTTCCCATGGTATTTTTCCCTCATACCCAAAACAAACATCTCATTCTTTTTTAATGGGGTGTTAATCAATTCTGGTCCAAAACAAGACAACTCGTTGAACTTTGTCTCATACTCTGCTACAGATATATCACCATGCTTCGAATCCATGAAGTTGCGATGCATCCTCGTCCTTCCTGGTACTGGCAAGAATTGGTCCTAAAAAACTTCTTTAAATCGAGCCCACGAAAACTCACCTTTTGGAATATTTGCAGTAAGGGAGTCCCACCAAGCTGCTGCTCCATCTTGCATTTGCCATGCTACTAAAAATCTATTATGTTCGTCGGATAAACCAAGACCTTTAAAAAAAATTTCTCAAGATCACAACCAAGCTTGCACTTCCATGATAGACTCAGTCCCCTTAAATGATTTCCCTCCAAGATTAGTGTAATCCTTGCATAAGGTTGCGAAATTCACTCTCGGCTGCTCTGGTGCGGCCTCTTCGGTAATCCGAACTCCTCCAGGATTTGGGGTTCGACCATTTGTAGTTATAGTGCTACCTGCTCCCCTACCTCGTCTGCCTCTTTTACTCATTTCTTACTACCTGGATATAGTAAGAAAATTCTTAGAATTTGAACGAGATAAGACTTGAAAGTAAGTTACTAATCAAACCTACCAAGCTGATCTACCTATAAGGGTATATGAATAAAAGTTTAGAAATAGGCTCTCTCAAGATTGACTCAACCCAAAAGCCTAGGTGTTTCACTTAACCTAAGCTCCGAAACCAACTATATCGAACTGCATTTCTTACTTCGAAAGACGTGTCGTTATGGGTAAAAGAAAAATAAAGATAAGAAGAAAATTAACAATCGTAGAATCTCACATCGGAAAAGAACAAAATACAATATATAACATAGGATTATACATAGTCATTGCAATCATAATACATTAGAGTCATAAATACATGCTCAACACTAGGACAATTATAACTACTTGTCCTTACATAACAAGTCCAAAATACATATATATACATACATAGCGAAAACAGATACTAGCTAGCTATCGGTGAAGCCACATGCTCTAGCTCCTCCAGAATGCTATTGTGAGAAACCTGGATCACTTGGCTACTCATAAAAATTTGATTACCCAAGAGTTTTAGGAAAAGAAAAGAAAACTCCGGGTCAGACATGGGTTTGGTGTGAGTAAACTCAAACAACTTAATTCTTACTTTTATAAAACAATTTGAAAATCAAAGGTATCTCGTAAGACTACGGCGCACATAAACACGGACGGGTTTTTACCTTACGATAACCAAAACACTTTGTATTGAAATTCAATGATATTATAATAATGTCTAGGGTTTTCAAGTAAGGTGGAACATAGCAAAAATGTTTGCATCTCACATTTTAACACATTTGGCACAACTAATTCCGTACGGCACTTATTGGACAATGGATTTTATACATGACCAGGTAAGGAACTACCTTCCGAAGATGTACCTCTAGATAAAATACACCTGAGGTCTGACAAGAACATCTTGTACCCCTGCTACACAGAACCGGCCTACCACTTGACTAGTAGTATTGAATACATCACCACCACGGTTGGGGTCAGCATCCGTACCGGAGCATACAAAAAAATGGGTCAAATATCGATTCTAGATACGGTGGTGACATACCCTTATGGGAGCGACCCACATAGCCCTGCTGCATACCATGTTTTGGTCATTTCTGGTTGATGAGGCCTGAGGCTACGTTTACCTTTTCTATAGCATTGCTACTTAGAATGCTACATTGCCCTCCAGATGTTGACACAATGTCAGCATTCATCCATACAAGGCGTTAAGGAGATGAACAAACCGAAGGCACTATTTCCGCTAAACCCATTTTGAAATCACCTCTGGGTTAGTAGCAAATAGCCCTTGCACTTCAAGTATTAAATCTTGATCATGACTTCAATACTTCCAATTCGAACGTTTACGTTGGTCTGAAGTGGTTTTCGGATAATAGCTTGTCATCTAATACCGGTCTCTTCAAACCAACATTCGATAATTGAAAAGGATCAAGCTATTGATAGTGAACAACTTCACTATCAGGTGGGATATTAACATATGGAAATACATTCCATAGTTAAGTTATCACGACCCGCTTACCGAAATTAAACTCCTTATGTTTATCACAATTCCGATATCCAACATTTGTGCTAAACACCGGTCACTTACTTTCCATAAACGAGTCAACGTTTTCAATCACTACTTTAATTCATTCGGCTACTTAATTGTTCATACAAGAGATCATTTGGTTTGGAATTGGAGAATTATAATTAACATAATATGTCATGATATTTATAGCCAAAAAGAATTGGAGAAAATTACTAATTTCCCCCTTAATGATTTAACATAATATGTCATGTATTGAAAAATCACATCACCTTCCTACCCCTCTCTCTTATCACACCCCCTCCTTCTCTAGTCAAATCCTTAAATTTATGATGAGTAACGATGTCTAATTATTAAAATATTAAGATATGACAACACTTAATAATATATCTTTATATATATTGTTTATTATTTTTAAAGTTATGAATTGTCACATCACTTGTTAATTATAATTAACATAAGATAATTTATTCCTAAGTGTGTTATTATTTAGTTAATTACCTACTATATATGTGTACATATGGTGCACAAAGACGAACAATATTTCCGACAACTTTTCGGCGTCGAAAGGTCGAAATTTTGGAAAACGTTCTTCGGTCGCATTTTCTATTTTTCTATGAACTATTTAATTTGTAAACAAATTTTGAAAATGATTTTTCCCTCATTGTAAATTAATTAAAATGAGTTTATTTTTTAATAAAAATCTATTTATTGACTATATAAAATATATATAATTGCCTAGTTAAAGCGAACAAAAACCCTGGTTCGTTACATTCTACCCCATTAAAAGAATTTCGTCCTCGAAATTTCTAACAAAAGTTAAAAAAAAATGGAATCATGTATTCTTGCCATAAAATTCATACAAACGGTATACAAGCATCCAAAACAATAATACATCCATGACACGTACACAACAACCATCCTAACATCCATCCAGGATAAGCTTTCTTTACGTGATCCACAGTTTCCCAAGTGCAATATCTGGGATCATCGCTCCACTAAATCTTAATCAATCGCATCACTTTGTTGCGCAATTGCTTCTCATCTTGATCCACAATACTGACTGGATGCCTAACTATCATTAGGTTCGATTCTATTTCCAAGTCATGCTGAACTGACGTTTCCACCACTAAAGATGGATCATGCACGCTTATCCTCAAATGGGACACATGGAACACATTGTGAATTCCTGACAGCTATTCGGGTAACTCAACTTTGTAAGCGAGTGACCCAATTCTTTCTATAATCTTGAATGGTCCGATGTATCTAGGTGCCAAATTCCCCGCTTTTCCAAATCGAATGACTCCTTTGATGGGAGTTATCTTCACATACACAGCATCGCCGACTTCGAACTCCAAATCCTTCCTTCTCTTATCAGCATAACTCTTTTGGCGATCCTAAGCTTCCTTCATCCTTCTTCTAACCATTTTAACTTTCTCCGTCGCCTCTCAAATCATATCTGGACCAAGCACTAAACAATTTCCAAATTCTACCCAACACACAGGCGATTTGCACGGTCTCCCGTACAGAGCTTGATAAGGCACCATTCCAATGCTAGCTTGATAGCTATTATTATAGGAGAACTCAACCAAGTAAATATTATCCTCCCATGATCCTCCAAATTCAAGAATACAGGCTCTCAGCATATCTTCCAAAATGTGATTAACTCTTTCAGTCTGGCAATCGGTTTGAGGATGGTAGGCAGTACTTAGACTTAACTTCATTCCCAAAGTTGTTTGCAGAGTTTCCTAGAATTTGCTCGTGAAGATGGGATCTCGATCACTTACTATACTTATTTGAACTCCATGTAGATGAACTATTTCCCTCATATAAATTTCTGCCAATGAAGCTGCCGATCTAGCTGGCTTAACCCGGATAAAATGTGCACTCTTCGTTAGCCGATCCATGATAACCCACAATCCTTCATTCCCTTTTCTGCTTTTGGGCAAACCATCGATAAAATCCATTGATATCATTTCCCATTTCCAAAGGTTGTGATAATTCGACTGTCTTCTGATGATCACCTTTGATTTGTTGACAGCACGAACACCTTCTAACAAAGACTGAAATGTCCTTCTTCATCCTCGGCCACCAAAATACTCTTTTCATATCCTTGTACATCTTGTGAACTCCTGGATGAATACTTAACTTGGACTTGTGGCATTCTGACAAAACTTTTTGTCTCAGCCCACCCACATGTGGGACACACAATCGTCTGTTCATCCTCAAAGCACCTTGGCTATCCGTCTTGAAATCCGAACATCTACCTTCATCAACACCTTGCATTAAACCTTCAAATATCTCATCATCCCTCTGATTCCTCATAGTCATTTCCTGAAGTGTCGGGGTAACCTCCAAGAGTGTCAAAACAAAATTCCTACTCAAAGCATGCGCCACCACATTAGCCTTCCCTGGCGTATACAGAATATCCAAATCATAAGCCACTAAGAATTCCAACCACCTTTGTTGCCTCAGGTTCATATCCCTCTGGGTGAATAGATACCTCAGGGATTTATGATCCGTGAAGATCTCGAATTGTTCACCTAATTTAAAGAAATAAATATTACTTCTAGAATCTTAAAGATTAGAAAGAAAGTAAAGAAGAAAAGAAAGATCCTTACCCAACAAGTAGAGCCTCCACATTTTCAATGCAAAGACCACACCCAACAACTCCAAGTCATGTGTAGCATAGTTCTTCTCATGAGGCTTCAACTGCCTGCTTGCATACGCAATCACTCTACCATCCTGCATCAACACAGCACCTAGACCCACTCCACAAGCTTCTGTGTAAACTGTGAACCCACTATTACCATCTGGAACAGCCCAAAATGGGGCACTGGTCAACCTCTTCTTCAATTCCACAAATGCCTCCTCACACTTTGGAGTCCATATAAATTTTTCACCCTTCTTAGACAGCTTAGTCAAATGGGATGAAACCTTGGAATAATCTTGAATAAATCTCCTATAATATCCATTCAATCCTAAGATACTACGAACCTCGGTAGGAGTTCGCGGTTGCTTCCATTCTTAAACAGCCTCCACCTTCACTGGATCCACTGAAATACCTTCTCCCGTCACAATATGTCCTAAGAATCTTACTTCTGATTTCCAAATATGGCACTTAGAAAATTTCGCCTTCAGGACATGTCTCCTCAATATTTTCAACACCACATCCAAATGATATTTCTGCTCCTCCTCAGATTTGGAGTAGATAAGGATGTCGTCGATGAAAACTAACACAAACTTATTAAGAACATCTTGGAAAACACGGTTCATGAAATCAAGAAAATATGCAGGTGCATTGGTTAGCCCAAATGGCATAACCAACCACTCAAAGAAACAATCGAGGCACCTAAAAGCAGTTAATGGTATCCTATCTTTAGCAACCCTTAATTGATGAAATCCGGTAGCTAGATCCATTTGTGAAAATACCGTAGCTCTAGGAAGTCGATCAAAAAGGTCAACGATACGGGGCAAGGGATACTTATTCCTAATGGTCAACTTATTAAAGTCCTTGTAGTCCATTTACAATCTTAAAGACCCATCAGAATTAGTTGCAAAAACTACAGCAGATCCCTAACTCGAATGACTGGGTCTAATCAATCCTCTTTTCAACAAAACTTGGGTTTGATCTACCAACTCCTATCTCTCCCTCGGGGCCATCCTCCGCTTAGGTTGAACTACAGGCCTTGCACCAGGGACCAAATCAATATGGAACTCAATCTCACGGTGTGGGGTTAAACTTTTAACTTTTTCAAATACATCAGGAAATTTCTTAACAACTTCAATAGACCCTAAACTCTCCTAGGCTGCATCAAGGGCATACAAGAAACTACACATATGAATATCGGGCTCCTTACATGATACCTTAGCTTTCCTTCCTATATCAGTTACTAAGGATACATTTCTCCTATTACATTTTAAGATAGCCTTATATTTTGATAACCAATCCATACCAAGAATAATGTCAAATCCTTTAAAGTCCAAGACATATGGGTCGCAAGAGAAGTGATGAGAAAGGTAGGAAATTGGCACATTCGTACAAATCATATTCAAATGGGTCACACCAACTATGGGGTTAGACACACACATAGGGTTTTCTACAATACTAGGAATAAGATGAAATTTTCCTACTGATTCTAAGGAAATAAAGCTATGAGAGGCACCAGTATCAAACAACACACGAACATAAATACCGTTAATAAGTAAGTTACCTTCAAGGATCCCTTTCCCTTTCACATCTGTTGAACTCGATGGCTCTTCCTTTATAGCATACACCTTGGGTTGTTGTACTTTCTTCATGAGTGGATAGTCTTGTACCATATGCCAGGGCTAATGGCAATTAAAACAAAGAGTCTTCTGGACCATCGAGGAGATGGGTCCACTTTGTTGTTGCTGTTGCTGCTGTATTCTAGAATTCTTACAGAACTTCGCCATGTGGCCCTTCTACTAACATTTGTGACAAACAAAATTCTTAAAATGACTTCCTTGGGCTCCACCTCCAGGCTTTCCCTTTCCCTGATTCTTCCAATTCGGATTGAACTTCCTCTTCTTAGAACTATTTCCACTAGGTGCTACTGGAATGGGCTTCTTCTTTTCCAAGGTCTTGTACCTCAGGGCCATGTCAACTAAATCCACAAAAGCACCTTTGACATGAGCTGTCATTTTCTCATGGTATTCTTCCCTCATACCCAAAGAAAACATCTCATTCTTTTTTAATGGGGTGTTAATCAATTCTGGTCCAAAACAAGACAACTCGTTGAACTTTGTCTCATATGTAGGATCTAGATTAACCCTAGAGGGGGGTGAATAGGGTTATAGCAAATTTTCTCGAATTAAACACAAAAACAAACTGCAGAGAAGTAAATATGTTGAAAAGTAAATCACACAAAAAATTTACCCAGCTTCGGCAACCCCTGCCTACTGCTGCATTCCCAGATTTCTATTAGAATTAAACAGTCTCCCGCTTACAAACACTCTAACAAACTCGCAAACCCTGCAACCGCCTATAGAGTTTTGCAAACTCGCAAACCCTACTTACTGAACTAATCCTAACTAGACAATCTGACACAACCTAAAACCTAGGTGGTGATTTACCAAAATTTGATTCGAAAAGTACAGACTTTAAAAATAAAAAAACAAGAGCAGAAATAAATAAAAGACTTGAGTAAATTTCTACCCTTAAACAAAACAACCCAACCCCCAAAGTATTATCACTCAAGAAATAAAAATACGCCCATGTTATCTTCTTTTATCAATGACGGCTCTGGTTCCTTCTTTCGTTCGTTCCTTTTAGCTCTGAAAATTAGGGTAGAATAAAATTGAAGATGCCGACTTTATTTAGCACGATCGAATGATGATTTCGTTCTTGCTTGATCGATCGATGCTTTCTTCTCTTAGGTTCACGGCTGCTTCAATTTGCTTGTTCGTTGCTTATGAAATTAGGGCTTTGGCTTGGTTGCTTTGAGCTTGATCGAATTCAACTTCTCTGGTATGTTATTCGATCCTTTAGTTATTTGGATTGATTACTTGAATTCGATCGTTCTCTTTTTTTTGCTTATTGCCTATGATGATTTTGGGTGAATATTTATATGGATTCTGAGACCCTTGAATTCGTTCGTATTCATTTACTTGACTTCCACACTTTCCTTTCTCGGTTGCTTGATTGATGATAGTGATATTTGCGAATTAGTCAAATACGTATATTTTTGACTTGATTCACACGGTTTTGATTTCCAAGCGTTCGATCTTTCCTTGATCGATACGGCAGAAACTTTCCTCTTTTATTTTAACTTTGATTTTTGACTTTTTCAAATTGTACACACACTTGATTTCATTTGACGATGTTGATTCTTTGGTCTGCATTTACATTTCTTCTGGCTTCAAGTATAGTCTACATTGCATATAGATAATCTCGAGTTCATCCCTGTCTTCGGCTTTGACCTTTTCTGATGATGTCGATTTCACTGTAACCTTGCTTTGTTCACCTGGTTATATTGAGTTAGATTCATCATGTATTACTTTGGTATTGTTGCAGACACTTGATCACTGTGTATCACTGCATACTGGTGGATTGAACTTGTTACACTTAAGTTTTTGCTTTGCTGGTCTATTGTTGTCATATCTTGTCTGGTTCGTCTTGATGTTCTGTAGTCATTTATGCATTGATGCTATTCTCTGTTGCACTTGCTCATTTGAGTTTGCACTGCTTCATCATGTCACTTGACCTGTTGTAGCTTGATAACCATGTCTGCACCCTCTGACTTTTTTCTGGGTTCACTACTGACCTGTAGTGTTCATTAGTTCATATTGTATTTGAGCATTCTGGTCTAATAAGGTTGTTGTACTGTGAAGCATCTTGATCATTATATATTGATACTTGTGCATTTGCATTCTTGCTTTCATATGCATTGAGCTCTTATCCTTAGCTGTTCATCTGTGCACATTGTAGCCTTGTTCAAAAACAGGTCACTACCCCATGTATATTTGATGTTGTCATTGTGTATTGATGGTCGACACACTTCAAGTAGTCTTCATGTAGCTTGTTCTCTGATTTATGTCTTTACTGGTCTGATCTTTGATGTTGAGGCTGCTGTGTTCATGATAGTTGGGTTGTTTGAATTGCAGACTGAGTTTGTATTGCTTTTGTTGACTGCGCACACGAGTTGGCGAGGCAATGCACACATGTATAAATGTACACGTGTGTATTGCAGCCACTCATGATTACCTGTCCCTGATAAGAATACTGATATGCACATATATTACACAATCAAAAATGATGACAATAACCCATATATCTGAGGCACCAATAAAAAACAAATTTATATTTTTGCAAATTCAAATTTGTTTATTTTCAAATTACTGCTGTAGTTGCTAATTATACAGGTACACAGGAGACAGGACAAGAACTGGAGCTGGACAATGCAGATAGATGCAGATGTGCAGACAGAGTGAAAAACTAAGTGTTGAGTGTTGTAGTGAGAAAAAATATGAATGTGAAATGTATGAAACCAGTGTATGTATATAGAGAGAGCTGAAAACTTTGTACTGTATAAGTGTTGAAATAAAATATTATGTTGAATAAAAATACTGATTGAATTATATAAATTCTGTGCAATAGTATTATTATTCAATATGAATATTTATTCCTATATGTGTATAGTACAATCTGCAAACACATATATAAATTGATATATGTTTGTTATCATCAAACAAAAAATCACATAAAACAATCTCCCCCTTTTGATGATCACAAACATATATATTAAAGATTTTGAAATTCTAATAAATGTGTTTGAGCATGAAATATTTAGCTCCCCCTATATGAATGCTCCCCCTACAACTGAGACCACTCCCTATTTAGAAGATTTAGAAAATTACAGAAGAATAAAAGAACTAAAGAAAAATAACTAACAACATTTAACAAATTTGTTGAAGTATTCCAAAAATATTTACTTCCTTATCAAAATATTGTTTTTCTCCCCCTTTTGTTATCATCAAAAGACTGACAAAACTAATGGAACAGTAGTGGAAAAGAAAAAAAAACAAATGCAAAACAAAGAAAAATCATAGAAAATCATAACGAGGTAACAATTTCCACATTGTAGAGAATGAATCGATGATTCGGTTTTTATATAATGAGAAGAGAGAAATTTTAAAAATAATTTGACATTTAAGCACAAAAATAAGCACTTACTACCCACGCATAACCATAAGGACTTTTAAATGGGATTAGCAGTTACTTATTAGTCTAAGCATCCGGACATTTAAGTGAGACCAGAAAAATACTTAGCTATCATACTCCATCCATGCATAACCATAAGGACTTTTAAATGAGAATGGAATGATGATAAAAATAATCCACTCACATGCTCCATCCATGCATAAGCATAAGGACTTTTAAATGAGAATGGATGCATGAGATTTTTTTTTAAGTTTTAAAAGAAATCACTCTTCTCATTTTACAAAACCATTATGAATGATAGAAAGATGGTAGCGATAGAAATGATCGTGGAATAAGTTACCAAGTTAATTATATTATGAAATATTTTTTTTTAATTTTGAAAAGAAATAAAACAAAACATATTTCCACTACTGCATACCATATTCGAATCAATCTTTGAATAATATCCAAAACTGGTTTGAATCCTAGAAATTGAAGTTGAAAATAAATATCCAAGAATATTTCAACCAAAAAATGGAAAATGATTAGTCAATTTCTATAATCCCCAAATCCAAACGTAATCTGGAAAATTTGTCTTCAGGGAGGGGTTTTGTGAAAATATCAGCAAGTTAAATCTCAGTTGAAATATGTTCAATGCAAATGTCTTCCTTAGCAATGTGATCTCTAAGAAAGTGGTGTCTCACATCAATGTGTTTTGTGCGTGAATGATGAACAGGATTATTTGACAAGTCTATTGCACTTTTACTATCACATTTTAATGGAACTTGTTTATAAACTAAGCCAAAATGAGAAAGAGTTTGCATCATCCATAAAATTTGAGCACAACAACTTCCTAAAGCAATATATTCTGCTTCAGTGGTGGATAATGCAACACTTTTGTTTTCGGCTTGACCATGAAACTAATGAATGTCCTAGCATGAAACATGTCCCACTAGTGCTTTTCCTGTCAACCAATGAACCAACATAATCAGCATCAGAATAACTAACTAAATCAAAATTTTCACAAGAAGGGTACCATAGTCCAAATTTGTGTGTGTGAAAGATATCTCAAAATTCGTTTAGTGGCTTTCAAATGAGATTCTTTAGGATTAGATTGAAAACGTGCACACAAACACACAGAAAACATAATATCAGGTCTAGAAGCGGTAAGATAGAGAAGTGAACCAATTATCCCTCAATATTTCTTCTGATCAACAGCAACTCCTTTCTTGTCTTTGTCCAACTTTGTTGATGGGCTCATAGGAGTTCTCAATGGTTTGGAGTTCTCAACTCCAAATTTCTTCAATAGTTCCAACACATACTTGGATTGTGAAATGAAAATACCATCACTACTTTGCTTGATTTGAAATCCAAGAAAATATTTCAATTCTCCAACCAAGCTCATCTCAAATTTAGCCTGCATGACTTGTTCAAATTTCTCGCACAAGAGTTCATTAGTAGCACCATAAATGATATCATCCGCATAAATCTGAACAATCAAAAAATCACTTCCTTTATGTAATAGAAACAGTGTCGTGTCAGCACTTCCCTTTTTAAAACCATTTTCCAAAAGGTATGTACAAAGGCAGTCATACCAAGCTCTAGGAGCTTGCTTAAGACCATATAATGCTTTTTCTAGTTTATACACATGATTTGGAAAATCATGCTTTTCAAAACCGGGGGGTTGTTCAACAAAAACTTCTTTCAAATCACCATTTAGAAAGGCACTTTTTACATCCATTTGTTTAAGTTTGAAACCCTTATAACATGCAAAACTTAGCAAAATCCTAATGGCTTCTAACCTAGTAACTGGAGCAAATGTTTCATCAAAATCTATGCCTTCTATTTGGTTATATCCTTTTGCGACCAACCTAGCTTTGTTTCTAATTACATTTCCTGATTCATCAAGTTTATTTTTGAACACCCATTTAGTTCCAACAATTGGATAGTCATTAGGCCTAGGAACTAATTTCCAAACTTTATTTCTCTCAAATTGATTAAGTTCATCTTGCATTGCTAAAACCCAACTTTCATCATTAAGAGCCATTTCAACAGAATCAGGTTCAATCTCAGAAATAAAACCACTGTGACAACAAAACGCACACAAATTTTTATCAAATGAAGAGCGAGTGCGTATACCTTCCGTAGGATCACCTATAACCAATTCAGGAGGATGATTGGATTTGAACTTCAATCTATCAGCATCAATAGTCCTACTTTCAGCTTTCTCACTAGATGTCCCTTCTTCAATGCCTTCATGATCTATCCCATCGTCAACCGCCTTTTCAGTCATCCTTTCCAGGTCAGATTCATCGAATTTCACATTGATTGATTCAACAATTGTTTTTGTTCATTTGTTGTATATCCTGTAAGCCTTGCTCCTTGTTGAATAGCCCATGAAAATTCCCTCATCAGCCTTTGATTCGAATTTTCCAAGTTGATCACCTGTGTTAAGAATGAAACAAGGACATCCAAATACACAAAAATAAGAAATGTTAGGTTTCCTTTCATGCCACAATTCATAAGACGTTTTGCCAAGTATTGGTCTAATCATTACTCTATTCATTACATAGCACGAAGTATTCACTGCCTCTGCCCAAAAGATTAGAGGTAGTTTATACTCACTCAACATGGATCTAGCCAATTCTTGCAATGTATGATTTTTCCTTTCAACCACCCCATTTTGTTGAGGTGTTCGTGGAGCAGAAAATTCATGTTTTAAACCATTTTCTTCACAAAAGCTTTCAAATTCCAAATTTTCAAATTCTCCTCCATGATCACTTCTCAAAGTTTTAATTGAAACTCCTTTTTCATTTTGAACAAGTTTTGCAAATTTTGAAAAATAATCAAAAGATTCAGACTTTTTGGCTAAGAAATAAACCCATGTACATCTAGAATAATCATCAACCAATACATAACAATAACGTTTTCCATTCAAGCTTGCAATTTCATTTGGTCCAAATAAGTCCATGTGAATTAATTCAAGTACCCTTGATGTGCTAACAATGTTTTTAGGGCGAAATGATGATCGACTAAACTTGCCCAAGGAACATGCTTTACACACTTTATTATTTTTAAATTTCTGATGTGGTAACCCTCTGATTAATTCTTTCGTTTCAAGTTTTTTTAAGAGGCCCATGCTAGCATGTCCAAGTCTCCTATGCCATAAAGATGCCTCTTCGTTAGTGGCTATCAAACATCTAGAAAGATTTAGATTATCAAATGAAAGCGTGTAAACATTTCCTTTTCTTTTGCCCATAAAAACAATGTTATTAGAAGATTTATCAATGATTTTGCAAGTATCACTATCAAAAACCACATTCATACCTTTGTCACATAGTTGGCTAATAGAAATGAGATTGTGATGCAAATTATCGACGTATAAAACATTAGTCAAGGAAAAAGTACCGTTACCTACTTCACCTTTACCAATAATCTTACACTTGCTATTGTCTCCCATGATCACATTTCCACCTTTAAAATTCTCTAGGCTAAGGAACTTCGATCTGTCACCTGTCATATGTCTAGAACAACCTGAATCTAGAAACCATTCTTGTTGCTCCTTAGCCCGCCAACAAACCTACATAGAGAGAGAGGAAGATGACCTAGAGAAACTCTTAGGTCCAATGATATTAGTGACTGAAGCATTGTGAATAAACAATCCCTTTGGAACCCAAACTTGTTTTGTCCTTTCATTCTTGTTCCAATAGACATGAAATTTGTTTGTAGAATTCTTAGGTACCCAAACTTGTATAAATTTTGTGTTCTTGTTCCTATGACTATAATTTTCAGCACGATGTCCAATTATTCCACATCTAGCAAAGACACTCTTACCTTTTGCATTATCATCAACTTGTGTTTTCCCATAGCCTAGTCCTTTTCTGTTGTTAGCAAAAAGTTGATTTCCCAATAACATGTTGAATGATTTTTCTCCTCTTGAAAAGTTATTCAGAGTTTTCTCAAGATTTTGGACTTTGGTTTTTAGTGTTGTGTTTTCAGTCACAAGTGAGGTGCATCTATTTATAAAATCCTTTTTCCTAGTGTCAATGGTTTCCTTAAGACTCAAGTTTTCTTTTTCAAGATTCTCAAAGCTATTCTTAAGTTTTGATAATTCTGAATCTAAAATTTTACATTTTTTACAGTCTAAGTTTTGAATATTTTCAAGTTCAGTTTCTAACCTAGAATTTTCATGGACAAGTTCTCTCCTATCAGATTTCAGTTTTTCAATTTTAGATTCAAGAGTATCAATTGTTTTAGTAAGATCACAACACATCAAAACAAGTTCTTTATAAGAATAGTCACTTACCTCACTGGATTCCTCTGAGCTTGCTTCTGAATCTGATTTTGCCATAAGACACAAATTAGCCTCCTCTGAGCTATTATTCGAAACTTCCTCTCCTTCTTCATCATCCCAAGTTGCTGCAAAGGCCTTCTTCTTCTTTTTCTTTCCTTTGTTGTTTTTGAGAAGTGGGCATTTTTGTTTGAAGTGGCTAGGCTTCTTGCAGTTAAAGCAAGTCAATTCATTATCGGAATTGTCAGAATCTTTTGACCTACTTATTTTCTTATTGCGTGGCCCGAATCTTGACCATTTTCTAAGATTATTGACAGCCATTGCAAGCTCTTCAATTGGATCTTCTTCTTCTTCATCGCTCTCTTCTTTTCTCTTTAAGGCAATCGTCTTCTTCTTTGATTCAGAGTTGTTGCGTTCCTCCTTTGTTTTTAGCTCAAGCTCATATGTCATCAAGTTGCCGATCAACTCCTCCATGCTTAGTTTACTCAGATCTTTCGATTCTTGTATTGCCGTGACTTTTGCCTCAAAGCTCATCGGTAAGACTCGTAGCACCTTCCTCACAAGCCCTACCTCAGTGAATACCTTCCCAAGCGCTCTAGCATTGTACACCAAAGTTGAAAAGCGTCCAAACATGTCCTTTATGCTCTCGCCTTTGTCCATCACAAAGTTCTCGTATTCATTGCTGAATAGGGCTAGATGAGACTCCTTGACTTGAGAAGTTCCTTCATGTGTCACCTCCAAGGTATGCCAAATTTCCTGTGCAGTTTTACAATGAGAAATTCTATTAAATTTAGTCTTATCAAGAGCACAGATCAAAGCATTCATGGCTTTAGCATTTGTAGTTTTTAATTTCTTATCGTTAGCGTCCCACCTATCCTTAGGTTTAGGAATCTTAGTATCACCAACAGTTATAGTGGGAGTTTTATAGCCAGTTTCAGTAATGTCCCAAACATCATAATCAACAGAACTAAGATAAATACCCATCCTAACTTTCCAGTAAGCATAATCATTCCCATTAAACATGGGTGGCCTAGCAATAGATTGCCCCTCAGAAAAAGCATTATTTGGTGGATTCATGACTCTAGAGTTAAAGAAAAATACCGGGCTCTAATACCACTTATAGGATCTAGATTAACCCTAGAGGGGGGTGAATAGGGTTATAGCAAATTTTCTCGAATTAAACACAAAAACAAACTACAGATAAGTAAATATGCTGAAAAGTAAATCACACACAAAATTTACCCAGCTTCGGCAACCCCTGCCTATTGTTGCATTCCCAGATTTCTATTAGAATTAAACAGTCTCCCGCTTACAAACACTCTAACAGACTCGCAAACCCTGCTACCGCCTATAGAGTTTTGCAAACTCGCAAACCCTGCTTACTGAACTAATCCTAACTAGACAATCTGACACAACCTAAAACCTAGGTGGTGATTTACCAAAATTTGATTTGAAAAGTACAGACTTTAAAAATAAAAAAAACAAGAGCAGAAATAAATAAAAGACTTGAGTAAATTTCTGCCCTTAAACAAAACAACCCAACCCCCAAAGTATTATCACTCAAGAAATAAAAATACGCCCCTGTTATCTTCTTTTATCAATGACAGCTCTAGTTCCTTCTTTCGTTCGTTCCTTTTAGCTCTGAAAATTAGGGCTAGAATAAAATTGAAGATGCCGACTTTATTTAGCACGATCGAATGATGATTTCTTTCTTGCTTGATCGATCGATGCTTTCTTCTCTTAGCTTCACGGCTGCTTCAATTTGCTTGTTCGTTGCTTATGAAATTAGGGCTTTGGCTTGGTTGCTTTGAGCTTGATCGAATTCAACTTCTCTGGTATGTTATTCGATCCTTTAGTTATTTGGATTGATTACTTGAATTCGATCGTTCTCTTTTTTTTGCTTATTGCCTATGATGATTTTGGGTGAATATTTATATGGATTCCGAGACCCTTGAATTCGTTCGTATTCATTTACTTGACTTCCACACTTTCCTTTCTCGGTTGCTTGATTGATGATTTTGATATTTGCGACTTAGTCAAATACGTATATTTTTGACTTGATTCACACGGTTTTGATTTCGAAGCGTTCGATCTTTCCTTGATCGATACGGCAGAAACTTTCCTTTTTTATTTTAACTTTGATTTTTGACTTTTTCAAATTGTACACACACTTGATTTCATTTGACGATGTTGATTCTTTGGTCTGCATTTACATTTCTTCTGGCTTCAAGTATAGTGTACATTACATATAGATAATCTCGAGTTCATCCCTGTCTTCGGCTTTGACCTTTTCTGATGATGTTGATTTCACTGTAACCTTGCTTTGTTCACCTGGTTATATTGAGTCAGATTCATCATGTATTACTTTGGTATTGTTGCAGACACTTGATCACTGTGTATCACTGCATACTGGTGGATTGAACTTGTTACACTTAAGTTTTTGCTTTGTTGGTCTATTGTTGTCATATCTTGTCTGGTTCATCTTGATGTTCTGTAGTCATTTATGCATTGATGCTATTCTCTGTTGCACTTGCTCATTTGAGTTTGCACTGCTTCATCATGTCACTTGATCTGTTGTAGCTTGATAACCATGTCTGCACTCTCTGACTTTTGTCTGGGTTCACTACTGACCTGTAGTTTTCATTAGTTCATATTGTATTTGAGCATTCTGGTCTGATAAGGTTGTTGTACTGTGAAGCATCTTGATCATTTTATATTAATACTTGTGCATTTGCATTCTTGCTTTCATATGCATTGAGCTCTTATCCTTAGCTGTTCATCTGTGCACATTGTAGCCTTGTTCAAAAACAGGTCACTACCCCATGTATATTTGATGTTGTCATTGTGTATTGATGGTCGACACACTTCAAGTAGTCTTCATGTAGCTTGTTCTCTGATTTATGTCTTTACTGGTTTGATCTTTGATGTTGAGGCTGCTGTGTTCATGATAATTGGGTTGTTTGAATTGCAGACTGAGTTTGTATTGCTTTTGTTGACTGTGCACACGAGTTGGCGAGGCAGTGCACACGTGTATAAATGTACACGTGTGTATTGCAGCCACTCATGATTACCTGTCCCTGATAAGAATACTGATATGCACAGATATTACACAATCAAAAATGATGACAATAACCCATATATCTGAGGCACCAATAAAAAACAAATTTATATTTTTGCAAATTCAAATTTGTTTATTTTCAGATTACTGCTGTAGTTGTTAATTATACAGGTACTCAGGAGACAGGACAAGAACTGGAGCTGGACAATGCAGATAGATGCAGATGTGCAGACAGAGTGAAAAACTAAGTGTTGAGTGTTATAGTGAGAAAAAAATATGAATGTGGTATGAAACCAGTGTATGTATATAGAGAGAGCTGAAAACTTTGTACTGTATAAGTGTTGAAATAAAATATTATGTTGAATAAAAATACTGATTGAATTATATAAATTCTGTGCAATAGTATTATTATTCAATATGAATATTTATTCCTATATGTGTATAGTACAATCTGCAAACACATATATAAATTGATATATGTTTGTTATCATCAAACAAAAAATCACATCAAACATCATACTCTGCTACAGATATATCACCATGCTTCAAATCCATGAAGTTGCGATGCATCCTCGTCCTTCCTGCTACTAGCAAGAATTGGTCCTCAAAAACTTCTTTAAATCGAGCCCACGAAAACTCATCTTCTGGAATATTTGCAGTAAGGGAGTCCCACCAAGCTGCTGCTCCCTCTTACATTTGCCATGCTACTAAAAATCTATTATGTTCGTCGAATAAACCAAGACCTTTAAAAAATTTCTCTCATGATCACAACCAAGCTTGCACTTCCATGATAGACTCGGTCCCCTTAAATGGTTTCCCTCCAAGATTAGTGTAATCCTTACATAAGGTTGGAAATTCACTCTCGGCTTCTCTGGTGCGGCCTCTTCGGTAATCCGAACTCCTCCAGGATTTGGGGTTCGACCATTTATAGTTATAGTGCTACCTGATCCCCTACCTCGTCTACCTCTTTTACTCATTTCTTACTACCTGGATATAGTAAGAAAATTCTTAGAATTTGAACGAGATAAGACTTGAAAGAAAGTTACTAATCAAACCTACCAAGCTAATCTACCTATAAGGGTATATGAACAAAAATTTAGAAATACGCTCTCTCAAGATTGACTCAACCCAAAAGCCTAGGTGTTTCGCTTAACCTAAGCTCTGATACGAACTGTAACGAACCGCCTTTCTTACTTCGAAAGGCGAGTCATTATGGGTAAATGAAAAGGAAAGAGAAGAAGAAAATTAACAATCATAGATTCTCACAACAGAAAGGAACAACATATAATATATAACATAGGATTATACATAGTCACTACTATCATAATACATCAGAGTCATAATAGTACAATCTCCATACTAGGGCAATTATAATTACTTGACCTTACAGCACAAGTCCAAAATACATATATACACATACACATAGGAAATAGATCTAGCTAGCTACCGGTGAAGCCACCTGCTCTAGCTCCTCCAGAATGCTATCGTGAGAAACCTGGATCACTTGGCTACTCATAAAATTTGAGTACCAAAGAGTTTTAGGAAAAGAAAAAAAATCAGGGTCAGACATGGGTCTGGTTTGAGTAAATTCAAACAACTTAATTCTTACATTTATGAAACAATTTGAAAGTCAAAGGTACCTCGTAAGACCACACCGCACATAAACACGGATGAGTTTTTACCTTATGATAACCAAAACACTTTGTATTGAAATTCAATGATAATATAATAATGTCTAGGGTTTTCAAGTAAGGTGGAACATAGCTAAAATGCTTGCATCTCACATTTTAACATATTTGGCACAACTAATTCCGTACGGCACTTATTGGACAATGGATTCCATACATGACCAGGTCAGGAACTACCTTCCGAAGATGTACCTCTAGATAAAATACACCTGGGGTCTTACAAGAACATCTTATACCCCTGCTACACAGAACCGGTCTGCCACTTTACTAGTAGTATCGAATACATCACCATCAAAGTTGGGGTTAGCAACCGTACCGGAGCATACAAAAATAATGGGTCAAATATCGATTCTAGATATGGTGGTGACATACCCTTACGGGAGCGACCCACATAACCCCGCTATATACCCTGCTTTGGTCATTTACAGTTGATGAGGCCTGAGGCTACGTTTACCATTTCTAGAGCACTGCCACTTAGAATGCTACATCACCTTCAAGATGTTGACACAATGTCGGCATTCATCCATACAAGTCGTTCAGGAGATGAACGAACAAAGGCACTATTTCAACTACACCCATTTTGGAATCACCTCGGGGTTAGTAGCAAATAGCCCTTGCACTTCAAGTCTTGAATCTTGATCATGACTTCAACACTTCCAATTTGAATGTTTACATTGGTTTGAAGTGGTTTTTGGATAACAGCTTGTCATTCGATCTCGATCTCTTCAAACCAACATTCGATAATTTAAAAGGGTCAAGTTAATGATAGTGAACAACTTCACTATCAGGTGGGAGATTAACATATGGAAATACATTCCATACTTAAGTTAGCATGACCCGCTTACCGAAATTAACCTCCTTATGTTTATCACAATTTTAAAATCCAACTGTAACGACTCCGAAATTTTAACGATTTTTATGTAATTAACTAAATTTTTCCATAAAAATAAATAATAAAATTTTGCAATGAAAATTTAATATTTGTGATATGTCTATTTAAACGTAGCTAATGTACGATTTTCATCTGAAAATATGTAGGTTAGTTCTGTCGTGAAATTTCAATTTCAATTTTAAATCGGTTAAACTTGATAGAAATAAAATATCTTTGAAATCTAAATATTTTTATATAAGTAAAATGTTAATCATGTTTTGAGTGGGACGTCGTAACTCGTCTCGTTGAATTTGGACTGCTCTAGCTCCGTTTATCTTATTTTCGGCATTTTAGCAGCATTTTCGGCAGCGAACAATCGAGTTTTGATAAAAGTGTCGTATCGTTCATATCTGTGTACCATTATATTCGTCTTGTCATGCTGATCTCCGCAGTATATTCATTCGTGCATTTTCGTGTCCGGTAAGTAGCGAAATCGGCGAAATGATTAGACGTATCGGTTCCGTATTTGGGCTTTTGGGTTTCCTATGCCCTTTCATCTATCTAACGGGTGAGAACAAATAGCCATTTGCTATTATTATTCCTTGAATTCTACGTACATGGCTGTTGTCATTCCCAATATATTCAATATTGGCTGGTTCCTTTCCCTTTCAGTTCTCTTCATTTCTATTTGTTCCTATTTATGCCAGAAGAAAAAAGAAATAGTATAATAAGCTTTCGTATATATTTTGGCTTGAACCTATTCTCTCTTCCCTTTCTTATTCTATTCTTCTGAAGAAATTTTCCAAAGCTTATATAATTTGAGAATGTATATGTGTCTGCTCCTTCTACTTCACGCGCTCCAATACCCACGCTCGACCATCAGATCCACTTCCAGGCCATCCTCCCTCCGACCTGATCGCCTCCAACCCATATAGCTTCTTTCCACCATTTTCACACACCAGATCGCCATGTGGACCCAACCCACCGCATCTTCTCCACCCAGCCTCGCCAAGATCCTACAACTAAACTCCTCCACGTCTGCTCGGCCAAGCCCTCCTACCGAAGCACCTCGCCTTCTCTTCCCTAAAAATTTTTTTGAAGGGAGGTAAAAATGAAGCTTGTTCGTCCACCCACTCTCACTCGACCAAACATTCCACCACCATCCATGCAGGCAACACCCGCCACTTGCTTCTCACTTCACAGCCCTGACCGTGCTTCAACCTCCCTCAACCCACACATCAACCTGTCACCCCATCAAGCATCACCTATCTGCTGCAAGCCTACCCACAGCCGCATACCCTCCGCCACGCCATAACCCACTCCACCTCGCCTTGCATCCGCCTTAGCCACTCATCAAACCTCTATATTTGCCGCCCGCTTCAACTCGACGGCCTAACCCAATGCTGAAACCCAGATTCTCCAAGCATCAGCAACGCCATAGCCATTCTCCACCTTCCTCCAATGCGATCCCCTTAGCCACTACCGCTCCGATCAATTGCCAAGCCTCAGTTCATCACCGGACAGCGCCCGTACACCCCTAAACCCAAGTAGCTGAGCCACGGCCCTTATGAACCCGAGCAGTTCAGCCTCTTTATATATATTATATGTTATATGTTTAAACGTTTATATTATATGTTTTAAACGTTTATCTTATATGTTATATATTATATGTTTTGAATGTTATTTACAATGTATAGCATTATTTTAAAATAGATTTTTGTAATAACTCTTATATGTATAAAATATGTTTAAATATCTATTTGAAAATTTTGGAAAGAAATATAATATATAATGATTTTGGTATGTGTTTTAAGAAATAATGATTTGAAAATATGTATATATATATATAAAAGATTTTATTTTGATATGTGTTTTAAATTGAATGTTGATTTTAAGAAAAAAATAATATAATATATATTTTGTTTCGGTTTATATCAAGCTAATTTTGATTTGTTTCCATCGATCCCAAGCTATCAACTGTGCTCGTCGAATTCGTGTTCATCGTGTCATGCTTCGGAATTTGTGCTTGGATTGTCGCATCTTGTTCTTGTTATTTCTCTAGCCTCGAAAGGTAAGCGATCACTCACGATTAACATTCTTATATTTAGTAAATTTAATTCACATGAAATTACGATTGAAATGTGTTGTTAAATTTAAATTGTTAGTGATTAAATTATTGAATATGATATGTCATTATTTAAATTGTTCACCTATGATTGATATATGACACCATAATATGTTGAATATATATATATATATTATTTAAATTGTCAATTATGATATACTGTGGTTGATATGTTTTATTATTATCAAATTGTTCTCACTCTACAAGTTCCCTTTCCTTATGGGTTGAAATGATATATACACGAACGATCTTGTAGATTACGGAAAATCGTTATGAGTAGAAATGATAAACCCAAGCGATTTTATTGATTTTTTTGAAATTTTGGGATTGCGGATTGAAATGATATAAACCCGTAAAATTAAATAATTGCGGATTGAAATGATAGATATCTGTATCACTTGACCATAGGATAGAAAATTATATACGGACATCGTTGGTCTATTTTAAATGATTTCCAAAATTTTGAGAAAAAGAGAAATATATGGGTTTTTAATAAATGTTGATTTTTTAAAATAAAATATTAATATTTTATTTTAATATGTGTAAAATTTAGATTTTTAGATTTTATGTTTAGAAATTTTAAATTTATAAGTTAAGTTTCAAAATGTAAATTATAAAACTTTATTTATAACTTTATTATTTTCAAATATATAAAATAATATTTAAAATAGATTTAATTTAATAGTAAGATTTAATTTAATAAAATTTAGTTTAACTAATATATAAAGTATGTTTAAATATTTATTTATAAATTCATATTAATATTTTCGAATAGATTTTGTAATAACTTTAATAAATAGAGGGTGAAAAGATAAATTAAAGTTGTCTTGAAATTTAATTTGGTTAATAATTGAATTTAAATAAAAGATTGATTTGGGACTTATTGATTTCGAGATTTTAAAGATATGTTTCTATAACATGATAAGTTGATTTTGATTTAAGAGGATTTAATGAATATTTTTAAATTTAAATAAAATTGAAATCGAATATTTAATTCGATTTAAATTTGTAATCAGGGATTTTATATAAATAGTTATTAAAAAATGATAGAGTGAATATTCAAAATTAAAATAAAATTTAAGGTTAAATTTTGAAATATAAATGGAATGTATCAAATCGAGTTATTATGAATTGTTTGAATATTTAAACTCCGAAATCTATTAAATTAAAAATGGTTTAATGAGAATCTGAATTGATTTGTGGAATTGGAAGAAATAATTCTAATTTGAAACTATTTCGATATAAACTCTTTTAATATATAAACAATTTTTAATATATATAAACTATTTTAATCTATAACCTATTTTTAAATATAAACTATTTTTAATTTATAACTATTTCAATATATAAACTATTCTCAATATTTAAATGGTTTAAGTAGAAACTGTTATGATTTATATTTAAGGAATTTAAATGCGAATATTTTGATACGATGGTTTAAACAATTTTGTGGTTATGATTTTGGAAGTGAATATGATTTTGAAAGTTATATGACTTTGAAAGTAAATAATGATTTCGGAAGTGATATGATTTTTAAATGGGTATGATATTTTGATATAAATAATGAACTGTTTGAAATGAAAATGACCACGGTGTGAAATAAGCATTTGGTTGTTAAAGAGACCGGGATCAGATATTGTCATACTCTGCCAATTCCATAAACCAGTTTAACAACTGTGTACATGGTGGAGATTCCAGAACGAAGTAGGATGGTTTGGCGACGATTATGTATGAGGTATTAACGCAGCCCTGACTCCCGCGAGTCAGCTTGATGTGACGAAAACAGGAGCCACGCCGGGCCAAGTGAGGTGGCACCCCCGATCGAGCATGCTTCTTCGATACCATTCTATTACTTTGTTATTTGATTGGGTGCACCTTTGATTATGGGAGTGTGTCTTGAGGTGGTCGGTAGTAGCTGCTATGCGTTACTACCAGTCCTTATCCGCAAAATGGTAGTATCCTACCTTGGGTGTTGCCTTGCATGCCTTGTCACATGCCTTATCTCGCCTTCTATGAGTTTGGTTTGTACAGTACCTATGGAGTGCTCCCTGAGTAAACCATCGGTTTGGTGGAGCTTACGGTATCTATATAGACTATGGGAATATATTAAAATGTGTTAAGGGGGATATGGGTAATGCCTTAACGCTATTTTAATAGTTTACTTTACTATAGACATTATCTATGTAGCGTATTGTACTATGTATGTAGATAGTTTCACGGATTCTTAAAGGATGAGAATTCCAAACATTCTTTAAGTTATTTGCATTTCACTTGGACATTTCACTTGAGTTGATTTACTTGCATAAGAATGTTAATCCTGACTCTAGTGTTTTGTATTTTTCTTTATGCTCGGGTCAGACTAAGTGTCACAGCATTTGAGACACACCTTTGGAGCTTGGAGCTTCGCCTGGATATCTACCTGTTATCTACTTCAGCTTTCAGTCATTCCAGTTTTATGTACAGTCTTGTCAGTTGCTTTTGTACTTGAGACTACTTTGTATTTGAGATATATGTTGTATTTTGTTTTGACTCTAATGTTCTATAGTAGCTTAATGAACTACTATTTATCTATCCACAGCTTATTGTTATTTTACTCTATGTCTATGATTCTGTGATTGATTTTATTTACTGTATATGATAAGTTTTTCCAAATATAAATTAACAATATGTTTCTTTGAGCAATTCAAGTTTGACATGAGTGGATGATTGTCGATTTGAATGGTTCGAAATGCCAGGTCATTACACCAACATTCGTAAACACCAGTCACTTACTTTCCATAAACGAGTCAACGTTTTCAATCACTACTGGTTCAGACAAGAGATCATTTGGTATGGAATCAATTCACCTTGAGAAGAATATTGGTTTAAAAATACATTCGGTTTAATTTAAAATCACCTTTGGAAAAGATTTAATTAAATAAATAAATAAATCAGTTTAAACCCTAATTAAATCATAATTATTCCAAATTAAATCAAGATTAAATCATAGTTGAAATCTAATTATACTTAATGAACTTAGGTAGGCCATAATTAACTTCCTAATGCATCTTGATCAAGGTTAAATCAAATCATTATTAGTTAAACCCAATTAATTAAAATATTAATTAAATAATCACTTAATTAAATAATAATTAATTAACTAATTAACTTAATTAAATAATTATTAACCATTAATTACTTCTTAACCATTTTAAATACCGATTAAAAACTTAATTAATCAAACAATAGTCATTAACTTAACTTAAGTGTTGATTAATTACTAATTACCTTCTTAATTACTAATTAAGGCTAATTACCTTTTTATTTAACTAATTAATTAAATAATTAGATTACAAAACTTAATTACTTTTTAATTACTAATTAAGTTTGTTTTGAAAACTTTTACAAAACAATTTCAAGTTAAAACTACTTGAAACTAAAATCGATAAATTTCATCGACTTGTATCCATAGCGACTATCGCTATGGGCGCAGTTCCCTCTAACGTACTCTTAGCGAACCACTTTACAACCCCTTTTTTTCATGGTTTGAAACATTCTTTAAAAAATTTAAAAGAAAAAAAACTTTTGAAACTAAAGCTACAAACTTTAATCATTTCTAAACTTTAAACTTCGAAAAACAACTTCGATTCCAACAGGATCACAAATCCATCGCAATCAAACAAAGTAGCTAACTTTGTTTTACCAAAACTCATGACGTAGCTCATGTTTTACAATCAACATATTCCTAACACAAACCATCTTCGTCATAGGTTGCAAGTATACATCCATATATACATGCTTCCTAGCTTTACAATACAACATCGATTTCCATAACCAAATCAAGTTATAATAAACCATCCAAATCATAATCAAACCACATGGGTACCATTCAAATTCTACACTATATTAGCACTATAATAATGACTTAATAATAAAGTAAAAATCTTTTCCAAAATAAGGTAATTTACTCACCGAAAGCTTTACAAATCTCAAAGCAACTTCCACTAGAACTTTGATATATGTTAGCACTTGGTCCTAACTTGCAAACGTGAAGCTTTTGGATGCCTAAACACCTAGATTAGGCTTGGCCATGGTCATATTTGGGCTCGGCCTGATGTGTTTTTGGTGGAAGGGGGCTTGATTTTGGAAGAGGAAGTGTAGAGATGTATGTAGAATGGTTTTACTGAGCTAAAGAGAAGAGTTTGAGTGGAAAAGAGTGAATTTTTTCCAACTTTTACAAACTATGGAAGCCATGGATAATTTGGAGAGGAAGTTTTAGAAAGTAAAGAGGAGAAAGCAAATGAGAACGTGTTGATGTGTATGTCTATTTATAGCCAAAAAGAATTGGAGAAAATTACTAATTTTCCCTTTAATGATTTAACATAATATGTCATCATATTGAAAAATCACATCACCTTCCTACCCCCCTCTCTTGTCACATCCTTCTCCTTCTCTAGTCAAATCCTTAATGTTATGATGAGTAACGATGTCCAATTATGAAAATATTAAGATATGATAACGCTTAATAATATATCTTTATATATATTGTTTATTATTTTTAAAGTTATGAATTGTCACATCACCTGTTAATTATAATTAACATAAGATAATTTATTCTTTACTGTGTTATTATTTAGTTAATTATCTACTATATATGTGTACATATGGTGCATAAAGACGAACAACATTCCCGACAACTTTCTGCTGTCGAAAAGTCGAAATTTTGGAAAACGTTCTTCGGTCGCATTTTCTATTTTTTTGTGAACTATTTAATTTCTAAACAAATTTTGAAAATGATTTTTCCCTCATTATTAATTAATTAAAATGAGTTTATTTATTAATAAAAATCTATTTATTGACTTTATAAAATATATATAATTGCCTAGTTAAAGCGACCAAACCCTGGGTCGTTACATTCTACCCCCCTTAAAAGAATTTCGTCCTCGAAATTTCTAACAATAGTTAAAAAAAATGGAATCATATATTCTTACCAAAAAATTTGTATAAAAGGTATACAAGCATTCAAAACAACAATACATCCATGACACGTACACAAGAACTATCCTAAAATCCATCCAGGATAAGCTTCCTTTACGTGATCCATAGTTTCCCAAGTGCAATCTCTGGGATCATCGCTCCACTGAATCTTAATCAATCGCATCACTTTGTTGCGCAATTTCTTCTCATCTTGATCCACAATACTGATTGGATGCCTAACTATCATCAGGTTCGGTTCTATTTCCAAGTCATCCTAAACTGACGTTTCCACCACTAAAGATGGATCATGCACACTTCTCCTTAAATGGGACACATGGAACACATTGTGAATTCCTGACAATTTTCGGGCAACTCAACTTTGTAAGCGAGTTACCCAATCCTTTCTATAATCTTGAATGGTCCAATGTATCTAGGTGCTAACTTCCCTGCTTTTCCAAATCGAATGACTCCTTTGATGGGAGTTATCTTCACATACACAGCATCGCCGACTTCGAACTCTAAATCCTTTCTTCTCTTTTCAGCATAACTCTTTTGGCGATCCTAAGCTTCCTTCATCCTTCTTCTAACCATTTTAACTTTCTCTGTCACCTCTCGAATCATATCTGGACCAAGCACTAAACAATTTCCAGATTCTACCCAACACATAGGCGATTTGCACGGTCTCCTCACTTAGAATCTCGAAAATAAATGTTTATGATGCTGCAGTCATCACTAGAATTGTTTTCCAATGACTGAAGTAAGTTTAGTGCTTTCTATCTCTTTTAAATCCAATTTTCAAAATATTTCAAACCAAAATATTTTCAAAATAATACTATTATTATTTTTCCAAAACCTTTGAAACACAATTTCCAAATTTATGGGACTTAAATTCTTAAATTCCTTGTTTTAAATCCATTTTTATTTACAAATCATATTTATGAATATACTTAGGCATTTTCATTTCCTTTCCATTTATAAGTCACATTTATAAATCATATGTAAATACTCTCACTTCTTACGTAGTACTATTTTAAAAATGTTTACCTTTATTTAGATTATAATAATCGCAACTTTTGTGAGAACACAAACAACAAACAACAAATGATAATAATCAAATATTATCATTTCTAACAACCAAACACACCATATATAGCTATAATAATTTTTGAAAAATTATTCTTTAATATATAAAATATAATTTAGGTAAAATTATTTCATTTACCAATTTCAAAACAATATTGTGTCGGTTTGCCTCGTTTAAGTGTTTAGAAACCCCTATCGATACCGTGGCATCCCACGTACCAACCAAAATTCAAAAGCCACTCAATGGATAAATCAACACAATAAAAAACATTTTTATAATCACCAACAAATACACGCTCATATATATATATATATATATATATATATATATATATATATATATATATATATAGACACACACACTCAAAACTCATAATAAGGCATTCCATTACCTTATCTCTTAATGAGTTACCCCACCAACACCAAGGTTCTCGCTTAACCTTCAGCTTTGATACCAAGTGTTACAGCTAGGATTTTCAACCCTCGAAATTCGATAATAATACATCCACTGTATTGCATGCCGAGCAATCGAATACTGGAAAACCCTTTTGTTAGGGAAAAGAAGGGAGAAGAAGAAGAAGAGAAAGAAACTAAAAACAACACAGAATCTCACAATCACAGCGGAACAATATATAATATAATATTAATGATCTTTGCAGAAGAGAAACTATTATAAACAATCAGAGTACAATAACAAATCACAATCATCATCCTGGACAGTTATAACAACCTATCCTCACAATACTGATGATTTCAATAATAGAGCAGTAGAAAATAAACATATACATGACTACGACATGAAGACCTCCAACTCGTCTCCTGAGCTCCAATGCATCCAAAGAGATCTGTAAATATGCACGGTCTGACCTAAGCATTATAATAGAATAACACCCGAGTCAGTCTGGAAAACCAGCGTGAGAAAACGCGCCGAATTGGATTTTAAGGTTATAAAAAATCTTTGAAAATTAAAAGTATCTCGTAAGACCACACTGCATATAAACATGCATGGGATTTTACCTTACGATAACCAAAACAGTTTCTATAGAAAATCCATTCATATTATAATAATGTCTAAGGGTCAAAGTAAAATACGAATATAGCTGAAGTGCTTGCATCATGCATTTCAGCACAGTTGGGCACAAGTCGTACGGCACTAATTAGAGAATGGATTCCATACAATGACGGGTCTACTGGGGTACCGCCCGTCACGGTACATCTCTAGATAAAATAACACCGAGGTCGAACCTATCGACCCCTGCCAACATAGAACTGGCCTACCCTTTACTGGATAGTACCGACTATGATCACCCCTCTATTAATGGACCCCGAAGCATACAAATAAGAGATAATATTGACTCTAGATGGGGATGATCATACCCTACTTGAGAGCAATCCAATTAGCCCTGCTGCATCTTCCTTGTTTTAGTCATTCCCGGTTGATAAGGCTTGCGGCTACGTTTTACATTTTATATAGCATTTCCCACTTGGAATGCTAATACTACCCTCCAGGCAACAATGCAATACCAGCATTCATCCATACAAGTTCGTTCTGGGACTGAGCGAAACACTTGACAACTACATCTTTAATTCCATCATCTTTAAAATGTCTACACTTCGAAACGCTTGAGTTGGATCGAAGTGGTTTTCAGATAGCATATCCGATCCCGGTCACTTCGAAACAACTTTCGATAATTCCTGGTAAACTCAACCCCGGTTATTTAGGAAATAAACAGTCAAATATAAGAGCGAAGGTCGCCCCCTAATCGTTAGTGGTCTGATTTCCTTATTATTGTCCTAGGAGAACGAAATGAGATCTATACGCATAGTACAGCATCATCATAGATGACTGTGCCGTATAACTCACGTGTTTCTCCTAGATATTTCCAAAGTTACATTTGGGTCCAAATTCGATAGTCGGTTATTTGACTATCGAATAACAATCATTCAATTAGGGATTTAATTTCATAGGGAAAACCAATATGGTTAAGCACATAAGCAACCACTAACCTCCTTTTAATTAATCTTTCATTAATTTAAATTCACTTTGTAATACTTGAATCAAAAAATTACAAAGATATATATACCCACAAATCCCTATTTCTCAACACTTGGAAAAATATCCATATACCTATTTCAATAGTATAAGTATATTCACCAATATTTGGGAGGATTCCCCTTTTTATTCAATTCTTAAATCATTTATAACTCCGTTATAAATCCGCAAAACCATTTGTAAGACTCCTTTTATAAATCTATTTCTAAAATTCTTTTATAAATATCTAAAACCATTTATAAAACTCTTTTATCTTTTTAACAAATCTTCCTTTACGTTTTTTTTTCAAACATGTTATAAGACTCCTCTTATAATCCACATCTGTTTATAAAACCCTAATTATAAATCTCGAAATCATTTATAATATAAATTCTAATCATTTACTTAAAAACACTATTATATAATAGTAAACATTATAAATAAATAAATATTAACTTTAAAACATTTTAAAATAATAATTAATAAATTCCAAAACATCCTAAATAAAACAATAATAAATTATTTTCAACATTTTTATAAATACTAATAATTAATTTCCAAAAATTTATTGACAAATAATTAAAATTAATTTCAAACCATATTTATAATTTAAATAATTAACTTTTCAAAATATTAAAATATCGATAAACCACTTTAAAACAATATAAATATAAATAAGGGTGCGTTTGGCATACATCCCTCATATAGTTTGCGAATACACAAAACATCCCTCCATTTTTTTAATAAGTTTATGGTCCCTGTTTTTTAAAATCGGACCATCTAAAAGACAAAAGTACCCTTCCATTGTAATTCTCTTTACACTTCATCATTCCTTCGAAAATGAAATCAGTAAACAAAAATCGAATCATAATCTAGTGAATAAACTGAAATCAAGGTGACTAGAAGATTGATTTAGGAGGAAAACGAAACCAAATACTCATTTTAATTAATCGAGAAGAATCTAAAATCAAATAATAGAAAGTATAATCAATTAGAACATCAAAATCAAACAGTAAAATTGAAATAGCAAAAGAAAACAATAATCTATATGAAAACGAATTCATTCTTCACAAAATTAAAAAATTATAATAATCAGCAACAATTTAAGCATGTTCGCAGCTAAAACTGCAAATATTAATAATATTTGCAGCTAAAACTTCAAATATTCTTAATATTTGCAATTTTAGTTGCAAATACATGGAAAATTTGCAATAAAAAATTTGATTACTTGATAAAACACTCTTACAGCTCTAACATATATTACTACATGTTTTACTACAAATTATACATATTTGCAGTATTGTAAGCAAAATTCACAATACTTGCAGATTTTTCTACAGTTATTCAGAATAATTGCAGCAATATCTGCAAGTATTCATAATAATGGCATAAGAAAGTAAAAATAATGAATACTTGCTAAAAAACACTTGCAACATCAACATATATTATTATAATTTCTTTGCAAAAATACTGAACATATTTGTAGTATTATAAACAAATATTCTCAAATTTTGCAGAATTTTCTACAATTATTAGGAATAATTGCAGCCATAACTGCAATTATTCATAATATTTGCAGAAAAGGGTAAAAATATTCATAATACTTGCATTAGATTTTTTAATGCAAAAATTGACACTATTTGAAGTTTTTTATGCAAGTATTCTCAATATTTGCATATTTTTCTGCAAATATTGAGAATACATGCAGAAATATTGCAAATATTGGAATATTTACATATTTTTATGCATGTATTTTCACTAATTGCAGTTTTTAATGCACATATTTGCAAGTATTCTCAGTAAATGCAGTTTTTATTCATGTATTCTTAATTATGAAGATAAAATTCATCTTCCTAATGCAATATATTGAAATTAACAATTGTAGAGAAAAGTTCCTACATAAATGCATATTTATATGCAAAAATTTCCAATATTTGCTGACTTTTCTACAATTATTCTGAATATTTGCACCAATGTCTACAAATATTCTTAAAAATTGCAGATTTTTCAGTGGTTATTTTCTATTGTTATTCACAATATTTCCACCAAATTTTGCAATTATTGAGAATAATTGCAAATTTTTCAGATATACATGCAAATTACTCAGAAGAATTGCAAACATACATGCAATTATACATAATAATTGCATACATCTCTATAATTATTTTGAATAATTGCATACAAAGATGAATACAAATGATTTTAAGAGATTAATTGCTGATTTTTCAGCAAGTTTATATTATGAATATTTGCTAAATTTTAAGTGAATAATTACAGAGGAAAATTCCTAAATAAATGCATATTTATATGCAAATATTTTCTGACTTTTTTTCAATTATTATGAAAATTTGCACCAATGTCTGCAAATAATCTTAAAATTGCTGATTTTCCAACAACTATTAAAAATATTTGCAGGAAAAAACTATATGAATTTTATTCTAGGTTAATATTTGCAGTATTTATGCACATAACTTCAAACATTAAACTACAATCATTTCTCATTATCATTAATGAATTTAAACATCAAAACAACACCAACAATCCATAAAAAAACAAAAACAATTCATATTTTTGTAAAAAAGATTGATTCGTCTTCAAATAGTTGTAGTTTTTCATTGAAATCGAGAATTAAACACTTGTCTGAAGAAAACTCAGCTCGGCTTTCAATTTGATCAGAAGAAACTGAAGAAGAAGAACCGCGGCTCGACTTTGAAGCGCAGAGGTAATTTAGGGAAAAAATAGGCGGAAAACAAAAACAGGAACTTAGAAAGTAAGTTTTTTTGACAAGGATCCACTTTGAGTTAAGTTTGGTTTTAGGGATGCGTGCCTAATATTCACTATAAATAAACAACTTTTAAAAACATGATTGTATTTCCTTAATAAAAATCCATACTTAATTTCCAACATGATCATTTCCATATTTATAAAACTATATTTATAAATCTCCTTCTCTTTTATAAAACTTCCTTTCATAAAATCCCTTTATTTATGATATCCATTTATAACTCTATTTCCTTTATAAATCTCGCTTATTCATAAACCTCATTTAAAAACATCAATCACCATCCGTTTTTAACATTGCCCCTATATGGATAATTACTTTTATAAATTCCTTTCTATTTATAAAATATGGTTTAACATTCCCAATTTACCCTCACTTCGATTTCCAAAATAGAGTCAACTATTTTCTAAAATATCATTCCACATCTTATAATAAATACAGCGTTTGATTTATTTCACCAATTTATTAAATGATGATAGTTTCCTTTAATTTATAAACATCGTTTACAAATGAATACTTTTATTAACAAAATACGATTTTACAAATCTTCACTTCATTTGTAAAATATCCCTTTTATAATTTATCACACTTATAAATCTCACATTTGTGAATAATCTTTAATGTATGTACACACACACGCGCACACACACACAGATATATATATATATATGTATATATGTGTATATATATATGTATATATGTATATATATATATTACTTTATATAAAATGGTTGATAAATATTTATATCAAAATATTTCTACTTTCCTTTAAAAATATATCCCTTTATTATAAAAGACGAACTTATTTTAAGATTCAAAAAAATATTATGGCTTGAAAATCCCTATTTAAATTATTTTATAAAACTATTAATTTATAATGCAAAAATCATATTTTTATTTTATTAATTCTAATTTCCAAGATCACTTTGAAATTCCTTTATAAATCAAATCATCAGTTTATAATATTTTTAAATGCCAAAAATAAGGCCCAATGCTGCTAAAGCACTAAATACACAAAATCATATCCATGTCATCAAATATGGCACCCAACCAGTCATATATCACAATATATATATATATATATATATGTGTGTGTGTGTGTGTGTGTGTGTGTGTGTGTGAAAGTAAAATCAATAGTGTGAGGAATCCTATTGGATCCCTCCAACCTGTCCCCCAACATCACATACAGTATATAATCATAAAATATAAATCAACCACTTCGAGGCAGGATAGTATACAAAGGGTCATCCACTCTTACATGGGAACGTAATGGAGTCTCATCCGCTCTAGGAGCGGGAATATATCCATACCAACAATATAATTTAGTAAATTATCCAAATAGTCAATAACAGTCAACAATAAAATATCCATATATCCAATAAATAATTTTTATTGACTATATAATATTTTGGTTAACCAAAAAGTGAGATTAACTCACACTGATTTCAGTTTCTGTCAAAACGTTCCAGTTTGAATTAAAATTGAACAGGCGTACAATTTTCATCCAAAATTTCTATTAGCTCCGAATCCATCCAATTCAATTCCATAGCGTATTATTTGCGGATACGAACGCAACACAACTCGTCACGTTCATTTTTGACCTCATACGAGTTTAATATGAATTAATGAACGTTTGAATAAATTAAATTATAATTAACTTAAATAATTAAACGTTTAAATAAATTATACCCTTTTCCCTCTTCCTCTCGCGCTCGTTCATTACCAGGTCGACGAAACTATGACCGCGACCCAGTCCTTGCCACCGCCGCCATTATTGTGTGTGTTGTGCCTATCTTCAGTGCCACGCCACACGCACCCTTCCTGACCTCACACGTCGCCGCCGCGCCATCCAAAATCGACCAAACTAAGCCCTCCGGTCCACGAACGGGGTCCAAAATTCACCACCATGTGGCGGTCTAAGACGATCCAACCGTTGATTAGGTTTGCCTTGCCGAGCTCTATGTTTCTTTAGTTGACACCGAACCATAAAAGAGGACGTAGTGGCGCTCGTGGAGGAGGACCGTTGGATGGCCATGTTTTCAAATTGAAAAAAAAAACGTGAACTCTTTTCTTTTTTCTAGAGGCGCGATTTTATAAAGGCAGATGGTATGGTAAGCATGCGTGGGTATGGGCTGGAGTGTTAGGCATGGGCTAAAGCATGGTTAGAGAAGTGTATATATTATTTTATTATAAGTTATCTAGCTCGACGCACTCAAAAATCTCGAACTCCAAACGAGGCGTGCCACCTGGCATTCTATATGTTATACCCTAATTCTGAACACAACGGAACTAGTCTCGAGACGCAATTCCATCATATACAGAAGATAGCTTTTGAAAATCAAATTATATTAATTTAAATTCCTAAAATTAATTTCAATGTGTTTCATTCTCGCACTCCCAAACGATACGTCTGCTCGTCACAAAATTCGATGGCATACTATAACTCACTATTATGGATCTAATGAAACTGGTTTTGTTAAAATCCAAGACAGTGCCTCGGAAGGCTATTTTCACTTGTTAATTAAAATGAGTTATTTCCAAAATCGGTTTAATCACTTTTAGTCCCAATATAAAAATTTATTATCTTCATTCTTATTCAAATAGAATTTAAATCAACTTTTCAAAATTATTTTTATTCACATCAAATTCAAGAATTAAAATTTTTAACAATTCCAAATATTCAATTTAACAATTAAATTAACAATTAAATCTGTAACGACCCCAGATTTAAATTTATTTAAATCGATAATTTATTGAATTTTTGAATAAAAATTGTAAAATTAAATTGATAAATTGAAGCGAGTTTCCCCGAACTAAAATTTGAATTGGAATAAATCATTTAAATTTAATAATATTTTAAATATTGTATATATGTGAATATATTTGTATTTAAGCATATATGAGTAAATTTGAATAATATATATGTATATACATTTGAATTTAAATTGTAAATGAATGGGTTAATAATAATAATTTGAATTTATAAATTTAATATAAAACAATAAATATAAAAGTAAAATAATATGAATAAATGTAGACAAAATGTAAGTTAAAAATAGAAAATTGATTTATATCAACATCACCACAAAGTAATAAAGCTTAAGACAAAGAAAAATAAAACAAACAAGGAAAAAATTGCATAAGCTTTTGAAAACAAGACACATATGAAAACATCAAGATAGCATAAATATATATACAAGTGTGAAACCAAAACAAGATAGCAAACTATCTCCATGCTTTGTACAGCCGAGATAAGATGGAAACAAATAATAAAGTATAAAGATTGTAGACATAAGGTACAACATAATAAATGCAAGACACAATGTAAAAGTATAATATGAAGCATAAAGTACACAATGAAATATTTTATCAGCCGAGACAAAGCATAAGTGTATAGATAATTTTATGCAAATTTGTACAAACTAAATTGTATCAGCCTCCATTCCTCTGATCTAACTGTACAAAAGAAATTATAATATACAACAAGTACTCAAGCATTAGCCTCCAAAGTTTCTGCTCTCCAGTGTACAAAAAAATATAAATATTGTATACCCTGTACAACTCCTCTTTTATATCTATCAACATCTTCATCTCAGTTTTTATCATTCGAAACTGAGTAACCCCTAAAGCAAGCATCCTCTTTAAAACTTGAACAAACATAAACAACTGGAAAATGAATTCAATAACTTCAAAGCTTGAGAGAAGAATCAACTTGATTCGAACCTACAAAGCAACAAATTCAACATAATCAAAGTTGCAGTTCAAAAAAACATCAGCTTCAGGAATCAAAACCAAAGCATTTAAAACCTGGAACCAAAAATAAGAAGACTGTCCCCTGTTCTCTGTTTTTACAGGTGAGCAAACTTCTAAACAAATCCTTTTATCTGTGAGTAAACTCTTATTTTAAACAGTTAAGTAAATACAGGATTTGTTGCTTATAAAATTTTGAAACAAGAAACGCTAGCATAGGTAGATTTAAGTGTGCGATATGTTTGCAATGATATAAACTGTGCATGTCTGTTGTGGATATTACCTCTGTACTTCATTCTGGTAAACAGTTTTATTTAAAAATTTAAACCTGTTAAATCTAGATGGATGCAGCATTTACATAAGATGAAATATGATATGTATTTGCTTGGTTGTTTAAATAGGATTTATGTGTATTTGTATGTGGAAGTTGTTGTGCATTGCTTGGAACAAAAGTCTACTTTGTTCCTTGATTCTCGGGTTCTAAATTTTAAAAGAAAACCAACTGCTCTCCTCTGATCTGTTATGTGTAATAATGTTTGAACAAATGATTGTTAGAAACAACAGGAATTAAGTGGTAAAAGTATTTTAAGTAGGAATTGATGATAGTTTAACTGGACTGGAAGTATTACAGTAAGAATCTTAACTTCTCAAAATCTCGACTTTAAAGTTTTGTTGTTTCAAGATTATAACTTGAATCCACGTTGCAAATTAGGATTTTTAAAACAAAATCCATGATTTTTAACATTTAATTGAATGAGGAATCTGAGGTTAACCAGAAAATGGGTTTTGGGTGATTACTAGTGATCGGCGTAGTGCTAGGGGTCGAGATTAATGGTGAAGGTGGCTGGAACGTTGGGGTTTCCAGGAAAAATAGTGTAGAATTTTTCTGATGACGATGGTGGCCACGCGAGGCCAATCTAGGGTTTTGGTGTTAGGTTGGTCGACAGTGATTTTCGAATTGACGTGATGTCCACGATGGATCGGAGGCAATCGCGCCACTGGGGAATGGAGTATTGGATGCTAGCGAAGCTACCTTCGAAGTCGCGAAGTGGTCAGTTGTCAGATCGTCGATGTCGAGGAAGTTTTTCAGATGGCAGTTTGGTTCCAGTTGAACTTGAGTGCTCGATTTTGATTTGGGGACGTTTGAGTTGATCGGGGTTATCAAATGGAGTAGAGGGGTTGCCGATGACTTGTCGGTGGTCGTGGCACTGGTCGGCGGCGCCTGGGTTGCGTGTGCACGTACACGCTTGAAGTTGTGTGCATCTGTGTTTCGTTCAATTTGGGGAAGACGAGATTGGATCGTGTGATTGTTCGAGATTTGGTAGAGTCGACTCGAAGCAAGGGTCGGGGGTTTTGGAGTTTATCTCGGGGAAATTGCTGTGAAACGCGGGGGTTTACTCGAGTTTGAAGAAGGGAAGACTCGAAGTAAAGGGGGGTTGGCTCGGGTAAATTTTTGTTAGGGAATTTATGAACTGTCATTGTTACAGTTTTAAAATTTCAAACCTAAAATAAAATAGAGCAAGTTAATACAAGGCTTGAGGTAAGTTTAAATCTGAATTCAAATAAGTTTGAATCCTAGTTTTCAAAATATAAGTTTTATATATAATAAAAAAATGTTTTATCAACTTTTAAATGTTTAAAGTAGATTTTAAATTGTAATTTAAATCTTGCCAAGTTAAATGTTGTATTTATTTGAATCTAGTATTTGAAATGAAATTTGATCATAAATAAGAAATGTTTTATCTTTAAATAAGTGTAGATTTAAGGATTTGTAACTTATAAGTTAATTAAAATGAATAATTAATTTATTTGATTAATTAATGATTGGATTAATTAATTTAGTAATTAAAAGTTAAATTAGTTAATTAAAGTTTAAGATAATTAAATTAGGATTTATAAAAAAACATTAATTAAATAAGAGTTGAATTTTAAATTATGATTATTAATTAATGAAGTAAGGATTAATTAAGTTATATTGAATACTTAATTAATTAAATAACTAAAGATTAATTAATGAGTTATTAAAGATGAAATTTAATTGTAAGTAATAATAAATCTTAATTTAATTACTTTAGAAAAGTTATTTAAGAGGTGTTAATAATTAATAACGATTAATTAACCCGGATTTGAAATTCATAAGTAATTAATCAAATTTGAATAAATCAGATAATTAACTAACCTTACTTATGAATATTTGGATTTGATTGGATGATTGGATTGTTTGATATTCTGATCTATGATGCTTTGTGATATATTCTGATTTGTGTGTAATCTTTACTGTAGCTTATTTATCTGATATATATCTATGATCTATACGATAAGCGATATAGTTTATATCGTTTATCAACTATATTTTTGTATTCAGATATGTGATGATTCATTGTGTTGCACTATTGTGTTAAACCTCTGGACTACACCTTTACACACACAAATATGGATTTCACGTGGAAATCGGTTAAGTCACAGATAATTTAAATTTGATATTTTTGAAATGGAAATTTTAATTTCAATTGATTTTGAAATTAGAAATTTCGGTTTAAATGTGAAAAACTTTTGAAATGGAGTTTCAAAGATAAAAGTTATTTTGAATAACTTAATCGAGTTTTGAAAATTTAAATAATTTGATTTAAATTTGAATTCAAGTTTGAAATTGAATTCTATGATTTGAAACTAGCTAGGAATTGAAGATGCTGTATAAGAAATATATGGGTTAAACCATTTTAAAGATATTGATTTGGGAATTTGAATTTAAATTCAAAGGTTTTCACTCGTGTAAATAAAATTGGATTTTTCTGGAAAAAAAAGAAAACTATTTGTTTTCAAATGATTAAAGCTTTCAAATAAGAAGTGAACTTCCAAATTGTGTTAAAAGGAATTTTAAGATTTAAATGAAAATGATTTCCAAGTTATGGAAACGATTTGGAAGCTATATGTTAAATCTTTAATTTAAAGATTTTAAATGAGTTTAACCATTCGAAATGAAATTGTTTTGAAAGCTATAAGTTAAATCTTGATTTAAAGATTTAACGAGTTAATCCAAGTGAAATGGAAATTGTCTTGAAAATATATGAATGTATCTTTGTAATGGGGTTAACTTTGTGAATTGAATCTTTTTGTTTAAAAGATTGGAAATGGTTATTTGTTTAACCATTTAAAACAAAAGTTTTGGGTTTTAAGCTGTGACTTAATTGAAATCCCATATCCATATGATTTTAAATTGCGCTCACTATTCGGGTTAGCCGGGAAAGGACCTTTGGGTCGTATAACCCATTCCGAATATGTGATACGTCGTATATGGATCGCATTTGCTATATTACAGCATGATAGGGGGTTCTCGCTTCGCGGTTTGGTGGCGAACGGGAGACTCTTACCCCTACATGTCCCTGAGAGGGATGGGTTGATTAGGCGGAGGCCGTGACAGTCGAGAGGCTGGCCGTAAAAGTAAATGCGAGGTGCTAGTGTAAGCCACGGTGGGGCTGGGATGGTTGCAAAGCCTACCGGTGGCCGCTGTCTTTGAGTCGTCACATGTGGTATCAGAGCTAAGGTTGAACTTTAGTTCAGGAGTGTAACACATTAAGTAGCTCATTAGAGATAGAGTGAAGTAAACTCTAGAATGAGTATCCTCAGATATCCGTTCGAATGCCTCAGTAAATTCTCTTACTATCCACTGATAGTGAGTATGAGTGCAAGAAGAGGATGAGATAGGGGACAGGGAAATACGACTACGAATGGTCAATACCCTGTAACAATAAGGAAGTAATCTTTTCTCTATCAATCTCTTTTGTTCAGCATCTTTTCTCAATTCTTCGATAATTTCTGGTAGATCCAGAAAGAAGATTCGATATATTAATATGGGACATAAACTCCAGATAGGCCAGACTTGTTTGTTTGGATGTATTGGTTGCCTTGGTTGCTTTGATTGCTATAGTTGATAGATATAATTTAGTTTCTAAACTAAAAATTTTGAAATTGTATCCATATATCCATATATTCTTTTGGGTCCCAGTATGTTCTACGAATGGTTAGTTATCCTTTCGAACTAACCGATGCCACTGCATATTTCATAGATCTGGATAACCCGAGTATTTTGTTGATTGTTAAACAGATTCGTTCTCGTATCTGATTTTGATATTCTGATTTGGTAAGCCAAATGCAGAATAAATGTTCAGTTTGATTAGATGAAACATTCTTCATCTGTCTTTGTTTTCGTGCCTGTGAATTTCGAGGACGAAATTCTTTTAAGGAGGGAAGTTTGTAACGACCCCAGATTTAAATTTATTTAAATCGATAATTTATTGAATTTTTGAATAAAAATTGTAAAATTAAATTGATAAATTGAAGCGAGTTTCCCCAAACTAAAATTTGAATTGGAATAAATCATTTAAATTTAATAATATTTTAAATATTGTATATATGTGAATATATTTGTATTTAAGCATATATGAGTAAATTTGAATAATATATATGTATATACATTTGAATTTAAATTGTAAATGAATGGGTTAATAATAATAATTTGAATTTATAAATTTAATATAAAACAATAAATATAAAAGTAAAATAATATGAATAAATGTAGACAAAATGTAAGTTAAAAATAGAAAATTGATTTATATCAACATCACCACAAAGTAATAAAGCTTAAGACAAAGAAAAATAAAACAAACAAGGAAAAAAATTGCATAAGCTTTTGAAAACAAGACACATATGAAAACATCAAGATAGCAAAAATATATATACAAGTGTGAAACCAAAACAAGATAGCAAACTATCTCCATGCTTTGTACAGCCGAGATAAGATGGAAACAAATAATAAAGTATAAAGATTGTAGACATAAGGTACAACATAATAAATGCAAGACACAATGTAAAAGTATAATATGAAGCATAAAGTACACAATGAAATATTTTATCAGCCGAGACAAAGCATAAGTGTATAGATAATTTTATGCAAATTTGTACAAACTAAATTGTATCAGCCTCCATTCCTCTGATCTAACTGTACAAAAGAAATTATAATATACAACAAGTACTCAAGCATTAGCCTCCAAAGTTTCTGCTCTCCAGTGTACAAACAAATATAAATATTGTATACCCTGTACAACTCCTCTTTTATATCTATCAACATCTTCATCTCAGTTTTTATCATTCGAAACTGAGTAACCCCTAAAGCAAGCATCCTCTTTAAAACTTGAACAAACATAAACAACTGGAAAATGAATTCAATAACTTCAAAGCTTGAGAGAAGAATCAACTTGATTCGAACCTACAAAGCAACAAATTCAACATAATCAAAGTTGCAGTTCAAAAAAACATCAGCTTCAGGAATCAAAACCAAAGCATTTAAAACCTGGAACCAAAAATAAGAAGACTGTCCCCTGTTCTCTGTTTTTACAGGTGAGCAAACTTCTAAACAAATCCTTTTATCTGTGAGTAAACTCTTATTTTAAACAGTTAAGTAAATACAGGATTTGTTGCTTATAAAATTTTGAAACAAGAAACGCTAGCATAGGTAGATTTAAGTGTGCGATATGTTTGCAATGATATAAACTGTGCATGTCTGTTGTGGATATTACCTCTGTACTTCATTCTGGTAAACAGTTTTATTTAAAAATTTAAACCTGTTAAATCTAGATGGATGCAGCATTTACATAAGATGAAATATGATATGTATTTGCTTGGTTGTTTAAATAGGATTTATGTGTATTTGTATGTGAAAGTTGTTGTGCATTGCTTGGAACAAAAGTCTACTTTGTTCCTTGATTCTCGGGTTCTAAATTTTAAAAGAAAACCAACTGCTCTCCTCTGATCTGTTATGTGTAATAATGTTTGAACAAATGATTGTTAGAAACAACAGGAATTAAGTGGTAAAAGTATTTTAAGTAGGAATTGATGATAGTTTAACTGGACTGGAAGTATTACAGTAAGAATCTTAACTTCTCAAAATCTCGACTTTAAAGTTTTGTTGTTTCAAGATTATAACTTGAATCCACGTTGCAAATTAGGATTTTTAAAACAAAATCCATGATTTTTAACATTTAATTGAATGAGGAATCTGAGGTTAACCAGAAAATGGGTTTTGGGTGATTATTGGTGATCGGCGTAGTGCTAGGGGTCGAGATTAATGGTGAAGGTGGCTGGAACGTTGGGGTTTCCAGGAAAAATAGTGTAGAATTTTTCTGATGACGATGGTGGCCACGCGAGGCCAATCTAGGGTTTTGGTGTCAGGTTGGTCGACAGTGATTTTCGAATTGACGTGATGTCCACGGTGGATCGGAGGCAATCGCGCCACTGGGGAATGGAGTATTGGATGCTAGCGAAGCTACCTTCGAAGTCGCGAAGTGGTCAGTAGTCAGATCGTCGATGTCGAGGAAGTTTTTCAGATGGCAGTTTGGTTCCAGGTGAACTTGAGTGCTCGATTTTGATTTGGGGACGTTTGAGTTGATCGGGGTTATCAAATGGAGTAGAGGGGTTGCCGATGACTTGTCGGTGGTCGTGGCACTGGTCGGCGGCGCCTGGGTTGCGTGTGCACGTACACGCTTGAAGTTGTGTGCATCTGTGTTTCGTTCAATTTGGGGAAGACGAGATTGGATCATGTGATTGTTCGAGATTTGGTAGAGTCGACTCGAAGCAAGGGTCGGGGGTTTTGGAGTTTATCTCGGGGAAATTGCTGTGAAACGCGGGGGTTTACTCGAGTTTGAAGAAGGGAAGACTCGAAGTAAAGGGGGGTTGGCTCGGGTAAATTTTTGTTAGGGAATTTATGAACTGTCATTGTTACAGTTTTAAAATTTCAAACCTAAAATAAAATAGAGCAAGTTAATACAAGGCTTGAGGTAAGTTTAAATCTGAATTCAAATAAGTTTGAATCCTAGTTTTCAAAATATAAGTTTTATATATAATAAAAAAATGTTTTATCAACTTTTAAATGTTTAAAGTAGATTTTAAATTGTAATTTAAATCTTGCCAAGTTAAATGTTGTATTTATTTGAATCTAGTATTTGAAATGAAATTTGATCATAAATAAAAAATGTTTTATCTTTAAATAAGTGTAGATTTAAGGATTTGTAACTTATAAGTTAATTAAAATGAATAATTAATTTATTTGATTAATTAATGATTGGATTAATTAATTTAGTAATTAAAAGTTAAATTAGTTAATTAAAGTTTAAGATAATTAAATTAGGATTTATAAAATAAACATTAATTAAATAAGAGTTGAATTTTAAATTATGATTATTAATTAATGAAGTAAGGATTAATTAAGTTATATTGAATACTTAATTAATTAAATAACTAAAGATTAATTAATGAGTTATTAAAGATGAAATTTAATTGTAAGTAATAATAAATCTTAATTTAATTACTTTAGAAAAGTTATTTAAGAGGTGTTAATAATTAATAACGATTAATTAACCCGGATTTGAAATTCATAAGTAATTAATCAAATTTGAATAAATCAGATAATTAACTAACCTTACTTATGAATATTTGGATTTGATTGGATGATTGGATTGTTTGATATTCTGATCTATGATGCTTTGTGATATATTCTGATTTGTGTGTAATCTTTACTGTAGTTTATTTATCTGATATATATCTATGATCTATACGATAAGCGATATAGTTTATATCGTTTATCAACTATATTTTTGTATTCTGATATGTGATGATTCATTGTGTTGCACTATTGTGTTAAACCTCTGGACTACACCTTTACACACACAAATATGGATTTCACGTGGAAATCGGTTAAGTCACAGATAATTTAAATTTGATATTTTTGAAATGGAAATTTTAATTTCAATTGATTTTGAAATTAGAAATTTCGGTTTAAATGTGAAAAACTTTTGAAATGGAGTTTCAAAGATAAAAGTTATTTTGAATAACTTAATCGAGTTTTGAAAATTTAAATAATTTGATTTAAATTTGAATTCAAGTTTGAAATTGAATTCTATGATTTGAAACTAGCTAGGAATTGAAGATGCTGTATAAGTTATATATGGGTTAAACCATTTTAAAGATATTGATTTGGGAATTTGAATTTAAATTCAAAGGTTTTCACTCGTGTAAATAAAATTGGATTTTTCTGGAAAAAAAAGAAAACTATTTGTTTTCAAATGATTAAAGCTTCCAAATAAGAAGTGAACTTCCAAATTGTGTTAAAAGGAATTTTAAGATTTAAATGAAAATGATTTCCAAGTTATGGAAACGATTTGGAAGCTATATGTTAAATCTTTAATTTAAAGATTTTAAATGAGTTTAACCATTCGAAATGAAATTGTTTTGAAAGCTATAAGTTAAATCTTGATTTAAAGATTTAACGAGTTAATCCAAGTGAAATGGAAATTGTCTTGAAAATATATGAATGTATCTTTGTGAATGGGGTTAACTTTGTGAATTGAATCTTTTTGTTTAAAAGATTGGAAATGGTAATTTGTTTAACCATTTAAAACAAAAGTTTTGGGTTTTAAGCTGTGACTTAATTGAAATCCCATATCCATATGATTTTAAATTGCGCTCACTATTCGGGTTAGCCGGGAAAGGACCTTTGGGTCGTATAACCCATTCCGAATATGTGATACGTCGTATATGGATAGCATTTGAAGACCGGTGTTGAAGACCGGATATTTTTGAAAACGGAAGGATTACCGTCGAGTTACTCTGCATCGGCTGATCCCCGATATAGAGGTTTTATCACCCTTAGTGACGGGAAGTCCGGACGTGATTGGAATTATCCGGATTTGCAAGGGCTTTGTGAGAAGTGCCTTCGGTTCTGTTCGAACCCGGAATAGACTTGTATGGATACATGTCTGACATTACACTTTGAGATATAAAGCCGATTTCTTTCAAATACATTTCTGTTTGGTGGCGGAGAATTTATTCTCTTAGCTTAACACCCTTCTCTGAGACGTACGAGCTCAGAGGTTATGTAGTTGAAATTTATCAGCAATATATCCCAATTTGGTAATGTGGCATGCTAAGTGTTGCTGTGTGATGATCAGTGTTTGATCATTTGCGATATGATCATTTGTTTGATCTTATATCTTTGTGATCATAGGTTGATCATTTGTTTGACCCGAAGCATGGCTTTGTGACAAAGCGTAGCTTTGTGGACGAGACTTCGTCGAGCCTCACACCCCGGAAATGGTCGAAACAGGAAGGATGCAGCAAGGTTCTAGGGAGTAGCGCCCCTTAGTGTATGTCATTCCTTCTGGATAGAGGTGGTATCATGGTATGGAGCCCAGATACTTAACCTATGTGGTTGCTGCATTATTATTATGTGGTTTGTTGCGAATCGGGGATCCTCGGGAAGATCGGTTACGATCGGGGGATGGCATACGCGTGTCAGTAGTTACCTATTTTTGCAGAGGTAACCCGGCCTTGTGTTGGCAGAGATCCGGTTATGTTCTCGGGTCGTCTATTCCAGGGACGTACCCATCGTGGATAGGAAGTTCCTTAGCCTGACCATTTGTTGGAAATCCAAAGAAACAATACGCGACGTGTACGGTTTTAGTTGTATTACCTGCTATGGAATGTGGCGGTAACCTGCTATTGAACATAGTAGCTATAGTAGGCATAAGTGCGGAATGCCTATGCTGGCTAAGATTGATATTATACTTTCGAAATGATTTTTCTACACTATGCACTAATAATAATATCAAAAATGATTTGATTTTGCGTAGTAAGCATCTTTGACTATCATAAGAAGAAATCTCCTCCAATTCTGCGTTTGCATTGTGTGTGTGGTGGGAGGTCTTATGGTAGTTTCATTTTTCAAAAGCATTGCGAATTGACTTTAAATTCTCTGCTATTTGTTTTTAAAGATAAACTGTTTTTGTTGCTCACACCAGTCCCATGACTGACTCGGAGTTTATTGTTCCCTTCCTAAACTCTGGGTGCTCATAATTTTCCACACGAGCAGTCTAGAGTTGGGTTTCTTTTCAGATATTCAAGTTGAGTAGATTATCTGGAGCTAGTCAGTCTATGGACGACTGACCTTTCTTTTCGCTAGCTATGGATTGGAGCATTCTATTGGAGATATTCTATCCGCTGTTGTTGTTATCTTTTCTTTTCCGCTGCTATTTCTTGTATCATATCTCTGATGTATATTGATATTCATTGTATCACTCTGTTGTATCAGATATTGTATATCAATGTATTATTCATTTATTCCGCTGTGTTATTTACTTAATTGTGTTATAGCTCCGGCGAATCGGATTTGAACGGTCGAATCTGCGGCATTCTAGTACAATGTGAAGTACGGATGTTGATTTTCGAGCGGGCAAAACCCGAGGCGTTACAAAATCGCATTGAAATATAAGTTGTTAACTTATAAAATTGACTTTTAAATATTTAAAATTGATTAAATATTCCATTTTAAATGACTGTTATTTCTGGGTAGTTACATTCTTCCCTTCTTAAAAGAATTTCGTCCACGAAATTAGCAAGTGATAAAAATGCCCCAAACCCATTAACTTTCCTAAACCAATTAGTTGTAATAGATTTCCAACTCTTTTAAGTCTTTAACTGCATTCACCGATACCAACTAATTTCCATCCATTCAAGCATTTCAGGTTATAACTCAAATCAAACTTTAGTTATCAAAAAAAATTCAAAATTTCAAAAAAATTCTAACTTTTAAATTTACGAAAAATTTCGTCAGCGTCTCCTATGCGCGGCTTGGTCGAAAAAATTTAAAATATATATAATCAAAAATATACATCTTATCTTCAAGGATGAGACATGCCGTAGGGCAAAATATAAAAACACGATATGTAATTCGAGTTGTGTACCTTATTTTAGTATTTGCAAGCACATACAACAAATAAAATGCGAAAGCGAGCTCCAAATGCGAAGCATATGCCATTTGTACATACTAATCACTCAACAACCAATGAGAATATGTATACAGAAAGTTACATCATGAAATAACATAGAATGATATAATAACCAAATACAATAAAAGAAACTATCCAACAACTAATATCCATCCAATTAATTCATAACATATCGATTTGCATTTTTCAATGCCAACCTTATATTTATACACTTTCATTCCTTATTAACATTCAATTGATTCATTTACATTATCTACTTTCAATTATGAACATTCACTTTATTTCCAATCTCTTTGCTTACATTCACTTTAAGTTCAACTTATTCTTAACAACATTTCATTACATACTAAATTCATTAATGGGCCATTCCATACAACAATTTCTTAAGTTTATTCCAAACATTTTATACTACACAACTCATGTTTATTATTACTTCACACTTAAGTTCACATTCAATTTTATCCAGCCACATCCCAAGACATATTCAATTCATTTTACAACTTAAGTTGAATTTCATTCTACAACCCAAATTCATATCCATTTCACTTATTCATTTCATTAATTCACTTTGTTAATTCATCTGAGTCATTTAAAATCCAATTCAATTTCATTTAACCCTTTTTATGTTAAACTTCATTTCCTTTAATTCATTTCATTAACTCAATTTATTTAACTTTACTTAAGTTAAATTTTAATTTCATATCTCAATTTTAATTTTCCTTTCTTATCTACACCATTTCCAAAATATAAGTCCAAAAACTTATTATCTTATGTTTTCTGAAAACATTTAGGTAAAAAATTTCAGGATTTTAAACACCTGTTTTGATTTCAAAATCATTTTGAAATCATGTATACACATAACTCCTTTATATTTCAAATTACACTTCTGGAATCTAAAACAAATTTGTTTTACCAAAACAAAACTGCAATGGTAGCAATCCCTCACTTAGAAACTCGAAAATGAATGTCGATGATATTGTAGTCATCACCAGAATTATTTTCCAGCAACTGAAGTGAGTTTAGTGCTTTCTATCTCTTTTAAATACTATTTTCAAAATATTTTTGTCCAAACTATTTTCAAAATAATACTATTATTATTTTTCCAAAACCTTTGAAAAACAATTTCCAAATTTATGGGACTCAAATTCTCAAATTCCTTGTTTTAAATCCATTTTTTTTATAAATCATATTTATGAATATACTTAGGCACTTTCATTTCCTGTCCATTCATAAGTCACATTTATAAATCATATGTATATACTCTCACTTCTTACGTAATATATTTTAAAAATGTTTACCCTTGTTTAGATTATAATAATCACAATTTTTGTTAGAACACAAACAACAAACAACAAACAACAAACGATAATTCACTAACAACCAAACACACCGTATATAGCTATAATAATTTCTGAAAATTATTCTTTTAAATATAAAATATAATTTAGGTAAAATTATTTCATTTACTAATTTTAAAACAATACTGTGTCGGTTTGCCTTGTTTAAATGTTTCTATCGATATCGTGGCGTCCCACGTACCGACCAGAATCCATAAGGCACTCAACGGATAAATTAACATAATATAAAACATTTTTATAATCACCAACAAATACGCGCACATACACACACACTCAAAACTCATAATAAGGCATTCCATTACCTTATCTCTTAATGAGTTACCCCACCAACGCCAAGGTTCTCGCTTAACCTTCAGCTTTGATACCAAGTGTAACAGTCGGGATTTTCGACCCTCGAAAATCGACACTAATACGTCCACTGTATTGCATGCCGAGCAATCGAATAATGGGAAACCCGATTGTAGGGAAAAGAAGGAAGAAGGGAGAAGAAAAGAGAAGAAGAAGAGAAAGAAACTAAAAACAACATAGAATATCACAATCACAGCGGAACAATATATAATATAATATCAATAATCTTTACAGAAGAGAAACTGTTATATACATACACCCATCAGAATACAACATAAAATCACAATCATCAACCTGGACAGTTATTACAACCTATCCTCACAATACTGATGATTTCAATAACAGAGCAGTGGAAAATAAACATATACGTGAATACGACTTGAAGACCTCCAACTTGTCTCCTGAGCTCTAATGCATTAAAAGAAATATGTAAATATGCTTGGTCTAACCCGAGTATTACAATAAAATAGCACCCGAGTCAGTTTGAAAAACCAGCGTGAGAAAACACACCCAATTGGATTTTAAAGTTATAAAAACCCTTTGAAAATCAAAAGTATCTCGTAAGACCACGTCGTACATAAACACGGACGGGTTTTTACCTTACGATAACCAAAACAATTTCTATAGAAAATCCATTTACATTATAATAATATCTAGGTGTCAAAGTAAAATATGAATATAGCTGAAATGCATGCAACTCAAAGTTTCAACATAGTAGGGCACAACTAAGTCTGTATGACACTTTTTGGGGAATGGATTCCATACAATGACTGGGCTACTTGTGTACCGCCCATCATGGTGCATCTCTAGATAAAATAACATTGAGGTCGAACCTATCGGCCCCTGCCAACACAGAACAGGCCTACCCTTTACTATATAGTACCAACTATGATTACTCCTCCGTTAATGGGCTCCAAAGCATACAAATGAGAGATAATATTAACTCTAGATAGGGATGGTCATACCATACTTGGGAGCGACCCACTTAAGCCTGCTGCATCTCCCATGTTTTAATCATTCCCGGTTGATGAGGCTTAAGGCTATGTTTTACCTTTTATACAGCACTTCCCACTTGGAATGCTAATATTGCCCTCCCGGCAACCATGCAATACTAGCATTCATCCATACCAGTTCATTCTGGGACTGAATGAAACACTTGATAGCTCCATCTTCAATTCCATCATCTTCAAGATGTCTTCACTTCGAAATGCTTGAGTTGGATCGAAGTGGTTTTCGAATGACATATCCGTTCCCGGTCTCCTTAAAACAACTTTCGATAATTTTCGGTAAACTCAACCCCAGTTCTTTAGGAAATAAACAATCAAAGATAATAGCAGAGATCGCCCCCTCACCGTTAGTGGATGGATTTCCTTATTATTGTCCTAAGAGAACGAAACGATATTTATACGCACAGTATAGGATCATTGGAGATGACTGTGCCGTATAACTCACGTGTTTCTCCTAGATATTTCCAAAGTTATGTTTGGGTCCAAATTTTATAGTTGGTTATTTAATTATCGAATAACAAACATTCAATCAGGGATTTAATTCCATTGGAAAAACCAAAATGATTAAGCGCACAAGTAACCACTAACCTCCTTTTAATTAATCTTTCAATAATTTAAATTCACTTTGTAATACTAGAATCAAATTTTTTTTACAAAGATATATATACTCACAAATCCCTATTTCTCAACACTTGGACAAATATCCATATACTTATCTCAATGGTATAAGTATATTCACCAACATTTGGTAAGATTCCCCTTTTTATTCAATTCCAAAATCATTTATAACTCCATTATAAATTAGCAAAACCATTTATAAGACTCCTTTTATAAATCTATAAACTCATTTCTAAAATTCTTTTATAAATACATAAAACCATTTATAAAACTCTTCTATCTTTTTAACAAATCTTCCTTTACGTTTTTTTCAAAACATGTTATGAAATTCCTCTTATAATCCACATCTGTTTATAAAACCCTATCTATAAATCTCCAAAACATTTATATTATAAATTCTAATCATTTACTTAAAAACACTATTATATAATAGTAAACATTATAAATAAATAAATATTAACTTTAAAACATTTTAAAATAATAATTAATAAATTCCAAAACATCCTAAATAAACAACAATAATTTATCTTCAACAATTTTATAAATACTAATAATTATTTTCCAAAACTTTATTGATAAATAATTAAAATTAATTTTAAACCATACTGATAATTTAATTAATTAACTTTTCAAAATATTAAAGTATTGATAAACAACTTTAAAATAATATAAATATAAATAAACAACTTTTTAAAACATAATTATATTTCCTTGATAAAAATCCATACTTAATTTCCAACATCATCATTTCCATATTTATAAAACTATATTTATAAATCTCCTTCTCTTTTATAAAACTTCCTTTCAAAAAATCCCTTTATTTATGAACTCCATTTATAACTCTATTTCCATTTTAAATCTCGCTTATTCATAAATCCCATTTAAAACATCAATCACCATCTGTTTTTAACGTTGCCCCTATATGGATAAATTCCTTTCTATTTATAAAATATCGTTTAACATTACCAACTTACCCTCACCTTCAATTTCCAAAATTGAGTCAACTATTTTTTTAAATTTCATTCCACATCTTATAATAAATCCACCATTTGATTTATTTCACCAATCTAGTAAATATTGATAATTTCCGTTAATTTATAAACACCGTTCATAAATCCATAATTTTAATAACAATATACGATTTTACAAATCTTCATTTCATTTGTAAAATATCCCTTTTATAATTATCACACGTATAAATCTCATAGTTGTAAATAATCTTCAATATATGTACACACACACACACACACATATATATATATATATAGTACTTTATACAAAATGGTTTATAAATATTTATATCAAAATATTTCTATTTTCCTTTACATCCATATCCCTTTATTATAAAAGGAGGACTTATATTAAGATTTTAAAAATCTTTATTTTATGGCTCGAAAATCTCTATTTAAAATATTTTATAAAACTATTAATTTATAATGTCCAAAAATCATACTTTTTATTTTAAAATAATTTTTTTTATTAATTCAAAAAAAATTACTAAAACATAAATAATTTCTAAGATCACTTTGAAATCCCTTTTTAAATCAAATCATCAGTATATAATATTTCAAATGCCAAAAATAAGCCCAATGCTACTAAAGCACTAAATACGCAAAATCATATCCATGTCATCAAATATGACACCCAACAAGTCAAATATCACAATATATATGAAAATAAAATCAACAGTGTGACAAATCCTTTTGGATCCCTCCAACCTATCCCCCTACATCACATATAGTATATAATTATAAAATATAAATCAACCGCATTGAGGCGGGATCGTATACAAAGGGTCAATCGCTCTTATACGGGAATGTAATAGGGTCTCATCCACTCCAGGGGCGAGAATATATCTAAACCAACAATATAACTCAGTAAATTATCCAAACAATCAATAACAGTCAACAATAAAATATCCACACATCGAATAAATAAGTTTTATTGACTATATAGTATTCCGATTAACCAAAAGGGTGAGATTAACTCACATTAATTTCAATTTTCGTTAAAACATTCCAGTTTGAATCAAAATTGAACAGGCGTTCAATTTTAACCCAAAATTCTTACTAGTTCCGAATCCATGCAACCCTACTCCATAGTGTAGTATTCGCTAATACAAATGCAACGCAACTTATCGCATTCAATTTCAACCTCGTACGCGTTTATTATGAATTAATGAACATTTGAATAAACTAAATTAATTAATTTAAATAATTGAACGTTTAAATAAATTATACCATTTTCCCTCTTCCTCTCGAGCTCGTTCATTACCGGGTCAACGAAACTTCGACCGCAACCCACTCCTTGCCGTCGCTGCTATCGTCGTGCGTGCCATGCCTACCTCCACCGCTGCACCTCACGCACCCTCCCTAACCTCATTCACTGCCACCGCGCCACCCAAAATCAACCAACTGAGCCCACTGGCCCACGAACGCGGCCTAAAATCGAACTCCGCATGATGATCTACGATGATCCAACCATTGATTAGGTTTTCCTTGCCGAGCTCTACGATTCTCTAGTTGATGTCGAACACTAAAAGTGGATGTAGTGGTGCTCGTGGAGGAGGACCATTGGATTGTCATGTTTTCAAATTGAAAAAAAAACGTGAACCCTTTTCTTTTTTCTGGAGGTGCGATTTTATAAAGGTAGATGGCATGGGTAGGCATGCGTGGGTAAGGGCTGAAGAGTTAAGCATGGGCTAATGCATGGTTAGAGAAATATATATTATATTATTATAAATTATCTAGCTCGATGCACTCGAAATCTTGAACTCTAAACGAGGCATGCCACCTAGCATTCTATATGTTCTACCCCTATTCCGTACACAATAGAACTAGTCTCGAGACCCAATTCCATCATATACAGAAGATGGCTTTTCAAATCAAATTATATTAATTTAAATTCATAAAATTAATTTCTACACGTTTCGATCTCGCACCCCTAAACGATACGTCCTCCTGTCATGAAATTCGACGGCATACTGTAACTCACTATTATGGATCCAATGACACTGGTTTCGTCGAAATCCAAGATAGTGCCGCGGAAGGCTATTTTCACTTGTTAATTAAAATGAGTTATTTCCAAAATCAGTTTAATCACTTTTAATCCCGATATAAATGTTTATTATCTTCATTCTTATTCAAATAGAATTTAAATCAACTTTTCAAAATCATTTTTATTCACATCAAGTTCAAGAATTAAAAATTTTAACTATTCCAAATATTCAATTTAACCATTCAATTATCAGTTATATCGCTAAATTTGAAATATAAGTCGTTTACCTTATAAGATTGACTTTTCAACATTTAAAATCAATTAAATATTCCAATTTCAAATGATTGAAATTTCTGGGTCGTTACAGGTACCACCCATCACGGTGCATCTCTAGATAAAATAACACCGAGGACCTCGCATGGATTCCCTGCCAGCAACGGACCGGCCTACCACTTGACTAGTAGTACCGAATATGATCACCCCTCTTAATGGGCCCCGAAGCATACAAATGAGAGATAATATCGACTCTAGATAGGGATGATCATACCCTACTTGGGAGCGATCCACTTAGCCCTGCTGCATCTCCCATGTTTTAGTCATTCCCAGTTGATAGGGCTTGAGGCTACTTTTTTACCTTTTATATAGCACTCCCCACTTGGAATGCTAACATTGCCTTCCAAGCAATAATGCAATGTCAACATTCATCCATACAAGTTAGTTCTTGGACTGAATGAAACGCTTGAGATCTCCGTCTTCAATTTCTTCATCTTCAAGGTGTCTTCACTTCGCAACGCTTGAGTTGGATCGGAGTGGTTTTCGGATAACATATCTGATCCCGATCTCTTCGAAACAACATTCATTCAATAGTTTCCAGTAAACTTAACCCCAATTCTTTAGGAAATAAATAGTAAAGATAAGAGCGGAGATCGCCTCCTAACCGTTAGTGGTCGGATTTCCTTATCATTTGTCCTAGGGGAACGAAACAAGATTTATACGCACAATACAGCATCATCGGAGATGACTGTACCATATAACTCATGTGTTTCTCCTAGATATTTCCAAAGTTACGTTTTGGGTCCATATTTGATAGTCAGTTATTTAACTATCAACAAACACACATTCAAATCAGGGATTTAATTCCATAGGGGAAACCAACATTGGCTAAGCACATAAGCAACCACTAGCCTCCTTAATTATCTTTCATTAATTAAATCACTTTATAATACGTGCATAAAAGTACTTTCATAAAGATACATTCACAAATCCCTATATTTTCAATACTTAGAAAATATCCATATACTTACCTTAGCGCTATAAGTATGCCCATAAAGATAAGAAAGATTTCCTTTCTATACAATTCTAAAATCATTTATAAATCCTTTATAAATCTGAAAAACCATTTATAAAACTATTTTATAAATCTCTGAAACCATTTATAAAACTCTTTATATAAACCCCTTATAAAACCCTACCTCCATTTCCAATTATAAACACTTTTATAAATTCTAAAAACATTTATAAACTCGTTATAATTCCTTAAAACTATTTATAAAACTCTTCTTATAAGTTCATAAACTCATTTCTAAAATTCTTTTATAAATATCTAAAATCATTTATAAACTCTTTTCATCTTGTAAATAATACCCCTCAAGTCTCCAAATCAATCTAAGAAACTTCCCTTCTAAAATCCAAGTCTTGTTTGTAAAACTCTATTTGTAAATCTCGAACATTTATAAGTAATAATAATCATTTACTTCCAACACTATTATATAATAATAATTACAAATAATAAACCTTATAATAAATAAATATTTACTAACCTTAAAGCATCTTAAAATAATAATTAATAATTTCAATGATATTATTAATAAAACACTAATAGTTAATTTTCAACCTTATTATAAACAATAATACTTAATTCCTAAAATATTATTAATAAATCATTATTATTAATTTCAAACCATATTAATTATCTAAATAATTAATCTTCAAAATATTAACATTTTGATAAATAATCCTAAAACAATACTAATTAGAAAGAAATAACTTTAAAACAATATCAAATATAAATAAAATAACTTAGAAAAAGATAGATAAAAAGGTTGGAATAAAAAAGAAATTAAATCTTTTTAAGAAAAAAAAATTCCAAGACCTAAATTCGGATTTTAAAATTATTTCCTATCTCAAAATTCAATTCCAACTCTAATAAAAATTTATAGTATTTTTAAAATACTAATTCAAGGCCAATAGCTACCAAACGCTTAACCAATATCAATATTGATTTCCTATCATTACAGGGTTTTTAGTTGCTCATATGACAATGTCATAACCAATAGGGTTAACAATCAGGTTTGATATCCATAATCATTCAAGCAAAAAATATTATTGAAAACATTTCAAAAAATAGCGGAGAATCCTATTGGATTCCTCCAATCTGTTTCCACCTGCATCACAACTCGTATATATATCAACACATATATTTGTAAATAAAATCAACAGTGATAAGGAATCCTGTTGGATCCCTCCACCCTGTCCCCCTGCATCAAAATTATTATATAATTATATAATATGGGTCATTTGCTCCAAGGGCGGGAATTCAACCAAACCAACTAATAAAAACAGTAAATCATCCAAACATCCAATCAACAATTTTTATCAACTATATAATATTTTTGGTTAACAAAAAAGGTGAGTTTAACTCATCGAAATTTTTGTTGTCGCCAAGGCATTTCGATTTGGAACTAAAATCGAACGACATCCAATTTTAGCCTAAATTTTAACATTCTCCAAATCCGACCAAACCAGTTCCATTATGAAGCTTTCGTAACCACGAGCACAACACAAAAATCTTATAACAGTCTAAATCTTCTTCTTCCCTCTCAATCCCCACCACCCTGTGCACACGTGCACCATGTCGTGCACTCTTCCTTCCCTAGCTCCTCCATCCACGATGCTCCCTGAAACCATTGTCATCCGACTCCACTCCTTCCCCTCTTCTCGACGCACCCTACCACCCCGAAACAAAACGCAACCCATCCCTCCTGCCCCGACCACCAGTAGGTCGCGACGACCAAACAAGCACAGCCCCCCTCCATATTTTGGTCGGAGGTGACAAACTCCGCCACGAACTCAACTACCACCTCCAATTCGCAAATCGATGAGCACGATTTCCAAAAACCTAAGCCCTAGTCTACTAAGCATCAGCCATGTCTAGCCGAGCTCCCCACTGCATGATCGAATACCCTAATACCATCACCAACCAGAAGCACTGGTCAAAATGAAGCTATCGAATCCATGCTTTGTGAATTTTTAACTGAAAATTTAAGTTAAAATTATTTTCTTGAATTTGAAACTTACTGGGATGAATAAATAAAGAGGAGTGGAATGCAGTACAGATAAGGTGAGGAAGTTACGGTAAAGTATGTGTTGTTGTATTGGGTATGGGTGAACAGTAAAGTACATATTATATTATATTATAATATCCCGTTTTAAGCGCTCAAAAATCTCGAACTCTAAGCAAGGTGTGCCGCCTGACGTTCTATATGTAATGCCCCTATTCCAAACACATTGGAACTAGTCTTGAGGCCTAATTCGATCATATGCAGAAGATAGCTTTTCAAACCTAGATATATTATATTAATTTCTGAAATTAATTTATAATCATTTCTATCTCGCATGACCAAAAGATAAGCCTGATCGCCATAAAATCATCGGCATATAATAACTCACTATTACGGATCCAACGAAACTGGTTTCGTCGAAATCCGAGACAGTGCCCCCAAAAGGCTATTTTTACATGTTAACCAAAAACGAATTATTATAAAAACCAAATTAATTACTTTTAAATTTAAATTCGAAGCTTACTATCTTCATTCTTATTTAAATAGAATTTAAATAAGCTTTGAAATCATTTTTATCCAAATTAAATTCAGCATTTAATTATTTAAACAATTCCAAATATAAAATTCAACAATTAAATTATCAAATAAATCGCTATATTTGAAATCCAAGTTATTTAACTTATAAAATTAACTTTTCAATATTTAAAATTAATTAAATATTCCAAATTTAAATAACTAAAATTCTGGGTCATTATAGAACTGATTAGTCGTGCACTTAGTAAGAGGCCAACTGAGTAGGTTTGATTATCGTTTTGTGTTAAAAAGGATGATTCGAGTAGGGCGGAGTGACTATGGTACTCCAATCTACTGAGGTTCTTTCTTGGTCGAAAGATAGAAAGTTGAGAGTGGGAAATGTGATAAGTCTACGAGATTTAGTTTCCATATGAGATTGAAGGCCTCTTCCTGATTGTTGGTCCGGAGAGATCGGGATCGAATTTATCCAAAAACCACTTCGGACAAACGTATGCATACAAAAGTGTAGATTTGTTGAAGATGATGATTTTTGAAGATGGAGATCTTCATGATGTAGGGCTGCTTGCCACTAGCCCCGCGATATATAGTTGCAGTAGTGCTTCATTCTGAAAATCTTCGATGCGAGGACCGCTCCCTACTAATCCTAGGGTTGATTCCCTACATAATGTAGTAGGAGAGTCCCTTCGGTTTGTCATGTTCCTGGACAACTTGTATGGACGAATGTCTGACATTGCATTTCAAAGAACTATGTACACTAGTTTTTACAAACGTACATCTATTTGGTGGTGTAGGAAGTAACCCATCTTGCACTTAACACCCTTCTCTGAGACGTACAAGCTTAGAGGTTGTACTTTTGTGGAAATCAATAATGTGTTACTACAAATGGCAATGTGGCATTCAAAGTGGGATTTGTCATGTGAAAGGTAAACTGTTACCTTAAGCCTCGCATATCGGGAATGACAAGAATAGGGTAGAAGCGGCAGGGCAAAGTGGGTTACTCCCATTTGGATATAGTCATCAACTTTCTACATTACCCTATATATTTCGGATATGTTGTGTATGTTGTGGCCACGGATAGGTCGGGAATGACCAGGGTGATGACATATTCAGTACTATCTATGGTAGAGGCAGGCCGATTCTGTGATGTTAGAGGTTGGATCCTCGGTACATTCTTCTAGAGATGTACTATCGGAAGGTAGTCCCTTACCTTGTCATTGTTGGAAATTCAGTCTCCAATACATGCCTTTACAGTTTTGATTGTAGAGCCTAGTATGCTAGAATTTTACTAATGTAACAATTTCGGCTATGATTAATATGTATTTGTATCCAAAACTATTATAATGTCAGAAGATTGATGTGAAATGTTTTAGTTATCGTAAGGTAAAAACCGGTCTGTGTTTATATAGCGACATGATCTTACAAGATATCTTTGTTTTGAAAGGTTTTTATAACTTTAAAAATCCAATTGAGATATGTTTTCTCATGCTAGTTTACTAGAATGATCCGGGTGTTCTTACCATTTAATGCTTGGGTCAGACCGATTATATTTATAGAATGAATTCAGATACATTTCGGAGGAGCTTGGAGCAGGAGGCTTCATCGATAGCTAGTTATTATCTTATTTCTACTGAATTGGTTGTTCAAAATTATCAACATTTGTGAGGACAGATTGTTATAACTGTCCAGGCACATGATTAGTGATTTGTTGTTGTACTCTGATGGATGTATGTATATTATAGTTTTCCTTTTTTAAAGATCATTGTCATATTATATATTGTTCTGTTGCGTTGTGAGATTCTGTGATTGTTTAGTTTCTTCTTCTCTTCTATTTCTCTTCTTCTTCTCTTCTTTCTTCTTTCTTCTTTCTTTCCCATAATTATCCTTCTTTTTGTTCAATTTGAGCTCGACGTGTGTAGTTTATTGTCAACTTAAACTGTCCGGAATTGAAGGTCGCTACAGGCAGACTTTGACCATTTAATACTTCATTTAAGGCAGGTCCACTTCATTTAATGCATATCCTAAGGCGGACTCCTCACCAGTGACTATCTAGCTGACATTGCACGGAATCTCTTCAGCCACTTAATATGTCCTATTGAAGCAGGCGCTTTCCCGAGATATCTTCTACTGTGCCAAACCCATAACCCCGACCATTTACTACTTCCTACATAGGGAAGAGGCAGGCCCTCACACAACCACTTAATACCTTTAATCCCTGAAGCAGGTCCTTCGTATTATGACCCATGTCTCATAGTGATGTCTCACATTTGTCCAACTATTCGTTGGTACTAGTAGCCAGATTAGCTGGGCATATTACCCTTTAGAATTTCGAGCTAACCTCGTGTCCTCCGTAGTTACTTATTATATGTGATGTCTCACATTAGACCCAAAGTTACACTGTCGGTTGCCAGATTAGCTGGGTAGACTTCTGTGCGCTTTTGACTGCCCTCGCATCCTTATAACTTAGCCATAATTCATAACACTCTCTATATGTATATTATCACACATCTCATTGAATCCATTATTTAGGCCTTATAAGAAATCTTTCTTATTTCGCCTCTATAATTAATTACTTTCCTAAGGGAAATTTAATAATAATAATAACCTAATAACTATGCAATTAATACGTTATAATTATACGCCATTTATGTTAATATATATATGCACTTAGCAATTTCTAAGCGTGCAGAGTTTACGTGCTAAACTAGCATTTAAATGTCAACCCTTCCAAAATTATATAAGTCCCATCTCTATATTATCAATATACCATAATTCCAATATTCATATCCAAAAATCCAATCAACAGACTTGTATATAAATAAAATTCAAACTCAACCTATTATATTAAAACAATGGGATAAATCTACAATAGAAACTTACAATTTCAATTTTAAGCATTCAACTCCTTTTTACAAGAAATAAGACAAAGAGAATTTCTATTCAAATTATGGAATAAGCGGTGCAAACTACGAATAAAAATTCGTACCTTACACATCATAACCTAATCAAATCCAAAGAAAAAGAATAAGAAGTGGATTAGAAAGTAAAAACACTATATATGTAAATCTACACAATTCCCATTATTTTAATATAAACAATTGAGATTCCAACCTAGAATTGACATTTTTCTTTGGGGGAATTCTGAGGATTTTTAATATGATGTATTCGTGAACCAAAATTCCCTAGGGCATATTTCAAACCCAAATTACACTAATCAACTATTAAAATAGAAAGACTAAGATTTCCACTCACTGTAGGTCCTTATCTCTTCATCGTTTTGGATTTGTCACACCTTCAATAATCTCTTTCAGATCTCCCCTTTTAGAGATATAAAAAAGATTTGTGTATATAGATTAGATTCGAAAATTAAGGGATTGGAGGAGAATAAAATTAGAAAATAAAGTAATAAACTTCTAGAATTTGTTACCTGAAACACTAAAGAACATTTTTATAAATCTGAAGAAAGACTGGAAGAGCTTCAATAAATTTCCAAAATAATTTGTGAATAAAAATGAGGGGGCTAGGCTCCTATTTATAGTGGTTGAAATGCGCCATAACCATCGGATTTAAGTCGGTTTAAAATTATAAATCTGAAATGTTCATTGCTGCAAAACCCTAGCTGCCATCGTTATTCACCAGTCGACCGCCGCTACCCTAGCGATCGACTGGTCCTAGGAAAGCAGTTGACTGGTTCCATTGTTTTAGGAAGGATTTGTGTCGTTATTTTACATTTATTTCTTCCTTAATTGCAATTTAACATTACCATTAATTTTAATGTTTACTTAACCTTCAAGTTTAATTACTGTTAACTTTCAAATTTCAAATTTAAGAATTATTTAATTATTTGAATTTGAATTCTATTTAAATTATTTTAAATATGAAAACTTCAAACGTCCATAACTTTTCATTTGAGCTCCGTTTTCAGAACATTACATGTGGAAATTGATCAGAATTTTGTTGCGAACGCAACGACATAACTTCCATTGTCAAACTCTGACTTTTGTTAAATTTCCATTTTTAGCCTTATCTTATTTAATTAATTTATCTATTTTATTTATTTCTTATTAATTTTTATGGGGTGTTACATTCTCCTCCCTTAAAAGGATTTCGTCCCTGAAATCTTTCCAAATGGCGAATAGCGTAATGTGCAATAAACATCCATGTTATACAACCAAGTTATCTACACAACCATCTACTCAACCAAAAGTGCAATGTGATTTTGTATGCAGACATACTATAGGTGAGCTCAATCCTAGCATGAATGCAAGTGTCATGGCATACAGGCATGTATGCAAACATCCTAAACATGCTAAAAGTGTTCTATTCGAGTGTAAAAGTGATAGTAAAGGTGTAGCAACCATCTCCTACCATCTAATCTAGCAACACGATGCAACCAAAACTTAATTTTGGGTAGAAATGTTTACTAGTGAAAAGCTTAGGATGAGAATTCATCATGCTTTCTGTTAGATTCTCCCTCCATTAAACTCGAACCGGCCTAATTTCTTAGTTTTGGAGTTTCTTATTTCTTTGCTCCACAATGCTTGTGGTGGCACGGGATGCTATTGGCTCCGTCTTAATATCCACCAATTGATCAGGCTCTACCACAGTGGATGTGTAATGAAGGCATTTCCTCAAGTGTGAAACATGAAAAACATCATGGGCTCCTGTAAACTTATCCGTTAGCTCCACGTGATAAGCAAGTTTTTCTATTCTTGATAAAATTGGGAAAGGCCCAACAAATCGAAGGTGCCAACTTTCCCGACTTTTCAAATCTCACGACCTTTCTAAGAGGGGAAACTTTGATAAACACCATATCCCCTACTTTAAATTCTAACTCTTTTCTTCGCTTGTTCGCATAGGATTTCTGGCGATCTTGTGCAACCTTCATTCACTGCCTAATCAATTCTATCTTTTCTGTTTTGGCACATCAAACACCTAGTGGCAAATTCTACCACCTTCTTCTTCATTCTTGTCCAATAGAAAATTCTTTTCGTATTCCTATTCATCTTATCCCCTCCGAAGCAAAGGGTCATACTTGAATGGTGTCTCTCCGTAAGCTAAAATTTATTTTTCTCAAAATCCTAAAAAATTTGGGATTAAATCATCCTTTATTCCTTATTACTAACCAATTTTCTCATTAACTTCTAGTCTTAACTACAGTTTATCACAAGTTAAGTGTCCTTGTGAATTTTACTTATTTGCGATGTTTTTAAATATGTATATATTTATTTAGTGGTTTAGTCACATTCATAAAATCAACGCAGCGATAAAACAGGAACATATCTTATACCATATCATATGTTTTTCTAATAACCTAAGGGAGACAACTAGCGATAACAACCCCAAAAACTCTAAAAGAAAATTTTGTTGGAAGTTGCCATTTATCGTTAAATGGTGTAAATATGTTGTGGTCCTAACACTACTTACTCAATTAAGATGGACATTTCTGATATGTCGTTCCATTATCATCTACCTTCCTTAATTTTCCTTCTTGATTGCTAATAAATGTGGTCCATTCATTTCTTCAGTTAATATACCCTTAATAATTGATTATTAATATCAAAGTTGGACCATACCTAATCAATCCTCATTTAAATCCCGTTAATATTTTTACCAGTATCAAAATCCTCATTTATTATAATGGTAATCTTCAGTTAATATACCCTTAATAATTTATTGACCGTTAAATTTGTAATTAATGTCCATAAATCCTAATCGTTAATTACTAACTAATACGTATATAGTCGTAAATTATGCTATTTATATATTTCTATTTTTATAAGTTAAGCGGGGTTATACGTCTGTCTATATACTAATTTCTAAACTAGAATATTCCTTTCCATATTTTAATTTATCAAAGCTATCCTTCTAAAAAAGATTACCATTATAATTTTTTCTATAAATTAACCAAATTAAGATCTCTGCTTTGTTTGAAACTACAAGAAATTATTTCTTTTCTTTTTAACGAAATAGAGAACGTAAACTATGGAAAAAAAATATCCATATCTTACATATCTCTTTCCTTTTTGGTATATCCCCTGTTAATTCAAACGATACGCTTTTATACATATTTTGGAGTTGGACAATTTATGGAATTTACACGGAACTCGCTCCAAATAATTCGAAACATAGAAATTCACATTCCAAGCCAACTAGGACAACCTAAATTATAACCCAATTATAAGTCTAGAATATCTTCACAACTTTACCAATATTCTATAATTAAATATCTGGGACTAATATCAAATTTACAGATCAGGTTGTTACATACTATTCCTATTTTATTCATATCTTAAAACCTTTACATTGCCTTACCTAGCTAGTGGTCTCTGGTCTCTATCTACTCCATAAAAAAAATTGATTTAGTTCTCACCATTCTTGAAACTAAAATTTCACAATTATAAAGTATCATATCTAAAACTTTTACCTTTAAAAATATAAACTTGGAAACCCATTTTTTTGCTAATTTTCAAAAATTTCGTAGTTCCCAAAATGTGCGATGATAAGTTTTTCTTTTTCTAACCAACTTTTCCTTTTTATGGACTTTCTACAACAAAGATTTATTTCTTTAAAAGTAGCACTTTTAATTCAAAACATTTAAAACTCAATTATAAACCAAACTATTATTATATCACAAATTCAAATTTTGCTTAATTCCATAAACAAGGAAAATAATTTCCCTTCTCAAAAACCTTCTATACAAAATAATTTTTAATAAATTATTTTCATACAAATAAACTTATTACATTAAATTCCAAACCAGCACTTATTACTCTTTAAATTATGGCATATGCTTATGAAAAGTTTATTTACTACCATACTAAGGATATATTATTATTATTTTCCAAATTTACCTCCTTTTAAATCTATTACAAAGATTATAACTTCAATAGCATCTCAAAATAACAGATTTTCCTTTATTAGACGATCATTATTTCAAAGATATTTCTACTTACAAGACTATCATTTTAGTAGACTTGAAACCGCAATCTATTCACATGCATGCCAAATTTCTAATTTAAAGTTGTTATATTATCCCAAAAAGTACATGAACATCCATTACTGTATTACTCAAAATGTACTGTTTCTTAACTAAATACTTTTTATGACTTTGTTTAAGTCTTATTTAAACTCCTATAATCTTTCGCGATCCTTTCTTTATCAATCCTAATTTATTTCTCTTTTATTACCGGTTTACATTCAATAATATTTTATTCTTATTCAAACAAATTCTAAACAGAAAAATGTATATATAAAATTCTCATCCTTGCATAAATGATTTTCCTTATGACATTCACAAAATTATGCCAACTCATTTATTAATAATCATCATTAAATTCCATCCAATTGTAAAAAAATCAAAAACATCTTCCATAACCTTAAATAATGAAAGGTGGAGTAGACAAGGATAACTTCTATCATATTAATTTTTAGCTAGATTACTGATCCAGTTTTATATAAATTCTTAATGTTATTTCTACCAAATCTCCCAATATTGGCTCTCTTTATATTTCTCCTAACTAATTGGCTCCTACATTAGCTATTTTTCTCTGTATTTTCTTTATACGGAAATGTTCCTTTTATCCTTGTTATTCTTATCCTTCTACTCTCTATTCCTTAATTTAATTAAATTCCATTTCCATTTAATCCTCTTTTTAGAAAGAATTTTTTCAGAAAAAATTGCCAAATTTATGAAATAGAAGAAAAATCATTTAGTCCTACCTACACTCTATTTTACATTTATTTTAAAAATGAAGAATCCCTTTTTCAAAAATCTAAAAAAAAATTAACTCAACTAATGTTAAACAAGAATTTCAAAAATGAAAAATCCTTTTGTTTAACAAAAAACCTTTTAGTCAGATACTTTTGACTTAAAAAAATTTAAATCATGAGTTTCCGAAATTTCCTTACTTTTTCAAAACAATTTCCCAATAAATGCTTTGAAAATTTTATTCAAAACAATTCAAGGAATTATCCAAAAATCTTTTTCAACTTCTTTCCCATGGGGTTGGATTTAGAAATTAACTTTAATCGTTCTTTCTTTTGAACTTTCTTTCTTTTCCGCTCGATTTTTATAAAAGTCCTATTATCTCCTTGTGGTGATTAATGTACACCTTCTTGTGAGAACTTGCACCATTCCTTCTTCACATCTTACTTCATTCCTTGCATCCAGTTGTTTACAACACATAGATTCTTATCTCCTATCTATTTTTATGTGTTAGGCTAGGCCCACTAACCTACGTTTATATAATTAAGGCTATATGATTTGCCCTAATGACAATTATACTGCCTCATTGTAACAACCCGTATTTTTGGGTCTTCAAATTCGGATATTTAATTTATTTAAATATTCCGATTTGAATTTAAATTATGATAAAATATTTGTTTCAAATTTAGACTTGATTTTTGGTGATGTATTTTTAATTTAATTTTTGGAATTTTTCCATAATTTTTAATTTAGAAATAAATAAATTTCCGATTGACATATTTTATGGAAAACGTTGGCATTTTAAAATTTCATAGAATTTAATAACTTGTCTATTTTATTTTTGTTTTGCGATCGTGTAACGTTGCTATATGCGATCATATTTTATTCTCTGTCAATCGCGGCTCGTAATTGGGCGCGAACGGGTGTGGCGGGGTACCGGAATTCAAACTAAAATCAGGAGCACACATATAGTACACATATATTTTAATACATGCACACAATTCCTCTGGCTTGTCTGTTCTTTGCCCATCAAATTGGTGGCTTTGCAATTAATTCTTGTACTCCCTTAGTCTATATGTATAGAACACAGGCATCATTCCACACCCTAGGCATCCACGCATATTTTTCTACCTGCTTCGAGTCATTTATGTTCTCCTTACTCTCTGTCTTCTAAAATAAATAAATAAAATATATGTCTTCTTCCATTCAAAAATCAAAAGCTCCCAAATCCATCACTTTTAGCTCCAACGACCAACACGAAAGTTGTTCGTGATTAAATCTAGTTTACTCTAAAAATAGTTTCATGGGTTTCCGTCAAGCGGTTTGAGAGTAATCTGCAAATAACAGGGAATGGTCAAGAAAATGATGGTTTTCGACGATCACGAATCGTCGAACGGAGGACATGAACGTGTTCGAGTCATCGATCTATGATTTTTGGTGGCAGTCTTATGTTTTTTAGCGGCTTGGTTTGTCATGGGGGAGGCATTGATCGATTTTGATTCGAAAATTAATTTTCGGCGAACCAGTGGTCGAGGGGTCGAGTAGAGATGTCGGGAAGAAGCCTGGGGACTAGGCAGAGTGGATGACCATGGCCGATTCTTGATTTTCGTTTTGAGGCATTGTGTGTGATTTGATTTTGGGTTTTGGGTTCATTTGAGAAGTTGCACGGTTATTCATGAATTGAGGGTGTTAGGCGACGTCGAGTGGGGTCGAGGTTGACTGGAAGGTGGCGCCAGAGGTGTGGGTTAGGATAGAAGAGGCGGCGAGGCTAATAGTGACTGGAGCAGCGGCGATTAAGGTATGAATGGAGGGCATCAAATCCTGCGCACGTGTCAGTGGGATCGAATCTATTTCTATTGGTTGGATTAACATGATAGGGAGTTCTCGCTTTCTATTTGGTTGCGAGTAAGAGACTCTTACCCCTACATGTCCCGAAGAGGTAGTATAAAGCCTTGATGGGTTGGTTTGCTAGGTGATTACAATCGCAAGGCTGGCCGTAAAAGCAGATTCGAGGTACCAGTGTATGCCACGGTAGGGCTGGGATGGTTGAAAAGCCTATCGATCATCGCTGCTAGGATGTTTGAAAAGCCTACGGTCATTACAGTTGGTATCAGAGCTGAAGGTTAATAGAGAACCTTGGCTTTGGTGGGGTAGAACTCATTATGGATAGGGTAGTGATGCCTTAGAATGAGTAACTCATTAAAGATTGGGCAAGTGACACCCTAGAATGAGTTTGAGAGAGTGTGTGTGTGTGTGTGTATGTGTGTGTGTGTATATATATATATATATATGAGCGCGTATTATTAGTGATATAAAAATGTTTTGTATTGTGTTGTTTGATCTTTTGAGTGGCTTAAGAATTCTGGTCGATGCGTTTGGCCAACGTTATCGATAGGGATTTCCTAAACACTCGAATAAGACCAATTGACATATTATTGATTTTAAAATGGGTAAATGAAATAATTTTACCTGGAAATATATTTTATACATATAAAAGAATAATTTTTCATCGAAAATCTAATATAGTTATTCTTGGTTGTGCTCGATTGTTAGGAAACGATAGTGTTCCATCATTATCATCTAGGAATTTATCGGTCATGCTCGCCCATTTCTAAGCACTAAGTATTATCATTGATCTATCTAAAATCTTCCTTTTGAAACCTGGATTGGATAGATAGGAAATTTGGGAACATTGAAACGAATACCTTGTGAATTAACTTTCACAATTTGGATATAAGGCGTTTGTTGAAAATGTTGGGTTAAAATTAGATTTCTAAGGGTGTTTATTTAAAAAGAGAATTTTAATATTATGGAATGAATATTTTAGAAATATAAAGATTAATGTGATTAACTTTAGATAAATATTGTTTTATTAAAAGAAAATTTGGAATATTTTGAAATAGTATTTGGGAATGGCTGAATATAAAGGTTGGTTGTGATTAAATGGGATTTTATAACAGAAGTTTATTAAAAAGAATGTTTAAACATTTCCAAAATAATACTTAAAAATGATTTATATAAGGAAGCTATCATATTTTCACAATAATTATTTGAGAATGATTTCCTTTAAAAGGAGATATTTATAAATTTGATTTATAAAAATATGCCTTATAAATAAAAGGAACTCGAGAGTTTAAATCCCGGTGATTTTGGCAAAATGGTTTTCAAGGTTTAAAGGGTCAATAATAGTATTGAAAATATTTTCGAGTTTCTAAGTAGGCAAATGCTGCCATTAGGACCCTGCTATATAATTGTTTAGATAGAACAATTTTTGACTCGATTTCAAAAGTATGGTTTAATTTACTATAAAGTAAAAATGTATATTATTATTTAAAATGATTATGCAGGAAGGGAATAATAATTTATTTGAGATAGCCTTGGATCTTAAAGAGTTTTTGGTGTATCAATATTTGGAAATAGCTTGCTTAAAAGTATATCTAAGTATAAATACCTTTGAAAGGAATTTTATAGAAAATGGGTATTCCTTTGGATTTGGTTTGGGAAATAAATCCTGTTTTGTTTTGTGATAATCAGAATAATATTCTAAGTGGCGATCGGATGTTTGCTGGGGCGAACGGTATTATGCACTTAGTAAATTATTCTCTTTGTCATTGTACGGTTGGGACGAGTTCGAATCCGGACGAATCCAAAGCAAATTGGAATTGGATATTTTGTTGAGATATTTCACTGGTAATATATTTATGATATTGTTTCAAAATAGGTTGAAAGAAAGAAGTGATTTTTAGTTAACTAGTTCGAGTGGCTCGAAAATAACTAAAAAAATGGGTAAGAGATACGTTCGGATGGTAAACGTTTCTCTTGAGTATTATTCTTCTTGTAAGGAAGTATATGATATTGTTTGTTAGTACCCAGTTCCTTGGTATACTTTTGGGGTTACTCGAGCAATACATATTTGTTATGGATTAAAATATGTATAATACCATTCCAAAAGTTTTTGAAATAAATATCCAAGTATTTGATCCTTAAGTTTCCAAAAATATATGGTGTGGTTTCAAAAAGTGTTTTGAATGAAAATCGGGTATATAAAACCCTTAAGTGAATTCAGAATAAGGATTTAAATCTAATAATTGGGTATACCCTTAGGGTATGTTAAATAATTTTATAAGTTTTACAACTTAAGCTTTGTTTTATGAAAATGTTTTTCATAAATAATTTACTAATAGTATAATTCGTATTAGAGATAACCAATTAAATAAGTGTGTGAGGTGGACATAGATCATTTCTTTTTCCCATATAGTTTTGAACTAATATTTGAGTTCAAGGCTTTGAGGTGTTCCACAACGTTCCAAATAAGGATTTATTACTCGAATTTTTGACAGCGAGCATTTGATGAGGGTTCTTGATACAGAACCAAAGTTTTCTATCATAGCTATGGCTATGTAAGGAGAGTAAGGGTTCCTAATCAAGGAGCCTGCTAAAAGTCCGCACTAGTAAATCAGGTGAACGATACTGGTTTGGAAATGGAGTTATGTATTCAAGTAATGATCAAATCCAATTATGTATATAAATGATCTATGAACATCATGCGGGCTTATGAACATTATTGAATATTCTTGTGCTGGAATTTCGGGGACAAAATTCTATTTAAGGGGGGAAGAGTGTAACGACCCGTATTTTTGGGTCTTCAAATTCAGATATTTAATTTATTTAAACATTTGGATTTGAATTTAAATTATGATAAAATCTATGTTTCAAATTTAGACTTGATATTTTGTGATGTATTTTTAATTTAATTTTTAGAATTTTTCCATAATTTTTAATTTGGGAAATTAATAAATTTCTGATTGACATATTTTATGGCAAACGTTGGCATTTTAAAATTTCACAAAATTTAATAACTTGTCTATTTTATTTTTGTTTTGCGATCGTGTAACGTTGCTATACGCGATCATATTTTATTCTCGGTCAATTGTGGCTCATAATCGGATGTGAACCAATGTGGCGGGGTACCGGAATTCAAACTAAAATCAAGAACACACATACAGTACACATATATTTTAATACACGCACACAATTCCTCTGGCTTTTCTGTTCTTTGCCCATCAAATTGGTGGCTTTGCAATTAATTCTTTGTACTCCCTTAGTCTATATGTATAGAACACAGGCATCATTCCACACCCTGGGCATCCGTGGATATATTTCTACCTGCTTCGAGTCATTTCAATTCTCCTTGCTCTCTGTCTTCTAAACAAATACGTCTTCTTCCATTCAAAAATCAAAAGCTCCCAAATCCATCACTTTTAGCTCCAACGACCAACACGAAAGTTGTTCGTGATTGGATCTAGTTTACTCTAAAAATAGTTTCATGGGTTTTTGTAGAGCGGTTTGAGAGTTATCTGCAAATAACAGGGAATGGTCAAGAAAACGATGGTTTTCGACGATCATGAATCATCGAACGGAGGACATGAACGTGTTCGAGTCATCGATCTATGATTTTTGGTGGCAGTCTTATGTTTTTTAGCGGCTTGGTTTGTCGTGGAGGAGGCGTTGATCGATTTTGGTTCGAAAATTAATTTCCAGCGAACCGGTGGTCGAGGGGCCGAGCGGAGATGTCGGGGAGAAGCCTGGGGACTATGCGGAGTGGATGACCATGGCTAATTCTTGATTTTCGTTTTGAGTCATTATGTGTGATTTGATTTAGGGTTTTGGGTTCATTTGAGAAGCTGCTCGGTTATTCACGAATTGAGGGTGTTAGGCGACGTCGAGTGGGGTCGAGGTTGGCTGGAAGGTGGCACCAGAGGTGTGGGTCAGGATGGAAGAGGCGGCGAGGCTAATAGTGACTGGGGCGGCGGCGATCGAGGTTTGAACGGAGGGCATCAAATCCTGCGCACGTGTCAGTGGGGTCGAAACTACTTGGCTCGACTTGAGTTAGGGGAGATCGTTGCAGGCGTTCGATTTTTTGATTCTAGGTTTGTGGATGGTCGAAGGTGAACGGATGGGTGGCCGGTGAGGTGTGCACGTGCACACGAATGGTGCATGATTTGGATACAGGCATTGTTCGAAAAGAAAACGATGGAAGGAAGAAGAGTGGTTGTAGAGGATAGAGGACGCGGGTCTGGGTATTGGGGTTGGGCTTCTGCCCAATGGGCAAGGTGAGAATAAATTTTAAATTTGCTTAAGTATATATTTATATAACTAGTAAACTTTGAAATGCGATATCTCGTTCATAGGAAATCCGTTTGACATGTGGATTTTGGCGTTGGATTCGTGTGAACGAGTACAACACGATAATGTAATTTGTTGATAGCTTTGGACAAGTATAATATAACATATGAAAACGAACAGAATTTAATTACGTTATTTTAAATAATAATGTTGTTTAAATTTATATACCTTAATAATTGAGGTTTATTGGCCAAATAAAATACGGTTAAGTTAAATTGGATTAAATGTGGTAATTGGACATTTGTTTAGTGGAATAAAACACCGTTCTGCTAATTAAATTTAAATGGGACATTGTTTAGCAGAATAAATTATTTTTTTGCTATTATTAACTGGACAGGTTATACTTGGACATTTATTTAGTAGAAATAAACCTCGTTCTGCTATTACATTAGTGTAACACATAATTACATTCCAGTTGGTTTTATTAAGTGATGTAGTAACAACTTCTTGTTAATTATGAAGTGAATTTACATATTGGATGTTATGTAAATACTTGGATTATAACTTGAATGAATTAATGGAATTAATGGTGACTTGATTAAGTACCATTGGAGTTACTTAGCCTCTTTCCAAATTTGGAAGTTGATTTTTGAATCAAAGTTATTTTAAGGATAATTATTATTTATTAATAAGGTTTAAAGATAATTAATAATTATTTAATAATGATTTAAAGTTAATTATTTTATGATTCTTAAAAGTTATTATTAATATTTAATTATTGCTTTCAAGGTTATTTATTAATTTAAAATGTTTTTAAATTACATTTTAATTATTAATTAAAGTTTTTTATAATAATTTAATTTAAAAGTTAATTACTATTTAAGAGTTAATTAGTATTATAATGTTATTATTTCAAGGATAATTTGTTAAAGTATTGATACTATTTTAAAAATAATATATTATATTAATATTGTTTGAAGTTAATTAATTTAAAATATTTAAAGTTATTTTTATAATATTAAAAGTTTATTTTACTATAATTAAATAATGTTTTTGTTATAAAGAATTGATTTAAATGAAAGGATTTAAAAAGGAAAGTTTTACAAATGGTTTGAGATTTATAAAAGAGTATTTTCCTAAATTAAACTTGGGAATTTATCTAGAAACTTTATAAGTATTCTTTTGAGATATTTATTAAAATAAAAGATTTCGGGAAGTAGTGGTATATTTTCATAGCATAATTCGAAGGGGCAGAGATTGCCTAAAGTTTGTTATTTTTTGCTGGGATAGCAACGTAACCATTGTACAAACTGCGATCTATGAAATTTCATGGCGTAATTCGAGAGGCAGAGATTGCCTACAGTTCAGTTTGGATTTCTCGGGGATAGAGATGTAATCATTGAGCTGCGATCCATGATCGATACTGAATGGTGCTTTCCATATTTATTTTTAAAAAAAATTCAAATATTTTTGAAGGGAATGGTTTGTGAATATACTTAAGTATATGATTGTTTTTGATAAAGAGATTTAATTTATCAAAATTGAATTAAATGTGGCTTAGTGATTTTAGTGGTAAATGTGATCTCTGTTTGAATGTTTGTTTATTTGATAGTTAAATAATCGACTATCAAATCTTGGCCTAAATATGTAATCCTTTTTAATTTTGGTGGCAAGGAAATATTCCCTACTTAACACCGAAGGATTTTAACTCTGGAAAAATCTAGGGGAAACACGAGAATTATATGGTACAGTTACCATCGGTGGTGCTATACTGTATGTATAAACTCGTTTCGTTCTTCTAGGATAAATGATAAGGAGATCTGTCCACTTAAACAGTTAGGGAGTGATCCCCGCTCTTACGTATTGTTTGATTATTTCCTAAAAAACCGGTATTAAGCATTCCGGAAATCGGCGTTTGGTTTTGTGGAGCACCCGGGAAACGGAAGGGTGTACTCGTAAGAGATGACTCAAACCCGTGACCACTCCAAAAACCATATACGGTTCTGTGGCGGAGATTCGTGATATTTTGAGATGTTGGGATTCATATGTAATTCCGAGACTCGTTGGGGTATAGGAATCCGAGTGTGATTCCAAGATCTAATTGAGATGTGGGAATCTATGTGTGATTCTGAGACCCGTTGGGGTATTGAAATCCATGTAGGATTCCATAATCTATTTGGTGGCAATGCGTAAGCTGGAATGCTAGATGTAGCCTCATCGGCGAGAATGACTAAAACTAGATGTAATGACCCTGAATTTTTGACATTTGAAATGTGAATATTTAATTGAGTTTAAATATTCGAATGAGAATTTAATTTGAAATTCAAATATCAGAATGAATTTGGCGATTAAATTATTGAATTTAATTTTTGAAACTGGGTAAAAAAATTTGAATCTTCCGTTTTAAGCTGATTAAAAATAATATGAAGTCTTTGAAAATTCATATTGATTATACTGAAGATAATAAAAGCTTCAGAGTTGAAATTGAAACTGTTTTGTTCAGTTTTGAATTTATATCGTTTAAATTGAATTTGAAAATAGCATTCCGGGGCACAGTCTCGGAATTCGACGAAACCAATTTCATTGGATCCGTAATATTGTATTATTATCGGGTTTCAATTTTCGTAATGTTTGGAGTAATCGTTTGGCCATACGATAAGCAAACGCACTGAAATTTATATTGAAATTTAATTTAATAACTGGTCCAAAAAGCTATCTTCTCCATACGATTGAAATTGAACTCGGAACCTTTTCCATTGCATTCGAAATAGGCGTATAACATTACGAACGCCTAGCGGCACGCCTCGATAGGATATCGAGATTTTTGAGTTGCATTTTCGTGACGATTTGAATTTGAATTTGAATTTGAATTTGAATTGGGAAATTAGTCAACTGCCGTTGATATTATTTCACATCAACCGTATTTTTATTAAATTCAAAATACTGTAGCCTATTAACTTCAGCACGCAAACGTCTTCTCTCATCCTCTTATTTCTTTTCAGTCGAAGAGAAAAAGAAGAAACCAAATCATTTCGTTCAAAGGAAATAGAAATGGCAGACCGATATTTTATATTTTCCTCTCGTTCGAAACCTTATTCTCTTCAATCAAAAATCACGACTTCCCTTCCTCGTTCAAATTCAAATCGGTTGAAAATTTTATTAAAAATAAAAGGTATTCGTATGCGATTGGAATCGAGTTCTTTCGACTGGGATTCGCGACGACAACATCGAAGCGGAGGCGACTCGTGGGTATCGCGATGGCAGCAATCGATTTCGCAGTCGCGCTTGGTAGGATTTAGCTAGGGCGGCGTTCGAAGGGCAGGTAATGGTTGTCGGAGTCGCGATGTCGTCACTGTGGAAGCTCGAGCAGGGTCGTAGCTTGGGTTTCGCGTAGAAGTCATTATTGATCTGGTGTCTCGAGTCGATGGGTCGCGTGGGGGAGAGGTTGGATCGCGAGTTGAACTTTGAAGTGTCAGCGTTCAGTCAGGTGATAGGGGGTCTGGGGTGCCGCCGTAGGCCGTAGTGGTCGATGATCTAAGCAGGGTCTCGCGGTGAAGTGGTGGAGCTCGCGAACGGCTAGGGTTCGCAGAAAGGAGGCCGGGGTGTCGCAGTCCCACAGTGGCGGCCGCGTTCGACTATGTCGTTTTGGGTTTTAGCTTGAGGCAGTGAGGTATATTTCAGATTTCTTCTTGATTTAAAATTTTGGTATCTAGAGAAAGATAAACAGTAAAACAACTTCACAGGAAAGAAGCATTTTTGTTTTGAATGTATATAGATATTAGAGAATGATTTTTCTAGTAAGAAGTTAGAGTTTTATTTAATATGAATATGCAGTTCAAGAAAATATACATATATGATGATTAAACTATGTTAGTTAGCTTATTTAAATTTTTGGGTTGGTAAAAATGATTTATTAAAAGAAAATGGTAAAACAAAATCATTGGATAATTAAAATTACCAAGCGAAAATTTGTGTTATTTGATTAATTCAAATATTAATAGAATTGTATAAAATTGTTATACAAGGTTTGAAACCGTGAAGGAATGGTCAAAATGGAAAATGGGATTGCAAAATAAAATCAAAGGTGAGATCTTCTCACTCAAATGAAAGTGGATTTTCTTTTACAGTTATTGATTGATGATTGACTGTTTGGATGTGTATTAGATATAGTAGGATATATCTATATATATATAGCAATATATACATATTGGCATATGTATATATTGGATTGATTGATTTCCCGCCTCGTATAGCGGATGAGACCCTATTGCGCCGTTAGTAAGCGGATGATATTTTTATAAAACCCATATACCGCGATATTCCACCTCGAAGTGGAATTGGTATTGTGCTAACATCTGTGGATGCATGGAAACAGGTTGGAGGGATCCAACAGGATTCCTCAAAACATTTGAATTGATTTCATATGTTGTTTGATTGATTATTTATAATCTGCATATGATTATATCTGTGATTGAATGTATTGAGAGCTAAAATTTAGCCGAATGTATTTTTGGTATCGTTGGATACCAGAAATAAATGAAATTGGATTTCTGAAATTAAAATTGAATTTTTGATGGTTTGGGAAAATAAAAGAATTTATTTTAAAGGAGATAAATTTATTTGAAATCAAAGTGATAATTGATTGGGTATTTAAAATAAATCTTTGAGGAATCGATATGAAAACTTATTTAATGTTGAATGAAAAAATTGATTTTTGTGTTGAAAATAAATTTGGGAATCGATTTGTAAAATGATTTGGTAATTGGGATTAAAAGTTAAAATCAATTTGAAATGTGATTCGGTGTTGAAGTAAATTCAGAAATCAATTTGAAATTCGATTTGGGATTTGAAATAAAATGGAGAAATCAATTTTTAAAGTTGATTCGGGGTTGAAAATAAATATTTGGAAAACGATTTGAAAATCGTGTAAAAGTGGATTTTTGGGAATGTAAATTCCGAATAGAAGTTGTAAAGGAAAGGGAAATTTGTTTTAAAAATAAATATTGATTTATTTTTAAAAGTGTGGAAAATATGGTTTGAAATCGGATTTTCAAAGTGATGAAGTGTGGAAATAAATTTACAAATTTGAAATGTAAATTTGAAATAAATCGATAAGGATTTATCAAATTGGTTTAAATGGACCATAATATGATTTGAAATTGATTTTCAAACGTGAAGTGTGAAAATGTGATTTGAAATTGATTTTTCAAATGTGAAGTGTGAAATACGATTTGAAATGGATTTTCAAATGTGAAGTGTGGAAAAATATATATCTTGTGAAAAGATTTGAAATTTAATAATTTGGGAAAAATTATTTAAATTGGATGTTTGTTGTGAATGTTGTTTGATAGTTAAATAACAGACTATCAATATTTGCCTTTGAAATGACACTTGATTTGTTTTTAAAACAAACGCTCATTATTCGGTTAAGCCGGGAGAGGACCTTTGTGTCATATAACCCATTCCGAATAGTGATACGTCGTGAATGGATTGCATTTGAAGACCGGTGTGAAGACCGGATATTTTCGAAAATGAAAGGACAACCTGTCGAATGTCTCTGCACCGAGTTGCTCCGGTATAGAGATTTATATCACTCTTTTTGTGATGGGAAGTCCGGACGTGATTAGTGAATATCCGGATTGCAAGGGCTTCTTTGGAAGTGCCTTCGATTCCGTTCGATCCCGGAACGGACTTGTATGGATGTGTGTCTGACGTTACACTTTGAGATGTAAAGCTGGTTTCTATCAAATACATTTCTGTTAGTGGCGGAGAATTTATTCTCTTAGCTTAACACCCTTCTCTGAGACGTACGAGCTCAGAGGTTATGTAGTTGATGGTTACTAGTGATACATTCCCAATTTGGTAATGTGGCACACGAAGTGCTGTTGATCAGTTGTTGGTCAAAGCGTTGCTTTGTGAAAAAGCATGGCTTTGTGAAAAAGCGTGGCTTTGTGAAAAAGCGTAGCTTTGTGGACGAGACTTTGTCGAGCCTCACAACCCGGTAATGGTCGAAACAGGAATGTGCGGCAAAGGTTTGTAGGGGTAGCGCCCCTAGGAAATGCCATTTCCTTCTGGATAAAAGGTGATATCATGGTATGGAGCCCAGATATTTTACCTATGTTGATTATATTTTGTGGCTGTTGTGTTTTGATTGAGGATCCTCGGATAAAGGTCGGTAACGACCGGGGGATGACATAGCTCGTGTGTTAGTTACCTTGTTACAGCTCGGTTAGAGCATGAGGTAGCGTCGGCCTTTTGTTTGCAGAGATCCAGTTAGGATCCGGGGCGTCTTTCCAGAGGCGTTCTATTTCGGTATAAGGAAGTTCCTTTTCCTGACCATTTGTTGGAAATCCAAAGAAACAATACGAACCCTGTATGGTTTTTAATTGTATTACCTGCTATGGAATGTGGAGGTAACCTGCTATTGAACGTAGTAGCTATAGTAGGCATACAACAATGGTTGTATGCTGGCTAAGATTGATATTATACTTTCGAAATGTTTTCCACACTAGACATTAATAATAATATCAATTGATTTTGCATAGTAAGCATTTTTGACTATCATAAGGAGAAATCTCCTCCAATTCTGCGTTTGCATTGTGTGTGTGGTGGGAGGCCTTATGGTAGTCTCATTTTCCAAAAGCATTGCGAATTTGTTTTATTTTCTTTGCGAAAATAACTGTTTTACGATCTCACACCAGTCACCATGACTGACTTGGAGTTTATTGTTCCCTTTCTAAACTCTGGATGCCCATAATTTTCCACACGGGCAGCCTAGAGTTATGTTATCAGGATATTCTGGATATTCTGGAGCTTTGGAGATGAGCTGGATGGCGAAGCGTACTATCGTACTTGTTATTTATTCCGCTGTGTATTCTGTATGAGGACAAGTTTATATAACTGTCCATTGTTGTAAACTCTGATGATTGATGTATGTATAAACTGATATAGTCTTTTGTTTTAAAGATTATTGATTTATCTATTATATATTGTTCCGCTACGATATGTGAGATTCTGATATTGTTCTTGTTCTGTGTTTTCTGTGTTATTCTTCTTTCGTTTTCTTCTATCTTTTCTTCTACCTCTTCTTTTAACCCTAAAGTTTCGCGTTTTCGCCATTCGATTTTTCGACATTTGGTACAGTGGACGTATCGGCGTCGAGTTTTCGGAAGACGGATTTGTGGGTCTTTACACCAGAGATATGAGGCATGGCCAGTAGGGTTGGCAAACCCATAGGGTGTAGTCGGCTTCACCTAGACGTTACCTATAGTTGTTATGCATGCATGGCGTGACGCACTCGGTCTTAGCGAGACCAACTATGTTTTTCCTATGGTACATCAGTAGGGATGTATGCTGCTTCGGAAGGATATCTCTGATCCTTGTGCTGGAGGACCGTTCCTCGAAGTACTGAGGGTACATCCATGGAAATCCTACACAATTAGCGAACGCACCTTAAAGATTTTCGATTATATATCTAGTATTGTTGTGATGTACACTCATGAGCATCACAGCTATTTGATTATTATTATTTTGCCCTTAGACATTATTATAATATCACTGGATTTTCTGATATAAAGGTTTTGGTTATCGTAAGGTAAAAACACGTCCGTGTTTATGTGCGGCGTGGTCTTACGAGATACCTTTGTTTTGAAAAGTTATATAAACTTTAAGAATCCATTTGATTGTGTTTCTCACGCTGGTTTTACCAGACTGACCCGGGCGTTGTTTTTCTATAATGCTCGGGTCAGACCAAGCATATTTCCAGGTTTACTTGGATATTTGGAGCTGCAGAAGACGAGCTAGAGGCCTAGAGACGTATGCACGTAGATGGTTATATTTCTGTTGCATATATTATTGTATATTATTCAGCAATTGTGAGGAAGGTTGTTATAACTGTCCGTGCTGAAAAGTTTAGTATACTCTGATTGATGTCTGTACATACATATGTTACAGTTTTGTTTTTGTGTAAAGACTTGTTATATATTATAGATTATTCGTTCCGCTATGAGATTCTGTGTTGCTTAGTTTCTTCTTGTCATCTTCTTCTTTTTCTTTCCTTAACTATCTGCCTTTCTATTCAATTTGGGTTGGACATGTGTGGTTTATTGTCAACTTAAAGTGTATTGAAAAGTGGTTCGTTACACTCATAATATTTAATTACCACCTAACATGTTTATTTGCTATTTCTACAAATGTCAATTGTTCATAATAAATGATTATTATTCTAACAAACAATTTTTTAAAGACATTTATTTATTCATTCTAATTTTACCTATTATGCCTTCCCTATCTTTCCATAATTACTGTAATAATCTTTTTAATTGGTCCATTTATATCCTTATTAAATTCTTGTAACTTCGTATTTATTGTCTTATTAACTTTGGAGTTACAATCATTTCCATCTACATTTCCTAAGATAGTAAAGATTTTCCTAATGTTTTTGCATATATATATATATATACACACACACATAGTAGGATATTTAAAAGACATTTTCAAAAATTACAAGTACGCCTTTCATACTTATACATATCCCGTTGGTTGGGTAGTCTAAACTCTGATACCAAGTGTAACAACCCGCCTCGAAACGGACCTAAATTCCGATCCAGAAAAGGCCCATCAAAACTTAAACCCATTCCAAAGTTGGTTGTTGGTTGGTATAAAAAATAATACAAAGCTATTTATCTACTCATTCAGATCTCACAGTGGAAGGATAAAATATAATAATAGCAACAATACCCATTTCATTCAAAATTCAAAATGCAATAAAATCCATAACACAATACCAATGAAAATCATTACATATCTATGGCACGTCGTTTTTAAAATAAAACATTGTTTCAATGGGTACATCAGAAAATTATTTGAATAGATAAATAGATAACTACCACAAGTATCCTCAATATCTCTGCCTTCAACATCGTCCTTCTTAACATATGTTGTAATGAGGAGGGAGTCAGAACAACATATATGTGGTGAATAAAAAAATCGAGCCTTAATATCTTATTACTTGGGCAGTATAATTTAGATAGGAATATGTGTTTCGTATTACATCTATATCATAAGTTTTTCCAAATATAAGCCAGAGGCTTCCCAAATAGAAATCAAAAATGCTTTCCAAATATAAGCTCGTGGCCATCTTGCTTTCAACCCAATATCCCATATCTATCGTCTATAATGTCATATTAATGTAAGAGATAGTACCCAAGCCACTTAATACATTTTAATGGGAACTAGGTAGACTCTGACCATTTAATACCTTATTTAAGGCGGGTCCACCTCATTTAATACCTATACCAAGGCAGACACCTCACTAGTAACTATTTAGCTGACATTGCACGAAATCTCTTTAGCCACTTAACACTTCCTTTTAAAGCGAGCCCTTTCTCAAGATATCCTCTACCGTGCCCAACCCATAACCCTAACCATTTACTACTTCCTACATAGGGAAGAGGCGGACCCTCACACGGCCACTTAATACCTTCAATCCTTGAAGCAGGTCCTTCGTATTATGACCCATACCCTATAGTGATGTCTCACATTAGTCCAACTATTCGTAGGTACTGGTAGCCAGATTAGCTGGATATATTTACCCTACAGAATTTGTGACTAATCTCGCATCCTCCATGGTTACTTATTATAAACGATGTCTCACATCCACCGTAAAGTAACACTGCCTGTTGTCAGATTAGCTAGGCAGACTTCTATGAGCTTTTGGCTGACCTCGCATCCCTATAACTTAGCTATAATTCATAACACTGTATATATATATATATATATCTGTGTGTGTGTATTATCACACATCTCACTGAATCTGTTATTTAGGCCTTATAAAAAATCTTTCTTATTTCTCCTCTACAATTAATTACTTTCCTAAGGAGGATTTAATAATAATTAATAACCTAATAACTACATAATTAACACGTTATAATTATATGCCATTTACGCTAAAATATATATGTGTGTGTGTGTACATGCACCTAGCAATTTCTACGCGTGTGTACATATATGTGTGTGTGTGTCTGTACGTATATATGCACCTAGCAAATTCTATGCGTGTGTATATATGTGTGTGTATTTATGTATGTGTATATATGTGTGTGTGTGTGTATGCACCTAGCAATTTCTATGCGTGTGGAGTTTACGCCCTAAACTAGCGTTTAAATATCAACTCTTCCAAAATTATACAAGTCCCATCTTCATATTATCAATATACCATAATTTGAATATTCATGTCCGAAAATCCAGTCAACGGACTTGTATACATATAATATTCAAACTCAACCTATTATATTAAAACAATGGAATAAATCGATAATAGAAACTTACAATTTCAATTTTACGCTCTATTCAACTCCTTTTTACAAGAAATTAGACAGAGGGAATTCTATTCAAATTGTGGAAATAAGCGATGTAAACTATGAATAAAAATTCGTACCTTACACACTATTTCCTAATCAAATCCAAAGAAAAAGAATAAGAAGTGAAATAGAAAGTAAAAACACTAAAATTGCAAACCTACACAATTCCCATTATTTTAATTTAAACAATTGAGATTCCAACCTAGAATTGACATTTCGCTTTGGTGGAATTTAAGGGATTTTTAATATAATGTTTTCATGAACCAAAACTCTCCAAGGCATATTTCAAATCCAAAATACACTAATCAACTACTAAAATAGAGGGATTAAGATTTTCACTCACTGTAGGTCCTTAGCTCTTCCTCTTTTTGGATTTGTCACACCTTCAAAAATCGCCTTCAGATCTCACCTTTTAGATATATACAACAAGATTTGTATATATATATTAGATTAAGAAATTATGGGATTGAAGGAGTATAAAATTAGAAAATAAAGTAATAAACTTTTAGAATTACCTGAAACCCTAAAGAAACTTTTTCTGAATCTAAAGAGAGACTGACAAAGCTTCGCTAGACTCCTAAAATCATTTGTCAATAAAAGTGAGGGGGATAAACTCCTACAAATAGTGATTGAAATGCACCAAAATCATCGGATTTAAGTCGGTCTAAAATTATAAAATCTGAAATGTTTATTACTGCAAAACCCTAGCTAGTACCGTTATTCACTAGTCGACCACCGCTACCCACTGGTCGACCGCTACGGTCGATCAGTTATATTGTTTTGGAAAGGATTTGTGTCGTTGATTTATATATATTTTTTTCTTTAATTGAAATTTAACACTACCTTAATTTTAACGTTTGGTTAACCCTCGGGTCTAATTACTGTTAACTTTCAAATTTCAAATTTAAGAATTATCTAATTACTTGAATTTGACTTCTACTTAAATTATTTTAAATCTGAAAACTTCAAACGTTCATAACTTTTTCGTTTGAGCTATGTTTTCAGAACATTACATGTGGAATTGATCAGAATTTTGCCATGAACACAACGGCATGACTTCCATGGTCAAATTATGACTTTTGCAAAATTTCTATTTTTAGTCTTATCTTCTCTATTCTATTATATATAAAAGAGAATATGTGACTATTTGAATTCTTGCTTCTTATTCACTCTCATTCAGAATTCTCTTCTCTCCTTAATTTCAGGTAAAATTTTCACATACCCCTAGCAAATTTTTACCATTTCAAACCCACACATAAATTTCCATTATAAGGTTAAACCATAATAGTATGACCTTTCATTTTCAATTTCATCTATTCAGATATATCTTCCACCTTCATTTTCCAATTTTACTTTCATTTTCTTATCTCCTTTATCTAATTTCATCCACTCGGATGTACCTTCCACTTTTGTTTCCCCTTTTTACTTTAATTTTCACCTCTACTGATCCATAATACCATCATCTCTTTTGTTTTTCTGCCTTTACATCCAAATGGAAAGTTTGCCCCTTTTGCTGGTTGAGTTTTCTTCTAGCCTTGGTTGTGGTCGTAGAATTACATATTCCATCATTAATGGCATGATGTTGGGTATGTAATATTTTATTTTGTTCTATATTAGTTTGTTTTATAGCGATTAAGGCTGGTTTTATTTGAAAACTAATATGTAAAATAAAACATTGCTTAGTTTCCAACCAGTAGTCGGGTGAAAAGATATCATTTTCTAAAAAATTATTGTGGTTGTCTTCTTTAGTTGCAGGTAATCTGTTTGCCGAAATGTCAAAGTAAAGAAGTTGGAAGGTATTTTGACTCAACATCCATGGTAATTTCAGTACACATACTTTCGATTTATTTTTGAATTTATTACATTTTTGTATCAAGTTTTCATTAATTCAAATTGGTTAAACTTTATTACATCCATGGTATTGTGTTGTTATATCTATATTATAAAAAATTTGTCTCATTTCATTTCTCCTTTTACTTTAATTTCTTAAATTCTCTGTCTAAAATAAAATTTTAATCCTTAGATAATATATCTCCTAACTTTTTTCACCTTTAAATCCAAGTGGAAGTTTTCTCCTTTGGTTGTTTTGTTTTCTTCTAGCTGTAGTTGAATTCTTTCTTCCATCTTTCATAGCATGCATCATGGTTTTGGGTATGTAATATCATATTTTTCTCTATTTTAGTTTGGCTTATAGGGATTAGTTTGACTTCTTAAGAAAATTACTATGTAAAATAAAACATCACTTAATCTCCAATAGGTGATTATTTTTAAAGAATCATGATTAGAAAAATCAAGTTGAAAGGTATTATTCTTCCAAAAAGTTAACACGGTTGTTTTTCTTTAGTTGTAGGTAATTTACTCGCTAAAAAGTCAAAATAAATAACGAAATGATTATCATTTGATAAATTGGAAATACAAATTCACAATGTGAATTTCAAATGAGATATGGAAATCGGTTTAGACAGAAATAGTGAAATTTTATTTTGGAATTTGGGAATAGTTATGAAATTGCAAATGTGAATCGATTTGTGATAAATCGAGAGAGATTTATAAGTGTAAAAATGGGTATGTTGAATTTTAAAAATGGTTTTTCATAAGAAGTTAAGGTTTGTTTTAGAAAAGAATTTTTAGTTACTAAACTATGTAGATTTAAAACTATTAATTAGATTAAAATATTTCAGAAAGTTAATTATTTAAATATTTAAATTTATTGAAATGAATTCTAAGTTTTATAAACAAGTTTTCTAAATTGATTAGAAATTTTATAAATGAATTGGAATTAGTTATTGACGGTTATTTTAAAGGTGTTTGATATTTTAAATAATTATTTAACCATGTTTCTTTGAAATTTATTATTATATATATATATAGTTTAAAAGTAAGTGATTGCAATTCATTTATAAATGCTCTTGAGATTTGTGAACCAGGTTTTGTTTAATAGATGTAATTTTATAAAAGAAATCTTATAAAAGAATTCTGGAAATTTAAGAGAATTTCCAAATTGTTTGGATACGGGAACTTCGAAATGAATCTGAATTCATTAAAGGAGTTATAAATTTATAGTTGGATTATAAATATGTATAATCGATAATTTTTGGAAATTGTAAAGGGAATTAATAAAATTACTTAGATGTATGAGATAAGTACTGAATATTTCCTAAGTATGGATATTAGAAATGATTTTGGAAAATAGACATATAATATTTTCCTAAGTATTGGAATTAAAGGTTTGGAGATATTTTAGCGACGAAATGATTATTATAGAAATATTTTTCTAAGTAATGAATTATAAGTTGGATTTGGAAATATTTCTAAGTGTTGATATGATTTGGAAATATCCTATTATGGATATAAGTATTTGAAAGTGTTTTCAAATATTGAAATATCGGAAGAGGTTGAATATATATCTTTGTAAAGGTATTTTGAAATAAATGTTTGAAAGATTTATAATATAGGCCTAGTGACTGTTTATGTGTGTAATTTGATAGTTAAATAACCGACTATCAAATCTGGCCAATTTCGGTAATCATTTCGAAGAGACCGAGATTGGATTTAATTATCCGAAAACAACTTTGATCTGATTTAAGCGTTACGAATTGTGATATCATGAAGATAATGAAGATGGAGTTCTTGGAAGTTCGGTTTGTTTCGTCCCAGAACAACTTGTTTGTTTCGTCCCAAAACAACTTGTTTGTTTCGTCCCAGAACAACTTGTATGGATGATTACTATCATTGCATTGCTTGCCTGGAAGGCAGTGTTAGCATTTCAAGTATGAATGCTATTCATAAAGGTAAACGTAGCCTCAAGCCTCATTAACCCGGAATGACTGAAAATCAAGGGAGATGCAGCAAGGCTAAGTGGGTCGCACCTATTCGGATATGTTGTCACCTTTCTAGACTACCCTACATCTACATATTTATTGATTGGCTGTGCATGAGATATCAAAAAGGGTTGCAAAGCAACCGGGGTGATGACATATTCGGTACTATCCAGTAAGGGGTAGGTCGATCTTGTGTTGGCAGGGATCGATAGGTTCGATCTTGGTACATTTTCTAGATGTGTACCGTGATAGGTGGTACCCCATTGCCTAGTCATTATATGGAATCCATTCTCCAATAAGTGCCATACGGTTTTGATTGTGCCCAACTGTGTTAAAATGTGAGATGCAAGCATTTCAACTATTTTAATAAGTATTTGTACTTAGACACTATTATAATATCACAGGACTTTTATATAAAAGTGGTTTGGCTATCATAAGGTAAAAACCCGTCGTATTTATGTGTGGCATGGTCTTACGAGATACCTTTTTTTTCAAAAGGATTTTTGAAAATAGTTAAATTCAATTTGAGTGTGTTATCTCACGCTGGTTTTCCAGACTGACTTGGGTGTTATTTTATTATAATGCTTGGGTCAGACCGGGTATATTACATATTAGTTTGGATGCATGGAGCTTCAAGAGATGAGTTGGAGGCCAAAGATGTATTCACGTAGATGGTTATATTTTTCCGATGTATTCATTGGTGTGTTATATGCAATTGTGAGGACGGACTGTTATAACTGTCCAGGCTGAAATGGGTTGGTATACTCTGATTGATGTATGTATATATATATATATATATATGTATATATATATTATAGTTTCGTTTTGTGTAAAGATTTATGGTATATTATAGATTATTTATTCCGCTGAGATTCTATGTTGTTTAGTTTTCTTCTGATTTTCTTCCTTCTTTCTTTTCCCTTAACAATTCGCCTTTTTGTTCAATTTGAGTTGACATGTGCGGTTTATTGTCAGCTAAGACTGTACTGAAAAGTGGGTCGTTACAATTGCATAATTAAATAAGATTAAAAAATTACATTATGATGTAGCCAAAAATCATACCTTGAATAAATGAAAACTGATAGATCCGATTGAATCGCCTTCGGAAGTTGTAACTGTCTAAAGCACCACCTTTTATTTAATTTATTTCTGATTTGTTTTCATTTTGTTTTCAGAATTTTTGTAGTTTGAAAGCCTTTAATTTTCAGCCAAGCAAAGAGAGGAAGAGAGGGGAGGAAAATATATTGTCGGGAAGAATAAAATGAAAGAAATGAAGGGAATTTTGTTTTAAAGGAATGATTTAAACATTTCCAGTTCTTTCCTTAAAAATTTCCCTCTTTAATTATTCAATAATCTCAATCAAACCCCCTTCTCCTTTAAAATGTGTGGCCGGTCAAGGAGGGATCACATGGGCCCTCCAAAATTTCCAAAACCCCTAAGTAATTAATTGATTCAAATCAAATTTAAATATTTTATCGGTGTCATATATCGATACGTGCATACGAAATTATATATACATACAAATATATGTGTGTGTGTGTGTGTATGTATGTATGTATGCATTTCATTAAGTACTAATGAAATTCAAACATCAAATTAAATAAAACATAATTAATATTTCATAACTACTAGTTAATTTAATTAATTTATAATGATTGTAAATTAATTAACGTGTGGTGTTTTGGAGTATTCATCATTAGTGTTGTGCGACTTAAAGGTGTAAATTCAGTCAGCATTTAATATCAAACAAATGAATATTAACATTCACGCAATGACTTAGCAAGTAGTGTGACATTTTGGTTGAATTTATTGCTTACATATATTTTTGATAAAAACCCGATTTTAATATTATAAGCGGCACCTAGTAGTAATGATTATTTACACCAATCCTCTATTTCAAAACTATATAATTTTTGGACTTATGGAATCTAGTTAAAATTCCAATATCATCCACATTAAACTTGGTTAGTCCAAAAACAAAATCCTTGGTTCAATAAAAATTATAATAATTAACCATACTGCTCTGGCCAGAGACTTTAACGTTACTTGACTCCAATTGACCGCGATACTAATCCCTTATAACAAAGGAGACGAATTCTCTATTGAATGGTGTTTCACTTCCTATGCTTCAATTTAGACCCAACTACAGTCGCTTGATGGATTTTCAAACCACGATTTAACTATAACTAAAGTGCAATATCCACATTAAAGTTCCACGATACTCTTAAGTTGAGGGAACTGTGTAACATCAACAGTTCAAGATTCTCTGTTTGACCTTAGTTATATTAATTAATAGAAAATTCCCGAGTGGGTCATTCTATAGTTATCCATAAATTACATAACATCTTGATGCCCCAATAGCCGTGGGTAATACACCGCCCAACTTTTGGAAAGCGCTACATAGTCTAGTCTCAAAGGATGAATCAATATTCTATCTCGGAACATCTTAATTAGGAATATTCAAAATAGTATATTTTCTAATATAGTAAATTTCTCATGATTACAACACATTGTAATTACTATCACATAACATATCATTTAAGGATTTTCTATTAATACACCTTAAATTAATTACTTAATTAGTTATGTCACAAAATAACAAAGTATATTATAGAAATCAAATGCCTATATTACAAACAAGATTTGTTATCAAGTTATATATATGTAGCAGATTGCATGATTGCCCCTAAGGCATAACCCTAATTCTATCAATCTTCCACTTGCACTTGGGGCCAATTATGGAATCTTATCCCAACACCTTCGATTAGGTTTTCTCAAAAGCTAATCCAACCAGTCCATTAGTGAATGGGTATTCTATTTTGTTTTAATTATCCACTTTATCTATTAACTTTCTTCAATACTGATAAATCATATGGAAACCTATGGCGTATTTTTTTCAACCAGTGAGCTTTAGGTTCTTTTACGAACTGTGTCAAAACATCGTTATCATGTAACAATGTAATGTGATTCCCAACATTTGGAATTGCTCCTAGCTCTGAATTTATGCATTTATCTTTACTTCTTTTATTGCAGTGTTATTCAAGGCGATGTACTTCATCTTCTATTAAATCGGTCGCTACTTATAATTTGGAACATTCCCAACTTAAAGTTCTTAACTCAAGATTAAACATGAATTAGGTTGATATATTATACTCAATATCACTTATGAAGTTAGAGTCATAATACTTCATAAGGAGTTCATTGTTTTTATAAACAATTCTCTAGTATTTCGAAAATGCTTGAGAAGCTCTAAATTATCATTCAGTGATCTCGGTTCAGAGTTGATACTTGCTTTATGTATGGAAAACATAAGCAAAATGTGATATTGTAGACAATACAGTATGTACAACAATTCCTACTGCCAATGCTAAGGAATCCATCTTATATGTTCCGTATTAAATAATTTAGTATAATGTCTATGTATATTGTTTTGGGATATTCCCAACATCCTTTTATGTTGATTGTAAAAATGTCTTTTCAAATCCTATACTGAGAATTAGATAACAAAATTAAAATGATTTTAACATGGTTATATCATTAACAATCATAAGTTTGTCGTTTACATTTTGTTTTAGAAATATTTTAATACATGTTGACTAAGAATTAGGCAACCTTGAAATTAGATTAATGTGTTTGTGGAAGCAAAGGTTACTTGCTAATCATTAGGCTTTGAAATGTTAAATGAGGAGACAAGCGAGCAAATTAAAATGATAAAAGGATGTAGATTGGTTCGGCCAAGCTTCCCTGCATCCACTATGAAGATCTCTTACTATGTTTCTCTCTTATAATTATAGGAAATTACAAGAGAATAATAAGAAATTATACATTTAAGACTGAAAATGCTAATCTTAGAAGCATGGGTTTGATTTCTTCTAAGTGAATAAAAATCAACTAGTATTCGTTAACCCTTTCGATGTTGCATCATGTATGGCATGGGGTACTTATAGCAGCTAAAATGGATGAAGGATGGCTAAAATTGAACTATAAAGCAGCCAGGAAGCACTCTTGGCCGTTGATTTGGATGCTTTGATGGACGGAAGATAGTGAGAGAGGTAGTTGACATATATGGTTAAGAAGCAAGCCAGTTGTAATCCCATATAGGTCGCACGCCTTGCATTTAATGCACATTTAATGAGGCGGCCTTCTATAGGAGTGGGTCGGCATGCTATAGGAGACATGCCATACTATTAGGTGTACTAACTCATACTAGGTTGTACTTCTCGGCATCTAGCATACTTCTCTAGGCAGCAAGGCTGGGGAGAAGTTTTTTGTATTGCTTCTCAGAATATCCAAACCAAAGGTATTATTCAAGTTACAACGGGTACTATTCCATACCAAGAATGGCTATACTAGCCAACCCACACTACTAATACATAATATACAACACAACAGAAACAAACATAACTACTAGATACAATGAAAGCTTTTGCTCCATATTGCTTCCCCAAAATGCTTTATAGAAACCTGAATACTTGGCAACTTATAAAACTTTGAGTACCCAAGAGTTTAAGGGAAAGAAATAAAACTCTAGTTCAGACATGGGTCTGGTGTGAGTAAAGCATAAATTTTAACTTTATAAAAATCTTTCAAATCAAAGGTATCTCTTAAGACCACACCGCACATAAACACGGACGGGTTTTTACCTTACGATAACCAAAACATTTCTATATAAAATCCTCTAATATTATCATAATGTCTAGGTTTAAAATAAATATGGAATCATAGCTAAAATTGTTACATTAATTAAATTCCAGCATAATAGGTATACAGCTAAGTTCGTAAAGGCACGTATTGGAAAATGGATTCAATCAATGATAAGGCACCGGGGTACCACCTGTCATAGTGCATCTCTAGATAAAATGCATCGAGAGGCACACATGGATTCCCTGCCAGCACAGGACCGACCTACCCCTTACTGGATAGTACCGAATACGATCATACCTAGGTTGTGATCAACAACCATAATGGATCTGAAGCATAATATAAAGGAATGATATCAACTCTAGAAAGGGATGACCATACCCTAATGGGTGTGACCAACTTAGCCCTGCTGTGTATCCTCTATTTTTATTCATTTTAGATTGTGACGCTTGAGGCTATGCTTTACCTTTCCTCCTAGCATACTATTTGGAATGCTAGCATTGCCCTTCAGGCAATCAATGCAATGATAGCATTCATCCATACAAATTGTTCTGGGATCGAACAAACATTCAACAATTACTATCTTGCATTTTGGAATCACCCTTGGGAAGAATAGTACAGCTCCATATCATACTTCATAACGATCCATTGTGAAAGTTATTAGTTTGCACTGGTTCAGATAAATTATACTTATCCGAAATCGGTGTCTCCAAACTAAGCAATAATTCCCAGCTAACTCAATTTCGGTTCTTTTGGAATTATGTAACCAGTATTCGAGTCCTCACCGGGCAACTCTTATATACACAATATACTTCTTGAGTTAAAACATGTCAAGTTATAAATAACGGACAATCCGCTACTTAGGGTAATTATACAAAGTTCACATATGGATAACCATATACTTAATTTAAACATAACACTAACCCTCCCATATCTATCGCATTTCCGATATTTCGACCTTACTCTATCCCTCGCCTAGAAACAAATTCAAGATCTCACAGATAGAGGATCAACCTACTCATCGGCTTTTAGTGCTAACTATGGAATGACTTACTTCCCATAAAATGTGTCGCCACATTAATATTGGTTTCATATTTGTTTGAGGTTACTTAAGGGTATCGACAAAGAAATCCCTTGATTTAAAAAACCGTTGCAAAAGAAAAGAGTTTTAAACAAAACTAACATTTATAAATAAAGCGATTTTTAAAATTTTAAAACCTTTATTCAATAATTAAATAACATTTAACTTCTTATTAATTAATAATTAAACATGTAATTATTAATTAAACGATAATTTACTTTTAAATAAATGATTAAGAATAATTATCCTTTAAATAAATAATCAAAATAATAGTTAATCACTTGATTAATGATTGAACCATAATTAATCTTTAATTAATAATTAAATAATAAATTAAACCTTTATTAAATAAAAAAATTAAAACTTAATTAAGTCTTAATTAAATCTTGATTTAATTTAACCTAATTAGGAATTAATTAATAATTAATCTTTAATAAATAAGTTAAATAATAATTAGTTCTTAATTAATGAATTAAAATACCAATTAACCTTTTATTAATTAACTTACTTGATTAACGGTTAAGTAATAATTACCTACTTAATTAATTAATAATCAATAATTAAATAAATAATTAAACAAATAAATAATTACTTTTTAAAACTTAAATTATGCTTGAAAACATTTTCCAAAATAATTCCTTAGTGAAAAAAAATTTAAATTCCAGAAAGAGTTCGTTTTCACGAACTGCACTTATACTGACTATCGTTATACGACCCGTAATTTCCAAAATTGAAATTTTTGTTTTCTAAGCCTTTAAGACTTTAACTCTTGGAAACTTAACCACTTTGTAAAACATAAAGGCATGTTCTTGGAACTAACAAGTTTTAAACTTGAAAATATTTTAAAAAATTTAAAAACAAAAGATCAAAAGCTTTTACACAAGGAATTACATGTCGCTTAAATGAGCAAAGTTGCTAAATTTCTTAGCATACATCATGTATTCAAGACCATAACATTCATACTCACATCACAACGACTAATATAAGCCAAGATTTCAACTTTCTAACTAATATAAACATTAGACTTCATTTCAAGTCTAATTTCAAATCATGACACATATGCACATATAAATCATACCCAAAAATCACTATAATCCAAGCACATATACATTCATACAAACCAACAATTATTTTCACCCAAAGACACATCATATTTACAACACATTAAGCAATGATATATGTTTTAAAATCTTAGTGAAAAAGTGAGAACTTCACCGAAAGTCAACGAAATAAACCAACTTGTGTTATAACTTGAATTTAACCTAGAACTTCATTTCTAGCTTGGAAAAGCAATATTTTGGAGGGCTTAAAGGAGAATATGATTCGGCTATGGAGCTTATGGTGTATGGTCAAGGTGATTTAGGGAGGTTGTGGACTTGCTTTGTGGAGTAGAGGTGTTGAAACGAGGAAAGAAAGCTTTAAACAAGAATTTAGAAGATTAAAAGTGGATGAACTAAACTTTTTAAGCTTTCAGAAATATTTAGGAGGCCATTAAAGTGTGTATGAAAGCTTGAAAGAGAATTTATAAAGTAGAAATGAAAATAGAAAATGAGGAAAATTATACTAAATGGGTTGACATACTAGTGCAAAAGTTAAATTACTAAAATAGCCTAAGGGTACATACCCTCCACTATATTTTTGGCACATCATTTTCTTGTCCCCTTCCCTTCATTACGAAGCCAACATACATTTATTTACTATGGTACTTATGTTTTTAAAGACATGACATGTTATGACAATTTCCTTTTTTACTTTTTAAACTTATTTATTTTTCATAAAATGTCATTTCACATTTTAATAAATTAAAGTATAAATATATACAGGAAAATAACCACAAGGAAGAAGTTGCAAAAAAAAATAGTCACAGGGACAACAAGTTTGCTTTTTAGTCTGAATGATACATTCTAGTGTAAACAGAAAATGATAGTTACAACTATCATTCTGTGATTTACACTAAAAAGTGTCCTTCAACCTAAAAAGCAAACTTCTTGTTCCTATAACTAAATTTTTCTTCAACTTTTTCCTTGAGCCTAAAAAACCCAAATATATATGTATATTTTAAAATGTACTCTAACTTGTATATAAATGTGTATATATGCTACACAAATGTGCACAATGTTTTCCGACAACTTTTCGACGCCTAAAAGTTGAATATTCGAAAAACGGTTTCCAAGCACATTTTCTTCTTTGAACTAATTATTTTTGTAAACAAATTTTGAAAACTATTTCACCATCATTAGTTATTATTTAAAAAGAATTTATTTTTAGTTATAAAATCCATTAATCAATTGTTAATAATATATTTAAATATCCATAATTAAAGTGATTAAATCCTAGGTCGTTACAATTAGTATAAAAGATATAATTTACAAATCCAATAATGAATATTAAACAACCAAACTATTACTGATTTTAACATAAATACATCGTTAACAATCAGTAATATGATGTTTACCTTTTTAGAAATATTTTAGTACATTTAGTATTTCTTTCTTATGGATACACGCTTTCTCTGCATTTTGACTGAAAATCAAACTATTTGGCATTTCTATCAATATACTAACTCAAAACTGATGCTTATATAATGGTACTTTCGTATCATTTCTTGGAACGTATCCGAAAAACCCACAAACTCAATATCTATAATGACCCGCTTTTTTGTAAAGTTTAAGCTGACAATCAACCTCACATGACTCACTCAAAATGAACGGAAAGGCAGATAGTTAGGGGAAAAAAGAGGGAAGAAGGAAGAGAAGAGAAGAGGGAAATAAAACTAAACAACACAGAATCTCACAACGGAACAAATAATCTATAATATGCAACAAACCTTTACATAAAAACAAACTGTAATATATACACACACACACAGACATCAATCAGAGTATACTAACCTATTTGAGCCCGGATAGTTATAACAATTTGTCCTCACAATTGCTGATAAATACAACAATGAATGCAGCGAAAAAATAACCATGTACGTGAATACATCTCTAGGCCTCCAGCTCGTCTCCTGAAGCTCCAAAGCATCTAAACTAAATCTGTAATATGGTCGGTCTGACCCGAGCATTATAATAAAATAACACCCGAGTCAGTCTAGAAAACCAGTGTGAGAAAACACACCCCAACTGAATTTTAATATTTCAAAAAAAAATCTTTGAATTTAAAAGTATCTCTTAAGACCACGCCGCACATAAACACGGATGGGTTTTTACCTTACGATAACCAAAACATTTTCTATAGAAAATCCATTGATATTGTAATAGTGTCTAGGGTTCAAAGTAAAATATGAATATAGCTGAAATGCTTACATCTCACGTTTCAGCATAGTTGGGTATGACTAAATCCCTAAAGCTTGTATTGGAGAATGGATTACAAATTAGGACAAGGTAAAGAACTACCTTTCGATGGTATATCTCTAGATAAAATGCACCGGGGTCTGACAAGAACATCTTATACCCCTGCCACACAGGACTGGCCCACCACTTGACTAGTAGTACCAAATATGATCACCTCTTTTATTAAAGGTCCCTGAAGCATACATGAGTAGATAGTAATCAATCTAGATTTGGAATGACCATACCCTAATGAGAGCGACCCACATGGCCCTGTTGCATGCTCGATTTTTGTCATTTCCCGGTTAATGAGGCTTGATGCTACATTTTACCTTTTATATAGCACTTCCCACTTGAAATGCTAACACTGCCCTCAAGTCGGCAACATTCATCCGTAAAAGTTGTTCAGGACATGAACAAACCGAAGCCACTACTTCTACTACATCCATTTTGGAATCACCCTTAGGATCAATAGCAAGCAGCCCTTGCACTTCAGAGAACTCCGTTTTCAAGTTTCATCATCTTCAAGATGTCTTCACTTCGAGACGCTTAAGTTGGATCAAAGTTGTTTTCGGATAACATATCTGATCCCAGTCTCTTCAAAAGAACATTCGGTAGTTTTCGATAAACTCAACCCCGGTTTTTTAGGAAATAAACAGTCAAAGATAAGAGCAGAGATCACCTCCTAACCATCAGTGGACGGATTTCCTTATCATTCGTCCTAGGAGAACAAAACAAGTATATACGTATAGTATAGCACCTCAGACGGTAACTATACCATATAATTCCCATGTTTCTTCTAGATATTTCCAAAGTTATAATTCTAGTTTATTTGATAATTGGTTATTTAACTATCAAATAAAAAGCAATCCAACCATAAATGATTTAATTCCCTAAGGAAAATAACACTGGTCAAACACAATGCAACTCTGGGCCTCTTAGATTAATCTTCATTAATTTAAACCACTTTAAATATCTTAAGAAAGATTTTTGTTTCAAATCGCACTTGAAATTTTAGGTTTAACAGAATCATTTATATCATAGATAATATAATCAAAACAATATCACTTCGGTGTTAAGTAGGGAAAAAATATTCCCTACCACCATAATTAAGAAGGTCAGTTCAGGAAATCAATCTCTATTATAGTTAACTCTTTCATAAAATTCCTTTTTATAAATATGAGCTAAAAGAAAAACAATTTATAAATTCCTTCCATAAAATCTTATTTGTAAATTCTTTGATAGATATTCAAAACACAATTTTAGCCTTTTTTTATAAATTTTCAAATCTAATTTAAAACTCTGTAAACTCATACTTTGTTTTATTTATAGCCCTTCCTTTGTTATGAAATACCATTTGTAACTTATTTTACAAATTCCTATCTTATTTTTACTCTTTTAAAAACTTCCAAAATTCATTTATAAATTTCCCAAATAAACTTACAACCTCCTTCTCAAAAAGACAAAGTTCTACAATATAATTAGAAAACTCATTTGGTTTTCATAACATGACCATTTTATAAATTTTCAATAAATTTCCAAATGAAATTTATTTCTTTCTTCCATCAAATAATATTGATTTTTCCCTTTTATAAGATACTACTTAAGAAAACATTTCTTTATTTTTATAAAACACTTTTTATGAAACTACCCTTTATTTTAAACTAATATTCATAAATCTGCATCATGTTATACAAACCATTTACAAAATTATTATTTCAAAAACTGCTACTTTCTTTAAACCCGCCAATCTCCTTTTTGGAATAAAGCTAATCCCTTTTTTGCTTCTTTTAAAAATAAATATTTATTATAATAATAATTTGTATAAAAATAATACTTCAGAGAATCATATAAAACATTTACCTAGATATATATATATATAAGAAAGAATACGTAAAAATAGAAAAGTTTTTAAAACTTATTAAAATATCGAATAAATTTGAACACTGTCAAATTTTAAAAAAAATCATTTTCAACGGGAATCATTACCAAACCAAATCAACAATTCATAACATTTCAAAATACTGTATCGAGGCCCATAGTCACTATAGCACTTAACAAATGCTATAATTACCCTATTTAACTAAAAAGGTTTCAATTTTCACATATGTCGATATCACATCCAATACAGCCAAAAAAACAATTTCAACATTTAACAGTCCATTTAACAAGAATATAACTGGATAAAAAACAACTGAAATATACTGGTAGTTATAAGTTATAACTATGAGGAATTTGGATTTCTCAACACATTTTACTGTTATTTCAATTTTAACTGTCAATTGCTTTTAAATAGATAATCTAACCAAATAGCCAATAATTTAAACCAAACACAAATAGTAAAATTTTAGCTACTATCTAATCTAACACACTGATCAATCAGAAAGTGAGTTATATTCACCAAAATTCCAATTGTCGCTGAAGCGTTCCAGTTTCGAACTAAAATCAAATGACTTTTGATTTTAGCCAAAATTTAATTTTAGTGGTCTCCAAATTCGTTCAAACCAATTCCATCGTGAAGCGTTCGTCATCACGAGCGCAAACAAAAATCCACGTCTCGATTGGACCTCGTATGAACAAGTTATGAATTTTATAAGTTTTTCGATTTTTAATTTAATTAAAAACCCCGATTACAATTTTAAATTTCTTAATTACCATTTTTACTCCTAACCCTACTTCCTCATTACTTCTTCCCACCTCTTCATCCTAAAGCCTCCCCTCACCATTTTTGATCCATTCTCTTCCTCTCCCATGCTCAAATCTTCACGAAATCATGTCGCGCTACCTCCGATCAACTCGTCTACACCTCCTCGCCACCGACCCAAACAGAACACGTAAGATATCACCAACCAAAAAGCAATGGTACCTAAACCTTTGCCTTGTGAATATGTCGGACCACCCTGAGCTTCACCACCCTCTACCATTCCATCGACATAGCTGCTCCTCACTTCTAGAAGTCCAAAGTAACCCGCCTCACTACGTAACTCCTTCTCTTTCAACCCCAAGTGCTAACCCTAGCCATAAAGCCTCATGACTATCCACTGTTGATCATTTCGAAAAGCTGTCGCAACCCCTAAAAATCCGACTACATGAAGATCTCATCACTCCAGACTCAAAGACATTTGCCTTATATATTTATGGAATTTTCTTGAATTTGTTTGAATTTTTATAAGATTGGTCATGCTTTTTTTTAGTACTAAGGAAGTTGTTTTTTATTTCTTTCTTTGTCAGACATTTTAAATAGAATAGTATAAGAGAAGTGAAAGGACAAAAAGTATATCTAAGTTGGTTGGTTAAGAGTTATATATATATGTGTATATATATATATATCTGTGTGTGTGTATAAAGTGCCAAGGTCGGTATCTCGTTGTACTGTTTTCTTTTTTTTGCATATGGACACCGATCGACAAAATAAAAATACGGTCACACTTAGAGTAGCAACGTGATTTCGAAACAATAATAATATACACTGGTTATTGAATTCTGTAAAATCACAAAATACTGTTATTTGATAATAAAATGTCAACGAATTATTTAAATATTTTCCAAACTAAAAATTATGGAAAAATGAGATAAAATAAATTAAAAATACATCAATAGAAATCAAGTCATAAGATATAATAATTTATTTTCCGATTATTTATTTGTACTGTTATTACTGCAATTGAATTTACAACAGAATTCACCGTACTGTTCATTTACCTAAAATAGTTAAATAAGTCTATTAAATTAACTAAATTAGTATTCAATTTAAAATCTAGTTATTTGAAACACTATTCAATATAAATTCTCCAATTCAAATATTTTAAATAACGTTTGTAATTGAATTCAAATTACTAGCTTCAATTAAACCCCTATATTTGGGAATTTAAGTTATTTAGCTTTTTAAATCCATAATTTAATATTTAACTCAATTAAATATTTCAAAATCAGAAGGCTAAAATCCCAGGTCATTACAATATCACTCTCACTGACTTCGAGACACTTTGGTTCTTACGTCCAAATGGTTTATTCTAAACCATTATTTAGAATTTTCCATTTCAACACATATGTACCAAAACATAGAATTGCACCAAGCGATAATTTTGTGAGTAAATCTGATTTAACTTGAGCATGTTGAATAACGAATCTATTATACTAATTTCAACAATTGAAATTTATGATGTCGTTCTTATCAACGTGGTTCATTGTATTCCAACTGCATTAGTCTTGCTCTTGAAGACTCATTCGCAGTCGATGGATCATATCCCTTCAGATACAACTATCAAAATCATAGTTTTGATATTGTACTTGGAATCCATTTTTAATTTGCGCATTATATCATATCATAGAATCAATATTATTAGTGGTTTAATTGAATGTTGAGGATTATATATTCTCGACATTGATAAGAAACTCATAGTTTCTCTTCAATGTGCAAGGATATTTATTAGATATTCTAATGTGTTGTGTTTGTTTAGGTTTAGTTAATTTCATTTCATCTCACGTAATCGGTTTCATATTTGGATCATATCCAAATTCATTTTACTACCAATAAATTTTAAAAGAAATTCCTTCACTATGAAGTTGGTATTTCTTGAAACAACAATTATTTCACAGTGCAACGGAATAGGTATTCATAAGCACTTTATGAATTTCCTTATGTATAAAACTGATTTGGTTTTAGTTTACAATACTTATGTTCAAAATATAAATTGGTCATCTAATGACAATCGTTCCTAAACTTTTTTTGGGCGATTTATATAAGATCCCTCACGAACAATTATTACATACAATCTTTCGACTCGCTCAACCTGCCAGCTCTTTGGCTTAGGATATCTCCGGGTTTCTTATAAACCCATATCTTATATGATTTTCTAAACTACTATTTATATAAAATTAATTTTAACATTGTATACTAATCTCAAGTACATGGCCTTATAGAAAGAAGTTAACTGAACTTCAATCGCAATTAATCGTACTTTGTTCAACAAAGTTCGATTACACCTTATTAATTCATCATTAGTATCACAGGGAGGAGTGACTTTTGAGATTAAATCTTTATTAATTCTCAAGTACTTTTGGAAACCTTTCCAATAAACTCACATATTCGATCAAATCGAATCATTTTATTTTCTTTTGCATATTGTTTTATTTACTTCTGACTTATATTCTATGAGCTTATCGTACAAATACTACATGTATATCTAATACACATGTTCACGTTTGTGATAACTATAGTGAACCTAACAAAACAAGTGGAACCGTTTTGGAATTAATAGACTTTTGATTGCACATATTTATATGTATCAATCCATAGAGTTAATTAATCTTATAATGCTCCCACTAAATGTGTGTTTTGCCCTTATTTGTTTGAGATATAATTTACTAGTACCATATGATTCATAAGCATATAATCAAAAAATAATTTCTCTAAACTGTGGCTTAGTCCACAATTCCAAATTAATTGCAAATATATTTAGATATTTTGTACTTTCCAATGCATCACAAATACCACTATTATATTTTGTTTTGTAATGAATATTCATAATATTCATATTGAAATAAAACTATGTCTATTTTTCAGTCAACACTGAAAGATGGTTATTATTTCATAAATAATATTAGGTATGTTTTAAAAAAACAATTTTTTTTAGCAAAGCTAGCGAGGTTAACTAGTCCCCTACCAGATTTTATTACAAAAGCGAAAAAAAACTACACGAAACATACTTCGAGCAGCAGAAAACAAAGATGAACAAAGAAGATGAAAAAAACAAGAATAGAAAACTACACAAAAAATGTAGGCCTCGGTGCAGGCATGAGCAAAACTCAAAGCAGAACCCATGCAACTCGAAGTCAGACAATAGCAAAGGAAGCCATCACCAAAAACTCGAAGACTGGCACGGGAAAACTCCATGAAATACCCGAAGCACCAAGGCGAACATACACGAACTACCAGTCTCCCAAAAGATTGCACAGGCTGGAGTTGTGAGCCTGTAGGCCATTCAAAATTTCATGCTTAAGCAGGTTCCACAACTGGACTGAGTTACGAGCTGCATTGTTGAAACAAATGTTGTTTCTCTCTTTCCAAACAAGGTGTGTGTATTTCTTGAGACAGTAGCACAGCATATTACCAACATTATCTCTCCTTTTAGTTGACTTCAGAATCAAATCCCATTCGATTGCAGACTGCAAAGACACATTCATTCGTCCTATCTTGGCCATCAACCTTTCCCAAATGTGATAAAGGATATTACTTTCAAAAAACAAGTGATGAACACTTTCAATTTCAAGGTTGCAAAACACACACATGTGGTCAGTAATCATCGAAAACCCAAGCATCTTGTCCTTAGTCATCAAAGCATTATTTAAAACTTTCCACAGCATTAGGTTATTAGAGTTAGTTGATTGGGAATTCCAGATAATTTTGTGCCATGGACACTTTGGCATGTTTTGAGTTTTGGAAATAATGTGATAAATATGCTTTATTGTGTGAGGCTTGCCAACCCAAAGGAGCTCATCAAAGTCTGGATATGAATAGTGGAAGTCACTTATTCCAGCCCAGAAATGTCTCATATTATGACTACTAGTAAAGGGAAGGTTCAGTTTGCTTTCTATAATGAAGTCAATTGCATTAGCATTCAAATTAATTCCAAATTGATGTTTTTGCTGTTGAGATAATACAACAGCCAGGATCAAGCCATCACACAACCAGGGATCATTCCATAAGCATTTTTTACTTTGTCTAGAAAGAGAAAACCTGAGAAAAGGTAGAAATGTTTTCCGCGGGGCTAAGATCTTTCTCCAAATCCAACTGCAGCCAAGGGGGCATCCAAAGTCCAAAAACACTTTTTGCCAATGTTGTGCAAAATAGTCCATTGTACCCAAAGGCTCCTCTTGTTAGTTAGCAAAGTTTTGAAGTGGTGACTGATTGCTGCTATGTTCTATCTTTCAATATTAAGGAATCCTAATCCACCCTTAGAAAGTGGCTTTTCAGTGGAGGCAAAAAGCATGGGATATGCTTCCTGTAGTGTATGCTATCGGTCCAAAGAAATCTTAACATAGCACTTCTGACCATTTGAAGAAGCTTTATAACAAGAATAAAAGATCTGGCCCAGTATACCATAATAGAGAAGCTCACTGACATGATCAACACCATTCTGCCAGCTTGTGAGAGGAATCGATTGGCCCAATTGTCCATGACACTTGTAATTCTATTATAAAGGGGTAGGCAGTTGGCTTTAGTTGCCCTAGAAGAGCATAAAGGGAGGCCCAGATAGCTCATGTCACTCTGCATGAGATTAAATCTAGAAATAGCAGTCAACTCAACAGACAGGTTAGGAGAAATGCCAGCAAACAAAATGTATGATTTCGATGGGTTTAGCTTTAGCCCAGTGTATGAGTGAAAAATGGCAAGGGTCTGATTAATAGCAGCAATGGATTCACTGTCCGGTCTAGTGAAGATTAGAATGTCATCCGCGAATAGAAGAGTGTTTAGCTTAGTTTGTTTACACCTAGGTGGTATCTGATTTCTTTATTACTGTAATTGGCATTCAACATGCATGTGAGAACTTCCATTACCACGATGAATAGGTAAGAAGATAACGGATCACTTTGTCGTATGCTCTGTCTACTTTTGAAATACCCCGAGACCTTACCATTGTACTTGAGGGAGAAAGATGGAATGGAGATACAAGTGTATATCCAGGCAACAAATGGTTTGGGGAATCCCATCAGAGCCATAACCCTAACAATAGTAGTCCAATGAACACTATCATAAGCCTTAGTTAGATTAAGCTTCATCATGGCACTCGAAGAAGTATGAGCCCTGTCATACCCATTAAGAAGCTCATTAGTTAGCATCACGTTGTCTAGTATGTTTCTATTTGGTAGGAAAGCAGCCTAATTCATAGATATAAGCTCAGGCAGGACAATATGTAACCTTGTAGCAATGATCTTGGCTATGTATTTATACATTACATTGCAACACAATATGGGTCTAAATGATGATACACTGGTGGAAGGGTAAACTTTGGGAATTAGGATGAGGTTGGTTGCATTAACCTCTCATGGCATCTTGAATTTTGAGAAAAAAATCTGAACTGCCAAGCAAAAATCAGATCCAATAACTTCCCGGTTGTGAGTGTAGAAAAGCATATTAAAACCATCTGGCCCTCCACTTGAGTTCTTGTTCATAGAGAAAAGAGCACTCCTAATTTCAACCACCATGATCAGGGAGATCAACTGAGCAGCTTGTAAAACAATTTTCGTAACTTGATGTGACTAATAAGTACTATATGGCATTCTCCCACTATTTACTCCATTACTATAATAGCATATATGGATCAAATATCATAGAATTCGAAACTCATAGAAGATAATACACAATCTTGAGCAAACAAACACGTAAGTGACTAAGTTATTAACGTATTTAGTAGTTGTATAATTAGGCACTTGCATGGGTCAACATGCAAAAATATATTGGTAAGTATATTTTATATTTTTATCTCTCAATATTAATTCAATTCATTTGTATATTTTAATTGATACTTTTTATCAATTTTATTAGTTGCACAAATTTTCAATATAGATTATTTTAGTTTATACATAGCAAATGTTCTTACAATATTAGGAAGGTTAAATGTTACCATTACATTTTTATAATAAGGCTCCCATTAGTTTTTAAAGTTTCTCCAAACCCTAAGATGAAACATAGAAGTCTTTCGACTTCACTATTGGGTGTTAGGACTCGTATGCCTTGGTATCCTGACCTTAAGGAAAACTTAACAAATCATAGGCCCGCACACGATGGATAACTCCTTATCGATTGTATCATATACAATTCCTAACATTTTGGTCATTTTCCTAATCTCATCTTTACTTTGAGGAAAGCTCAACAAATAAAGAAAGATTATTCACATGTACATGCCATTTCGCTGCTACCTAAGTATAATGCACATACCTTGAGGAAATCTCAACAAATATGTGCAGTTATCTTACCTCGTTTATTCTATATATTAATAGCACTACACATGACATTCCTGGCTTAAGGAAGGCTTAACAACTAAGGAGTATGAAAGTAATCTATTAATATATGAATGGTTGAGGACAACTTTATACTAAAAATTCGTAATCTGTAATATATTTAATTGAGTGATGTCGATTTATCGAATAATGTATTTTTAATGAAATACCCTCATGATTTAAATGTTAACACATCTGAAATCACGATATATATATTACACGTGTATTTATTCCTTTAGTCTATTTTGGGTTTCTTATTGTTCCACCTTTTATTATTCATTTATATTATATAAGTTAATTCTTGTATAACATTTAATAATTTAATTAAGTTATATAATAATCTATGTATAATCTTATATTAATTTTATTCATTAAATCTCATTTAGTTTTCTTAATTAACTAACTAACCAACATTTTAATTTATTTTATTTTATTCATTTTAAACGTTTTAAATTGAATGTGTGCACTATAACATTTACAGTAATATACATATATCTTATATATATATATGTACTATAATATTTATTAACTAACATTTAATTAATTATAATTAATTTCAAAAATTATATATATATATAACCTTAATATTTTAAGATAATGTCGCATATATTAATATATATGTTATTTAATTCAATTAATTAATTATTTATTGAATTAATCTAATTAATTATTAATAATTTTCAAAAATAATTATTTTATTCTCCAAACAATTTCGAAAATTATTTTATAACATTTATAAAACCACTACTTATTTCAAATTTAACTTTTTAAATTCAAAATATTATTTTATTTATTTAAATTTAAAAATTTAATCTTTTAAATTTAAAATTTTATTCCAATTGCAAAACAGCCCAAGGCTTAAATCAATTTAGGTCTTTCTATTGAGGATAACCTTTGGGCTTACCTCATTCTTTCGGGCCAAACCAGTAGTCAGGTAGGGCAGAGTACTTTATTACCAAAATACGACCTTAGAAACTACTTTTCTAGATACCCAACATATGGATAGTCTTTAATAAGTCAGCCATAATAATGCTAATTTAGACTGCATAGGTTATTTGACTCTGATACCATTATTGGAATTTAGTCATCATGCAGTGGGATAAGTGGGTAAATTTCAAAAAAAATTATCATTTGGATCTTTGTTGGGCCTATGTAGTCTAAATTCATTTAGAACTTTCCTAAATTTATTTTAAATAAAAACAATATTTTATTTAAATTTATAAATAACGTTTTACTTTGTATAGTTTGTATTATTATCATATATGTGTGTGTGCGTGCGCCATATACACATATGTGTGTACATGCATGTGCAATAATATAATGTGTACATGCTTTGATATGCCTGTATATAGATGTTAGGATTTACATCGCAATGGACATGTTAGCCTCTCGTGTATGCAAATGGATTGTCTAGATGTGTATATATGTGCATCGAATTATTATGAAAATGTTATGTAAGATATAATATATATATATAGACACACATACACACAAATACTTTGAAATAGTAATTGTAAATAAATTATTTAAAATATTTATATAATATGTATGTATGTATGAGGAGCGTTCAATGGCACCCATATTTTGCAGCATCCCTCGTAGCCTCTAATTTCCACCACACAATCTGATTTAAATAATATTATGATGCGGAAGAGAGAGAAGCAAACATTATTTAAATCAAATGTATGGTGGAAATCAGAGGGCCATAAGGGTGTTACAAAATACGGATGTCATTGAACGCTCATACACACACACACACACACTCTTTCTGTGCGTGTCATAAAATTATTTTAAATATTATTTAAAAAATTAATTTTGAGAATATATATAACAACATAAAACCAAATAGAAGTTTTTCTAAATTAATTTATATATACGAAATATATATATATATAAACATATAATTAGTGGTTTAATTATATATATATAATAAATATATTAAAATTGTATTACCAAATATTAGCACGTGCGCAGATTTTTTTTCGATTATATATATATTATTATTTAAACATTTAATAATTATAAAAAGAAGTAAAAATAATAATAAAATAAATAAAAAATTATTTCTAAAAAATAAAATGACTAAATATATTGTATGAAATTTTGTACATAATATTCTTATTTATAAATACACACACACAAACACACATTTTATTTATATAATCAATTTTCAAATTAAATAATAGTATATATATATATATATCTGAAAAAAATAACTTTTTTAATTGTCGTAAGCCTTCCTAACAAAATTAGATTTTTTGTAAAAATCTAAAACATATATTATGTTGTTTTAAACTTTTAAATTATATTTAGTACTTAAAATCATTTAATATTATTAATTAAAATTTCAAAAATAATAAATGTTATTTTTGTTATTCCAGGCGGAGAGCATGTACAAGTAGATGTCATTCAAAAAATTCTGATATATATAAAATTATACACATAACCATCTAATCTGACAATCCATCATGTACAAGCAAATGTGATATTTCCAACAAAGCAATATATAGAATAATGATCAGTAAATATTTATATATAATAGTAAACTAGAAGAGTACCTTCCCTATAAGTGTAAAGTTCACACATTGAAACGAAGAAGTGTACTCCTTGAATCCAATTCCAAATATGAAGTTGCTAGCTTCCGAATTTCCCAACCATCGACGGTCAAATCGAATTGTTTTGATGTGATTTTGTACTTGACATTTTGGGGCTGATATATGCTATTTCTAGCCTCATTTTTACTGTTGTAGAAGTGCAAAAATCATAGCTTAAGGAGGGAGAGGTTGTTTATTTAAAGGAAAGATAAGAGAGCAAGAAGTAGATCTAGGTCCTCTTTTTTCTCTTACCTATTTCATTGATTTATCATTCAAAAACCACTTACCATTTCAATACATAGCTGGCCTCACTATGGTCATCTATAACCGGCTATCAAAGCCTCCTTTTGGACCTCAAAAAATATTCCAAGCCTGAATAATATTCGTTGCATTTAAATCTAATTTAAATGCGTATCGATATTGTATATCGATTAGTGTTTATATAACTATTATGTGCCCACTATTTAATGTTGTTCAATACACATCAAATAAAAATTTATAATTAATATTTCATAAATATTAATTAATTTCAATTATAAATTAATTAAATCCAGTGGTAAAAGGAGTATTCAATGTTTTAGTTGTGTGACTCTTGGGTGTAAATCTGGTCAGCGATTAATATCGAACAATTCGAATATTAACGTTCACACGTCATTTAGCAGATGGTGTGACATTGCAGCCAAATTTATTGCTTACTTGGTTTTGGTAAAATCCAATTTTACTTTGTTAAACATTACCCGGTAGTGACAGTTATTTACACCAATTCTCTTCGTCAAAACTATATCACTTTGGACTTATGGAATTTGGTAATAGTCAAAATTCCAATATCATCCATATTCAACTCTATAGTCTAAACACAAAGTCTTTGGTTCAATAATAATAATTATTGTTAACCAAATTGCTCTGGTCGAGACTTTGACTTCAATTGACCGTGATACAAACCTCATATAATTGAGGAGACGAATTGTTTCTTGAATAGTGTCTCACTTCCAATGCTTCCATTCAACCCAACTATATTCATTCAATTGACGTCGTGCCATGATTTAACTATAATCAAAATAGAGTTTCCACATTAAAGATCAACAGTATTCTCAAGTCAAGAGAATTGTGTAATTTTATCACATTGATATTTCCTATTTGACCTTAATTATATCAACTAACGGAAAACTACCGAGCGAGTCATTCAATAGTTATCCAATAACTATTAGTATGTAATCTCTTGGTGTCTCGGCAGCCATGAGTAATACGCTGCCCAACATTTGAAGAGCGTTGTGTACTCTAGTCTCAAAGGATGCACCGATATCCAGCTTCAATACATCTAGACTGTGAATGTTAAAAACGGTATGTTTATTTTATTATGATAAATCATTAATAATTACAACACATTATATCTACTACCATAAAACATAAAACTTATGTATTTTCTATTAAATATACTTTTAATTAAATTAATTAATTAACATAACATATTATATCAAGTATATAATATAAAGAAAACACCTTTGATTTTGAATAAGATTGATTTTGAGTTATATTTATGTAGCAATTACATAATTGCCTCTGGGGCATACCCCTAACTCTATCAACATCTTCCTCCTAGGATTGGAAACAACCTCTAGACCTTCCAAAGCGCTTATCTTCTAGTAATCAGGGCCAGGACCGTAACTGGAAGGTAGGATAAGAGCGACTAGTCCCGTGGATACGGAGGTCGAAGTGGTAGAAATAGCAGCTGGGATCGAGCCTTGAGTTGTTGGAAGTAAAGGAGGTAGATACAGATGACCTGTAAGTACACAAATAGAGTTGTAAAGGTTAGAGACAATTTCGTGCGAGAACTAAAGCTTTTCGAACACGAGAGGAGTAATTTGTTGAACATGAGACTTAGCAATTTCCCCTTCTTCTATTGCATAATGCAGTGGCTGAGTGACGAATGGGGGAATGTAGGGTTCAATTGAGGCAGCTGCCATGGAAGATGAGATTACAATCTAGGTAGCCTTGGAGCTGGACCCCGTGGAAATTGGAACATCCATTGCAAGCTTTGGGATTTTTGAAGTTGATGATTCTGCTTGGTTCGACGCACTTGAACTAGCAGGAACCTCAATGGTAGCTTCAATAGTGGCAACATACTAGGTAACAAGATCACTTTTCTCTCTTCTAGCTTTTCAATGTCGTCGACGTCTAGGTACTTGGCCTTTAGTTAGTCTTCAATGAGGCCTTTACCAGATGCAACCACTCGATGCATTATCTCTTCCCAAGCGTCAGCTAGAGTAATAGAATAAGTACTTCCTAACCGCTTCAGATTCTTGAATTGGATAACATTGGAAAAGAACTACCAAAGAGTGGAATTCAAAACTTCTTTTTCCTTTGCGACCTGCTCTTTTAGGCCATTGAGCTCGTTTATTGTGTCGGCATGGTCTAGTTGGGTCTCAAATTTCTCCACCTTTTTAGTAAGTAGGGTGGACTCAAGCTTCTCAACTTCGGCTCAAAGTCTCTGGATATCAGCCTCACTAGCCTAAAGCACCAAGTCCTTGGCCTGAAGTGCCTTGTCTTTTTCTTGGAGGGCCTGATCTTTAGCCTCGATCTGCGTCTTAGCTAGGCATTCTCTTCATGAGCAGTTCTCACTGGGCTTGATTGCGAGTTTATATCATTTCATCGACCAGATCTCTAGCATTCTTTGCCGACTTTTGAGCCTCATCTCTTTCCCTTTAGGCTTCGGCCAATTCGGTCTTATATTCTTCAATGGTCATGTCATAGCTTTTCATGTCCAACTCAAAGGATTAGATGTCAGTTTGGTGGATTCTATTGACATCAGAGAAGGTGATGGCGGGTTTCCACTACTCGTACCCTTGGTCTATCAGCTCCTGGATTCTTCCAACCCTATGGTTGGCATCTTCCCTAGGAATATATTTAAGGTTACAATCAAACATAACCCTGATTAGACAAAGGTTTGAGATTGCAATTTGCATTCTGCTTGGCAAGGGTGGAGGTGGAATTAGACAAGTAGAGACCTCCTTGGATTTTTGAAAGATGGATACAGTGGTGACCAGAGGTAGAGTCATTGGGAGTAGCTGTGATGAGGTCGAGGTTGGGAAAAACCAGAAAAAGGACCATGGTTGTCATGTGAGTTTTTGTGTCTTTCCCTTGGTTGTAGGTTTTTTATCTTCCGCATGTCGTTTCTTTCTACCTTTTCTGCCTAGCGTTCTCTTTCTTTTCTCCGCACTCTCTCTTCATTTGATGCTCTTTCTCTACGAGAGCAAGATAGAGGCGAACAAGGTTCAGGAGTTCCTCTCCTATGTTCGAAAATGTAGAAGCAAAGGTAGTTGAAGTGGTCTCTTCCCATCTTATCTTAAATGAAGAAAAAAAGGATAAATCAACATCGTAACTTTGGAGTAATAATGAATGCAGGATATGAGTGTTTGTGAGACTAGAAGTGTGTAAAGTACTGGTGTAGCTCAAAGTGCCCTACGGACCATGTTAAGCAAGATCTAAGGAAGGAGTTTCATCTCCCTCGGTTGGAAAGCCCCCAAGGGAAGCTGAAGCCCGTGGAAGGATATTCCTTCTGGATGTAGTCAATCGTAATATCCAAGTCACTAAGGGAGCCAAAGATATCAGAAGAATCGGCTGGAAGTGTCTCCTTGGTTGTTGGCGTTGTCATTGGTTCATTGGATGGTTGGGAGGTCCTTACGACTAATCACTTCAGACGTGGTGAAGTAGGAATCTTTGTGCCTTCGAGGGACGTCTCCCATACGACTCATCTTCCCCTTGTTTAAAGTTCACATCGTTATCCTTCTCTTATTCTTCCTATTCTTCTCCTTCTTCCTCATCATAGATATCCACCATCTCTCTTCCTCTCCTCTCTCTTCTCCGTATATCTGGACTACACTATCAACATCTTCTATCACTTTCTACATTCCTTCATCGACATTCGCCTCATCGGATGGGCTTACACCACCCCATTGGACATAGTCACTTCTACGAATGGGGACAGAAGACCTAATGGATACTCTAGACCCTCGTTGCGGAAGCTCAGCCATAAAAACGAATCATTCGAGGTATAGAATGCCACGATGGCGAAGGTTATCGTTCATCAAGAGGTAAGCAATGGTGCGATATCAAGTGTTGACTCTTTTGAGAAGCTTTAGAGTCTTGAAGTGCTCAGCGCTTCTATCTCGAGCAAGAGTATTGGTGAAGAGAGCAACAAAGAAGCTAAATACTTGGATGGTAAGAATCCAAGTGCGGGAAAAAACAGAAAGGAAGAAGTCTTAATTTCAGATAACCAGAGTCTATCGAATCCAAAGGGGCATTGGACGAAGAAGTACTCATTTTTGAAGTATGAGAGCTTGTTATAAAGTGCCTCAATAACTTTGCATCGGTGCTACGCTTCTATGATCATAAAGGAAGGAGACTCGCTCCGTTGCTTGAAGCTTAAGTGGAGTTAACTCTCCAACGATTGGGGATCTATAGAGTTGCATCATGAATAAGACATATAGGGAGTCCAGCAAAGCATATCCATTAGAAGAACCTGAGAGGAAGCAAGCCCAAGCTCTTGGAGGAACATTCAGAGAAATGGATTGAAGGGCAGTACAGCTCCACCTAAGCATATATATTATTGCAAGCCGTACAACCTGGTGGAGGGTTGTATGCCCGTTGGTTAACTGTAAGAAGCAAGACATCACTCTTTGGATTCCATGTTGAATGCATATAGTTCGGAGTGATTTAGTTGTTAGTACTGATTGTGTTGCTCTGGGGGATCTTTTAGGACCCTTAACTGACTTGTTCATTGAGAAGAGGAAGCGGATCATGGATTAGAGCCACTGGTACCATCATCCTGATGTGCACGTAAATGTGCATATTTTTACCACCATATTTAATCTATTTAAATTAAATAAATGATCATATTGGGTATTTTAACTTGTTTAAACCAAAATTCAAATTATTTGAAATTGTCACATATTCATCTTCATATATGGGCAAAATGGTCATTTTTATGCATTTATTAAATTGTGAAAATTTACTTGGAATTTTCTATGTTGTTTTGTAGGAAATTTGGTGAATTTTACAAGTGGTTACATTATGATATATGCATGCACAAGAGTGAAGAGAAAAAATGAAGATGGAAATAATTCAAAGTAAAGATAATGGAGGACCCCACCTACCCACCTACGTTAATGTACAAATTAGAGGCTAATGCACATGCTTATGGAATTAATGGCTTCATGTACACTTAAATGAGGATTATTTGAAGCTAATGATTACTTGGCCTCCATACTTCCTAAGAGGGTATTTTGGGCATTCCCCAAAAATATGAATTAGGGTTTAACACATGTATAAAATCCCCTTATGTTTCATGTAACCTTCCCCCCTTAGTTCCTCTTAGTTTTAGTTTAGGCTCAAAATAAAAAGACAAGCTCTCTTTCTCTTTTCGTGGCTACTTAGCCATTTTTATTTTCATGTAATTTTTCTTTTTATGCAATTTAATATATGATCTTTTCCCTTTCTTATTTATTTCCTTTCATGTTGTAGTGTAGATTTACTTTCATGCATAGTTCTAATTCTTGTTAATTAGCTCTCTTTTTCATTAGCTTTCATTTTCCTTCTTTTTTAGTTTCATGTTGCAAGCTACAAGTGTTGATATGATAACACAAATGAGAGGCTAATCCCTTCAATTTAGGGGTAATGAAGCCTACAATCATGTAGCTTCAACATTTTGATGTTTATGCTCTCTTTTTGTGCTTAAAATGAAGTGGTTTAACATGTTGTTTTTGATGTGAATTTGATAGCCTATATTGTTGACACCAAATAGGCTATGCTTAAACAATCACAAACAATGATTTCCTCTTCATCTACATATGATGATGGTAATGAAGTGATTGTTGAAATTAAAATTTGATGGCCTATATTTTTAAACAATAGTTAATAGGCCATGCTTAAAATAGATTTTGCTTTCAACTTTGTTGTCATATTTCATGAGTGTTAAATGTGTAATAGTGGTTGTGTTATAGTTTGATAGTTTATATTGTGCTAATTAGTATCATAAATATACCATACTTATGATAAGCACATCAACTAATTACACTAATGACAAGAAAAGAGATATCATAACTTCATTTTGTTGATTTATGTGATCTAGAGAGTGGAATTATCTCTAAATTGTCAATTTATTCTCATAGTTTTCATTCACATTTGTAGTTGTTAGTTTGTTAGTTTTCTCATTTTTTTTAGCTTGACTATCTCTCGACTTTGGTTTAATTTGATTGACTAAATTTTAAAAATCAACAATTCCCTGTGGATCGACCCGTACTCGCCACGTACTTTAATAGTACGCCATGCGCTTGCGGTTATTTTTATTTCAAAATTCGTTCGGCTATTTTCTAACTCAATAGACATTTAGCCGTACGAACACATCCCTTGCAGCTCAGTTATGATTGAGCGTCTAATTCCAAAGGCATGGAGGTTGAGTCTTGAGCCGTGGTAGACCCGGCTTCAGGAGAAGTTGATGGCCCAGCACCAACGTTGAAACGAGGCAATTGGCATGTCATTCTGCACTGGAAAAATCGATATTGAACATTGTTAAGTATGTTTAATTTCGAAATTCTATATTAATAAAAAAAACCATGTGATCGATGCCCAAAATCCAACGGATATCGACATGTGTTGACCAATCGGATTCTGAACGTCGACCCGGGTAATTGGAAGTGTCAATTTATGTAGTGTGTCATGTGCCAAGTACACGATGAACAAAGTATAACGTATAGATAGTTCATTCGTACTGGAAAACGAGTCTCGTCGCACGATGGAACTATGTCAGATCTTACCTATTATCGTCAGATAATCGATAACGGAACATCTGTCTAAAGCGACGCAGAGCATTCTTTTGTAGGAACACAGGATTGTGCAGTAATCGGAAGTACTGTGCAATTGAATCATTCGGATGCGAAATGCGTTCAACGCGGCCGTACTTTGGAAGAGAATCGTCTCATTGGAATTTAAAGTGGTAACTTGTGATCGACAGCGTTTTAGAAAAGTTCACTTGTGCATCTCAAAAGGGTCAGTGCCCTAGGCCATTGCAAAAGAGGAGAACCCAAAGCTAGGCCATTCGAAGCTCGAAGTCAACACTAGAAAGACCTTAAACCATCACAACTCGAGTGAATTTGATGCTAACTTCAAGTTGAGCTTGGGTTCGCCCTAAGGAGATTCATAGTTTTGCCATGACCAAGTTTGGGACTAAAGTTGATCACAAGACCCAAGCCCCAAATGTTCACCAGCCCTAGATGACATCCGAAGATAGCCAATGGTGACGTCGCCACCACAATAGCAGCCAAGGAACCTACCTTCAAGTGATTGGATCTAGAAAGGGGATTTCGGGGCTGAGATCTTTAAGGACAAGATGATCTGAATTGATGCTAGTAGTGGTTCCTGGAGAGGGCAGTGAAGGTCTAGAGTTTAAAGCAAGGTGGCGACCGCATGTTGGAGTTGAAGGCGGTGACAAAAAAGCTTGTGATTGGCTAAGGAAAGGTATCGGCCGAAGAGGTAAAGGAAGCAAGGAAATAAAAGTGGAGAAATGATTATTTTTCTGAGTCCCCAAAGTACTTATAGTACTGAATTAACAAGGAATTCTTCTCCATTGCTACATGAAGAGGTCGGTAGCGACTTGTTTTTTTTAAGGAATAGAAAGACGGAATTCTAATCTAGCCGAGGTGTGGAACGATCTTTGAAATACTGCAGATCTTGACCTTGACACGGAAAGTAATTCTGCTGCTACTTAAAACGATCGAACGGATGCCCTTGAAATAGAAATGATACTTTAAAGCGACTCTTGGATGACCAATGAACTTGTATGGATGATTGTATACGCTTGTCTTGGTCTAAAGCACGCTTTGTTTTCAACAGAAGCATACTTTGAGAGGCAAATGTTATCTGACTTTTGTAACGACCCGTATATTTTGATAATTAAAACTATTTAATTAAATAAGATTTTGAAAATTTAATATTGTGAGAAATTAAAATTTATGATTTATTTATGAGAAAAATAGTTAGAATATGATTTCATAATGTTGTTTGAATGTTATTGACAACTATTTTTATGTAATTTCAATCGATTGAAATAACTGTAAAGTTAATTTGGTTATAATTGTCAGTTAATAAGGAATAAATTAATTGTTGGAATCAATGTGAATTTAATATAATTAAATATTGCAGTTAATATGAGTTAAGATGATAACTGTAGAATATGAATGTAATAAAATGTAAACTAATGTTAATTATATTCATAAGGTAATAGTTGATTCAATAATAAGGTGTAAATCGAAATAAAAGAATTTATTGGAATTTAAAATATAATTAACTGTAATTTTATTACAATTGCAATTGAAATCTGAAATTAATATAATATTTAAATATTGGATTTAACACAGAAATTTTATTTTAAAAGATTATAAATTTATGTTTAATCAAGAATGATGAAAATGGTTAACTTTTAAATTTAAATTAAAAGTTATTAAATCAATTTAATAATAATTTATTTAATTAATGTGAAAATTAGCCATTTTGACCACTGTCTCGGATTTCGATGAAACTAGTTTCATCGGATCCTTAATAGTGAATTATTGTAGGATTTCAAGTTTCGTAGTGATTGGACTTGTCGTTTGATCGTACGGGCTCGAAACGCGTAGAAATCAATTAGAAGGATATAAATGAATATAATTTGATTTTAAAAGCTAACTTCTGTATAAAATGGAATTGGGGTTTGAAACTAGTTCCATTGAGTTTAAATATCGAAAACCTATATTTCGATATATTGGATGACCTACTTTCATTTCGGATAAGAAACGGGCTTTTCGGATTGTTGTTATCGTTTCGACCCAATTCGATCTGTCCATTCATTCTTATATATCTCTGCCTATATATAGGTTGTTATAAACCCTAACAGCTGTTCGTTTTATTTTTGTACGTACACAATTTCTGCTCTCATCCGCTTCTTCCCAATGGCTGTCAACCAAACCCTAAAATTCCAATCTACTGATTTCAAAATCAATTCCAAAATTTCAAACTCTCCAAACTATGTCATATTATATACCATTTCGAAGCACTCGACGAGAGTAATCTCTCTCCGCAATTCGTTTTTCGATTTGATGCATCGTTTGATCAAAAAACGATGAAGAAGTTTCGGCCCTTCATATTAGGGTTGTCGATCCAACGGTGGATCGTCGACTATACGACGATCGGGAGGTGCAGGCTTGTAGAGGTCGCGAAGCTGGTCTCAGGGGTAGTGGCTGTTCGTCTCAGAAGTGCTTGGTTTCGCCAGAAATCGCCAAACAAGGCTGGTGGGGGCGGTCCATGTGGCACGACCATAGGTGGTCGCGCGTAGGGGGATGGGGGCCGCCGGAGGTGGCCACCGTGGTGGCGTCGTCTGGTCAGGGTGCAGGAGGTCGTGGTGGCGGCGAAATGGAGATGTTCGTTGGCGGCCGTGGTCTCTTGCTCGATGTCACAATCTACTGTAGGGTTCGACTGTAGCTAGGGTTTCAGAGAGGTATGTAATTACGTTTATGCCCTCGTTTATATTTTTAAAATTTAAAATTTAAAATTTACAACTTCTAATTAACGTAACTTTTTCATACGAGCTTGGATTTGGATGTGGTATTCTCTATTGCGATCGTATCGAAATTCCATACAACATGGAATTAGTTTGGCAACATTCTGAGACTATTGGATTTTTGGGCTTTATTTGGATTTTAAATAAGCTAAAAATCAAAGGTGAGTGATTTAACCCACTCAGAAATACTAAACCATCTTATGTTAGTTAAATTTAATTTATGATGTGATAATAATATTATTGGTTGTTGTTTGGTAGTTTAATTTGGCATTTTAATTTAATCTGAACTCGTATTGAATTTAATTGACATTTAAATTAATATTGAATTTAAATTGATAGTTAAATATCTGATATTGATAACCAGTTAATTGTTGTGATTTGTTGGCTGATTTGTATGTTGATTGTGATGGATGTTTATTTGTTGACATTTTGGATGTTTGGATGTTTATTTATCCCTGTTATCACTATGGGTTGAAATGATACATACCCGAACGATCTTATAGATTAGGAAATATCGTTATGGGTTGAAATGATAAACTCGAGCGATTTTATTGATTTGGAAATTTTTGATTCGGGATACGGGTTGAAATGATATATACTTGGAAAAATTTAACTATTTTAGGGTTGAAATGATAAATACCCTATCACTTGACAATAGGTAGAAACCTATATATGGACACCGTTGGTCAGATTTAAATTATTTTCTAAATGGTAAAGTATGTTTGATTTTTAAATTTTATTTAATGATTTTATTTAAAAAAAAATATTTGGAAAATAATTTATTTTATATGTTTTAAAGCTTCAAATTATAAGTTAATATATGGTTTTAAATGTAAATTTAAGATTTTAACTTATAATTTTATTTAGTTTTAAATATATATTTTTAAATAGTTTAAAATTCAATTTAATAAAATATTTAATATAGTTTTAATGTATATTTTTAAATTTAATGTAATATAATAAATATAGTTTTGATTTAAGATAATAAATATAGACTTGTATAAATAACTTTAATAGATAAAAGATTTTGTAAAAGATTTTAGAATTTGGTAAATGGTTTTATAAGGATTTTATAAAAGGGTTTTGTAAGAGATTTTATAATGGATTTTATAAAAAGAAATTTTATAAAAAACAATTTTTATAAATGATTTTAGAAAAAAGGATTTTAAAGGATTTTATAAAGGGTTTTATAAAAGAACTTGTATAAAGGGATTTGGAAGCGTATAAAGGAATATGTGTAAAAGTTTATGATAAAAGGAAGAGTTGTAAATTGTTTTGGGAATTTATAAATAGCTTTATAAATGGTTTTAAAGCATATAAATCTTTATTAATAGTTGACTTGGAAGCGCAAACTTTTGGTCCGACCGTGAAGTTCCAAAAATACCCTTATATATATTTCTTTATTAATAGTTGTTTTAATGTCACACTCTTTTAATGTCAGCGTGAAATACCAAAAAAGTCTCTCTGCAAATATTATAAAAACTTAGTATCACCTACAATTAGGATCTGACAATTAAGATTGATTTACAAATTCAAAATTTTCTCTACAAATATTTACCAAGTCTTAATACTACTTTACAAATTCGTTTTTTTATTAATTAATAATATAAATAAAAATTTAAACTAACAAATATTTAGATATCGTAAGTTAGAAATAAAAATTCAAATTAACGATGTATGATTTAACACAGAAATATGGCTAAATATTTGTCTAAATCATTTTTTCTTTTAAACGTATTAATCATATACAATTTGTAGAAAAATAATTTAGATGCTTTTAACATGCGCGAAGCGCATGCCGTAACGCTCGCAGTTTATAAATGGTTTGGAAGTGATTTATAAATTATTTTCGAAATTGATTGAAAGAAATCTTCCTCGGTATTTATGAATATATTTATACTTTTGGAATAAATATATGGATATCTTGATATGAACGTATGAACTGTTTTTATGGATTTATTATATAAATGTTTTATAAAATGACCACGGTATGAAAAATATAATGATTGGTTGTTAAAGAGACCGGGGTCGGATATTGTCATACTCTCTGTCAATTCTGAAACCACTTTAACAACTGTGCACGTGGTGGAGAATCCAGAATGAAGTAGGATGTTTTGGCGAACGCTATTGTCTGAGGTATGAACGCAGCCCTGATCCCCTCGGGCCAGCTTGATATGACTAAAACAGGAGCTATACCGGGCCAAGTAAGGTCGCTCCTCTGATCGGGCACATTTCTTCGATATCATATCTGTTACTTTGTGATTGATTTGGTGGCCACTTTCAATTTGATTTTGGGAGTGTGTTTTGAGGTAGGCGGTGGTAGCTGCTATGCATTACAACCAGTCCGGGAGTGCAAAATGGTAAAATCCTACCCTGGGCATTGCTTCGCGTGCTTTGTCATATGCCTTATCGAGCCCACTATGATTTGGGTTTGTGTCGTACCTATGGAGTGCTCCTTGATAGCCCACCGGTTTCTTGGAGTTTACAGTACTGTATAGACTGCGGCATTTATAAAATGTGTTAAGGGGGATATGGGTAATGCCTTAACGCTATTTTAATACTTTACTTTACTGATATACACTATATATATAGCGTATATTACTGCATATAAATAGTTTAACGGATCCTTAGGAGATGAAAATCCCGAACATCTCTTAAGTTATTGCATGCACGTTATACATTGGATAGGAGATGTAAAATCCCATAAACATCTCTGATGCCATCACACTCATATTTATTTACTGTTGATTTAACTTGCATAATATCTTTTAGTTCTAACTCGAGTGTTTTGTCTTTTCATTACGCTCGGGTCAGCCTGATCTTTTCAGCGTTAAAGACTTTATTTCTAGAGGACAAAGACAGAGATTTGTATATTATATATATATATATATATATATATATATATTCTACTGCATCATGTTGTTCCGCTGCATCATCCTATTATACCTGCTATATGTATAACTCTGATTTGTATTGTAAAAGTGCAATCTAATGTTATTTGTAAAATAGCTTCATGAACTGTTTATTCGATTATTATATTTTGTCATTCCGCTGTGAGATTCTGTGTTTTGTTCTTTCCTTCTTTTCTCTTATTTTCTATTTACCCCATTAACGATCCTCCCTTTTGAATGGTTTGAGTTGACATGTGTGGTTTATTGTCGGTTTAAACCGTCCAAAAAGGTGGGTCGTTACAGTTGGTATCAAAGCTTTGCTTAAGCGATAACCTTAGCTTTGTGGGGTTTGACTCATTAGAGATAGGGTAGTAATACCCTAGAATGAGTTTGTCTTAGTGTGTATATATATATGTGAGAGCGTATTTGTTAGTGTTATAAAAATGTTTTTGTATTGTGTTAATTTGTTCTGTTTAGTATTTATAAATTCTAGTCGGTACATAGGACGTTATGGCATCGATAGGGATTTCTAAACACTTAATAGGGCAGACCGGCACAATATTGTTTTTGAAATATGGGTAAATGAAATAATTTTACCTAGTATTATATTTTGTATATAAAAGAATAATTTTTATAAATGGATAGTTGTATGTGATATGTTGCTAGGAAGAGAAATTTTATAAATATTGGTTGCAAATTAGGATTTATAAATAAAGTGAATAATAAATGGAAATTTGAGAACTTAAGTTCTAGGGTTTTGAAATTGGTTTTCAAAGATTTTGGAATACAATATTAGTATTATTTCAAAGTATTTTCGGATATAAATATTTTCAATGTGATTTGAAAGATATGTTTTAAAGGAATTTTAAAAAGGAAACAAGTTCTATACTCCCCTCTTCTGTCGTTGGAAAATAATTTCGGTGATGAAGGCCGCATCATCGACATTCATTTTCAAGTCTCAAAGTAGGAGAGGCCACTTAGTAGCTTTGCTACACATTTATTTTGATAAACAAATTTTATTTTATTTTCTTAAATATGATTTGATATATAAAGATATGAATATATATATATATATATATTATTTCAAAATGACTTGAAAATAACCCGGTATTTAGTTCTTAAGTTTCTGTTAAATTAATATTTTCAATTGTATAAATAAAGTGAAATCTTAATAGTTGAAAACTTCTAAAATGAAAAATAAGAAATTAGAAGCTAAGTGATTAATGAAACTGTAAAGAAATTGGAGATTTTTTACTTGTAAATTTAAAAGATAATGAAAAAAAATTAAGAAGATGTAAATTATTGAATATTTTTTTAATTAAAATGAATAAGATAAATTTGTATAACGTTCAATTACCTTCTAAAAACATGTATAAAACTTACCTGAAATATTGAAAAAGTTGAAATGTTGAATATGAATATGTAATAGAATATTATACAAGTAAAAGCTTAATAACAAAAATGCTTCAAACTGAACGTATGTTTATAAATGAAAAATTAAGATGTACAAGGAATATTTTAAACTTAAGCAAATGGTTGAAATGCTTAATAATCAAATTGAATAGTAAAAGGGAATATCACTTAAATAAATGATCATAAACTTGGGTTTATGTTTTGAAGTGATTTATAATCAGATTTAATAAGTAAAAGTAAATGTTATCTAAGAAAATGATTATAAACTCTAAGAAATGCTAAATGGGTCACAAAGAAGTTTATTGTTAAATGATACTGTATGTGAAGAAATGAATGTAAATTTATAAGTTAAGAAACTTAAGTTGAAATGATTCATTAATGAATACTAATATTAAATTGAAATCAAGTTATATAAACAATAAGTGTGAATTAAACTGCAAGAAACTTATATAGTATTTTAAGAATTGATTTATTGATGTTCTAAATAATTGAGTTTGAAATAATCTATGTGAATAAACGATTGTAAATTAATAAAAGATAACCTTGTATGAATAAATTGAAAATAAATAAAATGTATGTAATACTTTAACAATGTATTCAATGATGATTTCAAATATTTAATGGGAACTAAAAATAAATGAAAGTAAATAATGTGTAAAAGGGAAATCGATTGAATAAACTTAAATAAAATTTTAAATTCTTTATTGTTTGGCTCATGGGATGTTTGGGGAATGATACTTTAAATTGTTTAAGGTTGAATGAATAATTTATTAAGTAATTATCTAAGGTTGTTGAGCATAAGGTACACTTGGTAGTTTATTTATCACTCGTGTACGATGAAAGGTTTCTGAACCTGAACAAACCATTAATTTTGGTTGCTATGGATGTATGGTTGATTCCTTTGTTGCATATAATAGTCGTGTTGTTTGTTTGTATATGTTATTATTTGTGTTGTATTGCTTTTGTTATTGATGGTAACAACTAAAATATTATTCTTTTACATAATTTTAACTCTTTTGGATTATATAAGTGAAATAAAGGTTTATGGAAGCAATAGCTATTGCTTTTGGTTTCATAAATAAAGTTTGTTTGCCCGACAAATAGGTACGTTTTCGGATTTCGGTTTCTGAAACAATATCTTATTGTTTTTCTCATGGTTGGGATGTTTTATTATTGAAATATGATATATATATTGTAATTATTGATATTATTATTTTCCCGGACCTATCCGTATACAAAGAAGACTCTGCCAAAATATTTCGTAAATTTAAGACTTAGAAAATTTTTGTAAAAGTTGAGTTACTTTCAAATTTTTATTAAACTAAATTATGTAAATTAATTGTTTATAAATTGGATAATTTGAATAAAATTATATCAAGTTTTTAAATTCCTTCTTGTTTCTTTTCGAGGACGAAAAGTTTTGAGTGGGGGAGAGTGTAACGACCCGTATATTTTGATAATTAAAACTATTTAATTAAATAAGATTTTGAAAATTTAATATTGTGAGAAATTAAAATTTATGATTTATTTATGAGAAAAATAATTAGAATATGATTTAATAATGTTGTTTGAATGTTGTTGACAAGTATTTTTATGTAATTTCAATCGACTGAAATAATTGTAAAGTTAATTTGGTTATAATTGTAAGTTAATAAAGAATAAATTAATTGTTGGAATCAATGTGAATTTAATATAATTAAATATTGCAGTTAATATGAGTTAAGATGATAACTGTAGAATATGAATGTAATAAAATGTGAGCTAATGTTAATTATATTCATAAGGTAATGGTTGATTTAATAATAAGAGTGTAAATCGAAATAAAAGAATTTATTGGAATTTAAAATATAATTAACTGTAATTTTATTACAATTGCAATCGAACTCTAAAATTAATGTAATATTTAAATATTGGATTTAACATGGAAATTTTATTTTAAAAGATTATGAATTCCTTTTTAATCAAGAATGATGGAAATGGTTAACTTTTAAATTTAAATTTAAAAGTTATTAAATCAATTTAATAATAATTTATTTAATTAACGTGAAAAATAGCCATTTTGGCCACTGTCTCGGATTTTGACGAAACTAGTTTCATCGGATCCATAACAGTGAATTATTGTAGGATTTCAAGTTTCGTAGCAATCGGACCTGTCGTTTGATCGTACGGGCTCGAAACGCGTAGAAATCAATTAGAAGAATTTAAATGAATATAATTTGATTTTGAAAGCTAACTTCTGTATAAAATGGAATTAAAGTTTGAAACTAGTTCCATTGAGTTTAAAAATATCAAAAACCTATATTTCGATATATTGGATGACCTACTTTTGTTTCGGATAAGAAACGGGCTTTCCAGATTGTTGTTATCCTTTCGACCCAATTCGTTCTTATCTATCTTTGCCTATATATAGGCTGTTATAAACCATAGCAGTTGTTCGTTTTATTTATGTACGTACATAATTTCTGCTCTCATTCGCTTCTTCTCAATAGCAGTCAACCAAACCCTAAAATTCTAATCTACTGATTTCAAAATCAATTCCAAAATTTCAAACTCTCCAAACTATGTCATATTATATACCGTTTCGAAGCACTCGACGAGAGTAATCTCTCTCTGCAATTCGTTTTTCAATTTGATGTATCATTTGATCAGAAAACGATGAAGAAGTTTTGGCCGTTCATATTAGGGTTGCCGATCCGACGGTGGATTGTCGACTATACGATGATCGGGAGGTGCAGGCTTGTAGAGGTCGCGAAGCTAGTCTCAGGGGTAGTGGCCGTTCGACTCAGAAGTGCTTGGTTTTGCCAGAAATCGCCAAACAAGGCTGGCGGCGGTGGTCCATGTGGCACGACCATAGGTGGTCGCGCGTAGGGGGATGGGGGCGGCCGGAGGTGGCCACCGTATTGGCGTCGTCTGATCAGGGTGCAAGAGGTCGTGGTGGCGGCGAAATGGAGATGTTCGTTGGCGGCCATGGTCTCTTGCTCGATGTCGCGATCTACTGTAGGGTTCGACTGTAGCTAGGGTTTCAGAGAGGTACATAATTACGTTTATGCCCTCGTTTATATTTTTTAAAATTTACAAATTCTAATTAGCGTAACCTTTTCATACGAGCTCGGATTTGGACGTGGTTTTCTCCGTTGCGATCGTATCGAAATTCCAGACAACATGGAATTGGTTTGGCTGCATTCTGAGGCTGTTGGATTTTTGGGCTTTATTTGGATTTTAAATAGGCTAAAAATCAAAGGTGAATGATTTAAGCCACTCACGAAATACTAAACCATCTTATGTTAGTTAAATTTAATTTATGATGTGATAATAATATTATTGGTTGTTGTTTGGTAGTTTAATTTGACATTTTAATTTAATTTGAATTCGTATTGAATTTAATTGCCATTTAAATTAATATTGGATTTAAATTGATAGTTAAATATTTGATATTGATAACCGGTTAATTGTTGTGATTTATTGGCTGATTTGGATGTTGATTGTGATGGATGTTTATTTGTTGACATTTTGGATGTTTATTTATCCCTGTTACCATTATGGGTTGAAATGATACATACCCGAACGATCTTATAGATTAGGGAAAATCGTTATGGGTTGAAATGATAAACCGAGCGATTTTATTGATTTGGAAATTTTTGATCCGGGATGCAGGTTGAAATGATATATACCCGGAAAAATTTAACTATTTTGGGGTTGAAATGATACATACCTTATCACTTGACAATAGGGTAGAAAACTATAAACGCACACCGGTTTTAAATTATTTTCTAAATGGTAAAGTATGTTTGATTTATAAATTTTATTTAATGATTTTATTTAAAAAATTTATATTTGAAAAATAATTTATTTTATATGTTTTAAAGCTTCAAATTATAAATTAATATATGGTTTTAAATGTAAACTTAAGATTTTAACTTATAATTTTGTTTAGTTTTAAATATATATTTTTAAATAGTTTAAAATTTAATTTAATAAAATATTTAATATAGTTTTAATATATATATATATATATTAAATTTAATTTAATATAATAAATATAGTTTTGATTTAAGAAAATAAATATAGACTTTTATAAATAACTTTAATAGATAAAAGATTTTGTAAAATATTTTAGAATTTGGTAAATGGTTTTATAAGGATTTTATAAAAGGCTTTTGTACGAGATTTTATAATGGATTTTATAGAAAGAAATTTTATAAAAGATTTTTTTTATAAAGGATTTCAAAAAAAAGGGTTTTAAAGGGTTTTATAAAAGAACTTGTATAAAGGGATTTGGAAGCATATAAAGGAATTTGTGTAAAAGTTTATGATAAAAGGAAGAGTTGTAAATTGTTTTGGGAATGTATAAATAGCTTTATAAATGGTTTTAAAGCATATAAATAGTTTATAAATGGTTTGGAAGAGATTTATAAATTATTTTCGAAATTGATTCAAAGAAATCTTCCTTGATATTTATGAATATATTTATACATTTGGAATAAGTATATGAATATCTTGATATGAACGTATGAACTGTTTTTATGGATTTATTATATAAATGTTTTATAAAATGACCATGGTGTGAAAAATATAACGATTGGTTGTTAAAGAGACCGGGGTCGGATATTGTCATACTCTCTGCTAATTCCGAAACCACTTTAACAACTGTGCACGTGATGGAGAATCAAAAACGAAGTAGGATGGTTTGACGAACGCTACTGTATGAGGTATGAACGCAGCCCTGACCCCCTGGGGTTAGCTTGATATGACTAAAACAGGAGCTATACCGGGCCAAGTGAGGTCGCTCCTCCGATCGGGCACATTTCTTCGATACCATATATGTTACTTTGTGATTGGTTTGGTAGCCACCTTCGATTTGATTTTGGGAGTGTGTTCGGAGGTGGGCGGTAGTAGCTGCTATGCGTTACAACTAGTCCGGGAGTGCAAAACGGTAGAATCCTACCCTGGGCATTGCCTCGCGTGCTTTGTCATATGCCTTATAGAGCCCACTACGATTTTGGTTTATGTCGTATCTATGGAGTGCTCCCTGATAGCCCACCGGTTTGGTGGAGTTTATAGTACTGTATAGACTACGACATTTATAAAATGTGTTAAGGGGGATATGGGTAACGCCTTAACGCTATTTTAATACTTTACTGATAGACACTATATATATAGCATATATTACTACATATAAATAGTTTAACGGATCCTTAGGAGATGAAAATCCCGAACATCTCTTAAGTTATTGCACGCACGTTATACACTGGATAGGAGATGTAAAATCCCGTAAACATTTCTACGCCGTTACACTCATATTTATTTACTGCTGATTTAACTTGCATAAGGTCTTTTAGTTATGACTCAAGTAATTTATCTTTTCATTACGCTCGGGTCAGCCTAAGCTTTTCAGCGTTGAAGACTTTATTTCTGAAGGACAAAGACAGAGATTTGTATACTATATATATATATATATATTCTACTGCATCATGTTGTTCCGCTGCATCATCCTATTATACCTGCTGTATGTATAACTCTGATTTGTATTGTAAAAGTGTAATCTAATGTTATTTGTAAAACAGCTTCATGAATTGTTTATTTGATTATTATATTTTGTCATTCCGCTGTGAGATTCTGTGTTTTGTTCTTTCCTTCTTTTCTCTTATTTTCTATTTACCCCATTAACAATCCTCCCTTTGAATGGGTTGAGTTGACATGTGTGGTTTATTGTCGATTTAAACCGTCCAAAAAGGTGGATCGTTACAACTTTAAACCAAGTAGTTTTCAAACGAGTCTGGACAGCAGGATGAAGACGAAATAGTTTAAAGACTTGGAGGCAAGCTTGGAATGACATTGGAAATGATTTTAAGGAATTAGAACGCAAAATATATGCTAAATGAGTGATCGATACCTACCACTTCTCAGATCGGTACCAACATGAGTTCTGCCACTTTGAGAACCTCTGGAGCTATGGTCAATGGATAGTTAAATAAAGTGATCGTTCTGCGGTCCATTTCTGATGTAATAGGTGAACAGCTCCAAAAATCTTTGAAGAAAAACACAAGTACTAAAGATATCTCGGTAATAACCTGATTTCTAAGGCAAAAGTGCTCAGAACTCGATGTCAATGGATCGAAGAAAGAAGACAAAGTAAAAGGTGGAATGATTTACAATTAGAAAATTAGATCGGTACCAGCATGATTTTTATCACTGTGGTGCCTTCGTCTTGCCTCCGGCTTTCTCGGGTCTGGAGTTTGAACTAGTATTTCATGAACCGACGATTTCATTGGACAATTCTTCTATGAACACCAAACATATGGCAACTTGAAGAGGACTTCAGACATTTTAACTTCTTCATCTTCTATCTCTACTTGGATTTGTCATAAAGAAAACTACTTTTTACTGTTCTTGGCTGTATTGAACTGTAGAACTCTCATGCTGGTGATAAAAACTCTCTATAATAAGATTAAAATGGACATAGACCATATAATAAAATAAAATGGACGTAGACCAAAGAATAACTGCACCACTATAAAAATCCTTGCGTTCTTCTTGATTTCTTGCTACTTTCAATTAGATCTACTCATTAATCGTTACTTTTCGAATTGAGGTGTTGTGCCACATCTTGGTTCAATAACATTTATATATTAAATCATATATATCTTATTATATATTAAAGGACAAATTTTCAAACCAGCCTGCTTTTCAAAACTATTTGCATCAATAGGCTGGTTTTAAAACTATTAGCACTTATAGGCTACATTTTGCCAGCTCAGCGTTGAGCTGGCTTTTTTTAAAAAAAAATACGGGGCGCATTTTAGAAATGCGCCCCTACACTGGCGCATCTACCAAATGCGCCAGTGTAAATCTCAGGTCCAGATCTGGACTGCAAGCTTCACCAAACAATTCAAATTCAAATACACAAAATCCAAATCCAAATGCACAATCTTAAATGATAGCAAACGTTTATCTACATTAAAGCCAACAAATAAAACTACCATTAAATAAATTCTAGCATAACATAATTAAAAGTCGATTACATTCGAATTAAAGTAGAAGTTATAGTTAGATTACAGAAGCGAACTAATAGTAAACTAAAAATAGGAATACTCATGGTTGAGTCGGATCGTCTTGAGTAGGTGGGGGTTGAGAAGGTCCAGCGGGTTGCGATTGGTGTGTATCTTGCCTTCTTTTAGTTCTTCGCTTTCTAGTCCGCATAGCTTGTTCGGAAGAGCTTGGCCATGTTAATCGATTTCTAAAAAGGAGTGTGTCAATAAGTTTCTTCAAATCAAGACACCGTGGTTGGACTTCTCGTTCGGGTACTCTACCATGCCCGATATCGTCCAACCCTCTTCCTACCGTCTCTAGTACATCGACCTACAAGTTGTAGTTATTTATTCAACATTAGAAACATAATTCAAGTGAACGAACTAAAAATATCACGATAATGTGAAGATTTACCACATCTCGCTCAAGCGGTGCACGAGCGGTGTATGCTCGTTCGTGAGAAGTCTGATCTGCAACAATGAATCTTCGAGTAATCGACCAGTACCAAGTCATGTATCTCGAAATAGGAATGGTAGGAAACTGTTGGTGTACGATACGGTTATGTCTATCGTTCCACTGGACGATATCAAACTCCAAATCCGGCTTTGGTTCGCATGGATCAGGTATGTGTTGTTGAAGACCAAACTGTCGCATCACTCGATCAGGATTATACATTTCTACATCTCGCATGCATATGATAGGTGTCTTACAAAGCCAACTGTGCATCCCACTTAGACATATCTGCGGAAGATCGACTAGCACATCCTGTGTGTACGGATTCCATATAACAGCTTCATCTGTTAACATATCGAGCTGGTCGCGATAGTAAGTGGCCACCTGCTTTGGAGACTCAACCCAACTCCTTGAACCAAACCATCTATATAAATAGTTATACAATTAGAGTTTTATTAGTACAAGAATACACACATGTAAATGTAGTTGGGAATTAGCTACCTTGCACTATAAGGCAATGTTCTGTCAATCTGCATGGATGAAGTCACGTTTGGACGACCAATGGGAAGATGTGTCCATGCCCAAAGCTGTAAAATAAATAAAAAATTTGAATACATTAGAATTAAATATTACATATGAGTTTATAACAAATATATCTATGCATATTATACCTGTAAAAGCGGAAGACAACCAGCTATCGATTTGGATTTCATGAGTGCAACATTTGTTAACTCATTATATAATGTTGCCAATATAGCACTGCCCCAAGAATATCGTGCACACTCATCCAAATTTCGTAAAAACAATAACCAAAAAAGGTTTAGTCGTCCTTTAGAATGATCGGGAAATAGACGACAAGATATCAAATGTAGAATAACAGCTCTCGCATGATATTCAATTTCTACATCTGAAGCATCTGGTGATGGCTCATCTGCAAACATATCGCGAAGCCATGTCAACTTAACTGTTGAACCTCTTATCTCACTTCGAGGTGGAACCACACCTAAACACTGTTGACAAATATCTTCGTAATTACTTAGCTGTCTAATAGTAACAGGATTTCCTTCCACTGTAACACCTAGAAGACAACTAACATCTGCTAATGTGATGGTAATTTCACCAATAGGAAAATGGAATGTTGAAGTCTCGGGTCTCCATCTATCTACCAATGAAGTAACTAGCGCATGATCTATTTTCAAAAAGCCCAATCCAGATATTTCCCTGAATCCTGCTCTTTGTAATGCAAGTTGAACTCTTGGAGTATTAGACTTGATGAATTTTAATTTGCTTGAATGATCATGACACTCAAGTGGCTCATCACTCTACATATTCATAAACGAACAAAAGGTAAAAAAGTGGAAGTAGTAACCAAATAAAGACATTCTAATGTAAGCACAAATGTTTTAAGAAATTTACCTGCATCAAGTTCCTATTATTGCTTCGATGTTCATTCTGAAGATACAAAACACTTGCATTCACGGGACTGGGTACCAACTCTTTAAGAAAAAAATGTTCAAGTGTGAATGTTATTGAATGCAAATTTGAACAAATTACTTTGATGTAATTGAATGTAATTGCTTAGATGTTCATTTTGAATGTAATTGCTTTGATGCAAATGAAAGTAATTGCTTCGATGTTCATTTTGAAGATACAAAACTAAATTGATAAACAAAAGTGTATACTTGAAATTTGAAGATTATACCTCTAGCTTGAGAAGATGATGACGATCCTTCCATTTTTCAGCAGATTTGACGAAGAAATAATTGCAATTGATGTTGGGGTTGAGAATTTAGGAAATTTGGGGTTTTAGGGATTTGAGTGAAATGGAGGAATAAGATGAAGTGAGGAAGAAAGGCTGGCTGGCTGTCTATATTAACAGCACGGGGCGCATTTCGTAAGTGCGCATGTGCAAAATTGTTTGGGCACACCTACGAAATGCGCCTGTACAATTTTTTAAGGGCGCGCCTGCCAAACGCGCCCAGGCAAATAACAGAGACCTGCTATACAAATTGAACAAATTGAAGCTAACAGACAACATACAAATTGAACAAATTGAAGCTAACAGACAACATACAAATTGAAGCTAACAGACAACATACAAATTGAAGAGAAACATCCAAACGAAATATCAAATACAAAATACGTTCAAATCATTCACTACAAAATACGTTCAAATCATTCACTACAAAATACGTTCAAATCATTCACTACAAAATATGCAAATTATTTTGACGGACAAGTTGATCTTTTATGCCCCTTTTGACCACATTTGCTACAAGTATTTTTTTTACTTCCTCCCATTTTATCCATCATGCCTTTGATTCTTGTCGACCGTGGACGTCCCGTCTTTCTTTTTGTAGGCGGTGGCAATATGGTCGGACCGTGATATGCATCCCAATATCTACTATCTGGAATAGGATGAAAACTTGGAGCGTAACTTGCTTTATAATTTTCCACTGAAAACCACATTGAACAAAAATTGTAATATGATCTATTCGATCCTCCAATAGTTCGAGCACAAGCGGTCATCACATGCAAACATGGCAATTTTTGCAATAAAGGTATGTTGCAAGTGCAACTACATATATTATCTTGTAATGTCACTGTAAACGCTCTTCCAAATTGATCATTCACTTGCCATTCGGTTTGATTGAATCTAACAATTCCATAATATCTTGCTTGTTTTGCTCTTTTGGCTAAAGGATTTTCGACTTTTGGACTCATTTGCGTTTCAAATCCCTCGGCATCGGAACGACGTTTCATGAAATAGTCCTTTAAATGATAAAACGTTCTTGCAACTAACGACTTAACTGGAAAAGCACGAGCACCTCTTAGAACCCCATTAAAACTTTCGGACACATTTGTTGTCATCATCATAAATCTTCCACCATTATCCTTGCATAGAGCCCAATTTTCCTCTGCACCTCGTAAACTCCTTTCAATCCAAGCATGTGCATCTGGAGCAATAGTTTTCAAGTGTCCCCTTAACTCTTTGTACTGAAAATCATCTGTAGCACTAGCACATGAATAAAACAAGTCTACCAAATTTTTTTGAGTAAATCCAGCAACTTGAAAGTTAGCTTTGAGATGTCTAGCACAAAAGCGGTGATGGTGTTCTTGTGGCCAATTATCTAATGCTCTCGGAATACCTTTCATTCAATCGAATATAAAAGTTAAACACCTATTGCGAACACTATGTATATAATAGTACATGCATCTAAAAAACCAATCCCAACTATCTTTTGATTCAGAGTCTACGATTGCATATGCTAATGGAAATATACCATCATTTGCATCTACTCCAGTCGCGACTAGCAACGTACCTTGATATTTACCGTATAGATGAGTGCCATCAATGCAAATCAACGGTCGACAATGTGCAAAACCCTCAATAGATGCACCGAATGTCCAAAATGCACTCTTAAAAAGAACTTTATCATTGGTGATTCTTTCGACATCAACTTTGAAAACTGTTCCCGGATTATGTTTTTTAATGGTAGCTAAATACTGTGGTAACTCAGCATATGATGTTTCCCAATCTCCAAAAACTCTCTCAAGTGCATTACGCAATGCTTTATATGCCTTGAAGTAACTGATTTTGATAAAAAAGGTTTCAGACATTAGCACTTGAATCGCAGAAGGAGTGGTATTCAAATCCGATTTCACAAAAGGAAGTATTTTATTAGCAATAAATCTTCTTGTAGCTTGTTTATGATTTGAATTAATAATCGGATTAACACAAGTATGATTGCCATCATATTTTCTAATTTCCCACCACCCCATCAATGATTTTTTAGGGACAATTGCATGTATTCTCCAATGGCAATTTTTATCAACACTACAAATCGCGGTGTATTCTGTTTTGCGGGATTTTATGGGTTTAAAAGAAACAGAATTCTTGATGGACCACTCACTTAACTGCTGAATAAGTATTTCCTTTGTTTGAAATTGCATTCCCACTTGAAAACCAGAATCAACACATTCTGAGGTAAAAACATCTCTAGTAGGAGTTACATTTTCAATCAATGATGCCACTATAATTTTCGCACTACATAAATCATCCGTCAAAGGCACCTCAAATTCCATATGTTCATCGTTATCATCATCATCTTCTTCTTCCACCAAGATGCTTCATTATTTTCATTTTCTTTCTCATGATTAATTTCAAACTCTAGCGCTTCATTATTAACTTCCATATTTTCCATCCATGACATATCATTATCCATTGAAGCAATTTGCATACTATCTATATGCGGTGAACTACGGCCTCCATCATCGTTGTTAACCTCTCTAGCATTTGAAGGAACGGAGTGTAAAAATTGATCATTTGCCAATCTAGAGCTTGAACCACCCGGATGCACCGTAGAACTGTGAAAAAAAGAGTATGAAATCAAAACACTATAAATTTCAACTACTCGAATGTAAATACTTTAACAAATTACTTACTTTGTATTCACACAAGTAGGAAATGCTGGACTTGGATTGCTCTGATAAGGATAACTCGGAATAGTACCAAGAATTTGAGTAGAATGTTGGTTTAAATTAGTGGTAATTGCCTCTTCAAAATGTCTCAACTCCTCTTTTATTACAAATAATTCGATCACTTTCATATTAACGGAAAACATAGCATCGACATCTTCATCATCATTTACGTCGATAGCAGAAGACCCAGAATCCGTTACCCACTTGCTTACTAGTTTTACATCATACTCTTATGAATTAATTTTTGTAACCCTATACACCGTTTCTTTTAGTTCATGATAGGAGCAAAAAAAATTAACCTTTGAACCTTTTTGTTTACCACCAACATATACCGGTGTATTGTTTTCTTTCATAATCAATTTTCCATCAAAGTAGCAAATAATTGGGATGAAATCCGACATACTTCTACAAAGGAAAACATTATTAATTTTAAAACAATCAATTGCTACACAAATACTAATGACATAATAAAGCATAAAAATGAGAGGATGGACATATCAAAAGTAGAATATGAAAATACCCAAAAAATTGAGCTAGGGTTTGAGTTTAAGTTAGTATTTTACCTTCAAATTGATGCCAAATAGCATATAGAAGTAATCCGGCTAGTAATTTTGAGATTTTGAGTAGATTTTGATGAATTTTTGAGCTGAATGGAAAAAATGTACGAAATTGTATTTTGTACGTAGAATATGTTTTGTTTTGGAAAGAAAACAATTGACTGGCGTATGGCTTCTGGTTTGTGTCTTGTGTAGAAAAATTTACACTGGCGCATTTGGCAGATGCGCCAGTGTAAATGTTAAGGGGCGCATTTCTGAAATGCGCCCCGTATTATTTTTTAAAAAAAAAAGTCAGCTCAACGCTGAGCTGGCAAAATGTAGCCTATAAGTGCTAATAGTTTTAAAACCAGCCTATTGATGCAAATAGTTTTGAAAAGCAGGCTGGTTTGAAAATTTGTCCTATATTAAATCGTTTATAATTCATTTCTATAATGCGTTTATATATAAAAAATTATCCATAGGGAATATAACTACTGGAGATGCTCTAAATGATTTAGAAATTATTTACAAAATTTATTCTCATAGTCTTTAGTAAAATTCTTGGTTTCATAGTCTTTGCAACCACATGAAACGAATGATGTACAGCAAGCTCATACTAACTGCTGCCTCGGACTTGCCTCCATCTTTCTCAGCTGTCATCTTTACATTGCCAAAACTGCATGGTATATATGATCATTTTATTGTTATAATATGTAGTCTTACGGGTCTTGTTTCAGAGATTGAGCTGAGCCAGTTTTTGCCAATGCCAGAAAAGCTGTTGTAATAAACATGAAGTTTGTCTGCTCGTACATTATCCATTCACATATTTAGTTTCATTTACACACTGAAGTTCAAATGGAGATTTAAATGCAATATTTAAACTGTTATGGAAATTTCCAATCCGAGACCGCTCGAACACAATTCCCAAACGCAGCGGAAAAGCTAGATCGCGATAGACGATGCAAAACAACCAATCGATAACTCAAATCAATCTCAACCAAAACCAAGATACGATCACAACACCGAGATAGGCAATATATAAGAGCAATAACAATAAGTAAATCACACACCGATTTATAGTGGTTCCACTAACAACTTGTTAGTGTACGTCCACTTTGAGAGAGAGCTTTTATTATTACCAATGAAAAGAGTACAAGAGATTGTTTACAATGATCAACTAATCACTCTAGAATATATTTGTGGAGAATAGGATCGAAGAGATTAGGATTCACCAAAACCCTAATAGAAGAAGTAAACCCTAGATTAGAAGTGATTAGCATTTTTCCAATAGGCAGCTGAAAATAACATTTATAATAGGGTAGAGATCAAAACCGAATGACCAAAATACCCCCCAATATCAGCACAAGCAAAATAGAAGACCCAGGCCCGAAACTGGAAAACTGCCGAAAAACGGTCGACTGGTCATTTTTGGACCAGTCGACTGCTTGCTCTCTGGACAAAACCGGTCGACCGGTAGAAATGGACCGGTCGACCGGTTTTGGGCAGCAGTGCACAATAGTGCACTGTTTGCCCCCGGAAACCCCCCCGAGCTCCGCTACTCCGGCCGCTTCCTCCTACGCCTCGCTACTCCACTCCTCTTCAACTCCAACATATCGTGTCGCCAAAATTTAACACTCCACCTCGACACTATATCCATCTCCATCACCAATGGTACCATACCATCATCAACACCGATAGCTCCAACTATCGCCACTTCTACCTTCACCAAACATGAATGCTTCCTCAATGGGTTCCGGCAAGGCCACCCCCCATTGCACTTCACCAACGAGTTCAGGCACAAAGCCCCCACCCGCTAATGAAGTGTTGGAAACACCCAAAACCAAAACGATCTCACCAAAGACCCGAACACTTAGGAGTGTAAACTAGTGTTCGCCAAGAAAATAGAACCACAATCTCACCCCAATACTCTTCTTCATCTACCAACCAAAATCCTCTCTCACCCGTGCCACCCCGTGGCATCTAGCACTCCTCTAAGCAAATCAAGTTCGAGCAATGCTCGAACTTCCCAAACGGCAATGCTTTAGTAAACATATCCGCCGCATTATCCTTTGTGTGCACTTTCCGAAGATATACTTGCTTATCCTCATCCATGGCTACCAAGAATGACTCCCTCACTTCAATATGCTTAGTACGTGAGCTAAACGCCAAATTCTCCGCCAAATGGATAGCGCTTTGGCTATCACAATGAACATCGATACTATCGTGTCCAACACCCAAGTCACACAACAATCGCTTCAAATAGAGTGCCTCCTTAGCCGCCTCCACCGCGGCTATCAACTCCGCCTCCGTAGTGGATAAAGCTACTACGGTTTGCAATCTCGATCTCCAACTTATGGCCGTGCCACCAAGTGTGAAGACATACCCGGAAGTTGACTTTCTCCTATCTCTATCACCGGCGTAGTCCGAATCACAATAACCAACCAACTTGCAATTCATTCTCCCACTACCGCCAAAGACAAGACCATGAGATGACGTACCTTTGAGATATCTCAAAATTAGCTTTACGGTTTCCCAATGCGATTTCCCCGGATTAGCCATGAACCGACTAACCACCCCGACGGCATTTGCAATATCGGGCCTTGTACACACCATGGCATACATCAAACTACCAACCGCACTTGCATATGGCACCGTTGCCATATAAGCCTTGTCCTTCTCCAAGATAGGTGAACCTTTACTCGAAAGCTTGACATGCAAAGGTAAAGGTGTAGTTGTCGCCTTTGCATTCTCCATGCTAAACCGGCTAAGCACTTTCTTGATATAATCCTTTTGAGTTAATTTCAACTCAAAACGCTTCCGATTCCTTTCAATCTCCATGCCCAAAATTTTCTTTGCTTCTCCAAGATCCTTCATCTCGAACTCCGATTTCAATTGTAATTTCAACTTGTTGATTTCATTCTTGTCCTTGGAAGCAATGAGCATGTCATCCACATACAAGAGTAAATACACCCAACAATCATTTCCCAACTTCTTGAAATAAACACAAGCATCTTTGATGCTTCTATCAAAACCATTTTCAAGCATAAAATGATCAAACCTCTTGTACCATTGCCTAGGTGATTGCTTCAACCCATATAGTGATTTCTTCAACTTGCACACCATATTTGACTTCCCATTTACCTCAAAACCTTCCGGTTGCTCCATGTAAATGTCTTCATCCAAGTCACCATGCAAGAAGGCGGTCTTCACATCAAGTTGCTCCAACTCCAAGTCGTGAATAGCAACTATGGCAAGTAATATCCGGATAGAAGTATGCCGCACAACCGGTGCGAATATCTCATCATACTCCTTTCCCTTCCTTTGTGCAAACCCCTTAGCCACTAGCCTAGCTTTGTATCTCCCATCGTCCTTCACCTTGTAAATCCATTTGCACCCAATAGCACGGTTTTCTTTAGGAAGTGGAACCAAATCCCAAGTTTGATTCTTCATTAACGATTGCATCTCTTCCTCCATGGCACAAACCCATTTCGAGCTATCACTCGAATTCATGACGTCATCAAGGTCCATCGGCTCATCTTGGACTACTATAAGCGCATAGTCCATATTATCACAAAAGCTAAGATAATTCCAATCACCATATCTCTCGGGTGGTCTTATAAGACGACGACCCACCCGAGTAGCAATACCATCACCCGGACTCCTTTCGGCTCCACCTTGAGTCGAATCTTCTCTAGAATCGTGCACATCACCTACACTACTAGAGGCACCTTGTGGACTATGTGATGTACCATCAACCGCTCCCTCCTCACAAGCATCTTCTACTACTCTACTCTCTCTAACCCTTGGACAAAATGTGGGAATAACTTCCTTCTCCTTCGATTCACCATGAACCAAATCCGGAACATCCGATGAGCTCTCATTCTCCTTGAACATTGCCGACTCATCAAAAGTAACATGACGAGAGTTTATTACTTTCTTCGTTTCCGGATTCCAAACCCGATAGCCTTTCACTCCTTCCGTATAACCAAGCAAAACCCCTTTGAAAGCTCTAGGTTCAAGCTTATCATTTCCCGGATCATGCACATAAACGGGACTTCCAAAAACACGAAGATAGCTCAAGTCAATACTCTTACCTCTCCACACTTCCTCCGGAATTTTGTTATCAATAGCCGAGCACGGAATTCGATTAATAATGTGAACCGCGGTTGACATAGCTTCGGCCCAAAATCCCTTAGACAAACCCGATGTCAATCTCAAGCATCGAGCTTTCTCTAGTAGAGTACGGTTCATCCTCTCCGCAACTCCATTTGATTGCGGATCTCCCGGTGTAGTAAAATGTCTCCGAATGCCATGATGCTTGCAATAATCTAAGAATTCTCCGGAAACATACTCCCCGCCATTATCGGACCTAAGAACCTTCAAAAATTTACCACTCTCATTCTCAACAAGAGCCTTCCATACTTTGAACTTAGCAAATGCCTCCGACTTGGCCTTCATTACATACACCCAAACTTTGCGAGAAAAATCATCAATAAAGGAAATGTAATACTTTGCTCCACCCAAGGAAGCAACCGGTGCCGGTCCCCAAACATCCGTGTGCACATACTCAAGAACGCTTCTTGAATCATGTTTCCCTTCACCGAATGAAACCTTTGTTTGCTTCCCCATGACACACTCTTCGCAAAACTCTAGCTTGTTGAAACTCTCTCCACCAATCATCTCCCTTTTCCGAAGAATCTCCAAACCCTTCTCCGAGACATGACCCAATCTCAAATGCCACAACCTAGTCGCATCCAAGTCACGAGAACTATCAACGCCAACACAAGTTTCACCTTTTATGGTCACTCCTTGAAGCAAATAAACACCATGAACTTTAGCACCTTTCATAACCACAAGCGCCCCCTTCGAAACCCTCAAGCAATCTCTCTCAATAGTGATCTTGCACCCCAAAGAATCCAATTGCCCCAAAGAGATAAGGGACTTCCTAAGTCCCGGAACATAGCGTACATTAGTGAGAGTACGAACTACTCCGTCAAACATCCTAATTTGCACGGAACCGATTCCCTTCGACTTACACATAGCACCATTACCCATAACAATCGAATTTCCCTCTCTAGCTTTGAAAGAAGAAAAACAATTCCTATTAGGCGTCATATGATAAGACGCCCCCGAATCGAGCACCCATTCGCTACCCGAAACATCCGATGCCACCGCCGTCAATACATCAACTTCTCCCTCACTATCAACACTCTCCACCGCAACCGATGAAGACGCCACTTCCTTCTTTCCTTTCTCCTTGTCCGGACACTCATTCTTCCAATGACCGGGCTTCTTACAAATATAGCACTTGCCTTTCTTTTCCTTCGACTTTCCTCTCCAACCGGGATTCCTAGATTTGGAACGACCCCGGTTATCCTTCTTCCAATGTTCCTTCTCCACAAACAAACCTTGACCATTCCCGGCACTACTACTTCCTACACTCAACTCCTTCATTTGATCTCGCAACTCCTCACTAAGAAGACCCGTCTTGACATCATCCAACGTCAATGTATCACGGCTATAGATCAAACTATTTGAGAAACCCGTATAACGGTCCGGCAACGAACATAACAATATCATCGCCTTTTGCTCTTCCTCAATCTTCAAATCTACCGCCTTCATCTTCATTAGCAAATCATCAAACACATTCAAGTGTGCCTTAAGCGAACTCCCCTCTTTCATCTTATACGTGAAAAACGTTCGCAACAAGATCAAACGATTAGTTAGAGACTTCTTCATATACAACTCCTCTAACTTATCCCAAATTCCCTTAGCGGTCGTCTCACCACTAATTTCGGAGATAACATTCTCTCCCATAGCAAGTTGAAGTGTAGTAAATGCCCACTCTTCCATTTCATCTCTCTCAACCTCCGATATGTCCGCCGGCAACAAATGTGTATCAAACACCACCCTATGAACCCGATTCCTCCTTAGAACCGCTTTCATCTTCCATTGCCATTTTTCAAAATCATTATCGCCATTCCACTTATCAATAACCAATTGCGATCCCGAAGCCGCATACGAACCACGTACATACGGCGCTACACCACTTGGACTAACCATTGAGGGAACACTAGAGTTATTATCTGATTCCGGCATTTCAACATACACCTACCGACTCCAAAGCTCTGATACCAAATGTTATGGAAATTTCCAATCCGAGACCGCTCGAACACAATTCCCAAACGCAGCGGAAAAGCTAGATCGCGATAGACGATGCAAAACAACCAATCGATAACTCAAATCAATCTCAACCAAAACCAAGATACGATCACAACACCGAGATAGGCAATATATAAGAGCAATAACAATAAGTAAATCACACACCGATTTATAGTGGTTCCACTAACAACTTGTTAGTGTACGTCCACTTTGAGAGAGAGCTTTTATTATTACCAATGAAAAGAGTACAAGAGATTGTTTACAATGATCAACTAATCACTCTAGAATATATTTGTGGAGAATAGGATCGAAGAGATTAGGATTCACCAAAACCCTAATAGAAGAAGTAAACCCTAGATTAGAAGTGATTAGCATTTTTCCAATAGGCAGCTGAAAATAACATTTATAATAGGGTAGAGATCAAAACCGAATGACCAAAATACCCCCCAATATCAGCACAAGCAAAATAGAAGACCCAGGCCCGAAACTGGAAAACTGCCGAAAAACGGTCGACTGGTCATTTTTGGACCAGTCGACTGCTTGCTCTCTGGACAAAACCGGTCGACCGGTAGAAATGGACCGGTCGACCGGTTTTGGGCAGCAGTGCACAATAGTGCACTGTTTGCCCCCGGAAACCCCCCCGAGCTCCGCTACTCCGGCCGCTTCCTCCTACGCCTCGCTACTCCACTCCTCTTCAACTCCAACATATCGTGTCGCCAAAATTTAACATAAACAAGCATAGCTAACTAACTTGAAACTTGAAAGCAGACACCACAATGATGATTTATCGTCTCTGTACATAGATGACCTTTGTTGATTCCTAATGCCAGCGAACCATATCCACCAGCTCCACCTGTACTCATCATTTAAGATTATCGGTGCAAATTATGTATTGTTATCAGTTTATAGGTCATCTTAAAGATAGCTCCTCTGACCAAAATTCCAACAATAACAACCCACACATGGAGAGGAAGTGCATAGAAAGTGAAATTCTCAAGCTAAACTCAACTCAATACACATGCCCAAAAAGTGTGCTATATATTGGAGAAAAAAATACAAACCTGAAATAAAGGAAGGTGAAGAGAAATAAGAAGCTCTGGATTGATGCAAACACCTATCAAAAGCCATATTGATCATCCATAGACGCTGGTGAATTATAGTGGTGCACGGTCCAATTATAGTTGTACACAATCAAATCTATTGAAAGAAGAAACATTATTAGCAATGGAAGATTCATCCCTTGAACAATAATACAATTCCCAAACAATTACAGGAGTAAACTATTTTGCTACAGTTAGATGTTCAACCATCTTCAATACTTTTTGTTGGTGCAGAGTGAATTAGTGTCTGAAATAATAAGTCCAAATGTATAAACTTCATTCAAAGGTTGCATAAACGTGGGCAGGAAACTTGATGAGCTGTAGTGCCGATTGAAGTTTTAAAGTTTATAAATAGGAGACTTCATACTGAATAATGCATGCTAAAGTTTTCCTTTGGCCTTGGCACTTTATCATCTTAGCAAATGCTTGCATTAATTATACTGATATCTTCTTATTCATATGCAGATTAATATAATTTCATAGAGTTCACTGATACAACAAGTACATCAGTCAGTCATCTAAAAATCGCATGTGTTTTCAGCATATATTGTTAAAACTGCGATTATCATCCAACAGCAAAACTTTAAATTCACATGATCTCTGTGATAACTGTATGAAAAACAACCTGAATTTGAAGAAAAAAAGATGGAAGTGGAGATTAAAGCATAGTGAATTGGCCTGTCTAATTTAGAAAGCTTTATAAAATGGAATAAAGTGAATGCTTGCTAACTAACTTATCCGAATTAATTACTCTGATCCTTTATAACAAAAAGCAGGGTCCTCTTTAGAAATCCTACATCACTCGCCTATGATATCTAGAATTGATGAATTCAAAGGACTGCAAGATGGCCATCCTAAAATTAATACAGTAAATTTTATTTGGACGGTAAAGGATTGTACACACTTGTTTTCTGAAAGTGTTCTTCTAGTTAGAATTTTCTTATTGCATATAGATAAAACCTTAATTAAAGTACATAAGAGAATTACTGAAGGAAAAGAAGAAGAAAATGGGAAGAAGAAGAAGATAAATGTATAAAGGAATAAATAAGTAGATTCAACACAATGCTTGTGCTAGTGAATCTGGAATCCATGTATTCTGATTTACACGTTAATTACGTAGAGTTAGTAAATATATAAGCATAGCAAAAAAATCTTTTCATTCCAGTCAGAATTAGAGATCTTATAAATAAAAGTAATCAAGCTAACTCTCATACGCACAATCCATCTTCACTTATACTGTTTTTAAAATTGATCTTGATTATGGCATAAGAAGATCTGAACAACATACCACCGGAGCAGGTCAAATCACTTTATGAAGAGGTACACAAAAAATATATTGCATTATTGGGTGCTTAGTTCATATTTTAAATTATGGATCTAAACATATGGGTTGGATTTCCATGAAGCACGGTTGCACTTCAAACACTGTATAAACTACAAACTTAAGAATACATGAGTTTTATTCAACAACATTACTCTCATCATTTTAAAAAACACATACAATTGGTGACTAGTCAGATTTATACAGTTGGGTTTTCTCATAGATTTTCCAGCTTAGAGACACCACTTCAAGAAATTTCCTTTTTTAAGTATTTATACAATTTTAGATATAACGATAACGGTCATTTTACTTGCCAGTGATAGTGTGTATAGCATCTCCTTATTGAATATTTTCAGATCGAGGTATGTCCATGCGATTCAACAACTGCATTTCATGCAAGTAAAAGACAAAAGAAAACAAAGTCAGTAGATCAGATATTCTTTCACAATGCAAATATAAAATTTGTATTAATTGATATGCCAATAAAATGCCACATATAATAATTAATTATACTAATTTATAATTGAATAGGCCAAACATTGTTAAGAGCATCTCCAACTGCAACGGGGCGGTAGAAAATGGGAGGAATCCCCTTTTTTCTTCCCCACGCTATAGCAGCGTGAATTTGAACATGGGAAAAGAGAAGAGGGGATTCTCCCTTTTTTTCTTTAGTGTGGATTCACAAACGATTGTCTGAAAACCATTTATATTAAATGGGTTTTTGAAAATCGTTTATACCTTATACAGTTTTCAAAAACCCAATTATACTATAAACAGGTTTTTGAAAACCATTTATAGCTATAAACGGATTTCGGTAACCCATTTTTAAATATATATATATTTAAATTTAAAAATGGACCAATTCCTCCCACTCCTCAATTCCTTCCACTCAACTACGGGAGGAGTGGAAAGAATCAACGCTTTATAATTTCTTCCTCATCCTAAAAATCAACCTCCCGCTAGAAAGTTCCAATAGATATGGTATTCTTTATAGGGTATCCTGAGTGCACAATTTGGTTAAATTGAGACGGTAATAAATCCCCGTTTCAGCAATTTTGGGTTGGTTGCACAGATCATACCCATATTTGTATATGGCACCGAAAAATATCTGGAACGTATAGATGCTACTATAAGTACAAGTTTTGATCATGTTATGATTAGACTTGTCAATGAATACCCGAAATATCTGAAATCCATCTGTATCCATATCCGAAAAATAGATAAATATCTGATATCCGAAAAAACGGATGCGGACACGAAGGTATCCACATTCGAAAATTATGCGTCCGGTTTTTGTCAAGATTATAGTTAATATTTTATGTATTTTAGTACCAACGACAGACGTGTTTATTAAGCTAATAGTTTGTATTATATGAATTTAATGCATATTAATTGGTCAAAACTATTTATTATCATTCTATTTGTTTATTTTTTACACTTTTATAATCAATGAGATTGAAAAAAATTTATTCTAAACCAAAATTTTCTTTTTCTTGATTTATCGATCGTTTGCAGATAACATAATTATTCGATATCCATCCATATCCACAGATGCAGATATCTGATATTCGAAAATAATTTCGGATGCAAAATGGATATGGCACTATCCGTATCCGAAAGTATCCGTTTACAAGCCTGGTTATGATGTCTTTTATTACGTGTATTCATAAATATGTTTATTCTCTGAGTTGTCTAATCTTATACATACAAGAAGGAAGATTTCATCGATTTCTCTGTGAATCTCATTGTGAATCAAATGAAAGGCAGGTATGCAATGTATGCCTCCATCAAAATTAAGATACGTTTGGTTGTCTAATCTTACATATCAGTGGGAGATAAAATCCCCTTATGGGACAACAAAAAAACTCAAGTGGGTTAAGCTATAACTATGGAACAACAAAAGAACCTAGGAAAAAAATAGATTGATTCCATTTATAAATAATGATACCAAAAAAAGGTCTCCAGTTTAGAAATGTTTGTGCTTCCTAGGAAAGCAATGTGATCACTCATTCAACAAACATAAGATTAAAAAAATACAAAAAAGGAAAAAGGGAAAAAAGTAAGTATTCCCCATGAATTACGTTGTTTGATATCCATTTGAGCTCAAATTGGTTAAGTAATATGTACATCATATATTGCTTGAAATTAGTCGTGTTTAAACTAAGATGTGAAAATAGTTTACCTTCTTTTCTTTAAGTGGTATTGTGATACATTATTTTTAGCTTTCTCCATAGATATACAGTGTGTGTGTAACATAGTTGCATCTATATGCTAACTTGATTTCTTCTTTGATTTGTACTGTTCTTACTATTAACACCACCACTTATGATTGAGATAACTAGATAATATATAACAGGTGCTACTAGGTTATGCATCATAATATATACAGTGTATGATTATTAAACAAAAAATTGCAACTTATTTGATTTCTTCTACTCTGGTTTGCAGGGTGGGAGCTCAAACTTTGCATGTCCCTATCCTTAATTTGGTTCATTGGTGCAAGACAGAGGACAAGGAGGGGTAACATATATTTAAATTAGAAAAATCACTTGTTAAACATGACTTACACTCTCACTAGGAAAACAATTTATGTTCTCGCCTAGCTTATTTCAAATTACTCAACATAAATTAAACAGAGTTATAGTCGTGTTAGAGCAAAAGATGACTTTATTGAATACTAAACTGTACAAATTTTTTCGTTATAATGACACCATTTATTTAATTACCCCAAAACAGTATTATCATTTTCATTATCATCATTATTATTATAAACAGGTGCATGGAGGTTGTACAGTTGGTCAAGCGTAGACTACTTAGCATAAAACCCGAAGTTGAAAAATTGGTTGAGGTAGATGTTTAATAGTTTCTTTCATATCAGCAAGAGTATCCATAACATTTGGGAGCAGAAGTATATATCACTCTGGCTTAAAATGTTCAGAATCTTTTATACAATTATGTTTGTCGCGGATTGACCTTTATTGTATTATGGTCTGACTATAAAAAGATCCTAAATATTTTCTTTGTTGAAATCAATGTTTCAACTTATATTACTATTTATGAGAGTCTATGGCTAGTAATTTTTTTTATTATCTGGTGTACTTGTAAATTTTGTTTGAATCCTCGATAGAAGAAATTACATGCAAAACAGATTTTAATCTAGTGAGATAAAATCAGTGATTATGAAATTGAAAATTTTCTTTTAGCATTAGAGAGACACAATATTTAAGGCCTAAACAGAAGATCCATATAGTTGATGTAATAATGAGAAAAATGAACCTGTAAATTGGATGAAATTAGAGAACTATAATATGATAGAAGGTTTGTATATTGTTCTACAAAGTTGTGTTTCTATTTTTTCTTCCTTAACAAATACACAGGAAGGTATTTTGTTAAGAAATTGGCATACTCCATTGGCAAATCAATAGTATTAGCTTGCACAATATAAGAAATACAAATTTCCATTAAAGAGCGGTAATAAGTTGATAAAGAGTAAGGAAGAATGAGTAAGAAAATTGGTATATGCAGTTGACGAATTATTTCTTTCAAGTATCAATCAAAGAAAAACAAATTTCAATGTTTTCATCAAAGAAATTTGTAAAATCAAATATTTAAGGCGTATGTTAATTTAATTTTATTAAAAGTTGTGTTAAATAGGTCATAATTTTTGTGGATTAAATAAATGCTATGGAAATTGATTAGTAGATAGCAATGCTCAAAAGGAGGAAATAAGGTACGTTTAGTACAATACAGGGTTGAAATATAATTTGCCCAAAATTACATTGTTCTTCTTAAATGAAATGTATCTCACGATAAAATTGCCTAGAAAAACAGGATAACAAACCTTAATGACTAGATTCTCAAGACGATATAGATCTAGCATAGATTCTCTCACGGTTGACCAAGATTCCTTTTGCATGCGCAAAGTATTGCTCCCCAAAGTTCTGAATAACTTGAAAATCAAGCATTAATATTCCATCTATTGAGAAGAAACTAAAGGCATACATACACAGACATCGTAACTGTGTTATTAGTTGTTACTGTCAATGAGGTACTTATCTAAAGATACCTGCAATAGAAATACTTGAATAAAAAATAAAGGCGCTTTTCTATCTATCTATCTATCTATTTAATAAGGAGAAAACACTTTTGATTACCTTAGACTGCAAAAATAATGGAATATGCTTTTCCAATAACACATAAACAATGTCAAGTTCAGCTTTCACTGCACACGAATTTTTGTGACAATTTTCAACTTTTTGAAGAAATAATTGCACATCTTTGGAGCTGGCTAGATGCGTATCTTTGGACATGGCTAGAAGATTATCAAATAAGTTCTGGCAAGAATAATAAAAAAAATATTTAAAAAATGTAGTTTTACATTTGCAAAACATCATTTAACCGGTAAATGGTAAGCATATAATGACATCAGAATGACAAACCTTTTGCTGCCCCGTGAATTTGATGATAGTATGCTGATTTGGACTCAAGGTACAGTTATCATCCATTTCTATAAATAAATAAAAAAGGTGTGAACAAATACAAATGGTAGAATTGCTATTTCTTTCTTCTTTTTGGAAACTTGGCAACCAGTTTCCGGAAGATACAAACCCAAGACCCTTTGATTCAATCTGGTCCCTGGAAGCCTTACCACTATATTAATGGTCCCAACATGATAGGGTATGATTGTGATAATATAAGTTTAAAATTTTAAATTTTACTCTTCCACTTCCACCTATATTAATGAACTGACATCTTAAATTTTGCAACTGGCCAACTACACAAATAAGCAGCAAATCTCTACTTTTGCTGTATAACATCAGATGATCAAGAGAAGATACTGCTTGCACCACCTAGATATATCAGATAAAGTTGACAATTGATACATAATGTTATGTTAAACAGATTATCTTGTTAAATTCAAAAGGTAAAGAAAAAAAATACCTGGTCCAGAATTTGAGTTCTGTTAAAATTGAGTTGAACTTGTCGTAGTTGTCGAACCATAGTCAAGTTGTTGAACTAAATTTTATCTGAAGCCTCCCACCACAATATACATTTATTGGATTGTAGCATATTTTCCACACTACATGAAAAAGCTGAAGTAACAAACCACTGGAACAGCTTTCCCTTGTTTTACAACTAACCAACAAGTTACCAGATAAGCTTGACATATATTGGATTTGTTCTGACTAGCAAACTGACATATACACTACTTTTTGTATCGATTTTAATTAATTTAATTCGATTTACATTAAAATATAAAATAATAATTGAGCATAACACTACAAAATACATAGAATGGTTTATGTGAGTTCAATAATTATTGAAACCTATATTATTTTTTTACATAATTTCTATTTACAATTATTCACTCATTTAAAAGAATAATAATAGGTAAGTTTGTGAATATATAAGATAATTGTTTGTCATGATAAACAAAAATAACTTGAATACATACAACATTATAGTAAGAACCTCTTGGCATTACTGAGCTGCTCGATATCTAGTGGGAGTTGGACAACATCCATATTATTTTCATCACTCATTTTCTTTTCAAGCCAAGATGGAGGAGTCTCACTGATTTTATGAAGGAGTTTCAATTCCTACTTTTTCAAATATCAAAAGACTTGATTCATCTGAAATCAGTAATCATTTTACAATTTATTTGTTCAAGTATATTTTTTGTACTCAACCATAAGTGATGAAGCAGCATACCTAAACTCCTCCGACCTAACTCCCACTCCCATTGCCGAGATAAACTCCTCCGACCTAACTCCCAATCCCATTGCCGAGATAAACTCCTCCGACCTAACTCCCACTCCCATTGCCGAGCTAAGCTCCACTCCAATTGCCGACCTAACTCCAAGTGACGACCTATTCCCCAAATTGCCGACCTTCCTCCATTTCCGACCTTGCCCTAACTCGCGAACGAGTTATCGAATCTCCGACCTAAAACTTTCTCCGATCAAACCCCCTAAGTCGAAGACGAGATATCCAGACCTAAACCTTTCTCCGATCAAACTCCATAAGTTGGAACCAAGATACTTCTCCTGAGTCGGTTGCCGAGATAGGATCCATAGGTCGTTGTTGAGGTAACGGAATTCTCTGCAATCTTAAGTCGCGAAAAGAAGATGCCGAGCTATCCTTTAAGTCGCGAAGCAGACGTTGATAAGTCGGAGCCGAGTTAAGCACTTGTATTTTTTCTTTGAAGCTTATGTGTTTGTAACTGTTTGGCTTAAGTCGTGTACGACTTATGTTAAATCGGAGGCATTGTTAAGTCGGTTGCCGACTTAGGAGTTATATTGTTTTCTACTTGCGTGTTGTAGTCTATAAATAGGCGAGTGTTTTCATTTGTAAAGTTGTTGAAAATTTAATAAAATTCTCTTTTGTTAGCTTGTTGCTTTCAATTTCAATTGGTAGTCGAGTGTATCTCCTATCTCCACTAACGTCATTCGAGTGCGCTCGGATCATCGTTTGTTGAAGCCGATTCACGGTATCTTGTGCGCAAGATCAACGTCGAAGAATCGTAGATCTCTTTCCCGGTATCTTCGGATCAACGAGTCAGAGATAGCTAGAGTTCGGTATCTTCGGATCAACGAATTCGGGCGTTTCAGTATCCATCAATACACAGATTGCTATTTTCATCGATTGAAGATCGTTTTGAATTATCCGCTGCGTCAGTTTTGGTATCAGAGCTTGTTTTAGCCAATCATAGCTAAATCAAGTCTTGGAGCCGAGAATTTGAAGTGTCGAAGTTGTGTTCATCGTGTTCATCATATTTTTGCAACAAAGTTGGAGTTTCGATCCATTTCATTTTGGATCAAAGTTCGAAAGGTGTTTGAAACTTGAAGTGTGAATTTGTTGAAGTGTTTGTGAAGGATTCAATCATGCCGCCAAGACGAGTTCAACGTCATCGCAATATTAATGCTTTATACGGAAGAGAAGAGGCCGATGAAATGGAGCAACGAATCAACGAGAATTTCAATGAGAAGCTTACGGAAGGGATTGGTCGATTAGAGAGGATGATGTTGGAAATGAGTCAAAATCAGAGAAGAGTATCACCTGAATCGAGCCATGGAAGAAGCAGGATTTCACCACATTCAAATCGAGAGAGAAGTGTCGATAGTGATCATAGAAGCGTGGATCGAGATTGTGATAGAAATGTTAATGATCAAGATCGTGATAGAAATGTGACTGATCGAGATCGGAGGAATGTGGATCGTAGGAATGTTGGTGGAAGACGTGATGGTGGTAGAGATGTTGGTGGTCAGGATCGACATCGATATACATCGGATGGTGAAGAAGAGTATGATGGTGGTAGTGTTCATGGACGAGGACGTGGACGAGGAAGGAATCAGTCGGAGTACGATCACAAGTGGGAATCTGGGATGAAGACAGAAATTCCAGAATTCAAAGGTGGTATGCAAGCCGAAGAGTTTTTGAATTGGATGGCTAATGTTGAAGAAATTTTTGATTTCAAAGAAGTTCCAGAACGTCGTAGAGTGAAGTTGGTTGCTACAAGGTTGAGGGGTAGAGCTTTGGCATGGTGGCAGCAAACTAAACTTACACGAGAACGAATGGGGAAGTCAAAAGTTGAATCTTGGGAGAAGATGAAGAAATTGATGAAAGCAACGTTCTTACCTTACAATTATCAATCTCTGATGTATCAACGTTTGCAGAACTTGAGGCAGGGCACAAAGACTGTTAATGATTACGCGGATGAGTTTTACCAGCTTATTGCGAGGAATGACATTATGGAAACGGAAGAGCAGCTGACATCTAGATTCATTGGGGGATTGAGAATGCAGATTCAGGATATGGTTAATATGTTCGATCCAAGATCTGTGGCGGAAGCACATCAGAAAGCGTTGGCTTGGGAGAAGCAGGGACGACGAGGAGGTGGTGTGTTTACGAATTCCAATAATCAAGTGAAGGGTGTTGGTGGAAGTTCTAATGTGTCTAAACCTATCAGTAAACCAGTGGTGAAGGAGGTTGAGAAGGCAAAGGTTAACAACGGTTTCAAATGTTACAACTGTCAGGAGTTGGGTCATAAAAGCAATGAGTGTCCAAAGCCAAAGAAGAGAGCAATGATTGCTGAGGTTGAGGATGAGGATGAAGAAGCTGAATGTTCTAATTCTTTGCCAGTTGAGGAGGAAGACTTACTGTCGGGAGATGACGGGTATGCATTGATGATGAGGAGAAGTTGTTTAACACCGAAGCTAGAGGAGGAAAGTAGTTGGTTGAGAAACAATATCTTTCAATCTACATGCACTATTCTGGGAAGAGTTTGTAAATTTGTTATTGATGCTGGGAGTTGCGATAATATTATCTCTACAGAAGCAGTGAAGAAGTTGGAGTTGAAAACTGAGAAACATCCTAAACCATACAAGTTAGCTTGGTTGAGGAAGGGTGGTGAAGTGAAAGTTGGACGTAGAGCTTGTGTGAAGTTTTCAATTGGGCAGAAATACAAAGATGAAATCTGGTGTGACGTCGTAGATATGGACGTTTGTCATTTGTTGCTGGGAAGACCGTGGCAGTTTGATAGAGCAGTACAACATGATGGACGGACCAACAGTTACAGTTTCATGTTCGAAGGTACAAAGATTACTCTGGTTCCGAAGAAACGCCAACAGGAAGAAAACAAAGTGGAGGAAATCGAAGAGCTGAAAACTTTATTGACTTTGAAGGAGTTTGTTAAAGAAGTTGAAGAAGAGCCGGAAGTATTCTTGTTGATTGGACGAGAAAGCAGTGAAGAGGTTGAAATTCCAGAAGAAGTTAAACCAGTTCTGAAAGAATTTGACGATGTATTTCCAGATGAGTTACCAACGGAGTTGCCACCGTTGAGGGATATACAACATCAGATAGATCTTGTTCCCGGTGCTGTATTGCCACACAGACCACATTATCGAATGAGTCCGAAGGAACATGAAGAATTGCGGAAGCAGGTAGAGGAATTGCTTGAACAGGGGCGTGTGCAGGAGAGTCTGAGTCCTTGTGCTGTACCAGCTTTATTGGTACCCAAGAAGGATGGGACATGGAGAATGTGCACTGACAGTCGAGCATTGAATAAGATTACCGTGAGATATAGATTTCCAATGCCGAGGTTGGATGACTTGTTGGATCAAATAAGTGGAGCTACTATCTTTTCGAAGATTGATTTGAAGAGTGGATATCATCAAATTCGTATCAGACCAGGAGATGAGTGGAAAACTGCTTTTAAAACCAGAGAGGGTCTATACGAGTGGTTGGTTATGCCGTTTGGTTTATCAAATGCACCAAGTACGTTCATGAGGGTGATGAATCAGATTTTTCGACCGTTCATTGGGAAATTCGTGGTGGTGTATTTCGATGATATTCTTATTTACAGTGGGAGTCCAGAGGAACATTTGAATCATCTTAGAGAAGTGCTGATGGTATTGCGACAAGAACAATTCTATGCTGCAACAAAGAAATGCGTGTTCATGACGCATAGTGTTTTATTTCTGGGGTATGTTGTTTCAGAGAAAGGAATACAGGTTGACCAAAGTAAAGTTGAGGCGATCAGAAATTGGCCGCAGCCCAAGACGATAACGGAAGTTCGTAGTTTTCATGGGTTGGCTTCATTTTATCGAAGGTTTATTCCACACTTTAGTAGTGTGATGGCGCCTGTTACAGATTGCATGAAAGGTAAACAGTTTGCATGGACGGAGGAAGCCGAGGTTGCTTTTGAACGAATCAAAGATCTTTTGACCTCTGCACCAATTCTAGTGCTACCAGATTTTCAGTTGGTGTTTGAACTACATACTGATGCATCCAAGGTTGGGATTGGAGGGGTGTTGAGTCAGAAGGGGCGTCCAATTGCCTATTTCAGTGAGAAGTTGTCAGGAGCAAAGATGCGATACAGTACATATGATGTGGAATTTTATGCTGTTGTACAATCTATTAAACACTGGAGACACTATCTATTTCAGAAGGAGTTCGTTCTGTATACTGATCATGAAGCATTAAAGCATTTGCAAGGGCAAGACAAGATTTCAGCAAGACATGCATCGTGGATTGCATATCTGCAACAGTTTACTTTTGTTGTTAAACATAAGTCAGGGGTGACAAATCGTGTGGCTGATGCTTTAAGTAGAAGGAGTCATTTGTTGACAACAATGAAAGTTGAGGTGACTGGTTTTGAATTATTGCCGGAGCAGACTGCAGAAGACTCTTATTTTAAGAAATTTGTTGAAAGGGACAATGAAGGGAAGACTGATGAGTTTATGATGATTGATGGTTTTCTTTTCAAGGGAAATAGATTGTGCATACCGGAGGGTAGTCTGAGAATGAAGATTATCAAAGAGTTACACGAAGAAGGACATGTTGGGAGAGACCGTACCTTACAGTTAATTTCTCAATCTTATTTTTGGCCGTCAATGAGGAAAGAGGTGGAAAGATTTGTTGAGAGATGTCATATTTGTCAGGTTTCGAAAGGAACTGCGACTAATGCTGGTTTATATATGCCATCACCTGTACCAATTAAACCATGGGTTGATGTGAGTATGGACTTCGTGTTGGGATTACCGAGGACACAGCGTGGTAACGATTCCATTTATGTGGTGGTTGACAGATTCTCGAAAATGGCACACTTTATTGCTTGTAAGAAAACGGCAGATGCTGTTCATGTTGCTCAGTTGTTTTTCAAGGAGATCTATCGACTTCATGGATTGCCAGAATCTATTGTGTCAGATAGAGATACTCGATTTCTGAGTCACTTTTGGTTGAGTTTGTGGAAAATGGTGGGAACAAAGCTGAAGTTTAGTAGTGCTTATCATCCGCAAACTGATGGACAGACGGAGGTGGTTAATCGATCGTTGGGAAACTTGTTGAGGTGTCTTGTTCAAGATAATCTAAAGAGTTGGGATGTAAAGTTATGTCAGGCAGAATTTGCCCATAATCATGCTGTGAATCGAAGTACTGGGTTCAGTCCATTCCAGATTGTTTATTCGAGCTTACCGAAGGGCCCGTTGGATTTAACGATAATACCACAATCAAAGAAGACAGTTAAGAAAGCTGCTGATTTTGTTGAAGGGTTGACGGAGTGCCATAGAATCGTTCAGGAACGATTGGAAAAGACAAATGAGAAGTACAAACAAATGGCGGATAAGAAACGAAGGAGTGTAGTCTTCAAAGAAGGTGATTTTGTTTACGCGGTATTGACGAAAGATCGTTTTCCAGTTGGGACTTACAACAAGTTGAAAGCTCGAAAGATTGGACCAGTAGAAATCTTGAAGAAAATCAATGACAATGCTTATCAGTTAAAGTTGCCAGATCACATTCACACTGCTGACGTTTTCAACGTTAAACATTTGATTCCGTACCATGGAGATGAGCTTGTTGAAAACGAGAGAAATACAAATTCGAGGTCGAATTTTTGTCAACAAGGGGAGGATGATGAAGCAGCATACCTAAACTCCTCCGACCTAACTCCCACTCCCATTGCCGAGATAAACTCCTCCGACCTAACTCCCACTCCCATTGCCGAGATAAACTCCTCCGACCTAACTCCCACTCCCATTGCCGAGCTAAGCTCCACTCCAATTGCCGACCTAACTCCAAATGACGACCTATTCCCCAAATTGCCGACCTTCCTCCATTTCCGACCTTGCCCTAACTCGCGAACGAGTTATCGAATCTCCGACCTAAAACTTTCTCCGATCAAACCCCCTAAGTCGAAGACGAGATATCCAGACCTAAACCTTTCTCCGATCAAACTCCATAAGTTGGAACCAAGATACTTCTCCTGAGTCGGTTGCCGAGATAGGATCCATAGGTCGTTGTTGAGGTAACGGAATTCTCTGCAATCTTAAGTCGCGAAAAGAAGATGCCAAGCTATCCTTTAAGTCGCGAAGCAGACGTTGATAAGTCGGAGCCGAGTTAAGCACTTGTATTTTTTCTTTGAAGCTTTTGTGTTTGTAACTGTTTGGCTTAAGTCGTGTACGACTTATGTTAAATCGGAGGCATTGTTAAGTCGGTTGCCGACTTAGGAGTTATATTGTTTTCTACTTGCGTGTTGTAGTCTATAAATAGGCGAGTGTTTTCATTTGTAAAGTTGTTGAAAATTTAATAAAATTCTCTTTTGTTAGCTTGTTGCTTTCAATTTCAATTGGTAGTCGAGTGTATCTCCTATCTCCACTAACGTCATTCGAGTGCGCTCGGATCATCGTTTGTTGAAGCCGATTCACGGTATCTTGTGCGCAAGATCAACGTCGAAGAATCGTAGATCTCTTTCCCGGTATCTTCGGATCAACGAGTCAGAGATAGCTAGAGTTCGGTATCTTCGGATCAACAAATTCGGGCGTTTCAGTATCCATCAATACACAGATTGCTATTTTCATCGATTGAAGATCGTTTTGAATTATCCGCTGCGTCAATAAGTTACCTTAATTGAACATTCATCCCCCCTATTAGTTGTACCTAGATAACGATAAACTCGTGACAATGCTCGTTAGAGATGAAACATATGATCAAAAGCTCTCTTCTGAGCACAAACATCAAAAACTCATGACAATCCACAAATCTAAGCACTTGAAGTATGAAAACTGAGATCAACGACTGAAAGAAAACTAACAATTGTCAAACCATTTTAACTTTTAAAAAAATGTATTAGGGTGATTCATTAACAGGAGAGTACCTAAGGTGTTAAAGGCAGTGACAATCAACAAGATCAAAGAACAAGCGAATCTGAGGGAAAATGAAATGGAGAGATGAGGGAAAATGGAATTTTTGGGGGGAAGTATAACAAGAGAGGCGGAAAATATTTTCGACAGTGAATATTAGAATCCTACTGTTATTCTCAGCGTTTGGATGCAAATAATTTTCATTTTAAAATAACTTTTGCCCCACTTACATTTTGAACGCTGACAATAAATGCGGTCAAAAATAAGATTTCTTGTAGTGTAAATTCAAATTCGAGTATTATTTCTTCAAGAGTGGCATGCACACTTTGGATGGTTTGCGTTATGTTCATCTTGACACGTAGCTAACGAGGTGAACAGTTTGTTATGTTTAGTCCTTCATTGCTGCATACTTGTGATCTCTTTCTTATGCTTCTCCATGAGTGTTCGGTTAAGGGCATAGTACCATTACTTTGGAATTATGTATTATATATGTGTGCGTGGGAAGAATTCTGATACACCTCTCTCCACTACACCTCTTTTCACGTACCCGGCGAGGTGCTTGACATGTTCGATCCTTCATTGTTGCGTACTTGTGATCTCTCTCTTAGGTATAGTACCATTACTTTGGAATTGTGTATACTGCGCGTGCATGTGTGTGGTTTGGGGGAGGGGGGGGGCACATTTGTACTTTATATTTACTTTAAAATAAAACATTCACTTGCTCGATCTTTTGAGGATGTTAGAGCATCCCAACAGAGGTAAACAAGTCGATATTTTATCTACTTTTGTTACTACTGGTAGCAGAATTCAACTACCCGATAGTGACCGCTAACATGAATTTCAAAAACTCAAGCAGACGTAATGGTTCTTTTTCTACAAATACTATACTTCTTAGTATTTTCATAATATGTAGCATCTATATTTAAATCTAACATAGTTTTATAAACTTTGTGGATATTAGGTTTTATGGTTCTCACTTCTCAACCCAATATAATTAGTTTCTAGAACACTGAAATAATTAGTTTTTACAAAATATATAAGTGTTATTTTACAAGAAAATGATGAAAGTATATTTTTTATGTTGCTAAAAATTAATGTTTTCTTTTATATTGTCTTTTTGAAACTAGACCATAAAAGCAACATGACCTATTAACTAAATCATAAAGCTTATAAATAAACTAACGGTTATTTCTACATCCATGTTTAAATCTTCCACAAACATCATTTTGATTCTTTCGAGTGATAAAAAAGCAACATGTGTAGAAATATCTTTGGGTTGACGTAGATTAAATCTAATTCTAGCATTCATTAAATTTTAAATAATTATTTTGTATATTGAACGATAATTCGATAATCAACATAAGTAAAATCATTTTGAATATGAGCAACATATTGATGAATTGATGAAAGTGATACAACCCAGATAAATTTATACGCTTCAGTTTTGCACAGAAATAATAAGAATTATACTATTTCTCATCTTCACAGTTAAAGTTCGTACATAGTTATCAGTTTGAACTTTTCAATAAAATCAAGCCTTCGCATTTCTGATAGAAAAAACTAAAAAATAAATCAAATGTAGACGTTAAGTCTGACTGGGTCCAATTTTATTCTACGTATTCAAACGTGATATGAGGCATTAATTTCGGTTTTTCATCTATCGTTTTATACACAGTGAATTAACCATAAATAATGCTTAAACATTATAATACTTAATCGTCAGATAAATTAATAACAAAATTCCATTCTAACAACTAATTAACACTAATCGCATAAAAAATCTCACCTTCATCACTGCTTTGTTCCTTGTTCATCAGTACGAACTATGTGCAATTCAATTTCAGTTGCAAAGTTGAACCCAAACGATCTAAAACGAACAAAAAAATCGATAAGCAGATCTAAATTAGTGAAAGCGGACGAACTACTTGATAGAATGACTCAGTACAAAATTTAAACATCTTTCATTTCTTAGTACAAGATGGATGTATTGAGTCATCTTTCAAGCAGTACATCTGAATCACTATCTCTTCGTTATTCTTTTTTGTAATGGCAGAAGACTTGAAAAGGGAAAATATGATCACAGCCTTTTGCGGCTATACTTTTTCTTTTTTGCTAAACCTAACCGTACTAGTTGACAAATTTATAGGCTGATGATGATGGATAAGGGCTGTCTGTGTACATGTGTCTGTATTAGCCCATTATATGCATGAAATGGGATAATGGACTCGGATGTTAAGTATGTAGCACTAAGAAATGTCCCAGTCCCCATGTTTCCACATTTTAGACATTTACCTTGGATCGAATATTTTATATATGCTTGTGAAAGTTGAATAAAGTAAAAAGAACAAAAGTTATGGTATCTTTGTCAGTAGTGGTAAATGTTTGATTTCACGCTTTTTAAGTAAACTTAAACCATCAATAATATCTCCAAATAGCAAAAATAAATTTAAAAAACACCACGAAATCTTAATTAACCGACCGTTAGAAATGGTTGTGTGTGGTAACTTATTAGAATAAAATACTCTAAAGCCAAAAAACAAGCAAACAATATCCCCTTCTTCTCTCATCCGCCACTCCCAAATATCCCATCTTCTTAATTTTTACGACTCTTGTTACGTGTCAAATAAAATCAGAAGTACAAAAAAATTAGGACTCTAGCGCGCATTAATTAAGCGTAAATCCAATAAAATTAGGGATTCAACATCTTGACCTTTTGCCTCCACTGAGCATCAAATATAAATTCAACAAAGGGGAAGAAATATTCTAATTCAATGAACATAAATTTATAGGTATATTCATTCTTCCTTCACCACTTACAACCGTGTTTAAATTTAATTACAATAAAACCATAACCTAATGCTCGTTTATTCCCCTAAATTTTATTTGTCTTTTATTTCTTATTTGAAGCCTGATTCATTCAACAAATATTAGGTTCTTTAGCGTCCTTATATTTCATTTGGACCTATTATTCAAAACTCAGAGGAGCTATCATTTATGGTTTGTAGTTATTTTTACCAAATTTTAGATTGCATGGACTAATATACCATGTTCCATAAAGGTTTTTTTATTATTTCAATTTTATTGTAGTAGGTTTCAATTACCTACTTGTTCTCTTGTTACTTGGTACAAATAATAATTTATCTTACAATTTATATAATTCAAAACTTAATTATTTATGTATTCGATTGAAAGATTATGAGACATACTTTATGGTTTAAAGGGGGTAGACATTTGAGGCATGTTCTTTACTAGATTTCATAAATGAGCTAAATAACCAAAATCTCATAATTTAAAGCATGGTCTTGATGTTAGAATGAATTTGCAACATGTTGTACATATCAAATAAGCCGAGTCTATACATTTGGGATAAATATGATCCTCAGCTATAATCCTTGTGAATACAGTAATGACTCTCAAATTTATCGCTTTGATAAATAATATTTAATTTTAAAAGTTTCAAATATAAGGTTTTTTAACATAGATTATGATGTCTTAAATAATAAATAATAATGGTAATATTATTTTGAATAAGTATTAACAAAAATATATACTTAGGGAAAAATATTGATAAAATGGTCGAAAACCGTTTTACCAATAATCAGCTCTATAATTATCAGAAGTTGTGCACGGAGCTAGATACATACTCTTATTTATCCATATAAACAAAAATATGAAATAAAAAATTTATTTTATTTTTAGGAATAAAATGTATTTATGACATCATCAATAATGGCATAATATTTAATAATTGATTTCTGAATTTAAATTGAGATTTAATTATTTAAATAATTATTATAATTATTCCAATAATTGTTTTTAAACAATAATAATTCATTTTAATTAGTTATAAAGTGATAATAAATCATTTATAATAGTTTTATAAAGATAAATATTGATTTGAAATAATGAGAAAATTTTGTATCACTTTATCAATATAACAGTACATTTTGTAAAGGGGCATTTCACCAGAAGGACAAATTTTGCAGTCCAATTAGTTTCTAGGACACACATTCAAAGAAATTACTTTCAAGACCAAAGTCAGCAGAATAATTACTTTCAAGGAAAAAGTCAGCAGTCCAATTACTTTCAAGGATATAATTTCATAGGTTTTTAGGCCCTAGAAACTAATTATTTTACGTTTTGTCCTTGAAAGTAATTATTTAAGTTGTGTGTTCTAAAAACTAATTTCACTTGCTAAAAAGACCCTTGTGGCTAATTTCCACTTTTGTAAACAATTGTTTAATATTTTTTATACGGTTTTATAAATCAAATGTGATCATTTTAATTAGTTACAAATGATAAGAAATTAGTTTTCAAATTTTGTTTATATTTATATGTAAATTAATTTATAAGTAAAAATGTGACCGGGAATTGGCTTTCCGATTTTCAACTGTTTAACAAACGGAAGTTGTTCAAAGTTGTTGCAACCTTGTTTATATGTCTTGTGCACATACATAACATACAAATGCACACTCTAACATATATATGAACACATATATACATACAAATATACATATACACTTATATATATATATATATATTACAAAAGATCTAAGATATTTACACACTTAAAAATCAAACTTCACTTCACTCTTACACACATCAACTCAGACACATAGCTACACACATGGGGCGGTGTTCGACCGTGCATAGTGATGGAGGAGGAGGGTGCGGTGGTGATGAAATGGTGATGTATATGCACATAAATATCATGATATTTCAGTTCACAAATTTGCCTATAAATACCACCCTCCATCTTTGCTTCATTTGTTCATAAATTTCTAAGCTTCTTCTTCTCTTTATACTCCTCTTTAATGGCTTCCTACCTTAGGAAAATTATGAAGAAAAATATTGCGAAAAGAAATTAAATTTATATAAGTATATATACGTTAGCAATCCACTTCAAAACCAAGGCAAATCACTCCTTCCTCCACTCAAAACCCACGGCCACCACCTCCTACCACCAAGGTTGAGCCTATCTCCACTTGCAAGCATAGGCCGAGCCCATTCAAAGGTCCAAGGCTCGATTCTGTAGGCTTTGATTTGATCGTAGCGAAGCTATAGCAAATTTTCGTAAAGTTAGAAACCAATAAAGGTGAGAAACTCTATTTATATTATGATATATTGGATGATATATATGTTTGGTTATGCTTGGTTGTGATGATTGTGAACCATGTTTGGATATGATAATATTTTATTTGGATGTGTAAACAATTCACGTTTAATGCATATCGAATATCACAAAGGAAATCACTTTCCTTTAATAAATGAAATGGTGTATATGAGATTGTTAAACCTCTTTAAAATGGTTTAAAATGATTTAGAAATGTTTTATAAATATTTAGAAGTGTTTCGACAAAGTTTGAAAAGAATATGAAAATTGAGTTAAAATAGGCGCGTTGCGTAACGGTAGTTCACGATTTCGCGCCGTAGAAAATTAAATCCATTTATAAGATAGATTCGGAGTAGGAATTCTTTGTAATAAGAATTTTATGAACTTTTATAATCATAGTTTTCAAACAAAAGAAAAGGATAGATTCTATAAATGTTTTAAGAGAGATTTGAGTTATATAAATGGATTTCTAAATGATAGAAAAGTTGTTTTGATCAAATAAGCTTTGAAAACACTATTAGCAGCACTATTCGTAGTACTTTTTGTAGCACTTTTTATAACTTTTAAAATATAGTTTTAAACTTAAGTATTCTTCCCAAAACCTTTTATAAATGTTTTCAAATAAACAATCAAGTATTTTAAAGATGATTCAGAGGTTTTATAATTTATTTTAAAAAGTTTAAATAAATGATTTAAAGAAAAGCTGTTATAATCAAGTGATTTAATCTTGGCTCTAAAAGCCGATGAGTAGACTGGATTTTTCTATTTGTGAGGTTAGGACGTGAGATTCTTAAACTAAGGAGATGTTTAGGAGCATCCAGTTCCCTAGCACACTTGGCCTCTTTGCTGGGCGAGGAATAGATAAGGTTGAAATGTCGAAAGTGAGACAAGTATAAAAGATTCAAATTTACAAATTTAATTTCATACAACTTGGATTGTATAGAAATAATCTTCTTATACTTGGTATTAAGATCCAAGGAGGGAACCCGTACTATCCATGTGAATTTAGAAGGTGATTTAACAGTTATTCGACAGATAGTAAAGGTTGAATACGGAAATTGATATTGAGTAGAATTAGTATAATTTATGTTGACCAATTTTATTCAATAAGGTTTTACAACGTGGTTTATGATACATGAGTTTGATTTGGTATTTCTAATGTTAAAGTGAGGTTTAATGATCTGTATATACTAGAAAAGAATATGATTTAGAGATTTATATCTCTAGAAGAGATATTTTATTTGATAAAAGATATTAATGAATGAAATGATAACCATTCTCAAACTTAACATTTTTTATCCATGATTGGTTCGAAGGAACTGGGGTCGGATTTGGATGATCCCTATCTGAAAACCACTTCAAACCAATGTACGTTTGAAAGTGAAGACATGGAATGATAATAAATGGAACGAAGTGCGGCTTGTCACTGACCCTTGGAGGAAATTTCTCATATCATATATGTGTGGCAGTAGTATCTTCATTTGATCTTCGATGCAAGGGGTGCTCGCTACCAATCCTAGGGGTGATTCCCGATAGAATGTAGTAGGAGAGTTCCTTTTGGTTTATCATGTTCCTAGACAACTTGTATGGACAAATATCTGACATTGCATTTCTAAAATACACGTACATTGATTTTCACAAATGTACTTCTGTTTGGTGGTGTAGGAAGTAACTCTCTTACACTTAACACCCTTCTTTGAGACGTACAAGCTCAGAGGTTGTGCATTTGTGGAAATCAATAGTGTGTGATGGAATTGGCAATTGGCATTCAAGTGAAATGTGTGCTATGAGAAAGGTAATCGTTACCTCAAGCCTGATCACTCGAGAATGGCTTAAATAGGGTAGATGAGGCAGGCTATGTAGGTCACACCCATTAGAATATGGTCATCACCTTTCTAGATTACCCACTATATATCGGGTATGTTGTGTATGCTATAAGACGTTTTGGATAGGTTGGAAACTATCAAGGTGATGTTATATTCGGTACTATCTATGGTAAAGGTAGGCCGGTTCTATGTTGGTAGAGGACCATCTGTTGGTGCCTCCGTGCATTTTTCTAGAGATGTACTACCGGAAGAGAGTCCCTTACCTTGCCATTGTATGGAAATCCATTCTCCAGTAAGTGCCTTCAGACTTGATTGTAGAGCCTAGTATGCTGGAATTTAATGATGTACCAATTTCGGCTAAGATTATATAAATTTACTTGAAAAGTGTTTCAAAAGAATGTCATTAAAAATAATATTCTCAGATTTTGCGTAGTAAAGATTTTGGTTATCGTAAGGTAAAAACCTGTTCCATGTTTATGTGTGGCGTGGTCTTATGAGATACCCTTTGTTTTTAAATATCTGTATTTTGGTTTTCTCACACCAGTCCCATGACTGACCCGAAGTTTATTTTTCCCTTAAACTTTGGATGCCCTATTTTTCCGGGCAGCCATGTAGTCGGGTTTAATTTGGAGTATTGTGAGGGAGCTTGAAGTCTAGATCTAAAGATGTTCTTGTAGATAGTTCTCTATTTCCATTCCAGCTGCATTAGTTTACTGATTATATTCAGCATTTATAAGGACAGAGATTTATAACTATCCAGGTTGAATTATAAGATAGACTCTGATAAATGTATTTGAAATTTCTGTTGTAAAGATATATATATTGAAATAATATATATTATTCCATTCGTATAAGATTCTGTTCTATCTTTATTTACTTTTTCCACTAAATATCGGTTTTTCCAGCACTTAAATGCTCGGCACGCAATAAAGTGGATGTATTAGTGTCGATTTTCGAGGGTCGAAAATACCGATCGTCACATTTGGTATCATAGCTTAGGTTGAGCAAACACCTGAGCCTGATAGGGATAAAGTCTCATCAGAGATAGGGTTAGTAATACCCTATGATGAGTAGCTCATTAGAGATAGGGTAGTGACACCCTGAATGAGCTGAGATTATATTATATAAGAGCGCGTATTTGTTAATGATATACAAATGATTTTTGTTTTTGAAAAATATGGTAAATGAAATAATTTTATCTAGGATTATATTTTGAATATAAAGAATATATATTGAAAAAATGTATAGTTAGGTATGTCATAACTTGAATGATAGTTTGAAACAAAGATTAGTAAAATCTAAGTATAAACATCTTGTGATTGGAATTTCACAGTTTGACTATGAGATGTTTAATAATAACACTAAGAAGATTAAGAGTAATACTTTGGAGAAGGATTTGGACAATGAGAACTTTTATCTAAAAAGGGTTTTTGGGAAGAGGATTTTCAGAGGATTTTATTTGAAATATTTTAAGTATTGGTTTCGGAGAAATAATATAATGTGCTTAGCAAACTATCACCCTTAACATTGTACAGTTAAAATGGATTTATGTTGGGATAAACTTAGATTATTATAACCTAACATTAGATTTAGTTAAGATAATTAAAATGCTTAGTATCTAAGTGTGTGTTGTTGATAATTGTAGAAACCCTCAAGCTACGGGAGAAAGTATTGGAAAGGAGAGACCTCAAGAGCAAATTAGGGTGAGAAGAATGATCTAATCATTCTTTCAAGTGATGAGAAAGAACCCAGGAAATGGCGACTTAGCAATATTATGCCCATTATTAAAGGAGAATTAGATCCATATACCCTACTAGATAAAGAGGTTACCCTATGGCCAAAATGCTTATATCTCCCCTGACTCCTAAACTTATTATAGTGTCTAGTGACGAAGAGACCCCTCAGGCCTCAGAAGAAATGTGGATCACTGACCCAGTAGGTTCAAAACTCGAACCGAAAGAAGAAATTCCTAAGGAGGAGCCGATGGAAGAAGAATCTGAACCCAAAGAGGACCTAAACACTATGTATCCCATGAATCAAACAACAGTGGTAGAGATAGTAATGTCATATGGGAGATGGACGGTGACCATATTATTTGGCACGAGGAGTCATCAGATTCCCTCATTCATTGGGATAATATGGAGGACGAAGAGGAAGAATTTGGATCCCGAGGAAGAAGAAGTGCAAGGTTTAGAAGAACTAGAAGAAGGAGAAGTTATACAAGAAGTGTCAGCTGGACTTGGGCATGTGCCATCGAACCAGCCCTGGCTACCATATGAAGTGGATGTGATACCATAGATTGAGGATGGAAACAAAGCTGATAATGAACAAGATGATAGTGATGACGATGGAGATGTCTTGTTTGATTTTGGATACAGAAATGGACCATCAACATCGGACTCGGAGGGGTGATTATGATGTGAGATTAGAAGATTTGGAAACACCTATCTAGTATTAATATTATATAGTAGCATATATATGTATAGCTTGTAAGGTAGTTATGTTAGTATCAGTATTATGAAACCCAAGTAGGTTTAGAAGGACTTAAGAATGGTTTAAGTATGTAAGGAGAAATGATGTGTGAACGTAAAATATTAAGCATGTATAATATAATTATGTCCTTTGTTTATGACTTTGTTCAAATGTAAATACACAAATCACTTAAGAAAATTTCATAAGAATAAAACTATATCTTTATGTAATGTTTGAAAACTTAAACCAAGATTTTATAAATATTTTGGAAAGTATATAAAGTATATGCATTTTACACGAATTATTTTGTAACACAAATCTTGCCTAAAAATTTGAATATAGGATTTTGATATTCGAAATGGATTTATCACTCAATGCTTTAGGGCAAACATTGATGAGGATTTATAGTCAAATCCTTACATTTTCTATCATAGTTGAGAGCTATGCAAGGAAAATAGAAGTTTCTGAGCCTGATTAAAGTCTACACTAGAGAATCGAAGGATTCAATACTAGTCGGAAGCAAAGTGGTACGAATTAAAAGATCGAATAGGATAGTGTATACGGATAGTATGTGAGCACCACCTAAATTTATATTTGAAATTTCAAATTTTGTTTTGAATAAGTACTACCGATTTTTGAGTTATAATTTCGGGGACGAAATTCTTTTAAGGAGAGGAGTCTGTAATAATCCATAAATTTATCACTTTGGTAAATGATATTTAATTTTAAAATATTCAAATATAAGGTTTTTTTAACATAGATTATGATGCCTTGAATAATAAATAATAATGGTAATCTTATTTTGAATAAGTATTTACAAAAATATATACTTTGGGAAAAATATCGATAAAATGATCGAAACCGTTTTAACAATAAAAAGCTATATAATTATCAAAAGTCATGCATAGAGCTGGATAGATACACTTATTTATCCATATAAACAAGAATATGAAATTAAAAAATTATTTTATTTTTGGGAATAAAATGTGTTTATGACATCATCAATAATGGCATCATATCTAATAATTGATTTATGAATTTAAATTGAGATTTAACGATTTAATAATTATTCCAATAATTTTTTTAAATTATAATAATTCATTTTAATTAGTTATGAAGTGATAATAAATCATTTATAATAGTTTTATAAAGATATATATTAATTTGAAATTATAAGGAAAATTCGTATCGCTTTATCAATATAACAACACTTTTTGTAAACAATTGTTTAATATTTTTTATATGGTTTTATAAATCAAATGTGATCATTTTAATTAGCTAAAAATGGTAAGAAATAATTTTTCAAATTTTGTTTACATTTATATGTAAATTAATTTATAAGTAAAAATGTGACCGGGAATCGACTTCTAGATTTTCAACGGTTTAACAAACAGAAGTCGCTCAAATTTGTTGCAACCTTATTTATATGTCTTGTGCACATATATAACATACACATGCACACACTAATATATACATGAACACATATATACATACAAATACATATACACCTATATATATACACTACAAAAGATGTAAGATATTTACACACTTAAAAGCAAACTTCACTTCACTCTTACACACATCAAATCACATACAAGGCTACACACACGGGTGGTGTTCAGCCGTGCATAGTGATGAAGTAGGAGGGTGTGGTGGTGATAAGATGGTGATGTATATGCACATAAATATCATGATATTTTAGTTCACAAATTTGCTTATAAATACCACCCTCCATCTTCACTTCATTTTATCATAAATTCCAAAGCTTCTTTATCACTTTATACTCCACTTTAATGGCATCCTACCTTAGGAAAACTATGAAGAAAAATATTGCAAAAAGAAATTAAATTTATACACACACACACACATTAGCAATCCACCTCAAACCAAGGTAAATCACTCCTTCCCCCACTCAAAACCCATGGCCATCACCTCTTACCACCAAGGCCAAGCCCATGTCCACTTGCAAGCATAGGCCGAGCCCATTCAAAGGTCCAAGGCTCGATTCCATAGGTTTTGATTCGATCGTGGTGAAGCTATAGCAAATTTTCATAAAGTTAGAAACCAATGAAGGTGAGAAACTCTATTTATATTATGATATATTGGATAATATATATGTTTGGATATGCTTGGTTGTGATGATTGTAAACCATATTTGGATATGATAATATGTTGTTTGGATGTGTAAACAATTCGCGTTTAATACACGTCGAATATCACAAAGGAAATCACTTTCCTATAATAAATGAAATGATGTATATGAGATTGTTAAACATCTTTAAAATGGTTTAAAATGATTTAGACATATTTTGTAAACATTTAAAATTGTTTCGACAAAGTTTAGAAAGAATATGAAAATTGAGTTAAAATAGGCGCGTCATGTAATGGTAGTTCGCGATTTTGCGCCGTAGAATTTTTGGCCTAATTTTTCTTCTGATGATCGATTCAACCTCTGATCAAAAAGATAGACCTTGGTTCTATTTCATCTCTTCAACAAGTTTAGTAATGAGCATAACGGCCCTATTGTTCCGATGGAAAGAAGAACCTATAATTAGCTTTTCGGGAAATTTCCAAACGATCAATTTCAACGAATAAATCCATTTATACGATAGATCCAAAGTCGGAATTCTTTGTATTAAGAATTTTTCAAACTCTTGTAATCATAGTTTTCAAACAAAAGAAAAGGATCGATATTTTGTTTAGTAGATTTTGAAATATAAGCAAATCAAAATTTCAAAATAATCGCGATTTGGTAGTTCGGAAACCAAAGCGATAAATTCTTTAAAAATGATATTTTTAATTCTTTAATTCTTTAAAAATATGGGATAAATTCTATAAAACTTTGAAAATGTTCTAAAGGAGATTTGAGTTATAAAAATGGATTTCTAGATGATAGAAAAGTTATTTTGATCAAATAAGCATTGAAAACACTATTAGCAACACTATTCGCAACACTTTTTATAACTTTTGAAATATGGTTTTAAACTTAAGTATTCTTTTCCGAATCTATTATAAATGTTTTTAGATAAATAATTAAGTATTTTTAAAGATAATTTGGAGGTGTATATATATATAGGTATGTATGTATGTATGCTTGCATATATGTATGTATCTATAATTATTATCGATGTATATTTATATTTCATTAGTCAAAAACTTGGACAACGAAGGCATGTCTAAATTTAGTTACTGCATTATAAATGTCATTTACTATGTCAATTATTACAATTAAAGAGAGAAATGAAAGTTTTCTCTCTCTACATTTGTTGTTACATCTTCCGTTAATTAATTGTATAGGTTAAGAGAGGGAAACAAATTGTTTCCTCCTTTAAATTCAATGTATACATGTTTCTTTATACATGTATACACTACATATATATATATATATATATATATATATATATATATATATCGCACTGACACTTCACATAAATGAATGTATTTGATACATTCATTATAATACAAAAAATTCAAAATTAAATTAAACTAATTTTAAACATATATAATAAAATTATGATTTTATTTATAAGAAAATTTAGAAAAGTTCTAAATAAATTAGGTTACATAGGCCCAATAAAGATCCAAAAGGATTTTTTTTTGAAATTTACCAAATTTCCCCACTTTCGACTAACCTGATTCCAACAATGGCATCAGAGCTAAATAGTCTATGTTGTCTAAATTAGTCATGTTAGGGCTAACCAGTTAAGCCTACCAATTTAGTAAGGTGTATAGAAAAGTAGAGTCCGGGCTTGGGTTTGGTAATCAGGTACATTGCCCTCCTTGGATACTGACCAGACCCAAAAAGTGAAGTGAGCCTAAAGGTTGCCCCTAATAGAAAATACCCAATTTGAATTAGGCCTCGGGCTAATTTCAAAATTGTTTCCAAATTAAAATAAAAGCCTTAAATTTAAAAGTAAAATTTAAAATAAGAAAAATAGTATAAATGTTATAATATAGATTTTCAATTCGTTTTGAGGTAAAATAAAGTTTTAAATTTAAAACTTAAATTTAAAATAAAACACATATTATTAAAGTTATAATATAATTTTTCAAAATGTTACAAAACTTATTTTTAAAATATTATTTATTAATAAGATTAATAAAATAAATGAATTAATTAAATAAGTTAATTAATTAAATATATATACATGTATAATATATATAATGATATATGTTATGTTGTCTTGAATTGTTTAATTTAATTATAAATATCATAAAGGGTTGGAGCGGCATATGAAGAGAGGTCCTTTCGACCGAGTCGGAAGCATAGGCATATTATAACTTATATTATACAATTATAATTAAAATTTAATTATAATTATAATTAATAAATTAATGAAGGAGTCGAAGTTAATAAAATTTAATTATAATTGTTTAATTAAATAAGTTAATGAAAAGTTAATTAATAAATTAAAATACATATATATAAGATATATGTGTGTTACTATCAACGTTATGGTATATATATTCAATATAATATGTTATATTTTAATAATATAATAATTAATTAAAATATTAATTAAATTAATTAATTATGATTTAATTAATATAATGTTATATATAAAATATTATATAAGTTAAATAAAGTATAAAGGTTATATAATAATAAAACTTATATGATATAATATAATTGTATAAACTAAAGGTGGAACGTTAAAGAACCCCGAATAGACTTAAAGAATAAAATCATATGTAAAAGTACATACACTGTGATTTCCGATGTATCCGATAGTTAAATCACGAGGGTATTTCATAAGAAATACATTATTCCATAGGTCAATATCACTTAATTAAATATATTGAAGATTATGAATCTTTAATATAAGTATTGTCCTCTAGTTTATATATTAATAAATTACTTGCATACTCTCCGTTAGCCATATAATCAACTCAAAGGCAGAGGTATGAAAGAAGGTTATTGAGGCTGAGATTTCGATGAAGTAACGGGCATAGGTTTCGACAAAGTCCATCGGAAGACGTTTTGAGGGCATTAAGAAGGCTTCGAAGGAGTCAAAGGCGCCAAACGCACTTACCGTGCGAAGGCTTTCGACCTAGATGGAAACAGGAGTACCATTCCGCCATTTTCAACCTTTCGACATAGATAAATAAGCAAAGACAACTTCGGAACCCCCTTTCGAAGGCAATGGATGATAATCTCCCACTTACACGCTAAACCTTTCAGATCTTAAGGTTTTGCCCTTATCATAACCCTTTCAAAAGCATTGACAAGCCTTTCGAACCGGTCAAGGCCGATGATATTAGGGGAAGGTTCCACCTCAATTCTTAGGCATGCATTCGAAGGCTACCCAACATCATCGAAACCATTAGTATTTCAATGTCTTCGAAACTGGTATGAGCAACCTATCGACGGAGTCGGAGGACTCTATCTTATTTCTAGTAGCAGCAAGGCAACATGAGAGAAAAGGCGCACTTGGAAACCTTTCGACGGCGTCGAAAGGTTTTATGAAGGAAGCGGTGCTTGAAGTTCAGCAAAGGTGAAAGACCCTCTCAACTCAATCGAAAGGTCTGGGAGAAGATAAAGGAAGCGCAAGAGTAGACGAAAGAGCGCAAAAAAGATGCCTTTCAACGGCGTCGAAAGGAGTCACGGCCTATCGACTATGTCAAAAGGGTTAGAGCGGCATATGAAGAGGGGTCCCTTCGACCGAGTCGGAAGCATAGGTGCGGAAGGGGGTCGACCTGCATCTATAAATAAGACCCAAGGGGTCCGGTTTTGGGGACCAAATTCGAAAATCTTGAATTCATTTCTTCTACTCTACTCTCTTAATTACACTTAAGTCTAATAAAAACCCTAAATCAAATTGGGAAAAAGCTTTATTCTTGTAACTCATTTTGGATTATTAATAAAGGAGTGATAGCTTATTCAACAAGGAATTTGATGATGAGGAAGATCATTTAGATCATTAGCTAGTCTAATGATCAATTGCACATGATTCTAACCTTTTCTCCCAATCTCTTTTTGTCTATGCAATGCATAGGATTGACCTGGGAATCTCTGGTCGAAACACATCATCATCGGAACCTACATTTGACACCAAAAATAAAAATGATGATGGGGTTTCGACCATGATGAATTATGAAACTGGGAGCACCCAGGTCGATCTTATATAAGGAAATTGAAGTGAATGTTAGACAATTATAAGCTAGAACCATTTCGAAAGAGTGGAACCCCTTCCGACACAATCGAAAGGGGTGCTTCGAAGGGGATTTCAGTTTATTATTGACAAACAACTATTAAGAGGGGAAATCATTCAAAAGAGTCTATCCACGGATGCATCTGCAACTCTTTCGAAAGGGTTCCAAATCAAAAGTAACGAAGCTATGAATCCGAAAGCAACTGTGACTTATTAATGAAATATGTGTATCTTTCAACACGATCGAAAGGACCAGAAAGGTACCTTTCGACATGATCGGAAGGAATGAACAGCTAAAAGGATCAATTGCTTTCAATCCACTCAAACGAAAGGATTCAAAGAGATGCTGTCTCTCTAGACTAATTCCATGAAACCTTTCGACTAAGTCAACCCAATCGAAAGGTGAAGATAGCTCTTTAGACCCTTTCGATCAAGCCAACCAGGTTGAAATGATATACAATCTTCTTAGATCCTTTCGACTATGACATCTGGTCGAAGGTATGCTGTGAAGGAAGAGATCCTCCCATCAACATGGATTCGTTTGAGTTCAACGACCTTTCACGTGGCAGTGGGAATGTTGACAAGTTTTCTTGTTAACATTTTTGATGCTAGAAGAAGGGCTTGAACCTCCAACCTTGTCACTGTATTACAGACTAATTGTGGTTCATTTGTCCTATGCAGGAAAAATGAGATCAAAACGGTTAAATGGAATTGGAGAGGGAGTTGTCCACACCGCTACTTTGGAGGAGAATATAGCTCCATCTTTTAATCTTGATGGGGCTGTTCCTGGGAAAACTTCGTCACTAGCACAACAAGACGAGAATACAGTTAAAATCAAGCGCTTAGCTACAGGAGATGCAAGAGCTACTAAAAATAGCTCTATCTCAGAAATCTTCCAAGACTCTAAAGCCAACGTAAGGGGAAAAGGTGGTCTCTCCCAGGAGGAATCTAAAAGCTAATTCCAATGAGTATAAAGGCAAAGTGGATCTGACATCCTCGAAGAAGAAAGAACTCCCCCAATCGAAAGCTAACCATAAGGGAAGGATTCTCGACAAATCATTTGAACAATCTAGGAGTTCAACATCAAAAGAATATTGCCCGAATCAGAAAGATTATTGCAATGTCGATGCTTACCTAAAAGATGCCGCTGAGAAGGCGATAAAAGATGCTATGAATTCAAAAGGGAAGAGAACCATGGACAAGAATGTTAATGACAACAAAAGAGTGCCTCCCTTCACCGATGAGATAATGGTCATAGTTATCCCGCCATATGTCAAGATCCTATCGATGAAATATCACGGGATTACAGACCCGGATGATCACCTAATGGGTTTTGACAGCCAAACGGACTTGTATAGTGCATCTGGAGCTGTCAAATGCCGATTGTTCCCAATCACTCTCCAGGGAGCAGCAACAAAATGGTACATGCACTACCGGGAAAAAACTATATACTCATGGAAGTAGTTTTCTTATGAGTTTTCTGCCCAATTCTGCATCTGCAAAGATCCCACAATCGACTACACAGTTTTGGCTAATATAAAAGAAAGACAGGGAGAGTCCTTGGGAGATTACTTGAGGAGGTTTAATGCTGAAGCTTTAAAAGCTAAGGAATGATCGAGATAAGCTTATAGCCATTCATTCTAGCTTAATTGAAAACACCCCCTTCTGGAAGCAACTCTTTGCTAACGGCTGCAAAGAATTGCAAGAATTCCATTTCCGAGCTGATAAGTTCATCCGGATGGATGAGCTTTACTATGCCAAGAAGGAAACTATCCTCAAGAAAGAAGGAGGAAGATTTGGCCAAGATCGTGGCCACAAAAGAACGAGATGGGAAGAACCAATAGTTAACACAGTTGCTTTAAACAAGTCGTTGTCTTATGTGTATGCAGTAGCCAAGGAAAGAGTCAACTTTCCGGTCTCCTTTAAAGCCAAGAGTAACCCTGAAAAGAAAAAGGCAGGAGACTATTGTGCTTATCACAAAGCCAAAGGCCACAAAACTGATGAATGCAGTGTTTTGGCTGGAATTATTTAGAAGCTGATTCGGGAAGGCCATTTGAAGGAGTTTGTTCAAGACCAGCAGAAAACCCGGCGAACGAAAAATGGTCCGCAAAAACGTCCAAGCAATGCTGTGAATGTGTTGGAAGATGAGAACCCTCTACGCTTGAGCCTGCCAATCAACAGAATTGATGTAATCCACGGTGGGCCTCATCCAGTAGGAAACAGCAAGGGAGCCCGAAGCAGGTATATTAGAGAAGCTAGAGAAGAGATATACTTTGTCCAAGAGGAACCTTCAATGAAGAACCCACGTCTAAACATTCAGATGCCTAACCTTGTTATTACTCCATAAGAACTAAGAAAATGGGTTCACCATCCTCATAATGATCCCTTGATGATTACTGCACAAATTGAGTTATCTATTGTTTCAAAAATTCTGGTTGACACAGGCAGTGCGGTCAATGTAATCTTCAAGCACGCCTTTGATCAGATGAACATTCCTGAAGAAAGGCTGGAGCCAAGCAAGGAACCCATATTTGGATTCAATAATAAAGGATCAACTTCAGTAGGACAGATAAAGCTGCTCGTACAAATGGGGGTGCCTCCAACCTACAGGACCTTCGAAATAATTTTTGTGATAATCAATCAACCCTCCTACTACAACGCCTTCTTTGGCAGGCCAGCTTTTGATGAGACGGATGCCTTTGTCTCCCCAAAATATCTCATAGTAAAATTCCTGACAAAGCGAGGCTGGAGAACTGTCCGAGGAGAGCAGTTTAGCTCTCTGGAAATGTATTTTGCCACTCTTGATCAGTGTAAAAGGGAGTATTCTATGTACTTTGATTCTTCTACTATTTTACAGCCTACGGATGATGGATTTTCACATCTAACATTCGAAGCAAATATTAAAATTAATAAATCTAACAAACATATGTATCAAAGGTACAATCCCTCTAGAGGCAAGAGGAAGATAATTGATGCAAACTCAATGGAAGAAGGCCCAATAGTCACAGAATTTGATTGCCGAGGAGAAACGGAGAGGATAAAACCCATAGAGGATCTTGAGGAAGCGTACATTAACTCAGATGATGCTACTAAAGTGGTTCAGGTGGTAAAGGATCTTAGTGGTGACTTAAAGAAGGATTTGATACAATTTCTCAAAGTCAACAAAGATGTCTTTGCTTAGTCACATTCCGATATGGTGGGAATTGATCCAATGTTTATGTGTCATGCCCTCAATGTTAATCCAGGAGCAACTCCCGTAAGGCAGAGAAAGAGACAAATGGACAAAATTCGGTCAGAAGCTTTGAAAGAAGAGGTTAACAGACTCCTCGAAACTGAATTTATTCGGGAAGTATACTACCCAAAATGGTTAGCCAATCCAGTGCTGGTAAAGAAATCAAACGGGAAATGGAGGACTTGCATTGACTACACGGATTTGAACAAAGCATGCCCAAAAGATTGTTTCCCATTGCCACGAATAGATCAATTAGTAGACGCCGCAAGCAGATACAAATTGTTATCTCTCATGGACGCCTATTCAGGGTATAACCAAATACCAATGTTCAAGCCAGATGAGGAGCACACCAGCTTCATAACTGAGTAAGGGATTTATTGTTACAAAGCAATGCCCTTTGGATTGAAAAATGTAGGTGCAACATATCAAAGGTTGGTCAACTGAATGTTTAAGGAACAAAATAGGTCGAAACATGGAAGTTTATGTGGACGATATGCTAGTGAAGTCAGGTGAACCCGAAAATCATCTTAAGGATTTGGAAGAGATGTTCAAGGTATTGCGGAAATATCAAATGAAACTAAACCCACAAAAGTGTTCATTTGGAGTTCATTCTTGAAAGTTTCTAGGATACCTTGTAATTTCCCAAGGAATTGAAGCCAGTTCAGATCAAATTCAAGCCATTAAGGACATAGCCGAACCTAAAACCAACAAGGAAGCGATGAGTTTGAATGGAAAGGTGGCTACCCTGAGCAGATTTATCTCTAAGGCTACTAATAAATGTATACCCTTCTTTGATGTAATTAAGAAGAAGAAGAACTTTGAGTGGGGTGAAGATTGTAGAAAAGCCTTTAAGGAACTAAAAAGCCATTTGGAAAAACCTCCAATACTTTCAAGTCCCGAAAATGGGGAAACCTTGTACCTATATATGGCAGTTTCAGAGCATGCCATTAGTTCAGTGCTGATTAGAGAAGGAAATAGGGCACAACTACCAGTATATTATGTAAGTAGGTGGTTAAAGGATGCAGAGGTTCGATGCCCAGTTATAGAAAAGTTAGCCTATTGCTTAATTCTCATAACTCAAAAGCTTAGAGCGTACTTTCAGGCACATCCGATAAGGGTATTGACCAATTTCCCCCTAAAGCAAATCTTTAGTAAACCATAAACTTTAGGAAGATTGGTAAAATGGGATATCGAGCTCAGTCAATATTACATAGAGTTTCAACCACGAGCCGCAATCAAGGGACAAGCATTAGCGGACTTTGTTAATGAGTGTACTGGCTTCATTAAAGAACAATCAAAGAAGGAGAAAGATCAGTAGCCCATGAGGCGATTATTTGTTGATGGTGCATCAAATAAAGAAGGAGCTGGAGCAGGATATGTAATCATAACAGCAGATGGACACCGTTTGCATTACGGCATGAAATTGAGATTCTCCGCAACAAAAAATGTAGTAGAATATGAATCTATGGTAGCAGGATTAACCTTAGCATTAGAATTAAAAATTCCACGGATACAAATCTTTAGTGATTCTCAACTGATGGTGAACCAAGTGAAAAAGGAATATCAAACAAAGGATCTCAAGTTATCCTTATACGTAAAAAAGATACTGAGAATGCTTGCTTTGTTCGAAGACTTTTCAATACACCAAGTCCCAAGAGCAGAAAACTCACAAGCAGACTCTCTAGCAAAACTAGCAAGCTCAAGAGGAGCCCCGGAGACACGTATTGTTCCGGTGAAGATCCAAAAGTAAAGTTTTTGAAATTTATCCAATTACCCTACTTCCGACTGGCCCTGTTCCAATAGGTTATATATTGAACCATTTGGAGTGAAACATTATTTAAGACAGGATCTATCTTCTTTTAATAAAAAGTTAGAATCACCATAGTTAGTAGTCAAATTAAAGTCAAAGTCTTTGGCTAAAGCAAATCGATTATCGATAGTTATTATCAGATTGGACCATGGACTTTGATGTTTGACATCACAATTAAAACATATATTATTGGAGACAACTGACCAAGCTCTGGAAATCCAATTGATATAATGATGATGAAGAGAAAATGTGAACATTATATCATTGCTTCATGGTGCTGTGTTAAAAGATAAGAAATTGAAGTCTACTTAGATAACCGTAAGTAACTGAACTGAATTCGTGTTCACTATCGTGCAACAAGAAATTCCATACAAGCTTTAATATTCAAACTTTTTAAATATCGCTGAAAGCCTATTTCACATCTAAGAGTCACACAACCGCAATTCTCAGTTTTTGACCAAACATAATTTAATGAAATACTTTACAAAATTGATAAATTATATTACGAGAGTAATTCATAAGAATTATATTATTCAATAAGTTGACTTCACTCAATATTAAATATTAAAGATTATGAATCTTTAATATAATGTTGTCCTCTACCATATGTATATTAATACATTATTTACATACTCCTTAGTTGTTGAGTAGACCCAAGTTGGGGGTGTTATGTGTAGTATTATTGATATATTGAATAGATGAGGTAAGATAACTATATGTATTTTTTGAGTAGACTTAAGGAACATATACTATATTTAGGCCATTGCAATATGGTAGGTATGAGTGAGTAATTTCATTTTGTTTTGTTGAGCAAACTCAAGGCCGAAGCGGAATTAGGATAAGGTACTAAAGGGTTAGGAGTTGTGTATGATACAATCGATAAGGAGTTATCCATTGTCCATGGAGATATAACTTGTTGAGCGGACTAAAGGTCAGAATTCCAAGATGGATGAGTCCTAACACCTACTGGTGAAGTCGAAAGACTTCTATGTTTCTACTTATGGTTTGGTGTAACATAAAAGACTAATGGGAGCCTTATTAGAAAAATGAAATGATAACGTTTAACCTTTCTAATATTATTGAACATATGCTGTATTATAATAGTCTACATTAATAAATTTGTGCATTTAATATGATTGGAAAAACGTTTATCAATTAATATATACAAATGAACTGAGTTGAAGATTGACAAATAGAAATATAACATATACTTACTAATAAATGCTTCTTGAATGTTAATGTTTCATATTTGATGTCCTTAAATATTGAGGATGATCAAATGCATCTTTGTAAAGAGCTCGTTATGATGTTGTAGTAAGGGATTTCTTTTGAATGGTTCGACCATTTAGAAAGAATCATGAGTGTGCAAAAGTAGATGTGATTTAAGGCACTGCTGGGATGAAGAGAGTGAATAGTCACTTCTGCTTCATAAAGAAACATCGGAAACGAAAATTGTAATAATAATAATTGATACTTAACATTGGATTGAGAAATATGATTTCTATTCTAAAATGTATTTTCATATAGAAAATTGTTTTCAATGACATTTATTTATTTGAGTTCAAGATATTTGATCAGAGAATGCTCTGCTTTAAACTAGTTGCAGTATATGAAATAAATCATCTATATTAACTGAATGATGGACCTTCGAACTTAGTACGCTATTATAGTAATGGCGGATATAGTGGGAGCATGCCATATAGCACTTATTGGTTGCATCAAATTACAAAAATAATTTTTGTAAAACACACCGAATATTATTTATGAAATAATGACTATTTTTTGGTATCCACTAAAATATAGACATAGTTATATCTAAATGTGAATATTCGTTATGAAATAAAACTGTACTGTGATATTTGTTTTCACAACAAAGTGATGCATTGAAAATACTGAAGTATCTAAAATTATCTACAATTATTTTGGAATTATAGACTAAGAAGTAGTTTTAAGATATAATTGCTATTATATGATTATGAATCATATGGCACTAGTTAATTATATCTCGAACAATTAAGGCTATGCACCTATTTAGTGGGAGCATCATAAGAGTTGATGAACTCTTTGGATTAATACATATAGATGTATACAATCGTAAGTCTATTAATACCAAAACGGTTCCACGTACTTCACCATACTCATTGATGAGTTATCACGGACATGGACCTGTGCATTTGATACGCATGCATAAGTCTATAGTAAGCTCGTAGAATATACAACGGAAGAAAATAATGTAACATGCGATGGAAATGATGCGATTTGCTCGAATGGGTGAGTATATTGGAAAGAGTTCTAAACATACCTTAAAATGAATAAAGACTCAACCTTAAAAAGTCACTCCTCCCTGTGATACATAATGATGTATCGATAGGGAGTAATCGAACTTTGTTGAATGAAGTACGATTAATTATGAGTGAAGTTGAGTTAACTTCTTTTTATAAGGTCGTATATTTAAGAGTAGTACACAAGTCTAAAATTAATTTTATCTAAATAATAGTTTACAAAATCATACAAGATAAGGGTTTATAAGATACCCCAACATATCCTAGGCCAAGGAGTTGGCAGATTGTGCGATTTAAAATTTTGCATGTAATAATTGTTCGTGGGGGATCTCGTATGAATCTCGCCAAAAGGATTTTGGGAAAGATTGTCATTGGATGACATATTTATGTTTTGAACATAAGTTTTGTAAACTAAATTCAAATAGGTTTTAAATACAAGGAAATTCATAAAATGTTTATGAATACATGTTCCATTCTACTAGGAGACAATTGTTGTTTCAAGAAATACTAACTTCATAATGAAGGAATTTCTTTTAGAAATTATTTATAGTAAAATGGAATTGGATACGATCTAAAGATAAAACTGATTATATGAGATGAAATGAAATTAAGTAATCTAAACGAACACATCATATTAGAGTGTCTAATAAGTATTCTTGCACATTAAAGAAAAATTATGAGTTTCTTACCCATGTCGAGAATAGATAATCCTCGACAGTCAATTAAACCATTAAGAGTATGACTCTATGATATAGTACGATGTGCAAATCCGAAATAGATTCCAGGTACATTATCAAAATATGATTTTGATAGTTGTATCTGAAAGGATATAATCCATTGGCCGCAAATGTGTCTTTATAAGAAAGATAATTGCAGTTGGAATATAGTGAGTCATATTGATAAGAATATCACCATGGATTTCAATTGTTGAAAATAACGTAACAGAATTACCATTCAATGTGCTCAAATTGGTTCAGATTTTTCTCACAAAATTATAGCCCAGTATGGTTTTATGTTTTGGTATATATGTGTTCAAACATAAAATTATAAATAATGCTTTAAAGTAAACAATTTACACATAATAACCAAATTGTATCGAAGTCAATAGGAGTGATATTGAGTTTGTATGTTTTTTTATATGATCCAAGAACAGATACGAAAGTGTCATTTGACAAGCATTAAAATTAAACAAGTGTTTTGATAGATGTATCAAATAGTTTGATTATCAGTCAAATGTAGAGGAATCGTGTGTTCATAAGAAAGAACGTTAAAAGGTACATTGATATTTCTAAATTATAAGTAAACAACAAGTTGCTGGTTTTAACGATGTACTTATGTTAGAATCATCCTTAGTTGTTTTAATATTCAACATTGGATTTGTAAACGATTTTTTATAGCAAGTATAAAAGATATTGGGAATGTCCCAAATGATATGCAAGGACGCCTTATTAAAATGTTTAATATGGAACATGCAAGATAGATTCCTTATGCATTGGCAGTAAGAATTATTATACATGTTATGTTGTCTATGATATCGTGATTTATTTATATATTTGATCCATGAAGCAAATATCAAATCAAATTGATATTGTAAATGGTAGTTTGCAGTGTTCTCGTGTATTTACAAAATACTAGAGAACTGTTTACAGAAACAACGAACTCCTTATGAAGGAGTGTTTGGACTCAAAACTTCAGAAGTATCTTTATGTTGGAAATGTTCCAAATGAAAAATTGTGGCTGATTCAATGAAATGGCTAAGTACATCGCTTTGAATAGCACCGTAATAAAAGTAATGTATATAAATATAAATTCACAAATTTATAACTGAGCCGAGGGTAATTCCAAATGTTGAGAATCCCATAACATTGTTTTATGATAACAATGTCATAATATAGTTCATAACAGAATTTAGAGCTCACTGTAAGTTAAGAGACATACTCCGAATTGTTTCACATGATAAAGGTAGTTTATCAACGTTAGAGAGAGTTAATTGACAAAGTAGATAATTGAAACATAATAGCATACTCGTTCACTGAGAGACTGACCCAATTGGTTTTGAGAAAACAGATTAGGGAAGTTGGAATAGGATTTTATAATTGACCCTAAGTGTAAGTGGAAGATTGATAGAGTTAGGAGTATGCCCTATGAGCAATTATGTGATTAATTACGTATATCTAATTCAATAACCGATCTTTTTCGAAATAAAAGGTGTTTTCTTTCTATATATACTTGATATAATTCATATTAATTAATTTAATTAAAAGTATATTTAATAGAAAATCCATTAATGGTATGTTTTGTGATAGTAGTTGCAAAGTGTTGTAACCGTGAGTAATTTATCATAATAAAAATAAATATACCATTTTAATTGTTCCTAGTCAAAATGCATTGAGATTGGATATCGATGTATCCGTTAAGACTAGAGTGGGTGACGCTCTCCAAATGTTGGACACTGTATTACTCATGACCTCTAGGGGGCACTAAGAGATTACGTACTGATAGTAATCAGATATCCATGGAATGACTCACTTGATAGTTTTCTATTGATTAATATAACTAAGGTCAAACAAAAAAATGTCGATGTGATTAATTTACACAGTTCTTTCGACTTGAGAATACTATCGATCTTCAATATGAAAGCTCCGCTTCGATTATAGTCAAATCATGGTGTGGTGTCCATCGAGTGGCTATAGTTGGATCAAGTGGAAGTATTGGAAGTGAAACACTAATCAAGAGATGATTCGTCTCCTCGGTTATATGCGGTCAGCATCATAGCCAACTCAAGTCAACTCAAAGTCTCTGGCCATAGCATTTTGGTTAATCATAATTGTTATTATTAAACCAAGGACTTTGTGTTTGGATTATAAAGTGGAATATGAACGATATTGGAATTTTGACCGTTACCAAATTCCATAAGTTCAAAGTATGTAGTTTTGACAAAGAGAATTGGTGTAAATAAATGTCACAATCGGGTAACGCTTAATTAAAGTAAAATTGAATTTTGCTAAAACCAAGAAAGTGATAAATTTGGCAAAAAATTTACACCACCTGCTAAGTGACGTGTCTACGTTAATATTCGAATAGTTCGATATTAATCACTAACCGGATTTACACCTAGCGAGTCACACAACCGAAACGATAAATTCTCCTTTGACCAAATGATTTAATTAATTTTATAATTGTTATAAATTAATTAATATCTATGAAATATTAATTTTAAAATGTGATTATGATTTGATGAATAAATATTATTAGATAATTTATAATAGTTATAAATATATCAATCGATATACGATATCGTTAAGCGATTAAATTGGATTTAATTGTATAATATTTTACTTAGGCTTTAAATGGGTTTAAAAGCCCATGAAGGGGGTAGAAAATTCAGCCATAGTGTGGGGTTAATGTGGCCATAAGATGGTGCAACATAGACTTTGAGATGGAGAGCTAAGATGGAAGAGAATTGGCAAGAGATGACGTAGGATCTTGATCCTAAAATATCTCTTAATTATCCTCTATATAAGCGGCTCTATCCTCAATATTTAGAGGACTTTTGGAAGCCTCCAACCTGATCTATTACTGGTCGAATTCCTCTCTTCCATTTCCCTGATTTCCCAAGTGCAAATTAAATCAAATCGATTGTTATTCGATAGTTGAAGATCAACGGTTCAAGGACTAGAAATCTGGTGAATTGGAAAGAGTTTCAAGGGGAGTTTATCTTTTCAAGGTGTACTTCAAGGCTTTGGAATTAAGGTATGATTTTATAAGATTATTATTAATGATTTTCAGTATAATGTTTTTACCATATATATATATATATTATATTGTTAGTTAAGTGATAATTCTGATATATATAAGTAATGTTGTCACAAAATAGTTTTGGTTATATGTATGTCTAAGTTTATGTTTAATTTTTTTATATCATATATGTCAGGTCAGTGCAGCCATATATAAAAAATAATATAGTTCTATATTTTATTAATTAATATATATTATTTAATTAAATATATATAGTTTATAATTAGTTATAACATCATATTATGGTTAAAATCAATCATATGATTTTATACAGAGTATATTAAACTAAAATTAATTTTCAGTAGTAAAAAATAATTTTTTATAAATATTTATTATTATTTAAATCAATTTACTTTATAAATAAATTATATTAATTCGAATATGTTATAAAAATATTTTTTAAATTTTATAAAATTATATTAGCACTAGTTAAGCTCTCGGTTGGAAAATAAAAAATAAAAATAATTATTTTTTCTTTCTAAAAATTAATTGTTTAAAACGGCCAAAATTAAATAAATCAATTTAAACCTTGAAAATTATGGAAAAAAAATTCGAACTTCAAAATATTATTTAGGATTTACTTGGAATTTAAAATTTGAAATAAAGTTTTAAAATTAATTATTTATTAAAATTTGGTTAATTTTCAAATGAATATTTGATTAAAATGTATTTTAAAATTAAAAAGAATTTTTTTATTTAATGAGCTGAGCGTAAGGCCTGGTATTTCATATTTATCAAAAAAATATTTTTTTATTTTATTAATATATATATGTATATTTGTTATGAATATATTCGCGCGTGTGTGCATTTGTATTTGTATATTTAAATTGGCAATATATTAATTATATATGTATGTATGTATGTATTGCTCATGGTTTTTTTTTAAAATTATTTTATTATTTATAAATAGTTTATTTATATAAACCTATTGCATGATATGTATATATAATATTAATATTTTATTCATATGATTAGATATACTTATATGTATATGTATATACACATACTTATATACTTATATATAATTATTTAAACAAAACTTAGTACATATATATTTATAATGTTTATTTACAAATAATAGTATATATACATGCATATTTGGACAACATGTACTTGCATATTGGATGAGCTAACATGTTCATTGCGATGTAAATCCCAACATCTATACATGGATATGTTATACCTTGCACAGGTTGATATGCTACACATGCACATACATATATATGTGTGTATATGATACACTTGTGTGCGTATATATGTAAAGACATAAACTAAATATAACTATATAATTTGAAATTTAAATAAAATAAAAGATTTTATTTAAATAATATTTAGAAATGTTCTAAATAAAGTAGACTTCATAGGCCCAATAAAGATCCAATAAGGGAAAGTTTTTTGAAATTTACCCATAACTTCCGCTATGGGCTGACTTAGTTCCAACACTAACTTGATCAGTTCTCATCAAACTGATCGAAGAGATGGGATATAGATTCCATAATTGACCCCAAGAGAAAGTGGGAGATTGATAGAGTTAGGGGTATGCCCAAGGGCAATTATATAATTTGTTACATATATCTAACTCGACAACGGATTTGTTCGAAATACAAGGTGTTTTCTTTCTATTATATACTTGATATAATGCGTAATATTAATTAATCAAAAGTATATTTAATAGAAAATCCATAAATGGTATGTTTTGTGATAGTAGTTACAAATTGTTGTAACCATGAGTAATTTATCATAATGAAAATAAATATACCATTTTAAATATTTCTAGTCAAGATGTATAGAGTCGAGACTGGATGTTGATACATCCGTTGAGACTAGTGTACGTAACTCTATTCAAATGTTGGGTAGTGTATTACTCACGACTGTTGGAGGAACCAAAGGGTTATGTACTGATAGTTATTAGACAACTATGCAATGCTACACTCGATAGTTTTCTGTTGGTTAATATAACTAAGGTCAAACAAAAAATATCAATGTGACAAAATTACATAGTTCTCTTGATTAGAGAATACTGTTGATCTTTAATGTGGAAGCTCTGCTTTGATTATAGTTCATTATGGCACGACGTCCATTGAACGACTATAGTTGGGTCAAGTGAAAACATTGGAATTGAAACACTATTCAAGAGAGGATTCGTCTCTTCAGTTATATGTGGTTAGTATCACAGTCAACTCAAAGTCAAAGTCTTGGGCTAGAGCAGTTTAGTTAATAACAATTGTTATTATTGAACCAATGACTTTGTATTTAGATTATAGAGTTGAAACAGACGATATTGGAATTTTGACCATTACCAAATTCCATAAGTTCAAAGTGATATATAGTTTTGACGAAGAGAATTGATGTAAATAATTATCACTGCCGGGTAATGCCTAAATAAGTAAAATTGGATTTTACCGAAAATATGTGTAAGCGATAATTCATCCAAAGTGTTATACCACTAGCTAAGATTATGTGTGAACATTAATATTCGAATTGTTTGATATTAATTGCTGATTGTATTTACATCTTTGAGTCGCACAACCGTAATGATGAATACTCCGCACAACCATAATGCTCATGTGTTAACCTTAATCGAACTTATTTTTTACACACACACACATCATATGTTATAGTGTTTGAAAATATATGGTGTTTTAGATCTACATTGTTAAATTGTGATAATTGTGTATAGAAAATATACATGTGTTGTTTAGTTCAAATTTTTAAGGCAATTTTATGCAATAGTGTAACTTTTTGTTGTCAAACCTTTCTTTAATTGAACTCATTTTCGTTAATGTTAATTTTGGATTTCAAATTATTTACAACAACTAATAGGTTTTCAATACACACACACACACACACACACACACACACACATATATATATATATATCTGTGTGTGTGTGTCTATAATTATTATAGATATTCGTTTATATTTCATTAGACAAAAACTTGAACAACAAAGGCAGGAGTAAATTTACTTAATAAGTTATAAATATCATTTAATATGTCAATTATTACAATTAAAGAGAGAGAGAAATGAATGGTTTCTCTCTACATTTATTGCCACATCTTCCCTTAATTAACTGTATATGTTCCTACTCTAAATTCATTATACATTATTTACACATATATAAACTACTTATATACTACATTTACACACTTCGAACAAATGAATGTATTTGATACATTAATTACAATATAAACAATTTAAAATTAAATTAATTTAATTTTAAACAATTGTAATAAAATGAATATTTTATTTAAAAGAAAATTTAGAAAAATTCTAAATTAATTTATACTGCATAGTTCCAATAAAGATCCAAATGGATTTTTTTTGAAATTTACCTAATTACCCCGCTTCCGGCTGACCCAGTTCCAACAAGGTAGATATTGAACCACTTGATGTGAAACATTATTCAATATAGAATATGTCTTCTTTGAATAAAATGTTAGAATCACCGTTGTTAGTAGTTAAATTAAAATCAAAGTCTTTGGCCAAAGCAAATCGATTGATTGATAATTATTATCAAATAGGGCCATGGATTTTGATGTTTCACTTCGTGATTAAAACATATATTATTAGAGTTTGGACAATTGGCCAAGCTCTAGAAATCTAACTAATATAGTGACGATGAAGTGAAAATGTGGATAATATATCATTGCATCATGGTGTTGTTTTGAAAGATAGAAATTGAATTCCTCTTAGATAACCGTAAGTAACTGAATTCGTGTCCACTACCATGCTTCAGGAAATTCCATATAGGCTTTAATATTCAAACTATTTAAATATTACTGAGCGTTGAGTTCACACCTAAGAGTCACACAATCGCATTTCTCAGTTTTTGACCAAACATAATTTAATGAAATAATTTACAAAATCGATAAATTATCAAGGATAAATCAATGTAATTGTTATGTTGAATAATTATTATTTTGTTAAAAATATATAATTGTTATGTATTTATTTTATTATTTATATTATTTTCTCTTTTTTCCATTCATCGTTATTGTATTTATTCTTACCTTCATACTTAGATCGAGATATTCTATTGGACATAGAATGCCAATCTTTAAAATGTAAAAAAAGGAGTAATCAGCTGTGGCACGTTCACTAAAAAAAAGTGGTCAACTATAATATTTATTAAATATTGTATGGTGGCTGAAATTATTAATATTGATCAATAATTACAGGACTAGCCATATAGATAATAGTTAAATGTTTATTATTTAATTGGGTTGATGGACATAATTAATAAATAAAATCTGATATGTGGAACTGTATATATTAAATATAATAGTAAAGTAGAAGAATTTTCTACTCTCTTAATAATTCTAGAGATTTTCTCCTCTATCCTTAATTTCCTCTGGATATCTAATTTTCAAATTCTGTTATTTATCATTATTATAATTACTACAATATTCCTATTGGTTCTCTCCTCCATCGTTTTGCATCTAAATACCAACAATTAATAATTTTGTACAAATATTTAAAGACACTCTCTCAAGTTTTCTTCTATAATTTTACATTTAAGTCCATATGTTAAAATTAATAGGTGATCTTAAATTTAATCTTTTTAAATAAATACAACTAACATATATCCATTAGTTCATTTAGTAATCTCATCAAAAATGACAATTCAATGTGTGTACCACATTCGTGATAATGGCAAAATGATAAAACTAATTTTTTATTCAAGTCCATATATTTTAAAATTTTCAAAGTTATATAAAAACTATTACAATGTTTTACTAATTTTCTCCCCTATTATTTTATGTTTAAATACTAACACTTAACTATTTTTACAATTATTCACGGATTTCTCCTAAGTTTTCTTAAATTTAAACTTTTAAATAAATTCAGTTAACAAATAATTATTAATTGATCTAATTCTGCTATATTTGTATATCATATATAAAAATTATCACATTCCTATTGCAAAACGGTAAAACTATTTTTTCATTAAACTCGATATGGTTTAAAATTTTCGTAGTTATATAAAAATTATCTTTAATTTTGTTATATTATTTTACATTCAAGTACATAAAATTTCTTTATTTCTAAAATTAGTATTTTAATACATAGAAATATACACATAAATTTTTTCTTTCTAAAGTTGGTATTTCATTACAAACAAATATATACACAATTTTTTCTTTCTAAAATTGGTATATCATTACAAACATAACGTTTTTACCTTTGAAAATTTGCAAATTGTACATAAAGTGAATTCTTTGTCATTAATAAAATTTATTTTTATGAAGAATGACACTACAATTAATGATAGCCGTTAATATTTGTATTCTATAATGCTGAAAAAATAATTAACATTTTCAGTTAGAATATTTTTGTAAAAAATTTCATTTTAACTATATATATACATAACTTACATTAATCAATGGACATGAACCATATCATACTTTGATTAGAAATATTTTTCTTTTGTATTTTGTTATCTTTTAGAAGTAAATATTAAATATTTCTTAAAACTTTATTATAAATTAAAACTATTGAGGTATGAAACAATGAATTAAAAATCTTTTTTACATAATTAAAATGACAATGTAATTTGTAACGTTTCAGGTCTTATTTTCACTTAATATTACTTTTAATAGTTAGATAAATATTTTATTTACCACTTTGTTAGTATCATATACTATTTTTTGAGAAATATATGGTGCAAGAACTTTAAATGCCTATAAATATATTTATTTATTAGCATTACACTTCCCATTTTAGGTACTTATGCCAATTCTTAAGTAATATTTGAAATTTAATTTATATATTATTTATCTTTTAGTCAAATATATCAAAAGCTTAACGTCAATTTAAAAATATATGCAGATGAATATTTATCTATAAAATCTTATAAAGAAATTAATTAAGTACATTAATTTTTATTTATTTGCATATATAACAAATATTGAATCCTAAAAAACAATAAATAAATATATAACTCATTTTTATTGACAAAAGTAATAATTTAATTTATATTCAAATTTAAAAATACATAAATCTCACTATAAAAATTGTACACTTAGAAATATAGTAGGTTCAATTTATGACTCAATTATCCTAACAATCTCACCATATATTGCATAATAAATTCTATTCTTCAAAAATATTTATAACATTATTTTTCTACAACATACCGTATGCAACACATGGTTACACACTAGTTAAGAAGATATTTTTATAGCATTTCATAAACCCATAGAGGCTCCATTAAATACATACAACTTAACTTCTCTTTATATTCAAATTATGTCTTAATCGTGATCTTACAAATTCATCATTAAGTTAGAGAAATGTTCTCTCAAAGACAAAACTAATGGTTCAAGGCGTGCTCGGCCGACAAGATTAGATGAATACATTATTTCATAATTTTCAAAATGAAATCGTTCATTTTCTTATAGAGAAATTAGAGGTTTTGTAACTAATTTATTTTTAAAAAATGACATTTTAGATGAATGCTCTGCTTGAATAAAGTATTACTCTTCTTATTAAAAAAAAAGATATTTTTTCCCTGCACAATTTAGGCACATAAATCCATGAATGTTATTCACAATGTCGATGATGGAAAAGAATTTCCTTATTGCATCCATCATAATGAAAACCGATTCACATGCTTAAATATATGTTTTTTCTATTAAATTTCTTTTTACGATCTCTTTAACACATGCATTTGAAAATATCCTTGAACAAATAAATATTAATTTGAACTTATTAAATTTCAATTTTGATATAATTTTAACAAGCAAAAAACAAAAAATAAAGTAGAAATATAAACAATCTCTAGGGATCGAAATTCAAATTTATAACCTTATAATTATGATGTATTCCAATTATTATTAAATACTGATTTTTTCCCCTTTTTTCATCACGTACAAAAAAATTATATCTACCTACCATATATGTTTGAGAAAGTTGAAACTAGTTTACCAGTTGATCAGGACTTGAACTTTTCTTAGAGCTAATATTAACCCACAGATCAAAGTCCATTTACAACCTGTACTCGTTTATTATTTAAAACTTAAAGTAGAAACATCCAAATGCTAGTATGGAAGAACTATCCCTTCCCATTTCAAAATAAAACTTAATTATCCACTCCCTTATTTTTTAACAATATAAACTTTGGGATAACACATCACCTACCAACTGCCTAAATTACTTTCCCCTTTTCTGCCCTTTTTTTGGACATTTCAGAATTAACATATCTTCCCCGAAATGTGTAATTTCTTCCCATCCCTTCCGCCTTCCGTTCTCCGCATTAACTTTGGACCAGCCATATGAAATAGTTCAACGCCTCTGACATTCAACTCCGTGTATGCTGCCTTCTGTTGCCTTGAGGACTGTGACATCTGACCATCAAAATTCATTTTCCCCATCCCAACTTAATGACAGGATAACAACCATTTTCTAACCCCCTTTGCTATTTTTTGACTCCTCTTTATTTTGTAAAAGGTGGTTGTCTATAGTTAGTTCTGTTCAAAATCAATTAATTGCCTTATATCGATGCTTTATAACATAAAGGGTTAATTTAACACCAACCAACACCGTACTGCTATGTGACAACTGATTGATTTTTTTAATATCGTTGTTTATGTACTGAATTTCATTTTCGTGTATGTAAGCGAATGGAGCATACAAGATTTATTTTATGGCAAACTAGTATAAATTGCAAGATACGTGCATCTAATGGCTAAAGATAATTGGTTTTTATTTAAAAAAATTAATGGATGAATATGTGATATAAGTGCAAAATCTTTGATGATCGCAACGCTTTTATTTCAAATAGTTGTTGGTGGTGTTGGTTGCAAATTGATAGTGAAATCCGTTGATGGGTGGTCGCGAAGAGGACGGTGGTAGAGATAGTTCACCGATAATGAGATTTCATTGATAGAAGAGGGTATTTTTGGAATTTAAAAAGGACGCCGTAGAAATTATATCTATTGAATTCTCTTTATTAATAGTAGAGATATGTGCTATTCGATATTGTAGATCATGTGAAGCATCCAAAATTTGAGATGAAGTAATGCGTTGACTCAGCAATCCACCTGTGTTATAAATTTTGATCACCGATTTTTGGTCCAGCGTTAAGACAAACCTGTGCATATTATAGTACCTAAAATTTCATTCCAACTGCTATTTTAGTAAGGACAGGCTATTATCGTACGTGCAAATTTTAAGAAGAGAAGACTATCTGTTGCAAAACTGGAAAATGGGGAAGCGGGTGGTTTAGAAACCCATACTTATTCATAGAAACATAATTACGTCGCATTGCTAATTATCCGATGGCAACATAAGCATATAATAATGACACAGAAGTATAATTAATTAATTAATTAATTACAAATTGTAATGGATGCAGCTCGTGGGAGAAGACGTAGAAATCACTGTCGGTGTAGAATTGATTTCGGTTAGTGGACAATCGACTGATGTAGTTGCAGTAGTGGAGGATTGTGTTGATGTAGTTGAAGTAGTGGAGGATTAGAAAATGAGGCTGACATTGTTTTCATGGGCTAGCAAGCGGATGGTAAAAGGGACGACATGTGAAGGGTAGTTTAGGGATTTCAAAAAGACACGGTTGACCCAAGTTCATTGAATTATCATTATTAGTAGTAGAGAAGTAGAGATGATTTTATAACTGCATCCTGTTTAAAACTAAGAACTCTGATATTGAACTTCTATCTCAATGACTTTACTTATCACTCCCACACGCTCTTGATGCTGATGTATTTTAACTTTGTTCATGTTGGCAATAGTGAATTTGACTAAGGTGTTGTAGATTAAAATTTTCGTATTATTTGTAAGAAAAGATTTCCTTTAAATTTCAGTTTGTTATAATGTGTATTGTACGTGTATAGTTATTTGTTATGGAAAATTTCATAGTTTTATATTCATGAAAAATATCAATAGCTTCATTATAATAATATTATAACGGTTGGTCATTGATTATTACCTATCAGTTGTAATGTGTAGGAATATAATAAAACAAAGCATTTTCTACTTTAGCATAAAGTAAAGTAGATATTTGTATCTTTACGAGTAAATTGATTCTCCACCATGCAACACAAATTTCCAATAAGGTTGAAGTTACTCAAGACCGGTTCTCTTTTACTTTAGTGACTCTATAATTCCATTTTATTTTTCATCGGTTAGTGCATATGAAAATATGCAATTTCTAGCGTTTGAAAAATATTGTTCATTATAACATGAATTTGCTTTCTTTATGCTATATACCATTAGTGCATCAATGATTCTCAATTTAAAATGCTTCACCGTGGATGACATGCTCATTCTAATTTCTTTTTCTCTTCCTATCCTGTACTGATGTAGTGTTAGCATACACAGAGCAATGTTATATTCAGTAAAATTGTACTTTAATCATGGTTTTTATATTATCCTATTATATGTATGTAGTTATTACTATATTTTCGTTGCGAATGATAACATCTAATTTCTTTTTTTAATTCCCAACTTGGCTATACGATCCATTACATTTAACCAATCATTTTACAGTTTAACTAACTAATAATATTTTTAATGGATAAAAATAACTTCCACGTGCAACGCTAATCTACACTTCCAATTATTTAAGACATGTATGAACTTGTTATAACATTCAATCTTTCATTGGTTGTTTGGATACATATTCTCGCACACTAAAATGATTATTCATCTTATACACAAGCCCAAACACTTTGGCTATATATCTTTGCAAAAATATCTTATTTTGATATTGTTTGCCCATCAGAATTTATAACATGTAGAATCAGTATTTTGACTCGATATTTTGATTAAAGAATATTAATATTTTTGGTGGTTATGAGATATTAGAATAAAGTAATATGAAGAGATGATACTAAAGTTTATTACATTACACCTACATGACACACTTTATAACTGCATTGCCTTGAGGTTCTAATCATAATTCTTTTTATATTTTATTTATCATTATATTTTCAATAAATTTACAAAGCCTAGCCTTTTACATCTTTATTGAAATGTAGGATTCTGAAAGTCCTTAACTATTGGGTGTGAAAAAACAAAAACAGAAATTCATTATATAGGAGTGTGTGTGTGTCACATTTCCTTTTTTATACAAATAATTGACATTGATTTACAAATCATTACCTGGTCTGAAGACTGAAATAGTTCTATTATCGCGGATTGGATATCAAATCTATACATTTCAAGTTTTTATAGGAATAGGTATTAAATAAAATTTGTGCTTTAGAAATAGAGGAGTGTTTTTTTTTAATTCATGGTATTATGTATGGGGATGTAAGACTTTAGACATGTTGGTGTTGTGCCTGGTAGTGGTTTTTTGTACTTTGAAGGCTTCAACTATCTCAAATTTCAAAAGTTGATTATTTTATAAACTACATTGTAGGAAGAATCTCCTTTTTACTGTTGGTGAATTTCCTTTCGCACTATGAAGGCTTCGATTATCACACTCCAACAATTGTTTGATTTAGACATTTTGTAGTATGTATGCTGATATGTTATTATCCCTTTATATCATTTTTAAATATCAAGGTTACTATATTGTCCTTTACTTGTTTTTTCAAAAAGCCAAAATTGACTCAACTCAGGTCCCTGCAACCAGTACCTTTGATTTCATCTCCATCAAACTCCTTTATTAAATGCAATGCTTCAAATTCATTCAAAAAGGGCTTACTCAATTTATTCATATTTAACTTAATGATTCTTTGTGCCATTTGACAAATCAAATTCATTGTATCTTCCTATTAGACGACATTAATAACAATCAGTTTTATGACCCCGGTTGTTGGAGGTTGTGCTGTAAATGATAATCTTCTTTACACCATGTAATTGTAATAATTGTATTGAGTTGAGCATTATCAATTAATTCTATACAATGGAATTGCCCATACTGTTATTTTTTCCTTCTTACCATTCTGCTTCATGGAACTTTTGTGGCTTTGTTGCCGTAAAAGGTTCGTAATTCAATTGTGTTACTGCACATGTCATTAGTTTTAACATATCTTCATGTTTAACGGCAGCTAATGTACTTCCGCCATGATTATTTTTTTAACTAGTTTGCCTACCAAGATTATGCTTATAAAGACGGGTGAAGATGTCTTCGTTCGTCTGCTATGTTGACTAATCAATTTAAGGTATAACAACTGATGTTTACAAACAAAGTTGAAGTGTGTATGTTGTATTATGACTGATTATCCCACCATCTGAAAATTTATATGAAATTGTTTAAGATACTATGGCAGAGACAACCATTTTGATATATAAGTTGTGATGACTACTAATTCTGTATACAATACATCTATATTGATAAATAATTCGGTACAGTATGCATATTCTAATCAAATAAATGTATATTTACAGAAACTAAATTTAATTTGCTGCATAATTTTAATGTTCATTTAATGTTGACCAATTAATATTTACTAACTGATCATTGAATCAATGAAGAAGATAGATGCTCCAATCACTATTGATTTATAAAACAAGGAACATCAAAATAAACATCAAAATGTTGTAACAAATTAATCATTCCTCAACAGCACTGTTTTAGGAACAAAATGCAATTTCCAAATTGTCACTGACTATCATTTTAAAAACACTGTAATTAATTACTACTATACCATTTATCTTCGTCATATTTGATTATCCTTTATATCATTGTAAATGTTTACTATTTATGTGGGCTACCGTTGTATCACTCCTTTATGAAGTTGTTATACCACTGACATTGTTTGAGAACTCCTTGAACATGTAACCTCTGACATTATCTTTTTTTATTATCTCATCTAACCTCTAATTATGTCGACGTATTGGACTCCACCATGGCACCCACTATCACAACATTTTGACAAGGAATCTGAAGGACCAACAGGCCAGAAAATTAATGATATGCTTAGTATCTATAGATCGGTAAAATCATAACTTGCTATTTTTTCCTGCTCTTGGCTAACAATTTAACACTGAAAATAAATAACTTTTTAATCTAATTGACGCAGCGGATAATTCAAAACGATCTTCAATCGACGTAAATAGCAATCTGTGGATTGATGGATACTGAAATGCCCGAATTCGTTGATCCGAAGATGCCGAACTCTAGCTATCTCTGACTCGTTGATCCGAAGATACCGGGAAAGAGATCTACGATTCTTCGACGTTGATCTTGCGCACAAGATACCGTGAATCGGCTTTAACAAACGATGATCCGAGCGCACTCGAATGACGTAAGTGGAGATAGGAGATACACTCGACTACCAATTGAAATTGAAAGCAACAAGCTAACAAAGAGAATTTTATTCAATATTCAACAACCCTTACAAATGAAACAACTCGCCTATTTATAGGCTACAACACGCAAGCAGAAAGAAAAAATACAACTCCTAAGTCGGCAACCGACTTAACAACATCTTACAACCATAGGTCGGAACCGACCTATAACACGCGACTTATGCAAACAGTACATCCGACTTAAAACAATAATATCTTCGCGAATTAAAGCATCTCACGAGTTTCTTCTTCAGCTACAACTTATCTCGGCATCTACTTAATGAAGGTGGCCTGCGATTTAGGGAAACTCAGAGGGATTAGGTCGGTCGCGACATGGGGTTTGATCGGAGAAAGGGTTAGGTCGGAGATACGATAACTCGTTCGCGAGTTAGGGCAAGGTCGGAAATGGGTAACAAGGTGATTAGGTCGGAGGCTATTGAATTGGAGTTTGCTAGTTCGCGGTGGAGTGTTAGGTCGGAAATGGAGTAAGGTCGCGTGATGGAATCTGGAGATAGGTCGGCAATTGGAGTTAGGTCGGCAATTGGAGATAGGTCGGCAATTGGGGAATAGGTCGGCAATTGGAGTTAGGTCGGCAATTGGGGATAGGTCGGCAATTGAGGTGGGAGTTAGGTCGGAGCCTCTGGTCTTCGAACCTAGGTATGCTGCTTCATCATCCTCCCCTTGTTGACAAAAATTCGACCTCGAATTTGTACTTCTCTCTTTTTCAACAAGCTCATCTCCATGGTATGGAATCAAATGTTTAACGTTGAAAACGTCAACAGTGTGAATGTGATCTGGCAACTTTAACTGATAAGCATTGTCATTGATTTTCTTCAAGATTTCTACTGGTCCAATCTTTCGAGCTTTCAACTTGTTGTAAGTCCCAACTGGAAAACGATCTTTCGTCAATACCGCGTAAACAAAATCACCCTCTTTGAAGACTACACTCCTTCGTTTCTTATCCGCCATTTGTTTGTACTTCTCATTTGTCTTTTCCAATCGTTCCTGAACGATTCTATGGCATTCCGTCAACCCATCAACAAAATCAGCAGCTCGTTTAACTGTCCTCTTCGGTTGTGGTACTACTGCCAAATCCAGCGGTCCCCTGGGTAAATTGGAATATACAATCTGAAATGGACTGAATCCCATACTGCGGTTGACAGCATGATTGTGTGCAAATTCTGCCTGACATAATTTCATATCCCAGCTCTTCAAATTATCCTGCACAAGACATCGCAACAAATTACCCAATGATCTATTCACAACTTCAGTTTGTCCATCTGTCTGAGGATGGTATGCACTACTAAATTTCAACTTCGTTCCCACCATCTTCCATAGACTCAACCAAAAGTGACTCAGAAATCGAGTATCTCGGTCAGAAACAATAGATTCGGGTAAACCATGTAAACGATATATTTCTTTAAAGAATAACTGTGCCACTCGAACTGCATCCGCTGTCTTCTTACAGGCTATAAAATGTGCCATCTTCGAAAACCGGTCCACCACAACAAATATAGAATCATTTCCTCTCTGAGTTCTCGGCAATCCCAACACGAAATCCATGCTGATATCAATCCATGGTTTGGTAGGCACAGGTAACGGTATATATAACCCCGCATTCGTTGCTGTTCCTTTCGAAACCTGACAAATATGACACCTCTCCACAAATCTTTCTACCTCTTTCCTCATTGACGGCCAAAAATAAGATTGAGAAATTAACTGCAAAGTACGATCTCTACCCACATGGCCTTCTTCATGTAGTTCTTTAACAATCTTCATTCTCAAGCTACAGTCTGGGATGCACAATCGATTTCCTTTAAACAGAAAACCATCCACCAACACAAATTCATCAGTGCTTCCTTCCTTTACCCTTTCAACAAATTTCACAAAGTAAGGATCTTCTTCAATCAATTCTGGCAATAATTCAAAACCTGTCACTTCCACTTTCATTGTCGTCAACAAATGACTCCTCCTGCTCAAAGCATCAGCCACACGATTGGTTACCCCTGACTTGTGCTTAACGACAAAAGTAAACTGCTGTAAATAAGCAATCCACGATGCATGTCTTGCTGAAATCTTGTCTTGCCCTTGCAAATGCTTCAATGCTTCATGATCAGTGTAAAGAACGAACTCCTTCTGAAATAGATAGTGTCTCCAGTGTTTAATAGATTGTACAACAGCATAAAACTCCACATCATATGTACTGTATCGCATCTTCGCTCCGGACAACTTCTCACTGAAATATGCAATAGGACGCCCCTTCTGACTCAACACCCCTCCAATCCCAACCTTGGATGCATCAGTATGTAGTTCAAACACCAACTGAAAATCAGGTAGCACTAGAATTGGTGCAGAGGTCAAAAGATCTTTGATTCGTTCAAAAGCAACCTCGGCTTCCTCCGTCCATGCAAACTGTTTACCTTTCATGCAATCTGTAACAGGCGCCATCACACTACTAAAGTGTGGAATAAACCTTCGATAAAATGAAGCCAACCCATGAAAACTACGAACTTCCGTTATCGTCTTGGGCTGCGGCCAATTTCTGATCGCCTCAACTTTACTTTGGTCAACCTGTATTCCTTTCTCTGAAACAACATACCCCAGAAATAAAACACTATGCGTCATGAACACGCATTTCTTCGTTGCAGCATAGAATTGTTCTTGTCGCAATACCATCAGCACTTCTCTAAGATGATTCAAATGTTCCTCTGGACTCCCACTGTAAATAAGAATATCATCGAAATACACCACCACAAATTTCCCAATGAACGGTCGAAAGATCTGATTCATCACCCTCATGAAAGTACTTGGTGCATTGGATAAACCAAATGGCATGACCAACCATTCGTATAGACCCTCCCTGGTTTTAAAAGCAGTTTTCCACTCGTCTCCTGGTCTGATACGAATTTGATGATATCCACTCTTCAAATCAATCTTCGAAAAGACAGTAGCTCCACTTATTTGATCTAACAAGTCATCCAACCTCGGCATTGGAAATCTATATCTCACAGTAATCTTATTCAATGCTCGACTGTCAGTGCACATCCTCCACGTCCCATCCTTCTTGGGTACCAATAAAGCTGGTACAGCACAAGGACTCAGACTCTCCTGCACACGCCCCTGCTCAAGCAATTCCTCTACCTGCCTCCGCAACTCTTCATGTTCCTTCGGGCTCATTCGATAATGTGGTCTGTGTGGCAACACAGCACCTGGAACAAGATCTATCTGATGTTGTATATCTCTCAACGGTGGCAACTCCGTTGGTAACTCTTCTGGAAATACATCTTCAAATTCTTTCAAAACTGGTTTAATTTCTTCTGGAATTTCAACCACTTCCTGACTCTCCCGTCCAATCAACAAAAACACTTCAGGTTCCTCCTCTACTTCCTTCACAAATTCCTTCAATGATAACAAAGTTTTAAGCTCTTCAATTTCCTCCAGCTTACTCTCCTTCTGTTGTTGTTTCTTCGGAACTAGAGTAATCTTTGTGCCTTCAAACATGAAACTGTAACTGTTGGTACGTCCGTCATGCTGCACAGCTCGATCATACTGCCACGGTCTCCCCAGCAACAAATGACAAACGTCCATATCTACGACGTCACACCAGATTTCATCTTTGTATTTCTGCCCAATTGAAAACTTCACACAAGCTCTACGTCCAACTTTCACTTCACCACCCTTCCTCAACCAAGCTAACTTGTACGGTTTAGGATGTTTCTCGGTTTTCAATTCCAACTTCTTCACTGCTTCTGTAGAGATAATATTATCACAACTCCCAGCATCAATAACAAATTTACAAACTTTTCCCAGAATAGTGCATGTAGATTGAAAGATATTGTTCCTCAACCAACTACTTTCTTCCTCTTGCTTCGGTGTTAAACAACTTCTCCTCATCATCAATGCGTATCCGTCATCTCCCAACAGTAAGTCTTCCTCCTCAACTGGTAAAGAATTAGAGCATTCAGCTTCTTCATCCTCATCCTCAACCTCAGCAATCATTGCTCTCTTCTTTGGCTTTGGACACTCATTGCTTTTATGACCCAACTCCTGACAGTTGTAACATTTGAAACCATTGTTAACCTTTGCCTTCTCAACCTCCTTCATCACTGGTTTACTGATAGGTTTGGAAACATTAGCACTTCCACTAACACCCTTCACTTGATTGTTGGAATTAGTAAACACACCACCTCCTCGTCTACCCTGCTTCTCCCAAGCCAATGCTTTTTGATGTGCCTCTGCTACAGATCTTGGATCGAACATATTAACCATATCCTGAATCTGCATTCTCAATCCCCCAATGAATCTCGCTGTCAGCTGCTCTTCTGTTTCCATAATATCATTCCTTGCAATAAGCTGATAAAACTCATCTGCGTAATCATTAACTGTCTTTGTGCCCTGCCTCAAGTTCTACAAACGTTGATACATCAGAGATTGATAATTGTAAGGTAAGAACGTTGCTTTCATCAATTTCTTCATCTTCTCCCAAGATTCAACTTTTGACTTCCCTATTCGTTCACGTGTAAGTTTAGTTTGCTGCCACCATGCCAAAGCTCTACCCCTCAACCTTGTAGCAACCAACTTCACTCTACGACGTTCTGGAACTTCTTTGAAATCAATAATTTCTTCAACATTAGCCACCCAATCCAAAAACTCTTCGGCTTGCATACCACCTTTGAATTCAGGAATTTCAGTTTTCATTCCCGATTCCCACTTGTGATCGTACTCCGATTGATTCCTTCCTCGTCCACGTCCTCGTCCATGAACACTACCACCATCGTACTCTTCTTCACCATCCGATGTATATCGATGTCGATCCTGACCACCAACATCTCTACCACCACCATTTCTTCCACCAACATTCCTACGATCTACATTCCTTTGATCACGATCATTCACATTTCTATCACGTTCTCGATCCACGCTTCTATGATCACTATCAACACTTCTCTCCCGATTAGAATGTGGTGAAACTCTACTCCTTCCATGGCTCGATTCAGGTGATACTCTTCTCTGATTTTGACTCATCTCCAACATCATCCTCTCTAATCGACCAATCCCTTCCGTAAGCTTCTCATTGAAATTCTCGTTGATTCGTTGCTCCATTTCGTCGGCCTCTTCTCTTCCGTACAAAGCATTAATATTGCGATGACGTTGAACTCGTCTTGGCGGCATAATTGAATACTTCTCAAATACTTCAACAAATTCACACTTCACGATTCAAACACCTTTCGAACTTTGATCCAAAATGAAATGGATCGAAAACTCCAACTTTGTTGCAAAATATGATGAACACGATGAACACAACCTCAACACTTCAAATTCTCGGCTCCAAGATTCGATTTAGCTATGATTGGCTAAAACAGGCTCTGATACCAAACTGACGCAGCGGATAATTCAAAACGATCTTCAATCGACGTAAATAGCAATCTGTGGATTGATGGATACTGAAATGCCCGAATTCGTTGATCCGAAGATGCCGAACTCTAGCTATCTCTGACTCGTTGATCCGAAGATACCGGGAAAGAGATCTACGATTCTTCGACGTTGATCTTGCGCACAAGATACCGTGAATCGACTTCAACAAACGATGATCCGAGCGCACTCGAATGACGTAAGTGGAGATAGGAGATACACTCGACTACCAATTGAAATTGAAAGCAACAAGCTAACAAAGAGAATTTTATTCAATATTCAACAACCCTTACAAATGAAACAACTCGCCTATTTATAGGCTACAACACGCAAGCAGAAAGAAAAAATACAACTCCTAAGTCGGCAACCGACTTAACAACATCTTACAACCATAGGTCGGAACCGACCTATAACACGCGACTTATGCAAACAGTACATCCGACTTAAAACAATAATATCTTCGCGAATTAAAGCATCTCACGAGTTTCTTCTTCAGCTACAACTTATCTCGGCATCTACTTAATGAAGGTGGCCTGCGATTTAGGGAAACTCAGAGGGATTAGGTCGGTCGCGACATGGGGTTTGATCGGAGAAAGGGTTAGGTCGGAGATACGATAACTCGTTCGCGAGTTAGGGCAAGGTCGGAAATGGGTAACAAGGTGATTAGGTCGGAGGCTATTGAATTGGAGTTTGCTAGTTCGCGGTGGAGTGTTAGGTCGGAAATGGAGTAAGGTCGCGTGATGGAATCTGGAGATAGGTCGGCAATTGGAGTTAGGTCGGCAATTGGAGATAGGTCGGCAATTGGGGAATAGGTCGGCAATTGGAGTTAGGTCGGCAATTGGGGATAGGTCGGCAATTGAGGTGGGAGTTAGGTCGGAGCCTCTGGTCTTCGAACCTAGGTATGCTGCTTCATCACTAATGGAGTTTATTAAGTTGGTAAGACATTGCTGATCTTATATTATATTCAAATTACAGTGATGTAGAATCTTAAATCCATTCATCAAGGTTTCCTAACTTTGTTTCATATTTTCCAACTGCCTACGTATATTTTTGGAATACATTTGTGTGTTATTCTATTAACGTATTTGTAAACTATTGGATACCTCTTCCCTGGGTCAGAATTACTCTATGTCCCCGTCCTTATTTGTTACCACTACACATTGCGATTCTTTAGGCACAATATCACATTGTCATCAACAATAACCGTTGATTCCTAAACTCTGGTTCTTTGGGACTAATAGCGAATTACTGTGTGAGTGAAATCCAAATATGCATATCGGAATTTTTTTTTCGTAGTTCACACGATAATATATTGCTATGTATTATTATTCACTGCTCATAAGCTCTACATGTTGTTGCATGAGATATTATAATGAGATGAAGTGGGTAGTGGATTAAAAAATAGTTAAACATTAATTTGTCTTTTCACGAAGAGTTTGAACATTGGGTGGTTTCAAATTGCTTAATGCCTTGGTTTTACATTTTAGTAGCAGAATTAAATATTCAAATAATAGGATATGGTAGCATGTAACAAGTATTCTCTGTGATCTTTAATATTGCTTGATTGGTGATTCTATCATTTTTTCGTCCATACCATGGTTATTCTAATCACCTGTAGTTATGTAGTCATTAACCATATCATTATCATCGTCAGTTTCAGTTACTCATTGAAAATATGCATCAGTACAAACACTTAGTCGATGGTTAAGAGAATCTGAGAATGTTTGTTAATTAATATTTGACTTGCACTACAAACAATGTATACTAGAACTGTATGAACATGTCACTGCGTAAACTATATTCATTGTAACGACCCGTGAATACATCATTTTAATAAATTTATTTATTTAAATTAATTTGAGATTAAAATGATTTAATAATTATTATAATGATTTTGATAACTCATTTTCAATAGTTATAGAGTAATAATTTATCATTAATTTTATAAACATATACACTTGGTTTGAAATCATAAGAAAAATCCGTTTCGTTTTATCGGTATAATAAAAATTTTGTAAATAATTATTAATATTAATTATATAGTTTTATAAATGAACTATGTATATTTTAATTAGTTAAAAATGATAAGAAATTTATTTTCAAATTTTGTTTATAAATATTTGCATATTAACTAAAAAGTGAAAATATGACCGAAAATTGAAAAGGATTCATAACGATACAATGCATAGAAGTTGCACAACTTGTGCAGATGCATATGCACATATACATATGCATAGATGAAGATATATTCTCATGCACATGATCATTCATATATGCACACATATACATATAAATATAAAAACATATATGTATAAAATATCCAAGATATTTCTCTTTTCCTTACTTCCTAAGCTAACCAAAAGTCCACCATATTACAAGCACTCAAGTATGCACAAGGGGGGTGGTCATTTTGGCCATAAAGGTGATGAAGATAGTGCATATGGAAGTGATGGATAATGATGCATATGTGTAAAATATTTCAGATATTTTTCTTTTTTTCATTTCCTATAAATACCACTCCTTCTCCTCTTCATTTTCATATGCTTTCTTCTTCATTTTTCTAAGCTTTTATCCTCCTCTTTAATGGCTTCCACCCTAAAAGAAATCGTGTCAAATTTTATTCCAAAACGAAATTAAAATATATAGTGTATATATATAGTTAAAACACCTCAAACTCTTCACCAACACCTTCTCTTCCCCCTCATTTCTTACGGCAACACCACACACCACCAAAAGGCCTTCCTCTTCCTCTACCCAAGCCCGTAAGCCCCTAGCCAAGGCCGAGCCCACCAAAGGCAAGAGCCTAAGTGATCGTGAGCTAAAAACCCAAGTTAGCGAAGCTATAGCCATTTTTAGGTTAATCATTTAAACCCGAGGTGAGAAACTCATAAACTATAGTATTATATGATGTTGGATGATATATATGTTTGATTATGATTGTTGATGATGATTGTTTAATATGAATGTTGAATATGTATGCAAGTCATGGAAATACACGTCGATAAGCACAAAGGAAATCACTTTCCTCTATTTAATGAATTGGTGGATATGGAATGTTAAACCTCTTTAAAAAGGTCTAAAAATGAGATTGAAATGTTTTATAAACATATGAAAGTGTTTTGGTGAAGTTTGAAAGGTAATTGAAAATTTAGTCAAAATTAAGCGCGTCGCATATCGGTAGTTCGCGTCATAAAAGTCAAACGAGTATATAAAATGGAATATAGCTCGGAATTCTTCGAGATAAGAATTTTCAGAACTATTATATCTATAGTTTTCAAACAAAGAAATAAAATCGATATTTCGATAAGTAAATTTTGAAATATGAGTAAAACAAGTTTTTGGAAAAATCGTGGTTTTGCAGTTCAGAATCCATAAAAGGATTTCTTTAAAAAAGATATTTTAAAATTGTTTAAAAATATGAAAAAAATTCTAAAAATCTTTTAAAATGTTTTAAAAGTGATTTGAGTTATAAAATTGAATTTCCAAATGATAAAAAGTCGTTTTGATCAATATAGCGTAAAAAGCACTTTCCGCAACACTTTTCTATAACTTTTGAAATATAGTTTTAAACGCAACCGTTCTTTTCCAAATCTATTGTAAATGTTTTCAAATGATTAATAAAATATTTTAAAGATGATTTGAGGGATTTATGGAATGATTAAATTTTTAATGATTAAGGGTCGATCAAATAATTTGACCGCCTTATGGGTGTCAAAGAGATAGTGTCTAGGCTTGAGTTTGGAAAACCAGTTTCCTGCTTTCCCTGACTATCCGAACTGGCTCGACGAATGAGATAGTAAATTTGGTTTAGTCGGGTCAAAATTTTCCAAAATAGAAAAGATATGATTTTCCCAAATATAAATAACTTGGATTTTATGGAGATAATCTTCTTGTACTCGGTGTTAAAGCCCGAAGTGGGAACTCGTATTATTCGTAGAATTTAAAAGGTGATTTCGCCGTTATTCCACCCATAATACTGGTTGCATATGGAAATTGATATTGAGTAGAATTAGATGATTTCTAAAGATTCTGCTCACTTAATATTTACTAGTTTTGAATTAACATCCTAGATAACTTGGTTTAACTCAATCAAAAATTCTGAGTTTTGAATTAAGAAATATTTGTTAAGATTTAAATGAAATGATTTGGAAATATTTTCCTAAGTAAAAAATGAAATGATTTCTAATTATACCCAGTTTAAAAAGGTTTTAAGTAATCAAAGGATTTGATAAATGAGGTTTAATGATTCTATGCCGGAAAGAAATGTTTTAAAGTTATATACCTCTAAAAGATGTTTTTGATAAAAGGAATGAACTAATCAAAACCACTTTTGTCGATGATTGATTTGAAGGAACATGGGTCGAATTTGGGGTAATTCCTATCCGAAGACCACTTCGAACCAATTTATATATTCGAAGTGAAGACGTGTATATGATTTAGAAGATGGAATGTAGGGCTGCTTGTCACTGACCCTTGGGGGGATTTCTCATATCATATTATGTGGCAGTAGTTCTTCATTTAAGATCTTCAATGCAAGGACTTCTCACTATTAATCCTAGGGGTAACTCCCGACAAGATATGGTGGGAGAGTACCTTCGATTTGTTCTATTCTTGAATAACTTGTATGGACGAATGTCTGACGTTGCATTTCTAGTTACATAAATTGATCTCTACGAACGCATCATCTGTTTCGTGGTGGAGAAGGCAACTTCTCTTAGCTTAACACCATTTCCTGAGACGTACGAGCTCAGGAATTATATGTTTGTAGAAATTAGTTGTGTGACTATGGAATGGCAATGTGGCATTCAAATTGGAATGTGCTATGTGAAAGGTAATCGCTACCTCGGGCCTCATCACTCGATAATGGATTAAATAGGGTACGCCGCAAGGCTATGTGGTTCGCAACCATTAGGGTATGATCATCACCTTTCTTGATTATTCTCTATATGTCGACTATGTGGTGTATGCTATGGGATCCCGGATAGGTCAGTTACGACCGGGGTGATGTCATATTCGGTTCTACCCAGGCCATGTATGAGTGTCAAATACAGATAGGCTGATCTTGCCAGATGTGGAGGATTGTTTGTGTATCCTAAGTACATTCCTCTAGAGATGTACTATACGGAAGGTAGTCCCTTACCTGCCATTGTATGGAAATCCATTCTCCAGTAAGTACCTTCGAACTTGATTATAAACCTATTACGTCATCAAATTTAACCAATGTAACAATTTCCGCTATTTGAATATATTTACTTGAAAAGTGCTTTTCTTCAAAGGATGTCATTCAAAATAATACCCAATGATTTACGTAGCAAATGTTTTGGTTATCATAAGGTAAAACCCGTTCCATGTTTATGTGCGGCATGGTTTTATGAGATACCTTTGTGTTAATCCAAAAAGTGGATCAACACCCTGGATTGAGTGTGAAAGCACCAGGCCTGTTTATCAAGGCAAATAGAATAGAGATAAGAAGTAAAAACTTGCAGATAAAGTAAAAAAGACAAGAGATTTTTATAGTGGTTCGGTTATTAACGAAGCCTACGTCCACTTTATAACTTTTCTTATTGATTGACTGCTACTACAAGTTGAATCTGATTACAATGCAATTAAATTATGTAAATGGAATTAAGTCACTAATGCTAGAGCTCACTGGAGAATCACAGTGAACCCTGTAGATGACTGTTGTGTGGGAGAAGAAGAATGAAGAGTAGTTTCTACAAGATTTCAGCAGCCAGTCCAGAAGATCATGTTTGTGTTGCAGATAGAATTGTATTTATAAGGGTTGGAGAGCTATTGGGCTAGGTCGCCTTGCCATATGCTTGTAAATGACCATACGAAGGTGCACTGAAAGTTTCACAACGAGCCAAATCAATTCGATGGATCGTTAGCGATCCATAGCTTTTGGGTCACTGACGATTAAACCGCTTGCGATGCTTTCCTTCATCCTCTTCTTTAAACTCCATGGCAATTTGGCTCAATCATATGGATCGCTAGCGATCCATAGTGCAGGATCGTTAGCGATCAATGTACTTAGAGTATTTTTGGACTTTGCCTTCTGGATTACATTTGTTGTCTCGTGTTGGTGTTCTCCATGTAATCTCATAGCTTTTTGCCTTGTTTTGATGATGATCCACATACTGGTTGCATTGGACCGCTGATTGAATTAGATGAATGCTCGCTTCTCGATTTAACTAGCTTGGAATTCCATCAAACTTATCCATCATTCTTAAAATGCCTATTGGATGATGATGCAAGATGATTGATGGACCCACGAGCGAACATTATGGATCGCTAGCGATCCATAGGAGATGCATCATTAGCGATCCATTACCTCAGCTTTTTTTTTCTTTCTTTTTCTTTGATCCTTCTTGGTTGATTCTTCTAGTCCTTGTGGCTGGCTCTTGAGCTATTTTGACTCGATGAAACTGTTCCGACTTCCTTTGAATTCTACTAGGTTAAAAACCCAGATAACATTTGCCCCCCAAAGTATGTCTTCGTTGGAAATAAGGCATGCTCTAGAAGTAACTACTTTTGAGTTCCCACTTGGCGAGGTTCAAGTGATCATGTTAAGGCCATCATGCGAATTTGGATTTGGCTGCTCAATTGTTTATTGAGTTTTGACGTGGCTCATTGTTGCTTGCCATAACAAACCAATTTTGGTCTCATTACTTTTAGGATGCCTTTAAATAGCACGTGGATCGCACTGGCCAAATTTGGAGAAGGTTGGTCCTCGTTTATGGATTGCTAGCGATCCATCGTCCATGGATCGCTAGCGATCCAAAGCCTTAGTGATTTTCTCTTGTGCGACCTTCTTTTTAACCTTCTCAAGCCGACCTTATTTCCCTTTGTTTAACGGCAATTTTCTATCGAGTAAGAAAATCACCGAAAAGTTTTGAAATAAATTTATACCGCAAGCGCACGGCGTACAAATGTTAGTACGTAGCGAGTACGAGTCGATCCACAGGGAATTGTTAGATTTTAAATCTCTATTCAATCAAATTAACCAAAGTTGAAAGTGTGATTAGCTAAAAATGTAGAAAAATGAGCAAAAGAAAATTGATAAAAATATGAGAGTTTGAGGGCAATTTAGAGATAAATTCACTCTCTTGATCACATAAATCAACAAAATGAAGTTATGATCTCTCTTTTCTTGTCATTAGTGTAATTAGTTGATGTGCTTATCATAATTATGGTATATTTATGCTATTAATTAGCACAATATAAACCATCAAACTGTAACACAACCACTAATACACATTTAACTCTCATGAAATATGAGAACAAAGTTGAAAGCAAAATCTATTTTAAGCATGGCCTATTAACTATTGTTTAGAAATATTGGCCATCAAATTTTAATTTCAACAATCACTTCATTACCATCATCATATGTAGATGAAGAGGTAATTATTGTTTGTGATTGTTTAAGCATAGCCTATTTGATGTCAACAATATAAGCTATTAAATTCAAATAAAAAACAACAAGTTAAACCATTTCAAAACATTTCATTTAAGAACAAAAGAGAGCATAAACATCAAAATGTTGGATCTACATACTAGAGAGCTTCATTACCCCTAAATAAAAGGGATTAAGCTCTCATATTTGTTATCAAATCAACAAATGTAGAAAACAACGTGAAACAGACAAGAGGAAAAAGAGAGAAAAATGAAAAGAAAATCTAAGTAAAAAAAAAGTAAATACTAATCTACTTGCATGAATAATAAACTAACTACTAACAAGAAAGGAATAGAGCATGTAAATAAAAGAGAACATTGATTAACATGGCATAAAAAAAGGAAAGTTACATGAAAAGAAATATGGCTAAGTAGCCATGAAAAGAGAAAGAGAGCTTATGTTTTATTTTGAGCCTAAACTAATGAGCTAAGAGAGAGGGTTTACATAAAGCATAAGGGATATTTATACATGTATGAACCCTAATCCATTTTTTTGGGGAATGCCCAAAATGCCCTTGTAGGAAGTGTGGTGGCCAAGTTATCATTAGCTTCAATAATCACATGTTAAGTGTGCATGAAAGTGTAATGGCCATTAGCATGTGGATTAGCTTCTAATTTGTACACGAAGGAAGGTGGGTAGGTGGGGTCCTCCATGATCATGGCTTTGAATTATTTCCATCTTCATTCCTTTGTATTCACTCTTGTGCATGTATATATCTTCATGAAGCCACTTGTATATGAAGCCAAATTCCTACAAAAAAATATAGAAATTTCCAATTAATTTTTCTCAAATTAATATATGCACAAAAATGACCATTTTGCCCCCATATGGAGATGAATATGTGACAATTTGAAAATAATTTGAATTTGGTTTAAACAGGTTAAAATACCCGATATGATCATTTATTTAATTTAAATAGATTAAATATGGTGGTAAAATATGCACATTTACGTGCACATCAAATACCCACACACTTATCTTTTTATTCGTCCTCGAATAAAGAAAAACTAAGATAAATCCGTTTTTGTAGGGAACACGATTGCATTGAGCGTATGCAACAAGCCGTTAAACCTCTGGGTGTCCCTAGTAGGACGAGTGTTGTCTCGTGAGGGTTTTCAGTGGATACTACCCACAAAATCCAAATGCAGAATGAAAACATTTACAAAATGCAAGATTTATTTACAAAGAGATGAATGCAAGTTTTTGAAAATATTTACAATGAAGGATTTACTTTTAAATTGACACAAATAAGTTAAATATAGGTTTCGCTCATTATCTTGAAAATTTAAGTCATTTATTTGTCAAAATTTCCAACAAAAATCAAGTTATCATAACAAATAGATAATAGTTTAACTTGTTGTTTCAGTTGATAATAAAGTGTAACCATGAAATAGATCATTAGTTGATTATCATTGTTTATCAAAGTGGTATTTTCATTTGTTTTCAATAACAAGTCAAATCAAATAAGTAAAAATAGTGCTTGGATTTCAATTGCTTACTCTCTCCTAGTTTTGAAAATTTTATTGATATTAACAATATTTACATATGCCTAACTCAGATAAACTGAGGCCAGATATATTACCCGTGCACTACCTCGTGGACTGATGTGAGGGGAATACAGAGCGTGGCGAGTGAACACACAAATGTGATATCGACTATAGGCGTTATTAGTTAAAGAATTTTTATATACTTACACCTAACTCAGATAAACTGAGGCCAGATATACCGATCGTGCACTGCCTTTCGGGCTTACGTGAGAAGGGTACAGAGCATGGCGAGTGAACACGCGAGTGTGAACACATGACTCTAGGTGTTAAAAATATATAAATGTTTTATTATTATTATTATTATTATTATTTTTGAAAGAGAGAGTTTCGTACTATCATCTTAGCACCATTTAACTTAGAAGACAAAAAAATGTTATATCTTTACTTTAAATCAACCACTTTTTAAAGCAAAGATTTTTAATTAGGATGTATTTCATAATCAACATGTATAAAGCTTCCTATAACTAGTTAAACCATTGTTATTTGTAATCAAACTTCATTTTTATTTTTGTTAAGATGAATAAATTTTCAAAAATTTCAATTTAATAAACCAAAACCATATATTTATCCTATTGTGTTTCTTTAAAAATAAATCAAAAGAAAATTTGTTTTTGGGATTTTTTTTATTTTTTTCGAGTTTTTTAAAAAGGAAAATAAAAATAAACCATGAAAAAATAAAAATGAAGATTCTCCCCCCACACTTCATTTTGACCGTGTCCCCACAGTCAACCCAAGTGGAAGGAGAAAATTAAAACAAAAATAAAAGGATGACCTATATTTACATGAAAACGAAAAGATTATTATTTACAAGAGTTCAGATTGTATATCGTCTGAAACGGTCTTCCAAAGACCGATTCATTTGTCTCGTCAAGCATACGAGACACAACTCAAGCTCGGAAAACCAAACCGTAAAAGATTTCAAAATTGAATGTTGATTTGGAAAAACGAATGCCGTTTTATTAGAAATCATATGAGTTGTTTCCTTTTCGATGATTTTCGGGGTTGATAAAATGATTGATTAAAGTTCAAGTTCATTCTCACCAAATTGAAATTCAAGTTTATCATTGAAAATATTTTCAGAATTATTGACTTCAAAATCAAAATAGTGATTTAAATCATCCCCTTCGGAATTCGACAACTCGTTTTCAAAAAGTCCAAAGAAATCGTGTTCGTTAAATTCGTCTTCCTTTGTTGGATTATCAACAACTTCATTGCGTATCTCAAGTTCAAAATCCAAAGTTGTTGTATTTAAATTTTCGAAATCGAGAAAAGGATGATCGAATTTTAAATTTGGTTCCACACCCTCAAAAGAATTGAAATCCAACTCAATTACCGTTTTTTCAACAACTTCATTAAAATCATCATCATCATTTTCATTTTTAAAAGTTGTTGTTTGAAAATCGTTGATTTGGGTAAAAGGTGGATTATCACTTGACTCGTCACACGTTGGGATTTGATTTTGTTTATCACATTGTTTCATATATGTTTCGAACAACAAATCCGTATGTTCATCGTAAATTCCGTCCATTTGCTCAACAAAATCTAATTTATAGTTATTAACATGAGGATTTTCACTTTGAAATTGTTGAGAACAAAGATTTTCAATCGTAATGTAGTTAAGATTATTCCCATTGCCAAATTCGTTTGAAATGTTGTTCCCATTTTCATTTTGAGTTTGAAATTCATTTTGGAGTTCGAAATTGAATTGGCATGGGTTATAAATGAACTCGTTTGAATTTTGAATTGAATTCAAATTTTGAAATCCTTGACTCAAGTTATTACACAAATATGAATTACACAAATCATTTATACTTTGATTTTTTGTGTAGAGAATTCAAATAAAGATGAAATGTTATTTTCAAGAGTCGAGGATTGGTTATCGTGTTGAAAACTTTGTTGTTCAAAATTCAAATTGTTTATAGAATAGCTATCGTTAAAATATCCATACGAATTTGGAGTGAAATCATATGGATTATATTGATTTTCACAACTATTGTAAAATTCTAGTAAGGAAAAGGAAACTCGGACATTTTCAAGAAATATTTTTTTGGTTTTTTTTATTATAAAGGAAAAATATTTACAAATAGAATTTATTTATTTTTTAAATGGAAAATTGATTTTTGTTTTGTATTTTGGTTTTTCAATTTTTTTTTGATTTTGAAAAGATTTTATATATATATTTTTGGATTTTTTTGTTTTTCTAATTTTTTTTTGGATTTTTGAAATTTCAAAGGAAATGGATTTAAAAATTTCAAAGATAAAGAAAAGGAATATTTACAATTTTATTAGTTTTGGATTTTTGAAGTTTTTTTAAAATATGCATGAACTAATGCAACTAAATGAATGCAAGGGTCTAATTACAAATTATTCATCCTAAGTTAACCCAAAATTGTATAATTACACTTTGTCTTAGATCAACAAGATAGTTCTCGGCCAGGTAACAGACAGGATTTATCGGTGCACCACGAATCACCGTAGCAATGCAGTCGAAGGTTTAAGTACCTTCAGAGAAACAACCACTATAATATTTACGAATCACCGTAATATTTATAAATGGTTATTGCTCTGCCGTAGCCTAGACACCAAGAAAGTAAATTGTTCAAAGAAGACAATTCGTCAGTATACAATTAAGTGTTATCGATGTCTAACCGCTATTATTAATCAAATTCTAAGATGAAATGCAAAACAGAAAATAAACATGTATTAACAATGCAATTAAAAATGGATTTTTGTTTGTTTTAGTTTTTGAATCTTTTTTTTAAAATGCAAATGCAAGCAACCAACAATGCAAGTCAAATTAAAAACAGAGATGAAAGCACGATACCAGAGCGTGCATATTATTAGCAAATTGTTTTTAGCGGCAATTTTTTATGCGCAAGCAAAGCAAAGCGATTATTAGCAAAAAAAGCAACAAAGAAAGCAAATTTTTGGCAAGCGCTTCTGCTATTCTGCTTGGGCAAGCTGAAATAAAAAATATATATATATACAGTTTTTTTTATATATATATCAAAGAAGAAACTAAAACAAATTAAAAAAAAACAATTTAAACCAAAAACAATTGAACACAACTAGTTTTTTTAATATATAAGGGTGGAACTTAAATCAAACTAAAACAAAACAAAATAAAACCAGAACTAAACAAATTTAAAAACTTTTTTTTTGAATAAAACAAAAAAAAACTAAAAGAAAGCAAACCCTTTTTTTATATAAAATATTTGCGAAGTTTGTTTTTTTATAAAATAAAAATGGACTTCAAAAAAGGTAAAACAAAACAAAATAGCATAACATAAAACAAAATTCACAAAACAACTAAGCCTAACACAACCTAATGACCAATATTGATTATATGCAGAAGAGAATCATCTTCCTAAAAAAAATTAAATCAATCACTCAAAATCAAAATCGTTTGCTCGAAACCGAAGTCGAATTCCATAATCTCCCCAAAACCAAAATCACTATCCAAAACTGAAATTACAATTTTTAATTTTTTTTCTTTGAGTCTGAGTTTGATGTCGCGGTTGGTTCAGCGGTTGTGGTAGTTGAATTTTTCAGTCGCGATTTGTAGTTGACGTATGCGACTGTGGTGGGGTTTCAAAGGTCGAGGCGATTGGAGTTTGTGGTTTTGGGTAACGCTGTTCGAATTGTCGATTGGGTTTGAAGTATGGTCGCGAGTTGTGGATGTTTGATTGTGAATTTGGGTTTTAGTCGTGGTTCGTTGGAGTTGATGAGTGATGGATATGGGGTGGCTCTGGTATACGGCAGTGCGATTGAAGTGGTTGTTTGACGGTTTTACACAGAGCAGTGTGGAGTTGACTGAATTATGTTGTGGTTATGTTGTCTGTGGTGTGTGAAGTTGGATTTTTTTCTTTAGTGGACAGGCAGTTGGTGGTTTGAGAGAGTGGAAGTGGTTGTTCAGGTTGTCAGTGATGGTGTTTCGGAGGTGTTGTATCAGCAGTGATCAAATGATGCAATGTAGATTAGATGTAAATGTTGATCAGGGAAGTGTGGTGATATTGGGCTGCAGTGTTTGTTCGATGTAGATGGCAGGTCAGTAGGATGTTGATAAGGGGAGTTGCTTGATGGATGGCTATGTGTCGAAGCAGTGTTGTTTGCGGCAGAAGTAGATTGGAGTTGTAGTGGTTTGCAAGGTGAAGAAGTTGAGCATAGGAATGTTTGTTGTTGAGGTGTTTGCAGAGGAGTATGTAAGTTGTGGGCAATGTTTGATGTGGAATGTGAAGTGATGGTGAATGTAGTGGTTGATTGTGATGATACGGTTGTGGTTTGCTTTGGTATAGATGCAATGTAGTCAGTGGAGGAAGGGGATTGCCGACGGGCAGAGAGTTGCAGCTTCGAGGCTTGATTAAGGCGAAGTTGGAGAAAGAACAGTGGGAAGCAATGAAGGTCTGCGAGGTCGATTTTGGGATGGTTGCCATTAGCAGTGGTCGTGACTGGGTAGATGGTCAAAAGCCAAGGCAGTGAGGATGTATTGAGCACTATGCAGTTTGAAGATGTGGTTTGGGCAGACAGTGGAGAGCAGAAGATCAGGTGATGTAGTGTTTTGATGTAGATGATGGTTGTGGTGAGTGATGTAGCATAGTGGAGCTGCTGTGTTTAAAAGTCGAAATGCAGAAGTGATATGGTGATATGTGTGTAACAGATTATAGGTAGTGTTTTCGAAGTGGATGGTTGGCTGGGGATGAATGAGAGGAGGCCGTTGACAGATGTTTGTTGGGTGTGGGATATGCAAACAGGGTGAAGGGGTGTTGCTGTCAGAAGTTTGAAATGGTGTATGAAGTGGTTTCGGCAAGTGACAAGTAGTAATGACAGGTTTCAAGGGGAGAGGCAGCAGATGTGAAGTGTGAAGTGACAGTTGAATGTGTGATGATGTCGCACTTATGGTTATGACTGGCAATTTGAGGGGGCAAGTTGTTTGATGGTGGAGAAGTACTGGTGGCAGCAAAGGCAGTGTTAAATTTGTGTGATTTGAAGGCTGTAGAGGGGATGTGGCTGGCGGGAAGTTGATGTATGTGGAAGAACCAGCAGGGATGATGAAGGATATGAGAACATTTTATAGTGTTGTGTGGGAAGGGTGAGAAGGCAATGTGATGAAAGTTGTTTTGTGATGGTGGAGTGTTGCTGCAGAGGGGGTATGTTGAGTTGCTGCTGTAGTTTTTTTGTGTGGTGAACTTGGTGAATGATGTGGGCAGAGGTGATGGAAGTTCAGGGTAGTTTGCAGAGGCAGTCAGGGAGGAGCTTGATGTTGTTTTTGGTATGGTAGTTGATAGCAGAAGGTTATGAGTGGTATCTCTGGCGAAGTGTGCAATTGCTTGTACAGGTTTGGTATGTTGCAGTTGTAACTTGACAGTGAGGTTGTGATATTTTGACAGAATGTATGAGTGATGGCAGGTTGTACTGTAGGATGATGGCCAGTATGCAGTTGTATAAGGTAGTGTAACTGTGACTGTAGTGTTTGGAGATGATTGCAGCGTGGTTGAATTGGCAGTAATGTAAACTGACAAAATGAAAGAGAGGGATAAGGAGAGGCAGAGAGAAAGAGAGGCAAAGTGATTAGGAACAAAACAAAGGAAAATCGTAAAGTATGTAATGTAAAAAAAACAAAAGAAATGAAATAGAATTTTTTTTCTTCTGAAAATGAAGTTGTGTATTTTTTTTACTAGAAATGCAAATGCAAATGAACAACACAGTAGAAAACAACAACAACAAAATGCAAACAACAAAATCAAACAATACACACAACAATTTTTTTTTTAAATGCAAACAAACACAAAAAACAAACACGTAAAAAAAATCAAACAAAAATAATTCAAAGAATAGAAAATCAAAATCAAATCAATTCCCTGGCAACAGCGCCAAAAACTTGTTTACGGCAATTTTCTATCGAGTTAGAAAATTATCGAAATTTTTTGAAATAAATTTATACCGCAAGCGCACGACATACAAATGTTAGTATGTGGCGAGTACGGATCGATCCGTAGGGAATTGTTAGATTTTAAATCTCTATTCAATCAAATTAACCAAAGTTGAAAGTGTGATTAGCTAAAAATGTAGAAAAATAAGCAAAAGAAAATTGATAAAAATATGAGAGTTTGAGGGCAATTTAGAGATAAATTCATTCTCTAGATCACATAAATCAACAAAATGAAGTTATGATCTCTCTTTTCTTGTCATTAGTGTAATTAGTTGATATCCTTATCATAAGTATGGTATATTTGTGCTATTAATTAGCACAATATAAACCATCAAACTATAACACAACCACCAATACACATTTGACTCTCATGAAATATGGGAACAAAGTTGAAAGAAAAATCTATTTTAAGCATGGCCTATTAACTATTGTTTAGAAATATAGGCCATCAAATTTTAATTTCAACAATCACTTCATTACCATCATCACATGTAGATGAAGAGGTAATTATTGTTTGTGATTGTTTAAGCATAGCCTATTTGATGTCAACAATATAAGCTATCAAATTCAAATAAAAAACAACAAGTTAAACCACTTCAAAACATTTCATTTAAGCACAAAAGAGAGCATAAACATCAAAATGTTGGATCTACATACTAGAGAGCTTCATTACCCCTAAATTGAAGGGATTAAGCTCTCATATTGTTATCAAATCAACAAATGTAGAAAACAATATGCAATCCCGACTTACCTTCACATTTTGTGTATGTGGACATTTAATCGTGCCCCGAATTTCGATGAGTTGAGATATTTTCTCTCGTTTAAGAGGAGAGACGAGTGCCCATCCCTTGTCGTCATCGAGGCCCAAAAGAATCGCAAGATCGTGTTGCAGCTTCAAAGCAATCTATCTCAATTCAAGACTCAGTACTTCTTTGTTAGATGTCCTGTAGGGTTTAATCGCCTTTGGACAACGGGGGGTAAGTTCTCTCCTTTATTTATTGAGTTTCGATACATCGCTGTGGGAATTCTGGCAGGTTAAATACTTCTTGCATTTTTTCCAAGGCCGAATAAAGACGTATCACTTGACCATATTTTCCATACCCTGAAGGCCATTGATTCCAGGGAGAGATGGGTTAAATTTTTGCTAACGGACGAAAATTTGCTCCGGTATGGACTATTGCATCCTGGGAGATCCGTTGTAGCGGTTGAAGTCCCTTCTCCTTCTCGTTCCAGAATACGAACACACTCCACTTCTTCATCACATGGATCTGAAGAGGGTGTTTTTCAAGAAAAGAAAGGCTTGTCCGGCGAGTCAACTGAAGAAACTCATGAGGGAAGGGATGTCACGACTGAAGCTACTTGTCTGGGCAGAATGCCTCCAATCCCAAAGGAAGGGGAAGAAAAGGTCAAGCAGCGAGGGGTAAGGTTGCAGTGGCAACAGAAAAAGAGGAGGGTGAAGTTGAGAGTAGCAGTACTCAAGATTCCTCCTCCAGTGATGATGATTTCAACGTAGGTTCTGGTAACAGAGACTCCGAATCTTGTGATGAGACTTCGAGCATGAGTCATATTCTCCCGGACTTGCCTCCCCGAGAGATCCACAATAAAGATGCTCCCCCAGTAGCCGAGCAACGTCAGGATTCCCCAATTAAAGATATCTACGTAGACCTTGGGGTTTTGAGCAATATTTACATGGATATCGACGAACTTATGGGGGAATATTTTGGATTCGAAGGGTCGTCTCCTCGCCCGGGTCATATTGTGCCCAGAGTTAGCCCAATTTCTACCGCAGTAGCTTCCAAATCCAGTTTGTGGCATCCTTTTAGGCCCCTAAGACACATTACACAATTCATTAGGGCCACATTCACTTACACACGCATTATTTAGGCCTATTTCTCGTTGGTAAAGCTCTTTATTTATTCTTCGTGTCAGGTACCATGAGAGGCCATGGACTTTACGACGATCTCAAGCAATTCACTGAATCACAACGTTGGTCAAAAGGCCCCGTGAGACCAAGGAGGAATGGAGAAGGCAGAAAGACTTGTAGGCCGAAGCTCATCGCCGTGATGACAGAGAACGGGGTCGGACGTATAAAAGTGGCTATGAGAAGAGAATAACCCCTGATGATCGAGAGGAACCATCCAAGAAGTCAAAGGTTAATCGTGGTTCCCATCCTTCTGATCATCAGGCGTTTTCCCCAACCCCAGTTTCTATCGGTCTTGAAGTTCCGGTTTCCTCCATTCAGGCTCCGTCTTCATCTCAAGCCCCATCGACCCACGTGGTGGTTGCTTCTGGTTCCTCGCACCCTCACAGGAGGCCGGCTTACATTCTTTCGTTGGGCCCCTAGACTCAAAGCTGCACTCTTCAGGTGGATTTTAAAGGGAGTTAAGTTTGACCGTGACCTTCGCCTAGTCCGCAAAGATTACTATATGCCCCACCTTCAGGTGATCCAAAGTGATTTAGAGCAAGCTGAGGGATGGGAAAAGTTATGCAAGCAGCTGGCTAACATGAACCACAATAATTATCAAGAGATCCTCTCCTTTGAATCAGATAAAGACGACTTCGAGAGGGCGTTAGTGGAACGTGATGCCAGAATTGAGCGACTGATACAAGAGAGGGACGCGTCACTCTGGGAGAGTAAGAACGATGCCAACTTGCTTAAGGAGCTGAAAGAGGCCCATGCGAAAATAGAGATTGTATTTCGAGATGAAATTAAGAAGGCCCATGTGGACGAAGTTAAGTTGAAAGAGGAGCTCGAAGGTCGCGACATAATTATTGAAGCCCAGAAGAAGACCATTGCCGATCACGATAAGATTGTCGAAGGGCATAATAAACAATTGCAGAATATGAGGAGATCGTGAAGTCCCATGACAAGACCATTTCTGATCAAGCCCAGACGATTGCCTCGCTTCAAGAAAGAGTTACGCTGCTTAGCGCTGATAAAACTCGTGCTGAAGTTGAGAAAGCCGCCGTTACAGCGGATTATTTGGAGCTACAGAACACTTTCAAAAAGAAGATGGAGAAGATGGACGATACCATCTTAAATTTGTATGTCAACCCTCTGTCAGGGGAGTCTCAACTATTTCGGCCCCAAGTTCCTGCACGCTCTCGCCGTGGTTTGGGAGGAAATTCTGGCCCGTTTCCGAGAGAACGGGGACGTCTATACTGAGTGAGAGTTGGAGGATGCCTACTTTAATAAGGAATCGAAGAGAGCACTAATAGAGGGTCGAGAGGTCCTTCGGATTGAGAAGGAACAGGAGGCTGCCGATGCTGCTATTACTTCAACTGCCAAAACGTTGCCGGAGCCCCTCATTTCTAGGCCTGGTGAATCGTCAAGACAGCCTCGCGATCAATTGGTGAATCTGGGCCTGAAACTTCTTTGAAGGTCCTACAGCCATCAAAAGAAGAAGAAGGCGGAGAATATGAGATCGACATTCTCGGCCATTCCTCTGATGCAGGTAACCCTCTTGTTTCTCCCGAGTTAGAGAATTTTCAACTCATGCCGCAAGAACAAGACGAACTTAACACTTTCACTTTTGATCTTATAGGTCCATCTTCTTTACCTATTGATCTGTTGGTTTCCTCGATGCTCGGGCTCGCCGCTATTTCAACCGCCTCGATGCTTATCTCCGTAGCTGCTCTGATCGCTGCGTATGTGTCTTGTTCGCAACCAGGGCCGGAATCAGAGAAGATCGTTGCATTGCATGGTCTAGACGACCCTTCTGTATCTTTAGAGGGCGACTTGAAGGAAGCTAAAGCTCGAGAGCAAAAGGACCAGACTGAATAGCTGCGTAAGTTTGAACAGCAACTGGTTGCCGTTAAGAAGGAAAAGGTTGAAGCGGTAAAATCTAAGAGGAGCCCCCGCAAATCCCGGAAGCGCAAGGCGAAAGGGGAGTCTTTCGAGAAGGCCGGAGAGCAGGAAGGAGATTGTTGATATTATAGGCAATGACACTACCCCTGGCCGGGATTCTGAGGGAAAGCATAAACTTCCAACTAAAGGTGGGAAGGGGAGCAGTGGAAAGAGGCGTTGATAGGTCCGGATAGTAGTGGAGCCAGTTTTTTTTGAGACATTGTGTTTTGTTTGATACGTGTTTTGATCAAGTGCAGAGTCTGCACGTATTGCTTTGATCGTTGTAGCATCTATATTTTTCCTTTTTGTTGGCCGATATTATGTCGGTACGGCCCCTACATTTTGACTTTGTACAGAAAACGTTATAAGTAATACAATGTTGAGGTTTTGATTGTAACTTTACCTGTCTACTTATCTGTGTTTCATGCACTTATGTCAATTTCATTTACTGCTATTTTATTTTATCTAGTCCTATGATTACCGCTAAAATTATTTGTTTGGAGTAACAGAACAGTGAAGTGTTTTTGTTTTTGAGTATCGGTGTGTGCCCCTGTGTGCCCCCCAGTCCACAGGGCTGCTTACTTCGAACACCTAACAAATGAACGGCTAATCCGAGTGATTTTTGGATGTCTATAATCGGATCTATTTTGTGGTTCCTGTCTTTAGGAAGTTATGATTTATACGGGTTGATTTTAGATTTATTGTTAGTCAACAATTGGAATTTTCTGCTGGCTTGTAGTAGTTTGACATTGTTGGGTTCATACCCGTTTCTCCTGATAGTGTGGAGTGGGTTGATTCTTGTTATTCCTGCAATGGAAGAGTTTCCCGGTAGCTCCAGGGCAATGCCGGTACTTAAGAGTATGCGCGGCTTATGGAATGCGTAGCTTTTGGGATCGATATGACCCGTCGACTCAGAACGGTTTGGAACTTCTCGACATTACCAATCTCCTGGCAATGTGAGGAGTTTATGCTTCAAGGGCATGATTCCATGGCTCAAAAAGGGTAGTGCATGGCTTATGGGATGTGTGGCTTTGATTTGAGCCTTTCCGGTGCTGCTGGAGCAACACCTTTTCTTAGAAGGTGGGGATCGGGTTCCGCCAATTTAACGGTTTGAGTCGATTTGCCTCCGTCGACCCGGTGGGTAAGTGGGGCGTACTTGAGCATGATTCCACTATCTCAAGTAGTGATTGAATGGTTTTGAGCCAATTTGACCTTGTTGACTCAATAGGTTACTTTTATGAACGCAGTTTTATTGGTTCAAAACGCAAAGCAATTTTATTAAGAAAAGTTGGGCAAGTTTTGCCTATTTACAATGCTCCCGGTATCCCGGGATGGCTTATTTGCTAAAAAATAGGAAGTACATAAGATAGCTTCGGATAAATTAACGGCGCATCGATTCGTTGTTCTATGCTCAGGGAATCTGAATTCCGTCAATGGTTCTTAGTTTGAAAGTTCCATCCCCTTGCTTTTGACTGATCACATACGGCCCTTCCCAGTTTGGTCCAAAGGTTCCTAATACGAGATAGACTCATTTGAGGATAAGGTCTCCCACTTCAAAGTTTTGGTTGTGAACTTTAAAGTTGAAGTACCGTGCAACACATTTTTGGTGAGCAACGGTCCTCAACTTGGCTTCTTCCCTCTTCTCGTCAATCATATCAAGCGACTCAAGAGGGGACTTCGAGTTCGATGGGGATCATTGCTTCTGAACCATACGCCAAGGCGAACAGGGTATGCCCGGTTGTTGCTTTGTGTATTATTCTGTAAGCCCATAGTGCAAGTGGAAGTTCATTAACCCAATTCCCCTTAGCCTTAGCTAGCCACTTTTTGATGGTGAACTTAATGATCTTGTTTATTGCTTCCACTTGCCTATTTGCTTGCAGATGAGCGACCACGGAAAAGCACTTCTCGATTCAGAAGTGTTTGCAAAAGTCTTTGAACTCGACGCTTTCGAATTGGGTTCCGTTATCAGTGATGATTTTCTATGGCACGCTCAACCTGCAAATAATGTTTTTAGTAACAAAATTAATGACTTTCTTTATGGTAATGGTGGCTAGCGGTTCCACTTCGGCCCATTTTGTGAAATAGTCAACGACATCTATAGCATATTTAGCCCTTCGTTTAGCTATTGGTAATACACTAATCAAATCAATTCCCCATATTACGAACGTCCATGGGCTGACCATCTATATTAGTTCTATTGAGGGAGTTTTTTTGATCTTGCTGAATCTTTGGCATCGGTCGCACCGTCTGGCGTAATCTGCTACATCGCAATTTACCGTTGGCCAGAAGTATCCATACCGAAGGATTTTCTTTGCGAGGGTTTGCCCCCCGGTATGGTCTCTGCAGTTACCTTCATGAACTTCTTTCAGGATCCATCGAGCTTCGTCGTCGGTCACACATCTGAGCAAGGGGGTAAAGAACCCCTTTCGGTTGAGTATCCCATCCTATATTATAAATCGCGGTGCCTTTCGAAGAAGCTTTTTCCACTTGTTTCTATCTGCGGGAAGAGTTCCTGTAAGCAAGCAGTCTTTGATTGGCGTCGTCCATGTTTCTGGTTCAACGGTGGTTCTAAAAATCCAGTTGATATCCATTTCGCTTATACTTGGAGTATTCAAGGTCTCAACTGGGACTAATCCCAACGATTGAGCTTCTTCGGAGCTGGCCAGTTTAGCTAAATAATCAGCCTTCGTATTTTGCTCCCTTGGGATGTGAGTTATGGTGTAATGTTCGATGTCATTCAGAATCTCTTGCACTTTAGATAGATATAGGGAAAGGTTCTCCTCTCGAGCCTGGTATTCACCTTTCACCTAACAGATGACTAGTTGAGAGCCGCTGTAGATGTGAACTGATTTTATTCTGAGTTCCTTTACGACTTTTAGTCCCACTATCAATGCTTTATATTCCGCGTCATTATTTGTCGCAGGGAATTCCAAGCGTAGGGCGTAGCAAACAGCTCATCCTTCGGGAGTTTCAAGCACTACCCTTACCCCCGAGCAGAGGTTATTTGACGCACCATCAACAAAGAGTTTCCATCGCATTTCCACTTCCGGAGGTATTTCTTCTTCGTCATCCCATATGGTAAATTCGGCATGAAATCTGCCAACGCTTGCCCATTGATTGCCCTTCTAGGATGGTAGGTGATTTCATACTAGCTCAATTCGATATTCCATTTGATGAGCTGCTCGGAAGTCTTGGGTCGGTACAATACTTGCTTCAAGGGTTGATCGGTCAATACTTTGATCGGGTGCGCCTGGAAATACAATCGTAACTTCCTAGACGCAATCAAGAGGCAATACGCTAGCTTTTCCAATTTCGGATAATTTTTCTCGCCTCCAGTAAACTGCTTGCTAATGTAGTATACAGGTCGTTGAATTCTAGCTTCTTCAGGCACAAGAGCAGCACTCAGCGCGTGAGGTGAGACTGCTAAGTAGATGAACAAGTCCTCTCTGTCTACCGGCTTTGATAGGATCAGTGGAGTTTCTATATGTCGCAGCAACTCTTCAAACGCGGTTTGACAAACCTATTCCATTCGAAGTTCTTTTTTTTAATGCATCAAAGAACGATATACATTTGTCGATGGCTTTCAAGATGAACCGACTTAGCGCTGCGACTTTCCCATTCAAGCTTTGTAACTCCTCCTTGTTCTTCGGGGCTTGGACTTCTCGTAGGGCAGTTATTTGCTTTGGATTTGCTTCAATGCCTTTGGCGCTTACTATGAACCTCAAGAACTTTCCAAAGGCTACCCTAAAGTGACATTTGAGTGATTGAGTTTCATTCCATATTTTCGGAGTATTTCAAACATTTCGACGAGATATCTAAGTGATTGGCAGTTATTCGTGATTTAACCAACATGTCATCCACATAGACCTCCATGGTTTTTTCAATCTGACGCTTGAATATGGCATTTACTAGTCATTGGTAGGTTACCCCAGCATTTTTAAATCGAATGGCATTACCCTGTAGCAGTATAATCCTAGATCGGTGATGAAGCTGGTGTTCTCCTAATCGGGTTCGTGCATCAGGATATGGTTGTATCCCGAGTACGCATCCATAAATGATAGCAGTTCATGTCTAGTCGTTCCATCCACAAGCTGGTCAATTCTAGGCAGTGGAAAACTATCCTTCGGGCAGGCCTTGTTTAAGTTTGAGTAGTCGATGCAAGTTTGCCATTTCCCGTTGGACTTCTTGACCAAAACCGGATTAGATACCCATTCATGGTAGGTCACATCACAGATAAAACCATTGGCCATCAGCTTGTCTACTTCTTCTCTCAATCCCTTGGACCGCTCGGGGCCAAGGCTGCGCCTTTTCTACTTTAACGGCGTAAACTTAGGATCAATGTTGAGTGCGTGGCATGCAATTTTCGGTGATACCCCACACATATCGGAATGTGTCCAAGCAAATACATCCAAGTTGACAAGAAGAAATTTAGTGAGTTCTAATCGTATTTTATTTCCAAGGTGCGATCCAATTTTCAAGACCCGCGTCGGGTCATCCATGTCGACCAAAATAGTCACTGTCAATTCTACTGGTGCTGCCCGATCCTCCCCTGAACTCTTCTTTTTAGGGTCCAAAGTCTTGTTGAATCGGCTATGGTCCCAAAGCCAGAGGCGACTCTGTAGTTGCTATTTGACAGGATCGCGAACATGGAGAGTTCTCCCCACATCCTTCCCTTTTTCCTTGCTTTTAGATTCATGCAGTTCTGCGATGTAACATTCTCTGGCAGCACATTGATCTCCTTTGATCACCCCAGTTCCGTTCGCCATTGGGAATTTCATGGTAAGGCACCACTGGGCTAAAGCGATTCTGAAACCTGCCAACATGGGCCATCCCAAGAAGGCATTATATGCAAAAGTTTCATCTACAATCATGAAAGTTTGAATGAGGGTGACTCTTCGGTCGCCTTCTCCAAGTTCTACAGGCAAGTCAATTGTCCCGACGGGTTGTTTGAGATCGCCGGTGAATCCTTGAATTTTTGTTTGGCAAGCAGATACATTTTTCATGCCGATATTCATCTGGTCAAAGGTGCATTTGAAAAGAATATTCACAGAACTACCACTGTCAACCAATACTCGTCGGACCACAGCAGGTCCGATCCCTACCATCACTACCATGGAATCGAGAGTTGGAGCTTGAATCCCTTCGGTATCCCGATTTCGGAATAGTATATCATCGTTCAGAGTTCTCTACGTCTTGGAAGGGGCTCCATCTTCGATCGCGAGGCACAAATCCTTCGGAGTGTGTTTTAATGAGCTCGCATATCACTCCATTTCTCCCCAACTCCTCTATACGGGAAAAGGTCCTCCAGATATCGTTCCAATGATGAGTCACTGGTCAGTTTGTCTAAATCCCTCTTCGCTGGTTCCAGATTGGTTTCCTCAATCCCTAAGAGCTTGAGAGCCACGGGTTGGTCAGGATTGTGCGATTTTCTCATGTATTGCTAAAGCTTCTTCTCCTAGATCAGCTCTACAATCAAGTTCTTTAGGTGGCGGCACTTGTTTTGTTATGGCCACGCGTCTCGTGGAAGCAACAGAACTTCCCAGAGCGCTTTTGTTGTTCAGTTGCCTCCTTTTTAGGGGGTTTCTTGTACTCCTCTATCCCATGTGTTGCAAGATAGATGTTTTTTGGAGTATCATTAGGCAGGGTGTAATCCCCGGGCCTGAAGCCTTTAAGCCTCTTATTGTTACCATTTTGTTTATAGGAATTCTGATTCTTCCTTTTCTGGTTTTCGTCTTTTCCCACACTTCCTTCAGTGGTCCTAGAGGCATTTATGTCCTGGCTCATCGCCATGCCACTCTACCCAACTTTCATCGGTTGCAAGCTTGTAGACTTCCTTTCTAACTCATATGCCTCCTCCAAACTCAAGTATCGACTCGCCTTACGATTGAAGTCCTTCATAGTGGTAGGTTGTTTCATTTTGATCCACTTTCAAAACTCGGCTTCGGGGTGGATGGCGTGGACCAAGGCCATAAAAACCATATCCTCTTTCGGATTGTTTGCTTCTGTCACCGCGGTGTTGAACCGATTCATGAAAGACTTCAGAGATTCATTTCGTCCCTGGAATGGACCAGATAAGGACATCACATCTTTAGGCTATGCCGTGTGAAGTCTAAATTAATCAAGGAATCTTGTTACTAGTTGATCGAAAGTGGAGATGGACCTTGGCGGAAGCCTAGTGAACCACATTAAAGCAATCCCCTCTAGAAAAATTGGGAAACAATTGCATCGAACAACGTCCGTAGCATTTGCTCCGTCCATATACCAACTGTACTTGTATAGATGGGGTTTTGGGTCTCTTATTCCAACATAGGATGGAATAGTTGGCATGGTGAACTATTCTGGGTACCGCTCGTTCAAGATCTCATCAGTGAAGGGAGTCCGACTTGGAGCAGATCCCCACTCGTCATCTCTTCTATTCTTATTCTCATCCATCAGTCGCTTGACCATATCCACTATATACGCCTCAGATGTCCAGTAGTCCGGGGGTTGGTGATCAATCACTACACCAAGTGTTTGGTTTTGCAAACGATCTTGGTGAGTGGGCTGAAGCCTAGGCTCTCCTGTCTTTGGAAGAGCCACTCCCTCGGGATTCCGTTGGCTTGCCGTTGGTCTGATTGGGGTAGTTTGTACATTCCTAGCATTATCAAATGCATTGGCATTTTCTTCCAATTTGCCATCGTTAAATTGCTCTCCATCTTCCGAGTCGGAGAGGTCCATGGCTATATCCTCTTGTGGGGTCTTTGCTCCTAGGTTCAAGTTCATAGCTGGTTGCCTTGCGGTTGGTGGAGTACATGTGTTTCCTTTTACGTTAGTTCCCACGGTTCCAGCTATCACTCCTTTTTGCGGTTACTTCCCGTTTCTTCTGTTTAGGCTAGAAACAGAGGAATTTTCTTGTTCTATTGCAGCCGCGGGTTCTGCCATGGTTCTTGGAGCAGGATGTGATTATAAGGTCAAGAGGGCATTAAGTTTATCCGTAAGAGCTCTCTAACTGCTTTCCATTTTATGATTGATTTCATTAACCATTTTATTCAATTCATCTCTTGTAACAACTTCGCGTTGATTAGAGGATCCTGGCACCTGATCTCCTGCGTTGGCGCTATTTACTTGGGTTTGTTGATGGTTCATCTCTTCTTCGGCATTACTGCCTCAATATATCTTCCAGAAATAGTTATCTTTCTTCTTGGAGCCATTGATTCTTAGCAACAGACCTTTTGAACAAAGATTAAGGACCTAACTTCTGGACTTATCTGATCCAAAGTAGATAGCTAGATCTAAGCCTGAGTTGGGTTCTCAGTAAAAGCACAAAAATGTTAACCCAAAAAGTGGATCAACAACCTGGATTGAGTGTAAAAGAACCAGCCTTGTTTATCAAGGCAAATAGAATAGATACAAGAAGTAAAAACTTGCAGATAAAGTAAAAGGACGAGAGATTTTTATAGTGGTTCGGCTGTTAACAAAGCCTACGTCCACTTTATAACTTTTATTATTAATTGACTGCTATTACAAGTTGAATCTGATTACAACACAATTGAATTATGTAAATGGGATTAAGTCACCGATGTTAGAGCTCACTGGAGAATCACAATGAACACTGTAGATGACCGTTGTGTAGGAGAAGAAGAATGAAGAGTAGTTTCTGCAAGGTTTCAATAGCCATTCCAGAAGATCATGTTCATGTTGCAGGTAGGATTGCATTTATAGGGATTGGAGAGCTATTGGGCTAGTCCGCCTTGCCAGATGCTTGTAAATGACCATACAAAGTGCACAAAAAGTTTCACAGCAAGCCGAATCAATTTGATGGATCGCTAGCGATCCACGGGCTATGGATCACTGACGATCCATAGCTTTTGGGTCGCTGACGATTCAACCACTTGTGATGCTTTCCTTCATCCTCTTCTATAAACTCCATGGCGATCTAGCTCAACCATACAGATCGCTAGCGATTCATGTACTTAGAGAATTTTGGGACTTTTCCTTCTGGATTGCATGTGTTGTCTCATCTTAGTGTTCTCCATGTAATTTCGTAGCTTGTTGCCTTGTTTTGATGACAATGCACACATTGGTTGCATTGGACTGCTGATTGAATTAGATAAATGCTCGCTTCTCGATTTAACTAGCTTGGAATTCCATCAAACTTAGCCATCATTCTTAAAATGCCTATTGGATCATGATGCAAGACGATTGATGGACCCACGAGCGAACATTATGGATCGCTAGCGATTCACAGGAGATGGCTAGCAATCCATCACCTCAACTTATTTTTGCTGTCTTTTTCTCTGATCCTTCTTGGTTGATTCTTCTAGTCCTTTTGGTTGGCTCTTGAGCTGTTTTGACTTGACGAAGCTATTTCGACTTCCTTTGAATTCTGCTGGGTTAAAAACCCGGATAACACTTTGTTTTCAAAATGCGTATTTTGAGTTTCTCACACCAGTCTCATGACTGACCTGGAGTTTATTTTCTTTTCCCTTAAACTCTGGGTCCCCCATTTTTCCGGGCAACCAAGTAGTTAGCTGATTAGGAGCATTTTGGAGCATAAAGCATGAAGAATGAAGCAATTTGGATCTTTTTGTTATTACCACCATTTTCCGCTATTATTTATATGTATCTACCAACACCTGTAGGGATGGGCTATTATAACTATCCCAGTTGGGTTAGTACTTATCATGACTCTGATATCTTACTTTGAGAGTGAATATATGTACTACCTTTATGGTTACCATTTGTTAAATACGACGTGAGATTCTATTATTATTCTGTCTTCTATCTTTATTTATTTTTACTCCATGATAATCTACCACTCCAGCACTTGGATTTTCGGCATGTGAATACTGAGGATGTATTAGTGTCAATTTCTAAGGGTCGAGGAGGTGGGTCGTCACATTTGGTATCAAAGCTTATGGTTGAGTGAATACTTAAGCCTTAATTGGGTCAACTCATTAGAGATAGAGTTAGTAATGCCCTACAATGAGTTTATTTTGAGGGAGCGCACATTTAAAAGTTTTTATCCAAAAAATGTATATTCAAACTTTATGCCAATTTCCTAAGATATCTCGTCTATATATTCTAAAAAGATATTTCCTCACTATATGCAGATAGTAGGAAATGAGTGGAAGAAGAGGACGAGGTAGGGGAAGGGGAGGTAGAAGTACCACAAATACAAATGGTCGAACTCCCACCGCCGCAATAATCGAAGAAGCAACAATTCGGGTACAACCCCAAATCAACTTTGCCACTTTATGCACTATGCTAATTTGGGAGGAAAGCCGTTCAGGGGAACGGAATCCATCATAGAAGTTCAAGCATGGATCCGTTCATGTGAAAGGATTTTCAAAGGGCTGAATATTGCAGATGAGCAGAAGTGATTCCTGGCCACTTGGCAATTACAGGATGGGGCTCTCCTCTGGTGGGAGTCCATTACTATGACTGTTCGAAAGATAATTTTTCTTGGGAGTGATTCTTGGAGGTATTGGAAGAGCAGTATACGCCAGCATCTGGAAAAGCATGCCTTTATAGAAGCTTTATGGATTTGAAATAGGGGGAAATGTTCGTAGAAGAGCATACTAACAAATTTAATGAATTATCACGATTTGGACCTGGTCTAATTGATACTCCTTTGAAAAGGAATGAAATGTTTATTTCGGGAATGAAGAAACAATATCAAGACAGAATGACGACGCATGTAAGAGGGACTTTCATGGATTTGGTGGATATGGGTTTTCGGAATGAAATCCTAGACAAGAAAGACCCACCCACAACCCAAAGTAATGGCGACAACTATTGGAAGAAAAGAAAATTTAACTAGTAAAGGAAGAAACCAGAGCAAGCCAAGCCAGAGGTAGATCGTTTGAAAGATGTAACATGTTATAATTGCCAGCAAAAAGGTCGCCTTTCCCTAACCTGCAAAAATCCTAAGAGACAAAGGGGAACCTGCTACAATTGCCATAAGTGAGGACATAGGATAATGGAATGTCCCTTAATAAAGAAAGGAGAGCAAGCTAGAGTGTTTGCTATTAAAGACGAACCTTCAACCTCAACAGATGAAAAGGGAAAGGGAATGCTAGAAGGTAAAATGGATATTAATGACATATTAGTTAGAGTATTGTTTGATACCAGGGCTTCATGCAGCTTTATTTCCAAGAAACTAGTTGATAGATTTGAACTTAAACCACAAATATTAGATATTCCCATATGTGTGTCTAATCCAATAGGCAGAACGACTAATCTCATTATGATTTATGAAGGAATCCAAGTTACGTACCTATCCCATATTTTTCCATGCGATCCAATAGCCCTCAACTTTGATGAATTTGAAATTTTACTCGGTATGGATTGGTTGTCCAAATATAAAGCTATTCTTGATTGTGATAAAAGGACAGTACTATTACAAAATATAAGAGGTAGACCTTTTGTGATAAAATGCGAGAACCCTAGTCCAATAAAAGAGAATTATATATATGCGCTTAATCTATTCCAAAAACATCTAGAAGAAATGCCCATAGTAAGGGAATTTTTCGATGTTTTTGAGGAAGTAAAAAGTATACCACCCCATTGAGAAATTGAATTCTGCATAGATTTACTTCCCAACACAAGTCCAATTGTCCACCCAATTTGGAAGATGGCTCCTAAAGAGAAGTAAGAATTAAGAAAACAAACTGATGAGTTGTTGAAGAAGGGATTGATAAGACCTAGTCGCTCAAGTTGGGGGCAGCAGTGGTCTTTATTGCAAAGTCTGATGACTCGCTAAGGTTGTGTATGCACTATAGAGATTTAAACAAACAAACAAACAAACAATAAAAAACAAGTATCCTCTACCTCGCATATATGATATGTTTGAATAATTACATGGGGCTAGGGTATTCTCAAAAATGGACTTAGCCACCGTATTCCATCAGCTAAGGCTAGCAAAAGATTGCATTCCTTTAACCGCATTCAGAAGCTCAAATGAATTCTACGAATGGCTGGTTATGCCCTTTGGGCTAACAAATGCTCCTTCCTATTTCGTTGACCTTATGAATAGGGTATTTAGAGAAGTACTCAATAAATTCATATTAGTCGTTGTCGATGACATTTTGATATATTCAAAGAATGAGGAAGAACATGAAGAGCATCTTGAAATCGTTTAGAAATTTTAAGGAGAAACATGGTGAAAGAAAAATTCACAAAATGCCACTTCAAGGAAAAAGAAGTAAGGTTCCTTGGACACGTGGTGTTAGGGGAGGGAATTGCAGTTGATCCAGCAAAGAATATGGCTATCCTAGATTGGAAACAACCCCAAACTCCAAAGGACATTCACAGTTTCTTGGGATTAGCAGGATACTATCGAAGATTCATTCAAGACTTCTCTAAGATTTCCTCTCACTTAACAAAGCTGACCATGAAAGATGTGAAGTTTGAGTGGAGACAAAAATGTGAAGAAGCTTTCTAAGAGCTCAAGAAAAGATTAACCACTGCTCTTGTATTAGCAGTAGCAGATGAAAACGGTGGATTTACTGTATATATAGATGCTTGTGGGGTGGGAGTTGATGTTGTCCTAATGCAGCACGGAAATATCATTGCTTATGCAAGTAGACAACTAAAGATCCACGAAAGGAATTATGCAACACATGACTTAGAGTTATTAGCCATTGTGTTCGCATTAAAAATGTGGAGACATTATCTACTGGGTAAGAATTCATTATAGTTTATTTAAGAATTCATTATAGTTTATTTCGAATAAACTTTGATTGACCCTAATAAATAACATTCCTTCTTTAAATAGGTGAAAGGCTTGAGCTCTTCACGGACCATAAATCTTTGAAATATCTTTTTACTCAGAAGGACTTGAATATGAGGCAGCAATGTTGGTTGGAATTCCTCGCATCATATATACACCAGGAAAGACCAATGTTATTGCTGATGCTCTAAGTAGAAAGCAGGCCGTTATAGCTCATTTAGTGGTGCGTCCAACATTGATTTGTCAAATAAAGGAGAGTCATCTCAAAGACCCGATCATGGCAAAAATAGCAAGGGAAGTAGAAAAGAATGTGATACCCGGAAGATAGGAAGGTTTCAAAGTGGATGAGCAGGGAATCATGAGGATGAATGGAAGGATATGTGTCCCCAATGTCGATGGGATTAAACAAAAAGTTTTAACTGAATGTCACAACTCTACACTCGCAATACATCCTGGAGTGACAAAGATGTATAGGGACATGAAAAAGACTTTCTGGTAGGGAGGTATCAAGAGAGACATTTCCATCCACGTGAGTAAATGTGCAAATTGTCAACGGATCAAGAGTGATCAACAAAAGACTGCTAGGCTACTCCAATCTCTTGAAATTCCTACTTGGAAATGGGACCAAATATCAATGGATTTCATAGACGGTTTTCCTCAATCGAGAAAGGGGAATGAAGGCATTTGGGTAATCATAGATTGGCTAACCAAAAGCACGCACTTCATCCCTATATAAGCAACACGAACTGCTGCAATCCTTGCGGAAATATATATATATATATATATATATATGAAGGAAATAGTTCGATTGCATGGTGTCCCTAGTAGCATAGTCAGTGATAGAGACCCAATCTTTACCAATAAATTCTGGGAAGCATTGCAGTCAGCCCTTGGGAACAAAACTAAACATTAGCACTGCATATCACCCCCAGACCAATAGACAAACTGAAAGGGTAAATTAGGTGTTGGAGAATCTTCTAAGAGCTTGTATCTTAGATTTTGGAGGTTCACGGGAAACTACCTTCATCTGATAGAATTGTCATATAATAACAGTTATCAGGCTAGTATTGGCATGGCCCCATACGAAGCCTTATGTGGTCATCCATGTAGATCCCCAGCATGTTAGATCGAGATTGGAGATCGGTTGGTACTAGGCCTTGACATGATTAGAGAAGCTTCGAAAAAGGTTGACATAATAAAAAAAAGATGAGAGAAGCCCAGAGCAGGCAAAAGAGTTACACGGACGGGTGGCATAGAAATTTGGAATTCTCGGTAGGAGATTATGTATTCCTGAAGGTTTCCCCAATGAGTGGAGTGGTAAGATTTGGGAGAATTGGAAAATTGGCACCTCAATTTATTGGACCTTTTCCCATTCTCGAGTGGATTGGCCCATTGGCTTATTGGGTGGAATTTCCCAAAGGTTGTCGGGTGTGTACAATGTCTTTTACATATCTCAATTATGAAAATTTATGCATGATCCAGAGCAGATCATAGAAACAGCCGCCCAAGAAGATTTGAAAGTTGAGTCTAATTTGGCCGTTATTAGGCAAACTATGTGAATTATGGATCGCGATGAGAAGCGATTAAGGAGGAAAGCTGTAAGACTAGTTGAAGTCCAATGGAGTGGTGACGTAGCAGACTGCACATGGGAGATAGAAGAGAGAATGCGTAAAGCCTATCCCTAGTTTAGAATGGATACATAGTTGTATGTGTATAGTGTACTCACCGACCTGTAGTAATATCACTTACTATATCTTATACATATGTATCACTTCGTTATATATAATTGTTTCCGAGTTATCTTCTTCTTATCCTTAATTTCGAGGACGAAATTTTTTAAGAGGGGAAGTCTATAACGACCCACAAATACATCACTTTAATAAATTTATTTAAATTAATTTTAGATTAAAATGATTTAATAATTATTATAATGATTTTGATAACTCATTTTAAATAGTTATAGAGTAATAATTTATCATTAATTTTATAAAAATATACATGGTTTGAATCATAAGAAAAATTCATTTCGCTTTATCGGTATAATAACAATTTTATAAATAATTATTAATATTAATTTATATAGTAAAATGAAATATGATCATTTTAATTATTTAAAATGATAAGAAATTTATTTTCAAATTTTGTTTACAAATATTTGCATATTAACTAAAAGATGAAAATATGACCGGAAATCGAAATCGGGATTCGTAATGATACAACGTATAGAAGTTGTGCAACGTTGTGGAGATACGTGTGCACATATACATGTGCATACATGAAGATATATTCTCATGTGCATGATCATTCATATATGCACACATATACATATAAATATAAAAACATATACGTATAAAATATCCAAGATATTTCTCTTTTTCTTACTTCCTAAGCTAACCAATAGTCCACCATAGTACAAGCACTCAAGTATGCACATGGAGGGGTGGTCATTTCGGTCATAAAGGTGATGGAGATGGTGCATATGGAAGTGATGGATAATGATGCATATGTGTAAAATATCTTAGATATTTTTCTCCACTTCTTTTCTTATAAATACCTCCCCTTCTCCTCTTCATTTCCATATGTTTTATCCTTCATTTTTCTAAGCTTTTATCCTCCTCTTTAATGGCTTCCACCCTAAAAGAAAATATGGCAAATTTTATTCCAAAAAGAAATTAAAATATATAATGTGTGTGTGTGGCACCTCAAACTCTTCACCAAACACCTTCTCTTCCCCCTCATTTCCCACGGCAACACCACATACCACCAAAATTCTGAGCCTTCCTCTTCCACCGCCCAAGCCCGTGAGCCCCTAGCTAAGGCCGAGCCCTCCAAAGGCAAGAGCCCAAGTGATCGTGAGCTAAAAACTCGAGTTAGCGAAGCTATAGCCATTTTTAGGTTAATCGTTTAAACCTGAGGTGAGAAACTCCTAAGGTATAGTATTATATGCTATTGGATGTTATATATGTTTGATTATGATTGTTGATGATGATTGTTTAATATGAATGTTGAATGTGTACGCAAGTCATGAAAATACACGTCGATAAGCACAAAAGAAATCACTTTCCTCTATTTAATGAATTGGTGTATATGGAATGTTAAACCTCTTTAAAAAGGTTTAAAAATGAGTTTGAAAAGTTTTATAAACATATGAAAGTGTTTTGGTGAAGTTTGAAAGGTAATTGAAAATGTAGTCAAAATTAAGCGCGTCGCGTAAAGGCAGTTCGCAATTTCACGCCATAAAAGTCAAACGGGTATATAGAATGGAATATAGCTCGGAATTGTTCGAGATAAGAATTTTCTGAACTATTATATCCATATTTTTTTAACAAAGAAATAAAATTGAGATTTCGATAAGTAGATTTTGAAATATGAGTAAAACAAGTTTTTGGAAAAATCGTTGACGCAGCGGATTAATAAAAAACAATGTAGATCGATGAATGTAGTAGTCGATGGATTGGAAGATACTGAAATGCCCGAATTCGTTGATCCGAAGATACCGAATTCTAGCTATCCCGAACTCGTTGATCGCGCACGATACCGGGTTCAAAGATCTGCGATTCTTCACACGTTGATCTAGCGCACTAGATTCCGTGAATCGGCTTCTACAGTCGTTGAATCGAGCGCACTCGATTAACCGAAAGAGGAGATAGGAGATTACACTCGACTACCAATTTGGCGAAAGCACAAAGCTAACAAAACAAGAGTTTTTATTTCAAATCAACTAAACTATTACAAATGGCACCACCGGCCTATTTATAGAAGTTACAAAACAAGACAAAAATTATGTACAACTCTTAAGTCGGAACCGACTTATCACGAACGACTCAAGAAATACAGACGACATACGACTTACAAACAGACGACATACGAAACAGACGACATACGACTTAAAGAAATACAACACATACATCACGCATTTACAACACTTAAGTCGTTTACGACTTATAACCTGCGACTTAAAAACATGCGACTTAACATCCTCCGCATCTTAAAGAATCAACGACCTAGAATAAGGCGGCATAAGAATCTACTGTTTCCATCTTCAGTGACTTAACTTAGGTCGGTAACGACCTAAAAATACGTAGCGACTTAAGAACAGCGGTTCAGATTAACTCGGCAGGAGAATCCATGGCTTCAGGTTTCAGCGACATAAGATGGTACGACTTAAGTAAGTCGTAACTCGATACCGACTTGACTCGTTAAGTCGTTCAGGACTTAACATTTCATCAGTTTGCTCTACCTTCTTACTGCATAACTCGGTAGGTCGTCCTGGTGACTTAAGAGATTCGCTAACCCGCATATCTTTACTGAGTCGTTGCCGAGTTATGATAAGTCGGTCACGACTTATTGTTTCACTAGGTCGGTTACGAGTTAGGCGTTCTCCCCAGTTGAGTCGTAGCTCCTTTTCATCTGCACTGTTAGATCGAAGACGACTCAATGCCTCTTCCTTAAATCGTGGATGACTTATCTCCTTGCCTTCGTTAAGTCGTGTACGACTCATGCTTGTTTCCTTAAGTTGGTCACGACTTATGCCTTGGAGAATTATATCTTGGCCTGCATCATCCTCCCCTGGTTGAGAGTAATTCGTCCTCGAATTTGCACTTTCCTCCTCCGCGACACACTCATCCCCATGATAAGGTACGAGATGCTTAACATTGAACACATCCGACGTGTATACATCCTCCGGCAGCTTCAACTTATAAGCATTTTCATTAATTCGTTTCACGACTTCTACAGGACCAATTTTTCTGGCTTTCAACTTGTTATAAGCGCCCACTGGAAAACGATCCTTTGTTAATACAGCATAAACCAAATCACCTTCGTTAAATTCAACGTTTCTTCGTTTCAAATCTGCAGATTGTTTGTACTTCTCATTTGCTTTCTTCAATCGTTCCTGAACAATTTGATGACATTCCGTCAGTCCTTCAACAAAATCAGTAGCTTTCTTAACTGTCCCCTTCGAGTGTGATATTACCGTTAAATCCAACGGTCCTTTTGGTATACTAGAATAAACAATTTGAAATGGACTGAACCCCGTACTTCGATTTACCGCATGGTTATGAGCAAACTCTGCCTGGCATAACTTCATATCCCAACTCTTCAGATTGTCTTGCACAAGACATCTCAACAAATTTCCCAATGATCTGTTAACAACCTCGGTCTATCCATCCGTCTGCGGGTGATAAGCACTACTAACTTTCAATTTCATTCCCACCATCTTCCACAAACTTAGCCAAAAATGACTTAGAAATCTAGTATCCCTATCAGAAACAATGGATTCCGGCAAACCATGTAGACGATATATCTCTTTGAAGAATAACTCAGCAACCCGGACGGCATCAGCTGTCTTTTTACAAGCGATGAAATGTGCCATCTTGGAAAATCTGTCTACCACAACGAATATAGAATCATTCCCCCTTTGAGTTCTAGGCAAACCCAAAACAAAATCCATACTGATATCCACCCTTGGTTTTATAGGCATGGGTAACGGCATATACAGTCCCGCATTTGTCGCTGTTCCCTTAGAAACTTGGCAAACATGACATCTTTCCACAAACCTTCCCACTTCTTTCCTTATCGATGGCCAAAAGTAAGATTGCGAAATCAATTGTAATGTACGGTCTCTCCCAACATGTCCTTCTTCATGTAGCTCTTTTACAATCTTCATTCTCAAACTACAATCAGGTATGCACAATCGATTTCCTTTGAACAGAAAACCGTCTACCATCACGAACTCATCCGTCTCTCCCTCCTTGACTTTATCAACAAACTTTGCAAAGTAAGGATCATTGACAAATAATTCTGGCAACACATCAAATCCCGTCACTTCAACCTTCATTGTTGTCAATACATGACTCCTCCTACTCAAAGCATCAGCCACACGATTCGTCACTCCCGACTTGTGTTTAACAACAAAAGTAAACTGTTGCAGATATGCAATCCACGATGCATGTCTTGCTGAAATCTTGTCTTGCCCTTGTAAATGCTTCAATGCCTCATGATCAGTATACAGAACAAACTCTTTCTGAAATAGATAGTGTCTCCAGTGTTTAATCGATTGCACAACAGCATAGAATTCCACATCATATGTACTGTATCTCATCTTTGCTCCCGACAACTTCTCACTGAAATATGCAATAGGACGTCCCCTCTGACTCAACACTCCTCCAATCCCAACCTTGGATGCATCAGTATGTAGTTCAAACACTAGCTGAAAATTTGGTAATATTAGAATTGGTTCAGACGTCAAGAGTTCTTTGATTCGATCAAAAGCAACTCCGGCTTCCTCCGTCCATGCAAACTGTTTACCCTTCATACAATCAGTCACAGGCGCCATCACACTACTAAAGTGTGGAATAAACCTTCGATAAAATGAAGCCAACCCATGAAAACTATGAACTTCTGTTATCGTCTTGGGTAGCGGCCAATCTTTGATAGCTTCGACTTTACTTTGGTCAACCTGTATTCCTTCTTCCGACACAACATACCCCAGAAATAAAACACTCTTCGCCATAAAAACACACTTCTTTGTAGCAGCATAGAATTGTTCTTCACGAAGAATAATTAACACTTTCTTCAAATGTTGAACATGCTCTTCTGTACTAGCACTGTAGATTAGAATATCATCAAAGTAAACCACCACAAATTTTCCAATGTACGGTCTGAAAATTTGATTCATCACCCTCATGAATGTACTCGGTAGACCAAACGGCATTACCAGCCATTCATACAATCCTTCCCTCGTCTTGAATGTTGTCTTCCATTCATCCCCTGGTCTAATGCGAATCTGATGATACCCGCTCTTCAAGTCAATCTTAGAAAAGATTACGGACCCACTGATTTGATCCAATAGATCATCAAGCCTCAGCATCGGAAATCTGTATCTGACTGTGATCTTATGCAATGCTCTACTATCTGTGCACATCCTCCACATTCCATCCTTTTTGGGTACCAATAAGGCTGGTACAGCACAAGGACTTAAACTCTCCTGCACACGCCCCTGTTCAAGCAATTCTTCCACTTGCCTCCTCAATTCTTTATGTTCCTTTGGACTCATTCGATAATGTGGTCTGTGTGGCAACACAGCACCTGGAACAAGATCTATCTGATGTTGTATATCCCTCAACGGTGGCAACTCCGTTGGTAACTCCTCTGGAAATACATCGTCAAACTCTTTCAATACCGGTTTTATTTCTTCTGGTATTTCAACCTCTTCACTGCTTTCTCGCCCAATCAACAAAAACACTTCAGGCTCCTCCTCTACTTCCTTCACAAACTCCTTCAAAGATAACAAAGTTTTAAGCTCTTCAATCTCCTCCAACTTGTTTTCCTCCTGTTGTCGCTTCTTTGGAACTAGAGTAATCTTTGTGCCTTCAAACATGAAACTGTAACTGTTGGTACGCCCATCATGTTGCACCGCCCTATCATACTACCACGGTCTCCCCAGCAACAAATGACAGACATCCATATCTATCACATCGCACCAGATTTCATCCTTGTATTTCTTTCCAATTGAAAACTTCACACAATCCCTTCGTCCAACCTTCACCTCCCCGCCTTTCCTCAACCAAGCTAGCTTGTATGGTTTCGGATGTTTCTCAGTCTTCAACGCCAACTTCCTCACAGCTTCTGAAGAAATTATATAATCACAGCTTCCAGCATCAATAACAAATTTGCAAACCTTCCCCAGAATGGTACATGTTGACTGAAAAATATTGCTCCTTAACCAACTACAACCCTCCTCTTGCTTTGGTGTTAAACAGGACCTCTTCATCATTAGATTATAACCTTCGTCTCCCGACACTTCTTCTTCCTCCTCATTAGGTGGTGAATTGGAACATTCAGCTTCTTCATCCTCATCCTCAACCTCCGCTATCATAGCTCTCTTCTTCGGCTTCGGACATTCGCTACTTTTGTGGCCCATTTCTTGGCAATTATAACACTTGAAACCATTATTGACTTTCGCCTTCCCAACCTCATTCACAACTGGTTTTGCAATAGCTTTTGAAACATTAGAACTTCCACTAACACCCTTCACTTGATTATTGGAATTTGTAAACACACCACCTCCTCGTCGTCCCTGTTTCTCCCAAGCCAACGCTTTCTGATGTGCTTCCGCTACAGATCTGGGATCAAACATGTTACCCATATCCTGAATCTGCATTCGCAATCCCCCAATGAATCTAGATGTCAGCTGCTCTTCCGTTTCCATAATATCATTCCTTGCAATAAGTTGATAAAATTCGTCAGCATAGTCATTCACAGATTTCGTCCCTTGTCTCAAGTTTTGCAAACGTTGATACATCAAAGATTGATAATTGTAAGGTAAGAACGTTGCTTTCATCAATTTCTTCATCTTCTCCCAAGATTCAACTTTTGACTTTCCCATTCGTTCACGTGTAAGTTTGGTTTGCTGCCACCATGCCAAAGCTCTACCCCTCAACCTCGTAGCAACCAACTTCACTCTACGATGTTCTGGAACTTCTTTGAAGTCAAAAATCTCTTCAACATTAGCCACCCAATCTAAAAACTCCTCCGCTTGCATACCACCTTTGAATTCAGGAATTTCAGTCTTCATCCTCGACTCCCACTTGTGATCATACTCAGAGTGATTTCTTCCTTGTCCTCGTCCTTGTCCTCGAACACTACCACCATCATACTCCTCTTCAAAATCAGATGTATATCGATGTCGATCCTGACCACCAACATCTCTACTCCCTTCGCGTCTTCCACCATCATCCCTTCTATCTACATTCCTCCGTTCTCGATCATTCACATTCCTCCCACGTCTTTGATCATCATCAACACTTCTTTCTCGATTGGATTGTGGTGAGACTCTACTTCCTCCATGGTTAGATTCAGGTGATACCCTTCTCCGATTCTGATTCATCTCTAACATCATCTTCTCTAATCGTCCAATTCCTTCGTTAAGCTTTTCACTAAAGTTTTCATTGATTCTTTGCTCCATCTCATCAGCTTCTTCTCTTCGATACAAAGCTTCTATGTTTTGGTGACGATTAGCTCTTCTCGGCGGCATACTTGAAATCTTCACAAAACTCTTCAACACTTCAAAATTCAAACACCTTTCGGACTTTGATCCAAAATAAAATGGATCGAAAACTCCCACTTTGTTGCAACTTCGCGATGAACACGATGAACACAACTTCTCCAAATGAGGCAAATTTGATCTCCCACTCTTCTACTTAGCTCGGCCTCTCTCTTCAAGCTCGGCTATCACTTGATCTCTTCAAAACTCCAAAATGATTAGGCTCCAAGTCTCGATCTAGCTATGATTGGCTAGAACAAGCTCTGATACCAAAAATGACGCAGCGGATTAATCAAAAACAATGTAGATCGATGAATGTAGTAGTCGATGGATTGGAAGATACTGAAATGCCCGAATTCGTTGATCCGAAGATACCGAATTCTAGCTATCCCGAACTCGTTGATCGCGCACGATACCGGGTTCAAAGATCTGCGATTCTTCACACGTTGATCTAGCGCACTAGATTCCGTGAATCGGCTTCTACAGTCGTTGAATCGAGCGCACTCGATTAACCGAAAGAGGAGATAGGAGATTACACTCGACTACCAATTTGGCGAAAGCACAAAGCTAACAAAACAAGAGTTTTTATTTCAAATCAACTAAACTATTACAAATGGCACCACCGGCCTATTTATAGAAGTTACAAAACAAGACAAAAATTCTGTACAACTCTTAAGTCGGAACCGACTTATCACGAACGACTCAAGAAATACAGACGACATATGACTTACAAACAGACGACATACGAAACAGACGACATACGACTTAAAGAAATACAACACATACATCACGCATTTACAACACTTAAGTCGTTTACGACTTATAACCTGCGACTTAAAAACATGCGACTTAACATCCTCCGCATCTTAAAGAATCAACGGCCTAGAATAAGGCGGCATAAGAATCTACGGTTTCCATCTTCAGCGACTTAACTTAGGTCGGTAACGACCTAAAAATACGTAGCGACTTAAGAACAGCGGTTCAGATTAACTCGGCAGGAGAATCCATGGCTTCAGGTTTCAGCGACATAAGATGGTACGACTTAACTAAGTCGTAACTTGATACCGACTTGACTCGTTAAGTCGTTCAGGACTTAACATTTCATCAGTTTGCTCTACCTTCTTACTGCATAACTCGGTAGGTCGTCCTGGTGACTTAAGAGATTCGCTAACCCGCATATCTTTACTGAGTCGTTGCCGAGTTATGATAAGTCGGTCATGACTTATCATTTCACTAGGTCGGTTACGAGTTAGGCCTTCTCCCCAGTTGAGTCGTAGCTCCTTTTCATCTGCACTGTTAGATCGAAGACGACTCAATGCCTCTTCCTTAAGTCGTGGATGACTTATCTCCTTGCCTTCGTTAAGTCGTGTACGACTCATGCTTGTTTCCTTAAGTCGGTCACGACTTATGCCTTGGAGAATTATATCTTGGCCTGCATCAATCGTGGTTTTGCAGTTCAGAATCCATAAAAGGATTTCTTTAAAAAAGATATTTTAAAATTGTTTAAAAATATGAAATAAATTCAAAAAATATTTTAAAATGTTTTAAAAGTGATTTGAGCTATAAAAATGAATTTTCAAATGATAAAAGTCGTTTTGTTCAATATAGCTTAAAAAGCACTTTCCGCAGCATTTTTCTATAACTTTTGAAATATAGTTTTAAACGCGACCGTTCTTTTCTAAATCTTTGTAAATGTTTTCAAATGATTAATAAAGTATTTTAAAGATGATTTGATGGATTTATGGAATGATGATATGTTTAATGATTTAGAGTCGATCAAATAACTTGACCATCTTATGGGTGTCAAAGAGATAGTGTCTAAGTTTGAGTTTGGAAAACTAGTTTCCTGCTCTCCCTGGCTATCCGGACTGGCCCAACGGATGTGATAGTAAATTAGTTTACTCGGATCAAAATTTTCCAAAATAGAAAAGATATGGTTTTCCAAAATATAAATAACTTGGATTTTATGGAGACAATCTTCTTGTACTCGGTGTTAAAGCCCGAAGAGGGAACTCGTACTATTAGTGGAATTTAAAAGGTGATTTCACCGTTATTCTCCCATAGTATTTGTTGAATACAGGAATTGATATTGAGTAAAATTAGATGATTTATATAGATTTTGCTCACTTAGTATTTACTCATTTTGGATTAACATCTTAGATAACTTGGTTTAACTCAATCGAAAATTCTGGGTTTTGAATTAAGAAATATTTGTTAAGATTTAAATGAAATGATTTGGAAATATTCTCCTAAGTAAAAAAATGAAATGATTTCGAATTATACCTAGTTTAAAAAAGTTTTAAATAATCAAAGGATTTGATAAATGAGGTTTAACGATTCTGTATATACCGGAAAGAAATGTTTTAAAGTTATGTATCTTTAAAAGATATTTTTGATAAAAGGAATGAACTAATCAAATATTATTCATCTATTTACTTGACATCTTTTATCGATGATTGGTTCGAAGGAACAGGGGTCGGATTTGGGGTAATTCCTATCCGAAGACCACTTCGAACCAATTTACGTATTCAAAGTGAAGACATGGACATGATTTAGAAGATGGAATGTAGGGCTGCTTTTCACTGACTCTCAGGGGAAATTTCCCATATTATATTATATGGCAATAGTTCTTCATTTAAGATCTTCAATGCAAGGACTTCTCGCTACTAATCCTAAGGGTAACTCCCGAAAAGATGTAGTAGGAGAGTACCTTCGGTTTGTTCTATTCCTAGACAACTTGTATGGACGAATGTCTGACGTTGCATTTCTAGTTACATAAATTGATCCCTATGAACGTATCATCTATTTTGTGGCAGAGAAGGCAACTTCTCTTAGCTTAACACTCTTCTCTGAGACGTACGAGCTCAAGAGTTATACGTTTGTAGAAATCAGTTGTGTGACTATGGGATGACAATGTGGCATTCAAAGTGGAATGTGCTATGTGAAAGGTAATCGCTACCTCGGGCCTCATTACCTGGTAATGGCTTAACCGGGGTACGCCGCAAGGCTATGTGGTTCGCAACCATTAGGGTATGGTCATCACCTTTCTAGATTACTCTCCTTATGTCGAGTATGTGATGTATGCTATGTGTTTATCGGCAAATTTTCTATTGATTAGAAAAATGCCGATAAATTTTGAAATAAAATAACCGCAAGCGCACGGCGTACAATTTTAGTACGTGGCGAGTACGGATCGATCCGCAGGGAATTTTTAAGATTTTAAAATTTTCAATTCAATCAAATTAGACCAAAGTGAGAGGAAATTGTTAACTACAAAAAAAAGAAGCTAAAGCTAGAATTAAAATGTGATTTAAAAACTATAAGACTAGAGAACAATTTAGAGGCAAATCCACTCTTCTATTTTTGTAAATCAACACACAAATAATTTATGATCTCTAGCTTTAATATTAAGTGAAATTATTGTTGTATTTATCATAAGTATTGTTGGTTTATGTTATTAATTAACATAACTCAAACCATCAAACTATAAATCAACAATTATATCACTTAGAAATTCTCATGAAAATGAAGCCAAAGCAAAAGCTATTTTAAGTATGATCTATTTACTATTGTAACTAGTAATATAGATCATCAAATTTCATTTTTACTTTCATTTCAAAATCAAAAATTAATTAGCAAACGATGATGTAAATTTTCTTTATATTGAATAAGAATAGCTCATTTGCATAAGCAATATAAGCTATCAAACCCACTTGTATAAACTTACATCAAGATTCACTTTCATGAAGCACAAACAAAGAGATCATAAATCATAAAAATGTTGAAATTACATAAAGTTAGAGAGCTTCATTACCCCTAAATTAAAGGGGTTTAGCTACTCATTTGTGTTATCAAGTCAACACTTGTAAATTTCAACATTAAGAAGCAAAGATGAAAACTAAGCAAAGGAAGAAAGAGAGATTAACTACTAACTATTTGCATAAAAATTAAAGCTACACTACTTGCATGAATGTAAATCTAAGCTATGAATATTAAAAGAAAGAGAGCATAAAAATAAACATTAACATAAAAGAAAAAAAAACATACAGAAAAGAAAAGAGGAAGAGGCTTGGAAGCCATTTTTATTTCATGAAATATTGCCATTACAACTTGCTCTTTTAATTTCCTAACTAATGTGAAAGAGTATAAGATATTTACATGTACATAAGAGAGCTATTTATACATGCATAAAACCCTAATTCCATTTTTAGGGTGCTTCCCAAAACGCCCTTTAGGAAGTGTGGCCACCAAGTAACCATTAGCCACTAATTAATCCCTTATTAAAAGTGCATGAAGCTCTAACCTTCACTTAGTTGTTCATTAGCTTCTAATTGTAGATTTAGGCAAGTGGGTGAGGTCCTCCATGATCTTGGACTTGAATTATTTCCTCTTTTTTCCTTTGTATTCCTTTGTGCATGCATATATCTTCATGAATCCCTCTTCCATATGCATCAAAATTTCCTATAAAAATCATAAAAATGTCCAACTAAAAATTCTCAAATTGACATATGCACAAAAATGACAATTTTCCCCCTAAATGAAGATGCATATATAATGTTTTGAAATCAATTGAATTTTGGTTTTAAGCATGTTAAAATGCCCAATTATGATATTTATTTAAATAAAAAGAGATAATATATGGATGTATATATATGCACATTTACGTGCACATCACTATGGGATCTCGGATAGGTCGGTTACAACTGGGGTAATGTCATATTCGGTTCTATCCATGCCATGTATTAGTGCCAAATAGGGATAGGCCGGTCTTGCTAGATGCGGATGATTGTTTGTGTATCTTTGGTACATTCCTCTAGATGTATTATACGGATGGTAGTCCCTAACCTTTCATTGTATGGAAATCCATTCTCCAATAAGTACCTTTCGGACTTGATTGTAAATCTATTATGCCGTCAAATTTAACCAATGTAACAATTTTGGCTATTTGAATATATTTACTTGAAAAGTGTTTTTCTTCAAAGGATGTCATTAAAAATAATACCTAATGATTTTACGTAGCAAATGTTTTGGTTATCATAAGGCAAAAACCCATTCCGTGTTATGTGTGGTGTGGTCTTATGAGATACCTTTGTTTTCAAAATGCATATTTTGAGTTTCTCACACCAGTCCCATGATTGACCCAGAGTTTATTTTCTTTTCCCTTAAACTCTGAGTGCCCTATTTTTCCGGGCAGCCAAGTAGTTAGCTGATTAGGAGCATTTTGGAGCATGAAGCATGGAGCATGAAGCAATTTGGATTTTTTTATTATTACCACCATTTTCCACTATTATGTATATGTATCTACTAGTACCTGTAGGGGTAGGCCGTTATAACTATCCCAACTGGGTTAATACTTACCATGACTCTAATATATCACTTTGAGAGTGATTATATGTACTACCTTTATGATTACCATTTGTTAAATACAATGTGAGATTCTATTATTGTTTTGTTTTCTATCTTTATTTTCTTTTACCCCATGATAATCTGCCTCTCTGGCGCTTGAATTTTCGGCACGTGAATACTGAAGATGTATTATTGTCGATTTCTAAGGGTCGAGGAGGTGGGTCGTCATATTCATAATTTTGGTTGTAGTATTTATGTCTGCATATAATCTTCCATTCTAATTCATCTCTTGAAAGAACAAACAATTATATACTACAGGAAAATGGAGCACAAAAAATTGAAAGGTTTTCTAGCACCTATCAGGGACTAAGGTGTTATTTGAGTTTAAATCAAATAACTATGAGATGAATGACACTGATACTTTCCTCATCGTTAGAAAAATTACTAAGAAAGTACCTATATCGGAGACGACTGATGTTCTGTCTCGAGTAGTAGGAAAATCATTGTTCATTTACCTACACGTTTAATGCCATTACCACGTTACATTTTTTCATTGGTTTCAAAAAACATAGCTAACTCCACCTAGCGATCAAAGTTCTACCTTGGAGCTTCAGCCAACTGTAGATGGACATAGTTCGCAGCCTGGAATGGACATCAATTAGGGAAGAAAAAATTACACAAGTTGGGTAGACGTTCTCTAACAATGGCTTATATTCATCGCACACCATGGGGTTGCCAATTTTTCTCTCTCTCTTTTCAGGATGACGAACTTGCAAACAATCCTATAGCTCATGCATCCAACCCAGCATAGCCTCAAAGGGGGAATAGGGGAGGGATTGTTATTTAGGTAAGAATATTTCTTCAACTTTTTCCATATGAACTTTGTTCGGTAAATATTTCAATACAAGCATGAATGATGTCTACACAGCCTAAAAGTTACTGTCTAATGCTTAGTTTGTAAATTATATGTCTACCTACTACTTTTTTATTAGTTTCTTTATGTTAATAAGCATTTGTTAAACTTTTGTTCCTTCACTTTATTGTATTATGTGCATTTCAATTTGTTATATGAGGTTGATTTCTACTGCAATTTGGTTAACTATTACATATATCTAAAGCTTACGTAAGTGGAGTAAGCAAGTCGTCATTATAATAAATTGCATACTTCTTTTCTCAACGGTCATTTTAATGGCCTCCTAAATTAGCCTTCCTCTGCGATTTTCTTAAAAACATCTTCTTCTCTTCGCGATTCCTTATTCTGGTTGTTTGTTTTGGCTCTACTGGGTGTGCTCCACCTCTGCTACTCTCTCTGTTCTATGCTGTGTGGTTTCTAGGGTTTTGGCGATGAATTTGGGGGTTTTCTCGTTTCGTGGTGATTTTGTGAGATCCTGCCCCTCCTTTGCTAGCATCGCCTCTGCTCTGCTGGAGGTGGCGGCGCCGCCTTTGTCGGTTTGTTTCGCTAATGATTGTTCGTTACAGATCTGTGTTTACTCTCTCTCGGCCTTCTCGTCCCTCGCTCGTTTTAGATTTCTGGTGGTGGACGGTCTTTTCATGGAATTATCCCCTATCTACTCGAATGAGTTTGGGAGCGATGGGTCAAGACCGGAGGTCTTTAAGTCGCCTGATTTCTCGTCTGCTACCCCGTCCCTGTCTGCGATCTGTGGTAACCGGGAATTCATCACCCGTTCTTCACCACGAATTGTTTTCGGGGAGGCATTGAAAGGTCAGGCCGAGTTTTTTCCTGATTTATGCTTTGGTTCGTTTGGATCTGGCCCTGAGTGCTCTTGTGCCTTCTCCATGGTCGGTGGCTCCACCTTGGGTGGCGATCGAGATTTCATCACTCGATTCGCTCCCAGTCTGACTTTTTTTGGAGAAGTTTATGATGCTTGTTCGTTCGAGGTCCCTATTGTCTTTGGATCGTTTGCCGCCGTAGAGGTCGCGAGTGGTTGTAGGGAGGAGGAATTGATCACCTGCCTCCCTCTTCCCAGCGAGCAGCTGGATTCAGTGATTGTTGAAGTCTCTGGTTTTTCTGGCAATCCTTATTTTCCTTTGGTTGTTCTCCCTTCGACCAATGGCGATGGTTTGCCTGCTGCTGTGGATCCCGTTGCTGTTGCGGGGTCGGGGTGTGGCTGGTTACCGGTTGCTTTAGCCTCTTCCTTTGGCCAGGAGGTGAGTATTGCCCCTTGTAGGCAGGTATGCTTCTCGACTTACTGCTCCTTTGACTTTGTTTCCTTTGGCTTGCCTGTTGTTTCCTGGTTTTGGTCCGTTGAGGCTTTTTCTGTTTGTTTGAGCCTAGACGCACGTTCGTGCGTGCTCCCTAGCACTGTCGTTTCGTTTTTGGAATGTGCAGTGTTAGGTCCTTCCGGTGTTGTTTGTTTCGATTGGGCTGTCTTGGTTGTTTTTCGTTGTGATTTGCAGGTGTATATCTCTGTGATATCTCACCTCTGTCGTTTTGAGGGCTTCCCGTCCAGCTTGCTGTTTGGGCTTGCTCTGTCGGTTTTCTTGCTTTGGGGCTTTGCAGTGAGTCATGACGAGGCCGTTTCTGTGTCGTCAATGACTGTTTTTTCTTTTTGCTTCCATTTGGTGTCAGCTATCATTGGTTATCCCCGGAGGTTCCACCAGATGTGGATCTATTTGTTCGGGGAATTTCCCAGTTCTATGCGTATAGTGGCCGTCGTCGACCACTATATGGATAGACCGGGAACATGCCTTTATGCTTCTCTCCGATCTATTTCTTCGGTTGGAACCGATCAGCGACTCTTACCACTTTTGTGGGGCTGTTTCATTGGTAACAGTCCGGCTCCGGTAAGACTCCCACAGCAATTGGGGAAGCAGCTTGCTTGCTCTCCCTCACATGTTTTATCTCTGTCATCGTCTGTGTCTTCCTGTGTCGACCTTCCATTGCTTTCATCCCCCTCTTCTTCCCTATCCGCGGCTCCTTCTGAGGTTTCAGTTGCTGTTGGCTTGTCTCCTATCTTTTCCTTCTTTTCCGTGGTATTTTTTAGGTCCTTTGGATTGCGCTCGGTACACGTCCCTTGTTTCACTAGCTCGCCGGTTGAGCTTCCGGATCGCCGGGATCCGCCGCCTGTTCATTGCTCATCGGCGTGCTCTACCCCTTCGTCTTCGTGCTCTTTATCTATCTCCATTCCTCTTATGAGTCGGGAGGAAATTGCGCTCCTTAATGAGCGTCTTGATTGCATATCTAGAAACTCATCACCCTCGTTCTCGCGGTCGCGGTCTGTTTCTTCGAAGTTGTCGTTGAGGGAGAACGCTGCTGAGGTGTCTCTTGAGACACTTCCCCAGTCCGCTGCCCTTCCTCCTCGTACGACTCGACGCTCATCGCGTAGAGTCCCGTCTACTCCTCGCACCATCCGCACACGCTCTATAGCGGCGTCCGAGCAGATCGATCGATCTACTCGTTATTCGTTGTATCTTATTTGAGCCCTTTTGTCTCCTCTGTCTTCTGTCTGGTACTCTCCTCTTTCATCTTCGTTATCTATTTTTTCCTCATGGCTAACATTCTCTTCTGGAATGTTCGTGGTATTGGCAACGATGCGTCTTTGGCTAGACTAAAACGCATTGTCAGAAAGCACTCTATTGGCTTGATTGCTCTTCTGGAACCTTTCATTGCCCCAGAAGGTATTTCTTCTGTTATCTGTTCCTTAGGATTTGGTGGCGGTTCCGCCAACAGCACGGGAAAGATCTGGATCTTATGGTCCAAATCTTTATCGGTTACCCCCGTTTTTGATTCTCCCCAGCTCCTTTCCTTGTCCTGTTCGTCTCCTTCTTTTCCTTCAGCCTTCTTATTCTCGGCGGTCTACGCCAGTTGCGATCGCTCAGTTAGATTAGACCTTTGGTCCGACCTATTGGGCCTTGGGTCTACGGGGATAGCTCCCTCTGTGATCGGCGGGGATTTTAATATCGTTGCCTGCCAAGCGGAGAAACGGGGCGAGGCGACCGTCAACCGTTCTGCAGTGGAGGATTTCAACTCCTTCATTGCCAGCTCTGGCCTCTCCAAGCTCCCTTTTACTAGTTCTGCTTTTACTTGGTCTAACAACCAAGAGGGTCCGAACCGTATCCTTTCCAGACTCGACCGTGTCTTTGGGTCGGAGGATTGGTTTCGCCTTCCCTTCTCCTTCTCCATCGCTCACCTTCACCGCTCCTTCTCTGATCATGCTCCTATGCTTGTTCGCTGCTCTCCTTTCTCCCTTTCGGGTCCATCTTCCTTTCGGTTTCAGAGCATGTGGATATCTCATCATTCCTTTCTTCAGGAGGTGGAAGATTCCTGGATCAATCCAATTGCTGCCTCTCCCTGTGCTGTTTTCAGTCGTAAACTTAAGCGTCTCAAGGAGAGCCTTAAGGTCTGGAATAGTCTCGTCTTTAAGAACATTTTTGATCGCGTTAGAATGGCTGAAGAGTCTCTAATATTAGCCGAATCTTTGCTTGATGAAGATCCGTCTCCGGCTAACAAGGAGGCTTGGACGCTTGCACAAACCATCTTCTCTTCGGAACTTCGTATCGAAAATGACTTCCTCCGTCAAAATGCTAGGATCAAGTGGGTAGTCGTAGGCGATACGAACTCCAAATTATTCCACTCTTCTATTCGTAAGAAGAATAACCTTCTTACGATTCGCGAGATTTTGAGGCCTGACCTTTCTACTGCTTCCTCTCCCGAGGAAGTAAAAGATACGATTCTGGCCCACTTTCAATCCTTTCTTGGTTCTGGGTCAGTTTCGGTTTCTGATCCGGCTCTCTTAGCCTTCATCCCTAGTGCCATCTCCTCGTCGGATAGTGCCCTTCTTTTCGATCTGCCAACCGCTAAGGAAATCCGGAACTGTGTCTTTGCCTTAAGCAAGGACAGCGCTAGTGGACCGGATGGTTTCAACGGCAGCTTTTATCGGTGCTCCTGGCCTATTATTCAGGCTGATTTTTGTCTTGCTGTTCAGTCCTTCTTCTTTGGGGAATCCCTTCCTGCCGGTTGGACCTCCACCAACCTTATTCTCATTCCTAAGTGCGATAATCCTAGATCGTGCGGGGATTTCAGGCCGATCAGCCTGTGCAACTTTTCGAATAAAGTTATTTCCAAAATCCTAGCCTCTTGCTTGGCCCCATTCCTAGACCATATTATTTCTCCCTCGCAAGCAGGTTTTGTCAAAGGTCGTTTGATCACAGACAACGTCCTTCTCGCCCAGGAACTTATTTCCCAAACTGATCGGAAAGTTAGGGGCTCTAATGTTGTCTTCAAACTGGACATGGCCAAGGCCTATGATCGCATGTCTTGGTTTTTCGTCATCAAGGTTTTAAGGGCCTTCGGATTTCCGGAATTCCTTATTGACTTGGTTTGGAGGCTCATCTCCAACTGTTGGTTTTCTGTGCTCATAAACGGATCGGCCAAAGGTTATTTCAGGGCGGGAAGAGGTCTTCGCCAAGGAGATCCACTTTCGCCTTCCCTTTTTGTGATCGCGGCGGAGGCTTTGATTCGCGGTCTCCAATCCTTGACTATTTACGGGCAAGTTCAACGCTTCGGTATTCCGAGGGGTTGCCCCCTTATTTCTTCTTTATCCTTTGCAGATGACATCGTCATTTTTTCTAACGGCAGTCGCTCCTCCGTTCGGCGACTCCTAAGTTTTCTGCATCAATACGAGAGGTCCTCTGGCCAACTCGTTAACCCTTCCAAAAGTTGCTTCGTCCATGCAAAAGACTTGTCTCCGTCTCGTGCTGCCTGGATTGAGACCATCTCGGGTTTCAAAGAAGCATCTCTCCCTCTCCCCTATCTAGGTATTGTCTTATATCGTGGTAGGAAGCTCAATGCCTATTTCGATTCATTGGCGGACAAAGTCAGGGGTAAGATTCTACGATGGAATGCGTCTCTCCTATCCCAGGCAGGCAGACTGGTTCTTATCAGATCTGTTCTTGATTCGATGGGAACTCATATTTTCGCGGCTATGTCCCCTACCTCTTCCTTTTTCCGGGCATATAAGTCTTTGGCCTCGGCTTTTTTTTGGGGGTCAAAGGAAGATGCTCGTCGACACCATTGGGTGTCATGGGAAGCGGTTTGTCGCCCCAAAATCGAGGGCGGTCTTGGTCTTCGTAATCCCAAGGATCTTTGTGTGGCTTTTGCTTGTAAGTTGTGGTTCAGGTTCGGTGCGAATGAATCTTTATGGGCATCTTTCCTCCACGCTAAATACCGGAGGCTTGCTGTCTCTAATTTCTCAGGATCGTCGTCTTATGCTAGCGAAACCTGGAAGCACATGCAGTCGGTGAAAGCGTTTTATGACTCTCATGGAGGTTCTTCTGGCTGGGATGGCGTGCCTTTTTCCATCCTGAAAGCGTGGTCATCTTGTAGATCTCTGACTCCCAGTAGCCCGGTGTTCTCCTTCATTTGGGACTCCCGTATTCCACCGAAAACATCTATTCTGATGTGGCGTATCTTGCACGATGGTTTGCCACTCGACGTTAACCTTCAAAAGATCGGCATCCCATTTGTTTCGCGTTGCCGCTGTTGTGCCTTCGGGGCAACGGAATCTTTAAACCATTTGTTTTTTGATAGTGTCTCGGCCAGATCATGCTGGAATTATTTTGGCAACCTAGTCGGTGAGAGACGCATGGCCAGATCTCCTTTTGACCTCCTGCTTTCCTGGTGGTCTGGGCTGTCTGGGAAATCTCTCCGCTCGTCCGTTTTCCGTTTGATTCCTTGCCTTATCTGCTGGCACCTTTGGTGCGCTCGGAATAAAGCTATCTTCGAGAATTCTCCTATGGATCCTCCTTCCATTATTCGGCGTGTAAGGAATGACGTTTTCCTGGCATTTCGTGGTAGACCCTTCAGGGGAATTATGAGCCAACGGTCTAGGCGATTGGTGGGTCTCTTATCTATTTCTTGTGGCCTGACTTATGCTCGTCAGGGAGTTGGCTGAATTCTTGCCTTTGGGTGTTGGTTTTCTTCCAACGTTCCCGTCCCCCCCCCCTTTTTGTTGGTTTTAATGTGGTTGCTAGTTTTGTAGTACAGGTGGTTTCGGCTATCTTGTTTCTACCGGGTTTCTTTGTCTGGCTGCGTCTGGTTCTGTGCTACCGCTTCGGTGGAGGCTCCTTTCTCCTATCTTTGGTACTGCCTTGGATGTTGGGATGGTTGAGGGATATCCGACTATTCTTTTCCGCATTGACTTCTTCTTGAGGCGCTTGGGTCTTCTTCTTTAGATGTTTGGCTTTGCCTGTGATCGATAAGGTTTTCGTCTTTGTTGGTGAGCCGATGTTTTACCAGATTTCCATCTTTATTCGGATTTTCCTGTGAGTCTCGTCTCAGTTACTGTGGTTTGGATTGGAGGTCTGGCCTACTCTTCTGAGTTCAGGCGGATTGGTGGGTTGCTTGTTGGTGGTTGTATCTGGTTCTCCCTGGCTTGCTGTCTTTTTTTTACTGCTGGCTTTTTCCTTTTTGTTGATCTTTGTACTGTTGTTCGGTTTTACTGTCTGGGAGGTATATGGTCTTCATATGCTTCGCCTATTTTTGTGAGCCACCGGAGAAAGGCGTTTTTTCTCCTTTTATTTATTTATATTCTTTTTGGTAAAAAAAAAGTGGAGTAAGCATTAGTTTAATTGATTGATTAACAGAAAGCAAGATCAAATATTTTACATGTGCTCCAACCAACTTTTGGACATACAGTTTTATTACAGCTATTTGTTGTTAATCATTATGTCTGCTGCTTTATGTTTGACATTATGAACTTATTTACAATAGGTTTTCCATTTCATTAATAGATTGTTAGCTGTTAAAAATTAACTTCCTCTGTGCTGTGTTTCTATCTAACTAAGATTATTTCAGTACTATTGCTTAAATTTAATAATCTGAGCATGTTAACTTTGGTTGTTGAACTTGACTATCCACATTTTGAGTCCTGCTGTAATAAATCAAATCTTATGTCTTAGCATCAAATATTTGAATAAAATTCACTTTATTTAAGTAAAAAACTAGCGCCGTTGATTTTTTTCTTATTTGTTTCATTTATTCCCGATATTTTTCTTCTTGAGCCGTGTCACGCTTATGGCTGCTGAAACTATATTATGTTAAAACTCACATATCCATGTTTTGTTACATCATCTGAAATTGAAAACTACACCTCGCATTAATGATTGTTGTTTTATTAGTACAAATTATGCTTCATTGATAGGATGGTGACAAAGAATGTAATGCAACAACAACACATGGAGCAAGAATCAGGAGAAGAAGCAAAGGAACCGATTTCTGCAAGCTAACCACACCATGTTACCATTTTATTGTGTTTTTTTAATTGAAGCTCTGATGTTTGTTATCCTGTCTTTTAGTTTTTTATTTCAGTTTGTACTTGTGAACCTATGGCAAATGTATCGATTTAGTTTCTCAAGCAATACAGGTGTACAAGTTTTCCATTACAATGCATGGTTTATATTACAAAAGACCTTTATTTCTGTGCTACTCGGCGCGCGTTTGCATTATAAATAATCTCACCATTTTTTTAATCCAGGTATCAATATTTGTTTTTGCTCATATCTTACACTGAGTTTTTCATCCAAGATAATAATTTGTCATCCAGGACAAGTTATAACTACTTGGTGCTTTAGCATATTTTAGTGGATAGGATGAATTTTGTATCTAATTTTTGATACATTTTGATGCTATTTTATTTTGAGGAGTATGAATTTGTGACGTGCATAGTTGGTGAATTCATGTGGGGCAGTTGCCATTGCAACCTTGGTAGGCAATTTAGGGTTTGCATGTGCAATTAGCACGTAGGCATGTTTGCAAAACATGACGATTGCAAATAATAAAGTCGATGCAACTGTGGATGCCACCATAGTTCTACTTCTACCACTGCAATTGTAGAAGCATTTGTTTTCTTCACCTGGGGGTTAACAGTACAAACCATGTCACCTGATGTATTATACTTGTATTTTCCTACAGTTTAAATTAAGTTAATTAGTTATAAAAAGAATTAAACTTATTTCTGATTTACTAGATTCAGGGATGAGGCATAAGATGAGTGTTATCATATTGCATATAATTGAGAAGCTGATGAGGAAAGGAGCATGCTTGCTACCAATTTCAGCGTTTTTAAAATTTCTTCATGATGGAAAGATTATTATGAGTGATGGCCATTGTGGTTGTAAATTTAGTGGTATCACCTGACTTGGTTGTTTGTGAAGGAGATGGCGACAACATGATGAAGCAGCATACCTAAACTCCTCCGACCAAACTCCCACTCCCATTGCCGAGATAAACTCTGCCGACCTAACTCCCACTCCATTTGCCAAGCTATCTCCATTCGCCGAGCTAACTCCAGTTGCCGACCTAACTCCCAACTCAATCGCCTCCGACCTATCGTCAACTGCCGACCTATCCCCAATTGCCAACCGTTCCAATTGCCGACCTACACAAGACCGTAGACCTACCACCCCAATTGCCGACCTATCTCTCACCTCCATGCCGAGCTACGACCTAACACCTCTTCCCAAGGTCGCAAGCTCCGACCTAACCCTAAATCGTTGCCGAGATAAGCTTCCGTTAAGTCGTGCCGAGCTATTCCTTAAGTCGCGAAAGAAAATGAAGGCGTTGCCGAGCTGTTCCTTTGCCGAGCTATCCCTAAGTCGCGAACGACTATCGTTGATTTCATCTAAGTCGCGAATGAAGAAACAAGGAGGAAGGTCGTTTGACCTTAGCTTAAGTCGGTGATGATCTTATAAGTCGCGTGAATTTTTTTAAGTCGGAACCGACCTAAATACTTGTAATTTTTAAACTTTTTCTGAACTGTGTTGAAAATAGTATGCGACTTATGTTAAGTCGGAGATGTGATAAGTCGGTTGCCGACTTATGACTTGTATTTTTCTGTGTTGGTGTGTTGTAGCCTATAAATAGGCAAGTGAAGTCATTTGAAAAGGTTGTTGAATATTGAATAAAATTCTCTTTTGTTAGCTTGTTGCTTTCAATTTCAATTGGTAGTCGAGTGTATCTCCTATCTCCACTTACGTCATTCGAGTGCGCTCGGATCATCGTTTGTTGAAGCCGATTCACGGTATCTTGTGCGCAAGATCAACGTCGAAGAATCGTAGGTCTCTTTCCCGGTATCTTCGGATCAACGAGTCAGAGATAGCTAGAGTTCGGCATCTTCGGATCAACGAATTCGGGCATTTCAGTATCCATCAATCCACAGATTGCTATTTACGTCGATTGAAGATCGTTTTGAATTATCCGCTGCGTCAGTTTTGGTATCAAAGCTTGTTTTAGCCAATCATAGCTAAATCGAGTCTTGGAGCCGAGAATTTGAAGTGTTGAGGTTGTGTTCATCGTGTTCATCATATTTTGCAACAAAGTTGGAGTTTTCGATCCATTTCATTTTGGATCAAAGTTCGAAAGGTGTTTGAAACTTGAAGTGTGAATTTGTTGAAGTGTTTGTGAAGTATTCAATCATGCCGCCAAGACGAGTTCAACGTCATCGCAACATTAATGCTTTGTACGGAAGAGAAGAGGCCGACGAAATGGAGCAACGAATCAACGAGAATTTCAATGAGAAGCTTACGGAAGGGATTGGTCGATTAGAGAGGATGATGTTGGAGATAAGTCAAAATCAGAGAAGAGTATCACCTGAATCGAGCCATGGAAGAAGTAGAATTTCACCACATTCAAATCGAGAGAGAAGTGTCGATAGTGATCATAGAAGCGTGGATCGAGATTGTGATCGAAATGTTGATAATCGAGGTCGTGATAGAAATGTGACTGATCGAGATCGGAGGAATGTAGATCGTAGGAATGTTGGTGGAAGGAATGAGGGTGGTAGAGATGTTGGTGGTCAGGATCGACATCGATATACATCGGATGGTGAAGAAGAGTATGATGGTGGTAGTGTTCATGGACGAGGACGTGGACGAGGAAGGAATCAATCGGAGTACGATTACAAGTGGGAATCTGGGATGAAGACAGAAATTCCAGAATTCAAAGGTGGTATGCAGGCTGAGGAGTTTTTGGATTGGATGGCTAATGTTGAAGAAATTTTTGATTTCAAAGAAGTTCCAGAACGTCGTAGAGTGAAGTTGGTTGCTACAAGGTTGAGGGGTAGAGCTTTGGCATGGTGGCAGCAAACTAAACTTACACGTGAACGAATGGGGAAGTCAAAAGTTGAATCTTGGGAGAAGATGAAGAAATTGATGAAAGCAACGTTCTTACCTTACAATTATCAATCTTTGATGTATCAACGTTTGCAGAACTTGAGACAGGGCACAAAGACTGTTAATGATTACGCGGATGAGTTTTACCAGCTTATTGCGAGGAATGACATTATGGAGACGGAAGAGCAGCTGACATCTAGATTCATTGGGGGATTGAGAATGCAGATTCAGGATATGGTTAATATGTTCGATCCAAGATCTGTGGCGGAAGCACATCAGAAAGCGTTGGCTTGGGAGAAGCAGGGACGACGAGGAGGTGGTGTGTTTACGAATTCCAATAATCAAGTGAAGGGTGTTGGTGGAAGTTCTAATGTGTCTAAACCTATCAGTAAACCAGTGATGAAGGAGGTTGAGAAGGCAAGGGTTAACAACGGTTTCAAATGTTACAACTGTCAGGAGTTGGGGCATAAAAGCAATGAATGTCCAAAGCCAAAGAAGAGAGCAATGATTGCTGAGGTTGAGGATGAGGATGAAGAAGCTGAATGCGCTAATTCTTTACCAGTTGAGGAGGAAGACTTACTGTCGGGAGATGACGGGTATGCATTGATGATGAGGAGAAGTTGTTTAACACCGAAGCAAGAGGAGGAAAGTAGTTGGTTGAGGAACAATATCTTTCAATCTACATGCACTATTCTGGGAAGAGTTTGTAAATTTGTTATTGATGCTGGGAGTTGCGATAATATTATCTCTACAGAAGCAGTGAAGAAGTTGGAGTTGAAAACCGAGAAACATCCTAAACCGTACAAGTTAGCTTGGTTGAGGAAGGGTGGTGAAGTGAAAGTTGGACGTAGAGCTTGTGTGAAGTTTTCAATTGGGCAGAAATACAAAGATGAAATCTGGTGTGATGTCGTAGATATGGACGTTTGTCATTTGTTGCTGGGAAGACCGTGGCAGTTTGATAGAGCAGTACAACATGATGGACGGACCAACAGTTACAGTTTCATGTTCGAAGGTACAAAGATTACTCTGGTTCCGAAGAAACGCCAACAGGAAGAAAACAAAGTGGAGGAAATCGAAGAGCTGAAAACTTTATTGACTTTGAAGGAGTTTGTTAAAGAAGTTGAAGAAGAACCGGAAGTATTCTTGTTGATTGGACGAGAAAGCAGTGAAGAGATTGAAATTCCAGAAGAAGTTAAACCAGTTCTGAAAGAATTTGACGATGTATTTCCAGATGAGTTACCAACGGAGTTGCCACCGTTGAGGGATATACAACATCAGATAGATCTTGTTCCCGGTGCTGTATTACCACACAGACCACATTATCGAATGAGTCCGAAGGAACATGAAGAATTGCGGAGGCAGGTAGAGGAATTGCTTGAACAAGGGCGTGTGCAGGAGAGTCTGAGTCCTTGTGCTGTACCAGCTTTATTGGTACCCAAGAAGGATGGGACATGGAGAATGTGCACTGACAGTCGAGCATTGAATAAGATTACCGTGAGATATAGATTTCCAATGCCGAGGTTGGATGACTTGTTGGATCAAATAAGTGGAGCTACTATCTTTTCGAAGATTGATTTGAAGAGTGGATATCATCAAATTCGTATCAGACCAGGAGATGAGTGGAAAACTGCTTTTAAAACCAGAGAGGGTCTATACGAGTGGTTGGTTATGCCGTTTGGTTTATCAAATGCACCGAGTACTTTTATGAGGGTGATGAATCAGATTTTTCGACCGTTCATTGGGAAATTCGTGGTGGTGTATTTCGATGATATTCTTATTTACAGTGGGAGTCCAGAGGAACATTTGAATCATCTTAGAGAAGTGCTGATGGTATTGCGACAAGAACAATTCTATGCTGCAACGAAGAAATGCGTGTTCATGACGCATAGTGTTTTATTTCTGGGGTATGTTGTTTCAGAGAAAGGAATACAGGTTGACCAAAGTAAAGTTGAGGCGATCAGAAATTGGCCGCAGCCCAAGACGATAACGGAAGTTCGTAGTTTTCATGGGTTGGCTTCATTTTATCGAAGGTTTATTCCACACTTTAGTAGTGTGATGGCGCCTGTTACAGATTGTATGAAAGGCAAACAGTTTTCATGGTCAGAGGAAGCAGGGATTGCTTTTGGAAAAATCAAGGAATTGCTGACATCTGCACCAATTTTAGTGTTACCTGATTTTCAGTTGGTGTTTGAACTACATACTGATGCATCCAAGGTTGGGATTGGAGGGGTGTTGAGTCAGAAGGGGCGTCCTATTGCATATTTCAGTGAGAAGTTGTCCGGAGCGAAGATGCGATACAGTACATATGATGTGGAGTTTTATGCTGTTGTACAATCTATTAAACACTGGAGACACTATCTATTTCAGAAGGAGTTCGTTCTGTATACTGATCATGAAGCATTGAAGCATTTGCAAGGGCAAGACAAGATTTCAGCGAGACATGCATCGTGGATTGCATATATGCAACAGTTTACTTTTGTTGTTAAACACAAGTCAGGGGTGACAAATCGTGTGGCTGATGCTTTGAGCAGAAGGAGTCATTTGTTGACAACAATGAAAGTTGAAGTGACAGGGTTTGAATTATTGCCAGAATTGATTAAAGAAGATCCTTACTTTGTGAAATTTGTTGAAAAAGTAAAGGAAGGAAATACGGATGAATTTGTGTTGGTGGATGGCTTTCTGTTTAAGGGAAATCGTTTGTGCATCCCAGACTGTAGCTTGAGACTGAAGATTGTTAAAGAACTACATGAAGAAGGCCATGTGGGTAGAGATCGTACGTTGCAGTTAATTTCTCAATCTTATTTTTGGCCGTCAATGAGGAAAGAGGTGGAAAGATTTGTTGAGAGATGTCATATTTGTCAGGTTTCGAAAGGAACTGCGACTAATGCTGGTTTATATATGCCATTACCTGTACCAATTAAACCATGGGTTGATGTGAGTATGGACTTCGTGTTGGAATTACCGAGGACACAGCGAGGAAATGATTCTATATTTGTTGTGGTGGACCGGTTCTCAAAGATGGCACACTTTATTGCTTGTAAGAAAACGGCAGATGCTGTTCATGTTGCTCAGTTGTTTTTCAAGGAGATCTATCGACTTCATGGATTGCCAGAATCTATTGTGTCAGATAGAGATACTCGATTTCTGAGTCATTTTTGGTTAAGTTTGTGGAAAATGGTGGGAACAAAGCTGAAGTTCAGTAGTGCTTATCATCCGCAAACTGATGGACAGACTGAGGTGGTTAATCGATCGTTGGGAAACTTGTTGAGGTGTCTTGTTCAAGATAACCTAAAGAGTTGGGATGTGAAGTTATGTCAGGCAGAATTTGCCCATAATCATGCTGTGAATCGAAGTACTGGGTTCAGTCCATTCCAGATTGTTTATTCGAGCTTACCGAAGGGCCCGTTGGATTTAACGATAATACCACAATCAAAGAAGACAGTTAAGAAAGCTGCTGATTTTGTTGAAGGGTTGACGGAGTGCCATAGAATCGTTCAGGAACGATTGGAAAAGACAAATGAGAAGTACAAACAAATGGCGGATAAGAAACGAAGGAGTGTAGTCTTCAAAGAAGGTGATCTTGTTTACGCGGTATTGACGAAAGATCGTTTTCCAGTTGGGACTTACAACAAGTTGAAAGCTCGAAAGATTGGACCAGTAGAAATCTTGAAGAAAATCAATGACAATGCTTATCAGTTAAAGTTGCCAGATCACATTCACACTGCTGACGTTTTCAACGTTAAACATTTGATTCCGTACCATGGAGATGAGCTTGTTGAAAACGAGAGAAATACAAATTCGAGGTCGAATTTTTGTCAACAAGGGGAGGATGATGAAGCAGCATACCTAAACTCCTCCGACCAAACTCCCACTCCCATTGCCGAGATAAACTCTGCCGACCTAACTCCCACTCCATTTGCCAAGCTATCTCCATTCGCCGAGCTAACTCCAGTTGCCGACCTAACTCCCAACTCAATCGCCTCCGACCTATCGTCAACTGCCGACCTATCCCCAATTGCCAACCGTTCCAATTGCCGACCTACACAAGACCGTAGACCTACCACCCCAATTGCCGACCTATCTCTCACCTCCATGCCGAGCTACGACCTAACACCTCTTCCCAAGGTCGCAAGCTCCGACCTAACCCTAAATCGTTGCCGAGATAAGCTTCCGTTAAGTCGTGCCGAGCTATTCCTTAAGTCGCGAAAGAAGATGAAGGCGTTGCCGAGCTGTTCCTTTGCCGAGCTATCCCTAAGTCGCGAACGACTATCGTTGATTTCATCTAAGTCGCGAATGAAGAAACAAGGAGGAAGGTCGTTTGACCTTAGCTTAAGTCGGTGATGATCTTATAAGTCGCGTGAATTTTTTTAAGTCGGAACCGACCTAAATACTTGTAATTTTTAAACTTTTTCTGAACTGTGTTGAAAATAGTATGCGACTTATGTTAAGTCGGAGATGTGATAAGTCGGTTGCCGACTTATGACTTGTATTTTTCTGTGTTGGTGTGTTGTAGCCTATAAATAGGCAAGTGAAGTCATTTGAAAAGGTTGTTGAATATTGAATAAAATTCTCTTTTGTTAGCTTGTTGCTTTCAATTTCAATTGGTAGTCGAGTGTATCTCCTATCTCCACTTACGTCATTCGAGTGCGCTCGGATCATCGTTTGTTGAAGCCGATTCACGGTATCTTGTGCGCAAGATCAACGTCGAAGAATCGTAGGTCTCTTTCCCGGTATCTTCGGATCAACGAGTCAGAGATAGCTAGAGTTCGGCATCTTCGGATCAACGAATTCGGGCATTTCAGTATCCATCAATCCACAGATTGCTATTTACGTCGATTGAAGATCGTTTTGAATTATCCGCTGCGTCACAACAACAGACATATAAGACGATCATGATTGAGACAAGCTATAGAGAATTAGAAATATTTGGCACTGCTTGTAGTTTCAGGTACCGTAGCCTGCTTCCATATGGAGGCCTTCTTCACTCTTTTGGTTAAAAATAATACTACCACATGCAATTTTCAAATAGAATTGCTACTATATATACACCTTCTGCATTGTTAGCTGTTGGTTTCTACAGTTAAGAATCCTTCTTTTCTATATTAAAAATACAGTTACTATACTTTATCAATTGGATGCAATTTCATTTCATGTCATGGCTATGTTTTGAAAGCTGTTTGTTTCATTATATTGTGTGCACCACGTACCTCCGCTACCAATTAATAATATAGTTCGCTCAATATCGGATTTAACACTACCCGTGTGCGTAGCACGAGTCACTAATTAGTGGTTCTATAAATATCCATCTACTCTCTCAATTCTTATTATGTCTCATTTTCTTCCTTCCATACATAGAAATCTATAATCCTAATGAGTAAAAATATGAATGAAGTCTCGTTTTCATTCTTTCAAATTAGAATGACCCACGCTTCTGGTTTAAGTAGGGGTGTTATGGTTGCGGTAACCGTCGTTATTACCACCAACCGTAACCGTTGTTGACGGTTATAAATTCTTATAACCGTTACCGCAACCGTCTTTGATGGTTAACCGTCATATTTTCAATTTTGAAACACGTTGTACATATATTTTCAATTACATGCATTATTAATGATAAATTGATATAGCTCTAGCTGTTTTTTGCAAATTTATTTATTTGTTTATAAAACGACCAATATGTACGCACATATTATTAGTTCATGAAAGCATATATTATTAATGTACAAGTTATTCTTTTAACTAAAATTATTAATTTTTATACTTTAATGTTAAATATTATACAAAACAATCATGTATGGTTGGTATTGTTAACCGTGGTTTTCTAATTCTTCAACCGTTACCATAACCGTTACCGTTATAGATGGTAACCACATGAACGGTTGGTATGGTTGAGTGGTTGATGGTTCAACCGTAACAGCCCTAGGTTTAAGCGTGGAATTCAATTTCATAAACTGACTTGTTGATGGCTACTCAATAATTGTGATCCACACTTAACTCAAGGATTTAACATTGCCGTGTGTAGCATGGACCCCTCCCATCCTATAAATACGTGACTTCGTCAGCTAGGGTTTAGCAACACAAAAAGAAAAGTACAGCCGCACAAAAAACTGCCGTCGTATTTTCCCCTTTTATCTTCTGTCATTGCAAAATACGCTTGAAGAATAACGAAGACATAGTGAATCAGAGGTACTACTTGAAAGATGGCTCAACAAATCCATCTTTTAATCATAGAATTGAAAGATTTTTAATTTTGCATTGAGTCTTTCTATCAAGTAGTTCGTCTGATTTCACTAATATACATCTGCTTATCGATTTTTTTGTTCGTTTTGGATCGTTTGTTTGTGGGTTCAACTTTTGTTATGCCTCAAAAACAAGCACTGACATTGTACCAGCTAAAATAGCAGCAGTCTGTGATTCCAGCCTAAGTTCGTCAGGGGTTGTGGCGGAGTTCATCAGAGAAAATGGTAATGGTGCAGGCATGGAAGAAAGTAAAGTCGAGGCAATGGCATAAGGCTGGGGTTTTTGAAGAATTGTGGGTATCGGTTGTGCATGTGTGCACAGGCACAGTGTGTATGTAGGGATGCTATGGGTTATGAAGCTGATGTGTACTTTGTATTTTAACTAGGGTTAATTTTGATGTTATGGGTTAGTTTAGTACCGTTCAGATTGTACTATAAATATCCCTGGTGATATTAAATTAAATCATGAGTTATATGAATTATCAATAAAAGATTCTATTCTTATTTCTTTCTTCTTAATTCTGTTTTTCTGCATACATGCTTTCTTCTGTTATTTACATCAGTGCTGAGTCCTGCTTCGGTATCAACCATCACTTACTTCGAGTCTTTTACCTCACTGCTTCTTGAACATTTCATACACTCTATTCTTTCCCTTCTTCCAGTCTTGTTCTTTACCACTGTCAATCAAGAAACCACACATATCTTCCTATTTCTTTGATCCAAACCTCACATTCAAGACAGAATTTTGCCATGACTACAACCAGGAAGCAATCAAAAGAACATGGGCCTATCAAAGTGGTATCAGAGCCAAACTCGCAAGATGATTTGAATGAACACCCTGAATCACCAAAACTTGATGACAACAGCAACGTCACTATGCCTCCACTTGATGATGTACAGGATCTATGGGCAAGACAAGAACATTTCAATGATAAAACTAACAATACACTCGACCAACTTTCTGAAGCACAACAAGAACTCTACCAAACCACCCAAGAAATGAATGGAAAGATTGATATGCTCTCAGCAACATTAGAGTCTTGTATGCATGAAATGAGGCAAAATAAGAAACAGTCTATCAATGGTCATCAAGAATCATCCAAAAGCACTCCATACGTGCCACCATACCAGAGAATCAACTACAGAAATGATAACACTCCAATTCATTTCAATGATCCAATTCCACACGGTCCTACAAGACTACCCAGCATTTTACCATCCCCCTCCTTACTACAACACACAACCATTAAACTGGAATTCCCCGTATACTCCGGCGACGAAACTGTTATAGAATGGATTGATCAAGTTGAGCAACTATTTAGATATCATCACACTCCTGAAATTGAGTGGGTTCTAACTTTCTCATTTCACTTGAAGGATGATGCTAAAAAATGGTACAAATGGCTGTCGCAAAATGTCAAGAATCATGATGTTTGGAAAATCTTTAAGGAAGAAATCATCATCAGATTTGCTCCACCCGAATTAAAGAGACCATTTGGGGCCTTTGCCAATTTAAAGCAACTTTCTTCAGTTCATACCTACCTCACCAAATTTGAACAGCTGCAGGGACTCCTACCACATCTTCATCTAGATTATGTTCTTGATAAATTTATGGATGGCCTGAAGGAAGATATTAGAATTGATGTTGAAGCTGCTAGACCCGCAAACTTCAAGGAAGCAGTTTATTTAGCCAAGATTTATGAGCAGAGATGGTCCCTTTCAAGAAAGTTGTATAAACCATCTCCTTCTTCACAAGCAACTACATCCAGGAACCTTCCATCTAAAATTTCAGGAACAACTATTCAGGCCCATCCTCTGTTAGAAACTCCAGCAATACTGATATTAATAAATTCAAATGTCTAACTCCAGAAGAAATCTTAGATAAGAAAAGGAAGAATCTTTGTTACGGCTGCAATGAGAAATGGCACCCAAGTCATCACTGCAAGACCAAGCAAGTTTACATTCTTGAAGGAATTATGAATTTAGGCAGTGATGAAAATAATGAAGACAATAGTGAACCATGCAGTGAAGAAATTCAAGAAGTCGAGGAAGGAGAGGAGCCAATCCCAGCAATTACATTTCATGCCATGTGTGGCATTCCTGCTTTACATACAATTAAGGTGTGTGGATCAATTAAAGGTAAATCAGTTCAGGTGCTTATTGATTCGGGCTCTACTCATAACTTTATAGACAACAACTTGGCAAAGAAAATTCCATTGGCAATAGATGACTCAAAAAAGTTTGAAGTTCTTGTAGCTAATGGAGAGAAACTACAGGGAACAGGACTATGTAATCAAATCATGCTAAGTTGTCAGAATTGTTCCATGCCTGTGGATCTTTTGTTACTTCCTCTAGAAGGTTGTCAGGTTGTACTTGGAGTCCAGTGGATGAAAGCCCTGGGAAGTGTGACCTTAAACTTCTCTAAATTACAAGTTGGGTTTACTTATCAAGACAAACCCTTTATATGGCAAGGAATTCGACCAGATGGGGTAAAGTATGTTGAAAAAAAAACCATACAAAAAGACTGTGTACAAGGTCAACTGACCATGATGTTATGCACACACTATTTGGATGAGGAACCCCAAGTGATTCCCGAAGCAGTAAAGCATCTTCTAAAGGAATTTCCACAAGTGTATACTCCACTCACTACCCTTCCTCCTCAAAGGTCCCATGATCATCAAATACCTTTATTACCTGGGTCGAAGCCTATATGCCTTAAGCCTTACCGACACTCTCATTATATAAAGAACGAATTAGAGAAAATTATCCAGGATATGCTAAATTCAGGAATCATCAGACCGAGCCATAGTGCATACTCATCACCAGTAGTCATGGTAAGAAAAAAAGACGAGAACTGGAGGTTGTGCATTGATTACAGGGGGCTTAACAACATCACCATCAAAGATAAGTTTCCTATTCCTTTAATAGACGATTTATTCGATGAATTATTTGGTGCTAAATATTTTACTAAATTAGATCTAATGTCGGGTTACCATCAGATAAGGGTACATGATGCAGACATACACAAGACTGCATTTAAAACACATGATGGACACTATGAATTTCTAGTGATGCCCTTTGGTCTTGTTAATGCACCCTCCACATTTCAATCATTAATGAATACAATCTTTAAACCCTACCTCCGGAGATTTATATTGGTATTTTTTGATGATATACTAATCTATAGCCAAGCTATGCTTGAGCATTTAGAACATATTAAAGTTGTTTTTCAGGTCTTGCAAAAGCATCAGCTGGTAATTAAGCTATCAAAATGCTCCTTTGTCAAAGAAACTGTTGACTATCTTGGCCATGTGATATCATCAGAAGGCATAGCCGTGGACCCTGGTAAGGTACAAGCTATTAAGGAATGGCCCCTTCCAACATCACTCAAGGCTTTAAGAGGATTCCTAGGTCTCACTGGCTACTATAGAAAGTTCATCAAACATTACGGTCTAATAGCTAAACCTTTGACAAATTTATTAAAGAAAGACTCATTCATATGGAATGAACAAGCTACTGTAGCTTTTGAGAAATTAAAGCAGTGCCTCATGTCCCCACCTGTCCTTGCTATGCCCAATTTCAGTGAACCTTTTGTTGTAGAATGTGATGCTAGCAGCATAGGTATAGGAGCTGTCCTATTGCAAAACAGTAAGCCTATTGCCTACTTAAGTAAGGCACTACAGGGCAGGCATTTAAATCTTTCCACATATGAAAAGGAGCTTCTGGCATTAATGTTGGCAACCAAGAAGTGGTCACAGTACCTGTTAGGTAGACAATTTATTATAAGGACAGATCATCAGAGTTTGAAGCATCTTTTGACTCAAAGGTTACACACCGGAATTCAAGGAAAATGGGTAGCACAGTTACATGGATTTGACTATAAAGTCGAATACAAATGTGGGAGAGAAAATATAGTGGCTGATTCTTTATCCAGGAGAGATGAAAACAAACATCAATGCATGCATATATCTCGAGTACAAGCCAGTTGGTTGGCAGAACTCAAAAAAACCCTGATGAATTCTCCACTATACTTAGAGATAATCAATAAAATCACAACAGAGGGTAATGCAAATATCAAATACAAGCTTGTGGATGGCCTCCTCTTCTACAAAGGGAAAATATTGATTGATCATCTCAACACCGAACTACTTGATATCATCATCAATGAGTTTCACTCTACTCCCCTCAGTGGCCACTCCGGCATTAAGGCTACCATAAAAAGAATTAGAACAGTGTTCTATTGGAAGAAAATGAAGAGGCATGTGGAGAAGTTTGTAAGGGAATGTGAAGTCTGTCAAAGAAGTAAGTATGAAAATATACACATTCCTGGTTTACTGCAACCTCTACCTGTCCCAGAAAGAATTTGGTCAGACATTACTATGGATTTCATAACTTGCTTACCAAAGAGCCAAAGATATACGGTAATTTATGTTGTAGTAGATAGACTATCAAAATACGCCCATTTCTTTCCTCTATCTCACCCATATACGGCCCAAGGAGTTGCACAGATATTTTTTGATGGGGTTTTTAAGTTGCACGGAATGCCTACTACTATTGTTAGTGATAGAGACTCTCTTTTTACTAGCCTTTTTTGGAAAGAACTATTTAAACTCCAAGGCAGCACTCTCAAACTCAGCACCGCGTATCACCCTCAAACCGTGGGCAAACCGAAGTCACTAACAGGATTTTAGAGGGCTACTTGAGGTGTTTCGTAAGTCATAAGCCCTTTGAATGGTCGAGGTGGCTGACAGTAGCCGAATTTTGGTACAATACAACATGGAAGACAACCACTAATATGACTGCTTTCCAGGCTGTGTATGGAATAACACCCCCAACTCTACTTACTTATGTTCCAAACACTGCCAAGGTGCCGCAAGTAGAAGAGATTTTATTTTCCAGAGATATTATTCTACAATTTTTAAAAGACAGTTTGAATCTTTCTCGGGACAGAATGAAGAAATACGCTGATAAAAAAAGGACAGAAAGAAGCTTTGACATAGGTGATTGGGTTTATTTGAGATTGCAACCCTATAGACAAATGACAGCGAGGACTCAAAAGACACACAAACTATCACCGAAATTTTATGGCCCCTACCAAGTTGAAAGGAAAATTGGTGAAGTGGCTTATCAACTACAATTACCACCTGAGGCAAAAATACATCCGGTGTTTCATGTATCACAGTTAAAGAAAAAACTAGGCACGGGAGTGATTATACAGAAAAATGCCTAGTTTCAGCGAAGAGATGGTAAGAGAACCTGAAAGCATTCTGGACAGGAGGATAGTTCCAATAAATAACAAACCTGTGGTTCAAATCTTAGTTAAATGGAAGGAGTTTTCCGAATCAGAAGCCACCTGGGAAGAATATTGGGAAACTATTAAGAGATTCCCTACATTGGACCTTGGGGCAAGGTCCATTTTTCAAGAGGGAAGGAGTTGTTATGCCTCAAAAACAAGCACTGACATTGTACCAGCTAAAATAGCAGCAGTCTGCGATTCCAGCCTAAGTTCGCCAGGGGTTGTGGCGGAGTTCATCAGAGAAAATGGTAATGGTGCAGGCATGGAAGAAAGTAAAGTCGAGGCAATGGCATAAGGCTGGGGTTTTTGAAGAATTGTGGGTATCGGTTGTGCATGTGTGCACAGGCACAGTGTGTATGTAGGGATGCTATGGGTTATGAAGCTGATGTGTACTTTGTATTTTAACTAGGGTTAATTTTGATGTTATGGGTTAGTTTAGTACCGTTCAGATTGTACTATAAATATCCCTGGTGATATTAAATTAAATCATAAGTTATATGAATTATCAATAAAAGATTATATTCTTATTTCTTTCTTCTTAATTCTGTTTTTCTGCATACATGCTTTCTTCTGTTATTTACATCAGTGCTGAGTCCTGCTTCGGTATCAACCCTCACTTACTTCGAGTCTTTTACCTCACTGCTTCTTGAACATTTCATACACTCTATTCTTTCCCTTCTTCCAATCTTGTTCTTTACCACTGTCAATCAAGAAACCACACATATCTTCCTATTTCTTTGATCCAAACCTCACATTCAAGACAGAATTTTGCCATGACTACAACCAGGAAGCAATCAAAAGAACATGGGCCTATCAACTTTGCAACTGAATTTGAATTGCACCTTTGTACTGATGAACAATGAATAAAGCAGTGACGAAGGTGAGATTTTACATGCGATTAATGTTAATTAGTTGTTAGGATGGAATTTTGTTATACATTTATCTAAATATAAAATCAAATAATTGTAAATTTTTAGTAAAATGATATAATTATTCGATTAAGTATTATAATGTTTTAAGCATTATTTATGGGTAATTCATTGTATATAAAACGATAGATGGAAACCCAAATTAGTGCCTCATATCACGTTTGAATTCGTAGAATAAAATTGGATTCAGTCGGACTTAACGTCTGCGTTTGATTTATTTTTTAGTTTTTTGGTATCAGAAATGCGAAGATTTGATTTAATTGAAAAGTTAGACTGATAACTATATTTTAAGTTTGACTGTTAAGATGAGAAATAGTATAATTCATATTGTTATTATTTTTGTGCAAAACTGAAGCGTACATATTTACCTGGGTTGTGTTACTTTCATCAGTTCATCAATATATTGCTCATGTTCGAAATGCTTCAATACACAAAATAACTAGGATTTTTGAAATGATTTCGCACATGGGTATATGTTGGGATTTTTGAGTTAGTGTATAGTTTCAACTGAATGGTTTTGGTAAAGGTGATGTATGGATTTTGTAATCTTCAGTATAATAGTTGGATAGATAATTGTAGTATTTAGGCTAAAATATTTGTGTGTAGCAGTAATCATACTTCCGGTAGTCTAATAACCGAGTACAATTTGTTAATTAGTTGTACATTCTTAAATTTTATTTATTTGAGTGACATGTATTTTATAAAATTTATATTGATGCTCATCTGTATAAAAATATGTATACATCTATAAGTTGTATAAAGAGCTGAGTTGAACATATCCTTTTTTGGGTTATAGTGAGATGGTGTGTATGTTGATATATACATCAGCGTTGTTGTCTATTTATGGCATAATTAAATCTTGATTTGTTGTGCACGAGTGTTATTAACACGCGTTTCGCGCGTGAATTATTTTTCTTATAAATTGTATATGTTTAAATTAATCAAAAAATATCATTTTTTATTTTCAAGTGATATTAATATTTGTATATTTGTAAAGAAGTATTCTGAATTTATAAAGGAAGCTTAATTTTAGATCCTACTTTTATAAGCGTTTTGAATTTATAAAGCATGTTTAAGTGTTAAATCATACTTTTAGGGGCGTTTGAATTTGCAAAAAAGTTTAATATTAGATTCTATTTTTAAGTGATTAAGATTTGATAATATATAGATGGACATTTTTGGTAGTTCACGTTGATACCAAAAAAGTGTGACATCAAAGCTACTACAACTATTATTAAAAATAATATATTTATACATCATTTTTTCAAATTATTTAGCGATGCTAGACTAGTTCAATTTTAAACCGTCATTCTTCCTTTATAACATGCGAGACAACCCTAACAATGATCGTTGTCCGATGTGGATTATATTATCTTGCTTTGATGTAGCATCATTCTTTTGGCACTTGTGTTGAATTTTGTCTTTTATTTCTTTATTTATTGTTTTAGAGTTTAGATTGATGAATAGTTTTAATGGTCCTTATGCTACTTATGTTATGCATGACATGTTTTAATGAAAATACATTAGATCAGACACTAAAAATAGACCGACTAACTATTAAAAAGGCCCACTTGAGTTATTTTTATCTGTATATGTGCGTGTGTTATGTATATGTGCGTGTGTTAGATCCCCATATATATGATAAAACTAACATAGAAACTTCATAATATTTCCCTATTTGTTTGTGGGCATTTGTTGTTTTCTTTAGATATGTCGCATTCATCTCTTATACTATGGTCTATTTTTTCCTGTAGTATGGTGAAGAGTTATCAAAACATTTTGGATCTATAATTTTATTTTAATTGAAGAGATTTGTGAATTCGATTATGTAGACGTTAACCTGTACCACTTGAAAATTTTGCTTCAAGATCGTGGCAAAGTAATTGATAAGCAACTCTTTTGTTGAAATGAAAAAAATGTGTTGAAAGTTGTATTTATCGTTTCCATTTTGATTTTGCAATGGAGAAATTTTTTATATAGTGAGCAGTTTATTTTAGGAAAAATGGCTATCAACTTCCTATAATTGAATTGTGATGGAAGAAAAGTCCCTTTTGAAAAAGTTATTAAAATTAGATTATTATTTTTAGTTTTTGTCCAATTTATGATGGTTTTGCCTTTGATCTCAATGCCGAACCGATTTTCTGTAAGGGGACAGTTTGGTAATAAATACAAAAACAGAGACTTAATTTACATGAATTTACAAATGAGGACTTTTTATGCATGGATTTTGAGAATAAAGACCTTTTGTCCAAAACCCCTTTAGCAAATGCTGTGGTAGTTGATTACCTGAAACAAATGTGTAATAAATAGTTATGATGCGATAAAGCAGTTGTTGGCCTGCAAAAAAATAAAACTAAGGGGTTTTGGACCAATGGTCCATATTTTCAAAGACCATGCACAAAAAGTCCCCATTCGTAAATCTAGTAAATTAGGTCTCTGTTTTGGTATTTTTTAGCAAACTGTTCCCTTTCAGAAAATTGACTCAGCATTGCGATCAGTGGCAAAATCAGCATAAATTAGCCAAAAACTAAGAATAAGTACATAATATCCATAACCAGTGTGTAACCTTTGCGTTGCATAAGGTAATGCTATTAAAAGTAGTATTTATATTTTAATTGGTACTAAAATTTAAATTTTATTATGCAGTAAATGATTAATTTATTGTGATAGATGAATTATAAATAAAGTTGAGAGTTTGGTCCTCACTATCTACATATTTTTGTGAGAATTAATGTCCTAAGTCAAAAAAATTAGCTATATAAACTTAGGTGAAAGAAGCCAAATTTTCACAGCCATATTACTATTAGTAAATTCAATAAGTTATGTATAAAAATATCGATCAAGCTTTCTAGCCTATGTATCTCAATGTTTGAACTTTGCACGAAACATACCGTTAATGCAGCTAATGGTGAGCTTGCATCATCCAGAGAACAATGGACCCAATCACTATTCAAAAAAAGCTTCATAAAGATAAGTTACCTAGCAAACTTAGCAAATTGATTCACTCATAGCCACATTGACATATTATAGGGTGCATGTTGATTGTATAAATAATAATTAGTAATTTGAATAGAGAAGTATTCATACAAGAATAACATAGGGATACTATATGTGGCATTAGTCATGCTTTGTTTATCACGGCTAAAAAATTTCAAAAGATAAGTTACCTAGCAAACTTAGCAAATTGATTCACTCATAGCCACATTGACATATTATAGGGTGCATGTTGATTGTATAAATAATAATTAGTAATCTGAATAGAGAAGTATTCATACAAGAATAACATAGGGATACTATATGTGGCGTTAGTCATGCTTTGTTTAGCAACAGACATTAAGCTGAGTTCTATGTCAATACAAGTGAGTCCTCCTTTTGTATAGTTTCTGTTGTATAATATCGTTTCGGTCTGTAGGATTTTACATATCTCTGTGAGAATTAATGTTCTAAGTCAAAAAAATTATAAATTAATATTGTTAATGCTGTATATGTAAATAACTTTATCATTTTAGCTAATATGAATGTTGTATACATACTGAATTGTCATTTTTTAAAGAATTTATGACTGAATTAATGAATATTAAATAATTGAATTTATTTAAATTAATAATCAACTGAACTAACTAAATATAAAGAAACGAGATGTATGTAAAAAAGTTGGAGAAAATCGAAAATAGTTTCTACGTATTTGTAATTGAAATCATCTTATGGTCATCTTATTTACATGTAAACTTTTATCCATCACTCAAGATTTGGTTTTAAACAATTTATCTTTGCAATTAAACATAGTAAACATAGATTTCGGGTTGTAGTAGAGTCGTCATGTTTAAAACATTGATAATTGCAAAATAATATTATGTAGCATTTAATTGAGTTATGAGTTAAGCAAGGTTTAATATCATATAGATAGTGAGAATGTTTATGTAATTTACTTTTTTATCGGTATAATCTTTGCATTTACGTTATAATGTTGTAAAATATAAAATTATCTTTTAAAAGATGTTAAATGTTATGTAATGTACGATAATTTTTTGAGATAAATGAACTAGAACTAAAAGAATTATTATTGTTTATGTATACATTTTATGTTATGTGATCTAAATATCTCTATACTTGAATAAACATTTAATTTTATCATTTTTTCTCCTATATATGAATATTGTTTATATTTTGAAATTATGATAATTTTAAGATTTATTAGAAAAATTAATGAATATTAATTAACTGAATTCATTTGAATAGTTTAAATTTAATATTATACAGTTACTTAAATATATAGATTTGAAAGTTGAATATTAAGGGATAATTGATAATGGTTTGCAAGTAAGACCATTATCAATAATGTAGCTTGTTCAGTTCACTCTCTTTCATACTTTTCGACTTATCGAACGAGCTTCGCAACTCAATAAGATACAAACCAGGGGAGAAAAAAATTCATTGGGTTTATAACACTGAAGAGTCCGCCGTTATAAATTTAGAACGACGAAGTCAGACTTCGCCGTTATAAACCAAACCCTACAACCAGCCGCTAAGCCATTTTCCATCTCTTCTTATTCCTTTCTCCATTTTTAGCAAACCCAATTCCTTACACCACCCTATTTTCTTTAATTTCAATCCCCAAATGTCCAATTCCGTGCTCCTATACATAAATTAAAGCCTGTTTTTGAGATCTACATCCACAGAATTGTCTAGATTATTCAAAAAATTTGCAAAAAAGTTCTGGCATGGAGACAGTAACAGTGTGGTGACAGCGGTGGCGGCGGTAGAGACGGCTTTGGCGAAGGTCATATTCTTGTGCAGTACAGTCATGAACACGGAATAGAAGATTTGCTGGAGACCGTTGAAAATATTGAGCAAGGCAGTCGCCGAGGTCGCGGAGGCCTCAGGGATGGTCGAGCGGGCGGGACGTGCAGGGATGCGGGGCAGACTTCCTCTAGAGTCGTCGAGCTTGATGGATTTCAAGATCCGAACCTTACGCGGCGAAATTACCTATGCTTTCTAACTTTCGCGCGCTTCCAGAAGACAAAGCACATGTCAGCACAGACGAGTTTGACTGTAAGTATTTCTTTTTATGATTAAAATAATTGCAATACGTTGTTAGTTTAAATTTATAAGTATGATTTTATTTAACTTAAACAGTCGCGGAATATCCGTTCGTGGGGTTTCTTAGCGATCACGCTTAGATATTTTCTTACGAATTTGGCAAATAAGGATAAAGTCGTAGCACTTTTTGACGGGCTTGGATTCCATCATTTCTTAGGTAATCTAATAAACCATTTACTTAAAAACCAGTTAATTTATCACTCCGTAATTTAACTTGTTATGTATTCTACAATCCTTAGAATCAATAATATTATAAAAGGTGATGTTCAATTGTGCGCAGCTATTGCTTTTCGGTGGTATAAAACCATTCACACGTTTCATTTTCCTTGCGGTGAACTAGGAATTACACCGCTTGATTTCTATGTTTACCAGCATTAGCATTGAAGTGGCTACTTTTCCATCGCTTCCATACGATAATGCTTGATGGATCCGGTACTTGTTCATGATCTTCTACCACACTTTAACGCTTCCCCTGCATCATATCAGGCCGGCGGCGCTATTAGTGTCAGCGCTATTCGTGCTGCCATGGACAACCTCAGTCATTACTCTTTTGATGATGATCTGGATCTTGTGAGATTATTTGTTCTATACCTCGTGGGTAACTTGTTTTTTAGCACCTCGAGCAGTAGTTTAGCGGTCGGGTTTATTGAGGTCGCATCTCATTTGGATTTCGGTGGTGCTATTCTATATGACTGGGGTACACCTATTCTTACGTACTTGTACAGATGTCTCGATGTACAGTGCACCATTACGGAAGCACATGTTTCATTATTTGGTTTCTGGGAGTTACTACAGTACTGGTATTTTGAGTATTTCAAGAATTTTCATTTCGTCGTTTTGACTTCAGATGCGTCTACTTTTTCCCTCGTTTGTCATTTTGGTGCGCGGACAACAGCGGGCCCAGGGATAATGAATCCCGTCATGTTTATTCGGTTACCCACAACCAAATCGATTTGAGAATATATAGACATCAGATTATATGACATCTGTAACGACCCCGAATTTTATATAAATTTAAATTGATAATTAAAATTGATCTTTGAATAAAACTGTGAAATTAATCGATTAATTGATTGCGATTTTCCCCGGATTCAAATATATTCTGTATAAATTATTTAAATTTAAAATATTGTATATAGATGTATATGTGTGAATATATATATGTATTTGAGCATATATGAGTAAATTTGAAATAATATATGTATATATATATTTTTTGATTTGAATTTAAATCGTAAATAAATGGTTTGGAAATAAAGATACAAATTATATAAGATATAAAGTATAAAATAAATACGTTGGATAAAATTTAATAGCATAAACTAAATCTAGAGATTCACTTATATTACCAAATAAATGTAAAAACAATTAGTATTAAATTTAGAAATAAATAATGGAGATAGTAATAAATATAAGAAAAATACATAAGATAAAATTATAGAAAAATATATATAGTAAACAAATTACATAAATTTAACAATCTATATTTAATATAGAAATTCATTTTAAATTATAAAACAATAAAAAGGATATAATGACAACATTAGATAAATTATTACAACATATTAAAATAAAATACATTCAAGCACAAACAAGTAAAAATTATATATTCATGAACACTTGAAAAAAAATTATTAAGAAAACAAAACAAATACATATGAAAAATAAAATATATGTACTTTTGCAAATGAAACCAAACAAACAAGATAAAATACAAGTGTTAAAGCTTGTAAAAGGAAGCCATCACAATCATCTCATATATTATACAGCCGAAGTCAACAAGTATAAACAAATGAAGACATCAAAAATATTCAAGTTTGAACAAAGACTTTAGAAAATAAAATAAGCAAAGTTGTACAATGCTAATTAATGCAAGCCACAACCATATCATTTCAGCCAACAAAGAAGAGAAAAATCTCTGCGTATATAGTACTAAAGAGAAACAATACATATCAGGTTGTACAAACAAAGAATATCAACCTGTACAAATTTATCACCCAGCACTAAACAAATGAACACACTGTAAACTTCATTTCTTTCCATCATCTTCATTTCAAGTTCGTTTATTCTAAGTTTAGTAAAAAAAATAATCCATTTCAAACTATAAACAAATGCAACTCAAACAACTGAAACAATTCAACACAACCCAGAGATCAAAGAAAAGAAAAGTTCTAGCTTGCAAACTTTCAAGCCTGTTTCAAGCATAAAAGGGAAGCTCTGTTCTTCCTGGAAATCAAAGTGAGTAACACATTTTTCTTAAATTTTAAAAGTATAAATCTGTTGTATATATATATATATATATATTTGTGAATAAGCTTGTTTATATATGCATGGATCTTTTGAATATAAATTAAAAGCTGGAAGTGTTTATACAGGCTCATTGTTCTGAGACTTAAAAACACAAAAAAATTGATTTAAAAAAAATCATTTCTTCACAATCTATTTGGTGTTAGGATTTAGTGTTAAAATCAATGTTGTTTGTCTGGTTATAAACTACGTTTTAAAAATTTATTTGAGTTAAACTAACCTGTTAATGACTCTGGAAACCAAAATGCTTGAGAAAAACTTTAAATAAGTTAAAATCCAAACTGTGAAATTTATAAATTCATTATTATATATTGAATATGTCAACAAAAACATGAATTTTAAAACAAGAATCACAATTTCTAGTTTGGGATTCAAGGTGCAGTTCTTGTTTGAACAAAAAATGTCTTTTGATCGATTTCTGAGGATCAAACGAATCTTAGATGTTGAAATTTGTTTTGAAGCTAGTTGGATGATGTACGAAGTCAGGAAAATTGTTAAATAATTTTTTTAATTGCAAGAGATGGTGGATCGAGGCGAATGTAGGGTTTAATACATGGGTTTGGAGGTCGTCGGAAACAAGGAGATCTCGTCTCCTCTAGTGAACCGAGCTGCTCCAGACTCTGGGGAAGGGAAGTATAGGGAACTGACGAGGTGAGGCCGGAATTGTAGCTTTTCTGATGGTCGGGATTCACTTGGACGAGGCGGTTTTGACAAGGAGGGAAGTTCGAGTTTTCGAACTGGTAGCTCGATTTTGTTGAGGGATTGTTAGCGTCGAATTGATTCTTGCTTTCGATTGTGAGGATGGTTTGCGACTTGCTGGAGTCGGGGATGTTGACCGGAGCGCCGCCGCGTCACTGTGCACGTGCACGAGCACGTTGGTTTGGGTCTGAAAATTTGGCTTTGGTTGCAGTGGGATGGGAAGGAGTTGGAAGTGAAACTCGAAGTGGAGCTCGTGACTTTGTGGTTTTGACTCGAGTTTTCTGGTTGCTTGCGTGTGTTACCTGTAGGTGTTTGTTCTTGTTTCTTTTGAGTTTTTACTTAAGATAACTTTAGCAAATAAAATATGGGAAAGCAAGAGGGGATTCGGGGAAGATGGAGTGGGGACTCGAGTGTATACTCGAGTGTAATTGCGATCTCCTCGGGTTTAGTATTCAAGTGCTGACCCCTTTTTAATTTTGAAGTTAATCACCATTAAACCATTTTAAGTATGGATAAATAAATCAATGTTTGTCAATTTTGAGTTAAGAATATATTTTAAGTTTTAATGTTTTTTTAAATCTTAATTAACATTTTTATTTAAACAGTTAATTTAAAATAAGTGTTAAATTTAATTAACATTAAAGCTTTTAAGTTAATAATAATTTGATTTCAAAGTTATTAAGGAAGATTGTTAAATGAAAGATAAATGATTCTAACTTAATTAATTTATATTTTAAGACAATTAAGAATATTAATTCATTAATAATAGAAATTAATTAAGTAGATTGAGATTTATAATTTGTTATTAAAGATGGGTTAATTAATTAATGAAAGTGATTAAAGGTTCAATTTCTTAAAATAATCAATTAAGAGGTTAATTAATTATGTAATTTGTCTGAGGTTGATGGACAAGCTCGGAAGGTCCAGGTTGACTTTTCAATCCTTTTGTCAGTGGGACTTGATTCTAAAAGCTACTCGTAAGAAGGATGATCCTGGTGATCTCCTTAGTTTCTGTCTAAAGAAATATGTGCGTTCAATTTGGAACGAGAGGAATCAGCGATGTTTTAATAATATTGAGCAGTCCCAACTTCAATTATGGTTAATCTTAAAGCATTCCATCATGAATGAGTTACTGGAACGTAATTCTGTTCTTCTACCTCTTCTTCGGGATTGGTAATTCATATCCATCTACTGGCTTCGAGATTCTTCTCCGCTGCCATCTGCGGTACTTCGTGTCATTGCATACATGGTAGCTGCTTGGTGTCTTTGGGGTTTACTTCGGGTAGTTGCCTTCAACTTCGAGTTCTCCCTGCGCACTTTTCCTTTTTCCTTGTCTTTCAGTTCTTTTCTCTTCTTTTTTTCCTACTCAAAGCATGTTTCGAGTAGTTTTTTCCTTTTCTTTTTTAATAAAATCTGGTAGGGGACCAGCCAACCTCGCTAGCTTTGCTAAAAAAAATTATGTAATTGGTTTAGAGGTTAATTTAATTAATGTGATTAATTAAAAATAATTTATTAATTAAGGATAATTTATTAATTAAGAATAATTAATTAAAATATTTGATAAATTAATTCATATCAAATGATTTGTAATTAATAAATTAGGATTGAATAATTAATTCAAAAGTAATTAATTTAATTGGATATAGATTGAATAAATTAGGATTAAACAATTAATTAATCCTACCTATAAATAATTATTGAATGCTTGACTTTACTTATGAATGATTATATTGTATGAGATGCCTTGAATTGATTGTCCTATCTGGTCTATGATGTTTTGTTCTGTGGATTGAGCTGTGTAAAATTTATTCATTTACTGTGATACAATTGTACATTATCTGTGAATGGAAAATAAGCGTTATAGTTAATACTGCTTATCAAATATATTATTGTATTTGAATCTGTGCTGATTGATGATGATGTTGCACTATTGTGTGAAACCCCTGGACCACACCATACACACACAAATACGGATTTCACGTGGAAATCAGTTAAGTCATAGGTTTTTAACAATTTTAAAGATTGAATTTTTTAATCCAAAATAGTTTTGGAATTGGAATTGAAAGATTTTGAAAATGAGTTTCAAAAATAAAGTTATCTGAAATAACTTAATAAAACTTGAATTTTAAATAATTTAATTTAAATTTAATTCAATATTTGTAATTGAATTCGATTACTTGGAAATTTTAGTCAAAAAGATTATACAAGTTATAAAAGGTGTTTATATGGATTTTATCCATTTAAAAGTATGGTTTTGGAAATTTAAATTTAAATCCAAGTTTTATACTTGGGTAGCTTTAACTTATGTAAATTGAAATCAGTTTTCCAAAACGAAAACTATTTGTTTCCAATGGATAAAAGCTTTCATATAGGAATGAATTTCCAATTTATATTAAAAGAATTTCAAATTTGAATTGAAAATGGTTTTCCAAGTTACGGATAAATCTTTGGAAACAAGTTTTGAAAGCTATGAGTTAAATCTTTGATATAAAGATTTAATGAGTTAATCCAATTGAAATGAAAATTGATTTGGGAATCTGTGAATGAATCTTTGTGAAAAATGGATGGACTTTGTGAAATGAATCTTTTTGTTTAAAAGATTTGAAATAGTAATTTGTTTAAACCATTTGAAAGAAAGGGTTTGGGTAATAAGTTGTGACTTAATTGAAATCCATTATCCATATGTTTTTAAATATCGCGCTCATTATTCGGTTTAGCCGGGAGAGGACCTTTGTGTCATATACCTCATTCCGAATAATGATACGTCGTATATGGATGGCATTTGAAGACCGGTGGTGAAGACCGGGTATTTGCAAGAACGATAGGATGACCTATCGATTGTCTCTGCACTGAGTCGCACCGGTATAGAGATTTCCTAGGTGATGGGAAATCCGATCGAGATTGTGAATACTCGGATTGCAAGGGCTTCTTCGGAAGTGCCTTCGGTTCTGTTCGAACCCGGAACAGACTTGTATGGTTACATGTCTGACATTACACTTTGAGATATAAAGCAGATTTCTTTCAAATACATTTCTGTTGGTGGCGGAGAATTTATTCTCTTAGCTTAACACCCTTCTCTGAGACGTACGAGCTCAGAGGTTATGTAGTTGAAATTTATCAGCGATATACTCCCAATTTGGTAATGTGGCATGCTGAGTGTTGCTGTGTGTTGATCATTTGTGATCAAAGCATGGCTTTGTGAAAAAGCCTAGCTTTGTGGACGAGACCTCTTCGGACCTCACAAACTCGGAAATGGTCAAAACTGGAATATGCGGCAAGGTTATGAGGGTCGCGCCCTTTAGGGTATGTCATTTCCTTCTGGAAAAGGGTGGTATCATGGTATGGAGCCCAGATACTTACTCATGTGGACACACTTTATTTATTACTGTGTGATGTTGGTTATCGAGGCGCCTCGGATAAAGGTCCCAAAGGACCGGGGAATGGCATAGTCGTGAAGTAGTTACCTATACCCAGAGGTAACCCGGCCTTGTGTTGGCAGAGAGCTAGTTAGTTCTCGGGACGTCCATCCAGAGGCGATCCCATTGACAGTAGGAAGTTCCTTAGCCTGACCATTTGTTGGAAATCCATCTTCCAATACGAACCTTGTACGGTATTAGTTGTAGAACCTGCCATTTACTTATGGTGGTCACCACTGTTTAGATGGTAGCTATAGTAGGCATAGTGTGAAATGCCTATGTTGGCTAAGATTAATATTATACTTTCGAAATGTTTTCTGCACTATGCACTAATAATAGTAATCCAATGATTTTGCGTAGTAAGCATGTTTGACTATCATAAGAAGAAATCTCTTCCAATTCTGCGTTTGCATTATGTGTGTGGTGGGAGGTCTTATGGTATTTTCATTTTCCAAAAGCATTGCGGTTTTCAATGTTGAAAATCTTTTGTTGTTTAGTTTAAAGATAAACTGTTTTTGTTACTCACACCAATCCCACGACTGACTCGGAGTTTATTGTTCCTTTCCTAAACTCTGGGTGCTCATAATTTTCCACACGGGCAGTCTAGAGTTGGGTTTCTTTTCAGATAGTCAGGTTTAGTAGATTATCTGGAGCTACTTCTGTTTTGGAGATAATGGCTGACGTTACTTATCTTGGAGCATCGTGTTGGTGTTTCAAGCTTGATGTTGGAGTTGTTGGAGTCATTCTCTTTTGTAGAATATTTGGAGTGATCTCTTCTATTATTGTTATTTCCGCTGTAGCATTGTATCATATCTCTGATATTGTTGTATCATATTGATATCATTGTTGTATATCATACTGGATATTGTATTCATTGGAGTTGTATATGATATCATTGTTTCTTTCTTCCGCTGTGTTGTTATACTTAATGGTGTTATAAGCTCCGGCACGATTCGAATTTCAACGGTTGAATCTGCGGCATTCAAGTACAATTGGAGTACGGATGTCGATTTTCGAACGTTGAAATTTGGAACGTGACATGACATCTATTTCATGTTAGTGTATCGATCGGCCTTGATTTTATAGAGATTGCTAGGATACTTGCCGGGCGGAGATTTCCACGCCTATCTTATCCCTCGGCGTTTGGTGCATATTGGTATCTTGATGAAATGTGTTAGAGACCGTTGTACGACTTTGATGCTATTTTCGATGATCCACACCCTCATACCTATCGCTGTATGATTTATCCTTCATAGCAGCTAGACTTGACGAGAGCAGGAGGTTGGTGGCCGGCTGAAACCTTTGTTATTACCGGACCATCATACGTTGACTTCTGGCATAGATTTTACAGTGGGTCCGGTGATACCATTACCCATGCAGCGGCGATAGATTTAGTCGGTCCATTTGCTATACGTCATGGCATACATCCTCGGTTGTCGAGGATCTTACCCAGCCCAGTCAGGGGTACCATGCACCCGATCACGTGTTGGCTGCTTATCACTTCGGATGGACCATGGCAGTTCCTACTATTGGACCAGACCGTTATGTTGACGTGTTTCATCCTCCAGCGCATGATCAGTACCAGGATCCGACTCAGATATCTTACGCTGATCTATACGATATGCGGATGGGGATCAGACATACATGATATGTAGAGCATAGGCGTAGCCTAGACTACTATGATAGTGAACTACGTAGGCATGCAGAGGCAACAACACGACTGCAGGCACAACCGGAGGAAGAGCGTAAGAGATTTGCTGACATGCAGATGTACTATGAGCATTTAGCTGGCCCGAGCGGTGGTGGAGATGATGATGATGAGACACATCGTCGTCGTCATACACATCCACGTACGGATGGGTGATCTTATTTATTGGATTTCATTTGTGTTTCTATGTTGTTTGTGTACTTATTCGTTTGTTCTGATGTATGATATATCTATTGTATTCTGTTTATGCATCGATGTCATTATCATTTATGTTTCCGTGTCGTTGGTGTTATTATTCATGTGCTGTGATGTATGATATATCTGTTGTATTCAGTTTATGCATCGATGTTATTATTTTTCATGTTTCTGTGTTGTTGGAAACTGTACAGATATTTTTCCAAAAGCTTAGATTACCATAACCTAATAGTACAGACAATTACATTCATTGGCAACAAACATACAATTTCCTTATCCACAACTAACTTGAAGATTGAGGTAATATAAATTCTAACTAACTAGTGTTACACCATTTACTACGAAACTACAGATTAAAATCTTCCATAGTTACAAAAGAACCTACATAATTTACTACAGAATTACAGATTCAAAAGTAGTATATGTAAGATGAATGAGAATAAGGTTTGGGTATTTCCCTTGCTCTCTTCTTCTTATAATTACCAGTTTGGCATTTTCCGCTTCATTCTATATATACATATGCCAATTTACATCTACTTCTTCACAATCAACTACTCCTTCACTTCTATCTACATCTTTCTCACATTCATTTACATCTCATATCGATATCATCTTGTCCTTCTTCTATTGACTCTTATATAGGAGGCTATGTGCCTTCGGAAAGTCCATGCACCGATAAGGATTGGCTTAGCGAGTATCAAAAGCAGCACTATGAGGACATCCGCCGTGAGTTCCTAGATCTTAGCCGACTAAGACTCCAGGAGGACATTCAACCTCCATATGAACAAAATATTGTATAACATCCATATGAACAAAAGATAAGACTTCCTACAAACACACAGGAACGCCGGGAAGTCCGTAATGAACGGATTCAGATGGAGCAAGAAGTTAACTCTCCACCATTACTAAATTGTGTTTGCGGAGTGTCAGTTACGTATTCCGTCATGGGAAGCTGAAACGACATTGGATGGCGTCATTATAAAAGCCATAACTTTCCAATTGGTTGTGGTTTATGTTATTTGATTGATGATCCATTCCCTCATCCAGTAGTGGAATATGCAAACGAAGTAAAACAAGAACTAGCCGTGCTTCGTAACAGGCTGAGTGCACTGGAATTTCAGCGTGGTGGTGGGCATAACTAACATGTTGAAGTATGTCGTATGTTTTGGTATGTTTGAGTCTGTCGTATGTTTAAGTATGCTTTTGGATGCATGTTTAAGTATGTTGTGATATGTTGTAGTATGTTGAAGTATGTCATATGTTGTGGTATATTCGAGTCTGTCGTATGTTTAAGTATGTCTTTTGTTTTATGTTTAAGTATGTTGTGGTATGTTGTAGTATGTTGAAGTATGTCGTATGTTGTGGTACGTTTAAGTACATAGTTTAGTCTCCAAATTACATCGAACACACACAACTCATATTACTATAGGTGAACATACATTAAACTAATAGAACTCATAGAATACAAGTTATCCAAACTAATACTCATGGACATAAACCGATCTAAGACACTTGGACAAACACATGGACATACATCGTACGTTGACATAGTACTCAATCAAACTGTCTAATATAATTCATCCACAAATCGTATGCAACGTGACCAACAAAGTTTGTTTGATGATCCATAAAATACAGAGAGTCAAAAGTTGATCGAATCATTTGAAAAACATTATCTCGTTCTACCTCGGTTATAATTCTCCGATACCTCCTGTAAGCTCTAGTAAATGTAACAAACGTACTTCTAGTATCCAAATTTTGTCTTCTCAGCCTACATGTTGGATGGTTGTTGTAAGCTTCATTGACGGTGACCCAAAAATCTTCATCGACCTCCTCTTTCATGTGTTTTATATCAGCCTGTATATAGGCTTCAGTCAACACCAAATAATCATGAGGAGTCCATGTCTAATTTGTCATTTGGAATCCTATGAACCTCTTATGCCGATACTTAGTGTATAAATAGTAATCATGGAGATTGCAATTGCATCAACATGGAGCTAACCGAAACTAATCAACGGTCTCTCCAAACATACACTGTAGTCATTATTGCCTTGTCCTTTCCAACACTGTAGTTACACTGTGCATCCGTAACTCAATCAATGACCTCTGCAAACTACACTGTAGCCATTATTGTCATGTCCCTTCCAATACTGTAGCTACACTATGCATCCGTAACTCAATCAACGACCTCTGCAAACGTGTACTATAGCCATTACTGCCTTGTCATTTCCAACGCTGTAGCAACACTGTGCATCCGTAACTCAATCAATGACCTCCGCAAACGTACACTGTAGCCATTATTGCCTTGTTCTTTCCAACATTGTAGCTACACTATTGCCATTATGGCCTTTGCAAACTTATACTACAACTTTATCAAGTACTACCGACGTGGAGCAAACCATAACCATTCAATGCATATACGTGATATATAACCGCTTCTAGGATAACTTTCCAATAAATTATCCATACCCTTTTACCTCCTACACTTATATATACTTGCATTCTGATCTACTCCAACACACAATTGCAAAAAACTAAAACAAACCAATAAATCAAATTTCTTATTGCTCAACAACCGTGGATCCTAACCTATACTACCAGTACAAACAAGACATGAACCAAAGCTACGACAATGAACAAGAAATGAACGATGAAATGTCAGAGTTTCAAATTCAACAAGCAGTAGTATGATATTCTTACTTTTTTTGTGAAGGATGTATGCGCAACCGTCGTGGTAGTATACCTAGATGGATTGACCGACGATATAATAAGGATGGACATGAAAGGTTGATGAATGGCTACTTCATTGACAATCCAACCCACGACATAAATTTGCTCCGCCGTCGATTTCAGATGAGTCTATATGTTTTCTCTAAAATTTATCTCAAACTTTATGAAAACAACCCATATTTCACTTATAGGCTAAATGGAGCACTAGAAACTGGGAATTCTCCCCACATCAAAATCTCGGCTGCTTTACGTATGTTAAGCTACGGAACAGCTGGTGATCCGATGGATGAATATTTCAGAATTGCATCATCAACAACAATATAGTGCATGAAGGAATTCTATAAAACAGTGATCGAACAGTTTGGCGAGGAATACTTACGAACGCCGGGACCGAATGATGTAAACAGAATACTAGCCAGAGGAGAAGCTAGAGGTTTTCCAAGTATGCTTGGAAGTTTGGATTGCATGCATTGGGCATGAGAAAACGGTCCAACAGGTTGAAAAGGAATGTTCATAGGACACAAAAAGGTGCCAACAATGATCCTAGAAGCGGTTGCGATCGATAAATTATAGGTTTGGCATGCTTTCTTTGAAGTACCAGGTTCGTTAAACGACATAAATGTTTTTAAATAGTCATACCTATTCTTTGAACTGTCTAATGGACTTTCAACGGACGTTACATATAAAGTTGGTAATGTCGAGCATCAAACTGGATATTACCCAGTCAATGAAATTTACCCAAAGTGGAGAACTTTAGGCTTTACGGTCCCAACAAATGACAAAGAGAGCTATTTCACTGAAAAATGGCAAGCTACAGAAAGGACATCGAATGTATGTTCGGTGTCTTATAAGCAATGTTTCAGATTTTACGAATCCTGCTCGATTTCATGATGTAAGAGTTCTATCTGAAATTATGTATGCTTATATAATAATTCATAATATGATTGTAGAGTCCGAAAGAGGTGCGTATAAAAATCTGAGAGAAACATTAATTCAATGGAGGAATATATTGCCACGGTATAACATATTGAAGATCAAGCTGAACACTTTCAATTGTGTGACCAGTTGGTGGACCATTTGTGGGCACATAGAGGAAGGAATAGTTGGAATCCATAGTCATGCTTATAGCAGCTGTTTATGGAATTGTTGATGAAGTTGTATGTTTGCTAGTGTGTTTACTGTATTATGTTTTAAGCTTTGTATGTTGACCATTTCGTAATATTATTTGAAACTTATTTAATAAAATGTTGTACGACCTTAGTTCAAAATACAGAATGGTACAATAGTATTATAGCAAGTACAACACAAATACACACATAAACTAAACGACGCATAGAGATACTATAAAGATACAACACAAATACACACCTAAAACATATGACACAAAGTAACACCAACCAAGTACAATGCAACCACACATCTAAAACCCATCCTTATACGTGTCACTTCCGCTTCCACTGTCTCTAACTTTCTTATAAGTTTCCAACTGCTCAGTTACTAGTTCTTGCTGCAAAGAAGAAAACCTATTGAAATCACAAGTCATCAGTTTGATATAGTTCTTCTCTCGCATCAAAGCTTTCTTCTCCTCATGGGCTCGTCTCTTGAACTCTCGATCTTCTATGATATCCTTCTAAAACTCTATTTCGTTGCGAGTTCTTTGTGTTGAAAAGTGTGCTCTATGATCTCTTGTTTCTCTAGCAGACGTCTCTAAAGTTCCTACAAATCTTGAAAATTCCGCACTGCGCTGCTCTAACTGAATTGACTTATTTCTACCAAGAGGACGTTCGTCACTGTTCCAAATAGTGGAGATCTTTCCTGAGAACTTAGATCGCTTCCTGGACTTGAATTGGAGTAGTTCATTCCTTTGACTTTATTTTGTTGCTCAAACATAAAGTTGTTAGGATTCTTCCATTTCGGTAAACTGGGGAGAAGCTCAAAGCACTCTTGGAATTTGAATGGTTGACCGTATTGCAGCTGGTAAGCCTTACACGATTCTTCAATCTGTAAAACAATTCCAAAAGTGTATGAATATACAAAACTAGTCAAACACATTACCATTTCGAAGAAATGTAAAACAATATTTTACTTACAATGTCATAAGGAGCGACACCGTTTTGCTATCTAGTCTGGAATCTGGTAAGTATTGCCAAATAGTTTTTGCATGTGGAGTTTATAACTCGATATCCTCTTCTGAGCGATCCCCATGTTCTCTTCAATGGTTCCAAGGTGTTGTAAAAATCCGCAACTCTTTCCCAAAATTTCTGGCCTTTCATATTATTGCCAGAAATACTGTCTTGTAAAATGCGTATCCATGATTTAGCAAGTGAAATATATTGTTCAGAAGTAAATTTAACTTGCTTTTTTCTGCCATCAGCTACTACTCCTTCCTCTTCGACATTTTCCACGTCAATGTCTTTTATGCCAACGTTTGTCTCCGCTGCAACTGAATCTCTGCGCCGTTTATCGAAAATGCCACTTAAGGATTTCCACTTCTTCTTGTTATATTCTGGGCTCGGGGGCGCAAGCATCTCTGCAGCGGCTTCTTCATTGCATTCTTCCGTATTTATTGCATCATCTTCTTGGTTTTCGTCTTTCGCCTCCTCTTCCTCCTCCGAACTACTAACGGTTTCTTCATTAGCAGGAGCCTTGAGTGCATAAGAATATTGCCTTTGGAGATTCTGCATTACTTCACGGCCATGAATCTCTAACTGTTGCACATTAAGATGATGATGTTGTAGTTGATCGTTTTGCATCATCAAAGACATGTACGACGAATGATCGTCGTATGCGCCTAAAGGAGGAAGTTGTTGGTAATATGGTTGTGGAGCAGTAGATTGAATGGGAGGAAAGTTAGAAGGAGCGAGCGGATGGTAAGGTTGGCTATAAGAGAAGTTCGAATACGGCGAATAGCCGTACTCATGTGATGGACGAAGTGTTTGTTGTTGGTGTGGTGGGTGTTGGTTGGAAAATCCAGTGGAAGGGAATGTGGACATGAGTTTCTTGCTAACAACCTTTTTGGCGGAACGTTTGGATGAAGAAGACATTTTCAGAATTAGAGGAGGAAGAAGTGAAGATGAGATGGTGTGAAAGGAGGAGAAGGGTGGTGGAATATATAAAGGGGGATTAAGTGGAAAGTTGGAACATAGCCATTGTGTGGACAACGACAATGTTTTATAACGACAAAGTCTTCGCCATTATAAGTTTGTAACGATGAAGTCTTCGCCATTATAAATTTATAACGGCGAAGGCTTCGTCGTTATAAACTTATAACCGCAAAGTCTTTGCCGTTATACTCCCCAACCCCTGTTCAGTTCACTAGCCATGAGATCAGTTCAAACTAGCCACCGAGAAGTAAACAAGCCACACCTGGTTGCTCCGTGGCTTGTTTAGCAACTGAATAAGTCATTGTTGCCCTAATTGTATGATATCTTAAGTAGATAGAATTTTATAGTGTAATGTATGATAAATTCATGAAGTAGATAAATTATAAAATATATCGTTAATGTATATAATTTAGTTTGTTTTATTTATATAAATTTTTATCTAAATGAAAAAATTATTTTACTAATTTTTTGATGCGCTAATGCTGTACATATTGAAACTAACCTCTTTTAAGATTTGTTTGATGAATTGATAAATATTCGTTGACTGCGTTTGTCAATTAGTTTAAAGTTTGGATTATGAAAATAATTTAAATGTATGAGATTTATTATAAAATATTGGAAGAGAATTAAGAAAAGATTTGTAAATGATTGTAGAATTTTTTTTTAAATGGGTATTTGAACGTAAAATAATAGGAGCAACTTAGTAGAATAATTGCAAAGTGATAAACTATAAGATTTTGAAAACAAAATATTTGGACTTGGAGAGAATTAGAGAGAGTGGATAAAACTATCTAGAATTAATAAGAGAACTTTAAATTGCTATGGTTTGCTATTATTTAATAGGTTAATAGATTCGTTTCGACCAATTCAACATCAAAAGTGTTTGCGCCAAAAATGGTCACAAACCCCGAATGTTGTGAAAGCACCAGTGTATGAATACAAATCAGCAATATTCAAACACAAATCTCAGATCTAAACAAACAACAAACAGCAATCCAGAAATAATGAACAAAACACGAGATTTATAGTGGTTCGGCTATCTCCGGCCTACGTCCACTCCAAAGTTTTTATCTTTTATTGATCGATTCTTGAAGATTACAATTTCCTATCGCGTAGTACAACGGATTTTATGATTATAATCTGAATCTAAGGCAGAAATGGTGATCTGGAGTAAATCTGGCAGAGTCCGGGCGCTCTTAGCTCTCACAATTGTCCGACCCCCTTTCTGAATGACCTGGGGGTCTATTTATAGGTGTAGGAGGCTGATATTTCGCCTAAACTGAAGGGAGACCAGTTCTGGCACGTGAGGGGGCCCACATGCCCGCTTTCTGGAAATCTGGGCCCACTTTGGGATCGATTCGACCCTTGGTTCGAATCGATCAAAAAATCATCCAATCTAGCTGAAATTTGGCGTGAACATTCTTCATCGTGTGCTTAAGCTTCTGTGAAAATTTCATGGCATTTGGACTTGTAGAACTCGAGATATGATCGATTCAATGTTGCATTTCTGGAGAACAGGGATACTTCGAATCGATCTTGGTTCGAATCGATTCGGTCGACTCGATGCTTGCTGCGACGTGGCGCGTGTCTCTCGCTTCGATCCGTTTTGTACTCCGGTTTGACTGGGTCGAATCCATGGCTTGGATTCGAGGTAATGGATTCGAAGGATTCTCAGTTGAAATGGATTCGAAGATGATGGAGTCGAAGCAAGGGAAGTTCGACGGAGTCGAGGCAAGGGAAGTTCGATGGAGTCGAGGCAAGGGAAATTCGATGGAGTCGAGGCAAGGGAAATTCGATGGAGTCGAGGCAAGGGAAATTCGATGGAGTCGAGGCAAGGGAAGATGATGGAGTCGAGGCAAGGGAAGATGATGGAGTCGAGGCAAGGGAAGTTCGATGGAGTCGAGGCAAGGGAAGATGATGGAGTCGAGGCAAGGGAAATTCGATGGAGTCGAGGCAAGGGAAAATGATGGAGTCGAGGCAAGGGAAATTGATGGAGTCGAGGCAAGGGAAGATGATGGAGTCGAAGCAAGGGAAGTTCGACGGAGTCGAGGCAAGGGAAGTTCGATGGAGTCGAGGCAAGGGAAGATGATGGAGTCGAGGCAAGGGAAGATGATGGAGTCGAGGCAAGGGAAGATGATGGAGTCGAACAGTACCTTCTTCCTACCTTGTATCGATCGTATCTTCTCCGTACAAACTCCGATTAACCTGAAACTTGAAACGTAGCCTCTCCTAGTCCTCATCATCATTTCCAATCGATTCCGTCCTGATTGGAGCTCGACCAAATTTTGACGATATCCATTGCAGCCTTGTTTCCAATTGAACTCCAATCCTGATATCCAGCCGATTTGTTGATATTCCAGCTTTGACCAAAAAGCGGGATAACATTTGCCCCCCAAAACATGCCTTGTGATAAGAAGGCGTGTTTTGAATAATTCCGTATCTGATACCCAAAGTCCGTAGCCAATTCCATGTCCATCCGAACTCGAAGACCGAGCCTTTGATCCATTCTTATCCAACAGCCAATAGCCAAATCCAGGACCTCTCCGGGCCGATATCCAAATCTATAACCTCTCTGGGCTCTTGTCAAGCGCAATCCACACACGACGACCGTGGTCCAGTGTCCCTGGACGCTGATGTAACCTCTCCGGGTTCTTGCCAAGCGCAATCCACACCTGACGACCGTGGTCCAGTGTCCCTGGACGCTGAGCTAACCTCTCCGGGTTCTTGCCAAGCGCAATCCACACCTGACGATCGTGGTCCAGTGTCCCTGGACGCAAGTAATGCCGTGGCTTAAGTCCTAAGCCGAATCCTGGTCGCTCCGGACCCTTGCTGAGCATAGTCCATACTCAACGACCTGAAACAATAATTGATAATAGGAGGCCTAAGTCCTAGGCCGAATCGTGGTCACTCCGGACCCTTGCCGAGCATAGTCCATACTCGACGACCGTTTATCAAAAACAATAAAGAATCCAATCAAAATCCAATCCGAAAATCAGAAATCCAAACCGACATCCAAAACAGAAAACCCAAAACAAAAACCAGTCATCCGAACGAAAATCCAAAGCAGAAAGCAAACAAAAACCAGGAGTTCAATCCAAACTCCAAAACCAAACCAGAAAACTAAGTGTCCAATCCAAAAACAAAAGACAGATTTCGCAAAACATGGCTTTGCGGTTTATCATCATTCAGAGCATGCCTAGGGGCTATCTCCGTCCCCATACATGTGTAAATGACTCGGTTGCTCGCCAATGGTTTGCTACTTATTTCATATTATCCTGATCAATTGATTACCAATCGACCATTATTCCTGTACCTCATATCCTCATGGTTTGAGGTAGGCGGTGGTTGCTCCTGCTCCACCGCTGCATTCCGAGCCCCAACATACTGCCTCAACTGCCCATTCCTCACATGCTCCTCAATTATATCCTTTAGGTGCCTGCAGCTGTTGGTATCATGCCCGTCCAAATCGTGGAAGAGACAATGCTTTCCAGATGCCCTCTCCCGCTCGGATGATTCTCTCCTAGCCGGCCTCCGGTAAGGAAGGCGATTCCGAGTTTCCATGAATATCCGCTCCTGCGTCTCGTTTAATTCTGTGTATGTGGAAAACTTTGGATCCTTCCATTGCTTCCTGGATTTTCCTGAATCGTCGCCCAACTTCCTTTTTCCTTTATCTTTGTCCGAGCTTCCGTTGGATGGTCCTTCACCCCCAGTCACATTCACCTCTCTTAACTTTAAGTCCATACATGCATCTTCTTGCCAAAGGAACCTTTCAGCTTCGTGGAAGAATTCCCCGAGATCCAGTGGCAGGTCTCGTACTAAAGATACTTTAAAATCTGAATCCTCTCTGACTCCCGACACTGCCGCCATCAAAACCATCGATGGATCCGGCCGATCCACCGAAGCAACCGCCGCATTAAATCGAGTCAAAAATGCTCTAAGTGATTCATCCGTCCTTTGCTTTACCGATGTCAACGTCATCACGTTCTTAGGTCTTTTGATATGAACCCGAAACTGTCCCAAAAACCTGTCCACCAATTCCTTCCAAGTCCTGATAGATCCTTCTTCCAGCTGCCTAAACCACATTGCCGCTAGATCTGTCAAGTATAAAGGGAAACATCTGGCCATCACTTCCTCCGATGCCCCCAGTACTTCCATGTGTCTAGTATATCTCATCAAGTGATCAGTTGGGTCAGCTTTGCCATTATATGCTTCCACACTAGGTAACTTGAACTTAGGCGGATTCTGAGCTACCCTGATTTCTCGAGCGAACGGACTCCTGTTCACTCCTTCCGAATCTCTATTGGTCAAACCTCCACGCATAGTCTTCCTAATAATTTCCATTAATCCAGCGTTGCTTGTTAGGGGTTGCCCCCCATGCTCTCGTGGGAACTCCGGCACATATTCCTCATGTGGCTCATTAGCCGCAACGTTGGCTCTAGCTTGCTGTACTCCCTCCAAAGGTCCTTCTGCGTTAGATCCTGCGGGCCTGCCCCCAAGCCCTTGTTGATTGCCTTCCGGTTCTGTATTCTGTACTCCATTAGGTTCCGCAACCCTAGTTCCTTGTTCCACATTTGTAGTTGCTGTAGTTGGTCCAAGGTTCTGTGTTCCTGCAGCTCTTATCTGCTCGAAGAAAGTCTGCATCATATCCTGTTGACTCTTCAACAACCTCTCATGTAAAGAATTTGCCATAGCTTCCATTTCATCTCTGGTAATGTAAATCGAAGCTTGTCCTTCTCCAGCACCAGAGGATGCCTCTTGACTTCCTCCCTGTTGGCTTCTCTCAGCTCTTTGCCTTCTACTTGTTTGTCGAGTCATTGTCTTTCAAAACTAAACTTCAATCTGATGTAGCGGGTGCTAGTCCTTCTCAGTGAAAGCACCAAAGTGTTTGCGCCAAAAATGGTCACAAACCCCGAATGTTGTGAAAGCACCAGTGTATGAATACAAATCAGCAATATTCAAACACAAATCTCAGATCTAAACAAACAACAAACAGCAATCCAGAAATAATGAACAAAACACGAGATTTATAGTGGTTCGGCTATCTCCGGCCTACGTCCACTCCAAAGTTTTTATCTTTTATTGATCGATTCTTGAAGATTACAATTTCCTATCGCGTAGTACAACGGATTTTATGATTATAATCTGAATCTAAGGCAGAAATGGTGATCTGGAGTAAATCTGGCAGAGTCCGGGCGCTCTTAGCTCTCACAATTGTCCGACCCCCTTTCTGAATGACCTGGGGGTCTATTTATAGGTGTAGGAGGCTGATATTTCGCCTAAACTGAAGGGAGACCAGTTCTGGCACGTGAGGGGGCCCACATGCCCGCTTTCTGGAAATCTGGGCCCACTTTGGGATCGATTCGACCCTTGGTTCGAATCGATCAAGAAATCATCCAATCTAGCTGAAATTTGGCGTGAACATTCTTCATCATGTGCTTAAGCTTCTGTGAAAATTTCATGGCATTTGGACTTGTAGAACTCGAGATATGATCGATTCAATGTTGCATTTCTGGAGAACAGGGATACTTCGAATCGATCTTGGTTCGAATCGATTCGGTCGACTCGATGCTTGCTGCGACGTGGCGCGTGTCTCTCGCTTCGATCCGTTTTGTACTCCGGTTTGACTGGGTCGAATCCATGGCTTGGATTCGAGGTAATGGATTCGAAGGATTCTCAGTTGAAATGGATTCGAAGATGATGGAGTCGAAGCAAGGGAAGTTCGACGGAGTCGAGGCAAGGGAAGTTCGATGGAGTCGAGGCAAGGGAAATTCGATGGAGTCGAGGCAAGGGAAATTCGATGGAGTCGAGGCAAGGGAAATTCGATGGAGTCGAGGCAAGGGAAGATGATGGAGTCGAGGCAAGGGAAGATGATGGAGTCGAGGCAAGGGAAGTTCGATGGAGTCGAGGCAAGGGAAGATGATGGAGTCGAGGCAAGGGAAATTCGATGGAGTCGAGGCAAGGGAAAATGATGGAGTCGAGGCAAGGGAAATTGATGGAGTCGAGGCAAGGGAAGATGATGGAGTCGAAGCAAGGGAAGTTCGACGGAGTCGAGGCAAGGGAAGTTCGATGGAGTCGAGGCAAGGGAAGATGATGGAGTCGAGGCAAGGGAAGATGATGGAGTCGAGGCAAGGGAAGATGATGGAGTCGAACAGTACCTTCTTCCTACCTTGTATCGATCGTATCTTCTCCGTACAAACTCCGATTAACCTGAAACTTGAAACGTAGCCTCTCCTAGTCCTCATCATCATTTCCAATCGATTCCGTCCTGATTGGAGCTCGACCAAATTTTGACGATATCCATTGCAGCCTTGTTTCCAATTGAACTCCAATCCTGATATCCAGCCGATTTGTTGATATTCCAGCTTTGACCAAAAAGCGGGATAACAAAAACATTGTCATATTTTGTCCTTTGCGTAAGCGGAGAGAAGTCCTTTATTACAAGACGACACATGAGTGGAAGGTGCATATCCATTTTAAATTTTGTCTTGACCACGGGCATTGACAACATCGAATGGCATATATATGGCCTCGGCTATATTTGGATACATATAATTTGTTCACGTATTATAGATAAAAATGTTGAATTAGTTAAAAAAAAGAGGATAATTGCAAGTGGAATTGTTCATAAGTGTATCATACAAACCTGAATTGTTCATAATGTACATTTACAATTCCAAATTGCATTTGAATATCATGGTAATAATATTTACAGTTAAGCATAAATATATTACGCTACATGTAGATAATCAGTTTAAACTTCTTGTTACTCAGCACATTAGAGATAGGTTTGGAGATGGCTTTTTTGTAAACATGGATCAGTTAAACACAAAGCACAATTAAAGTTCAACATACATAGTAGTCATAAAAAAGAGAATTTAAGTACAACCTTTGGAAAAAACACAATAGCGAAGAAAATCAGAAAATGAAATGTCTAGGTGGCTACTACTGTTCTTTATGACTGATGCATCATTGCAAACAGTTGTATGTTGTATCCAACTAATATTTTTTAATCACTCTACAAAATCTACAAAAAGACAATATTTTTGAGTTATAATTCCATCTTGACTCATATATCTTCAAAATCTACTTTGATTTGGAAATATTATATCACCAAAATCTAACAATCTCCGCCTTGATACTGTATTTTTGTAAATGTCATACAAGTTTCACTTACAACCTCAAGCTCTAAAAGATAACCAATATCACCATGAATACAAATGTCTACATTCCAAAAACTAACTAACCTACAAACCGGTTAATTATGCATGCTTCCAATTGAACATAAATCATAACTAATGCGGTCTTTGTCGCTTTTCGTTGTCGACTCCACCTTAATTCAGACAAACTTGTCTCTCCAACACTACTTCGAGAATTTCTTACATTCTTCATTGTTTTCCCAAGCAACTTATATACATTGTTGCTTTCTCTTTTTGCATACAACACCTCTCTGGTACCCTTCCAAACCCTTGTGGTTCTACCTCAAGTCGAAAAATTCCAGCCTTTTGTCTCCAACCGTCCTACTGAAACAAGATTCTTTGTAATTTCTAGGATGTGTCTATCTCCTATAAGCTTCACCACCCTTCCATCATGCATCTCCAATCTAACTGAACCTATGCCCTTAACATCCAGATCCCCACTATTAACAGATTCCACCTTACATCTTGTTCTTCATAATCACTAAATGATTCCTTTTAATTGCATATGTGGAAACAAGTAACTAAATCAGACATACAATCTTTGCTATTGCCTTTATCTACACGTAGGACGTTGTCATTAAATTCCTCACCAAGATACACATCACCATCACCATTATCTTTTCTATCCTTTTGGTCTTCTTCCAATGCCTTCATTCTTTCTTTGTCATTTTTAAGCTTATTGTAAAATCTCAGTTGATAATCACCTTTTTCATAGTAATAGCAGATGAAGTTCCTTTCTATGTTTGATATATTTAATGCTCTTTCCCTATTTGGATGGTTACCTCCAAGATGGACCTCTTCAATTGAATTTTCACTTCCTTTCCTCCTTACCACTTCCTTCTATGAGGTTCATCCTCTACATCTCCTCAATAAGTAGGCTACGAACCACTGAACCATTGAAACGACTTCATTCGAATTTGAGTTGTTTAATACAACCATAATCGTTTTCCAATCCTTCGGTAATGAACTCATGAACATTAAAGCTTGTATATAATTATTCACCTTGTAATTCACAACCGCTAATTGGTTCACAATTGTGTAAAAATCATTGAGATGCTCGCGATTGACTCACCTTCGTTAAGCTTTAGATTTACCAATATTCTCATTAGAAGATTCTTGTTTGTTGCGGAGTTCTTTGCATAAATTCCTTCAAATTTCTTTCAAATTCCAAAATCAGTTGTCTGATTAACAACAATATGAAACAACATATTCTTCAAAAAACATCGAATAGCCATCGTACCCTTCCTATCCAAAATTTTCCACTTTGCTTCAGATACATTACTAGGTTTCTCCCCTTGGTTGTTCAGTGGTCGGTGAAGATCGCTGAGGTATAGTCGTAGACGGGCTACTAAGCACACCCACTTGATTTGAACGAGCAACAAGCACACCCAAACAAATAGGAGTAGAGTTGTTGATTTCCAAATACAAGTATAATCATACTTGGGATACAAGATAATATATAGCCCTTCTGATAGTGGTTTGATCTTTGAGTTGGTAGAGAGAATGCTTCTAATATAGTATATAGTTTGTAGAGAATCAATCAAGTAGAGTATGGATTGATTCTATGTAGATTTTGAAGAATATAGAAAGTAGTTTTTAGGAAATTTTTCAAGAGAGTAAGAAGTAAGTAAGAAAATTAATTGAAAATTTTGTTTGCATTCCTCTTTATACAGTGAACAAACAGATGTATCCATTCATGAAGAGGTGCATCCAAAAGATACTTCTTTTCAAACTTTAAAAAATAAACCAACCGTCACTATGTCGACATATCTAGGAGGGGTATGTCGACATACCCATGTCAATTTTGAAAAATGAATTTTCTTTTAAATTGTTTTCAAACTCTATATTTTTGTAAAATAATTTTTAAATACTTTGAACACATAAATTTTTTTATGAAATATTTGTAAAAATATAAAAATAATTTATTTTGATTAAAATATCAAAGATTAGAAATTTATGATAAAGACCATAATCTACTATCAGGGACTTTAACATTTTGTTCTAATGACTCATACTAAACACTAGAGTCTTGAGCACTTCAAGTCTTTTGTCTCTAAACTCGTGAATCTTGATCGTCATCTCTAAATCTTCATTCTTGGACTTTATATTGATCAGTTTTCAAGTTCAATCATTTTGTTCCTACACAATTTTCTACAATATATACTATACAACTTGACAAAACATTAGTACTTGTATTTATACGGCTGTTGTCTTCAAAATCAATATTTAAGGTATTAACAATCTCCTCCATTTTATATTGAGAATCGTGTAAATATTCCTATATAAAAAATATAATATACCCCCCTAAGTTAAATAACCCCCCGTAATTTATGCAAGTGTTATATTTTATATTTTTCTCCCTTTTTTTCATCATAAAAATGGGCGAAAAACAATACTACCCCTAAATGTGATATACTTATGAGCTATGGAATCAAAAGTAATATTAATACTAAAATTTGGAGACATTTAAATAAGACAAAACGTGTTTTATTAATAGATCAAACTATTACATAATTCAAACAATCCATAACAAACAAATTCAAACTATATAATCCAAATCAAATATTATATACAAGGTTATATCAATCCAAACTAAACTATATTATTTACAAACCAATCAAATTTAAATATGTAAGTTTTGAAACTTATATTTACAAATTATAAATAAAAATCCTAGATTTTTCTTGGAACTTCAACCCATCCTTCGGATCCAAAGATTGGATTTCTTTTGATAGCATCCCAATCTTCTTGTTTCGCGTTTGCCTTAAAGTTTGAGCATTCTGGGTTGTTATTTTGATCATCTTTGATAAGAGAGGAAATTAACCAACGAAGATCATTAAAGTGTTTCTTTTTTTCTTTTATCATTTGCATTTAGCTTAATTCCAAATGGCTTTGATTTCAGGGAATGAAGTGAAGAATATCTTTAAAAGATTGAAGTGTTTCTTCTGTGTTTTCATTAACTTTTTGATGTGGAGAACTCATTTTTAAGAAAGGAAATATTCGAAATGGAAGAAAATGAAAGATGAATCAATGTATGAGTTTTTCTAAAAGAAAATGGTTTAAATAGAGATGAAAAGTCAGATTAAAAAACTATTATAAAAGTAGTTAAATAAACTTTAAGATTTAAAATTTTCAAAAACGGTTAGTATGTCAACATTATTATGTAGGGTATGTCAACATATGTGCCTTAATTTGCACATTTATGTTTTCGTTATAACTTTTGTTTATACTTAATACTATTTTATTTTAACAATTGGTAGAAACTAAGATAACATAGTTGAACAGCAAGAAGTAAATTTCATTAATTAAAATAGAGAGATACATGAATTTAAAGAAAAATACATGAAAACGACATAAAATAAAACTAGAAAAACATACAATAAAGGGATACAAAGGTAGATAAAGATCTCAAAAGACGATGATGATGAAGAAGGGTTTCCACCAAGCTTACTAATGATATTTCCAAAGAATCTGTCCACTTTAGTGAGAGAGAAGTGAACATCTTACTAAAGGAGCGTTTAAGCTTCTTTTGGTTGTTGAGAAGCTTCTTTTAGTTTTTGAAAATCTCTTTGTTGGAATAGCAAGATGGTTTGTCAATGCTTTCTAGGCTATTTGCTCCTCTTCCACTTCTTGTTCTTCCTCCTCTTCAATTTCTATATTGTCACATTCTTCTTCTTCTTGTTGAATTTCTTCCTCTTCTTCCTATATCAATCTTTCTTTCTTTTTAACAAGAGTTTCATAGGGTTTGAATTCAAGAGGGATGTGCATAAGCGAGAGGTTGGTTTTGTCAAAAACTTTGTGAGGAAAAATGTTTTCATCTCTTAAATCAATACAAAAATAATTAAAAATTCTAGTAAGATACACACCATGGTAAAGTGTGTTCTTATGTCTAAAGATTTTCTTTTGAACAAAGTCATTTAAAATCAACTGAGTCTAATTTATATTAAATTTTCCAAAAATAGCGAAAGGAGCTTTAAAAACATTTTGAGTCGGGTTATTGTAATTTCTCGTCCTCGGTATAATACTTTGTTGTAAAGTAAGGCTCGTTAGTTTTGCTTTAGGCCTAAGATTTTTTCCTTTAAAACCGCACTCTTCATCAATAGAAAGTAAAGCGTGCATAACTTCTCTATTACCATAATCAATTTCAAAAATGGAGAGGTCATTTCCATTACTTTTACAACTAAAAATTTGTCCCAAAATTTCATAATCCTAAACAATAGTAGTATCTTTTACACTACTCCAAATTTGGCCTTCTTCTTCTTGAAAAAATTTTCCATTCAATTTTTAACTAAATCGGGATAACAAACAAAATAATTTTGAGATAAATCGGTTGAACCAAAAATACAATTTTCAAAAGCAAGATCTTGTAAACTATAAGAAGAAAATTCATTGAAATTTGCAAACCTTCCCGAAAGTAGTTTCTATAAGTAGCATATTCAATATAAGTTTCCATGGACTCTTGATCGTTATGAAGTTGACTTTTGATCTTTTTGATAAGCCTATTGGCTTTGGATGATAAGGGTTGGCTTGAGAAAGACATTAGTGAGGTTTTGAAGGTAAGAAAGTGAAGAATGATTTTGAATTTTGAAATAAAGTGTAAGTGAATGAAGGGATAAAGATGAAATGATTTAAACAGAGAGTGAACTAATATTTTCAGTTTGAAAAGATGTCTTTTTTGTTTTTGAAATTAATGCAGAAGAGAGGAAAATTTCAAAATTTGAATTTGAAAAGATTATCCAATTTTCTGTCATGTATGTCAACATAACCATGTGATATATGTCAATATATAGGCCGAAAATTTCAAATTTAAACAAAGGCAATGTATTCCTATATACATACATACATACATACATACATATATATATATACACACACATTTAAATAAACTTATAATAATTATTATTAATATATATATATTCCTGAGTTCAATAATTCAAAATGAAATTAAAATAGGAATTAAATGTAAAAAGTACCACTTTTGCAGTGTCCTCTGCTCTGATCCAGTTAATTCTATTGCTGTTAAACACATATTGATATTTTCTGTATTTGGTTTGTTGGCACTTGATGCAGTATCATAATCATCTAAAATTGCAATGTAAGCCCTTTTCCTTTTTTAGATGAATCAATGACAAGCGAGATCTTTGATTTCTTCTGATATGGGCAGTCTCTTTGCAAATGATCAGGTTAATCACAGTTGTGACATTTAGTCACACTCCCATTTCCAGAATTTTTGTTTTTAGGCCTATGAAAGTTATTCATCTTTCCGCACTTCAAGAATTTTATGAAATTTCGAGTCATAAGAACAATCTCCTCATCATTACCATCGTTTGAGTCATGATCGCCAATTGTTGCATTGAAGGCAATTGATTTCTTTTCGGTTGCTCTGCTCCCTTCCTGCCTTACAACTGTGCTTTATAGAACATTAGGTTACCAATTAACTCTTTAATTTTTAAAGTACTAATGTTATTAGTCTCTTATATTGCTAATGTCTTTTGATCCCATTCTTAAAAGGGTGAATTAAAGATTTTTTTTTAACTTGGTCCTCTTTAGAAATTTTTTTTACCTAGTGATGCTAAAGAATGATCCTGGAATCTAGAATACATATCAGAAATGCACTCATTTTGTTTTATTTTAAACAATTGAAACCGATTAGTTAGCATGGAAATTTTTGTCTGTTTAACGTTACTAGTACCCTCATGTGTAACTTGCACTATTCTTCAGATTTCATATGCAAACTTACAAATAGTAACTCAATTAAATTCATTTTTATCTAATGAACAAAATAAAATATTCATATTCTTATAATTATTAAGTGCCTGTGTCTTCTGATCTGGTGTCCAAGATGAGTATTCAATTTGTGGTTTAGTGTACTCACTCTATATAATATTCCAAATATCTAAACATTTAGACAGTAAATAAATCTTTATTCTATATGATCAATAAGTGTAATTACTACCATTAAATTGTGGGGGTCTAGTGGTTGATTGTCCTTTAACAAAAGTGTTAAAAAGTGAACTACCAGTGTTACTAGCCATATATACTTTTCAAAAATCAAATTACAAATCTTCTGAAAACCTAATGCTCTAATACCAAATGTGGGTTATGGTGTAATGGATCTTAAGGCTACATTAACACTGAAAGTGTTGAATGATGTTTTATAATTTTTATGAATCTTTTTAAATTTCTCTCAAGTTTTAAATCATATCACAGATTATCAATTACTGATCAAGTAGCAATCACAAATAAATATAAAAGAAATAACAAAAAGTAAAGTTAAATAGATGATACCATGAATTTTATACTGGTTCGGATTAACCAGTCCTATATCCACTCATATACAATACTGTACAACTTTCTTTTCATTCGCCTACTTTAATCAGTTAGCAAGGAAACTAGAACACAATCTTGATTTCAACGGTATGAGACACACCCTCCTGTCTCATGAGTCCGAGGTAAACTCTCTTGATTTACTAGGCAACAACATCACCCACTAGATTTAGACTGGCTACTAAGCACACCAACTTGATTTGAACGGGCAACAAGTGTAACTGTCTGCCTTTTTTACACCTAAAGACGATGCTTAATACATCCTCGGTATTCGTGTGCCGATCATTTAAGTGTCCGAAAGACAGGTCGTTTAGGGTTAAGAAAGAAAAAGATAGAACAGAATCTCACAAAAACATGACGAGTAACATATAATATATAAATCAAGTCTTTACAAAAGAAAGAACTTTGACAAGCACCATTGTCCCAGTGGTTAAGTGATTCGGCTTTGGTGCGAGAGGTCACAAGTTCGAAACTTGTGTAGTGTGATTCGAACATATATTGACATGTGGTTTATGTTCTGTTGTCCCAGTAACAGTTTGTATCTAAGTACCATTTCAACAAAAAGAACTTTATTATAAATAATCATCAGAGTACACTATCCTATTACCATCCTGGACAGTTACAACAGCCTTCCCTTACAAATGCTGGTAAATACAACAATCAATACAATGGAAAAATAAAGAAATATGTAGATACGTCTTGGGCATCCAGCTCGTCTCATGAACTCCAAAGCATCTGAAGCTAATCTGAATAATATGCTCGGTCTGACTCAAGCATTAAAATAAAATAGCACTCAAATTAATCTGGAAATACCAGCATGAGAAAACTCAAGTAATGACGTGAACATATAATAATTCTGTGAAACCGTGCCGCTAACGCAGAACGGGTTTTACCTCACAAGATCAACATTCATAGATGAAGAAATGGAAAACAAATCAGAACTATAATCCAAACAAGAATTAATGAGCATAGACAAGGTAAAAATACAAACTTAAAGAATAAACACAAATAACTAAACATCGAGAAGAACCTTAGTCACTTCTTGGTGCAATTAAGAAAGGAGTTAATTTAAAAACTTGGAATCAAAGGAAAGAATATGGAAATTTTCCAACAAAAAACTAGGAGGGTGCGGCCCCTTATCAAAAGTATATCTTTAGAAATATACTTGAGAGGGTCATATACTCTATGACACCTCTCAGACACGTCCAAGCCGGACCCTGCCAACAATTACCGAGTATACGAATATTTCACGTCTCAATGCGCAAAACCGAATTCAATCTAGAGTAAATGTGAAAATACCCTAATGGGAGCAACTCCACATAGCTTGGGTTCCACTCACTCTTTAGGTTTAGTCAATTCCGACAAAGGACAACAAAGCTCAAACGAGCAACAAATCGTTTTTAAGATGATGATACACCATGTTTAATTAATTAGCTTTAATCATCCTTGTTTAAATGATTAATTAGCTTTAATCCCAATTCATTGCTTCAAAATAACACTATTTGAAAAGATTAATTAACTTTAATCATCCTTGTTTAAATGATTAATTAAATTTAAAAATTAATTATTAAAATAATTAATTAACCTTTAAAACCTCATTATTAAAATGGTTAATTAATCTTAATCTCGTTATTATTTAAATAATTAATTATCTTTGAAACATCATTATTAAAATGATTGATCAGTTTTAAAACATCATTATTAAAATAATTAATTGATTTTAAATCATTATTATTAAAATAATTAATTACTTTTAAAACATTATTATTGAAATAATTTATTTATTTTAAACCATCTTTATTTAACTATTAATTATCTTTGTAAAACCCATACACAAGATTTAATAAAATATTTCAAAGGGGATACCATTTCCATTCAAGCATCACATAACTTAAGTATGGGGATATGTATACAAAAGCAAATAACAACTATGCAAACATAGAAAACATCACTTATCAAATATTAATCTACTGGCATACAATTCAGTGTCTAAACAATATAATAGTAGAACAAGGATTTATTCTGCTAAACAGATGTCATTTATAATATATCTAACCAAATGATAGCAGAACGAGGTTTTATTCTACTAAACAGATGTCAATTATAATTTAATTAGTAGAATGGTGTTTTATTCTGCTAAACAAATGTCATTTATAAAGCATTCATAATTATTAGGCTAACTTAAAGGCACATGCAAGAGATCCTTGGTTTATAAATCAATTAACTTTTGAAACCAAATTCGTGCTTGGGCTTCACATTACAAGTATCAACTTTAAACAACCTTGTTAAAATGTTTCGTTAACTTTAACACCATTATTAAAAAGATTTAATAACTTAAAATATCCTTATTAAATTGATTAATTAGCTAACTATCATTAATAAGAATGATTAATGATCTTTAAACTTCATTAATTAATTTGATTAATTAACTTCAAATACGTTTAATTAAAAAGGTTAATCACTTTTAAAAACATCATTAATCAAATTAATTTATCAAGTTTAAACGTCATTAATTAAATTAGTTAATAAAAATTAAATATTATTGAGTAAATTAGTTAATAAAAATTTAACATTATTAATTAAAATAATTAATAAAAATTAAATGTCATTAATTAAAAATGATTAATTAATTTAATACATCATTAAAGAAAGAGATAAATTAAATTTAAACTAATTATTAAATTTAAAATGTCATTAATTAAAAATTATTAATTTATTTTAAATACCATTAATTAAAATGATTAATTAACTTTAATCCATCGTTATCAAATAATTAATTAACTTTAAACATCATTTTATAAAATGATTAATTAATTCTAAATATCATTAACAAAGAAATTAATTAAGTTTAAACTCATCGTTATTAAGTTAATTAATTAACCTTAATCCTCACTAATTAAAATGATTAATTAATTTAAAAATCATTATTAAAATGGTTAATTAATTTTAAACTCATCATTATACAAAAACTAAACTACCGCTGTAAAACGAAACCCAAGCTCGAGAATAAACAAAAAGATTTCGAAAAGGTGGTATTTTCCTAAAGTGCCGATATACCGATTGTCGCTATGCGGACACTTCGATAACTACTTTAATATCAAATTATTTTCATCCAAGCATCACATCACATAACATAAGTATGACATATACTCAATAGCAAATGATATTCATAACATGAAGAGAATATAACTTATATCACTAACTTAAACTTTTTTAACTAGTTTCAAATCGCTTACTAACTACCAACGACATCATCTTTTCAAAGCATAAACCAAGTCAACAACCATTACATTTCAACACATATACAACAAGCAATTATTAACTATTAAAATGGACAATATTAAAGTTAAAACTTTTAGTTTTAAAGGTGAGATTTTATTCACCATTGTAACAACCCTGTTTTTAAAGTTGTAATATTAAATTAATTTAATTGAAATAGAAGTGCTTGAATTCGATTTTTGACAATTATTATTTTTAGAATCAAATTATTATTCAATTAGTCTATTTAATAAAATTGAATTGGTTAATAAATTCCTTTTTTTAGATAATATATTAAAATTCAAATGAAATGTTTTAATGAATATAAAATATTTTAAAGTATAAATAATTTTATATAACTGAAATGGTGGAAGAGAAATAATTTATTTTACATCAATACAATGAATAGTCGGGGATAAAATGCAATTGGGTTAAGGTAATGAATAATCAAATAGAGTGAACAATATCTGATTGAATGAAATTATGCAGTTTTCAATATATATAAATATATCTCGTAAAATGGAAAGTAAATCGATTTAAAATTTAACTGGAAAATAGTTTAAATAAATTAAAATGGATTGTCAAAAAGTGAAAACACATTACTTGAACAAATAAGGCCCAAAAAATATAATCAAGCCTGTTTGAAACTATTCTTTTCTTCCTTGCCCAGATCCCATAATCTCGAATTCTATCTGTTCCTACCAAATCAAGCCCGTTCCCTATTTTTGCCCTAGCCCCTTTTCAAAATCAAATCAATGAAAAAAAAGAAACAAACGTGGCCATGGAATCACAACTCTAGGCGATCGTGGGAGCGAGGCCGAGGCGAGCATGAAGGCTGCACGTTCATGGTGGAAGCTAGGGCAATGTGGCATTGGCGAGCGCGATCAAGAGGAGGAGGCGCAGCCACTGGAGCTAGACGTCGATGGTAGGAAGCTAGGGAAGGTTGCATGATCTTCTTCGGCAGTGAGCGACCTAGGCTAGCAGAAGTCGACGACGAGAAGGAGCATGGGTTGATGCGGTGACGTAAGGACGGATGTGGCTGATGGCGCAGTTGTGGTTAGTGCATGATTTCATGCTTGATGATGGGGCTGCAGCGTCGTTTTGGAGTTAATTTCTTGTCAGTGGTTGCCATAGTTTCGAGTGCAGGCTGAAGTGCAAGTATGGAAATTCATGCAAGCTTTGGATTAAGGTGAGTTGTAAAAATCACGAATTCTATATCTATCAATATGAATTTCTTTTACATGACTTGTGTTGATATGATTGATAATGTTATAATACTTGGGTGATAATGATTGAACTGAATGACATATTGTTGCATACTTAGGTTTGATTGATTGTTTGGTGATATATAGATTGTTATGTGATTGAAAGAGGCTAATTTGCAAACGGAACCTTGGTCGATTGCAAATTGAATTCTATTAACTTATATATAGGTACATACATTGTTTGTGTGATTGAAATTGTCGGAAAGTAATTCGGATCGCTAAATAATTCAATATTATGGAATTATTTTTATAGAGTAATGTTGGCTCAAGATGTTGAATTTTCGTTGGATTTATTGAATTTAAATGAATTTCAAAAATGAGATTTTATCCATTTTGATCCTTTTTGGAATTTAGTTTATAAAATATATAGTTAAATTATATTATCTTCTTAACTTATTGTTTATTTCAAAATTTCCAATTAAAACCTTTGAAGATAAGTAATATTTATTTACAAAATCTTTTTAAAATTATTATTTATAAGTATATAATTTTGGAAATGCTTTAGAGGCGAAAGATAAGATATGGTATTAATTTGGAAAAGTGGTTATGAAAGTAATAAATTCGATTTTAAGTAATTTTAGTTATAAAAGTGGTTTAGTGATTTAAAAGAAGTTCAAAAGCTTTTGTAAATAAGCAACTCCTTTTTAAAATGAGCTTATGGATTTAAAAGTGATTTTGGAAAAATTATATCTTGGTATATATAAAAATTAATTTAAAACTCTTTTTATTTTATTTATTATGGATTAACAAAGGTGAGAAGTTTAAAAGTGAATTGTAGATAAAATACTTTAGAAATCATTTTCTATATGGTAAAATTATATTAATTACTTTCAATCCTATAAACTATTGTTGGCCTTTGTTGTATTTAGCTTTTGGCTATTTTTATGCAAGCTTGAATTGGATTTCTGTTGTATTTCATGATTTTCTATGAAACAAAGAATTTTAATAAACGATTGAGTTGTCGGGTGGTATGGGACACTTTGTACAATTCTTTCGATTATTATTATAATTTGTTAAATAGAGTTTGAGTGGAAATTAATAGCTTTTAGTAAATACTTGAATTTACTATCTGGTATGGGAAGTTAGTTAAATTCTTGTAATTACTAGAGTGATAGTAATTAACACTTAGAGCTATATTATCTTAGGGTCTTCGGATTTCAGATCGATAGATCCCCGAGAGAAGATAACTCATTTTTCATCGATCTAAGAATCAATACATTTTTAGATTTGGATAGGCATATCTCTTTTGGAAGATCTGTTATGGTGTAAATACAGCTGTCTCTTTCGGAAGGCAGATTTTTACATGCATCGTAGTCTATAGATGCATCGTAGGTAAATTTGCATAGGACAGATTAGGTACACGGCTGCTCTTTTCTTTGAGCGATATTCCTAATCCGTAGTCTCTTCCGGTAGGCTTCCTTTCTATGTAGCGGGTCTCTTTCGGTAGATTGTGTGTCACTGTATTAAACTGATAGATGACTACCATTATTATTTCATTATTGATGATTATTTCTTCAGAGATTTTTAGTATGGATATTCTGTATCCTTTATGGCTCTGAGGAATTTTAAATTGGTTATCACCATATTTTGGATGATAGTCTATTGAGACTTGATATGTATTTATGAAATAGTGATTTGTTAGATATGCCTTATTTGAATATTTGTTTTGGGCATATTTTATTTATGACTTATTTGGTTATTTTTAAGCCATAATTGTGATATCTGTATTTATTGGTTTGATATGCCTTTTATGGATTTTTGAGTTTTAGGCATATTTTGAGTTAGACTTATTTTAGAGTTAAGTCATTTATGGATTTATAAAGTGGTGAATTTAATTAATATGCCTTATTATGATTGTTCATTTGGCATATTTTATTGTGGTTTATTATTTTAAGTCATATAGTTATGATATTAGTATCTCACCTTTTTATTTAGATATAGTCTGACCCGTTTATTATTTTAATACTCGGGTCAGGCCGAGACTTTACAGGTACATGGACTCGTTGACTCTTGGATTTTGAGTTAGCTTTGGAGTAGACTATTTTGACAGTTTTAGTTTACTTCACCATTATGTATATTGACATTTAGTAGTTATGTCATGTACATTATTCAATAGTCATTTGGTACCTGATATAGAGTATGGGATATGATGTATATTAGAGTGAGTCTAGTATTGACATTTTGTAGACTCACATCTTATTATGAAATATGTTGTATATTAGTCCGCTACAATCCGTGATTCTAATTCTGATTTATCTATATTGTATACTATTCTCAATATTTTTAATCAATGTGTTTATTACTTTGTATTACTACTGCACACATCTAATTTTTAGTTCAGATCCTCAAAAAGGTAAATAAGATGTGTCAGTGTTAGTATAAAGACATATTCACATTCGATCGCCCTTAACCAGATGTATTCTCCGGATTAGCAGACGACATTACTTATAATGTTCTTTGCTAAACTGGGCATAGCGGTGGGGTCATCACAACCATAGTGCGACCAAACTAAGTTGAAATACCCCTTCACCTTGACTAACACACGATCTACTTTTTCTTTCGCTAAATCATGGATTTTGGACCCTAAATGGGCTAATATGGTTTGGCCATGGCATCACGGGCTCGGCCATGGTTGGATTTTGGTGGCCAGGGTCTTGTTTTGGTTAGTCAAGTGATGTAGAAGGAAGAATAAGTGTTTAAAACAAGTTTGAAGAGGATTAAAAGAAAAAATCTTTGATTTTTATACTTGGAAATTTAAAATGGAATCCATTAATGAGTTTTTCCAAGCTTAGAAAGAAGACAAAGTCTTAGGAAAAAATGAGAATGAAAGAAAAAAAATGAGACGGAGGAAAATAGAAATCACTTTTATATAAAATGAAATGATAAAATTATAAACCACCCTTAGTACTTTACTCCATTCTCTTTTTGCCACCTCAACACTTTGTCTCCTCCATGTTTTCAATGCCAAACCCTTGTCCCCTCCTTCACAAACATGAGCCAACATGTTTAAATATGTTTTTGTACTAATTTGTACTTATGTTTCTAATGATGTGACATTTATATTTTTATTTTTAACTTTATATACTTAGTTATATACACTTATGTATATACCAATATATACATACTAACTCATTTATAAATTTATGTAAATATGTTTACACTAGAGTTTACAACTTTCCCGACAACTTTTAGCCGACGAAAAGTCGAAATTCTTGAAACGAACTCCGGTCACATTTTCGATTTTTCTTCGAAGTGAATATGTTTGTAAGCTAATTTTGAAAACTATTTCACCATCAATATTTCTTATTTAATATAGTTTTATTTTAATTATAAAACCTATTATTTGAATATTTAAAATTAATTAAATATTCCCTAATTAAAGTGGTGAAATTCCGAGTCATTACAACAAGCATACCCAAACAAATAAGAGTAGAGTTGTTGATTTTCAAATACAAACAGTTGTTCTTGGGATACAATATATCATATAACCCTTCTGATAGCGGTTTAATATTTGAGTTTGTAGAGAGAATGCTTCCAATATAGTAGATAGTTTGCAGAGAATCAATCAAGTAGAGTATGGATTAATTCTATGTAGATTTTGAAGAATACAAAAAGTAGTTTTCAAGAAATATTTCAAGAGAGTAAGGAGTAAGAAGAAAGTAAGAAAATTTGTTTACACTCCTCTTTATATAGTGAATGAATAGAAGTATCCATTCTTGAATAGGTGCATCCAAAAGATACTTGTTTTCAAAATTTAAAATAACAAATCAATGGTCACTATGTCAAAATATCTAGAAGGGATACATCGACATGCCTATATCAATTTTGTAAAATGATTTTTCTTTTAAATTGTTTTCAAACTTCCTTATTTTTTTTTAAAATAATTTTAAACATAATTTTTAAATACTTTGAACACATAAAAAACTTTTATAAAATGTTTGTAAAAATATAAAAATAATTTATTTTGATCAAAATATCAAAGATCGGAAATTTGTGATAAAGATCGTAAATTTGTGATAATGATCAGAATCTGCTATTAGGGACTTTAACAATTTGTTCTAATGACTCATACTAAACACTAGAGTCTTAAGCTCCTCAAGTCTTTTGTCTCTAAATTCATGAGTCTTTATCATCTTCTCTAAATATTCATTCTTGGTTTTTATACTGATCAGTCTTCAAGTTTAATCATTTTGTACTTGTGTAATATTCTGCAATATATATTATACAACTTGACAAAACATTAGTTCTATATTTATATGGTTATTGTCATTAAAATCAATATCTGAGGTATTAACACCTTCTTTATTGCAATAAATGATGCAACTAATATTCTTTAATCACTCTCCAAAATCTGCAAAATCTATAAAAGAGGCAATATATTTAAGTCATATTCCACCTTGACTCGCAATATATTCAAAATCTACTTTAATTCGGAAATATTGTTTCACTAAAATCTGACGGTAATATTTTCAAATACTGCATGAATACATATAAAAGCATAATCTATGGAGGGAATGATGTTTCTGGGCATAATTTGTATTCACAATTTTGACCCACATAAGGTGACAATTACCACTGATTAATATGAACACTAATGTTAGTAATATTTATCAGTATTTTAAATACTCGACCCAACCATGGTTAACCATTGGAGCGCTACAGTTCTGAAAATGAAATAACCTTGCAGATGAGGGAACCAACAATACAACCTCAGAAACCTGAAAGAACCTTTAAACCAACATCTTTGAACAACACATTTCTTCAAATTTGAGAAAAAGATTAGAACTTCGTACTTTTTGTACATAAGTAAATTAATAGACAATTACATAACCTTAATTGTCAAATTATTGGATTACCTTATCAATTTTGGATGATATGATATATTATTAGGGTACATTTTATGAATTATTGTTGAAGTCAACCTCCTTTATCTTAAAAATTTATGAAATTTATACTTTTCCACTATAATTTTTTTTATAGAATTTTCACAATTAATATTAATTATCAACTGTTCAGAAATTATTGTTTTAAAAAGTTAATATATTAATTATAATTACTTAAAATATAACATTAATTGTTATGATTTTACATTTAAACTATAAAATAAAAAATAACGATTAACGCAGTTCTCATGGTCTAACCGGTTGAACCACTAGAACCTTTGACCTCACACCAATAAGGTTCGAATCACGGTTTGATTTTCAAAATTATGACATTTATGATGAAGCAAAAGAGAAGAATATGTATGGCTAATGGTCATCCTTCTATTTCTTTATGCTTAGAATATTCATATCAAGGGAAGGATGGTTATGGTGTGACGACCCACCTCCTCGACCCTTAGAGATGGACACTAATACATCCTCGTTATTCACGTACCGTAAATCCAAGTGCCAGAAAGGTAGATTATCATGGGGTAAAGAAAATAAAGGTAGAAGACAAGACAGTAATAGAATCTCGCATCGTATTTAACACATAATTATACATACGAGTAGTACATGCAATTACTTCAAATTGCTCCATCAAAGTTCTAGTAAGTACTAATCCAGCCAGGATAGTTAAAATTACCTATCCTTACAAGTGCTGGTAGATACAAAATACATAATACAACAGAACTAGAAATAGATGACTATCTATATAGGACCTCCAGCTTCATGCTTCATCCAAAATGCTTCGAGCTTCTCTTAAAATGTTCCATGCTGCCTAACTACTTGGCTACTCGAAAAAATAGGGCACCCAAAGTTTAAGGGGAAAAGAAAATAAACTCCGGATCAGTCATGGGACTGGTAAGAGAAACTCAAAATATGGATATTTGAAATAAAGGGTATCTCAAAAGACCACGCCACACATAAACAAAGAACGGGTTTTTATCTTATGATAACCAAAACCTTCACTACGCAAAATCTGGTAATATTATTTTTAATAACATTATTTTGAAAACACTTTTCAAGTAAATATACATAATCTTAGTCGAAATTGTTACATTATTAAATGTCAGCATATTAGGTTCTCCAATCAAGTTCGAAGGCACTTATTGAAGAATGGATTTATATATACAATGGTTGGTAAGGAACTACCTTCCATACAATACATCTCTAGAGGGATGTACTAAGGATCAACAACTTTGAAACCTCTACACCTGGCAAGACCGGCCTACCCGCAGGCCCAACTTGGTGGCGAATAGAACAGAATATGACATCACCCTGGCCGTAACTGACCTATCTAGGATTCCATAGCATACACAACATACTCGACATATATAGAGTATTCTGGAAAGGTGATGACCATACCCTAATGGTTGCAAACCATATAGCCTTACGACATGCCCTGTTTAAGCCATTTCTAGAGGACGAGGCCCAAGGTAACGATAACCTTTCACATAGCACATTACACTTTGAATGCCACATTGCCAATTCCATTACACACCATTGATTTCGGTAATTGTACAACCTCTGAGCTCGTACGTCTCAGAGAAGGGTGTTAAGTATAGGAGAGTTACTTCCTACACCATCAAAAAGATGTACGTTCGTAAAAATCAATGAACCTATATGTTGGAAATGCAATGTCGGACATTCGTCTATATAAGTTGTCCAGGAAGAGGAACAGCCGAAGGAACTCTCCTACCACATCCTGTCGGGAATCATCCATAAGATTAGCAGTAAGCAGCCCTTGCATCGAAGATCAAATGAAGATACTACTGCCACATATATACGATATGGTAAATTTTCCTCGACGGTCAGTGACAAGCAGCCCTTCATTCATTTATTATCATTCCAAGTCTTCACTTTGAATATGTAAATTGGTTCGAAGTGGTTTTCGAATAAGAATCACTTAAATCCGACCCTGGTTCTTTCGAACCAATCATCGATAAAAAGATGTTAAGTAAATAGGTGTTTTTCATTTGATTAATTACTTTCTTTTTACCAAAATGTATTCTAGAGATATATATCTTTAAAACATTTCTTTTCGGTATATACGGAATCATTAAACCTCTCTTTAACTTTGAAAATACCAAATCATTTTCATAATTCATATTAGAAAACATTATTGAGTTAAAAAATGTCGATCGAAATTATACTAATTCTACTCAACATTAATTTCTGTATTCAACTTTTACTATCCATCAAATAACGGTGAAATCATCTTTTAAATTCACACAAATAGTACCGGTTCCCTCTTCAGAATTTAATACCAAGTGTAAGAAGATTATTTCTATGCAATCCAAGTTGTTTAAATTTGAAAAATTAAATCTTTTATACTTGTCTCGTTTTCAACATTTTGACCTTATCTATTCCTCGCCCAGGAAAAAGGCCAGGTAAGCAAGGGCATTGGTTGCTCCTAAACACCTCCTTGGTTTAAGCACCTCACATCCGAACCTCACAAATAGAAAAATCCAATCTACTCGTTGGCTTTTAGAGCCAAGATTAAATCACTTGATTTTAACAGCTTTTCTTTAAATCATTTATTTAAACTTTTTTTAAAATAAATTATAGAACCTCCAAATCATAATTAAAATACTTAATTATTTATTTAAAATATTTGGGAAAGAATACTTAAGTTTAAAGTCATACTTCAAAAGTTATTATAAGTGCTGCAAAAAGTGTCGCGAATAGTGCTACGAATAGTGTTTTAAGGCTCATTTGTTAAAAACAACTTTTCAATCATTTAGAAATCCATTTTTATAACTCAAATATCTCTTAAAATATTTTAAAAGATTTATAGAATTTATTACATATTTTTAAAGAATTAATAATATCACTTATAAAGAATTTGTCGCTTTGGTTTCCGAATTGCCAAACGCGACTATTTTGAAAACTTGATTTGCTCATATTTCAAAATCTACTAAACGAAATCTCGATCATTTTCTTTTGTTTGAAAACTATGATTATAAGAGCTCAAAAAATTCTTAGTACAAAGAATTCCACCTCTGAATCCATCGTTTAAGTGGATTTAACTATTTATAGCGTGAAATCGTGAACTGCCATTATGCAACACGCCTATTTTTGACTCAATTTTCATAACTTGTCAAAATTTTACCAAATTGGAATTTTAGCATTTATAAAACATTTATTAATCATTTTAAACCATTTTAAAGAGGTTTAACAATCTCATATGCACTATTTCATTTATTAAAAGAAAGTGATTTCCTTCGTGATATTCAACGTGTATTAAACGTGACTTGTTTCAATATCAAAATAAAAATATAATTAAAATCCAAACTTGATGATCAGATATAGTAAACAACCATAACAATCATATCATCATATTATATATGTAAATTGAGTTTCTCATATTGGTATTTTTATCGGAAAAAAAGGCTATAGCTTTGCTAACTCGTGGCTTTAGCGCACGAACCCTTGCACCTTGGCTCCTAGGTGGCTTGGCCCTTGCTTGGGATAGTGGGAGGTGCTCATAGCCTTGGCTAGGGGAGGAGGAAGCTTGGCCTTATGGGCTTAGGGTGGTGGCCGTGGAGAATAAAGGTGGAGAGGAGAAGTTTTCTTTGAGTTTTGAAGTGTTTTGATATATATATATATATAATAATTTAATTTATATTTGAACTATAGTTTGCTATTATTTTTCTAAGGCTAGAAGACATGAAAATAGAGAGGAAGAAGCTTAAAAATGAAGAAGGAGAAGTGAGGAAATGAAGTGGAGTTGGTGTGGTATTTATAGCTAAAGAAGAGGGAAAAAATATCTTAGATATTTTGTACACTTACATCATCACCACCCACCTCCCTCCTTACATCACCTTACATGGTCATTGTACTCCCCCTCCTTGTGCTTGTACTTTGATGGTAAGTGTTGACTTGGAGAAAGCTTAAGTGTTAAGGAGTTTTAGAAAATATCTTAGATATTTTAGGTTAGATATATTTAAATGTATATTTGTATATGTGTGTATATATGTGTGTTTAGGTGCATGTGAATACCATCATGTATGTGTACATGGATATGTGCATATGTATGTCACATTAAATCCACAATGTCGCACAACTTCTACACGTTGAATCACTACGAATTCTCATTTTGATTTTCGGTCATATTTTCACTTCTTATTTATTATATATTTGTAAACAAAGTTTAATAATAATATTTCTATCATTATAGGCTTATTTAATAATTGAAATAATTATTAAATCATTTAAACTCAATTTAAATTCAAAAATCATTTATTCCAAAATAGTGATATCATTAATGATGTCATAAAGAGTTTTTGTTTTCAAAAATAAAATAAATAATTTTATTACATATTCATACTCATATATATAAATGACCGTTAATGATGTCGGATGGTCTAAGAGCTGTTTGCTGATAAAACGGTTTTCAGTCATTTTATCGATATATCTTCCAAAGTATATATTTTTGTAAATATTTATTCAAAATAAGATTGCCGATATTATCTATTGTTCAAAAAATTATCATTTATATTAAAGTATCTTATATTTGAATATTTCAAAATTTTCCGTAAGTGATGAATTTGCGGATTGTTACATATGGTCATCCAATTGTATAATTATCTTTTACATGAAAAGAAGAACCACTTTAACCCCCTTAACATGACAACAACCTCAACCACTGAAGAGTATTAACACGTTGTTAATAATATTTATGATGAAGCAAAAGAGCAAAATGCGTTCGATGACCATCCTCCTCATTTTTATACTTAATGTATTGATGTCTGTACTCGATGGACTAGCATCTCTATCAAAGAATTATAGTTCTTACCATATTGCAGCCAAAATTATTATAGATGATGTATGCCTGCAAGTAATCAAATTTTGTTAAAAATAACATCCTTTCCTCTGCATTTGTGACGTATACAATATTCAAACAGATAATTTTACTTTATATATATATATATATGCATACATAATACTACAAATGGCAAGAATTTTTTAAATATATATTTATATAACAAACAAAAAGTTTAATTATAATAAATTTGTTATATATATATATATATATATAAACAAATAAAAATTAATTTAGTTTTATCAAAAATAAATATGGATATAATATATACATATATAATTTAATAGATTTAAAATATACATTTTTTTAAAATGGGTTCATATATTAATAACTAATAAATATAATACATGCATATTTACAATGAAACAAACACAAGACACTACCCTTACAAACACAGTAACCTATTTCCGCTGAATCTACCCAATCCAGTCCAATAACTTAAATAGAACGTAAAAACATAAAATATACAGGATGATTGCTAACACAAGACACTACCCTTACAAACATAAAGTATGTGTATTTCTTCTCATGCTCATAATAAAGAATGATTTCTTGTTGTCCATCATTGAAAAATTTCAAGTCAAGAATACATGAAATTCTATCCGACCGTTGCAGTGACTTGCTATTTCAGCTCCTGTCAAATCCAAGCTTAGGTGTCATCTTTCATGGTGGGAAGGTCGATGTAGTTCCTCAATTGATCGGCTATCATCCTTAATTAAAAAACGATGTAAGTATATAATCGTATGCTGCTGCCATAAATCCTTCTAAATCGGTCTTACTGTGTCGTTATTTAAATCGATTTGTAGTTAATTGTCTCACTAAATTATTTCCCATCAAACTCATAAAGGAGAGTATGTGGAGGAGTAGAAGTTTAAAAGTATGATTTGCACCCATACCCTATGTGATCCAAACCACTAACTTCATGGTGTATTCCTTGAGCTCCTTGTTCATCTTTTAGGAGGAGCAGTAGTTTGTTTGGGATTTTTTTTGTGCTCATTTCTGAACATATGTGGGATTTTTAGTAATCATATTTTCAAAATCTACATTACCTTTTGAGGTTAGGACTTCTTCTATATGTGCTGCGATGTTTTATATAAACTGTTAGTAGGATTTACCAAAGTAATCATCTTTTGCATAGAAGTCATCGAAACTAGAACTTCCATTTACGTCTTCGATAATAACGCGATCTTGTTCGAGGATCTCATGTTTAGATATAATTGGTGAAGGCTAAACCGGATCTGAATCTGGAAGTGATATAGAGGAAGTTGAAGGATCTTCTTGCTGTAGGCAGTTAAAAGAGTTGTACAATGGAATCTCAGTGTGTTGTTGTGCATGTCTCTTCCCTGTGGTTGAAGATGCATTCTGCCGAGGAACTCTTCTTGCCGCATGTAGACTGCTTTTCATTTCTTACTGCATTTTCAATTACAATAAATTTTTGCTATGCCTCTTGTTATATCTATGTGTGAGTATAATCTTTAGAAGTCTGTTGAGTAGAGTTTATATTTGCTTCATTCTGATCAGTCTTCTAAGTATTCCATGATTGTTGTTTCTGTTGCCATGTTGTGCGCGTAGACATAGAACAATTTCTAGTATTATGCCCAAACACTTTGCAGTTTCCATATGGTATAAGTATATATTCATACGACAATTGAATATTGAATTCCTCCCCATCAAAGTTCAGCCCACTTACTAAATTAGGATATGAAAAGTTGATATCAACTTCTAAAAGGATTCTAGCATAATTTAAGCGGGTTTCTTTCACTGTATTTGAAACCATTCGAATTAGCTTGCCAAGGGTAGATGCAGTTCTATTTATAGCATCAATATTCCATAACTCTAAATTTAGGTCAAGTAATTTAACCCAAGTAGGATTTGTAGAGAAGTAATCCCTAGTGAATTTCATGCCTGACTTACATTGTTTGATTATAATAATTTTAGAATTATAAGTATATGGGCTAGATTTGATAATATGAATACTATCACTACAAGAAAAAACTAGTTTAACAACTAATAAATAATGTTGTTAAAATACTTTTAAAACGTTTTTCATAACGTTGTTACATCCATAGTTGTAAAAGGGTTGACTTTTTTAAAAACATTTGTAAAAAGGTTGTTAAAAATGTTGTAAAAGTCTTTTCTAGCACACTTCATAAATGTTGTGAAAATCTATAAAATGATGACCAACTTTATTATAATACTATTTAAGTGTTGTAATGCATAGATTTGGCTACATTTCTATTTTGTTGTTGCACCGTTATATGCAACGTCAAGAAAATATAATATATAATCGTTAGACAATAATTTAAAGTAGTTGTTTGTGCTACTTTCTTAAGACGTTGCATCATTTAGTTCAACGATGTTTGCAAAACATTATTAATGTCATTATTCACTGCATTTTGCGTATGTTGTAAACAGGATAATAATAATGATTTGCAAATATTCTAAATAAGTTTAGAGAACATCATATAAACACTACAAATTGCATTTTTATTAATATTCGTATAAATGCTGATATAATACAAAGAAATGAAGTAATGTGTTTAACTATAAATCATCACATATTACGGTCGTTATAAAAATTATCATCAATACAGCATAAATAAGAACATTTTTATTTCATAAAAACAAGTTATATTACATGAACATGGTAATAAACTATTACATCAAACATGGTATACACTTGATTTCCTATTAAAAGATTTGGCTGCCCACATTAACTAAGATAAGAGCTTTTGTAAAATAGAAATAGCCCATGCTTGAACAACCTGTGAAACATCAAGATGTCCAAAATAGCAAAAGTAGCTCCTTTCATTGTTCCTGAGAAAAAAAATATTTCATCATTTTAAAAAAGTACACCTATGTTCTAAATAATACATATACGATGAGCATAAACATGTTAATATCACAACATACAGATAGAATTCAATTGTTAGTTTTATTTAATAAAAGTTTAGATTGCCTTGCGAATTTATATGCTGTAAACATCTCACCAAACCGTCTTCCCTTTGTGATTGCCAAGTTCATTGAACAACTAATGTAAAATAAAGTAGTTTGTATCTACACACGTAATCATTTATTATAATCATTTTTACTAATTAAAAGGTATAAAAGATAAATTCAACCAAGTTATCTAAAATAACAAAACCGAACCATTGTATGCAAGTTCATATTTAGCCATACAAATACCTCATCAAGATCATAGAGTCTCGTAAAATGAAAACAATGTTCTCCATTTACGATCTTGTGTTAAAGACCACATAAAGTAGTTATAGCCTAGCATAAAGGATAACGGTTGCAATCATAATTAAAATAGACAACAATCATGAGTACAATTGTCAAGTTGTTGCAGTTGATGTTCTCTCGTCCTTTCTGTTTGTAAACATAGCAAGTTTGGAAAAAAAAAATGTAATATTAATTATTGTTTGGTAAGATAAACAAAGGTAATATGTGAACATAGTTTGTTTATCTTGGATATTGTTCGTATAATGTAGGGTTTTTCATAGACAGAAACTCAATTTCTTGCAACTTTTTCGTACACTTTAGAACCTAACCATGTATAAGTTTCTCAAAAGCACTTGATTATTACAGGAAAATTTGAAGTATTTCAAGCTAGGATTATAAGAAACGGCCTAGGCAGCACCTAAGCATTAGGTGGGACCTTCCACTTTCCCTATGTGGCTAAGAACCTATTCTAAGTGATTTAATTGCTGAGCAAGTACCTGGGTCCACCTAGGCTGACTTACAATTTCAAATCATTTTAGTACTTATATTTCATCAAAATATTTCATTACTAACTAGTTTTAAAAGGCCAATATATATACAAGTCAATTAAAATTATATGAGCTTTTCAGCCCATTCTTTCACCTGTCTGGCTAACTAAGCAGAGAAATGAGATATGACTCTGAATAAGTTGGCAAGCTGATGTTGTTTATATAGGTAGTTCAGTATGGGTTATAATTTTACAGCTGATGTAGGACTAAAGCGTCAAAATTTGGACTACTCATTTATACAAGTGCTCTAATTTCCTACCATTGGATCACACAAAAAAATGATGTTCGTTTCAATTTGCTTCCACAATTTGCGATCATCATTGGCAATGAAAACGATAGTATAAAGAAGAAACCTTGAAAGGAAACAATATAGTATATTTTGATCTTTAAATTATATAAAAAATTATGTACTTGTATTGTAATGTTTGCATAATCAGTTCTTTGTTCAGCAACTTTAATAAAATCAAGTTGATGCAATATTATTATTAAGGATGATAGGTCATTTATTTATTTATTTTATAATTTGGTGATTGAAATTTCAACTATTAAAGTAAAAAGTTAGTGTACCAATAACAAAACCATTGTACTCCATGATTGTATCAGTACAGCCTTATATTGACTTGTTTTTTGAAATATCTGGTGTAAGACATGCTTCAGCATCTATATTTATTTATTCCAGTCCTTAAGCATAGATCTTCGCACTTCTCGGAACTCATTTTGCATGGAAGATTAAATGTGTTATTATTCTTATAAATTGTAGGTAATTCACAACCAAATGTTGGTCCTGTGGAGATGTAAAATATATTCATTGTCCACAAATATATGCTGATGAGTACATAACAATCAAACTTTCAAATTGTGTCATAATCAAATTTATCATGTATAATATGCAAAGTCATGTACAGTTGTACACTTGGGCAATAAACTTTCATCTATATATTTTGATTTTTAAAATTATTTTGAGGAACTTGGTGTCGCCAAAGCCAAATATTCTTTATTATTATATTGTAGCATTTGCTTCTCACTAAATCGTATTTTAATCCAGGCAACGAAGTAATTCCAATAATCAATATTAGAATTTTTAGATCATAGAAAATATATGAAACTTCCACTCAAATTCAAAAGCAAACATATGAAAAATGGATACCTAAGAATACTTGCATCAGAGAGGATCTCTTAATAGAATATAGTATTTAGTCTTTAATATGAAGATATATCAAAAGGCTCGTGCTAATTGTGAGTTTTGCTACTTTATCATGGACAACAAGGTAAACCTGCAATTTTAATGGATATATAAAAGCCACATGATGCATTTCCAGTGGCTCAAAATATTGTTTATTAGCAATCCTTGCATTAGTGAAAAAACCATTTCTTACTGCGAGTCGTACATCCACTTTTAAAATATGTTTGAAATCGTAAACTAAAATTTATGAAACAACATACAACATCCGAGTTTTATACTTTAATGCTCATATCACTACTTCCAAATCTTGATTTACCAGCACATATAGTCTTCCAGTTAGTAACATTTATTCTACTTAGTAACACGTAGAAATTGTTGCAAAAATTCATAATCCATTACTAATAAAAGAAAATGTGATGTACTTTTTGTTACATACGTTGATTACTTTCTAATGCTTTTGCTGGCAAGCTTGATGGAATTGCAAATATTTAGAATGATAATTTATCAATTTTATTTTTCTAACCCTAGTCCCAACACTCTTCATTGTTTTAGTGATCCCCATTTTCATATCACAATGGCGGCTCGATAAAAAACTCATAGAAAGGATTTGAGTTTACATTGTTGTTCAGTTTTATCTCCATATTATTGTTCTTTATTCTTGTTCTAACCCCTTTTTTTCAAACTCAAAATTCCATAAACCATTTATTTGACCAATCTCAAAATAAATTATTTAACAAGCAAGTACCCTATAAATGGTCAAAGCAAGCATGAATCGCAATGGTGGAGATGGTGAGTGCAAAGCCTAACAATTGCAGACGAAGACTGACTGACCTCACCTCATCATCATTTGCTTCAAAGACAGAAATCACAAATTTGTCTGAAGAGGTAGCAAGACAAAAGGTGTGGAAGAAGGTTGTGATTACTATGCTCCTTTATGATATATTCGTATTCTTATTTGTATAAGATAACATTCATTTATTTTTATAATTTCTTAACTGAGGTAAAAGGTAATTTTTCTTTCCCAATCTTTTAAATCTCTTCTTACTCCACCCAAGAAAATAGTATATTTAACTTTTGAAATTATAATATTCTATTACTTTATCCACATGGGATTATCTATGCTACTTTACGATATATTCTTATTCTTATTTGTATAAGATAGCATAGATTTGCATTTTTTTAAATTTAACTGAAACATGTGAAAAAAGGTAATTTTAATTTTATCCATCTTTTTAGTCTCTTCTTAATCCACCCAAGAAAATAGTATATTTAATTTTTAAAATTATAAAATTCAATTAGTTTATCCACATGAGATTATTTATTTCCTCCATTTTAATTTTGGCAATAATATGTTATTTTTTAATAAATGCTTTGCCTTTAGAAGTTTCAATAAACATGTGTCCATTTGCCCTATCAACTATTGTTTTTCTAGCAGGTACTTTATATTGTTTGCTATATTTTCTTGTTTACTACAGAATGGATTATTCTAAATGAATTGGTTATACCACATGACCTGTTTAATATTCGGTCATTAAAGTAAAGGACAAACTATGTGCCATGGGTTTTATAAATTAAAGAAATATAATTTAGTACAGAAATCTTAGTTATAAATGATTACAATCACTAAATTTATGTCATTGTGGGATGCACAGCATAACCTTTCATCGAACATATACCTAAAAAAACACATTACTTGTTTATGTTGTTAATATTATTGATTTAGAATTTCTCAAAATAATATTTTACAAATTAAAGAGTTGATTTAGAAGATCTGACTGTTGGTTCTTACATTTAATATAAACATTCCACAGTTTTAAATAGATAGTTATGAGAATATTCAACATATATAGATGCTATGAAATATCACCCAAAGTTGTGATTACCCATATTAAATAATTACCAATTATTACTAGACGTTCTTTGGCAACTTATCTATTACCATGATATTTTATGCACTACCAGATTGTGATAAATGACTATAATGAAAATTCAGACCAGTCATTATTATACAAGTACAATAAAAAATACATAGTGTATGAGATATATAGTTGAAAATGTTCCTTTTAGTACTCCAACCTTAGAAATAATTGTTATTCTAAAATGTTTCATTGGTTGGGAAGAAAAATAGATTAACAAAAATCGCATTGATGGAATTAAAGGTAGCAATATATCGACTGCCATATCTAACAACCAATTAATTGGTGCTTAAATAAGAAAGACAAATTAAATTAATTAATGCAAATTCAAAACTATAACAAAGCATAAATGGAGTGATAAACTTGAAGAATAATGCGGGAAAGTACATATTTTTGTCAAATTTGTGATTCGTTATATTTTTCCTAATATCTTTGTAGTTCTTTTTAGGTAGGTGTATGCATGTTCATGGTAGAAGGAAACTAACTAATCACATAAAAAAAAGGTGTAATTGCAAAATAAGGAAATTAACACCGTATTAATTTCAAAAGTTTAAATAAATTTATTATCAGGTTAATCTTTGAGAACAATTTTTCATTGCAAATAACGCAAAGCATGTTAAAAACAATTGATTCAAAGATGAGTAATGTATATCTTCCTATTATGATAGAAAAAGTGTAGTGAAAGGAAAATAAGTTATTCTTCATTGTGTTCCTTATTACTTAATTACTAATGAAAACACATATGTTAAAGACCATATTTTAGTAACTACTTTGAAATTAACAAATGAAAAATAAAATAAAATTATTTGTGTATTTACCTTAAGAAAATACGTACATTTATTAAATATTAAATAGCGAGATTTTCAAGATTTGGCATTAGAAAGAATCCCAGATGTGTTCAAATGATAAGCATTCCTTATGTGAAAGATAAATTGACATATAAAACTTATGTTACATAGAATTTTAAAGCGGGCTACGGTAATGATAATTAAAGCAAACTATAAAACATTCAATCAGTTACCATAATTGCACAAAGACTGCAACTGAAAAAATTTATTAGCTTATTTACATTAAAAAATATATTTGAATCATGCAGGGTAATAACCTTATTTCTATATTTGTTAATTTATTAACAGAAATCAAAAAGGGAAAATCCATAAATCAGAAAATCAACCAAACTCAAAAAGATATAACCAAACTTTTGGTATACTAAATATGGTGTATGGGCGTGTAGATGGATGAGCGGTAGCCATGAACCAATTGCAACCTTTGAGTTGCAACTGAGCATAGATCTCCTTTCAAACTACATAAGTGCACGTATGCTATTAAATTTATTCCATTTATGTCACTTTCCATATTATGCAGGTAGGCTACAAAGGATATACTGAATGTTCTGTCCTTATATCTTATCATCATTAAATTAATTTCAAATTATTAAGACAAATGTCTTTTAGCTTGATTTAATTTTTGGTTTGTAGGATCTATCTTATTTGCTCAACATTTTAAATTAATTGGAATTTACCTTATTTAAGTATGATGTACTTAAATGATGGTACACCTATTTTGTTCTGACGCAAATCATACTTGGTTAGAACAAAGGATTTATAAAGGCAAATTTAAATTTCAATAATCCACATGGAAATCATCTTTTATATATGGTCACTGGTTTCATTGGTTCTCCTCTTATAGTATTTTGCATTACATTAACGCATTTTCAAGGAAGGAAAACACTTTCTCTTCTCTACAAGGAAAGGCATGATGTTTATGAGCAAGAATGCATGCATACATATTTCCTACAAGTATAATCGACGGCTCTTGCAATAAAAACGCTAATACCTTATGGTGTAGTATATATAGTTTAGGTGGTTATTAATCCAGTTATTTGTTTACATGTTGGAATCTTAAGCATAAAGATTATATTTATATGTTCTTACACGGTTGACCGTTAAGTAGAAATCATAGGGTTGATAGTAATATAATGTTAGATATGATAAAGAATATTATTATCCGTAAATAAATCTCCATGAACCCCTGGTACTCTGAATCCATACGATAAAAGATCTATTTGACCTGAACTCAATTGCGACTGGATTCGGCGGTGGCTGAATCTTGCAACCAGTTACAACCAACTCATTGCAATCAGTTATAGCTCACTCGCTGCAACGAGTTGCAACAACTTAGTTACAGTAGAATTGCATCTCAGTCAATTGCAACTAAAAAAGTAGTTGACATGGGATTTTTTTAAGTGTTCAATTTTTTTCTTTTGAAGCTTGAATTTGCAAACAGGAGTGTTTATTAAATGTAGGCACTTGTTGATGAGAAAGAAGAAAAACACAAGTTAGAAGCTATTGGAGATAACATAGCAAGCATACCACTATTGTGACATGAGAAGATAAATAAGAGACCGAAGCAAGATAATATTGGCTTTGAAATTGGTACTGCATGCTGGTCGGTAGTACAGTGATGCTTTCAGCGTACTATATATCGAAATAAGCAATGGTTTCAATGGCTGGTCAATGAAATTAATGTGTAACTTACAAGTTTTTTATTCATTATGCAACCACTTAACGTTGTAAAACATCATGATAGACAAGTTTATTAATAAGACCACTTGAATTCTGAAGTAACTTCTAAGAAAACATAACCATGAATTAATTATAACCAAACATAACTATGCAATTTCAGATGTAGGTTTGGATGAAACATGATATCCATATAAAAAAGAATTGTCTTATGTGTAGCATGTAATTCGAGAAAGGGAATATAAACATAGAAAATATTAAGTTATTAAAATATTGAACTACTGGTGTTAATCGGTCAAATCAGAGTATGAAATATGAAACTTTGCAAATTATAAATGACGTTTACCAAAAGTAGAAGCTAAAAATCCAACCGGTTCTTGTTTGAGAACAAAACTTTTATATAGTTTGTCATACGGTGTCAACAAAATCATAAAAAAGGAAGAAAATCTGTTACAATTCAGCCACAAAAGTCAACCAAAATGAATTGATGATTGAATAAGTTAACAAAAAAATCAACTTGCATAAATTAATACCCATTCAAAACATGTATGATACCTGATTCGTAACACTATTAATGACACTCTTCTCTGTACAACTTCACTAGCAGCTCATCTATCGGTGAAATTCAAGCCGCCTTCGCTCCTTCACCCCCAAAAATCCCTCCAGTTGACCGATTGTAATATCTGAAAACTACACAAATCTATACACTGCACATGTATCCAACACTTGATGGAGACGAGACTTGGAAAATTTGATGAAGAATTAATTGGATCGAAGGAAATGAAAACCATTAAGAATTTGATTGCTGGATTAGGGTTTTGTATAAGGAAATCTGGAGAAGAAGAGGAAAGTAAAATAGAAATGATGAATTGGTCGCTTCCCTCGCAGGTGAATTTGTTCTGAACTAATACGTACCGCTAGATAATATCCAAAGGCCAATATTCGCAATCCATGTCAGTTGTGTTGTTTTAGTACGAAATTAAAGAGTATGACATGGATTAATGACATCACCCATTAGTTTTGATGGTGTAGGATATTTGGAATTAAAAACAAAAGGAAAGACAACTAAATATATAATTTAACAGAACAACCGTATAGTGAGTAAACTTACCATTGGAAAAGTTTTAGAATTTTTGATTTGAACTTAAAAATTAAAATTTTGAGAATACAAATTTTAGGTTTAAACATTGAAATTCAAATCTAAAATTTTAATTGAAAAACCCAAGATTGAAATTTGAATTCCAAATCACAAAATTTGGAAATCAAATTTCAATCTTGAATTCGAAATTTTGAAATTACAAGATTTGAATTTGACATTTTAAATTTTAAGTTAATGACAAAATCTGAATATGAAACTGAATTTGAAAAGTCATGTTCTAAAATTTGATTTTTTTTCTTTCAAAATTTGATTTTTTGGAAAGTAAAATATATAATCGGCGAACCTTCTTCATTTAGGGAAAAGGTTTATATAAAATTTATAATATTTTGACTTTCAATTATCAAATTTTGAAAATTTTAATTATATATTTGAAATTTTAATTTGAAACTTTGAAAACTCAAACTTTCAATTTTTGTAATTTGAATTTGAATTTTAAACATGTGAATTTTAAATTTGCAAATTTTAGTTCTAAATTTGTGAAATGACCCACCTTTTATTTCTAAAAATTTTTTTTTTTGTACAGTGGCCATTTAATCAAGAAAATATTATACTCTAGTATTTTCTTCTATCCAGGATCTTTATGCCAATAAGAATATTGGTTTGCTTAAATCATCTTAAACTTATATATATGAGGATATATAAGCTACATCCTACCTGAATCAGAGTACAAAAGTTTGGAAGAACAAATCTGTTTGGGGATCATTTTAAAGAAATAATCCCTACATAGCAATTATGCTTAACAAACCAGATCTTCTAAATATCCATAGATTAATTCATGACCATTGGTTTCATGTATAAAGACTTGGCATTTTACAGGTATTTCCATAATTTTATTACTGTATGAACAGTGCTTTTGCTTATGCATGTGTGTGTGCATGTGTGTGTCAGTGGAAGCCTTAAGTGTTTTAAATTTTTTTCTTCTTCTTGTTATCAAAAGAGACTGAGTCTACCCTGTATATGGGTTGTAAAAACATGACTGAAAGTTTAGTTTAAAAGCTCTTTAGTGCTAGCTTAACCTAGGCTCAATAAAATGGTTATGTTAGCCATCTTCAGTTTGCACTGTTTCTTAACAAAATACATGTTATTCTGTTTTCTTTCTAAAGTGACTCAAAGCCTTTATTTGCCAGATTTTCTGTCATCTGTACACATGAATTTCTCATGCTAAATACCTAGTTATTCATTTAGTTAATAAATCCTTACAATCTCAGGTTTCCTATCATTACAAATTAATTAATCAGAAAGCTAAAAACTTCATTACTTAGTGAAACATTTCCAAAATAAAACCCATAAGTTTCAACTGAAACACCCATTTAAGTCCAATGCTTACAAAACAGTAAATAACAATACATTGGTTTTTCTAATCAACTTAAACAACATAGCTTAACATAAATTTGGGATAAACATCTATTTTAACTTCAGCAAATCTGTAAATATTGCATCCAATTCCCTATGCAGCTAACTCATCCAAAGCTTGATCAATGAAATTCCTATTTTCCTGCACAATCACCATGAACTGCCTCATACAAATATGAGACACCCAATGGTGCATAAACACACAAGGGTCAGACTAATGTCTGGTATGAGTAATCTACCTGGAAACATGATTTTATATGACTTTTATTTATATTCAAATACTTTGAATGAATTAAGAAACTCAGTATCATCTTTGTGCATGTTTTTGTGAGGCATGTGCATTCATATCAGTGCAAAACAAATTATGTATGATCCAAGTGGTTTAGTTCAGAGAAAACAATCATAAAATTTACCAATAAAACATCATAAACCAACCAATGCAATCATCAATTCAGTCATCAAGCCTCCTTTACAAATTTACTGGCCATTAGGGACTTCACCCAAGCCTCACCTGAACCTATTTCTATCGTTCACTATCAAGTGTTATATGGTCTTTAGCTACTTTCTCTTGTTAAACCACACACTGTTTGGGACATCTCTCTGTTAACCCAGCACACTCAGGCCCCTAGGTATAAACATACCATGTGTGAGCTTGCAATGTTCACCTTGCCAAGCTATATTTTGTAGCCCTAAGATCCAAAGTCCTTAGTTAAATTACTAAGTGTTATTTCCTTTTGCATAATTGTGCTAATCCCCTCTACATCTCACTTTTCAATCAGAGAAAAATAAACAATTCAACCAACATGTATTCATCCAGAGATCGGTAAGTCATGTTCTCAGAAGCAAACATTTAATCATGAAAACAGATGTGATTTCTTAGCATATTATTTTTCCTATGGGTTTCAATGGATCAAGTTATAAACATATGGTCATAAATAGTTTACGGGTATTCCCCTCTTACCTCTGGTTCAATCAGATCCTTATTAATCTTGAAGATCTGGCTAAACCATAAGTATATACTTTGATTTGGGTAGTTCATAAAACATAGAAGCTCAACACATGTATAACATTGCACTTCTACATTTTCCTTTGTTTCAGTTAACATGAGACATAAGCAACAACACAATGTTGCAGCCCCATATTTCCTTCCATTTTCAAACCATATATCTACAACATGAACCCTGGGATTTAATAAATAACTTTATGAAGAAAACCCATAAAAATAAATCACTCCATCTCAAAGTTAATTCACAGCATAGATAAACATTTTAAACATGAAATCCACGACTCTTATTTTTTGGTAAATCACTATGAAGGGTTTTACACTTGAACAGATCATTAACAAACCAAAGTCATCAAACCTTAAAATGAACATAACTTGCAAAAGTGAATTATTAATTCAAATAGGCTGCCTCAATACTCAGGACTTAATGCCAAAGTTTTCAGTGAGGTTACTCACATTAATTCCTTTTTCCTAAACCTTTCTTTTCTTTTGATCCTCTGCCTTCCTTTAACTCTAATGGCCGGTGCTCCTTATTTTCTCTGGCTTATGTTTTTATTTTTCCTTTAGGTTATGAAGAGCAAATGTGTATTATCTCACTACACTAAGCCTCCCTTATATAAACCCTAGCTGTTACTAGGGTTTTATGAAATTACCCAATGTCAGTTTTACCCCATAATATGATCTGCCTTACACTTGATTCATAAAAAGAAAAGGGTATGTGGTTCTTGTTATATTTTTCTAGAAAATAAGCCTTATTCTTTTAATCTTACCCCGGGTCATGTTATATGCATGACTTTAATTTTTCCTAAGCAAAAGAATTGCTGGAAATGGATAAAGTGTTTATTTAGGGGTTCATACCATTTCCATGCAAGCTTTGTTTTTCTCTCTTCTTTTTTTTCCTACAATGCTTGCCTGTGTACATGTATAACATAGGTATGCCTATTTTTGGCCTAAGTCTTTTAATTATTTTTCTTTCTTTAAATAATTTTTAACTATCTTATATTTTCTGCATGTATTTACTATTTCTGCATATATATATATATATATATATATATATATTAACTGTTGCCTATTTTATCACACAGAAAAATGTGTGCATGTGTGTGCACTGTCTTGTGCACATGTACATGCTTAAGCCATACATTTGTAATCAGTTTCCTTTTCTATTTTTCTCAATGCAATTTTTAAACAAACACATACTAATTTAAATCATGAAATTGCTCACAAAAATCAGGGTTATCACAATTTGAAACAATTAAATACAAAATTTTGAAATTTGGTCAGAAAAATTAAATTTGGATTTTTCATTCAAAATTATAGTTTGAAATTGATGTTATACTAATTTAAAAATTGAAATTTTGAATTTTGAATTTTGAATTCGAGGTATGTAAGTATGAGAATTTGAAAGTTTATGAAATAAGTCATCACTTTGAAACCATGTTGAAGTTTCGACACCCCCTTGCATCTACATATCCCCGCATTTCTTTGTGTGTCATAGGGCGAGATCATTGAAGGATGATCTTCATTACTAGATCTTAGGTAGTATACAACATACTACATATCAATATATCCAATGGTTCGAATCATGCTACGGAAGTTTCAAACCTGTGACATCTCACACCTAAGTCGAAGCGTCTTACCATTGGAACAATGGTGTTAGTCAGATAGATATCGTATATATCATCTCCCTTAAGAATCTTACGACGTGAGACTCATCATAATTGAATTCATGAGCCGATACTAATAAAATGTGAGCCACACTTAACACTGTTTACGTATTTCAAAAAATTGTCGTAATTTTTAATCCATAAAAAAGTTGTACGTGTGTTATAAAATAACTTCACTTCTACAATATTCAGATGAGGTTGTTACCTAGCATAAGCTTGCAACACATAACAGAAACTATTGAAATTTGATACTTTTACAAAATCCAAAAGACATTGTTTAATTTATGCACTTCACAACATGCATTAAACATTATAAATCATCACAATATAAGATAAATGTTGTTGAAGACTATTATTTACAACTATTTTTGGAGATGTTGTGGAAACAATTTTATTTTAACATTTGTTTAAAAATCGTTGTAGCAAAAAGTTATTTACAATGTTTTTATAACAAATGTTGTAAATGACCTATTTCATCTACAACAATCTTATCAACTGTTGCAAAACTCATGTTGTAAAATGTGTTTTTTCTTGTAGTGTATCATCTTCTTTTTCGAATCTAATAACAATAAAATCACTAGGTTTGTAATAAGTGTCAAAAAAACCTGTAGGATTCTATGATTTTTGAACATATTCCATGAATTGCTTATACAGAGATCGACTTCCAAGTACATAGAGCACTATCGTATTCTTTCATTTTTCCAATGCAATGTGGTTATTAGTTTCTGGTATGAAGAAGCGTGGTTTTCCACTATCCTAGAGCAGTTGTATAAACTATAGATCCATATCCTTCGGTTCCTCCACTAGAGAAGTCGTTCCTCTAACCGTCTCCGCCCAGAACTTCGTCCAAGTGGTCGTTGATGAGCGATTGTCCGAACTAGGTGGTGGATTGGGTGGTTTAGAGGTAATCTCTTGTGAAGAAACCATTCCTGTAGCAAACTCTTTCTTCTCCATTTCAACTTTTTTTAAAAGTAAATATATATAATTTTTAAAGTATACATATTATATGTTTTAAAATATATATTCATGATTTAAAAATATTTAAATAACCAAGAATTAATTTCAAATTTTTTTAAATGATAGACGAGTATAATAATATTGCATGATGATGACGATAACACACACAAAGATATATATATGTGTGTGCGCGCGCACGTGTGAATATACGTAAATCAAAAATTCATTCCTTATTTCAATGTGACTTGTTGAGAATTGATGCGTTGTTTGAATAGTTCTTCCTCTTGGAGCACCATGGTCTCCTCCTTTGCTTTGATTTGCAACATCAAAATATAGGCAACGCTGAAATGGGGTCAACAAAAAGATAAAAGAGAGAGAGAGCGCTCAAATTGCGGTGCTAGAATTTGTGTTGAGGCTGGGTTATTTATTGCCACCAGTCATCACCTTTCTCTCCCATATTTTCTCAAACCCTAGAAGACTTGGTTTGATCTTCCTCCAACCCAAAATATGGTTAGCCTTGTGATGACCTATTAAGGTCAAAATCTTAGTTGACTCCAACTAAAATTAACATTTGTTTAATTAATTCTTAGCTACTTAATCGATCGAACCATCGTATAACTTTTGTACATCATTGATAAAGCAGCATACCTAGGTTCGAAGACCAGAAGCTCCGACCTAACTCCCACCTCAATCGCGACCTACGACCTATCCCCAACCTTCATGCCGACCTACGACCTATCTCCAACTTCCATGCCGATCTACGACCTAAACTACAAGTTCCGACCTAATTCCCAAATACCGACCTACGACCTATCTTCGCGAACGAATTACCACACCTCCACTTCCATCTCCAATCGCGGCCGACCTACGACTCATCCCAGTGTCGATGAGTCGTGACCGAGTCATTCCAGTAAGTTGCGAACGACCTTAGCTTGAGTCGGTGATGATCTGTTAAGTCGCGAGCGAACATGGATAAGTCGGAGCCGAGATAAGACGTTGCCGACCTTAGAAAAATTGGCATTACCGCCTTCTGTTAAGTCGCGAGCGAACATTGATAAGTCAGAGCCGAGATAAGACGTTGCCGACCTTAGATAGGTCGTGTCCGACCTAAGGACTTTGTTTTTTTTCTGTTCTTTGTGTGTGTTGAGTTGTAACTACTATAAATAGTGGATGAGTTGTAACTTTTGAGGTTGTTGAATATTGAATAAAATTCTCTTTTGTTAGCTTTGTGCTTTCAATTTCAATTGGTAGTCGAGTGTATCTCCTATCTCCACTTACGTCATTCGAGTGCGCTCGAATCATCGTTTGCTGAAGCCGATTCACGGAATCTTGTGCGCAAGATCAACGTTGAAGAATCGTAGATCTCTTTCCCGGTATCTTCGGATCAACGAGTCAGAGATAGCTAGAGTTCGATATCTTCGGATCAACGAATTCGGGCATTTCAGTATCCATCAATCCACAGATTGCTATTTTCATCGATTGAAGATCATCTAGAATTATCCGCTGCGTCAGTTTGGTATCGGAGCTTGTTTTAGCCAATCATAGCTAAATCGAGTCTTGGAGCCGAGAATTTGAAGTGTTGAGGTTGTGTTCATCGTGTTCATCATATTTTGCAACAAAGTTGGAGTTTTCGATCCATTTCATTTTGGATCAAAGTTCGAAAGGTGTTTGAAACTTGAAGTGTGAATTTGTTGAAGTGTTTGGGAAGTATTCAATCATGCCGCCAAGACGAGTTCAACGTCATCGCAATATTAATGCTTTGTACGGAAGAGAAGATGCCGATGAAATGGAGCAACGAATCAACGAGAATTTCAATGAGAAGCTTACTGAAGGGATTGGTCGATTAGAGAAAATGATGCTTGAAATGAGTCAAAATCAGAGAAGGGTTTCACCTGAATCGAGCCATGGAAGAAGTAGAGTTTCACCACATTCTAATCGGGAGAGAAGTGTTGATAGTGATCATAGAAGCGTGGATCGAGATTGTGATAGAAATGTTGATGATCGAGGTCGTGATAGGAATGTGACTGATCGAGAACGGAGGAATGTAGATCGTAGGAATGTTGGTGGAAGAAATGGTGGTGGTAGAGATGTTGGTGGTCAGGATCGACATCGATATACATCGGATGGTGAAGAAGAGTATGATGGTGGTAGTGTTCATGGACGAGGACGTGGACGAGGAAGGAATCAATCGGAGTACGATCACAAGTGGGAATCTGGGATGAAGACAGAAATTCCAGAATTCAAAGGTGGTATGCAGGCTGAGGAGTTTTTGGATTGGGTGGCTAATGTGGAAGAAATTTTTGATTTCAAAGAAGTTCCAGAACGTCGTAGAGTAAAGTTGGTTGCTACAAGGTTGAGGGGTAGAGCTTTGGCATGGTGGCAGCAAACCAAACTTACACGTGAACGAATGGGGAAGTAAAAAGTTGAATCTTGGGAGAAGATGAAGAAATTGATGAAAGCAACGTTCTTACCTTACAATTATCAATCTCTGATGTATCAACGTTTGCAGAACTTGAGGCAGGGCACAAAGACTGTTAATGATTACGCAGATGAGTTTTATCAGCTTATCGCGAGGAATGATATTATGGAAACAGAAGAGCAGCTGACAGCGAGATTCATTGGGGGATTGAGAATGCAGATTCAGGATATGGTTAATATGTTCGATCCAAGATCTGTAGCAGAGGCACATCAAAAAGCGTTGGCTTGGGAGAAGCAGGGTAGACGAGGAGGTGGTGTGTTTACTAATTCCAACAATCAAGTGAAGGGTGTTAGTGGAAGTGCTAATGTTTCCAAACCTATCAGTAAACCAGTGATGAAGGAGGCTGAGAAGGTGAAGGTTAACAACAGTTTCAAATGTTACAATTGTCAGGAGATGGGTCATAAAAGCAACGAATGTCCGAAACCGAAGAAGAGAACCATGGTGACAGAAGTTGAGGAGGAAGATGAGGAAGAAGCTGAATGTTCTAATTCTTTACCAGTTGAGGAGGAAAACTTACTGTCGGGAGATGAAGGATACGCATTGATGATGAGGAGAAGTTGTTTAACACCAAAGCAAGAGGAGGAAAATAGTTGGTTGAGGAATAATATCTTTCAATCTACCTGCACTATTCTGGGAAGAGTTTGTAAATTTGTTATTGATGCTGGGAGTTGCGATAATATTATCTCTACAGAAGCAGTGAAGAAGTTGGAGTTGAAAACCGAGAAACATCCTAAACCGTACAAGTTAGCTTGGTTGAGGAAGGGTGGTGAAGTGAAAGTTGGACGTAGAGCTTGTGTGAAGTTTTCAATTGGGAAGAAGTACAAAGATGAAATCTGGTGTGATGTCGTAGATATGGACGTTTGTCATTTATTACTGGGAAGACCATGGCAGTATGATCGAGCTGTGCAGCATGATGGACGGACCAACAGTTACAGTTTCATGTTCGAAGGTACAAAGATTACTCTGGTTCCGAAGAAACGCCAACAGGAAGAAAACAAAGTGGAGGAGATTGAAGAACTGAAGACGTTGTTATCTTTGAAGGAGTTTGTTAAGGAGGTCGAGGAGGAATCGGAAGTGTTCTTGTTGATTGGGCGTGAGAGCAGTGAAGAGATTGAAATTCCAGAAGAAGCGAAGTCGGTATTGAAAGAATTTGAGGATGTATTTCCAGACGAGTTGCCTAAAGAGTTACCGCCGCTGAGAGACATTCAACATCAAATTGATCTTGTTCCGGGAGCAGTATTGCCACATAGACCACATTATCGAATGAGTCCGAAGGAGCATGAAGAATTGAGGAGACAGGTAGAGGCATTGCTTGAACAGGGGCGTGTGCAGGAGAGTCTGAGTCCTTGTGCTGTACCCGCTTTATTGGTACCCAAAAAGGATGGGACGTGGAGGATGTGCACGGACAGTCGAGCATTGAATAAAATCACTGTACGATACAGATTTCCAATGCCAAGGTTGGATGACTTGCTGGATCAGTTGAGTGGGGCTACTATCTTCTCGAAAATTGATTTGAAAAGCGGATATCATCAAATTCGGATTAGACCTGGAGACGAATGGAAGACAACCTTCAAGACGAGAGAGGGGTTGTATGAATGGCTGGTGATGCCGTTCGGTCTTTCGAATGCACCGAGTACGTTCATGCGAGTGATGAATCAAATTTTTAGACCTTTCATTGGGAAATTTGTGGTGGTATACTTTGACGATATCTTGATTTATAGTAGGAGTCTGGAAGAGCATGTTCAACATCTGAAGGAAGTGTTAATTATTTTACGAGAGGAACAATTTTATGCTGCAATAAAGAAATGCGTGTTCATGACGCATAGTGTTTTGTTCTTGGGGTATATTATTTCGGAGAAGGGCATCCAGGTAGATCAGAATAAAGTTGAAGCAGTCAGGAATTGGCCACAGTCGAAGACAATTACAGAAGTGAGAAGTTTTCATGGGCTAGCGTCATTCTACCGAAGATTCATTCCACACTTCAGTAGCGTGATGGCACCGGTGACTGATTGCATGAAGGGGAAACAATTTTCTTGGACGGAGGAAGCTGGGATTGCTTTTGGAAAGATCAAGAAGTTGCTGACATCTGCACCAATTCTTGTATTACCAGATTTTCAGTTATTGTTTGAACTGCATACTGATGCGTCAAAGGTTGGAATTGGAGGGGTGTTGAGTCAGAATGGGCGTCCTATTGCATATTTCAGCGAGAAGTTGTCAGGAGCAAAGATGAGGTACAGTACCTATGATGTGGAATTTTATGCTGTTGTTCAAGCGGTGAAGCACTGGCGACATTACTTATTCCAGAAAGAATTTGTTTTATACACTGATCACGAGGCGTTGAAACATTTACAAGGACAAGACAAGATTTCAGCGAGACATGCATCGTGGATTGCTTATTTGCAACAGTTTACTTTTGTCGTTAAGCACAAGTCAGGGGTAACCAATCGTGTGGCTGATGCTTTGAGTAGGAGGAATCATTTGTTGACAACAATGAAAGTGGAAGTGACAGGTTTTGAATTATTGCCAGAATTGATTGAAGAAGATCCTTACTTTGTGAAATTTGTTGAAAAAGTAAAGGAAGGAAATACGGATGAATTTGTGTTGGTGGATGGTTTTCTGTTTAAGGGAAATCGTTTGTGCATCCCAGACTGTAGCTTGAGAATGAAGATTGTTAAAGAACTACATGAAGAAGGCCATGTGGGTAGAGATCGTACGTTGCAGTTAATTTCTCAATCTTATTATTGGCCGTCAATGAGGAAAGAGGTAGAAAGATTTGTGGAGAGGTGTCATATTTGTCAGGTTTCGAAAGGAACAGCGACGAATGCGGGGTTATATATGCCGTTACCTGTGCCGACCAAACCATGGGTTGATATCAGCATGGATTTCGTGTTGGGATTGCCGAGAACTCAGAGGGGAAATGATTCTATATTTGTTGTGGTGGACCGGTTTTCGAAAATGGCACATTTTATAGCCTGTAAGAAGACAGCGGATGCAGTTCGAGTGGCACAATTATATTTTAAAGAGGTGTATCGATTACATGGTTTACCAGAATCTATTGTTTCCGACAGGGATACCAGGTTTTTAAGTCATTTTTGGCTTAGTTTGTGGAAGATGGTGGGAACGAAGCTGAATTTTAGTAGTGCTTATCATCCGCAAACAGATGGGCAAACAGAGGTGGTTAACCGATCGTTGGGAAATTTATTGAGATGTCTTGTGCAGGATAACTTGAAAAGTTGGGATATGAAATTATGTCAGGCAGAGTTTGCTCATAATCATGCTGTTAACCGAAGCACTGGTTACAGTCCATTTCAGATTGTATATTCAAGCTTGCCAAAGGGGCCGTTGGATTTAGCAATAGTACCACAACCGAAGGGGACAGTTAAACGGGCTACGGATTTCGTTGATAAGTTGAAAGACTGTCATAGAATTGTTCAAGAACGATTGGAAAAGGCAAATGAGAAGTATAAACAAATAGTGGATAAGAAACGAAGAAATGTAGTCTTCAAAGAGGGTGATTTTGTTTACGCGGTATTGACGAAAGATCGTTTTCCAGTTGGGACTTACAACAAGTTGAAAGCATGAAAGATTGGTCCGTTAGAAATTTTGAAGAAGATCAATAATAATGCCTATCGGTTAAAGTTGCCCGATCACATTCACACTGCTGACTCAACGTTAAACATTTGATTCCGTACCATGGAGATGAGCTTGTTGAAAAAGAGAGAAGTACAAATTCGAGGTCGAATTTTTGTCAACAAGGGGAGGATGATGAAGCAGCATACCTAGGTTCGAAGACCAGAAGCTCCGACCTAACTCCCACCTCAATCGCGACCTACGACCTATCCCCAACCTTCATGCCGACCTACGACCTATCTCCAACTTCCATGCCGATCTACGACCTAAACTACAAGTTCCGACCTAATTCCCAAATACCGACCTACGACCTATCTTCGCGAACGAATTACCACACCTCCACTTCCATCTCCAATCGCGGCCGACCTACGACTCATCCCAGTGTCGATGAGTCATGACCGAGTCATTCCAGTAAGTTGCGAACGACCTTAGCTTGAGTCGGTGATGATCTGTTAAGTCGCGAGCGAACATGGATAAGTCGGAACCGAGATAAGACGTTGCCGACCTTAGAAAAATTGGCATTACCGCCTTCTGTTAAGTCGCGAGCGAACATTGATAAGTCGGAGCCGAGATAAGACGTTGCCGACCTTAGATAGGTCGTGTCCGACCTAAGGACTTTGTTTTTTTTCTGTTCTTTGTGTGTGTTGAGTTGTAACTACTATAAATAGTGGATGAGTTGTAACTTTTGAGGTTGTTGAATATTGAATAAAATTCTCTTTTGTTAGCTTTGTGCTTTCAATTTCAATTGGTAGTCGAGTGTATCTCCTATCTCCACTTACGTCATTCGAGTGCGCTCGAATCATCGTTTGCTGAAGCCGATTCACGGAATCTTGTGCGCAAGATCAACGTTGAAGAATCGTAGATCTCTTTCCCGGTATCTTCGGATCAACGAGTCAGAGATAGCTAGAGTTCGGTATCTTCGGATCAACGAATTCGGGCATTTCAGTATCCATCAATCCACAGATTGCTATTTTCATCGATTGAAGATCATCTAGAATTATCCGCTGCGTCAATCATTCTATCAAATTTTAAGCTTGAAGTAAATAAATAAATAAATATAGCTACATGTCAATACAAATTTATAACATTCATAAATTAATTATTATTTTTACCTTGGTTGAATTAAGAAATAACTAACAAAGCAGTTGTATTAACTCACTTGTGTGAACCCAATCCACAATCAATATTTAAATAATTTAAATATTGAAGTCTATACGGGCTTTATTGGAGTACATTATAGGGTCAAGTTCAATGTTTATAGATCATTTAGGAGAAATCCTATTTCTAATCTAATATAAGCTCATTTAGTAACAACAGTTTGTATAGTATTCATTTCGTCATCGCCTTATCACTTAGATATCTAAATTTTGGTCTAAAGACAAAAAATCTATTAATATCCTTATTAATTATTTAGATCAATTTTAAAATCCTGGTTCAATCCAATAAAATTTATCGATTAACCGATTTTTTTAACCAGAGACTTTGACATTAATTTGACTTACCAGTTGTGGTGATACTGACCTTCTATAATGAAGGAGATGAATACTTTTCTATGTAGTGTTTCACTTTGAGTAGTTAAATATATACCAACTATGGCCATATCACAGTCGTTATGCCATATAGTTGGCAATAATCAAAGTACAATCTACATTCTCTAGTTCGATGGTACTCTCAAGTCAGTATTATACTGTATGTTGTTACTCTAAGATCTTCTGTTTTGTCTAAGTTATATAACTTACAGAAGACCTGTTTAGTCATTCTGTGATATGAGTGATTCATCATCAATAAGTACACTGGTCTCAATAAACGTATTGATATTATTTTCTCGATACTTCTTGACTATGAACATTTATAGAGTTGTATTTTGTTTTTGTCAACTCGATATTCATGTTTATGAACATCTCATGGCTGTAATCGATAAAACACAAATCCGTATGATTTTTTAATTATATAATTTAATGATTATTAACTCATAACTTATCATAATATAAAAAACACATAAAGTAGAACACAAAACTAAAAATACATTTTATTTCAAATAAGATCGTTTATAGAATTAAGATTACATAATTTTTCCTAGAGGGCACCCTTAATTCTATCAAAAGAAAGAACAAAAACTCCAAACTATGCTACTTCTTTTTTCCCTTGTGGATAACCTTCTTTGTCACCCTCTTCCTTAGCGTTTTACCCTCAGAAAGGGTATCCTTTTTGGTGTTTGATGGCTAATTGGAAAATATGATGTGTGGCTTGCATTTTGAAGATTGAGACACCTCTGTGATGGCCAAGGTAGATGGTGGAAGGGAGAAGATAAGAGGCTGGGAAGTTTGAGCCCTGGAGAGGGAAAGAAGATCAACATCTTTTTCATTCTTCACCCAAACAAGCTTTGACTTCCGACCCTCAAGTGAAACATCAATAGAAGGATCTGGGCCAGAAGTACCAGTAATGACAACTTCCTACTCCTCATCCCAGAATGTAGAGGGGTCGTCACTATCAAATAGGGCTCCCATCTATTCAATGCCAGGACTTGGGCAAGATCTGACAGAGGTGGTAACAACCATAGTTGTTGTAATGATGGCTTTAACTGAAGGGCTAGATGCATGAATAACAGCAAAAAGGGGAAGACTATAGGTTGACCTGAAACTTATTAAACATGATGATATAAATCAATGGTAACTTAAGGAGTCATCTGGAGCTTTTGAAAGATCAAGGAGGTAATATATATACCATCACCAGGGTGACTAGAGAGTGAACTCTTGGAAGCAGTACGCCCCTCTTAAAGTATTGGAGATAGGCAAAATAAGCAGGGCAAAAGATAGCTACAGGAAAATCTTCTGGCACTTACTCTTTAATGTAGGAAGGCATGGTAGATGTAGAGGTGCAAACACGAAAGCATCGATAACCTCAGAGACGGTTCCCTAAAAAGTAGAATGACCGGTAAAGGTTCCTAGGATGTTGTAGCAAGCAAAACTTTAGCTGTATCGTTGGATGGGAGATTGGCGGGAACCTCGAGAAGGGGGGTTGTTGAACCTGCTAAGCAATGTGAAGTAATTCAACCTCCTCCAGGGCAGCTAGATCATCCTTATCAAAATAATTGGCTAAAACCTCTGCCTCATTGAGTGTGGTGCCCTTGTATTCATCCTTGTCTCTTTCCTCCTTCATGATTTGATCGTGAATATCCACCAAGACGGGTGGATATGAGTCATTGCAATTCAAGCTCTTAGTATTAAACATGTTGACATAGAACTATAAGATGGTCCCGTCAACCCTTTCTATGGTGTTTTCTCTCCTGGTGGAAGCTTCATCAAGTTGATTTTTGAAATCAACCATGGTGTCTTGAAGCTTTTTGTTCTCCAACTAAGACCCATAATCTTTGTGCCTCAACTTTTAATTTCTCCATTTTAGACTTATGCTGGGCAATCTCAGTATTGGCGACCATGAGCTAAGCATAAGAGGAGGTGATACTGGCCTTTACTTGTTATATTTCTTTTTTTGGATATCCATTATGAATATAGGCTTGCTCGATTTGCTCCCTCAATTGCTTAATTTTGGATTCCAGTGCTTAAATCTATTTCTTATGTTTTTCTCTTTCTTTTTCATAGACCTTACCTATATGTTTCTTCTCATTTTCAACAACACAAACTATGTCCTTAAGAGCACTAATATTTTCTAATTGTTGGCTGCGTTCTTCTCACTTTTAACAAGGATAAGGTGATTCTTGGCATTAATTTAGTTGAGTTTCCTAACCACCTTTTTCCAAGCCTAATACCTCTCAACCAGCATATCATAAGTGGAATAAGTGTGCACCATATCTCCCGATGGAATGTCATCCAAATTATAATCGAACTGAATCGCGGTAAGATCGAGGCTGGGATACTTCAGGTATAGAGACGTTGGAGCCAAAGTGGAAGATAAGGAAGTAGAAGAAGTCGTTGCTACAATGGTCTCTTTCATTGGTCATCACAGGAGGACAACAAAGGATGTATCCATGGGAGTAAGAGAAGTCCTGGGTTGCTAGTAGAAAGGGCTCGAGGTGAAATTAGAAGTTTGCTTGCCCTTTTGAGTAGTGACAGGCATAGAAGAAATGGTAGGGAAATAACTCGTGGGAACACTAGAAGAAGCAATTTATTATGGAGGACTCCACCTTGAAGGAGAATGGCTCCAATGAGAACAAGAGATTTTAGAGTAATGGGAAGAAGATGGTCGCCTGGAGTGATATGAGCTGGACAAGGTGAGCACGGACGCTCAAGGTACCCCTGATCATTATAACAACCTCCATTTCGAGTCCCCGGAATGAATGCCATTGAAGCTTTAGTTATTACTAGAACTATTTTCAAGCAACAAAATCATATTAATTTTTTTCCTAACAATAATATGTAAACTGTAACATCCTAGAATTTTTATCATTTTAATTTTGAATATTTAATTAACTTTAAATATTTAAATAATTGGATTTAAAATATAAAACTCTTTTAAATAATACCTAATGATGGTGAAATGGTTTTCAAAATTTGTTTACAAAAATATTTCGAAGAAAAATCGAAAATGTGACCGGAAATCGTTTTTCGGATTTTCACTTTTCGATGGCTAAAATTTGCCGGAGAACGTTGTGTACATTATAGAATAAGTTTGCACATTCATTCATAAATAAGTTAAGATATGTTTGTATATGTATACATTTACTTAAGCGATATAAAAAATGAGTGTGACCTTTTAGGTAAAAATAAAATAAAAGAATTAAAAGATACCTTATGTAACATAATAAAACATAAGTACAATTAGCTAATATATGTTGACTCAATGGTACTGGAGGGGGACAAGATTTTCGAAAAATACAAGGGAAGAGGAATGCTAGCATGGTGATGTATCATGAGTTTAAGGAAAGGTAAGAGCTTGAGGGCTTTATGGTAATTTAAGTTATCCATTTAAAAAAAACTATTTCCAAAATTTCTTCATCTCGTTTTCATTTCTTTTCTTTATTATAAAACTTCATTTCCTCCTTCTTAAGCTTTCCAAATGTTTTAATGGCTTCCTTAGTTTCCAAAATTCAAAAATCAAATCTTTTTCCACTTAAATCCTTCCAAAGCAAATTAAAACTCATATTACTATACCTTTTACCTTCCAAAACATGTCCAAACCCCATCCCTACAACCATGGCCGAGCCATGAATCCATCTAGGCCAAGCACACCATGGCCTTATGGCAACCAAAATCTTGTTTTTCCATAAGAAAAAAGCATGGATCTAGATTGTATGCAAGTTTAGTTGAAATACGGTTTTATTTGGCTATCTTTAGGTGAGAAAAGCTCTTCTTTTTTTTACTTAAAGTTAAACTATAATGTTGATAAAAATTATTGCTTACTTGGTTGTTAAATATGTTGGTTGTTGGGTGCATGATATTGTTTTGTTTGGATATATATGTGTTTGAATGTAATGGTTGTTTAAAACTTGAAAAAGCAAAGATTTTCAAGTTAGGACCTTTTCTTACATTATGATGTTATGTCCTATATATATGTGTTTGTAATCACACATATAATGTTGTAGACTAAAGAAAGTTAGCATGTGAACTTGTGGTTATGTTGCGGCATCAAAATCCCTTTCTCGAAATTGTTTTCACTTATGTGTTTTCAAGAAAGTTATAAAGTTTTTAACTTTACTTTGTTTGGTTTCCAAAACTTATTCAAAGTTTATAAAATGGGTTAAGGTATGAAAATAAAAAGGTTTAAAGTAAATTTGATATAAAAATCTAAGTTTTGAGATTACAAGTCATATAGCGATAATCGTTATAGATGCAGTTCGTAAAAACGAATTCTTTTTGCTAATCTAAAATGTTTTTACTTAAGGATATTTTTGAAAAGTGTTTTCAAAACTTATTTTAAGCATGAATAAGAAATTATTATTATTTATTTAATTATTTATTTATTTAATGATTATTTAATTAATTAAGTAAGTTAATTAGTACTTAATCATTAGTTAATAAGGTAATTGGTACTTAAGTATTAATCAAGTAAGTTAATTATAATTATTTAATTAATTAAAGATTAATTATTAATTAAGGGTTAATTATTATTTATTATTTATTCATTAATTAATTAATAATTAAATTAAGATTTAATTAAAGTTTAATTAAGACTTAATTAAGGTTTAAATATTTTTAAATGAAGAATTTAAATGTTATTTAATTATTAAATAAAATTTTTAAAGTTTATAGTACTTTATTTCTAAAGACCAGTTTTGTTTTTAAAACAATTCCTTTTTAAAGAATATTTTAAATCCAATGGATTTCTTTATCGAGTACCTTTAAGTAAACTCAAATGAATAGGGAACCCAATGACATATTATCTAAATTGTAGAGAACCCATCTGACTATTATATATTATCTGTAACCATTGTATTACAGGGAATATTTGTAGAAAGATCCTAAGGGGTTTCTCGCCAATAATTATTTATTTATTTCCTTATGTTACCATATTAATGTTTGGTTGATAATAATTGTGAAATTCTATTTGAATTGTTTAATTATCGTTATAGCGATTTTTTTATACCGTCACTTATCATCTACTTGACCCATTTGTGTGTGTTGAACTTGAGCTTGTATTTCACAAAATAAATGTTTGAAATTAATTAATTAATTTAATTAATATTTGAATCAAATAAATCATTGTAGTTAATGATGTTTAAATTAATTAATCATTTTAATTAATGATATTGGAATTTAATTAATCAATTCAATTGATGATATTTGGACTTAATTAATCATTTTAATTAATGATACTTAAAGTTAATTAATCATTTTAATTAATAATATTTAAAGTTAATTAATCATTTTAAATTAACAGTATTTAAATTTAATTAATCATTTTAATTAGTAATATTTGAAGTTAATTAATAATTTCAATTACCGAGGTTTAAATACTAATTAATCATTTTTTTAATGTTGTTTTAAAGTTAATCAACTGATTTAGTAAAGTTGATTTAAGGTTAATTAACTAACTTAATAAAGGTGCTTTAAAGTTAATTAATTAATGTAACAAAGGTATTTAAGTAAATTAATTGATTTATTATCTTTTGGGATAATAAATGCAGCAGAAATATATAAATAATAGTTTATAAATAAGACCTTTTAAAAAGGAAAGTTTCAAAAATAAAGCTAAGGGTAAATTGTTTTGGGTTTATAATAAACAATGTTTTGGCATTTGTTTTGACCTTGGTTTTAATACACTTAAAGAATATAATTTGCCATTTTAAAAGAATATTTTAAAGAGTGTTTTTAAAGTTCTTTAAAAATATTATGATGTGAATCAAGCGCAAGTGCGAACAACCATTTTATCATTTCCGATAGTTGATTTATCAACTATCGACTTTGATTTTGTTTTCTTCTTTGTAATTCTTCCATTCAAGATGATTTGTTACTCAGTTAAGCTTTGTTATCTTTTGTCGAAAATGACTAAACCCAAAGAGCGAGCGGGGGCCAAACTATGTGGGGTTGCTCCCATTAAGGTATTTTCACATCCATTTTAGATTGGATTTGGTTGCGCATTGGGATGTGAAATACTTGGATATTCGGTAACAGTTGACGGGGTCCAACTTGGAGGTTTCCGAGAGCCATTGGAGTTCTAAAGTATATTTCTAGAGGTATACTTTCGGTAAGTGGGGCACACCCTCTTAGTCATTTTTGAAAAAACTTCTCTTTCCTTATTTAATTCAAATCATTGAATTGTTTCCTTAATTGCATCGAGAAGTGCCTTGTGCTCTCCTCTATCTTTAATTATTTATGTCCATTCTTTCAAGTCTGGATTTTGATATTATTTATCCTCATTCATTAAGTATGAGATTTGTTTTTACATGAACCCATCCTTTATATTTGGATTTGTTTCTTTTATATAGTTCCACTCTTTCATGTCTAGATGTTGTTCTTATATGATCATACCCTGTTTCGCATTTACGGCGTGGTCCTACCAATTATTTTATGTTTAGCTCATTACTTGAGTTTTCTCATGCTGGTTTTCCAAACTGATCCGAGTGTTATTTTATTATAATGCTCAGGTCAAACTAAGCATTTTTCCAAGTTGGCTTTGGTGATATGGAGTTCTTGGAGAAGAGCTGGATGTTTACCTCCATAGTATTTTAATTCCGTTATATTATATTGTACACCTATCAACAGTTGTAAGCTAGGATTTTACGACGACCCACCTTTTTGGACGGTTTAAATTGACAATAAACCACACATGTCTAACTCAAATCATTCAAAAGGTTTGATTATCAATGGGGTTTAATAAGAAAAATAAGAGAAAAGAGGGAAAAAAACACAGAATCTCGTAGCAGAATGACAAAATATAATAATAAATAGTTCATAAAGCTATTTTACAATATACATTTAATTACACAAAATCAGAGTACAATCAACAAACATACCAAAATAATGCAGCGGAATAATAATACTAAATACGGTCTAGCAAACTCCATCTTCATCTTCAAAGAATAATATCTTCAACACTGAAATGTTCAGGCTGACCCGAGCGTAATGAAAAGACAAAACACTCAAGTCAGAACTAAAAGTTCTTATGTAAGTTAAATCAACAACAATTAAATATGAGTGTAATAGCTTCAGAGATGTTTACGGGATTTTACATCCCCTATCCAGTGTATAACGTGCGTGCAATAACTTAAGAGATGTTACGGGATTTTCCATCTCCTAAGGATCCGTCAAACTGTCCATATGTAGTAAGATACGCTATATATGTAGTGTCTATCAGTAAAGTAAAGTATTAAAATAGTGTTAAGGCTTTACATTGATCCCCCTTAACACATTTTTAAGCATTATCCTACAGTTTGCCTTAGTAGCATCACCAGTAATGTCGGTAGCCAGGGAGGCGCCGTGATAAGACAACACTAAAACTGTTTGCGCCAAAATTGGACACAAACCCCAAATGTCGTGAAAGCACCAATGTATGAACACAAACTAGCAATATATAATCAAAGATCTCAGATCTAAGTAATGTAGAGGATAAAAGTGAAGAATAATAAACATAAAACGGAAAGAAGTAGACAGAGACGCAAGATTTTACAGTGGTTCGGCAATCTTGCCTACATCCACTCTGAAGTTGATGATTTTATTGATGTTCACTTGATGATTCCCATTGATTACAACAGGTTACAGTCGATAATAATGATTTACATCAGTGAAATTCGTTAGTAGTAGCAGCAGCGTTGGAGAATTCAAAGAAGAAGAAGATCCCTTTTCTGTATGCCTTGGGGCTCTACTTATAGGTGTAAGAGGCTGATATTTCGCTCAGATCTCGGGAGACCCCCTCTGGCACGTGACTAGGCCCGTGCGCCCGAGCCCGCGAAGTTTTGGCCCGATCCGTGATCGATACGAACAGATTTCGTATCGATCAAGATTGTGTCCGATGGAGTCGAAATTTGGCGTGGACATTCTCCAGCACATGCGTAAGCTCCTGTGAAAATTTGGTGGCATTTGGACTTGTGGATCGCGAGATATGATCGATATGAATTGGGATTTTCAGTTGACTGCTTCGTTCGACTCGATCATTTCGACTCGATCTTGTTCGACTCGATGGCTGCGCATGCCCAGGTGATGACGTGGCGAGCATTCCTTGTATTGATCCACTTTCTTCTCCGAGTTGGCCAATTCGTCCCCATATTTTCGCCTAGTTCGTATCGATGCTGCTGCCTTGTTCATATCGATGCTGCTGCCTTGTTCGTATTGATCGCCTGAGCATTGACTCGCATCCACACATGTGATGTTGTTCGTATAAATAATTTAGAAGCGTTTCGTATCGATCATGTTGAGGAGGATCGATTCAAAATACGAGCTATCTATGGATACGAAGAAGTGCACTCCATAGATACGAATCAACAAATTTTACGGATACGACGAAGGCTTGTTTTAGGATGGGCTCGAACAGGACGGCGCCAAATGGATCGATATGAAATGGTGATGGTCAGATGGATGTGAAGATGAGCTTCGATCGATACGAAGTGAGCGAACTCGATGGATACGAACGGTGTATGTTCGATGGATACGAAGCAACGACTCTCTGATGGATACGAACAGTGTGAGCGGATCGATTCGAACAAGGCTCTCCTGATGGATACGAACAATGGTTCGCCGATGGCGGCGAATCTGATCGATTCGAAATGTGGCCTGCTGATAGATTCGAAATGGGGCCGCTTCCTTCAATTTGCATCGATCATAACTTGAACATACGAACTCGGATTGACTTGAAATTTGGAACACTGACTTTTATGGCTTTGCTCATCGTGTCATATCAATTGTAGCTTAATCCGGACTCGGAAAAAATTCATCGATATCCATAGTGAACCTGCGATGCATAATCGATATTCAGGAAGGCTAATCATTGATTTTCAGCCAATTTCTTGATATCTCAACTTTGTTAAAAAGTGGGATAGCAAAAACAAAATTGTAGTGGTCACGAATAAGGATAAAGAGTATGAAAAGGCACGTGATGCGATGCCCAAGGTAGGATACTACCGTTATGCGTTTCCTGACTAGTGGTAACCCATAACGGCCTATCGCGTCCAACACTCCCAAAATCCGAAGGTGCGCACTAATCAAGTTTCAAAGTCAAGATGGTAATACAAAGAAGTGTGTCTGCTAGAGGTAGCTAGCCTCATTGGTCAGGTATGGCTCCTGTTTTAGTAATTTCAATTGACATAAGTGTCAAGGTCTATCCATTATCATTCACTTTCTTCAAATCCAGCAAATGTTCGCCAAACCAACCACTTCATTCTAGATCATCCACAGCTTACACAGTTGTTAAAGTGGTTCCAATATTGATGGAGAGTACGCCAATGAGAGGCCCCGATCTCTTTAACAACCAAACGTCATTTTTCACATCGGTTGGTTCTTTTATATTTCGAAAAAGGTTCCTATTTGATATCAAAATATCATATTCACTTCAAAAATATCGCTTCATTTTAAAATACCATATTTACTTAAAATATGTCATTTTCTCTTGAAAATATCATTTCAAATTACAACTTGGGTTATATCCTCATTTTACCACATTCGCATTTAAATCAACGATTTAAATATAAACATTCCAACTTTGCATAGTTTGAAATTTTAGAAAATAACTTGAATAGTTATAAATAGTTTAAATAGTTTGGAGATTTAAAACAGTTTAATATAAAATGGTTTGAGTATTGAAAATGGTTTATATAGTAAAATAGTTTGGAAAATCTAAAAAAATTTAATATTAAAAAGATAGATTTTAACAGTTTATATTAAAATAATTTATTTTGAAAATAGTATCAAATCAAACTATTTCCTTCCATTTCAACAAATCTGGACCCATGTCCAAATTTCAAATCAACAAAACTCAATTTCCAATCTTTCAATTCAATTGACTCAATTTCAATTTAGTTTCAAATCAACTTGATTTCAGTTTCAATTCGAATTAATTACAATTTTCGAAACATTCATTTTTAACTTCAAATTTGATTCAACAATTCAATTCAATGATTCAAATTCCAATACAATTCTTTAAAACAATTTCCTTTAAATCAATTTCAATTTCAACATTTCAAAGCTTGAATTATAAATAATTCAATTCATATAAATCCACAATTTATTTTCTTTAAAATAATATCATTTAATCAAAATCCAAAAATCAAGATTTTAGAACCATTGAATTTAACCAATCCGATGTCCGTATATAATTTTCTACCCTATGGCCAAGTGATAAGTTATTTCAATTTTTAATTTAGAGATGGACATATATCATTTCAATCCAAATCAAAGTGTCATAAGTATATATCATTTCAACCTATTTCTTAATTTATTCGAAATAATTCAAGTAACAGTTTATATGCTTTCAATTAATATACTAAGTGATACCAGGGATATATATAGATAAATAAACATCCAATCATCCAAAATGTCAACAAATAAACATCCATCACAGTCAACATCCAAATCAGCCAATAAATTACAACAATTAACTACTTATCAATATCAGGTACTTAACTAGCAATGAAATTCAATATTAATTTAAATGTCAATTTAATTCAATATAAATTCAAATTTAATTTAAATGACAATTTAAATTACCAAACAACAATCAATAATTTTTTTATCACTTCATAAATTTAATTCAACTAACATAAGAAGATTTAGTATTGCGTGAGTGGGTTAAATCACCCACCTTTGATTTAAAGCCGATTAAAAATCCAATAAAAGCACAAAATTCCAACAGTCTCCAAATTCAACCAAACCCGTTTCATGTTGTTTGGAATTTCGATACGAACCCAACGGAAGAAACCACGCGTCAATTGGAGTTCATATGCGGAAGATATTCAAGTTACAAGAATATTATGAAAATGAAATATAAAAACATGTACACACATTTTAATAATAAAATAAAACAAATTATTTACTCACGTTAAGAATTTTGAAGCATGCTCATATTTCTAAAACATGGAGAATCAACGGAAAAAAAATAACATGATGGCTCATGCATGTAGGAAGGAGGCTTTAGGAAATGGATTTGCAAACAAATGGAAAAGATTGATTTCATGAAAATAAGTTGCTCACATTTGTTTTTTTTAGAATAGAAAGAAAAACTTCAGGCAAAAGAAGTAATGGCAGCACTTTTTGAAAATGGAAAGTTAGAAGAAGAGGTTTATGAAATAGGAAATGAATAAGAGTAAAGCATGTTTAGAAATTGGAATATGAAAGGGAAGGATACAAGAAGATGCAAATTTGCGAAATGAAAAGAGAATAACGTGCATGCAATTAACAAAGGATGAAAGACACACGTTGGAATTTGAGAACACATGTTTACAAGGCAAGCAAATCTTTTGGTACAAACTTTCTAAACGTGCGCTACCTCAATTAATTTCATTAACATGCAGGAAACGTTTCAAGGCAAGGCTCACGTGTAAATAAATAAAACTTAATGGAAAACCAAAAGAGGCATGTATTTAATAAAAGAAAGTAATAAAATAAAATAAATGAGAGCAATGATTTAAATTTGAGAAGGTAGACTATACATGGAAACCAAAACTCTAATATACTCAAATTTAAAAACGTTCATCTTAACCTAATTTATTATTCCCAATACACTCAAATTTACACTTTTATATATCTTTATTTAATACACAGTAAATAAAATTAAACGCTGTAATTAACGTAATGGGGACCACCGCTACACACAATAAAAGATGAACTGGGACTCCACATTCAAATTTGGAACGAAATAAATTTCCTGTGTAAACATGTTAATTATTCCAAATCAAAATTTAAACCTAACCTTCAAGTTGTTTTCTTACCATTTTTTTATAAATTAAATTCAAATCAAGTTTGAATATTTAAATAAATCGAATATTCCAACTAGACACGTGCAACAAAATTCAATTTTAGTGAAATTAAACTTATATTCACAAATGAAACATTCACTTTATTTGATAAAAATGATCTTTTCATTAGATCAATCTTTCCTTTTGTTTTCACAAAACCTAAGATATGATTAATTACACCTATTAATTTACAATTTAATGTTCTCTCTCTTATTAATTGAAATTGTTCAATTACATTAATTTCAATTGATTACAAAGGTGAATATCAAAATGGACTAAATAAATGTAAAGAAATAGAACAATTATTTCCTATCTAATAGTAATTTAAACATATTCATACATTATTGGATACAAACAGAAGTTATACATTTCTTACTAAATAATAGTTTCTCATCCCTACAATTAATCTATAAGCTAAAATACATTTCAAACAAATAAACATATGTTTACTCCTTTACTAAACTTATTTATATTATTCTTTATTAAATTAACACTTATTCATAATAATTGATTTCTAATTCATATAATAAATCTTTCAGCTACCAAACATTCCAAATAAATAACATATGATTGCTTCTTTAATAAAGGAACATTTATTATTCTGTATTAATATTTATTATTCCAATCAATTAGAAATTTACATTCAGACGGTCATTTATTTCATTCAAACCAAAGTCATTAAAATACCGATTAACATATGTTATCATTCTTACCTTATTGCAAAACATATCTCATTAATAGAAATTTAAAATAAGTTCATACCTTATATTATAATTAAATTTGTATCAATGCAATCTTAAATTCTTTTTTTTCTAACAACTTTATTAAAAACCTTATTTAATTTAATATTTTTAAACTATTACAAATACGGGTCGTTACAGATTTTATAACTGTCCAGCTGATAAGGTTTATTTTTAATTCTGATGTACTCTGTATTTTGGAATGACAGTTTATATTGTCTTTATTATATTATATATATTGTCGATTCCGCTGTGAGATTCTATTTCCCCTACTCTTTGTCCTTTTCTTTTTATTTTACCTTAAAATCTTCCTTTTTGGCGATTGGATGTTCAGCATTTGAATAGTGGATGTATTTGGTGTCGACTTTCGATGGTCGAAAAGGTGGGTCGTTACATAAATAGAGAAACTGAAAAAACTTTTCATTACACGAATGGCCTTTACATTTTCATGTCCCCTTACGTGCCCTCATAGGGGTATATATAATAAAAACATAGATAATTATGTTGCGCCTGACATATGAACATTCCAACACGAACACTTAACCAGCTTATAACCTGATTTTACAAAAACAAAATTCATAATAAAACTTTAGTATTTACTAAACTCATGCTTCTCTTTCGGAGCTTTTGTTTGCCTTCAACAAACCTTCCTAAACCCATAAATGCATCTTACTCGAATTAGTACTTGTAAGCTTATGGAACCACCATTTAAAACATAAGCATGCCCTACTCATAGCATCATGTCATGAACTTGTTCTATAGTCATCATTCTTAGGTAGCCACTCAGGCCATACTTCATCGCTGCTAACTGATGTCTTGTTTTGACACTTGGTTTCCATTTAGTCCTTACACTATTGTTATCGAATAATGCTATGCTCTAACATTTGGTTGACACATATGCCTTACACATCATTCTCAGATAATGTCATGTTTAGACATTTAGGTTGCTGCGTAGGCCTTACACCATCGATTCCAAATAATGTTGTGTTTAGATGTTTTGGTTGCTATAAGGCCTTACAACATCGTTCCCAAATAACATTATGTTTAGACATTTAGGTTGCCACTTAGGCCTTAGACCGTCGTTCCTAAATAATGTCGTGTTTAGACGTTTAGGTTGCCACTTAAGCCTTACACCATCATTTCCAAATAATGTCATGTTTAGACATTAGGTTTCCACTTAGGCCTTACACCATCATTCTACAAAGAATGTCATGTTTTAACAATATAGGTTGCCACTGGGGCCTTTCACCTCCTTCCATTGTTAATGGTATATTTTTAACATTCTTGGTTGACACACTTGTCTTACACCATCATCTACTTTTAATGTTGTGTATTGACATTATGCATATTGTTTTACACTTTCAAATTCATATAATAATATTCAGTTATCCATCATGAAATTTGGCTTCCATATGGCCATTGCATGTCTATGTACCTAACTTCTAATACCATGTAATTGCACTTGAAGGCTATCGAGCCTCTAAACCGTGCTATCAAATAATGAAGAAATGGACTTCCAAGGCTAAGTTGTCGTATATTTTAAGCGATTGGCTTCTAAAAATTACTATCTCATAGTTAGGCTATCTTGCTCCTAATATTTAGTATCGCATATTTAGGCTATCGTGCTTCTAAGTTATGATATCGCATACATAAGCTCTCAAGCCTCTAAGATTTTCTATTGCCTATTTAACACATCGAAGGTCTAACTTTATACTTATCGGAAGTTTGGCTCTAAGGCTATTGAAGATCTAAGTTTAAAGCCATTGAAAGTCTAACTTTATGGTTGTCGGAGGTTTAACTTTAAACCTAGTGTAAGTCTAGCTTTAAGGCTATTGTAAGTCTAACTTTAAAGCTATCAAACATTTAAACTTATGGTTGTCGAAAGTCTTGGCTATCGCATGTTCAAAATGACAAATCAATAATTAAGTAGAAAACCAATATTTTCCTTAGTAAAGTAACAACTTTTGGACTAATTCATTACACATGTCCTAACCTTATTTGCTACTTTTATATTGCACTAGAAATCTCTACTACAGGCCATGATTTCTTTCCCTTAATCCCACTTTAATTAATCCAATTATTTAACTATTTTATTAATTAGGGATAGTTTCTGGCTTACTATTTAATTCATACAAATCCAAAAAATCATAAGGAAAATCCCAAAAACTGATAAGAAAACACTTTCATTTACATTCGGTTACAATTTTAGACCAAAATATTAAATTTTAATATTTTTAGATATTAATTTACATCCAAAACTATCTAGTTTCACTTTTAGAAAGCAATAGAATTAAGGGTTAGCTCTACCTTCTTTCCAGCATAAATCGCGAATTTACCAACTGTTATGGCCTCGTAACTATTAGAATTGAAAGAAATGAGAAAGATCGGTTTTCAAAAAGAACAAAGACAAGGATTTACCTATAGGAGAATCTTGTCTACAATCATCGACTACTCGAAAGTCAACCCATATCGGAGCATGGAAAGAAAGAGAAAGCCTTAGAAAATTCATAATAAATTATTTACTCATCCTAAAATTATGAATTAAAAATCATCTTTGTTTTAATGTCATAAACATTAAATTAAAATTTAAAACCATTTATAGATGATTAATTCGTTTTTTAATCTTAAACATATCACTCACTATGTCATTTAGCACCCAAACATATGTAAATTCATTCTATTATCACCGAACCATGATTATCATCAATTAGAACAACAACAAAATGTAAAATCCTAATCAAAATGGATTGGGACATAGCATATGGTAACTATCACCCACCTAAGTTTGAAAGTTGATTAGAATCCTTCTTTCTTTTTTGAAATGAAAGCTTTGATCTTCTCCGTGTTTTGGTTTCCCTCTTCCCCTTCATTAATAATGGAAGCCTAGCCATGAATTGTAATTTGTTTTTAAAATGAAAATGAAAGATAATGAGAAGAATGGTGGGTTATAGGGGTGTAAGGGTTAATGGTTTGGGCTTGGGCTAACAATCACTTTAAGCTTAATCTTATTAATTCCTTATCCCCTTTATTATGCATTCCCTCTTTACTCGTTTAATTCTTTATGGTCAAATTTATTCTCATAATAGTTCATCTTAATCTTATTGTTAATTTATCCTATATTATGACACTCCAAAATATAAGGTGTTATAGTTATAATCCTGATACTAAGCTTCATATTGGCGATGTCTACCTTCTCTTTCATGATGAGAGTCACAGGAATTATGGCAGTCATGAGATTTGTAAGTGGATGCTTCCTTAGACGCCTTCTAGCCAAGTTCATCAAAGTAGTTGAATTTTCCCATTGTACCTAAAATGAAAAAAATGAGAGTTGTTATTGGAAATTTAAAATGGAAGAGGTGTGAGCGCACAAGAGTGTGATCCTGAATGCAGTGAGTGGAGTGTAATCCTATCTAGCCTACGGACCATGTTACGTCATTAAATGGAAGGAGAATGGCATCAATCCAGTCACTCAACATTTCATTGACTTCGGGGTCATTAAAGTCTAGGTCTCATGGGTTCGAGTTCGACAGATGGGCCAACAACCTTATTTTCTTAGTGGTTGGGGATTGCTTTCTCATTCCGACTGTAAGTTGGATTGGGAGTTACTTCAAAAAGCCACCTTCCTAAGCGTTTGAATCGGGAGTAGGATTAGAAATTCCTTCCCTCTCGGAATTCCCCTTGGTAGATTCTTCATCGAATCCTTTTTCTTCACCTTCATTTTTACCTTACTCTTCTTCATCTTCTTCATTAACCTCTCCCTCTTCTCTTCCTCTTCATTGGATTCAATTTTGACGAACTTGTCTTGTTCATTATCATTCATCACCCGATAGTCATTTGGAACTGGAGGCGAAACCCCCACATGCAGAATAACTTTTGGAGTGCTAGTTATGGTTGGTTAAAGAGAACTCTATGAAAATTATATAAGAAGCATAAGTGGTGCAGGCAAGGATCAATTATTAAATAGTTTGTGTTGTGCTCCTTCTCGAGGATAGCTTGGAATGTGGCGACCATGCGCCTTAGGCTGCCATTGTTGACTCTCGGGGGTATAACTACAATTAAGTAGATTAAAAATTAGCAATCCTAAAAAAAGTGGTTATTGGATTAAATAATGTAGGACTTACATCCGAAAATTCATTTTTCAACAAAGTCAACAGGGCATCATATGAGGAAATACTCTTCTTTGAAGCAATTATGTTCCTCGATTACTACCTTGTAGTCGTGAACCACTTCAAAGAAGGTTAGTGAAGGGTTTATGGAACAATGCTTGAACTTGCAAAGATAACAGATGTCAGCTAGCATCAGCTCTTTATTTAGATGTCAAACAGACATCATGTAGAGGCTTACAAGAACTACATAGGAGTTTGGATGAAGTTGTGATGGTGCAAGCCTCATTAATTATAGGACATGACAAATAAATGGATTAAAGGGTGGCACCACCCCAGACAAGCACATGTACCAGTTACAGACAACATAATCGGTCGGAGGATTATGCTCCCATGTGGTAGTGGGAGCCTAACTTTGTTGAGAGGGATGTCATGCCTATTGCATATACGTTGAAGCTTGACATAGATAAGTGAAAAGGGGAAGTTCAACGGATTGTCCAAAATTATAACCACATGTAAATTACTGTCAAGAGGTATCTCGCTGTATGGATCCTCGTTGATTATCGGTGGAGACATATAAATTGGAGGTTGGTGAGAATGGCGAGAATGAGAGGATTCTACAGCAGCGGAGGTAAAAGCCATCATTGAGTTGGAAGCAGACGCTGGCGACATGGAAGTACAAATGGCTGCTGTAGGTGTAAAGAGACATAAAGAGCATCTATTGGATTCCATAACTTAACTGAAATCTCGGATGATGAGCATGGTCAGTTAATTATTATTATTAAATTCCCATACTAGTATATATTTGTATTTTGCCCCCATTGTGGACGATGTGTAGCATCTGACAACCATTGATATATGTCAACCCATTGCATTCTATACATCGAATAAGGCTATAATTTTGTCTTATGCAGCGTGTGTCTCATGCATCTTGTGCATAGTGTATAGATACACTCTATGGAGAAAACCATTTGTGTTGGTAAACAAGCTTCGGCATACGATAGAACAATGTATCGTATATTACCCATTAACATAGGAATTACATTAACGACACCGGATGGATCTCAACACAGATTCGAACTCGAACTCTGGGAATCTTGGAGAGATATTGAAACCTTCCAGAAATGAAGGATCATTAGCCAAAAAATTTGAACGTTGAAGGGATTCGTGTCTTGGGACATTTTAACCCTTGAATTTCTTGGGAAATGAATGCAGCTCCATGGAAATCAATCCAGAGCCAACCGGACCTATAACCAAATAATGCTAATGAATCTATCATTAACCATAGCCAACATTAGACAAACCCATAGATTTCCACGTTGAACTCTTCATGTTGGACCCATTTCATTGTTATGATGCATCGATCAATGATAATTGATGGAGATGGATCGGCAAGGGCTTCTAATGGAGTGACGATCGACATACCAGTGGTGGGAGATGATGCGGCGACGTTGGCGGTGACAACATGATGCAAAATTAGATCAAGGATAGATTGAACCCTCTGCTTGAATCAATCGGGAATTGAAGGCGGCAGATGGAAGATCTCGAACCTCGAAATCAGTAAGAGGTTAAAAACCCTTGTATGTGAAAACTTTGAGAAGAACGGAAGCTCACTTACAAAGTGAAATGGATGAATGGGAAAATTTTCCAAAGTTTTTATTATGTAGGAAGAAAGAAGCACGGATCGATACCGACCCACCAGGGCATTTATGTAAAAAGATGGAAAATAAAAGGAATGGAGCATATCTACCAAACCATGAACCAGAGAAACTTTCAAAAAAATTCTCGATGACGAGCAGAATGAAAAAATTATCTAAATAGCAAGCTCCAATATTTATGTCTATTGAAAAGGCATGACTTGATTCCTGTTTGGAAATGAAGTGTTTGAAGTCTAAATGAAGATTGGAAATTCCATGGAAATTCACCATGTAACGAAGGCATCTATGCAAACCTAGATTTAGTCATTTGTCTCAATTCAAAGCATACTTTGTGCTTAAAGAACCATATTTTAGGAGGCAAGTATAATATGATATTTTTCTCAAGCAATATTTCAATGGAATCAAACTACGGGATGTTAAAGGAATGTACTATATGCTCAAAGACAATTAACTATGAAGTGTAAAAGACTAATAGGGACAAAATTAATGAAGTCCATGGGTCAGTACTGATCATGGATTGATGGTACCGGTATAGCAAAAAGCCTAATAAGGCCCCAAAATTCAGGTGCACTGGATCTCTAGCCGAATTGAAGAAAAAGACAAGTTTTTAGCATGGTTGATGGATCGGTACCAATCCATCCCAATGCCTATTTTCCCTCAAACTCAAAAGCAATAAATACTAAGGCATATTGAAGCAAAATTGCACGTTTTGGATCAAGGTCATGGATCGGTACTAATCCATCAAGCCTTCAAATTTGGCCCATATTTGACTGATCTCTTTCTTGTTATATAAACTGATTGACTAATGAATTCAAATGCGATCCGGCAAATCTGAGGGACTAGAACGGTCCAATTTAGCAATAAATATGAGGTTATGTTTCCTGGAGATTTGACCAGGCAACTAGTGCTCGGCATCAGGTAGCACCCGGCAACAAGAAAGTGTCCGGCATCCAGGAGTGATCGGCGAAGCACTTGGCATCCAGGAGTGATCGGCGAAGCACTTGGCATCCAGGAGTGGTCGGCGAAGCACTTGGCATCCAGGAGTGTTCGGCGAAGCACTTGGCATCCAGGAGTGGTCGGCGAAGCGCACGGCATCCAGTGGGACTCGGCATCCATAGCGTTCGGCATCCGTAATGCTCGGCGACCAGGAGACTCGGCGTCAAGTAGTGTTCGGCGTCAACTGGCACTCGGCGACAACCAATGCTCAGCTCCCTAGCGTTCGGCATCATTAGAACTCGGTGATAGGAGAACTGGGCAACAAGAGCGTTCGGCATCCCTTGGTACTCGGCGTAGTACTCGGCAACAGGAGTACTCGGCACTCCTTGGTACTCGGCGTAGTACTCGGCAACAGGAGTACTCGGCACTCCAAGGTACTCGGCGTAGTACTCGGCAACGAGAGTACTTGGCATCCAAAACACATTCAATATGCACAACTACTCAAGGTGACAATGTCGTTCGGCCAGCGTGCACTTTTCGTTCAAGAGCTTCGGATAGAGACACGTTCGGCCTCAACTGACAATCATCCTGCACTTCCCACGCATCCAGCGTATCGTTCGGCATAGAAGGACTGTTCGGCATCAAAGCGTTCGGCATACCAGGATCGGCATGCAGCAACCACTGTACTGGGGCTAGAGTGTTCGGCCATCCAGCCCATTTGGGAAGTCCAGCCCATATTTGCCTATAAATAGAGGGGCAGGGTCACAGTGAAAGGGATCCTTTTTTGGGGAGAGAACACTGGAGAGACTCTGCCATTTTCGAGACTCATCTTCTCTACTTAAACAGCTTCATGCAAGCATTTGATTCACGAATTGTATTTGTAATCAACTATAAAGAAGATCAATAAAGTTTAACCTCAAAGTGGACGTAGGCAATTACGCTGAACCACTATAAATTTGGTGTTCTTACTTTCTGCAGTTAGATTAGCATTGTCTTCTCTGTTTAATTTACTTTCATCACTTATATCTCTACACAATCTTTCTCTACGAGGTTAGTGACCAATTTTGGTGCTAACACTTTGGTGCTTTCACTGAGAATTGAATTCTCAGACCTCAAGGATCTGCTTTGAAGCTATTGGATTGAATAAATCCCCCAAAGAAGATCTGACTCACTGATAGGACATCCGTTGATTCTACTCAGAGTTCATACCGATAACTCTACAATGGCAAGACCACGTACCAGGTCAGCTTCTCATAATGCGGATGCCCACGAAACTGCTAGTGTGCAACAAGCAGGACCTAGCAATCAACCAGCGATTTCGAGTGCAAGAATTGCCGCTCAAGAACAGATTCCAGTTGTCACCAGAATAGAGTTCAATGACTTGATGAGAGAACTCAGGGAAAGCAGGAGACAACTAGGAGAGCAGATGCAAGCTAACGCCAACCTGATGGCACAACTCACTCAACAGCAGCAACAGAATGCTGGGGGCAATCCCGCTCCTTACTCTTCATCTGACAGCTCAACTTCCTCTGATGAACCTCCCAGGCGCAGACGCCGCAAGACTGACGCTACACGAGCAGAAGCTGCTGTTCAAACAACTGGAGACCGTGACCAAGCAAGAGCTGGAAACTTCAGGACCGGGGTACAGACGGAGGATAGAGGCCCGGATCATCAAAATGCTAACGATGTCGAACCTCAAGACGCACGATTGGCAGACCGCCAGGAGAGGAGGCATCAGCATGGACAGGCGCGCAGAACAGACACTAACCTTCCGCCTTCCATACAGACACCAGATCTGACAGCTATGATCAGGCAGTTGATGAAGGAAAATCAGGGGTTATCGAATGATGATTGGGGAGTGTCAAGAAGTCATACTCCGTTCACGGATGTTGTGTTGCAAGCGGCGTACCCCAGGAAGTTTAGTATGCCTACTATCCCTGCGTATGAAGGGAGGACTGACCCCAGACAGCATGTCATGAGGTACGAATGGATGATGGATTCAGCTAGAGCGAATGATGCCACCAAGTGTAGGTGCTTTCCGATTACTCTATCTGGGATCGCTACTATGTGGTTCACCCGACTTCCTCCGCGATCCGTATCAAATTTCGAGGAGTTGGCAAAGAAGTTTATTGAGCAGTTCAAGATACACACTACGCGCCCAAAGGACGTGATGTCTCTGTCGAGTGTAATCCAAAATCCCGGGGAGTCGTTGAAGGAATATTTACAAAGATTCCACGTAGCAGCAACTGAAGTCAGTAATCCCAATGACCATGCAATTCTGATGGCTGTAATGAGAGGTGTGGATCCAGACTCTGAGTTTGGGGACTGGCTAGCAGGAAAACCTCCGGCTACACTAGAGCGTTTCTACTCAAAGGCACACCAGTTCATAAGAAGAGAGGAAGCTAGGTGGGTACGACGAGATAAGGCGCCAGGACCTTTCCCAGAGTCAATAAAGAGCAACGTTGCTGTGAAGCAGTCTGGAGACAGCTCAGGAAAGGTCCAAGTCAATGTCCTGAACAAGCCTGGGCAACCCAAGGAGTCCGACGGAAGGAGTCAAGGGAAAAAGAGAGAAGCGGGGAAATGGAAGTCGAGAATCCCAAGCTACAGCGAGTATACTCCGCTGAACGCACCGCTTGAGAACATTTACTTATCCACTTGCAATACATTTCAATACAGAAAGCCACGTCCGAAAGAATCAACCGAGGAATAGAAGCGGACCGGGAAATATTGTCGCTTCCATGAGACTTATGGGCACAATACGGAGGAGTGTAGACACCTACACGACGCTATTGAAAAGTTGATCAGGCAGAAGAAATTGCAAGAATTTGTGAAGGATCCACAAGAAGGAGGACAGGGAACGTCCAACCCAGGTCGTGCACCAGCTCCGCGTCATCCCGAGGAGCTTGCCCGAACCGTAGGTAGACTAGTCATAAATACAATTATCGGCGGACCTCACCCCGCGGATAAGAATTGGCAAGAGATGGAGCGATATGCAAGTTCCCTGAAGCATGCCGATTTTGAGTGCTGTTCGAACATGGAGGACGGGGCCCCTGCTAAGCAGCAGCGCGTAATGACAGACGATATTGTGTTCAGAAGTAGAGACGCTGATCAGATAGAGGCTCCGACCATCGATCCCATGGTCATATCTACAACGATCGGACCAACATATGTAAAAAGAATTCTGATTGATTGCGGGATCTCAGTCAACATCATCTTCAAGAAGGCTTACGACCAAATGAAACTGGAAACAAAAGACCTGAAACCGTCCAAGGCTCGTATACACATCTTTAACGGCGCGGCAACCGACGCCGTGGGGTACGTTGAGTTACCAGTTGAACTGGGACAAGGCGAGCGTCGGAGGGTGCGGATTCTACCCTTCGTAGTTTTGGATGTGGATTCTGCATATAACGTTTTCTTGGGCCGGCCGGCCCTGGCTGAGTTTAGGTCAGCGTTAGCCCCTTGGTGTTTAACTTTGAAGTTTCCGACTGACAAAGGAGTAGGTATTGTTCATGGAGATCAAGCAGCTGGTCGTTCCTGTTATGTGGCTGAGCTCCGAGAAGCCCATCGGAGGGAGAAGGGTAAGGTTGCGGACAATCCCGTCCGCATCCTTAATGCGGATAATTGACAAGTAGTGCCCGAGCCCTGGCTCGGGCATAGTTCTCGGATCTTCGGAGATATAGATCCGAGAGACGACGATGAGAAACCCAGGGAAGAGAAGGCGGCACCGGCTGAATTAACAATTGACATCTCAGTTAGCTGTGACGACCCTTCGCGAATTCTGAAAATCGGATCACAGCTTGGTCCCGCGATGACTGAAGACCTTAGCGACTTCCTCCGGGCGAATCTTGATGTTTTCGCCTGGACGCATTCTGATATGTGTGGGATTTCTCCCGCCATCACGAGTCATATGTTGAACATAGACCCGAAATACGTCCCAGTTAAACAAAAAAGGAGAGGAATGGATCCGGAGAGATCCGCCGCTCTTGGAGAGGAGGTGGACAAACTCAAAGCAAATGGGTTCGTCCGCGACGCCCTTTACCCTGAATGGGTATCCAACCCCGTGCTCGTAAAAAAGGCGAATGGGAAATGGAGGACTTGCGTAGATTATTCCGACTTGAACAAAGCGTGCCCTAAGGACAGTTTCCCATTGCCTAGGATCGATCAGTTGGTCGACTCCACCGCAGGACACGAGCTGCTGTCATTCGTGGACGCGTACTCAGGGTACAACCAAATCCCGATGCATATTCCGGACCAAGAACACACCAGCTTCGTTACAAATGTCGGACTATATTGCTATGTAGTGATGCCCTTTGGATTGAAGAATGCAGGAGCAACTTACCAGCGTTTAGTGAATCGAATGTTCAAGGACCAGCTGGGTAGAACGATGGAAGTCTATGTGGATGACATGCTCGTGAAGTCACGACGGTCAAACGACCACATTCGAGACTTGGCTGAAATGTTCGACATACTCAGGTTTTATGGGATGAAGATCAACCCTTTGAAGTGTTCCTTCGACGTTGCATCAGGGAAGTTTTTGGGGTTCATCGTCAATGCTAGGGGAATCGAAGCCAACCCAGAAAAGATCCAAGCTATTCGAGATGTGCAAGCGCCCAGGACCATAAAGAAAGTACAGAGCTTGAACGGAAAAGTAGCTGCGCTAAGTCGATTTATATCCAGGGCAACTGACAAGTGCATCACATTCTTCGATATAATAAAGAAAGGGAAGAGAAATTTTGAATGGACGTCTAGTTGTGAGGAAGCATTCCGGAATCTGGTGAGGCATCTGGAGAGTCCACCAATGCTATCAAAACCAGTTGACCACGAAATGTTGTATGTATACTTGGCTGTATCCCCACATGCGATAAGTGCGGCTTTGGTTCGTGAGGAGGATCGAGTCCAGAAGCCGGTGTATTATGTTAGCAAGCGTTTAACAGGGGCAGAGAGGAATTACCCTAAAATCGAGAAATTGGCTTATTGCTTGGTGATTGCATCACGTAAGCTGCGCCCATACTTTCAAGCACATTCAATCGGTGTTTATACCGATCAACCCCTGAGGCAGGTACTCCAACGGCCGGAAACTTCTGGAAGATTGCTAAGATGGAACATCGAGTTGAGCCAGTTCGATGTCGCATACTTACCGCGGAGAGCCATCCGAGGGCAAGCATTAGCAGATTTCATCGCCGAGTTTACCATACCCATCAAACCGGATGACCACGACATCATTCCCCCCGTTCGATGGAAATTATACACCGACGGTGCATCAAACGACCGTTGCTCCGGCGCGGGCGTAGTTCTTATAACTCCGGAAAACCGATCAATCTGTTATGCCCTGAAGCTCGATTTCCCGGCTACAAATAACGAAGCCGAATATGAAGCACTGATCGCTGGCTTGAAGCTCATCAGGGAACTCGGGATCGAATCAGTCGAAATCTTTTGTGACTCACAGCTGGTAGTTTACCAAGTACGGGGAGACTACCAAGCAAAGGGACGAAAGCTCGCTCCGTACCTTGTTCAGGTCCAAGAGCTACTATCAAATCTTGAGCGTTATGACATTTCACATATCCCGCGCGAACAGAACAAAGAAGCCGACTTATTGGCTAAGTTTGCAAGTACCGGCGATGCGCAGGAAATGGGATTGTATCCCGTCGAAGTCTTGCATGCCCCGAGCATAGACGGGATGAAAGTCGATCGCGTGTTGGAAACAGAAATCGAGAAGGAATCGTGGATAACCCCATTCAAACTGTACCTAACGACCGGGGCTTTACCAGAAAAAAGAAGCGAAAGACGGCAGGTCCTTCGAAAGGCCACGCGATACGTAATGCAGGATGGGTCGATGTACCGAAAATGATTCTCAGTCCCATTATTGCGATGCATCGCTCATGACGAGACAAAGCGGGTCTTAAGAGAGGTTCACGAAGGGGAATGTGGCGACCATACTGGGGGGAAAACGCTAGCAAAGAAGATCCTCCGCTATGGATATTACTGGCCCACCGTAAACCGGGATGCCGCGGACTACGCAATAAAATGCGACAAGTGTCAAAGATATGCAAAAATCCCGAGGGCTCCATCAACGGAACTCACACAAATGATTAGTCCCTGGCCATTTACGATCTGGGGAATCGACATAATCGGCTCTTTGCCTATATCCAAAGGTGGCGTGAAATATGCGATAGTTGCAGTCGACTATTTCACAAAATGGGCTGAGGCAGAACCTTTGGCCACAATCACCTCTAAGAAGGTCATTAACTTCGTTGTACGAAACATTATATGCCGCTTTGGCCTTCCACGCACCATCATTACGGACAACGGGACGCAATTTGAAAGCAGAGAGTTCAAAGAGTTCTGTTTAAAGTATGGCATCGAGAAGAAGTTCGCCGCCGTGGCACACCCGAAAGCTAACGGGCAAGTCGAGGCCGTCAACAAAATAATCAAGTCCATACTGAAGAAGCGTCTAGAGAAGGTTGGAGGCAAGTGGGTAGATGAACTCCCGACAGCATTATGGGCGTATAGAACTACCCACAAGTCCGCGACCGGCCACACTCCATTTGCCTTGGCATACGGCTCTGAAGTCGTTATACCCGTGGAACTTGAAGTTCCATCGCACCGAGTGACATACTATGATCCCAAGACGAACCAAAACCTCTTGCTGGAATCACTGGACTGCATCGACGAAAAGCGTGAAGAAGCTGAATTAAGGGCGGCAGCGCACAGACATCGAGTCAAGCGTTACTACGACGGCAGAGTCCGCCCAAGAATCTTTGATGTGGGTGATCTCGTTCTGAAATGAGTCTTCCCGGTAGCATCACGCATGAATCCCAGCTGGGAAGGTCCGTACGCCATTGAACAGAAGCTTGGAGAAGGAACATTCAAGCTAGCAACCGTTGATGGCACGACACTCCCCCGAGCATGGAACAGTGAACATTTGCGGCACTATTACATTTAGCATGTTTTCCTTCTTGTTTGAGGCACTGTTATTTCCATTCAGTCATAACTTAGTTTCCTTTCAAAAGTTGTAATCAAACAGTTTGGTTGATTTTCATTAATAAAGGCTTGAAGTCGTATTTTCTATGAATCACTAACGTTTCTATATCTCATAATTGGGTGGCAAATTACATTATCCTGTACGACGCACAGACTCATGCAAACTATTCCAAATCTCTGAATCCCCAGAGCGCGGAGCGGAGTACTCTAAGTCCCCGGAGCGCGGACCAGAGTATAAACGACTTCAAATCTCCAAATCCCCAGAGTGCGGAGTGGAGTACTCTAAGTCCCCAGATAGCGGACTGGAGTATAAACGATTCCAAATCTCCGAATCCCCAGAGCGCGGAACGGAGTACTCTAAGTCCCCGAAGCGCGGACTAGAGTATAAACGACTTCAAATCTCCGAATCCCTAGAGTGCGGAGCGGAGTACTCTAAGTCCCCAGATAGCGAACTGGAGTATAAACGATTCCAAATCTCCGAATCCCCAGAGTGCGGAGCGAAGTACTCTAAGTCCCCGGAGAGCGGACTAGAGTATAAACGATTCCAAATCTCCGAATCCCCAGAGCGCGGAGCGGAGTACTCTAAGTCCCCAGAGCGCGGACTAGAGTATAAACGACTTCAAATCTCCGAATCCCCAGAGTGCGGAGCGGAGTAAGTCCCCAGATAGCGGACTGGAGTATAAACGATTCCAAATCTCTGAATCCCCAGAGCACGGAGCGGAGTACTCTAAGTCCCCGGAGCGCGGACTAGAGTATAAACGACTTCAAATCTCCGAATCCCCAGAGTGCGGAGCGGAGTACTCTAAGTCCCCAAATAGCGGACTGGAGTATAAACGATTCCAAATCTCTGAATCCCCAGAGTGCGGAGCGGAGTACTCTAAGTCCCCGGAGAGCGGACTATAGTATAAACGATTCCAAATCTCCGAATCCCCAGAGCGCGGAGCGAAGTACTCTAAGTCCCCAGAGCGCGGACTAGAGTATAAACGACTTCAAATCTCTGAATCCCCAGAGTGCGGAGCGGAGTACTCTAAGTCCCCAGATAGCGGACTGGAGTATAAACGATTCCAAATCTCTGAATCCCCAGAGTGCGGAGCGGAGTACTCTAAGTCCCCGGAGAGCGGACTAGTGTATAAACGATATCAAATCTCCGAGTTCCCGGAGCATAGAGTCAACGAAAAGTCCAAGTACTCGAGGGATGTGGTACGAGAAGCACGCCATGTCTAAAAATGTCTGAACAACACGAGAATGGACCGGGAGATAATGCAACTCATGAGAACTCGAGTTATGGCTACAATTAGCCAGCAAATCAAAGAAAGACAAGAGAATCATTCAAACAAAAAAGAAACTAAAAACTTTATTCGATAAGTCCAAAATGGGTTTACATGATCACTCCTACAAAATTCAGACCTGTCTATACAAACTACAAGCTACGGAAGATAAAATCAATTACAAGACTTAAGCAAGAAGCTCGTTGAACGAGTGTATCAATTATTTCTTCGATTTCTTCTTCTTGTCTTCCTTTGTCTTTTCCGATGACTCCTCTCCCTCACGCTTTTTCTTGGACTTCTTGCTTGCTAAGGAAGCGGAGTCAGGAGTAGGAGACGGAACTCTAGTGGTTTGGACCTGCCCGGGAGGATGAGTTTCAAAGGTCTGTTCCACGGGTCGGTAAGTTCCAGGATTCCAGGTTCAATCTTGACCTCGACCTTTTTCTTCTCCTCTGCGGCGAGGCGGTCCTTCATACTTGTCTGTGAAGTATGCTCAGAGGCGCCGGTGATTTCAATTTCATCATCCCCTTCGGCAGGAGATGAAGTGTCGAGCTTATCATCATCCAGCGCCCCGATCACCTGAGCATCGGGACCAGGGAGTACTCCCGCATGGACAGCATCGCTTGTTTTCCCAGCCTCCTTCTTGGCGTCATCGCTCCTCGGAGTTTGCTCGGCGTCAGAACAACCTGCACGAAAAAATAAAGAATGAGCGTTAGAACGAGTAGCCACAGCTGAAAAAAGACGGGATCTTTCAACTTCTAGAGAAAGAAGAATTTCCTACCAGGTACCGGTTGGCTATCGGTGGCGCATGGGGTTTCACCCTCCAGGATAGGTGATAGCACATGAGCACCGAGCCCGGGGGCTTCGGGGTCATAACCAACATGCTGCTCGAATGGATCAAGTGTCGGCCGACCGGCCGATTGAGCAGCGGATTGAGCAGTAGTATGAAGAGCAGTAATATTGGCCTCAGACGGGCCAGCTTCATCATTTTTCTCTTTCAGAAGGGGAGAGCCTTTGCTGTAAAGTGCCAATGCTGCGGATAAATCCGATGGCTCATTCCATCTAAGGAACTCTTTCACCAAGGCCTCCTCATCAACCTCTTCGGAGCCCGACTCGATCTTCCTGATCCTTATCAAAGTTTCCCAGGCCTCAGCTAGGGACTCAAGGTAGCCGTCGCCCAAGAATGTTAAGTCGCGATGCATAAGGACGGGCTCCATATTCAGCAATCAACGGGTCAAACATGTTTTTGACCTCTTCCCTGCCGGCTTCCGCGGCCGCCTCGAGGCGAGAATCAATCTCCTCTGCAACCTCTCTTTTGCCCTCCTCACGGGCCTCATCCTTCATTTTCTCAACCCCAGCGAGTTCATCATCGAGCTTTGTTTTCAGGAGTCGGGTAGCAACGATCTCATCACAGTATCGTTGTGATTCTTCTTGAGCAGCTACCTTATCCTCCTTCTCCTTGGAGAGTAATTCTTTCAGCTCTTTGACTTGGGTGGCGAGCGCGTCCCTTTCCTTTTGGACAGAGTCTTTTTCTAGGGCGAGGGCACCGCTGCGCTGGACTGCTTCGTCAAGCTCTTTTTTGTGAGCCGCCTCTAAACGAGTAACTGCCTCAGCAGTATCTTTTGCGCTTTGTTCAGCGGCTTCCAGCTTCGACTTATACAAAGCAAGCTCTTCGTCTTGGAGTTTGATGATTTTCTTATCGCTGCCAGCCTCCAGATTCAGACGATCAATCTCGTGTTGACGCTCAACGGATACTTCCGAGATCTTCTCCACCAAGTGCACAAACGCGTCATGTTGAACATAAACGTCGTTATTGCAGGCAATGGCACTCTGCTTCACATGCCCGGGAATATGATGAATGGCCGGGAGGAACTTCAGACCATCGAAGCAAATTTTTGGAAACTTGGCCTTAAGATCGACCATCTTTTCCACAACAGTTGGGTCCACCGCAGGAGTAGGAGGAGGAGGCTTTGAGAATTCCGCTCTTTTCCGTTGCTCTCGAACTTGCCTTGTACTCGATGAACTGGAGTGTTGTTCTCGAGGAGCATCAGATTGATAACCCTTTTGTAAAGACTTCTCTCTATCCGGCTCAATTGGAGGAGGAAGATCGCGGGGCTGGGAAGTTTGAGAGTGTGCCTTCTTGCGGTGAGACGACTCGCGAGGGCGATTGTCCCTATCTTCATAATCGCCTATGTCCCTGCGTCTGCCTAAACCAGAATCCCGTCCAGAGTGATGAAATACAGAAGAGCCCTGAAGGCGATCGAGACCGTGAGAACGCCCCATATCACCTGCAAAGAATGGAGATAACAACGAGTTAAGGAAAATTCACGAGATAAGAAAAAAGACTTGAAGTATATTATGGAATGCGCATGTGCGTGTGTGTCCTAGTGTTCCCCCCCGACGGACCCGTTCGTTTATCTTTGCTAATCAGAGTGGTGTCTCCTTGGGCCGGGAGTTGAACTCCTGCATTGCCTCTCGCGGGCGAAGAAAATTTGAGAGCTTCAGGATCATCGAACCCGTAATTAAGTAAATCATCGGGAATGAACAGGTTGGACAGACCCCTCAGAGAACTTTCCAGATGCTGTGAGGAAGCCTCTTTCTCAGGCGGGATAGGCGTAACTTTTGAAGTGCCACCAACTTTCTCTTTTTGAACTGTATATTTTAACTTCTTCTTTCCCTTCGAAGGTGAGGATGACGTCTCAATATCCTGAACTTCGATTGCCGGATTCCAAGCGGGACCCACGTTCTCGCCTTGAGTCTCGGGAACATCATCTTCTCTGCGCTCACCTTCTCCGTGCGTATCGAGAGTGCGGCGCGACGACGATCCGGCCTGTTTTTTCCCTTTACCGGACGGAGGTTTGGGAATGGTGACACCTTTTGGAAGGCTAATCCGACGACCAGGGGCTAGCAAGCCAAACCCCGACAGTGATTCATTTGAAATGATAGTCCGGATGTCTCGATCCTCAGTAGGAAGAGCTCTAATGGCTTTAACAGCCTCAGAATATCCTCGGCCTTCCGGACGCGGATTGATACCTGAAAAGATGAAATGAAGAGTTAGGAAAAGCATGACTCCGATTAAATACGAATAGTGACTCAGCAGAGAGACTTACTGCCTTCAACCCATCTCCTAGCGAAACCAGAAGGGCAGCACACATAGAACCATTTCTGTTTGTACAGGGCGAATTTACTACATGCCCCTGTCAAGATCTGGCATTTGTGGTATGGCTCGAGGAACATAAAGGAAGGACTATCTTTCCGTCTCTTGAACATATAAATGTATCTGATATCACCGGCGGTTGGAGGTCTGGAGAAGATGGCCATGAAAAGTAAGTAAGTCCCATATAGAAATGCATGGCCGTTCGGGTGCAGCTGCGACGGAGCTATGTCTATATACTGCAGTACATCCCGGAGAAATAAATTGAATGGAGGCACGCTGCCCATCCAACACATGAACTTGTTGCAGGTAGTGTACCCGACTGGGAGCAGATGAGGACGATCGTGTCTCGAAGGAACTAACACGTCGGCAAAAGGAATCCCATGAATGGAGCATATCCGTCATAGAGCAGCTTCGTTGATCTTCGAGGCTTGTGAATCGATCGGATTGTCTAGTAGGATGGTTGCCTCCAGAGCATCAGGTGCCAAGTTATGAGCAGGAGAAGTTGACGGATTAGAAGTATTAGCGGCTCCTTGCCTTGATGACGGCCCAGGCCTGTCGGATATGGTGGCAGAGCTAGATTTTCTCAACATCCCCAATAAATAACGAACCTAGCTAAGTGCTTGAGAAAACTATACTTAAAAAACGTTGAACGTTAGAATTAGCAACACGAGTTTTCCCTCCACGTGGTGTGTGAACTAGTGCAAGCAATTGTGTACAAGCGATAAGAATCTAAAGATTTCAAAGATATAAAAATAAGCTTCGAATCGTGGCCTTCGAAGACCGTCATCGCTGACCGTCTCAAAGAGCCCGCCTGGTGGTTATTACAGTTCCAGATTCAGAAAACATATGATTTTTAAAGTAACCGGCCTAAGTGTAGTTTGACATTTATATTGTTCGGCATTTGAATGTTGTTCGGCAATTGTATTGTTCATCCTAAGTATAGGTCGGCATGTATGTTTGTTCGACATGCCACAGTGTTCGGCTAAAGGCCTTGTTCGGCTAAGTCTGTGTTTGGCTAAAGGCCTCGTTCGGTTAAGTCATTGTCCAGTTAAAAGTCCTCTTCGACATTCAGATTGTTCGGCCTAGGTATAGTGTTCGGCTTTGTTTTGCTCGGTCTAAGTTCTGTTCGGCAATCGTATTGTTCGGCCTCGATACTATTCGGCATCTAAGAATGTTCGGCTTGGGTTTTGTTCAGCTGAGTTATTATTCGGCTTTGGTTCGTTCGGCTAAGCTGTTGTTCGGCGTTCTAGCGAGTGTTCAGCCTTAGTTTATTCAGACGAAATACTATTCGGCAGCCTCTATCATTCGGCGCATGACAACATACGTCGAACCATAGCTATGCCATCCAACACCCTTACCACCTCCAACGTTTTCCTTTTCCTTCTTTTTTGACTTTGGTTCGGCGCGATGGAGCTAAATCCACATGTGCAAACACCTCAAATCCTTCCTCCTCGCCTCGCATTATCGTTCGGCAATGAGGGCAACAAACTCGAAAGCTTTTTACATGACAAACTTGACCATCTCATTTGAAACCTATTCGAGTTATACGAGGAGCAGTACCTAGATTGCAGTTAGGAGCTTAGGAAGGAATGTTCAAGTTGTAAATCTGTTCGGCTAGAGAAAATTGCGAATCTTGGAAGAGTGACAGAAATGAAAAGGTAAAGGAGAAGGGACGGGAAGGACCTGGTTATATAGAGGGAGGTAGAAGTTGAAAAGGCTATACCCGGTAGAACCGGTCAATACAAGAGTGTTCGGCATCAAAACGAAGTGTCGTTCGGCATATGAGGGCTGTCCGGCTTCGAACGTATCGTTCGGCGTCCAAACCACGCTCGTCACGCACCTCCATCACAGGCATTCTCGAGAAGGCATCATCAAGGGAAATTGAACCAGATTCAAAGCGCATCACGTTCGGTCACATGATACACTTTGGGGGGCAAGTGTTTCCTGGATATTTGACCAGGCAACTAGTGCTCGGCATCAGGTAGCACCCGGCAACAAGAAAGTGTCCGGCATCCAGGAGTGATCGGCGAAGCACTTGGCATCCAGGAGTGATCGGCGAAGCACTTGGCATCCAGGAGTGGTCGGCGAAGCACTTGGCCTCCAGGAGTGTTCGGCGAAGCACTTGGCATCCAGGAGTGGTCGGCGAAGCACTTGGCATCCAGGAGTGTTCGGCGAAGCGCACGACATCCAGTGGGACTCGGCATCCATAGCGTTCGGCATCCGTAATGCTCGGCGACCAGGAGACTCGGCGTCAAGTAGTGTTCGGCGTCAACTGGCACTCGGCGACAACCAATGCTCAGCTCCCTAGTGTTCGGCATCATTAGAACTCGGTGATAGGAGAACTCGGCAACAAGAGCGTTCGGCATCCCTTGGTACTCGACGTAGTACTCGGCAACAGGAGTACTCGGCACTCCTTGGTACTCGGCGTAGTACTCGGCAACAGGAGTACTCGGCACTCCAAGGTACTCGGCGTAGTACTCGGCAACGAGAGTACTTGGCATCCAGAAGACATTCTGATGCAGCTAAACCCAGAGATGAAGTCCTGAGTCGTCCACGAGATAAAACTAACACGGCAGATATAAGTCATCTGCGACTTAAGGAAGCGGTGATGAGTCGTCCACGACTCATAGAGACAGGCATGAATCGTATGCGACTTAAGGAGGCGGTGATGAGTCATCCACGACTCATCTGGAAAACCAAAGGGGAAGACATAAGTCATCTACGACTTAAGGAGGCGGTGATGAGTCGTCCACGACTCAACTGGAAGACCAAAGGGAAAGATGTGACGAGTTTACGACTTAACGAAGCAACTATAACTCGTCTACGACTTAACAGGGAGATGAGTCGCTCACGACTCAAGGGGAAGAATACACAAGTGATAAGTCGTCTACGACTCAAGGAAGGTGAGGAGATAAGCCATCCACGACTCAAGGGCGAGGCTGGTATAAGTCGTCCACGACTTATCGAAACTGGGTTAAGTCGTAGAGGCCTGGAGCTGTATATTCTGATGCCGCTTTAATCCATGCCGTAGATTCTCCTGACGAGTTAATCAGAACCGATTGTTTTCTAAGTCGCTACTGGAGGATAAGTCGCATCTGTTATAAATCATAAGTCGTGGTGTGTTGTAATTTGATAAGTCGTAAACGACTTAAGATGAGTCGTCTGATTATGAGTCGTTTACTTTTGAGTCGTGTTGTATGTTGATAAGTCGTTGAAGGTTAGTATTGTAACATTTTGTATAAGTCGTAAGTCATGTTGTAAATTGATGAGTCGTATACGACTTATGATGAGTTGTAGAGCGTAGCTATGAGTCGGAAACGACTTAGGAGTTGGAGAAATTTCTGTTGTAAAATTGTTCGCCTATAAATAGGCCGTGAGTCTCATTTGTAAAAGGTTGTTGAATATTGAATAAAATTCTCTTTTGTTAGCTTTGTGCTTTCAATTTCAATTGGTAGTCGAGTGTATCTCCTATCTCCACTTACGTCATTCGAGTGCGCTCGAATCATCGTTTGCTGAAGCCGATTCATGGAATCTTGTGCGCAAGATCAACGTTGAAGAATCGTAGATCTCTTTCCCGGTATCTTCGGATCAACGAGTCAGAGATAGCTAGAGTTCGGTATCTTCGGATCAACGAGTTCGGGCATTTCAGTATCCATCAATCCACAGATTGCTACATTCAACGATCTACATCGTTTTGATTAATCCACTGCGTCAGTTTTGGTATCAGAGCTTGTTCTAACCAATCATAGTTAGATCGAGACTTGGAGCCTAATCATTTGAAGAGTTTTGAAGTTTGAAGTTGTTTGGCCGAGAAGTTTGAAGTTGAGTCGTGAGCAAGTGAAGTTGTTCGCATTTGTTTGAAGATTGAAGTTCGGATTTGCATTGGAGGCCGAAACTTTGTCCATCGTGTTCATCGCGATTTGCTACAAAGTGGAAGTTTTCGATCCATTTCATTTTGGATCAAAGTCCGAATTGTGTTTGAATTTTGAAGTGTTGGAAGATTTTCAAGTATGCCGCCAAGAAGAGCTAATCGCCACCAAAACGTAGAAGCTTTGTATCGAAGAGAAGAAGCTGATGAGATGGAACAAAGAATCAATGAGAATTTTAGTGAAAAGCTTAACGAAGGAATTGGCCGGTTAGAGAAGCTTATGACGGAGATGAATCAAAATCGGAGAAGGGTTTCACCAGAATCTAACCATGGGGGTAGTAGAGTCTCGCCACATTCCAATCGAGACAGAAGTGTTGAAAATGATCAAGGGCGTGGGAGGAACGTGAATGATCGTGAACGGAGGAATGTCGATAGAAGGGATGAAGGTGGAAGGCGTAATGGTAGTAGAGATGTTGGTGGTCAGAATCGACATCGTTATGCATCTGATTTTGAAGAGGAGTATGATGGTGGTAGTATTCAAGGAAGAGGTCAAGGAAGAAACTATTCTGAATATGATCACAAGTGGGAGTCGGGGATGAAGACTGAAATTCCTGAATTCAAAGGTGGTATGCAAGCAGAGGAATTTCTAGATTGGGTGGCTAATGTTGAGGAGATTTTTGACTTCAAAGGAGTTCCAGAACATCGTAGAGTGAAGTTGGTTGCTACGAGGCTGAGGGGTAGAGCTTTGGCATGGTGGCAGTAAACCAAACTTACACGTGAACGAATGGGAAAGTCAAAAGTTGAATCTTGGGAGAAGATGAAGAAATTGATGAAAGCAACGTTCTTACCATACAATTATCAATCTTTGATGTATCAACGTTTGCAGAACTTGAGGCAGGGCACAAAGACAGTTAATGACTATGCTGATGAATTCTATCAACTTATTGCAAGGAACGATATTATGGAAACAGAAGAGCAGCTGACATCTAGGTTCATTGGGGGATTGAGAATGCAGATTCAGGATATGGTTAATATGTTCGATCCAAGATCTGTGGCAGAAGCACATCAGAAAGCGTTGGCTTGGGAAAAACAAGGGAGACGAGGAAGTGGTGTGTTTACTAATTCTAATAATCAAGCGAAGGGTGTTGGAGGAAGTTCTAATGTTTCTAAACCTATCAGTAGACCAGTGGTGAAGGAGGTTGAGAAGACAAGGGTTAACAATGGTTTCAAATGTTACAATTGTCAGGAATTGGGTCATAAAAGCAGTGAGTGTCCAAAACCAAAGAAGAGAACCATGATTGTAGAGGTTGAAGATGAGGATGTTGATGAGGATTGTTCTAGTACAGTTGAGGAGGATAAGCAAGATATTGCGTCAGGGGATGAAGGTTGTAACCTAATGCTGAGGAGATCGTGTTTAACACCGAAGCAGGAGGAAGCTAGTTGGTTGAGGAGTAATATCTTTCAGTCAACATGTACTATTCTGGGGAAGGTGTGTAAGTTTGTGATTGACGCAGGAAGCTGTGATAATATTATTTCAACCGAAGCTGTGACAAAGTTGAAATTGAAGACAGAGAAACATCCGAGTCCATATAAGTTAGCATGGTTGAGAAAAGGAGGAGAAGTGAAAGTGGATAGACGAGTTCGTGTACCATTCTCTATTGGGAAGAAATACAAAGATGAAATATGGTGTGATGTAGTAGAGATGGATGTTTGCCACTTATTATTGGGAAGACCATGGCAGTATGATCGATCAGTACAACATGACGGTCGGACCAATAGTTACAGTTTTATGTTTGAAGGAACGAAGATTATCCTAGTTCCAAAGAAGAGACCACAAGGAGAAAGTAAGTCAGAAGAGATTGAAGAGCTCAAAACTTTGTTATCATTGAAGGAGTTTGTGAAGGAAGTAGAGGAGGAACCTGAAGTGTTTTTGTTAATTGGGCGAGAGAGTCAGGAAGTGGTTGAAATTCCAGAAGAAGTTAAACCAGTTCTGAAAGAATTTGACGATGTATTTCCAGAGGAGTTACCAACGGAGTTGCCGCCGTTGAGGGATATACAACATCAGATAGATCTTGTTCCAGGTGCTGTGTTACCACACAGACCACATTATCGAATGAGCCCGAAGGAACATGAAGAGTTGCGGAGGCAGGTAGAGGAATTGCTTGAGCAGGGGCGTGTGCAGGAGAGTTTAAGTCCTTGTGCTGTACCAGCTTTATTGGTGCCCAAGAAGGATGGGACGTGGAGAATGTGCACTGACAGTCGAGCATTGAATAAGATTACTGTGATATATAGATTTCCAATGCCGAGGTTGGATGACTTGTTAGACCAAATAAGCGGAGCTACTCTCTTTTCGAAGATTGATTTGAAGAGCGGATATCATCAAATTCGTATCAGACCAGGCGATGAGTGGAAGACGGCTTTTAAAACCAGGGAGGGTCTATACGAATGGTTGGTCATGCCATTTGGTTTATCCAATGCACCAAGTACTTTTATGAGAGTGATGAATCAGATTTTTCGACCGTTCATTGGGAAATTTGTGGTGGTGTATTTCGATGATATTCTAATTTATAGTGGGAGTCCAGAGGAACATTTGAATCATCTTAGAGAAGTGCTGATGGTATTGCGACAAGAACAATTCTATGCTGCAACGAAGAAATGCGTGTTCATGACGCACAGTATTTTATTTCTGGGGTATGTTGTTTCAGAGAAAGGAATACAGGTTGACCAAAGTAAAGTTGAAGCAATTAGAGATTGGCCACAACCCAAGACGATAACGGAAGTTCGTAGTTTTCATGGGTTGGCTTCATTTTATCGAAGGTTTATTCCACACTTTAGTAGTGTGATGGCACCTGTTACAGATTGCATGAAAGGTAAACAGTTTGCATGGACGGGGGAAGCCGGGTTTGCTTTTGAACGAATCAAAGATCTTTTGACCTCTGCACCAATTCTAGTGCTACCTGATTTTCAGTTGGTGTTTGAACTACATACTGATGCATCCAAGGTTGGGATTGGAGGGGTGTTGAGTCAGAAGGTGCGTCCTATTGCATATTTCAGTGAGAAGTTGTCAGGAGCGAAGATGCGATACAGTACATATGATGTGGAGTTCTATGCTGTTGTGCAATCTATTAAACACTGGAGACATTATCTATTTCAGAAAGAGTTTGTTCTGTATACTGATCATGAAGCATTGAAGCATTTGCAAGGGCAAGATAAGATTTCAGCGAGACATGCATCGTGGATTGCATATCTGCAACAGTTTACTTTTGTTGTTAAACACAAGTCAGGGGTGACAAATCGTGTGGCTGATGCTTTGAGTAGGAGGAGTCATTTGTTGACTACACTAAAGGTTGAAGTGACGGGGTTTGAAAAGTTGCCAGACTTATTTACTAATGATCCTTACTTTGCAAAATTTGTTGATAAAGTCAAGGAGGGAGAGACGGATGATTTCGTGATGGTAAATGGTTTTCTGTTTAAAGGAAATCGATTGTGCATCCCAGACTGTAGCTTGAGAATGAAGATTGTTAAAGAATTACATGAAGAAGGGCATGTTGGAAGAGACCGTACCTTACAGTTAATTTCACAATCCTACTTTTGGCCATCGATGAGGAAAGAAGTGGAGAGGTTTGTGGAGAGATGTCATATCTGTCAAGTTTCGAAAGGAACTGCGACTAATGCGGGTTTATATATGCCGTTACCGGTACCAACTAAACCATGGGTTGATGTGAGTATGGACTTCGTGTTGGGATTACCAAGGACACATCGTGGTAACGATTCCATATATGTGGTGGTGGACAGATTTTCGAAGATGGCACATTTTATTGCTTGTAAGAAGACGGCGGATGCTGTTAATGTTGCTCAGTTGTTTTTCAAGGAGGTCTATCGACTTCATGGATTGCCAGAATCTATTGTGTCGGATAGAGATACTCGATTTCTGAGTCACTTTTGGTTGAGTTTGTGGAAAATGGTGGGAACGAAGCTGAAGTTTAGTAGTGCTTATCACCCACAAACGGATGGACAGACTGAGGTGGTTAACAGATCATTGGGAAACTTGTTGAGGTGTCTTGTTCAAGATAATCTGAAGAGTTGGGATGTGAAGTTATGCCAGGAAGAGTTTGCCCATAATCATGCTGTGAATCGAAGTACTGGGTTCAGTCCATTCCAGATTGTCTATTCGAGCTTACCGAAGGGACCATTGGATTTAACAGCGATACCACACTCAAAAGGGATAGTTAAGAAAGCTGTTGATTTTATTGAAGGATTGACGGAATGTCATAAAATCGTTCAAGAACGACTAGAGAAAGCAAATGAGAAGTATAAACAATCTGCAGATTTGAAACGAAGGAATGTTGAATTTCATGAAGGTGATATGGTTTATGCGGTATTAACAAAAGATCGATTTCCAGTGGGCGCATACAACAAGTTGAAAGCCAGGAAAATTGGTCCGGTGGAAGTTGTGAAACGAATCAATGAAAATGCTTATAAACTAAGGCTGCCAGATGATGTGTATACATCTGACGTATTCAATGTTAAGCATCTCGTACCATATCATGGGGATGAGTTTGTTGGGAATGAAGAGTGTGCAAATTCGAGGTCGAATTTCTCTCAACCTGGGGAGCATGATGCAGCTAAACCCAGAGATGAAGTCCTGAGTCGTCCATGAGATAAAACTAACACGGCAGATATAAGTCGTCTGCGACTTAAGGAAGCGGTGATGAGTCGTCCACGACTCATAGAGACAGGCATGAATCGTATGCGACTTAAGGAGGCGGTGATGAGTCGTCCACGACTCATCTGGAAAACCAAAGGGGAAGGCATAAGTCATCTACGACTTAAGGAGGCGGTGATGAGTCGTCCACGACTCAACTGGAAGACCAAAGGGAAAGATGTGACGAGTTTACGACTTAACGAAGCAACTATAACTCGTCTACGACTTAACAGGGAGATGAGTCGCTCACGACTCAAGGGGAAGAATACACAAGTGATAAGTCGTCTACGACTCAAGGAAGGTGAGGAGATAAGCCATCCACGACTCAAGGGCGAGGCTGGTATAAGTCGTCCACGACTTATCGAAACTGGGTTAAGTCGTAGAGGCCTGGAGCTGTATATTCTGATGCCGCTTTAATCCATACCGTAGATTCTCCTGACGAGTTAATCAGAACCGATTGTTTTCTAAGTCGCTACTGGAGGATAAGTCGCATCTGTTATAAATCATAAGTCGTGGTGTGTTGTAATTTGATAAGTCGTAAACGACTTAAGATGAGTCGTCTGATTATGAGTCGTTTACTTTTGAGTCGTGTTGTATGTTGATAAGTCGTTGAAGGTTAGTATTGTAACATTTTGTATAAGTCGTAAGTCATGTTGTAAATTGATGAGTCGTATACGACTTATGATGAGTCGTAGAGCGTAGCTATGAGTCGGAAACGACTTAGGAGTTGGAGAAATTTCTGTTGTAAAATTGTTCGCCTATAAATAGGCCGTGAGTCTCATTTGTAAAAGGTTGTTGAATATTGAATAAAATTCTCTTTTGTTAGCTTTGTGCTTTCAATTTCAATTGGTAGTCGAGTGTATCTCCTATCTCCACTTACGTCATTCGAGTGCGCTCGAATCATCGTTTGCTGAAGCCGATTCACGGAATCTTGTGCGCAAGATCAACGTTGAAGAATCGTAGATCTCTTTCTCGGTATCTTCGGATCAACGAGTCAGAGATAGCTAGAGTTCGGTATCTTCGGATCAACGAGTTCGGGCATTTCAGTATCCATCAATCCACAGATTGCTACATTCAACGATCTACATCGTTTTGATTAATCCGCTGCGTCAGTTTTGGTATCAGAGCTTGTTCTAACCAATCATAGTTAGATCGAGACTTGGAGCCTAATCATTTGAAGAGTTTTGAAGTTTGAAGTTGTTTGGCCGAGAAGTTTGAAGTTGAGTCGTGAGCAAGTGAAGTTGTTCGCATTTGTTTGAAGATTGAAGTTCGGATTTGCATTGGAGGCCGAAACTTTGTCCATCGTGTTCATCGCGATTTGCTACAAAGTGGAAGTTTTCGATCCATTTCATTTTGGATCAAAGTCCTAATTGTGTTTGAATTTTGAAGTGTTGGAAGATTTTCAAGTATGCCGCCAAGAAGAGCTAATCGCCACCAAAACGTAGAAGCTTTGTATCGAAGAGAAGAAGCTGATGAGATGGAACAAAGAATCAATGAGAATTTTAGTGAAAAGCTTAACGAAGGAATTGGCCGGTTAGAGAAGCTTATGACGGAGATGAATCAAAATCGGAGAAGGGTTTCACCAGAATCTAACCATGGGGGTAGTAGAGTCTCGCCACATTCCAATCGAGACAGAAGTGTTGAAAATGATCAAGGGCGTGGGAGGAACGTGAATGATCGTGAACGGAGGAATGTCGATAGAAGGGATGAAGGTGGAAGGCGTAATGGTAGTAGAGATGTTGGTGGTCAGAATCGACATCGTTATGCATCTGATTTTGAAGAGGGGTATGATGGTGGTAGTATTCAAGGAAGAGGTCAAGGAAGAAACTATTCTGAATATGATCACAAGTGGGAGTCGGGGATGAAGACTGAAATTCCTGAATTCAAAGGTGGTATGCAAGCAGAGGAATTTCTAGATTGGGTGGCTAATGTTGAGGAGATTTTTGACTTCAAAGGAGTTCCAGAACATCGTAGAGTGAAGTTGGTTGCTACGAGGCTGAGGGGTAGAGCTTTGGCATGGTGGCAGCAAACCAAACTTACACGTGAACGAATGGGAAAGTCAAAAGTTGAATCTTGGGAGAAGATGAAGAAATTGATGAAAGCAACGTTCTTACCATACAATTATCAATCTTTGATGTATCAACGTTTGCAGAACTTGAGGCAGGGCACAAAGACAGTTAATGACTATGCTGATGAATTCTATCAACTTATTGCAAGGAACGATATTATGGAAACAGAAGAGCAGCTGACATCTAGGTTCATTGGGGGATTGAGAATGCAGATTCAGGATATGGTTAATATGTTCGATCCAAGATCTGTGGCAGAAGCACATCAGAAAGCGTTGGCTTGGGAAAAACAAGAGAGACGAGGAAGTGGTGTGTTTACTAATTCTAATAATCAAGCGAAGGGTGTTGGAGGAAGTTCTAATGTTTCTAAACCTATCAGTAGACCAGTGGTGAAGGAGGTTGAGAAGACAAGGGTTAACAATGGTTTCAAATGTTACAATTGTCAGGAATTGGGTCATAAAAGCAGTGAGTGTCCAAAACCAAAGAAGAGAACCATGATTGTAGAGGTTGAAGATGAGGATGTTGATGAGGATTGTTCTAGTACAGTTGAGGAGGATAAGCAAGATATTGCGTCAGGGGATGAAGGTTGTAACCTAATGCTGAGGAGATCGTGTTTAACACCGAAGCAGGAGGAAGCTAGTTGGTTGAGGAGTAATATCTTTCAGTCAACATGTACTATTCTGGGGAAGGTGTGTAAGTTTGTGATTGACGCAGGAAGCTGTGATAATATTATTTCAACCGAAGCTGTGACAAAGTTGAAATTGAAGACAGAGAAACATCCGAGTCCATACAAGTTAGCATGGTTGAGAAAAGGAGGAGAAGTGAAAGTGGATAGACGAGTTCGTGTACCATTCTCTATTGGGAAGAAATACAAAGATGAAATATGGTGTGATGTAGTAGAGATGGATGTTTGCCACTTATTATTGGGAAGACCATGGCAGTATGATCGATCAGTACAACATGACGGTCGGACCAATAGTTACAGTTTTATGTTTGAAGGAACGAAGATTATCCTAGTTCCAAAGAAGAGACCACAAGGAGAAAGTAAGTCAGAAGAGATTGAAGAGCTCAAAACTTTGTTATCATTGAAGGAGTTTGTGAAGGAAGTAGAGGAGGAACCTGAAGTGTTTTTGTTAATTGGGCGAGAGAGTCAGGAAGTGGTTGAAATTCCAGAAGAAGTTAAACCAGTTCTGAAAGAATTTGACGATGTATTTCCAGAGGAGTTACCAACGGAGTTGCCGCCGTTGAGGGATATACAACATCAGATAGATCTTGTTCCAGGTGCTGTGTTACCACACAGACCACATTATCGAATGAGCCCGAAGGAACATGAAGAGTTGCGGAGGCAGGTAGAGGAATTGCTTGAGCAGGGGCGTGTGCAGGAGAGTTTAAGTCCTTGTGCTGTACCAGCTTTATTGGTACCCAAGAAGGATGGGACGTGGAGAATGTACACTGACAGTCGAGCATTGAATAAGATTACTGTGATATATAGATTTCCAATGCCGAGGTTGGATGACTTGTTAGACCAAATAAGCGGAGCTACTCTCTTTTCGAAGATTGATTTGAAGAGCGGATATCATCAAATTCGTATCAGACCAGGCGATGAGTGGAAGACGGCTTTTAAAACCAGGGAGGGTCTATACGAATGGTTGGTCATGCCATTTGGTTTATCCAATGCACCAAGTACTTTTATGAGAGTGATGAATCAGATTTTTCGACCGTTCATTGGGAAATTTGTGGTGGTGTATTTCGATGGTATTCTAATTTATAGTGGGAGTCCAGAGGAACATTTGAATCATCTTAGAGAAGTGCTGATGGTATTGAGACAAGAACAATTCTATGCTGCAACGAAGAAATGCGTGTTCATGACGCACAGTATTTTATTTCTGGGGTATGTTGTTTCAGAGAAAGGAATACAGGTTGACCAAAGTAAAGTTGAAGCAATTAGAGATTGGCCACAACCCAAGACGATAACGGAAGTTCGTAGTTTTCATGGGTTGGCTTCATTTTATCGAAGGTTTATTCCACACTTTAGTAGTGTGATGGCACCTGTTACAGATTGCATGAAAGGTAAATAGTTTGCATGGACGGAGGAAGCCGGGTTTGCTTTTGAACGAATCAAAGATCTTTTGACCTCTGCACCAATTCTAGTGCTACCTGATTTTCAGTTGGTGTTTGAACTACATACTGATGCATCCAAGGTTGGGATTGGAGGGGTGTTGAGTCAGAAGGGGCGTCCTATTGCATATTTCAGTGAGAAGTTGTCAGGAGCGAAGATGCGATACAGTACATATGATGTGGAGTTCTATGCTGTTGTGCAATCTATTAAACACTGGAGACATTATCTATTTCAGAAAGAGTTTGTTCTGTATACTGATCATGAAGCATTGAAGCATTTGCAAGGGCAAGATAAGATTTCAGCGAGACATGCATCGTGGATTGCATATCTGCAACAGTTTACTTTTGTTGTTAAACACAAGTCAGGGGTGACAAATCGTGTGGCTGATGCTTTGAGTAGGAGGAGTCATTTGTTGACTACACTAAAGGTTGAAGTGATGGGGTTTGAAAAGTTTCCAGACTTATTTACTAATGATCCTTACTTTTCAAAATTTGTTGATAAAGTCAAGGAGGGAGAGACGGATGATTTCGTGATGGTAAATGGTTTTCTGTTTAAAGGAAATCGATTGTGCATCCCAGACTGTAGCTTGAGAATGAAGATTGTTAAAGAATTACATGAAGAAGGGCATGTTGGAAGAGACCGTACCTTACAGTTAATTTCACAATCCTACTTTTGGCCATCGATGAGGAAAGAAGTGGAGAGGTTTGTGGAGAGATGTCATATCTATCAAGTTTCGAAAGGAACTGCGACTAATGCGGGTTTATATATGCCGTTACCGGTACCAACTAAACCATGGGTTGATGTGAGTATGGACTTCGTGTTGGGATTACCAAGGACACATCGTGGTAACGATTCCATATATGTGGTGGTGGACAGATTTTCGAAGATGGCACATTTTATTGCTTGTAAGAAGACGGCGGATGCTGTTCATGTTGCTCAGTTGTTTTTCAAGGAGGTCTATCGACTTCATGGATTGCCAGAATCTATTGTGTCGGATAGAGATACTCGATTTCTGAGTCACTTTTGGTTGAGTTTGTGGAAAATGGTGGGAACGAAGCTGAAGTTTAGTAGTGCTTATCACCCACAAACGGATGGACAGACTGAGGTGGTTAACAGATCATTGGGAAACTTGTTGAGGTGTCTTGTTCAAGATAATCTGAAGAGTTGGGATGTGAAGTTATGCCAGGAAGAGTTTGCCCATAATCATGCTGTGAATCGAAGTACTGGGTTCAGTCCATTCCAGATTGTCTATTCGAGCTTACCGAAGGGACCATTGGATTTAACAGCGATACCACACTCAAAAGGGATAGTTAAGAAAGCTGTTGATTTTGTTGAAGGATTGACGGAATGTCATAAAATCGTTCAAGAACGACTAGAGAAAGCAAATGAGAAGTATAAACAATCTGCAGATTTGAAACGAAGGAATGTTGAATTTCATGAAGGTGATATGGTTTATGCGGTATTAACAAAAGATCGATTTCCAGTGGGCGCATACAACAAGTTGAAAGCCAGGAAAATTGGTCCGGTGGAAGTTGTGAAACGAATCAATGAAAATGCTTATAAACTAAGGCTGCCAGATGATGTGTATACATCTGACGTATTCAATGTTAAGCATCTCGTACCATATCATGGGGATGAGTTTGTTGGGAATGAAGAGTGTGCAAATTCGAGGTCGAATTTCTCTCAACCTGGGGAGCATGATGCAGCTAAACCCAGAGATGAAGTCCTGAGTCGTCCACGAGATAAAACTAACACGGCAGATATAAGTCGTCTGCGACTTAAGGAAGCGGTGATGAGTCGTCCACGACTCATAGAGACAGGCATGAATCGTATGCGACTTAAGGAGGCGGTGATGAGTCGTCCACGACTCATCTAGAAAACCAAAGGGGAAGGCATAAGTCATCTACGACTTAAGGAGGCGGTGATGAGTCGTCCACGACTCAACTGGAAGACCAAAGGGAAAGATGTGACGAGTTTACGACTTAACGAAGCAACTATAACTCGTCTACGACTTAACAGGGAGATGAGTCGCTCACGACTCAAGGGGAAGAATACACAAGTGATAAGTCGTCTACGACTCAAGGAAGGTGAGGAGATAAGCCATCCACGACTCAAGGGCGAGGCTGGTATAAGTCGTCCACGACTTATCGAAACTGGGTTAAGTCGTAGAGGCCTGGAGCTGTATATTCTGATGCCGCTTTAATCCATGCCGTAGATTCTCCTGACGAGTTAATCAGAACCGATTGTTTTCTAAGTCGCTACTGGAGGATAAGTCGCATCTGTTATAAATCATAAGTCGTGGTGTGTTGTAATTTGATAAGTCGTAAACGACTTAAGATGAGTCGTCTGATTATGAGTCGTTTACTTTTGAGTCGTGTTGTATGTTGATAAGTCGTTGAAGGTTAGTATTGTAACGTTTTGTATAAGTCGTAAGTCATGTTGTAAATTGATGAGTCGTATACGACTTATGATGAGTCGTAGAGCGTAGCTATGAGTCGGAAACGACTTAGGAGTTGGAGAAATTTCTGTTGTAAAATTGTTCGCCTATAAATAGGCCGTGAGTCTCATTTGTAAAAGGTTGTTGAATATTGAATAAAATTCTCTTTTGTTAGCTTTGTGCTTTCAATTTCAATTGGTAGTCGAGTGTATCTCCTATCTCCACTTACGTCATTCGAGTGCGCTCGAATCATCGTTTGCTGAAGCCGATTCACGGAATCTTGTTCGCAAGATCAACGTTGAAGAATCGTAGATCTCTTTCCCGGTATCTTCGGATCAACGAGTCAGAGATAGCTAGAGTTCGGTATCTTCGGATCAACGAGTTCGGGCATTTCAGTATCCATCAATCCACAGATTGCTACATTCAACGATCTACATCGTTTTGATTAATCCGCTGCGTCACATTCAGTATGCACAACTACTCAAGGTGACAATGTCGTTCGGCCAGCGTGCACTTTTCGTTCAAGAGCTTCGGATAGAGACACGTTCGGCCTCAACTGATAATCATCCTGCACTTCCCACGCATCCAGCGTATCGTTCGGCATAGAAGGACTGTTCGGCATCAGAGCGTTCGGCATACCGGATCGGCATGCAGCAACCACTGTACTGGGGCTAGAGTGTTCGGCCATCCAGCCCATTTGGGAAGTCCAGTCCATATTTGCCTATAAATAGAGGGGCAGGGTCACAGTGAAAGGGATCCTTTTTTGGGGAGAGAACACTGGAGAGACTCTGCCATTTTCGAGACTCATCTTCTCTACTTAAACAACTTCATGCAAGCATTTGATTCACGAATTGTATTTGTAATCAACTATAAAGAAGATCAATAAAGTTTAACCTCAAAGTGGACGTAGGCAATTACGCTGAACCACTATAAATTTGGTGTTCTTACTTTCTGCAGTTAGATTAGCATTGTCTTCTCTGTTTAATTTACTTTCATCACTTATATCTCTACACAATCTTTCTCTACGAGGTTAGTGACCAATTTTGGTGCTAACAGGTTATCTCTAAAAAGAAAATGAATTTTGGCAAAATGATGCCTTACTTATCAAAAACTTGTGGAAACTCTACCATTTTAGTAAATCAAGATAGAACTTCAAGATTCCATTGTAATATTGGTAGATCTAGTACAAACAAAATAATAAAATTGATAAAGTGGATGTAAGCAGGAGATATGCTGAATTGCTATACAACGATTGTGTTTTTCTTCTCTATTTCTATTTATTCTTATTATTTTTCATTTTTTTCTTCGAAATTTCTATCGTTTAGGGTTATTATAGCAAATAATTGGCTATAACACACACATCTACGCACATACATATAAACCGAGATCACTGCATAGGAATTCAAGTACAAATGGGAAGAAGAGAACAACATTGATCAAAGAATGTAGCATCAGAAGTGATTGAAAGGTAGTATAGTGGAAGATAGACGCATGTATTTGTAATAAGCAATTTAACTGGCAGGAGGATTATGGGCCTATTCATGTGGTAGAGGGAGTCTTACTTAATCCTAAGGGATTCTATGCTTATCGCATATACATTGGAGGTCTGTTGCAGTTAGACATGATAACAGAGAATCAACAGGATTGTCTAACATGACGACCCATCTCAAAGCGACATCTAGAGGAATTTCGTTATGCAGTTCCCTAGTAACCATTGTAGGGCAATGAAAGCTAACACTTAGTATAAGTGAGATAGTCCAGCCGTCGCTGTGGAAGTAGAGGCTGACATGGAGCTAGATGCTACTATGGGCAATGAAAAAATGGAAGGAACTACAACAGCGAAAAGATGGGAACAATGTCCTATTGCCATAAGCTAAAATGAACTTGGGTTACAAGCATGGTCAGGTAATTAATCTTTATTTCCTATACTTATATATATATATATATATGTGTGTGTGTGTGTGTGTGTGTGTGTGTGTTTAGCTCTGGTGCGGTCGATGTATAGTATTTGACAAACATTAATGTGTGTTGACTCACAGAATTCTATACATCAAATGGGGATAGTGTGTATCCTACATTGTGTGTGCAAGTTGTGTCTTGTGCATGGTTTATGGAATCATGTTGTTTAGTGTGAGCGCATGCTCATGCTGGCAAACGAGCTCCGACACACGATGTAACCACGTGTTGAATGGAAACTGTTAACATAGTAATTATGTTAACATTGTTGGATGGATCCAATGTGAACATGAAATCTGACTCTCGGTCATTATTTTCTAGAGAGATGTTGCAATCTTTAAAGAACAGAGACTCTTCGACCAATGACAGAGAGCACTAATGGAATGTGCATTATGGGACGTGTCAATGGCTCAATCTAGCAAATTCTCTATATTAACAACACAAAATACCATGATTTATCCTTGAGTTAAGAAGTCGATTTGAAATTGCTTCAGTGCGGGAAATTCTCCCCTTCAATCTGATTCCTCTCCACCAAAGCCTAAACTAATTCCTACCTTGCATAATGTTCATCCTTACACACTCTCTCTTTCTCAACTCGACTTTTTCATGGGTCAGCCGCAGGTAAGTGACGATGAGAAAACTAAACGGTGGCGGTGGCTAGCTCTTGCGAATGGCGATGCAGCGAGAGTAAACAAACAAAATGGAGGTGATGAGATCACGAGATCTACCTTGGATTGAAAATTGGAAGAAGTTGGAGAAGATTGATACTTGAACTCATGGATTGCTTGCCCTATAAAAAAGTCACCAGTGTTGAAGAAAGACGATGGTAATGAAGCAATGTAGTGAGAAAATTTTCTAAGTGTAAAATTCATATGTCGATGGATCGATCGATACCCATCTATATATATAGATTGAACTGGTGAATATTTTTTTTTGAAATGTGTGGAATGGACGAGTTTATCTACCTAACCATGAACCAAAGAAATTCTCAATGAGGAACAAAGTTAATGAATTTTCTAGACAGTAGGATTGCAATATTTATAATATTATATATGACGAAAAACGCGACTCAACGATTGTGTGAAGTGTTGTGAAAATGCGACGTTATATGGGAATGGTTTAGGTAACAGAAGCGTCTACGTAGATCATGGTCGCTTGTCTTCAATCAATGCAAGCTTTGAATTCACGGAAGCGTACTTTCAAGGCATGTATTATCCATATTCTTTAAGCAAGATTTGGATTATATTTAGGCTCAAAGACCATCAGGTATGAAAAGTGGCTAATAGAAAAGGGGCGAATGGCCAAGTCGACCCATCGATGGATCGGCAACGACCCATCGATGGATCAGCAATGATCCATAAAACTGTCCATTTTACCCCTAATTATCAGTCAATAGAAAACGTAGCATGGAAAGGAAGAAAATAGAGAATATTTGGCTAACTCTATGGATTGGTACCTATCCATAGATTATGTCCATAAAGTCAATTTTCTCACCGAATGCATGAAGAAACAAGCTTGGAAGCATCCAAAGAAGATGAACTCAAGGAATAAAGCAATTAGACTAGAGGAAAATGGAGATATTTATCGATTGGTACCAATCCATATATGGACCAGTATCGATCAATAGATAATTTGGAAAAGACCCAATCTCTCTTCTATCTTTTTGGATCTTGCTATTTGACAAGTTCTATAGTAATCTGATGACTCGAGCCCAATTACAGCCTACTTCAATTATAAGTAGAGGGCTACTTGCAATAGAAAAAGGATCTTAGAACTTTTCTTTTTCATTAGTCATTGGTTAAGGGAGGTGCTGTCACTACCAATCCTTGATAGTGATTCGAGATTGTACTTGTAATTCCTCCCTATCTAACGTGAAACAAGTAATAAACTATCTAAAAAGTGAATGTAGACATAGCAGAACCACTAGAAATTCGTGTATCACTTGCTTTTATTTCTTTTCTTCTTCATTTTTTTTGTTATTGATCCATTGCTACCATGTACAATTCTACAATATAAAATTGTTATCTTTATGGAGTCAGAAAATTTGGGGGTGTTATATCAAATTTTGGCTAATAGTGACTTTATCCAATAATAAGCTAAAAATGAGTGATTTTAAAAAGCCGATTCACAAAACAAAAAGGAGATTAGCCGATTGAAGTGGAAGATTCATGAATATACTAGTGCGAACCCATGCTCCGCACACGATTTCATGTAATAAGTTGCTAGATTTTTATGATATATAGTAAGTGATCAAAAAAGTAATAACTTAATTATGAGTTCAAAACTCTAAATTGCAGTAGTAATCTCGCTGTATACACCAAAAGAACATGGTAACTAAATTCTTTTGACCAAATTAGCATTATCAAACATCATTCAGTATACCTACTCAAAGCTAAGTCCAAGCTTGTAACACTTGGACATTACAAATTCAACCATAAAAAGCAATAAAGAAGTAGCATTTAAAATATTTATGACAGAACTTGTATTTTAATTCCACACAACAGTTCAAAACACTACTTTTTAAGTTCAACGTATCCAATTTGGATTCTTATTTGAAATTAATTTACTCTCAAGTTTGCAGTAAAAGCCCAAATTTTGAAGGCCTCGATAGGATTTTAATTAAAATGACACTTCCATATCTATAACAAAACAGAATTCCCATGTTAATAGTAGGGAAAAAGCAATGAAAAATGTAATAATCCCAATATATCACTTCACATGAAGTTAATTATTGTTTCATAACATCCAACATGGCTCCTAATGCGTAATCAAAATAAACTAAGAAAAATTGAATGAAAAAGCAATTGAAGAAATAACCATGCCTGTGTAACTTCAATCTAACCCTTTCTTTGCATTTTTAAGGAAAATTTCTTGTTTTGTTGGGATTAAAACCAGAAATTCCGCTTAAGATTTTTTTTCAACACAGTAACTCGGGAATTTTTTTTCTTTCAACTGAGAGAAGCATCAAAACAATATTTTTATTTTAAGCTGAGAAAAACATTTAGATGAGAGTGAAAAAGGTTTCTATTTTAAAACCTGGGTACAATCTGCAAATGAAGTAGCCAAATGACCCTCGCGTTCATTGTGCCACTTTTCTACATGCTATGTCTTTGTCCTTCCATGGTTCCGAGGTGCAACTTTTTTATGTAGGATTATTAAAGTGGTAACATATTCATCCATGAACTATACAGACATGAGAAAGTATCATGTTCTGAGGTACGGTTATTTGGGCGATTTTTCACCTTATAAACTGTTAAATTTTGTGACACTATATGATGGAGAATTGAAGAGGATGGAAGTAGCTTCGTGTCGGAGAAAACGGTTCGCAAATCGGAGTCCGGAGGAAGAAGATATGAAGGGAAGAAGCTGGGTTGTTTTTCTGTTAGAGGTCAGATGTCTGGCTGAGAGGGCCAAACGTCTGACGAGGTTCAAGCTGGTTCCCGAAAGTTCCTGCAGACGTCTGTTCCCTCTGGCCAGACGTCTGGGCCTGTCTGTTTCAGCCTGTTTGAACCTAGCTCAGACGTCTGAGGCCAAAGGTCAGACGTCTGAGGCGGTATAAACCTGTTTTTTCCTGGGCCGGATTTTCTGAGCTGTTTTGTGATTTGTGAAGGGCAAAGTGGTCTTTCTCCAAGGGTTTTCTCTATTAGTATTTATACTCTTTTCAGGTCTGAAAGTGAGAAAATTCATTCAAGCAATCTAACCTAGGGTTTAGTCCTCCATTAATTAGGGTTTTAGGCAAAACCCTATTTCTTCAATTCTAATCTCCACAAATATTGATTCTTATTGAATAGATCATTGTAAACAATCTCTTGTACTCTTTCTATTGGTGATATAATAAAAGCTCTCTCAAGTGGATGTACACTAACACAACGTTAGTGGAACCACTATAAAATCGTGTGTGATTTACTTATTGTTATTGCATTCATATATTGCTTGTATTGGTGTTGTGATCGTGTTCGGATTTGGTTTTATTGAATTCTTCGAGTGTTTGGTTGTTTTGCACTATCTAGCACGATTTGGCTTTTCCGCGTTGCGCGTTGCGATTGTATTCGAGTGGTCTTGGGTGTAGTCGTAATAACATTTGGTATCGGAGCTTTGGTGTTGCTAGGTGGTTGTTGAAATGCCGGAAACGGATACCTCTGAAAATTCAATGGTTGGTCCAAGTAGTATAGCGCCGTATGTACGTGGGTCGTATGTGGCGTCGGGATCGCAATTGGTTATCGACAAGTGGAATGGCGATAATGATTTTGAAAAGTGGCAATGGAAGATGAAAGCGGTTTTAAGAAGAAATCGAGTTCATAGGGTAGTGTTTGATACACATATGTTGCCGGCGGGCATCTCGGATGTCGAGAGAGTGGAAATGGAAGAGTGGGCATTTACTACACTTCAACTTGCTATGGGAGAGAATGTGATCTCCGAAATTAGTGGTGAGACCACCGCTAAGGGCATTTGGGACAAGTTAGAGGAGTTGTATATGAAGAAGTCTCTAACTAATCGTTTGATCTTGTTGCGAACGTTTTTCACGTATAAGATGAAAGAGGGGAGTTCGCTTAAGGCACACTTGAATGTGTTTGATGATTTGCTAATGAAGATGAAGGCGGTAGATTTGAAGATTGAGGAAGAGCAAAAGGCGATGATATTGTTATGTTCGTTGCCGGACCGTTATACGGGTTTCTCGAATAGCTTGATCTATAGCCGGGATACATTGACGTTAGATGATGTCAAGACGGGTCTTCTTAGTGAGGAGTTGAGAGATCAAATGAAGGAGTTGAGTGTTGGTGGTAGTAGTGCCGGAAATGGTCAAGGTTTGTTTGTGGAGAAGGAGAGATATGCGAAGAAGGAGAATCGGGGGCGTTCCAAATCTAGGAATCCCGGTTGGAGAGGAAAGTCGAAGGAAAAGAAAGGCAAGTGCTATATTTGTAAGAAGCCCGGTCATTGGAAGAATGAGTGTCCGGACAAGGAGAAGGCCAAGAAGGAAGTAGCATCTTCATCGGTCGCGGTGGAGAGAGGTGTTGGTGAGGGAGACATGGATGTATTGACGGCGGTAGCATCAAATGTTTCGGGTAGCGAATGGGTTCTCGATTCGAGGGCGTCTTATCATATGACGCCGAATAGGAATTGTTTTTCTTCTTTCGAAGCTAGAGAGGGAAATTCGATTGTTATGGGAAATGGTGCTATTTGTAAGTCGAAGGGCATTGGTTCCGTGCAAATTAGGATGTTTGACGGAGTAGTTCGTACTCTCACTAATGTGCGCTATGTTCCGGGACTTAGGAAGTCTCTTATCTCTTTGGGGCAATTAGATTCTTTGGGGTGCAAGATCACTATTGAGAGAGATGGCTTGAGGGTTTCGAAGGGGGCGCTTGTGGTTATGAAAGGTGCTAGGGCTCATGGTATATATTTGCTTCAATGTGTGACCATAGAAGGTGAAGCTAGCATTGGGGTTGATAGTTCTCGCGACTTAGATGCAACTAGATTGTGGCATTTGAGGTTAGGACATGTCTCGGAGAGGAGTTTGGATATTCTTCGAAAAAGGGAGATGATTGGTGGTGAGAGTTTCAACAAGCTAGAGTTTTGCGAAGAGTGTGTCATGGGGAAGCAAACAAAGGTTTCATTCGGTGAAGGAAAACATGATTCAAGAAGCGTTCTTGAGTATGTGCATACGGATGTTTGGGGACCGGCACCGGTTGCTTCTTTAGGTGGAGCAAGGTATTATATTTCTTTTATTGATGATTTTTCTCGTAAAGTTTGGGTGTATGTAATGAAGGCTAAGTCGGAGGCATTTGCTAAGTTCAAAGTATGGAAGGCTCTTGTTGAGAATGAGAGTGGTAAGTCTTTGAAGGTTCTTAGGTCCGACAATGGCGGAGAATATGTTTCCGGAGAATTCTTGGAGTATTGCAAGCATCATGGCATTCAGAGACATTTTACTACACCGGGAGATCCGCAATCAAATGGTGTTGCGGAGAGGATGAATCGTACTCTACTAGAGAAAGCTCGATGCTTGAGATTGACATCGGGTTTGTCTAAGGGATTTTGGGCCGAAGCTTTGTCAACCGCGGTGCATATTATTAATCGAATTCCGTGCTCGGCTATTGATAACAAAATCCCGGAGGAAGTGTGGAAGGGAAAGAGTATTGACTTGAGCTATCTTCATGTCTTTGGAAGTCCGGTTTATGTGCATGATCCGGGAAATGATAAGCTTGAACCTAGAGCTTTCAAGGGGATTTTGCTTGGCTATACGGATGGAGTGAAAGGCTATCGGATTTGGAATCCGGAAACGAAGAAGATAATAAACTCTCGTCATGTTACTTTTGATGAGTCGGCATTGTTCAAGGAGAATGAGAGCTCATCGAATATTCCGGTCTTAGTTCGTGATGAATCGAAGGGGAAGGAAGTTATTACCACATTTTGTCCAAGTAGTAGAGAGAGTAGATTAGTTGAAGATGCTTGTGAGGAGAAAGCGGTTGATGATACATCACATAGTCCACAAGGTGCCTCTAGTAGTGTTGGTGATGTACACAAACCTAGAGAAGATTCGGTTTAAGGTGGAGCCGAAAGGGGTTTGGGTGATAATATTGCTACTCGGGTTGGTCGTCGTGCTATAAGGCCACCCGAAAAATATGGTGATTGGAACTATCTTAGCTTTTGTGATAGGTTGGACTATGCTCTCAATGTAGTCCAAGATGAGCCTATGGACCTTGAAGACGTCATGAATTCGAGTGATAGCTCGAAGTGGATTTGTGCCATGGAGGAAGAGATGCAATCATTGATGAAGAATCAAACTTGGAGTTTGGTTCCACTTCCTAAAGGAAACCGTGCTATTGGGTGCAAATGGATTTACAAGGTGAAGGACGATGGAAGATACAAAGCTAGGTTAGTGGCTAAGGGGTTTGCACAAAGGAAAGGAAAGGAGTATGATGAGATATTCGCACCGGTTGTGCTCCATACTTCTATCCGGATATTACTTGCCATAGTTGCTATTCACAACTTGGAGTTGGAGCAACTTGATGTGAAGACCGCCTTCTTGCATGGTGACTTAGATGAAGACATTTACATGGAGCAACCACAAGGGTTTGTTGTAAATGGTAAGTCAAATAGGGTGTGCAAGTTGAAGAAATCGCTATATGGGTTGAAGCAATCACCTAGGCAATGGTACAAGAGATTTGATCATTTTATGCTTGAAAGTGGCTTTGATAGGAGCATCAAAGATGCTTGTGTTTATTTCAAGAAGTTGGGAAATGATTGTTGGGTGTACTTGCTCTTGTATGTGGACGACATGCTCATTGCTTTGAAGGACAAGAATGAAATCAACAAGTTGAAATTGCAATTAAAGTCGGAATTCGAAATGAAAGACCTTGGAGAAGCAAAGAGGATATTGGGCATGGAGATTGAAAGGGACCGAAAGCGTTTTGAGTTGAAATTGACTCAAAAGGAGTACATAAAGAAGGTGCTTTGCCGGTTTAGCATGGAGAATGCAAAGGTGTCAAATACACCATTACCTTTGCACGTGAAGCTTTCGAGTAAGGATTCACCTATCTTGGAGAAAGACAAGGCTTATATGGCAAAGGTGCCATATGCAAGTGCGGTTGGTAGTTTGATGTATGTTATGGTGTGTACAAGACCCGATATTGCAAATGCCATCGGGGTGGTTAGTCGTTTTATGTCTAATCTGGGAAAATCGCATTGGGAAGCCGTGAAGCTTATATTGAGATACCTTAGAGGTACGTCATCTCATGGTCTTGTTTTTGGCGGTAGTGGGAAAAGGAGTTGCAACTTAGTTGGTTATTGTGATTCGGACTACGCCGGTGATAGAGATAGGAGAAAGTCAACTTCCGGTTATGTCTTCACACTAGGTGGTACGGCCATAAATTGGAGATCGAGATTGCAAACCGTAGTAGCTTTATCCACTACGGAGGCGGAGTTGATAGCCGCGGTGGAGGCGGCTAAGGAAGCACTCTATTTGAAGCGATTGTTGTGTGACTTGGGTATTGAACACGATAGCATTGATGTTCAATGTGATAGCCAAAGTGCTATTCACTTGGCGGAGAATTTGGCGTTTAGCTCACGGACTAAGCATATAGAAGTGAGGGAGTCATTCTTGGTAGCCATGGATGAGGATAAGCAAGTATGTCTTCGGAAGGTGCACACAAAGGAGAACGCGGCGGATATGTTCACTAAGGCAATGTCGGTTGGGAAGTTCGAGCATTGCTCGGACTTGATTCGCTTGGAGAAGTGCTAGGTGCCACTAGGTGGCACGGGTGAGAGAGTAGCTTGGTTGTTGATGCGGAAGAGTATTGGTATGAGATTGTCATTCTATCTTCTTGGTGTAGTGCTAGTGTACACTCCTAGTGCTCTTGTCTTTGGTGAGACGGTGTTTGAATGTTTTCAACATTTCGTTGGCGGGTGGGGGCTTTGTGCCTGAACTCGTTGATGGAATGCAATGGGGGGGTGGCTTTACCGGAACCCGTTGGAGAAACATTCACGTTTGGTTGAAGGTAGAAGTGTTAGTAGTTGGAGCTATCGGTTGTTGATGGTTTGGTACCATTGGTGTTGGAGATGGATATAGTGTCAAGGTGGAGTGTTAAATTTTGTGACACTATATGATGGAGAATTGAAGAGGATGGAAGTAGCTTCGTGTCGGAGAAAACGGTTCGCAAATCGGAGTCCGGAGGAAGAAGATATGAAGGGAAGAAGCTGGGCTATTTTTTTGTTAGAGGTCAGATGTCTGGCTGAGAGGGCCAGACGTCTGACGAGGTTCAGGCTGGTTCCCAAAAGTTCCTGCAGGCGTCTGGTCCCTCTGGCCAGACGTCTGGGCCTGTCTGTTTCAGCCTGTTTGAACCTGGCTCAGACGTCTGAGGCCAAAGGTCAGACGTCTGAGGCGGTATAAACCTGTTTTTTCCTGGGCCGGATTTTCTGAGCTGTTTTGTGATTTGTGAAGGGCAAAGTGGTCTTTCGCCAAGGGTTTTCTCTATTAGTATTTATACTCTTTTCAGGTCTGAAAGTGAGAAAATTCATTCAAGCAATCTAACCTAGGGTTTAGTCCTCCATTAATTAGGGTTTTAGGCAAAACCCTATTTCTTCAATTCTAATCTCCACAAATATTGATTCTTATTGAATAGATCATTGTAAACAATCTCTTGTACTCTTTCTATTGGTGATATAATAAAAGCTCTCTCAAGTGGATGTACACTAACACAACGTTAGTGGAACCACTATAAAATCGTGTGTAATTTACTTATTGTTATTGCATTCATATATTGCTTGTATTGGTGTTGTGATCGTGTTCGGATTTGGTTTTATTGAATTCTTCGAGTGTTTGGTTGTTTTGCACTATCTAGCACGATTTGGCTTTTCCGCGTTGCGCGTTGCGATTGTATTCGAGTGGTCATGGGTGTAGTCGTAATAACATAAACTTGCTGCTTTGCACTATAACCTAATTAATCAATAAATGTACATTTGCAGCACACTATTGAGTACTACTAAGACACTATGAACGTTAGATGTTTTGTTAGAAGTCATAATTTAGTTTCCAAATGCTATCTAAATTTAAAAGTTAATTATGTGTGTTTAATTTTCGAAACAATTAATAATTTTAAATTTTGAGAAACCACTATAATTGACAATTCTTTTTTTAAAAGTATAATAATAGACCTTAAAGATTCTATAATAAATTCTAAACAAATTTTAATTATTTATTTTTGGAGTGAATTTGTAAGGATAAATAATTCAAGCGTACAAAAGTCTCAACAAATATAATAATATTTTTACAGCACACGTCCCTTGATCATCTTAGGGAACATGAATTCTTTCCCATGGAATATGTTTCATTGACTAAGTAGGTTTATTGTCTTTTTCGTTCTTCAGTAGCTAAAATTCATTTGTCAAATGTGTTTTTTTATGACCATACACGGTAGAAAAGAAAAGTGTGTTCTTTCATTTTGCATACATCTTTTACTTTTTATGTTTTCTTATACATACCCAGTATCCACCTAGATTTATTTATAGCATCAATTTTTGGGTAGCAAAATGAAATACCAAACTATGTTTGGATTCTATATCTTAACCAACTCTAAAAAGCATCTCGGTCATATCTTCAACATCTTGAACTTATCAATTGTTGTAATATAGACAATGTCGTATAAAAAGGTAGTATCCTAATAATGATAGGGAGCTGAGTTCATGCAAAATTCACAAAATAATAACGCTAAAATTTAAATGAATGGAACACAAAGTAGATCACAATTTTAACTTTATTTGATGACCCAAAACGTATGCAATATTAAATTTCGGTAGCTTGCTGCAAAACCTTGTATATCTTCAACATTAAAAAATTAGCTTCATCGGGTTCAACCATCCTAATTAAATCAAGAGCATTTAGGCCCTGCTTCTAAAAAGGGTGGCATAAATGATAACTCAAGCTTATTGATACATATTTCTTGTGATAAGGAGCTGAACTAAGATAAATGGCATATGGGAGTTTTACAATCAAATTTACCGGACATATTTATAATAACTATACTGTTTATTTTGTGCTTGCAAAAATTGTTTAATGCACTCTAATATGTTTGTTTTGTGATTCAAACACCAATCATAATCTAGAATTTAGGATATGGGGAATTTTTTTTAAAGGACAAATTATTTAAAAATTTTATTCATAAGGACCGGCACAACAAAATTTCTTCCAAAGGACAGGCCCAGAGCCCATTCGCGCTTCAAAACATATTTCCATTCCGTTCATTCGTCTTCCAGTACAATTTTGAAATCCACACTCATCTTCACGGTACAAAATTAAAATTAAGAAAAAATGGCGAACGAAACCACATCAAGATCGCTACCTCCATCTCAATCGCATTCATCAGAAAATAAAGAACAAGCAGAGTTTGAGAACGATTCTGATACCTTATCCCCTCAATATGATATTCGACAAAAACCTAATACCCTAGCGTCTCGTTTTGATCATCAGCTCGAATCTGGAAACAAAGAAACTAAATCTAAGAATCGAGACGAAATTGAAAACCTAGCAGTTGAGACGCAGCAGAAATCAACAAAATTAAAACTATCAAAAAGCCTAATGGAAGAAGGTATACAGCAACAAAGGGAAAGAAGAACAAAAAGGAAACATGAACAAAACAGAACAGAAGAAAAGGTAAATGATATTATTAAATGTAGCATAACAAATCCATTGTACATTGATTATGATACTATTGAACTTATTTTACAGAAGAATGAAGAAACCATACAGGGAAAAACAGCTGGTGACAAATTAACTGGACAACAAATGCAAAAAAGAGAATTAAGATCAAAGAAAAAAAATGAGAAAATAATTCAGCAGCAACTTCAGAAGGCAATTAATAACATTCAGTTATAAAACTGATACTATTTAATCTTTAGATGTATTTTAATATTGTTAATATGTATAACAGGAAAAGGTAGAAACAAATAAGGCAAAGCAAATAGCTGTTGAGGAATCTGAAGACGAACAAGCAAACACGGTAAATGTACAAGCCATATTACTAATAAAGATTTTCATGTTCAAAAAGTGATAGTTATAGTTTGTTTGGTAGAAATCAAAGATTAGTTGGTTTAAAAATAGATTTCGTTGCTATTTGTTACAAAAGTGATACTAATATATTGAAAATATGATACCAAACATCTGTTAGAATTAATGTGATACTTTGTGTTTAGGAAAATTAAAGTAAGCACACAAATAAAAACTGATACCAACATACTGCAATAGTGATACCTATAGTCTAATTGTGTGTAGCTGTCTCATTTTAGTTTACAAATTATTTAACCATCTTTTTTCTAGTACAACTGAAACTAAATTCTTACAAAATGGAACCCACTGTATAAAATGTTTTAGTTCATTTGACAATGTTGTAATTTTTCAATAAAGTGATACCTATAATTCAAAAAATGATACCCACTGTATAACAAACTGATACCTATATTTCAAAAAATGAACCTATTGTTTGTTTAACTGAAGACAAAACTTCATAATTTTTTTAGAAAATATTATATACTTTATAACAAAACTGATATAGGTATATACATAAAACAATACCCACTATCACAAATATAAAATTGATACCAATGGAATGAAAAACTGATACCTACTGTCTGTTTTTATGGACATCATATCTTAAAATTGGTATACTGTTTGTTAGAACCAAACTGATGCATACACCTTATAAATATGATACTCACTTTATCTGTTGTAAACTTTGTACTTTTAATTATACAAATTACTGTCATTGTAATTTGGAACAAAAATAACACAAATATAAGCTAAAAATTATACATGCAGTATGTTTCTTTTGAAGTTATTATGTACCAATTTTAGAAGTATTTCAACCAGAATTATTAAAAAATTGATACCTACATTTAGCAAAAATGATAGCAAATTTTAGTTAAATAAAAATACCATGTTTTATCTCATGTTTGAAGAAACTGAAACTGGTATATCATGTTATATATTGTTTTGTTTCAATGCTGTTTGTTTCACTAACAACTTAATGACACATTTTCATGAAATAGGATGATGATGATTTTGTCAATCCATGTCATAAAAGCATGCATGCAACATCAGAACAAACAACAAAACAGATAGCAAAATCGGAACATGTTAAGCCAGAAACTGCTTATAGATGTGGCTTACAAGCTATCTTCAAGATATTAAAACTGGTCAAAGAAAAAAATGGATTGACCAAAAAGCAAGTTGACATCTTAAAGAAGACACCATTTTACAACTTCTTCAAAGTAATCTATGAAGAAAAAATAACAATGAAAGAGTGCAAAAAGCATCAACAAAACTTGGATGCTTTATACAACTGCTACTGTATGGAAACTGATACCTTCATCTTAGGAGAAGACAAAATGAAGGTAACTGCCAAAGATATAAGCTTATTGTTCGGTCTGCCATTAAAAGGAATAAACATAGAACCGACAAAAAAATTGACGAGCAGAACCATTCCACCAGACTGCAAAGACTTTGCAACTAGAAACTTTGGCACAAATACTTACATAACAAGAAATGTTGTGGAAAGAAGAATAAAACAAGAAATATCAAAAAGGAAAAAAGAAAATGAAGAAGATCTCCCTTTGTTGATAGTAATGCAAATACTATTGACATTTTTCTTTCCCAACAACCAACAAAAGCTGAGATGGGGAATTCTACCCTATTTGGTTGACAGTGAAACAATGCAAAGTGTCTCATGGCCACAAACAATAGAGAAAAATTTTAGTAAATTTGTCAAGAAGTTTATCTCTAAGCCAAGAAACATGTCTGGATGTTCAATGCTTCCATTGGTAAGATGTGTTATGCAAAATATTATTAATTTAAAAAAATTGTTATATTCAACATTCTTATCTAATTATATCTTTAAATTTTTATAGTACTGCATCTGTGAGAAAATGAACCTTATTCAACCAAGAAAGCAACTTGCTGAAGATTTACCCAGATTTGCACGATGGGATGTAAGAAAACTTAAAGACATTGTTGTGAAACAATTGTTGAAGGATATAAAAGTTGGCAATGTAAGTTAAAGTTAATTCTTACTTACAGTAGTATTTATCAGTGTACATTTTATGTTCTCTTTCTGTATTTTTTTTATTTAACAGCAAGCTATAGTTTTCAATATACATGGAATTATAAAATCTTTAGTGCTGCCTTTCCTTGAACAAATTGTGGATGATGAATACACAGATGCTATATATTTTCCATTGCATTGTGAATTCCATTGGACAGTAGTAACTTTGACATACCCAACAATGGAATGGAGTCATCTAGATTCTAGACGTCCAAGAAGGAATTCTAATGAAAGAAACAACCCCAGTCTAAAGCAGGCAATGATATTGGTATGATATATTTTTGTTAGGAAACAAAATAATTTAATTAAACAAATTGAACATTAACTAACTTTGTATTGTTTTGTCTTCAATAGAGAAATAAAATTGAAGAAATGCTGAAAGAACTTTGGAAAAAGAAAAACATACAAGATAAGCAGGTGAAGGCAAATGAAATGCATCAGATACCATGTGCACAACAAGGATCAGACACGTAAGTTGTTTATATTGTTCAAAATGATACGTACTGACACTTAAACTGACAAAACTGATATTGCTAATATTCTTTTAAACAGACTTGACTGTGGTATATACGTGATGATATTCATCATATCAATGAACATAAGTCAAATACCACTCAAAATAGCCCCTGAACAAATGCTGAAATCAAGAGCAAGAATTGCACATCAGATATTAACTGACAAAGAGCACTGCTGGAGCTTAGCCAAATTCATGTCAAGTTTGGAAGAAGAAAGATAAATGAACAAATCAAACAACTTGCAAAAAGTGCTAATATTTTAACATGAACTGATGTACATTTTAGATATTTTGTTATATGTAGTTGAATTTAATTTCTGTTTTAATGTTGGTACAATCAATGCTTTATATTAGTACAATTTGTTGTACAAACTATGAACATATTTCTGATGATGTTCTGTTCTTAAAACAATGTTGATCTTACTTGTAAAAACAATGATGATCTGGTGGAATGATTTGCTGTAATTGATTTTCATTTCTTAACCTGAAGTTTGGATTATAATAAGATTATACAGTGAATGTTCTATCATGCAACTATTGATCCTACATAATATTATCAGTTTTATGATTCAACTACCAGTTGTATAATAATATTATAAGATTTCATATCATATATCAATAGCAAACAGTAATTGGGTATCGGTTTTAATAACTACTAGTATCAGTTTTGCTCAAACTGACACTCAACATACTTTATGAAACAACAATTAACACCAGTGTCAGTTTTTGCTAACACAAGATATCATTATAATTATTAATTAGTACTAATGTCTGTTATAGAATGTATTATAATACACGAAACTGATACTAAAAACTAACCAAAACTGATACTAAAGTCCTTATATCCAATCAAACAAAAATTATCTCCGCCCAAAAGAAAGCATATATCAATTCAATCATCTTCTTCAATCAATTACACAATGATTATCATATCCCATATACTATAATATCTACTTTATTATAAATAACTAAAATATACATAATTAAACAAAACTGATATCACACAAAGAAAAAATGATACCATAATTTATACCAACAGAATGCGTAACATGATACTAAACAACTGAAATTAACAGTATGCAACAAATATCAAAACAAATGTTTGAAATAAATAAATAAATAAACACCAAAACTGATACTGTAAAAATATATAACTAATACTAAAACTGATACTATCATTTATACTACATAGCTGAAATTAAAATCAAGTTGATAATATGCTATACTGACCAAGGTTCAATTACAGTAAACAATCAAAACAAGTCACACAACCACTTATTAATCTAAACAAATTCAAAATGTAAAATCAAATCCTCTTTGAAGCTTGACAATTCCGTTTATTATGACCAAACTGCTTGCACTCTCCACATCTATTTTGCTTGTTCTGAAAATATGAAAATCCTCCTTTGCGCTTGATTGATGGTCTACCAGCACCACGTTTCTCCTTTGGTGGCTTGATAACATCTTGAATGCTACCATCAACAATAGGCCTATCATAATTTGGAATAGGATTTATAGCATTGGCATAAGAACATCGATAAGCATCAACAGTGAAATACTTCTCAACAAAATCATATACAGACAACTTAGACTTGTTCATACACTTTATAGCATGAGCACAAGGGAATCCCGTAATTTTCCATTGGTTGCAACTACAAACCCGCTCCTTCAAATCAACACAATGAGAGTTTGGAGATTTCACTTCATAAGCAAAATCAGAAGATTTATATACATCCCATCCAAATCCTTCTTCAATCAACTTATCTAAGCGTAACTCCATAGAAGGACATAGACTTGTTCTCCACAAACGACATTCTTCTCTTCTTCTAGCCATTTGTTCCATAATCTTAACACGAATACCATCTAAACACAAAGTAATAGGCAATGTTCGTTCATTTAAAATCCAACTGTTAAAACTTTCTGCAACATTGGAACTATATTCGCCATAACGTTTCCCTGGAAAAAATAAATCCACCCACTTATCAAATGGCTTATCCTTTAAAAAATTAACACCAGCAACACCACCAATTTGACAAAACTTAGAATATGCTCCTTCAAATTCATATAGATTTGAAGCTCTAGAACACATTTTGAATAGATCAACAATAGAAACATTTGCATTTTTGGCTTTCACTGCTGAAAGAAGATTTTGTTCCATATGCAAATAGCAATAACTGTGATAATCTGAAGGAAAAACATCACGAACACCTGAAAGCAAACCTTGGTGGCGATCTGACATAAAAACTAAAGTACGCTCTTCTTGAAGCATTTGTTTTAAATGGTTCAAAAACCATGTCCAGTTATCCACATTTTCTACAGAAACTACACTCATAGCTAAAGGGAAGAAACCTGCAAATGCAAAAATAATTAGTAAAAAAAAACTAAAAGTAATTACGACCATAAATATAAAACAATTCATAAAACTGATACTGACAGTAACAAAACTGATACCTAAAACCTGATATGACCATTATAAAAAATATTAATAACCACAACATTATGCACAGTAATCTTCATTCTAAAACAACAAAGAAACAAAAATTGACATATATTATGATACAAAGGAAATTTCGATACTACATAACTATAAATGATACCATATATGAACATACTTGAAACTGATACTAAGATTATACCAAAACTGATACTAATCTCCTGTTTAGCAGTATGAAATTATTATACCAAATACAAACTTACAATTCAATACAATGAAAATTCTGATACTAGAAACTTGCTACTTATAAACTACATTTCTTAAAACTGATACCAACAGAATACAAATTATGGTAAAAAAATGTATATTAATGATTATGCCAAGTATTATGATCTCAATACAAATAACTCAAATCTGAAAACAAAGACATACCTTGATCACCATTTTTTGCAGTAGCACCCATCAACACACCAGGACGTCCCTTCAAGTGAGTAGCATCTAAGAATATCATAGGACGACAAGACTTGAAACCAAGTAAACAAGCGCCAAAACCAATAACCACCCTTTCAAATTCATTACTACAAGGATCAACATCCATATCAACATAACTATCTGGATTAGATTTTTTCACTGCTTCCAAATACCAACTCAAATCGTTATAAGACAAAGCATCATTACCGTGCAACTCCATCAATGCAAGTTGTTTTCCATGATAAGCATAACCATAAGACAACTGAAAATTGTATTCTCTTTTAAAATCAACTATAATATCCTTAGGCTTTTTACTTGGACAATCGCGGATCTCATCAATAATCATCGATTTAACAAATGAACTAGATATATGTGGATTATTCACATGTCTAAGACCAGCCCCACAAGAATGATCAAAAACCAAATTTCTCATAAAGAACCTTTTCAATTCTCCAGAATCACAGGAACCATGGACTTTGAAAAGACAACCATCCTTATATGATGAGCAAATCACAGTAACTCTTGTTGCACAATTCTTTAAAAATACTAATTCATACCCCTTTTGAATTTGATATGCCATCAAAAACTCTCTAAATTGTTCAGCTCCTCCAAAACAAAAACCAACAAAATTGGAAATGCTTAATGTCGACCCTCTCCTCAACATATCTTTTAAATAACTTTTACCATTAACAACAACATTTGAACAGACAGATACAGTAGAAGATGAAGAAGCACGAACAACGGATGAACTTGAAATAGAAGCACCATCAACATATTCCAATTCAGAACCCTTAACCTTAACAGTAAAACCAAAGAAAGAACTTTTCTTGTATAACTGAAAACAAATTATACTCTGAATATCAGAATCAGTGTCAACCATAATAACTTTGTCCTCAAGTACATAAGAAATCTGAATAGAAAGAGGAGTTAATTGAGACCAACATCGACATATCTCATTCTTCAAATCATACAAAGAGCAATCAATAGACAATCGAGTGCTAAAAGTGTTATTATTCAACACAAACAGACAAAGAAGACTGTTATCCCCACTGTCAAAAAAAAATAAAAAATAAACGTTAGTAAAAATACATTCAATTTAGAACATTATTCATTCAATTTCACAAAAACTGATACCTACAGTATACACAACTGATACCTAGTTACTGATAATAAAAAAAATGATACTAAGAAAGAATAAAAATGATACCCAGAAACTGAACCTAAAGTACAATAGTTTTCCACTATATCACAACTTTATATACAACTCAAGCAACGATACTTTTCCAATCATCCCAACATTAATGCAAGAAAATGCAAGATAAATTAAATGAAAAGCTAACTAGAATACAACACTGCATAAAGAAACGAGTATAATAATAAAAAACCTGCTGCTACTTCCACAATTTTCCATCGACGAACGAACAAACAATGAGAAGAACAACACTGCATATCATCCAAAAAAATGAAAACAAATAGAACGCATAGACAAATTTTTTTAAATCGAATAGAAAAACAACAAAAAACAGAATAATATAAGCATACCTAAAAAGAACGAGATCACGGTACAAATATGAAAAGAACGAGATCAACAAACGCACGTAAGAAAAAAAAACGATCGATGAAGTACAATTTTCAGAAGGACGGAATTGAAAAAACGAACGAAGTTGATCGATATTATTTTCAGAAGGACGGAATTGAAATAAACGAACGAAGGTGATCGATTTTATTTTCAGAAGGACGAATTTGAATTAAACGAACGAAGTTGATCGATATTATAATTGGGAGAAAGAGATTTGATCGCGACTGAAAAAATTTGATCGAAAGGAAGAAGAAGAAGCGCGCGAAAGTGGGCTGGAAGGAAATACGGTAATTTGTCCTTTTGAGAAAATAATTAGCGGGCTGTCCTTACGGTAAAAAAAGCCCTAAAAATTGTCCTTGAGAAAAATTTCCTGTTAGGATATTTACAATAAAAATCAAGGTACCGCTGCATAAAAAATTTAGTAAAAAATAAAACCTCACCTAATAATAATATCTTATTCTCGCTTTCCAACACTTTCACATATCTGTCACCCACTATATTTTGATTCAATACTTAATTTTTTTTTGAAAATAACACATACCTTCCATCTCATACCACCTTAACTTCATCTCTATTTTGACACCTAAAAGTTCCATCTCCTTCCCTATCTAACCCCAACCTGCCATTTTGTATCCCATTATAAGCGTAATTCTCATCTTGCTAATTTGATCCATAAGAGCTAAATCCATTTATATAACAATCCAAAGTACATAAAGACATGTATTAACATAGGTGTCACACTTACCTATTTTATACTTTTCCATTTGCCTACATAAATCAAAATCATTAGTAATTGTATATGCACATTTCATCTCTTTAATGTAGCACACACTCCTCATATAATTAAGTATGTCCCGATAAAAGCATTGCTATTGAGATCATCATATAAGCTCTACCATTATATAAGGTCATATCATTTTATGCATGGTGATGTCCAAGATAATTAATTTTCTTATTCATAAACTATTGATTACACATGTTTTGATTTTTTTGTATAGTATATGGAATATTGTTACAGACTGTCATATCTTTAGGATGCATTAATTAAGGGAAAAAGATTGACACACACACATAAGTGTGTTTATATACAAACACATATATGTATATGTGTGTGTATACACATATGTATGTGTGTTGGTATATAAACATTATGTTTGTAATGAACTACACGCTCACACATACACATATGTATGCATGCATGTATGCATGCAAGCAATTTAGATTAAGCATTAGTGGTTAGACATGAAATAAGGAAATGTATGCAACTAATGCGACCGAAGAAAGTTAATTACTAACATAAATATGTTTAATAAATTCTTGGAAAAACCAAAAATACCTTTGATAATAAGATTGAAATGTATATTGGTCGTGAGACGGTAGGGCAAGGAAGTGAGAAACCATAAATTTTGGCTAATATGTACTTTTAGATGACCCCTTTTGCTATTTCTTATGAAATGACCACCAACTTTTTCCCTAAACGACAGTATTATTAAAGTTTTCTAGTCATCTTCCTTAATAGTTCGATGTAATATAAAAAAAATAAAGTCATGTTAAAATTTTCACTTTCATTATCTGAACTGCTTAGTTTGGATTTCTAGTTGATCAAAGATAAGCATGTGTGCATTTACCCAAAATGTGATATTTTTTAACAGCAACATAACATTGGCCATCATGCCAAACCATTTTCATGTATCTTGGATTGGTTAGATCTCTACCATAAAATGGATCATGTGTATCATGAAAAGTAAAATTTTGTTGTTTTGAACAGAGGCTGGAAACGTAGTGCACCTATAATGAACTCCGCTAAAGTCAAAAGCTCAAAAAAATGATGCATAAAAATCATGTCGAAAATAAATCTAAATCAAAGTGATTGTAGGATTGAATGTGTACAAAATCGAAGGTAACAAACTAAATGTTCATGTTAAATTTATGTTTGGGTGGCAAATAGTATATTATATGCATATGATTTGTTAGCATGTGAGGAAATTAAGTTGTCATCCTAATTTTCTCAGATCAGTTGAAACACAAATTTCATAATCATTTGAATGGATAATATTAAAATGAGAAAGTAAATCTCAAAGTTATATATGTCAGTGAGAATTTGAAAATGAGAATAGTAAGGAGGGTAAAATTAAAGACTACCATTGTACGTTCCATGTTTTCTATAACGAAATGAACTAAGAATCAAAGAATAGCACACCATAATTCGACCGTCATCCTTACATGTTTTAATATAATAAGCCATTTTTTCTCCTTTTCTTTGCAATATGTGTCAAACATGCAGTGTATCTTATCATGTTAGTATACATAAATAGTGTAGAAATTTTATTTTGAATCCACCGTTCTGAAATGTCCTTGGGTTGTTCATGGACCTGAAAATAATAGTCATGCTGTACATAATTTAAAATTTTGATCTTTCTCTTCGATGCATTAAGTTTCATATTATGAGTTACAATAAACTACAACTGCTAGAAAACTCTGCTAAATCAGATAAAAAAATTCATGTAATAACTATTATTTGAGTAGGAAGAAAGCACGTTCCTATAAAGAAGAAAAGAAAAACCATAGAGCATGTATGATTGTAACTATTATCTTTTATCTGGAGACCTTAGAAAAAAATCCATTGCATCTTCCCTACGACAAACCTTATGCACTTAACTTCTAGGTATAACTTTAACTGTATTGGGATCAAAGTGCTAAATCTTGTGTTTATGCTTTATAAAATAATAAGGTAAAATTATTAATGGAAATAAATTAAAAGGTTAATAATGCTTCTTTTTTATTTATTTTCTAACATGGTTGGCTCTGAAATTCATTGGGTATATAGTAGAAAAGAGAAGGTCAATTCCATTTAATTTGTTCCTACTTATATTTAGCATAGAATCAGTAGAATTTTCAAGTTATATAGAAGAAATTGATATTAATTTTTCATATATATTTCATAAAAGATCATTTTCCTAAAAATTAGTGTATTTTATTTGATACATTTAATATCCTTAAAATTTCTAGCTCTACATAGTTAAATACACTACGTATATGTCATGTATACCATTACAGTGACCCTACAAAAAATGGTTTTCCTGTCCTAACTAAAACGGCTTTGCGCACGTGAGAGGAGCCCCCCTTGGCTTGATCTATGGCCTGGAACTACATGATAAAAAACGATCTGCACCAACCTCAAGGTCCATAATTAAGGATCCAACAATAAAGAAAAGAACTCTTGCATTTTTTATTCTTCAATTTCATAGTTAATCTTGTATTTAGATCTTGTTTATATAGGTAACATCTGTACATATGAAAGACCTATACAAATAGATAGTATAGGATACTTATTCTTTATTCGGCCCAATCCTTTTCCAGATTATCATCTCAAGTTGATGATTAAAAGTGCTTTTGTCACATGAAGTGCAACACAACAGAGTGTTGCGAGCTAAATAAGCAAAAGTAAGTTAAGTTGTTACTCGTTTGATCAGCTTTCAGTGGCAAGTACGAGATTTGTCACAATATTGCAACAATAGTTTTTACACAATAGATGAATGTAATATCTTATTTGAACATGTATATGAACATTAAAATTTTCATTACAGTTTAGGAGCATGAAAACTAAAATAGAATTCTTTAAATTTTAACCTCAACACGGTTCTTATTTGTATTTTGTGCATCTTTATTTCCATTATGCTGCATCATGCCCTTATCTTATTCTCAGCTACCAAATACGGTCCAAGTTTTTTTTTTTTTTTTTAAAAAAGAATATATATAAATATAAAGGGAGAAAAAACGCCTTTCTCCGGTGGCTCACAAAAATAGGCGAAGCATATGAATATCATATACCTTCCAGACAGAAAAAACCGAACTACAGTACAAAGATCAACAAAAGGAAAAACCAGCAGAAAATAAATACAGCTAGCCAGGGATGACCAGAAACAACCACCAACAAACAATCCACCAACCCGCCTGAGCTCAGAAGAGCAGGCCAGACCTCCAAACCAAACCACAGTAACAGAGACGAGACATCAAGGAAACTCCGGAAAAAGACGGAAAAATGGGATAACGACGTCTCACCAACAAAGACGAAAACCTCAACGAACAAAGGCAACCCAAACAATAACCATGCGCTATAAGAAGAAGTCAATGCGGATAAGAGAAGACAGGTAACCCTCAACCAACCCAACAACCAAGACATAACCAAAGAGAGGAGGCAGGAGCCGCCACCTAGGCGGTAGCACAGAACCAGAAGCGGTCAGACAAAGAAACCCGCAAGAACAAAACAAGCCGAGGCCACTTGTACTACAAAACTAGCAAACACATTAAAACCAAACAAAAAGGGGGGGGGGACGTTGGGAGAAAACCAACACCCAAGACAAGAAATCAGCCAACTCCCTGACGAGCATAGGCCAGGCCACAAGATATAGACAAGAGACCCACCAGTCTCCTAGACCGATGGCTCAAAATTCCCCTGAATGGTCTACCACGAAATACCAGGAAAACGTCATTCCTAACACGCCTAATAATGGAAGGGGGATCCATAGGAGAATTCTCGAAGATAGCTTTATTCCGAGCGCACCAAAGGTGCCAGCAGATAAGGCAAGGAATCAAACGGAAAACGGACGAGCGGAGAGATTTCCCAGACAGCCCAGACCACCAGGAAAGTAGGAGGTCAAAAGGAGATCTGGCCATTCGTCTTTCACCCACTAGGTTGCCGAAATAATTCCAGCAAGATCTAGCCGGTCCAAGTTAGTCAGCAGTAGTCGACGAAAAATAAGCAGCGATCCAGTTTGTATTTGTCACAACTTCAATGTAATACTCAATCTGTTTACACAGTAATAGTTAATTCACTTGATAACATTGAAGCACATAATATAGTATGTGGTACATACCATGTGACCATGACAACAATTTTACATCTAATGATTTAGTAGCTTTTTAACTTATGAAATAATACAATCACATGACTTTTGATAGCTATTTTCAAATCAATGATGACTATTTAGTAATCAAAAATGCTATTTGAGCTGAAGAAAGATAGTGAATATATGGTGCTGGCCAAAAATAGAAAGACAAACAGTTTTAGTTATCATATAATTTGTCAGTCTAACGGAATATTTTCAAAAATATTTATTCAAATATGAAAAGCCAATAAAAATATTTAATCAACTTTTTTCATGTTCTATTAAGGAAAATTCATTTATTAATCTAGAATAACATGTTTAAAATAGAAATGAAATAATTATAAGTAAATTGAAAATTTTAAAAGGAATATTAATAACCAATAAACTCAAAATATATATTGTAATAGTTAATAATAAATGATTTAGTGGATATGTATAAAGGTGAAGCTAATATGAAATTTGGGTAAATGCAGATAATTCATTTATATCAATTCTTATAGTAATAAGACTTAATAAATAATCCATGGCTGTTATGAATGGGAGGAGACTTATTTACTTGCTAACATTCCAAAGCAAAGTATGGTACATGACTGTATTAGTGAAATATTATATTTACATGTATATTAATGGCTGGTTTCCTAATCGGTCAATAGCAATACTTGAGATAAAAGGAAAGTGGATACATGATTCTATTGAATGTAATAAGGTTTTTCTATAAAGGTTATAGGCAGTATTGGTAATATACAATGTGTTATCAACCTCAAAAAATAATACTTGGAAAATATTACCAATTAAAGAAAATGCATGTTCCAAAATAGCTATCACGTGGTTGCGTCATAAATTAAATTTATTTTTGCTCCACTATATGCAGTTCTCCTCATATTCTTCCCCACACTATAGTCCTTTGCTTTCAGCATTTACAGTTAATGACAGCTCATTATCTGAAGCTAGCCATAGAAATACAAACGGTTAGGTCACCCGCATGGTGATCTAGGCGTCCGGCTTCGAGTTCGGAAATAGCAAAGGCTGCGTACATTATCGCCCTCCCCAGAGCCGACTATCATGCAGAAGCTTCGTGCACCGAGTTCCACCTTATTCTTCTTTAATTCATGATTATGTGCAAAAAAAACATTTGAAATGATGCAGGGTAGTAAAGTAACATTTCAACTGCCGATAATCAAGAAAAGACACCACGACCTGATATTTTTGATAGACGTAATAACATAAAAAGGTTTGAGACCGAATTTTGGATAATGTAAATAGCCATGGTGTGCTATTACTTATCTCTACACTGTTGGCACATGTATCAAATGGAAACTCATAAATACATAAAAGCATGTCCAAAGTGTAGAATATTACATTTTAAAGGTATGCATAGTCCATGGTACATACATACATTATTGTGAGTAACATCATAAATTGGCAAAGCCAAGACCTTGTCATACAATACATGGAGTATAATATGTGATATTGCCAATAATAATACCAATCCAAACGTAGATAATGTTTATTGTGCATCCTGATAAAGTAAGAGATTGAATATATTGAATTGAAGAAAGTGAAAACGAAAACCCTCACATTGATTAGAGTATTACATGGTATATATAGTTACAGGCATAGGCTAATGGTGCAGGTGCACTAACAGTAAATGTAAAACATGTACACGGCCCATATCACAAGTATTCATATTAACTTCTCTAACACTCCCCCTCAATTCAAGCTTTCCTCTCTATTGTCTTCTTTTCCTCTTCTCGTGATATATCAGGTGCCTTTGCTACATTCAACTCTTCTCTCAACTTCACAAAGCGAGATGATGACAATGATTTTGTTAAGATATCTGCTTTTTGATACAGAGCAGGAATATGGTTGACACAGATATTGCCCTTAGTGACTTGTTCTCTCACAAAATAGAGATCCAATTCAATGTGCTTGGTTCTCGAATGCAGGATTGGATTGGCTGCTATCAACACAGCACTTGCATTATCACACCATATTGTTGCTGGTCTGGTTGCATTGCTAATCACTTCAGATAACAACGATTTAAGCCACATGATCTCGGATACAACTGCAGCGATGCTACGATATTCAGCTTCAGTGGATGACCTAGAAACTGTGACTTGCTTCTTCGAACACCAAGATACCAAATTCTTGCCAAGATACACGCAATAGCCGCTGACTGATTTTCTATCGTCTCTATCAGCAGCCCAATCTGCATCCGCAAATGCACTGATTTGTAATGAGTCACTGTAATGCAGCTTCAGTCCATAGTTGATCGTGCCAGCCAAGTATCGAAGTACTCTCTTAACCGTTTTCCAGTGTTCACTCAAAGGATTAGCCATAAACTGACAGACCTTATTCACACTGAATGATATTTCAGGTCTTGTGATGGTGATGTATTGTAAAGCTCCAACTATGGACCTATAGAGGTGTGGATTCTCTATTGGATCACCAGAACTCCTTGATAGCTGTAAGTTTGTGATCATAGGTGTGATGGATCCTTTGGCTTTGTCCATACCTGCTTTTTTTAATACATTGTGAATGTAATTAGTTTGACTTAGATGAAGGCCACCATCTTTAGTTCTTTGCACTCGGATCCCTAAGAAGAAATTTAAGTCACCCAATTCCTTGAGTTTGAATTTCTCATTCAGGTACTTTATTAAGTAATTTATCTCCTCTAAGCTGTCCCCTGTTATGATGAAATCATCCACGTATACTAGGACATATAAGGTGCTAGCACTATCTTTTCGAATGAATAATGAATTATCAGACCTGGTTGGGTTGAAGCCTAATTTCATGAGTGTGTTCTTGAGCTTTTCAAACTAAACTCTAGGGGCTTGTTTTAAGCCATATATTGCTTTATTCAGTCTACAGACCATCTGCTGCTTACTATTGACCTCAAAACCCTTTGGTTGCTCCATATACACCTCCTCTTCAATTTCTCCATTTAAAAAAGCATTGTGTACATCTAGTTGCTTGACTGGCCATTTGTTGTGTAGGGCTATGGTGAGCATGACTCGTATTGTAGTCGGTTTGATTACAGGCGAAAAGGTTTCTTTGAAGTCGAAGCCTGGTTGTTGTGTGAATCCTTTCGCCACGAGTCTGGCTTTATGCTTGGCTATAGTACCATCTGCATTATACTTTATCCGATAGGTCCATCTACATCCTATTACTGTTTTATTGCTTGGCAAGATCACCAATTTCCATGTGTCATTATTCAGTAGAGCCTTATACTCCTCCTCCATGGCTCTTCTCCAGTTAATATTCTTTGTGGCTTGCTCATAGCTTGATGGTTCCAGAGATGAACACTGTATTGTGTAAACTTTTGGTTTGAAAATTCCACTTTTGCTTCTGGTGATCATGTGATGACCTGTGGGTTGTTCAATCTCACTTGGTGGTTCAGTCTCACTTGAATGAATATTGTCTGATGTATGTTCTGGTTGTGATGATTGATGTCTGTCAGATATATTGCTTTCACCTTCTTCCATGTGGTTATGAGTCCAATTGTCTCCTTCATCATTTGTATTTGTTGTAGGTATGCTGTGTGTTGGATCTTCATCTGGCTGTCCCTCTGGTATCGTGTGAGCATCTTCATGAATTATAGGTAAGGGAACTGATGTTATGTATCTTTGAGCATTGACAACTTTATGTGTACATTTAATCTGGTTATCTGCAAATGGAAATGTGCTTTCATTAAACATGACATGTCTGGACATGATGATTTTCCCATCAGTGGTTAGACACTTGTATCCTTTTTGTTGTGACCCATAGCCTAGAAATGTGCACGGAGAGGATCTGAAGTGAAGTTTATGAGTGTTATAGGGTCTTAATAGGGGGAAGCACAAGCACCCAAACACTTTTAGTCTCTTGTAATCAGGTTGAATACCATATAGGGCTTCATGAGGACTGATATATTTGAGTATTTTGGTTGGCAGATAGTTTATTAGGCGTACTGCAGTTGAGAATGCTTCTGGCCAGAATTTGAGAGGCAGTGACCCTTGTGCTAGAAGGGTTAGCCCCATGTCCACGATGTGCCTATGCTTCCTCTCTACAATACCATTTTGTTGAGAAGTGTAAGGACACGTATATCTATGAACTATGCCTTTTTGATTGAAGAATTCTCTTAATGGTTTAAACTCAGCTCCACCATCTGTTTGAAACACTTTCACTTTCTTGTCAAATTGTCTTTCTACTTGAGTAATAAATTGCTTGACTGCTGCAGCTGCTTCTGACTTTAACTTCAAAAAATAAATCCATGTATGCCTTGTGAAGGCATCCACAAAGGCAATGTAGTATTTGAATCCATAATCAGAATTCAGAGGTGCAGGACCCCATAGATCACATTCAATAAGTTCGAGTGAACTGTTGTAGATAGTTTCAGACTGATTAAATGGTAATTTGTGAGACTTACCAACTTGACACTGACTACATAAGCTAGGTTTGATATGAGTCAAATGCAACAAATTTTCTTTATTCAATACAACTTTCATTACAGTCGAATTTGGATGTCCAAGTTTCTTATGCCATATATCATATGCATTAGCTACGTTATTATTGACAGTATTATAGCATACCACATTATTATATCTCTCTTCATCAGATGTCTTGAGATTGAATTTGTAAAGCCCATCATGCAGTTCCCCCTGCAATAATACATTGCCAGTAGAATTATCCTTGACCAGGCAGATTTTTGGATGAAACTCAAAAAACACTTGGTTGTCAGTTGCAAACTTTGAAACACTGATCAAGTTCTTTTTGATTTGAGGGACTCTAAGTAAGTTTCTTAGTAGTAATGTTTTATTTCTATGATCAGATTTAAACATAGCATTGCCAACATGTGTGATATCAAGAGGTGTGCCATTGCCCATGTGCACAGAATTCTTACCTTTATATGCTGCTCCTCCAAGATTAAGATTCTGGAGATCATTTGTCACGTGGTGAGTTGCTCCTGAGTCAGGAAACCAAGCATCATTCTGAATATCCATATCACAGGCAAGATTGGTATGAGCTTCATTCTGGTAAGTTGAGTCTCTGGAATTGAGTCTTGGTTCATTTCTAGTTTGACTGAGATTAATGTTATAAGTAGCACTTCTTGATGGGCCTTGAGTAGGTGAAATCTGTTGATTGCCGTTGAAGTTGGATTCAAATCGAAAATAACATCTAATAGCTGTGTGTCCAATCCTCCCGCAGATCTGACACTTTGGTCGGTTATTGAAGAATCTTCCTCGTCCTCTTCCTCGACCTTGAGACCTTCCTCTTTCATACATGGCCTGTCCTCTGGTTGGTTGGCTGTTGTTATAGCTGTTGGTTGATGAATCAGATATTGTGTTTGATTGAGGGATCTTGTTCTTGTTCTTGGCATTAGCGGCATAGTTGATGGAGAAGTCGGCTGTTGTTGTACTCTTCTGCTCTAATCGTCCTTCATGTGCCAGAAGACAGGAGGTAACATACTGAACAGATGGTGTTGATTCTTTGGAGGTGACAACAGCAACTATCGCCTCGAATTCGTCTCCCAGTCCGTTAAGAATGTGAAGAACCTGTTTAGTCTCACTGATCTTATGTCCTGATGATTCAAGAAGATCACAAAGATGCTTTATCTTGCCAAGATACTCTCTGATGCTTTGGTTTTCCTTTCTAGCGTTTTGCAGTTGTCTCTTGTAGTTCATGATTCTTGCCGCCGCCTGTGAGTTGAAATTTTGATGAATGGCGCTCCAGACTTCACGTGATGTTTTGCAACCAATGACTGATGAGAGGAGATTGGGACTAATTGAAGACAATATCCAAGAACAAAGCAGGCTGTCTTGACGAGTGTAGATCAGGAGATCTGAGTTAGGAATTGATTGGCCATCTTGATTGGAAATGAATTGCAGTGGTGGTGTTGTTGTTGGATCAATGAATTTCTGAAGTCCATATCCTTTGATTGCCATCTCGATTTGAAATTTCCATAACAAAAAATTGTTTTCATCTAGGGTTACAGTGATTAGTTGTGTTTGAGGGTTGATAATTGACTTTAGTGATTCTTCAAATGATTTTGAGGTTTGATTAATAGCAGTCTCACCAACGTTAGTTGAATCAGATCGAGAATTGGTATCATCATCTTCAGCCATGGTTTTGAGAGGATTTTGAGATCAATTGATTTGGGGATGAAGATGTTGGAGGAGGGAATCGGATCACAGCTTCGGATCTTCAGTTGCCGTTGGGCTGCTGCTCTGATACCATGATAAAGTAAGAGATTGAATATATTGAATTGAAGAAAGTGAAAACGAAAACCCTCACATTGATTAGAGTATTACATGGTATATATAGTTACAGGCATAGGCTAATGGTGCAGGTGCACTAACAGTAAATGTAAAACATGTACACGGCCCATATCACAAGTATTCATATTAACTTCTCTAACACATCCACTCACATTCTACCTCGTTCAAATTCTACAAAAATCCCACCTTACATCGGTTGTTTCTACACCAGTAAAAACCCAATCCAAAAATAGCAAGACAAAGTTTATAAGAACAAACCTATCTAATGCACCTTGCATGTACAATTTGTCAGTATAGTGAAAATATTTTTAAAGGTTGTGTTGAAATAGGAAAAGTTGAAAAACATTTGTTTATTGATCCAATTTTATCCTTGTTCTGATAATGAAATCGTGAAATACAACAAAATCCATACATTAAATGCAGTGGTGTAATAATCAAAATTGTTGTTGCAAGATATACATTATATGAACAGTTAAACTTTGTCACATGTAAACTTCATTTACTAATCTAGAATATCATGTGTACATGTAGTCATCTGAACTTTGTTTCAAATGAACATCATATTTAAACCACACTTCACATAGGAAGTGAGGGTTCTCAAACATAGCAAATTATTTTTAACATATTGTACATATTTTATATGATAAATCAAAAGTAGGGAATAAAGACTGAGGTAGAAGGTTATTTTGGCAGTACGTACATATTTTTTTCCTAATCCCAACATAATTCATTATCTCACTATGGAGTTAATATAAATCAGTACAGGGCATTATAGATTATAAACTAACATTATTATTTAGGGCGGTATAGATTATAAACTAACATTTATGTGTTGATTTTAACTATTATATAAAAAGTTGGCCTTAAAAATACAAATGAAAAATAGTAAAATACATAGCAGCAAAGAGTATAAAGTATCTATTTCCAAGAGAATATAATGCCAGCAATAAAAGGTAAAAGTTATAAATTGACAATGGAGATTAATTAAAACTGACACAGTTGAATAGAGGATCACACATTTTTTCTCAAAAAAAAAAAAACCGACACAGTTGAAATTGATACAGAGTACAAAACCTTTGCTTATTCGGTGAAATCCAAATATCAAAATTATGACCATTATGTTGAATGATTTTAGATAACATAGGAAATCATATGTTAGCGTTTTTCTTGGCCTGTTCAATTCCATCGCTGGTTATCAAATACCCTTTGCGATAACTATTAATAATCTAATTCAAATAGATGGTACTGATGCACTATAATTGCAACAAAGTGTGTTGGTCTAATGGTGAACCGATATGATATCACATACAAATTGTCAAAAGATTATTATTTATTAACTAATCACAATCTATTGCTATTAAGCCAATATAATCTTACCAAAGATAAAATCTAGGCTTCAAGAATTTGTCGCACGATATTAAAAAGATGAAACATATCAGAAAGGTCAAGTAAAACCCAAATTCAAGGAAACACAAAGTGTAACATCCAACTATTTTGGACCATTCAAATCGACAATAAATCCACACATGCCGGACTCGAATTCTTAAAAACAGTGGATTGTTCAGAAAATTTGGAGCAAATAAAATCAAACACAGAATCACAGACACAGAATATCAAAATAACTCGCAGCGGAAATAAAATACCATAGTAGTTCATGAAGCTACTATATAAATAATCTCAAAACATATACAAAATACCATAGTCTGAAAACAGATAAACCAGATGCAACAAAAGTCTGAATACATAAGTCAACTAATACACCAGCAAAGGCTGAATAGGAAATAACTGGAATAGAAATAGATGACAGATAGATAAATAAGCTCCAACAAATCTCTAGCTCCATAAGATGAATCCAAAGCTGTGATACTCAGGCTGACTCGAGCGTAAAGCAGAACACAAAACACCCGAGTCAGGACATACATACTTATACAATGTAAACCAACTCAAGTGAACTGTAATAGAAATGCACAAGTAACTTAAAGGATGCTTGGGATCGCTCATCCTTTAAGGATCCGTTAAACTATCTAATAATCAGTAATATACACCATTATAAAATGTCCAAAGTAAAGTAAACTATACAAAATAATAGTGTTAATGTGACTGGGGTAGCACAAAGCAGCAGCAATTTCTCACCTCTAGCCACACTTTATAACATCCAACCGTTATTATAACCCGTGGTTATAAATTTCAAAATGGTTTATATTTCAAATCAAAACAATTCATTTAAACCATTTAAAATGAAGTCATTATACTTTCAAGTCAAATATTCAATTTCCAAATTTAAACATTTTCTGAAGCTCGTTTATTCAATTGTAATAATCCAAAACATTGTATTTCAGCATTCGCATCACTTAGAAAATGCTGCTGTAAGTATAGTGGTAAAATTGGAAAACAACACAATTCAGAAACAGTAGCACTTATAAACTGCTGCTGTAGATACAGTGGTAATTGGAAAACAGTTCATTGTTGGAAACAGCAGCACTTATAAACTGCTGCTGTAGAGACAGTAGTAGATTTGAAAACAATACACTGAAACCACAGCATTTCTGGAATGCTACGATTTCTGTTATAAGTTGTACTATGACATTTTTAAACAATATATCTTCCACCTTTATCATTTTTAACTTATCAAACTTATTCCACTTTTCCAAATTATTTATCAGGACATCATTTAACTTATAAATTTAATAAAATAACACATTATTAATAAATATCCAATTAAATTATAATTCATTTACATTAAGTCGGAATTCACTATAAGTTGCTTAACTTTTATTTTAACAAATAACTTGATATTTTCTTTTACTTTAAAAAGATATCCATTTCAATAAATAAATATTTTAATTACTAAGTTAAGCTTAAAATTTCCATTTTAACTCAAATTTCAATTATTAAGTTAAATCAAATTTTAAATTACAATTTAAACCATTTATTAACTTATAAAATTTTAACTTTTAGGAAATCACTGTTTAAATCATTTAAATCCAATTTAAGTCAAATTTCACTTTTTTTTACATTTAAAAATACTTAATAATTTCTAAAATTCCATTTTTAATCAAATTTCAATTATTAAGTTAAATCAAATTTTTGAATGACAATTTAAACCATTTATCAACTTATAAAATTTTAACTTATAGAAAATCACTATTTAAAACATTTAAATCCAATTTAAGTTAAAAATCCATATTTTTAAAATTTAAAATACTTAAAAAATTTAGAAAAATCATTTTAAAATTTTATCACGGGTCTGTATAATATTTTCTAACCTAGGTCAAGTGGTACGAATAATATATCGTTTCAATCCGTAATTAGTTAAACTTCCGGGTTTTATCATTTCAAACCCGCAATCTCAAGTCAAATAAAAATCGCTCGAGCCTATCATTTCAGCTCGTAACGACTTTCCCTGGGTATGTATCATTTCAACCCATAGTGATTCTATACTAACAGGGAACTTGCAGTGTGAGAAACAGCAAATAAATAAACAGTAAAACATATCATATGATGTCAGGTGATGCAACAGGTATATAATCAGGTAATATCATCATATAATGTCAGATAACAGGCAGATGTGAGCATATGACATAGCATATCAACTACTACAATTCAAGCGACATTGTTTCACATTTATATAAGTACGATTTGTCGAGAGTGATAAACTCACCTCTAAAGCTAGAGATCAAATTCAAAACACAATTCAAACTCCGCAAAGCACGAAAAAGCACGACTAGATTCGAGGAGAAGATGGTGAGCCAAGATTCAGATCTTGCAACAACGAAATAAAACAGCAAATAAAAGTAGATTAATCACCAAAGAATATAAGAATTAACAATACAAAAGGAAGAACAAAGTGGAACAAGATGCTTTGACCCATGCAAGGGGTTCGGCCACATCACAAATGGCTCGACCATTATCAAAAATGGTTCGGCCCTGACCTGATGTAGGCCTGAAATACACGGCCATGGTCAGAAAAATGGAAGGCACAGCAAAGTAAGGTGAAGAGGTAGGGGTTGTGGAATGCAAAGAGGCAAGAAGTCATGGCATGTGAAAGGTCATTGGCTATTTGGTTCGGCCCTAGGCATATGGGCTCGGTCTGGGTTCTTGCATGGTTCAAGTCAGGTCTGGCATCATTAGGTGGTGCGGCTAATGTCAAAGAATGATCATGGCCAGGCTGGAGGAGGAGGTGATGGTGGCTGAGGCAAACATGAAGAGAAGTGGTGAATAAGTGGAGGCCGGTTAGGGTTTTGTACATGAAATGGTGATGATCTGGTCAAGGCAAGTCACGGCCATGGAAGGGGAGATGGTACTAGTGGTGCTGGCCGTATAGGAGGTGGTGGTGATGGAAATGGTCGGCAAGTGATGGTGAATATGGTAGAGGCCGAACACACTTGCAACACAAAATAGAAGAGAGAGATAAAGAGGAAGAGCTTACTGCCAAATTTTTCTTTCAGGTGATAAAATGAGGACGTGAAGAAATAAGAAAGTTTTGTACGTGAATGGAGGAAGTGAGAAAGTTCTTTTGAATGGCCAAAAGATTTTTGAACGGCTAGGAGATGTAAAGGCATCAATCAAGTAACTAATTAAAGTCTCTTTGAATTTCCAAGCCCAATATCACAAGCCCAAATCAAAACAAGCTCAACACAATCAAGTAAAATTCAAAGCCCAAACAAAATAAAAGATGGAAAAATAAAATAGAAAGATAAACAATAAAATACAGAGAAAAATTGCGTGTAAAACGCTGAATTTTTATCAATTTTAAAAAGTATAAAACAGAATTCGACGAAACGAAAAGCAGGACGAATATTAGAAACAAATACTGCTTCAAAGAAAAAGATTAGAAATTTAAAATTCACATTTAAAATTCCAACTGAAAGTCAAAGTTTGACCAAAGTTAATCAAAATATAAAATTTGTAGAAAATCATTATTTTAATATATTTGGAAAATAAATTAGAAACAAAATCCACAATTACATTGGAAAATTCCAAAATTTCAAATTAAATGATTTAAAATCAAAGTTTCAAATAAAATTAATTTAAAATATTTGTTAAAATTTATGGGTTGTTACACTCTCCCCCACTCAAAACTTTTCGTCCTCGAAAATGAAGAGGGTAGGAGAATAGAAACAACTAGAAAGAAAAATAAGTTGAAAGACAAGGATAAACAATTAATTTAAAACTATATAAATTTCAATTGAAAGTAATTAATATTTAATAATTTTGTTAAACCCATTTGTAAAATTTTCTTGCTTCCTTTATAAATATCATTTATATGTTTAAATAACACCTTTATAAATATATGAAAACTTATTTGAATACAATTATTTCTATCATTACTTATATTTACAAAGAAGCTATTGAAAACATTAAATCCATAATTCATAAATTTATTAATTTATCTCAAGATACGTTTCAACATTATTAATAAATCAATAATCATTTTCTTTAAATATATTGTATTTAATTAATAACTTCTAAAATATTTACAACACCAATAATTTACTCTTAAACCATGTAGTATATAAATAAACAATATTTTAAACATTTTAAATTATTTAGAAAGAGAATTGATCAAAATATCCTTTATATATATAATACTTTATCAAAATACTTTTATAATAACATACTTTTATATCGAAACAAATTTTCCTTTTTGAATATACTTTTACAACTCGATGTCTCAACAAGTTTATCCTCATTCTTGCAGACTCTGGCCATGCGTTGATCAGGCGCAAAGCTATATTTCTCCAAGTATTTAGTAGACTTGTTTCAACACCCAATGAAAATACTGGAAAAACTTTCAAAACTGATATGGAAAGTACAATCCAAACAAATCAACCGAATCGAATCATGGATCGAAGATACACAATGGTTACGCCTGGATCCCCCAGGAAACATCCGTACTCGTAGGCTGTCACAGCCCCTACGAATTACGCCATGATAACAACTGTAGACCGCAGATACACAATGGTTACGCCTGGATCCCCCAGGAAACATCCGTACCCGTAGGCAGTCACAGCCCCTACGGATTTCGCTACAAAACGACCCATAGATCGCAGATACACAATGGTTACGCCTGGATCCCCCAAGAAACATCAGTACCCGTAGGCAGTCACAGCCCCTGCGAATTACGCTATGCAGTCGAGTTGATAAGACCATGGGTAACGCCATGGAATTCGATGGACACTCGAGTATCATATCCGGAAAACCCAAATCAAAGAGAATAATATCGATAGAATGAATCCACAATGTGGCCACAAAGCGGATATCAAGCAGAAGGCACTTTCCATATCTTTACTTCGAAAATATGTATCATATAGTACCCTTTCAAATCAATTTCAAATATCATACTTATATAAAGTCCATTATATATAAGATTTCATTTCAAATCAAATACTTTCCAAAATCAATAGTATATCAAATCACACTTATATAGACTTCGATTATATAAGATTTCACTTTTCAAATTGAGTACCATTCCAAATCAATAGTTTTCGAATCAACTTCATACTTATACAAATCAATTTTATATAAGTTCGATAACTCCCAAATCAAGTGTTTAGTAAAATAAGGTTCTCAATTTCAATTCGTTTCAATACCAGTTCAGTTTCAAAATCATATATGATTTCACCAAATTATTTCTTCCAAACTAAATATCTTCAGTTTCAAAGTTTCCAAGGTAATAGGTTTAGAAAATAATCCAAGTTTGTTTCCAAATCAACATATTTTATCTCAGACAAATTCATTTCCAAAATCATAGTACTTTCAAGGATATAATACTTTCGAACCCAAACAATTTGAAATAATAATACTTTGGAAATCATAATACTTTGAAATTCAAACTTTGGAAATCATAACACTTGAAATCATAACACTTTCCTTCAAACAGTTTAGATATTAATAATAGTATATAAAATAAAATAGTTTATAAAATAAAATATTTAAATAAATAGTAATAAGTTAAAACAATTTATACTAAAATAATTAGTATATTTAAAATAGTTATCTTAAAAATAGTTGTATTAAAAATAGTTTATATTAAAAATAGTTATATTAAAAATAGTTTATATTAAAAATAGTTATATTAAAACCAGAAAAATAGACACAGGGAAGAAGTTGCAAAAAAATTTAGTCTCAAAGACAACAAGTTTGTTTTTTAGTTTGAAGGACATTTTTTAGTGTAAACAGAAAATGATAGTTACAACTATCATTCTGTGATTTACACTGGAAAGTGTCCTTCAACCTAAAAATCAAACTTCTTGTCCCTAAAACTAAATTTTTCTTCAACTTTTTCCTTGAGCCTAAAAACTCCTATTAAAAATAGTTTATATTAAAAATAGTTTATATTAAAAATAGTTATATTAAAAATAGTTATATTAAAAATAGTTTATAAAATAATATAAAATAGTTTTAAAATACTTTATATAATACAATAGTTTCTTCAAATTCCACAAATCGATTCAACTCAACTCAGATTCCAAAATTCAAATTTAATCCAATCTCAAATCCTCAAATTTCAATTCAATTCAGTTTCTCAATAAACCATTTCAAATTTTATCGATTTCAAATACAGATGTGAACCACAAAATAAACCATTTCAATTCCAATATATTCCAAAGCTTTATATATTCAATATTTCAAACTAAATTTGATAATTTCATTTATACCTCAAATTCACTTTACTATTATTTAGTTTGAAATATTTACTTAATCATTTCAATAACATCTAAATACAACCTCAAATTTCAAATTTAAATAAACAAAATATCCCATTCATGAATTTATATAAATTTGAAATATGCATTTAAGTCACTTTTAATCAAATCCAAGTTATAAAATCATATCTTTGAAATTTCAATTTTTAATAAATTACAGATCAAACTTATTTAAGTATAATTCTTAAATAAATATAATTTCAAATCAATTTCAAATTCATCTTTCCAACCTGAATCATTATAAACTCTATATTTGAAAATATATAGATATCAAATAAATACTGGGTTTTAAATCCCAATCTATTTTCGAAATCAAATCTTTTTCTCAAAATCAATTATACCCCAAAAATGATTTCCCAGTTTACAACCATCCCTTTAAGTCCTTTAAACTTTTTATTTTTTTATTTTTTATTTATTTTATTTTTTGAAAGATCCACTTTACCTTTTGAAAATTATTATTATATATATATATAGTTTTATAAAAGATGTTACTAAGTTAAAACATTTAAAACTAAATTTTATTCAAAATATTTTAAAACTAAATTTCATATTAGTATAATTCAAAATAGTCTTATTCATTTACCTAACAAAACAGTTTCAAACTTGTTTAAATCTTATTACTTCATACTTAAACATACAAAACTAAACTTATATACTTTATCAAATAATTTATACTTTTCAAAATTACTTAGCTTTGAAAATTAAACCTTGATTTGGAAGTGTTCGAACATTCAAAATAGTCGGAGAAATCAAATTTCCAATCTAGGAGTTGGAAATCAGCACCAAATCAGTAAATCAACTTTAAAAGATAGGGTTATACCAAATCAAATCCAAAACTCGAGGACTGAACACCGGGCTCATTCAAACTGTTTCAAATATATATACATATATCTTTCGAATATCAAATCATACTTCGGAATTCAAAATCAAAATTGGTTTCACAAAATCAATCGCATAGCAAAGCTACTAAAGTGGCCTCTCCCCCACTCTGAAACTCGAAAATCAATGTCGATGATGTGTGCACTCATCACCAAAATCATTCTCCAGCGACATAAGTGAGTTCTGGACTTCTATTTTCTTGAGAACTTCTTTGAAATTTCTTTGAAATCATTGGAACTCATTTAAAGTCATTTGAAACATTTCTTATTCGGAAAATACTTTCAAATCGTATTATTATATATTTCAAAATCTTAAAACCAATTTCAAAATGCCGGAGTTCAATCTCTCAAATCTCAAATTCAAAACCCTTCAGTTATAAATCATTTTTATATAAATCAATTTCTTATATAATTTCCAAAATTTCAAATCCGTTCGAAACTTCAAGTTCTCGTTTTTTAAAAGGTATATAATTCTTATCTGAAACATTTCACTTTTATATATAAAATATAATCATTCTTATCAAAACAATAATTTTGATATATAAAACAATTTCTAAAATACAAACAAACACAAATTTCTCAAGGGATGATTCAAGAATGGATTTCAAAACAAAGATAGAGATTCAAATTAGAGGAACTCTAATCAAATAGAATTCTGATTCGAAGATAGGCTCGAACGAAGATGAGATAATTAATTACAAAATAGTAGATGGACATACTTATATAAATCGCAAGCGACCATAACCGGGTCAACCGTAACTTCAGGAATATGATCGATGCAAAATTCTAAGGCAAATTGACATTCGATCGCCAGAGGTAGAATTCGGCATAGCAAAAGATAGAAGCATCTAAACCGAGGGTATAGAAATCTCCGGTGAATCAATGCCAATTGTAAGGGAGTTTCACCCCTTTACAAATCATTCAAAGATTGGCAGGATCGCCGAGTTTTATAGAGGTCGTGGAGTTATGGAATGCTCCAGAATCAAAAGAATACAAATATGGTAAGACAAGAATGGATTTCAGAGCAAGTGGGAGCGTTCCAAAATTCAAAGGAATCCTAATCGATGATAATCCTAATCAAAGAAATTACTAACAAGGTGGACAAGGAAAGGAATAAGGTCTAGAAAATTTTTGCTTTCAAAACAAGAAAATTTATATCAAAATAATCTTTGAAAATCCCTTGAAAATCATTTGAAAATCATTTTATACTTTGAAAATACGTTCTCTAACAAAGAAATGATTCTAAGATTGATTTCACTCATTCTAGGGTATTTCTACCCTATCTCTAATGAGTATTTGTTCCGCAGGCTAAGGTTTGCCTAAAACCAAAGCTATGATACCAAATGTAACATCCCACTATTTTGGACCATTCAAATCGACAATAAATCCACATATGTCGGACTCGAATACTTCAGAACAGTGGATTGTTAAGAAAATTTGGAGCAAATAAAATCAAACACAGAATCACGAACACAGAATACTAGAATAACTCGCAGCGGAAATAAAATACCATAGTAGTTCATGAAGCTACTATATAAATAATCTCAAAACAGATACAAAATACCATAGTCTGAAAACAGATAAACCAGATGCAACAAAAGTCTGAATACATAAGTCAACTAATACACCAGCAAAGGCTGAATAGGAAATAACTGGAATAGAAATAGATGACAGATAGATAAATAAGCTCCAACAAATCTCTAGCTCCATAATATGAATCCAAAGCTGTGATACTCAGGCTGACTCGAGCGTAAAGCAGAACACAAAACACTCGAGTCAAGACATACATACTTATACAATGTAAACCAACTCAAGTGAACTGTAATAGAAATGCACAAGTAACTTAAAGGATGCTTGGGATCGCTCATCCTTTAAGGATCCATTAAACTATCTAATAAGCAGTAATATACACCATTATAAAATGTCTAAAGTAAAGTAAACTATACAAAATAATAGTGTTAATGTGACTGGGGTAGCACAAAGCAGCAGCAATTGACCACCTCTAGCCACACTTTATAACATCCAACCGTTATTATAACCCGTGGTTATAAATTTCAAAATGGTTTATATTTCAAATCAAAACAATTCATTTAAACCATTTAAAATGAAGTCATTATACTTTCAAGTCAAATATTCAATTCCCAAATTTAAACATTTTCCGAAGCTCGTTTATTCAATTGTAATAATCCAAAACATTGTATTTCAGCATTCGCAGCACTTAGAAAATGCTGCTGTAAGTATAGTGGTAAAATTGGAAAACAACACAATTCAGAAACAATAGCACTTATAAACTGCTGCTGTAGATACAGTGGTAATTGGAAAATAGTTCATTGTTGGAAACAGCAGCACTTATAAACTGCTGCTGTAGAGACAGTAGTAGATTTGAAAACAATACACTGAAACCACAACATTTCTGGAATGCTACAATTTCTGTTATAAGTTGTACTATGACATTTTTAAACAATATATCTTCCACCTTTATCATTTTTAACTTATCAAACTTATTCCACTTTTCCAAATTATTTATCAGGACATCATTTAACTTATAAATTTAATAAAATAACACATTATTAATAAATATCCAATTAAATTATAATTCATTTACATTAAGTCAGAATTCACTATAAGTTGCTTAACTTTTATTTTAACAAATAACTTGATATTTTCTTTTACTTTAAAAAGGTATCCATTTCAATAAATAAATATTTTAATTACTAAGTTAAGCTTAAAATTTCCATTTTAACTCAAATTTCAATTATTAAGTTAAATCAAATTTTAAATTACAATTTAAACCATTTATTAACTTATAAAATTTTAACTTTTAGGAAATCACTGTTTAAATCATTTCAATCCAATTTAAGTCAAATTTCACTTTTTTTTACATTTAAAAATACTTAATAATTTCTAAAATTCCATTTTTAATCAAATTTCAATTATTAAGTTAAATCAAATTTTTGAATGACAATTTAAACCATTTATCAACTTATAAAATTTTAACTTATAGAAAATCACTATTTAAATCATTTAAATCCAATTTAAGTTAAATATCCATATTTTTAAAATTTAAAATACTTAAAAAATTTAGAAAAATCATTTTAAAATTTTACCACGGGTCTGTATAATATTTTCTAACCTAGGTCAAGTGGTACAGATAATATATCGTTTCAATCCGTAATTAGTTAAACTTCCGGGTTTTATCATTTCAAACCCGCAATCCCAAGTCAAATAAAAATCGCTCGAGCCTATCATTTCAGCTCGTAACGACTTTCCCTATTCTAAAGTCCGTTCGGGTATGTATCATTTCAACCCATAGTGATTCTATACTAACAGGGAACTTGCAGTGTGAGAAACAGCAAATAAATAAACAGTAAAACATATCATATGATGTCAGGTGATGCAACAGGTATATAATCAGGTAATATCATCATATAATGTCAAATAACAGGCAGATGTGAGCATATAACATTGCATATCAACTACTACAATTCAAGTGACATTGTTTCACATTTATATAAGTACGATTTGTCGAGAGTGATAAACCCACCTCTAAAGCTAGAGATCAAATTCAAAACACAATTCAAACTCCGCAAAGCACGAAAAAGCACGACTAGATTCGAGGAGAAGATGGTGAGCCAAGATTCAGATCTTGCAACAACGAAATAAAACAGCAAATAAAAGTAGATTAATCACCAAAGAATATAAGAATTAACAATACAAAAGGAAGAACAAAGTGGAACAAGATGCTTTGACCCATGCAAGTGGTTCGGCCACATCACAAATGGCTCGACCACTATCAAAAATGGTTCGGCCCTGACCTGATGTAGGCCTGAAATACACGGCCATGGTCAGAAAAATGGAAGGCACAGCAAAGTAAGGTGAAGAGGTAGGGTTTGTGGAATGCAAAGAGGAAAGAAGTCATGGCATGTGAAAGGTCATTGGTTATTTGGTTCGGCCCTAGGCATATGGGCTCGGTATGGGTTCTTGCATGGTTCAAGTCAGGTCTGGCATCATTAGGTGGTGCGACTAATGTCATAGAATGATCACGGCCAGGCTGGAGGAGGAGGATGTGATGGTGGCCGAGGCAAACATGAAGAGAAGTGGTGAATAAGTGGAGGCCGGTTAGGGTTTTGTACATGTAATGGTGATGATCTGGTCAAGGCAAGTCACAGCCATGGAAGGGAAGATGATGCTGGTGGTGCTGGCCGTACAGGAGGTGGTGGTGATGGAAATGGTCGGCAAGTGATGGTGAATATGGTAGAGGCCGAACACACTTGCAACACAAAATATAAGAGATAGATAAAGAGGAAGAAAGGAGGAAGAACTTACTGCCAAATTTTTCTTTCAGGTGATAAAATGAGGACGTGAAGGGATAAGAAAGTTTTGTATGTGAATGGAGGAAGTGAGAAAGTTCTTTTGAACGGCCAGAAGATTTTTGAACGGCTAGGAGATGTAAAGGCATCAATCAAGTTACTAAAGTCTCTTTGAATTTCCAAGCCCAATATCACAAGCCCAAATCAAAACAAGCTCAACACAATCAAATAAAATTCAAAGCCCAAACAAAATAAAAGATGGAAAAATAAAATAGAAAGATAAACAATAAAATACAGAGAAAAATTGCGTGTAAAACGCTGAATTTTTATCAATTTTAAAAAGTATAAAACAGAATTCGACGAAACGAAAAGCAGGACGAATATTAGAAACAAATATTGCTTCAAAGAAAAAGATTAGAAATTTAAAATTCACATTTAAAATTCCAACTGAAAGTCAAAGTTTGACCAAAGTTGATCAAAATATAAAATTTTCAGAAAATCATTATTTTAATATATTTGGAAAATAAATTAGAAACAAAATCCACAATTACATTTGGAAAATTCCAAAATTTCAATTTAAATGATTTAAAATCAAAGTTTTCAAATAAAATTAATTTAAAATATTTGTTAAAATTTATGGGTTGTTACACAAAGAAGATACCATCAAATTTTCAACACATTTTGATTTCATGCATTTTTTGGATAAAGATAAACCCAAAACTAAACGATATATATATATATATAGGTGCAAGATAAGATTGATCAAGATTAGTAGAAGGTCGGACCTATGAGAATTTCAAATTTTACCAAATATGCATAAGAAGTCAAATACTACATAGATGAGGCTTTATCCCATACCTAATAGACTGAACAAAAAATTAAGAAATACATCGGTTTTATCAATTGTCATCTATCATTAATTTCATTTACTGTAGTTATTCATCACATAGTTTTAATGATGGTAACTTTTTGAAATTTATACTCTATTTAGATGGAAATTAAAACCTCAATAAGATATTAGTCTTTTAAACGTCAATGAAATTGATGGTTGTTGGCAACTTAATGGGTTACTTTTTGCCTAAATTACCAAAACCATTCATTTAAGCCAAAATGAATTACTCTGTACGTTTATTTGACTTGGAGATTAATAGATTTATAATTTACCATATTAAGTTGCAGTATCTTAAATGTGTACTTCTACAATTATGATGGCTAAATAGGTTCAGGATATTAACATACAACATCACATGTTAACTTTAAAATGCATTAGACTAATCTTTAGAGAGGCAATTTTACTTGAAATATATTTACATATATTGATATGGCACTAAATATTATATTTTGAATATAAAAATATTAACTACTCAGTTTCGTATGATCTATATCCCAATGTAATTACAGTAAAAGCACAACAAAACATTCATCAATGAAATTAATTTTTTTCCAAAGCCTGTCAAATAGTGCTAAAAGCACTAAACCAAAGGTTGTGATACTTAATCATTAGGGCATCAATAACCATTTTTTGAAAAACAGTACTATCGGCATATCCAATAGTTGAAGTTTATAGTGTTCCACCTTACAATGGCCTTAATCTCACTTATATTAGTGTCTAAAACATCGAAATACATTATTGTGCTTCTTTCCTTGAAAGTGACATGTGTCTGAGTCAAATAAGCCACACAAAATCAATAAATTCAACCAAGAGAAATTATCGTAAAGCATACATCAGTTACGAATTTGTAGTTTATTTGTAAAAATCAAGAAAGTTATTTAACATGGGTAACGGTGAAGTATTAAACTCGTGCTATATATAGCTCAAGGCCTTTATCCAAAAGGCATCAATAATGAAGAAAGAGGTTTTTTCCGACTCAGTGCCTCATAAAAATTAGCTAAACAGATGAAACCTTGATAGATCAATTTTTCTAAAAAAATCCTCCTTTTCTAATAAAAGTGACCTTCAAGACAGCCCCGTATAAATTAATAATATACACCAATAAAGTTATAAAAAATTTGACGAATGCAAAGACGCTAATTAATTACAAACAAAAAAATAACCATTACACTAAAAAAACATAAGAAACAAAATAGGCTTTGGCTGGAACTTTATTTGTACCATAGTAATGAAATAAGGTTCTATTGATAAAGAAGGAATAAAGGAACCGAATAGATGTAGTTCCTATCTTCACATTTTTGCAAAGACATGTTTTGAATTCACAAATCCAACTAATGTCTAAAATTTTAGCCAATTTGTATTACTTAGGCAAACAAATGCATATACTTTATGTAATAGAGATCAAAAATTTAGCTCAAAAACTAAAAAAAAAACAACTTAAATGTTATTAAAAGATACATTTCATATATCTCTTAAAATAACGAACTTGCAAACAAATTGGAAATTAAGCATAAATTAATCGGAAATACTAAAAAGAGAGTAAAATTTGGGATCATGCTGTTGAAGTGGACGACAACAGTTATCACCATTTCTTAAAGATATCGACTTTGAGGAAACTGAAGGACAAAGATAAAATTTTCTGCATAAAATAGTTGTAAACAAAAAGGAATATTGATTAAAACTAAGAGAGAGATGATAATCAAACCTGGAATATATATATATATATACGAGTAGATTGGCACGTGCGATGCACGTGCGCAGAAGGAGCTGGTGTTAAGAAACAATGTCTATGAGAGTTGTTGAATGCGACAAAATGACTGTGACGTACATGTATTGTTGAATATTTTGGATATTGACATGCAGAATGAATGTACAGCAGATGGACGTGGGCATAGAAAATTTGTATCGAAAATGGGAAGAAGCGTTAGATCAGACTGACATTGGATGGGTAGGAAGAAATGTAATATACATATGGTGTAAAGAATTATTAACGCTTGTATACTCTGTTGCGTACTGTGGCTCGTATACTCAGATAACTATTTTTACAATTTAAATTGTGAAATTTTGAAGAAATCAGAAACAATGACAGTGCAGATGGTAGAGAAAAAAAGATATTTTTGTATGGCATAAGTAGTACAGAAAAAAGGTGCAATCTTGTATAATGTGTTCCATATACGTACTTTACATTTAAAATAATGTTCTGGTTCTTGTTTGAAATATCAGTGCCAACTATTGAAATGTCAGTGCCTACCTTTACAGTCAATTTTGTTTTGACTTTTCTGAATATATGTACTTGGCTACGGTGCATTTCTCCTTGCTACTGTTAAAACTGTAAATATATTTGTGCCTTGTTTATACACGTGTGCATATAAATATGAATTCAATGTTGAAAAAATGTACAGTTGGACCATCACCGCCTTGCTTAAACGGTGAAGCATTTCAGTTAAAATGTACAGATTATTTATGTCAGGACTAACCACGGTATGCTACATTCGACTCAGACATAAATTTTATATGGTTTAACAGCAAAGCAGAATATAAATTCACCACATGTACATGTAAGTTAAACGTATGCAAAGAGAACACCAAGTAACTCGGTTTGAGTTCGCTTGCACTTATCATTAGTTTAATTAATGAAAGAAAAAAAGCTTTATCCGTACAACTTTAAAAAACATTGTGATAACTCAACCTTTATCAAATCTAACTTCTTAAATGATTAATATATAAAAAAATCTAGTATTTACATTAACATGATAGGAAATGAATAAGAATTTAAAATACTCCGAGATGCATGAAACCCATTTGTTTTTTTGATTGCAATAGTCCATGGCAGCTCTTGTTGATTCTTCAGTCGCCCAGAAAATTCCCGAACTCCTCAATTTTTGATTTCAATGTAATTGTGGAGATGTACATAGAATATTGATGTTGTAGCGGATTAGTAGTCATGTTGCTAGTTACCTTGGCTTAGTGTAGTTTCTGCTCCTGATGATGATGAAAAGACTTTAAAAGGTAGTTTTCTGTAAGAGCTTTAAAGCTTAGTTAGATGAACTATGAGCAGGGAAAAAAAGAAATAATTAAAGTAGGAGCATACTATTTTGAAATCAAAGCAAGTTCCCTATAATGGTTACAGACTGTTTGACTATTCATAATCTGTTGCATTTGCAAAGGAAAAAAGTTCAAATATATTGTGTGGTATCAAAGCAGTACGAACAGAAGTATGAGAAGTTAAGATATCAAAACTGTGTTTTTATCGTGAGCCTCATATAACAGATCTAATGCATCCTAAACATATTATATAGTAGCTACTTTATCTAACCAAAACTTGATTTTGTTTGGTGTGCAAAAGATAGCTATATAAAGAAAACAACTTGAAGAATGTATAGACAAATGCAAATATTATTATAACTCGCATATATTATTCTGATATATGATATAAAGATTTCTACTAAGATACCACCTGTTTTTCTAAATAATGAAAAACAGGGGTAATCTTTTATGCTTACCTTTCATTTTGAGGATCAACAATCATTCTATGTCGATGATATCATCAAACCACCCTCTTACTTTCTTTTGTCCTCAAAATTTACAGTTTAACACACTCAAAGTTCCTATAAATAAGAATATACAGAACTGTCAGATGTAAAACTCAAGTGATGCAAAGCTCCTATAAATAAGAATATACAGAACTGTCAGATGTAAAACTCAAGTGATGCAAAGCTCCTATAAAACTCAATTGTCAGAATATATGAGTAAATGTGTCTATACATTACCAATAACTTAATATTTTTCTGGAGTTAAACATGTAAAGTGCATATAAATAATAGTGAAGCCCCGTTAGTCGGTACTTTATATTTAACTTTTTAACTAATGTTAGATGATTAAGTTTCAATTTGGTTATTAGCCGTGACTTCAAATTCGACTTTGTTTGTTTACCCAAAGGTTTCATGATCATGTTTTAGTATTATAAAGTGGCTTTTGCTCAGTTATATATTTCATAAAAGTTCACGAAACTTAAACTTTTGTATGGAGTTCACAAAGTACAAAACCGATCAATTTCTCATTTCATTTTAAACTAAAAATCAGCATATATTCAGTATAAAAAGGCTTGAATTTTTGCGTAACAGTTCATGAATTGTTGCTATTCTAGATAGAATTCAATATTAGTACGCATGCACATCCAATGGATATGTGCATAGTAAACTGTGTTCAAAGTTGGAAATGAGTGTTGCATTGGTCTGTCGATGCATTATATTTGGGTTTTTCCTTCAATTGTAAAGCATGTAGGTAGAATTACATAACTTATATGCAATATGTGGCTTACTCAAGTAAGCAACGCTAGATAGTAGATACAGACATATACATACATAGAAATGACTTAACAGTGAAAGAAAAGAAAATATATAAATTAGTGCAACCGTATTGTAGTCTTTAGATTTTTATAATAAAAGTATGCATATTCAAAAAAATTGCGCATTACTGGTGTATATAGTGATAGAAATATTGATATGAGTATATGACAGATACACAAACTCAGTATATTTGATATAAAAAACAGTCGACCTTCAGTCTACATAATTTTGAGGTTCAATTAGAAAATTAAGAAAACACACAACCTATGTTCCTACTGATACAATCAAGATAAAATATCTTCCGTAATAATCATCGCATAATCTTTCAATAAAATATTGTCATATTTTAAATTGAAGTTGTACCTAAAATTTGGACATTTTCATTCAGTAACGTCTAGAATGTCGCACGGTTGGATCATTTAAAGCACAAAGAGTCAGACAAATTACAACTAACACTTTTGAAGTAAATGGCAACATCTTTTCCGGTGTCTTCCCTACACAAAACATATATAAATTCAGAGCAAAAGCATCTCAATAGTTATGCTTGGTACTTACTGAAATCTCAAAAAATACCTTCTAACATTGCATATTCTCTTCAAGCATATAAATAACCAACCATTATTGTTTAATAGTCATGTATTTCCAGTTTGGTTTAAACTAATCTCTTATCTAAATAACATGCATAAAATAAAGCTTCAAAATAAAAAATTTATTATAGTAACTACAATATAGACTTTATCTTATAGATTGTTAATTAGTTGTCACAAATAACTTAATGAAGGGAGAATATATAAAATAAAGTAGCAATTTGACTTAGTAAGGCTCATGTATCATAGAGTATGGTATGTTAATATAATATATAATGTATTATAAATTATCCATTTTTCTCATTACTTGTTCATCTCTCAACCTCTACATTTGCTTATTTTAAGTTTGCTCCTGTACACAAAGGTTAAACATTCTTTAAAACAAACAATAATCAAGCGTAAGTTAAGTGTTTAAACTTATTGTAGTTTCTACTTCTTTCGAATTTTCCTGATCTCTCATGTTTAGTTTGTTAACATTACAGGAAAATAAAAGAAATACAAAATAATACCTACTTTTATCATATCGTTTTTGATTAAACGATTTACCATATTTGAAGTTATAATAACGTGGAAATGTAGAAATGTGTCAAAAATATCCAGATCCATTAGCTCAACCATTTATTCTACTAAAACTCTTTATATTATAACTTAGAAAAAAGGTTCAAGCTCCAAAGCAGTTAACATGGTTAAGAGCCTACCAATGGAGGGAAGGTATCTGTAAGATTTTTGGTTATAGTTGTCCATACTGCAATATTAGCATACAAAGATTATTGTTGTTGGCACAATGAAAAAAGAAATAGAATCATAATGTGTTACCAAAATCAAATGATTTTTTTTCTCAAAAATATAATTGATTTTGATCGTGTTAATATATATAATATATATTAACTTTTGTTGATAAAAACGTATTCCAGTTACAGAAGGTGTTCAAGTGATTATACCAAAAAATTTAACTTCAATAAATAAAGAAACCAAGCAGGCGAGCGTAAGCGAGAATATAAACGTAGGATTTTATATGTTTGTATGTATATATGTATATACATAGACATAACACAGGCACTCTATCAAGTGATAATTAAATTGTTCTTATTATTCGTACTCATGATTAGCGATGATTTAAATCTAAAAATAAATGCAGCTGCACACAATTTTGATGATTGTTGATTTCCAAATACTAACTAATAGGAATATAAGGTGAACACTTAACGCTTAGGGCATCTTTTCTTCTAAAAATAATGCCTAAATTTTTGCAAAATTCTATATTTAGATGGCTTAGCATTTATAATGGCATCAATGGTATACTGTACTTGGGCACGTAGTTATTCTGTCTCGTTATTTATACTCATATCCTAGTAATTAAACATCAGCAGTGACCAATTGTGTTCAGAATACAATGATATAGCAAGCATAACTACTATATATCCATTAAATTTCTCTATTATTTAAACAATCATAGAAAAAGCATAACTACTATATAATCTCAATATATACATGCATAAATCTCAAGTGTAGATAAGCTTGTGGTTTTTCTATCTATGTCATACGTCAATTCTAGCTTGTCAAATATACATACAAATAAATAAAGGCATCACTTTAGTGCAAACAATACTGTTGATTTTTTCCTAAAATATCCCAAAAAAAACTTACATGCCAATCAATGAAATTATGACATAATTGTTCAAGATGAGCTCCTATATAGTATATATTGATAAATTTCACTTATGAAAACACCTATAGATGATTAAAGGACCAAGAAACAACCGTACAAATTGATAAAGGTAACCCCAGATTATTGGATTCTTTATGTTGTTCAATCAACACCAACAATTGGCATCCCTTCTAACTCCACAAAAACCTCTCAATTTCTCAATCTTCTCATCTGTCCATCACCCATATGTTACTTCGTTAATACTCCCTAAGTCATTGTAAATCTGTCTAGAACTATTAGTCATTTCATCAAACATTTGGTCTGTAAAAAACTAAACATTATGTTTCATAGCTTCAGGCACGTACAATGAAACTGGTTGGTGGTCGCCATCAGAAAATAAATAAAAATAGCAAAATTCACAAAAGAAAGATTTGTTTGAAAGCGACAAAATGATACATCATTATTGTTCATCTAACAGTTGAGTAACACATTTGGGAGAAGGACAGATGGATCAAATTTCAACTCCTAAACATCAAAATGAACTGGAATCAAGACAATCATGTTCAACAGTAAGAGAAAGCATAATTTACTCAATAAAAAAGATGAAGTGTGAATTGATAGTGGACTAAAAGGTTACCATTTAATCATTATTGGAGCAGAAAAGAAGAAAAGGACAGTAAAACCTTAGGGAGACCCACTGCTGTCATCATTCAAGTCCACCGTGCTGAGGAGACCCACTGCGTCCGTCGTTCAAGTCGCTGAGGAAACCCATCGCTTCCGTCGTTTAAGTCCATCATGCTGAAGAGACCCGTTCCTACCATCTTTCAAGTACATCGTGCTGAGGAGACCCACTGCTACCGTCGTTAAAGTCCATCATGTTAAGCTATCATTCTCAGATTACCCTAATTAGCATGCCTATCCAAAAAATGTAATGAAATTGTCAAACGCTTTGTTTTTTGACCTAATTTGTTTCTGGTTTTGGTACATGGGGAAGAAATGGGAGCGTGACAGAAAACGTGCGTACAAACTGATTTTGGAGTAGTGGGGATTGGAAAAGCCGAACATATCCTTATGATGATGGATAATGAAATGATTTGAATAAGGACAATTTTGACAATTCGAAAAAGGCTTCACCTCCTCAAGTATTCGCTTTATATATAAGATATATATATATATATATATATATATATATATATATATATATATATATATATATATATATAGCATGGCTTCTAGTGGAGTCTGAAGACGAAGTTGGGTTAATTGGTAGCGGTGAATGTCGATCTGGCGGAGATTTGGAGAGAGATTGCGGAGGTGGTAGGAAGAGAGGACGGAAAAGAGAAAAGATGCGACGATCAGAGGTTCGAAGTTGTAAGGGTCGGGCCGAGTTCCAGAGCTATAGGGGCTGATTACTGTTATCAGAAAAAAGGTCGATGCCATTGTATTGGCAAAGGCACAAATATGGGGACATTAATATTTAGGGTTTGGAAGGGAATGAGGCCGAGAGATGGATATGAACCGAAGAAAATAAAAGACGCGACCGTTCATTTCACACAATATCGCAGGGTTTGTACGCTCTTGAAATGAAACTCGGTAATAATATGATAATATAGATTAGTGAAATAATTAAGCTTTTTAAAACTGCAAATTTTTCTACAATCAATTTCTGGCTTCAACTTGGTCAAATGCCCATTGGTATTATGAAATACATAGAAAAAGATTATGTGCTAATTTTATTTTTTTGCAAGTTAAGCCGCATAATATGTTGTCATGATCACTCATCTCGTTATACGTTACAAACCAATTAAAATAATATGAAAATAGAACCGATATGCAAGTTATATAAATGAGTCTTACAAGATACCGATATGCAAGTTATATAAATGAGTCTTACAAGATACACATTCATTATTTAGTTTAAAAATTAACACCCAGAGAGCATTTGTTCATAAAATAGTATAGATCTTACTGTACTTGATATGTCCCACATTATAAAATATGTGATACATTGGCTTGTATATAACTCATTAGGCACCCTCCCCTTACAAGCTAGCTTTTAGGGGTGAGTTCTACCTAATGAGGTCGTATCAATTGGTGCTTTCATTGAGAGCCGCACTCGAAAGTTCGAGCCACGAGAGGGGCGACCTATAGGCTAGATTAAAATACTGATAGGTGAGTGAAGCCGTCCAAAAGAGAAAAGGGCTACCGTCGGGTCAGTGTCGATAGAGTGGGCCGACGTGGACGTCGGACTTTCAAAGAGCGGTGAAATGATATGTCCCACATTATAAAATATGTGATACATTGGCTTGTATATAACTCATTAGGCACCCTCCCCTTACAAGCTAGCTTTTAGGGGTGAGTTCTACCTAATGAGGTCGTATCAGTACTATTGCGTAATAGTAAAAAAGACGTCGATTTCTCTGATATTGCTGTATCAGTCCTTGACTAGATCCAGTCAAATTGTTCGGCCTAATTTTAAAAAAGAAAATATTCATTCTCAGGAGTCAGGGCACAAAATGCTGACAAGTATGGGCCAAAGGTCCAAAAGAATTTGCGTTTTATATACGTATGCATTTACACGTATAGATTTTATGAGATCACGATAATATAAGCATTTTATTTTATATAATAGCGTTACTAGTAAAAATGAAGTTTGTAAAGTCAAAAACTAAGGTCTCATCATTAGACAACCATAGCCACAAACGTAAAAATATTTTTAATAATGCCTGTCTTAACCAAATGTTAATATTTTTTGTTAAATAATAGACCAACAAATTCATAGCTTTACTTTAAAGACTTAGCTTGCACTCAAGGATACAATGCATTGATACAGTGTATTCCTTCTATCGTGGAATTACTTACTTTAGCTTTAAGAAAACCAGGGTCCAATGCCTAAAAAGATACTGGTGCACACACGGATCTTGATTTTATTTATTTTTTGCTTTTTCAAATATTCACAAAATCTCATCCACTTGAAGTACCCTATCAAAATATTTGATTTAGTGAGGTTCCCTTAGCACCATCTTGGTTGCTTCGAACACTGCGGTAGACAGTTGATTATCGATCGTAGTATAAAAAAAAAATTATTTAATGATTAATTGTTGATGCAGTGCTCCAAATATAAAATATGATGTCCTTAACACCATACTTGATTTATTAGTCAAATTGATCCTTCCATGATATTTTAGATTCAACTAATGATGTTTTGGAACAAATGGGATTGGATAAAGCCGTGGATAACATGTTTAAACTCGATCTTGTTCAAACTTTAAGCAAAAATACGAAGGTTATTCATTTGAGCGTGTGCATACAATTTAAGACTTAAAATAAGATGTTTAAACTGGATCTAGCTCAAATTTTAAGTAAAAGTTCAGAGGCTACTCAGTTGAGCGTGTGAATTTGTCTTAAATAAAAAATAGAAAGAAAATTTGTGAAGTAACGCAAGTAAAGAAAGATAAAAGAATATTTAATGTAATTTGGATAGTGAATTCTTCTATATTCACTAGCATGTACCTGACTGCAACATTAAAAACAAGTTTTCTCTCAAATTGTCTTTAAAGTGTTATCCAAAAATTTCCCTAAAATTTCAGGTACTAAATGAGCAAAGACGGAAAAGAAACCAAGAGGAGCATATCAATAATTTCATGTAAAACAACATACGTGTCATTTGCATATGTATTTATCCTTTTTGTCATTCTAGTCAAGCTCTTGTCTCGGCAATTGTTCCACCTTCTTTTCGGTTGCTTTTAACGTCAATACAACAAAAACTTGAAGTCCTGTCAATAGAAAGCACATTTCCTTCTACTACTGGATGAAATTAACATCATTCAGTCTCACGAGTCTTGTGAAATCAACAACAAATTCTTTCATGAAATTGTATTCTCTCGTTGAAATTATAATTTTATTTGAAAACTATGCATGAACTTACGAGTAATGAAAAGAGCAGTAACATTGCATTTTCATGGTGGTTAAGGTTTCAAAAACCTTATTTTAACTTGTATAAAATTTCTACACTGTTTTCCTAACTTCTCTTTCATTCTTCTTTCTAATTTTCTCTTAACCTCATGGACAACGACACGATTCAGGGGGAAGTGGAGAGGGGAACGCGGAGGACGTGGTGGAATGGATGGAAGTAGTGAAGAGAAAGGGGAAACATGCAATTATAAAATGAAAGCTGATATTAACCATACTACAAAGTTCTGGAGGCGTTTGCAAGGAGATTATGAAAAACGGGCGCTGATTTTACAATTCAAACAAAAGGGAATGGATCTTTATAATGAGATTTGGTTCGGAGAAGGATTGCTCAAAAATTCTAGAAGGACCTTAGTTTTTGACAAAAAATTAAGGCCTAAGATGAAGATTGAGAGATCTACTTTCATCTACATTAGTGTGGGTTCGGCTTTCGAGATTGAATTTTTGTTTGTAGGGGCCTAAGGCCATAAGTGCACTGGATAGCATTATAGGAGTTCCATTGAAGCTTGATGATGCCATTAGGAATAGAACTAGGATTTTGTTTACAAAGCTGCTTATGGATATCAATGAGAGGTGGGTTTTCCTAATTACTTAGAGGCGATAGGGGAAGATGGAGAAGTTTACAGACAAGAGGCCATATACGAGAATCCTCTGTCGAGATATGTTAATTGCTGTTGTTTTGGTCATATTAGAAGAAAACGTCATCTGGTTAAAACATAGCAACCTAAAAGGGAGAGTGTGGAGTAAAACATATAGAAAACAAAAATGAAACCCAGCCTGCAGCCAATGTGGATAGGCAAAAGGAGACTGTAGCACCTAGTATGGGGAAATAAGACGTTAGAGAAGAGTCGAGGGAGAAGTTTCTTAGGAAAACTAAAGTACCAGAGTGTGGTGCTGTTGGTGGTGATAACACTGACAAAGGCTTTGTCATTAAGGGGCGAAATAAGCGAAGGAAAAAAGGCAAGGGAAGAGAACATTAATCAATTTGAGGAGGAAAAGAAAGGAAAGAAGGGTGTGGCAGGGGCCTAGCGAAAAGGGTAAAGGGAGTAGAAGAATAGAGCTACTCAGTTCAGCGCAAGAAATTTCCTTAAAGGACTTATTAGGGAAAACAAGAGCCAATGAAGCTGCTTGCTCTAATCAAGCGGTGGTGGAACAATCCAAAAAAGGAACTAACATCAATGAAGGAAGGTCGAGCGAAGGATGGTAGGATTTAGTGTCCTTAGCCTTGCTGAAAGAGGGGGACAACTCTAAGTGCAAAAGTATTTGTTCCAGTTACTTCTTCCCCTAACAGGGGTCCAAAAGAGGATACTTCATCCTACTACCCCAATTCACTTAAGTGAACATCATATATCATCATCGGACTCCACCATGACTAAATATTGAACCTAGCTCCCTTGTTTTGTCCTTTGATAACTATAACAGCTTAAATTCCCAAGGTATGAAATGTGTGGCGAGAATATTATGTCTATTTTGCAGGATGACTATGTTGGAACTGGACCAGCCAGCAGCGGAAGAATTGAGTAAATTCCAAATTTGTTGCCATTATTAGATTTTTTTTATGGCCTTTTGTACTCTAATTCATTTAGAACTTTTCTGAATTTTCTTTTAAATAAAATCAATATTTTATTTGAATTTATAAGTAAACTTTTATTTCTATAATTCTATATTATATTTCATATATGTGTATCGTATACACATATGTGTGTGCATGCACGTGCAACAGTATAATGTGTACATGGTTTGCCGCAACAGATATATTAGCCCCTCGTGTATACTAATATATTCTAAATATACATATATATACATCAAAATTATTGTATAAATGTATGTGTACATATATGTATGTATGTACGTATGTATGTATAAACTTAATTATATATTTATTATAAAATATTGGTTATATATTATTTACATAAATCATTTATGAAATATATGTGTGGGTATATATAATATAATTAAATTTCAAAATTATTTTAAATATTAATTTTTTAAATAATTAAAAACCTTTATTGTATATTATGAAAACAAAAATTAATCTTTTTTTTTTAATTTATATATATACATATATATTATTTATATATAAACATATAGCATTTAATTTATATATATATAATTTTTTATTAAATACACATATTTGCTGCTGCTCACGACTTAAAAAATTTTACTAATTTTTTTTGGTTTTGAATAATTTTTAAATAATATATATATTTTAAAAATTAAAATCCATGCGGATATATTACCGTAAAACTTATGTAAAAAATTTCCACCGATTCGTGATAAGGTCTATGTAGCTAACGTATAAATGATTGATTAACTAAGCAATTAAAAACATTAATATATTTGAAGCATACCTCTCACCAAGGCATGGAGATCACACTTTGAAATGATGAAATGACTCATTGAATCGAATTCCAAGTTCGATGGCTCTCGAACTGCTTTACCACCGATGATCAAATTGTAGAATTTTGATGTGATTTGTGTTTGGATATTTTGGGGTTTGGAACGGGTATTTCTAGCCAAAATATGCAGGTAGGTGAAGGGGCAAAAAGATCTTAAAAAGAATGAATAGAGAGTGGTCTATTTAAAGAGAGACAGGAGAGTGAAATGTGGATCACAATTCCTAATATATCTCTTACCATTTCCACTCATCTTTCCATTCTAATCCACCATGCCACATCATATATGGCCGGCCCCCGTGCAAGCATCATAGTCGAAATTCCTAAGCCTCCTTTGGGCCTAAAAGCAATTCTAAGCTCGAACAATGTCCATTGCATTTAAATTCAAATTTAAATATGTGCTAATATCGTATATCGATCAATATATTTATAACTATTATAAATACACCGTTCAACATTGTTCAACACATCAAATATAAAATTTTATAATTGATATTTCATAATTATTATTTAATTTATAATAATTACAAGTTAATTAAATTGGATGATAAAAGGAGTATTCATTGTTTCGGTTATGTGACTCTTATGTGTCACTCACATATATATGCCTTTGATAATCATGGCTCAAAATAAAAAAAATTGATTTTTTATTTAAATTAATTAATATACATTATTTAATTATACTGGCTTCATGATTCAAATATTAATTCTTATAGTATAAAAACTATAGTTTTAAAATTTTATACAAATAATTCTATACTTAATGGACTTTAATTAAAATAATTTTATAAATATATTTTTATTATTCAAATTTATTTAAATCATTTAATTCTATAAATAAATAATATAGACATATATATATATATTATATAAAATATGTTTTAAATTTTATAAAATTAAATTTACATCTAATAAAACTTTCGAAATTTTTTTTTAATATATATAATTTAAATATTTAAATCATAGCCAAAATTAATAATTGATTTCAAATCTATTTTAAATTATAAAATATATAAATATCTTCAAAATTGTGTTGAAATGTTTAGATTTAAAATTTTCTTTCAAAAATAATTTTTTATTAATATAGATAAATATTTAAATTTAAAAAAAAATTGCTGTCGGCATTATAACACGCATACAATTATTTCATATAATATACATATACATACATATATATATATATATCATTTAAGTATACTTACATATATATATATTATTAAATTGTTTATAAGATATATATATTATACACATTTATTTAAAAAAGATTTCGATTTCAAATTTCAATAAAATAAATAAATAATTTTTTTTATATAATTTCAAATATATATATATATATATATACATATAGGCATATATATATTTTTTATACATATATTTCTTATACATATATTTATTTATATATTTATAAATAATTTGAAAGTAATATATATATGCGCAATATTTTGAATATATAAATAAAGTATATAAACATACATTTGGACGGTATATATACTATATGAGCTGACATATCCGTTGTGGTATAAATTCTAACACTTATATACATGCATGTTAAACCTTACATGGATTGGTATGTGACACATGCATACACATATGATACATGTGTATGTATATATTATAATATTAATTACTTAATATGAAACCATATTATAGATATGAATAAAATATGATTTTATTTAAAAAGAAATTTAAATTTGTTCTAAATAAACTAGACTTCATAAGCTCAATAAATATCCAAAATTGTAAAAAAAATTTGAAATTCACTCTCCGCTATGGGCTGGTCCAGTTCCAACAATATACATGTATAAATTCTAATGAATATGTGAAATGCCAAATAGATGAAATACCAGGATTGAGGAGCTATAGAGTAAAGGTGTGAAGATAACAAGAGAAGTGGATGAAAATGTATTCCACACACTTACTAGAGTTGATGTCAAAGAAGTGGATCGTAAGCCCAACTATGATAGTTTTTTTAGGGTAATGGCTTAAACATTCATTAGATACATATGATATTAAGTATATATGTATACAAAACTTATACACACATACATATATATATATATATATATATATATATATATATATATATGTATGTATGCATGCATGTATAGTATATTATGTGTATGTATACATTAGTTATGAATCTCAATAACCACATGTGTGCGTGTGTGTGTATTTTATACGCATTCTTAGTATAATTATATAACTCAATCCTCATTTTCTATTAGATGTTAAAAATCATCATTTTAAAAATAAATTGAGGTAGAGTTAAAATATATAAGTTAAATCACCAATACTTAAACAAATATATAATTAAGTTAAATTATATATTTTGTTTCAATAAATTAAACAAGTTTATTTGAGTTCAAATATAGATCTTATTAAATCACTCAATAATTAAAAAAAACTAAGCTAAATCACTCAATAAATTAAACAAATATATAATTAAGTTACATTACAAATTTTGTTTCAATAACTTAAACAAGTTTATTTGAGTTAAAATATAGACCTTGTTAAATCACCCAATAAATTAAACAAATATATAAGTCAAATCACTCGATGAATTAAACAAATATATAATTAAGTTAAACTATAAATTATGTTTCAATAAATTAAACAAGTTTATTTGAGTTAAAATATAGATCTTTAAAATCATCCAAGAAGTTAAACAAATATATAAGTTAAATTGGTCAATGAATTAAACAAATGGGGAATTACGTAGAAGGAAAAGCTTTGAAAAAATATTAAGCTGAAGGAATTATGGGATTAAGTAGTTGATTGGATGAAAAGATAAACATGTAATGGTATATTTTTGATATGTACGTATAATAACCTCCTAAATGTACAAGAAGAAGAAGAACGAGACTATAAAAAAGGCAATGTAGTACCGTTGCTTTGTTTCTATAAGGAATGAGCCAATGATTTGATTCTCCCTCAATAAAAATTTTGTGTTTAAAACAATTTTTTATTCCCCTTATTCAAATTGATTCTCTATTAACAAATTCTTAAATAAATCACATAATCTAGTAAATGAACAAAAGATACAATGATGTCCAAGTAAATGGAAAATATATGAGTCTAGACCAATGTTTTCATAACCGGACAGTGAATTAAACCGTGAGGACTCAGGGTTCAAAGTTTCAAGGTTCGGCCGGTCGAACCGTCAAGAACCGCACACTCTTTTTTGAAAATTAATATATTTAGATGCAACGTATCAATCTTAAGTACACAATAAACCAACATTTTTAATATAAATATACGATATTAATTCATAATTCACACATTAATTCTAATATGAAAAATTAAACAAAATTTGTTACACCAGCTGTGCTAATTACGAATATAAAACGGACAGAGATTTGTAAACATATTTTGGAGCGAAGAAATTGGCATATTGGAGGGTTCAACCAGGTTCAAATGAAGGGTTAAACCGTCAATTCAAAGGTCGAACCAAGGTTCTTGCATGAAGGAGGCTTAATTGAGTTTCCGGCCTTTGAGCCCCATGGCTCGCGGTTATTCGCAGTTCAACCGCTGCCGGGTCGGGTTATGAAAACTATGATCTAGACATTCGGTCGTACAAGATCGATGCCAACTCATTTTGGTCTCATGCATGGAAAATTGGCTCCATACCCATGTTTACCTACTTTCTACCAAAATTTAACAAAGAATCCAAATAAACTTGATGACATGACAAAGAGATTTGTTAAATGGAGAATTAAATTAAATTGGATTAGGAGAATATATTTTAGAGACAAAATATAAAAACGAAAAAGAATGCATAAGGGGTAAATTATGGTTTGTTTATATAATTTACTTCATAAAAACATTAATTCTGCTTTCAAGAATATTCTTCGTCGTTTTGTTTTTATTCTTTCCACATCACCATATTATTACCCTTTTCAAGTTGTTTGCTGCTCTCAAAATCAACCGTCACCAATTACAAATGTAAAATCATAAACGCCATCTAAAAACATAATTGAAATCTTGAGCAAAAGGAAACAAATCAGCATCTAGATTTAGATGAAAATTGAGATGAGTTTCCATTCCTGTCTTTGTTTTTAAAAATTATTTTTGAGTTAAAAGAATTATGATTTAGGGACCGAGAATAAAGGGACAAATAATTTTGATTGATTAATGAATATGAAAACGAAAGAAAATTGATGTTTATAAACAATGTCGATTTAGTTTCTTTTTTTCCACAAGGAAGAATCCATGATTTGACTCTTCCTTAAATTAAGAAAATAATAGACGTAATTTATTTTATTTTCATTTTTCTTATCAAAATTGTTTTTTTATTATTTAACAATTTCATATTCAAAGAAGTGGCTTTTGAGGTGAAGATTATTTATAGGGGTAAACTAAAATTTTCTGTCTTCAAACTCCAGGTGCACACTCATCTATGACCATTGATTTTATAATAATTATTACTTTTTATCACCATCAATTTAGATAATTTAGCGGCTTTGATGTATCAATCAAAACATTGTAATTAATAACGTTGAGTTATTTGAGTACATGGGACAGAGAAGAGGACAGAAGATATCATTTATGCATGCGGAATGTACAATGCTACCAAGCTTCCATTGGATGCTTTAAAAGGGATAAGAACACAAGACTTCCTTAAGATTCATATCCCATGATATGGGATCTACCACTAAACAATGATCATTCAATTTGATATTCAAATTTGCTAGTTATTTCTTACACGCACAATCAACTGTACAAAAATTAACTAACAAACAAATCTGATTAAAAAATTGGCTGATGCATATCTGACAACAGGTAAACAGATAACAAAACATGGATAGTTGGTCTATTTATGGTGACCAACTTTCCTACCCAACACAACTAGGGACATCAATATTTATTATTACATATATTCCAACTAAAAAGACCTGCACATATAACTTAAGCAGTAAATACAAGCACATGGAATTTTTCAATGCTCCATCATCCAACTGTGATTTCATTACATATAATATGCCCACATTGTTCCTTACTCCAATATATTTGTCCCATTCAAATCATTAAAAAAAAAAAAACATTATGTAATTTAATTTCAAATAGCTTCCAGGTTTTGATGGCTTTAATCTTACTTTGATTTGAAATTTTATACATGTGTAGTTAATTTACAATCTTTATTCTTATGATATAAGAGGCTAAACATGGCAAGATCAACTCAGTAATTGTGAGCAATTTTATAAGGAAAAATCATTAATTTAATTCTTTAGTAATTGTCAAAATCAAGTCCTGTATACTATATATAACCAGGTCCATAGTAATCAGGTCAATTAAAAAAGTATATCATTGATTACTTCTCTGTTAATATATGTCAACAAATAGAAGGATACAATGACAACAAAGAAGAACACCAACACATCTATGAAAAGCATCAACAGCACCATATACTTTCTCTTCCTATCTTTCATTCTGGTAGTCATCTCTGTGTCAAATGTAAAGAAAAGCCATTGGCCTATAGCCACCAATTACAGAAGAAGTATTATTGTTCAAAAGGATCACTCATCCTGCAATTTCTTTTCGGGTGAATGGGTATACGATAACTCAACACAGCCATTGTATTCTGGTTTGAGTTGCTCGTTTATGAATGATGAAGTTAACTGCGATAAGTATGGAAGAAATGATTCGAAGTATAAGTATTGGAGATGGCAGCCTGATGAATGCACTCTACCTAGGTACATATTTGTTTCTTTTCTTTTAAAGAAAAATTACCAAAGGAATCAAGCTTCACTTGTAAGCTTTAGGGAAGCATGTGTCTGGCAAACGCATATAGATACATATTTTTTATTTTCTAAAGATGTAATACTTAGTTATTTTATGAAAATATTGGGTTTGATGATTTGATAATGAAGCAGGATTGATGTAAAAGAGTTGCTAGAGAGATTAAGAGGAAAAAGAATGGTGTTTGTTGGCGATTCATTGAATAGGAATCAATGGGTTTCTATGGTTTGCATTTTGGAGTCTGTTATTGATAGCAAGCACAAATCTTTGGCTTACAATGGATCTCTTATCTCTTTCAAGGCTGAGGTAATTATTAAATATGTGATCATGATCCTTTTAAATATATTACATATATTTTATATATACATGGAAGTGAACAAATAAATTTGACTAAGAAGACGGAGATGATGAAAATGAAGATGATAATTGCAGAAATATAATGCATCGATCGACTTTTATTGGTCTCCGTTGCTACTGGAGTCGAACTGCGATCATCCGTATAATCATAGAATCGAAGATCGTATAATCAGAGCCAATGCGATTGAAAAGCATGCAGAACACTGGAAAGATGCAGATGTATTGATTTTCAACTCTTACCTTTGGTGGAAGAAACCTCGATTGAAGTTGAAGGTCTTGTGAGTATGACTTCACTATTACTTCTTATTAATTATATACCATACATTATTAAGCTAGCTGTATTAAACGCTCCACTTTTTTTTCTTTTCCTGCCCCATTAGAATCCATAAAAAAAAGATTATTAAAGGGACTCAATTTTTGATAAGGAATGGATAATTTTAGTGGGACTCCAACCAAATTAAAATTGTTAAGATGAGCACATTGATGCGGATAGGGCTGTAAATTTTGTACGAGTGTCCGATGTCCGTTCGTGTCCGTAACCGAAATACGTCCGTCCGAGTCCGTTCGATTTTCATTTAGGACACGAGCTAGGACAAGAAAATTTGTACGAGAAAAAATATTGTCCGGTCCGAGTTCGTTCGAATTCGTCCGAATTTCTTATAGTTCAGTATATCTGATGGAAATTCTATTAAACAACATAAAATTTGATGTAAATAGCATTGTCCGTCCGTGTCCGTTCGGGTCCGTGTCCGAAAAATGTATGTACGAGTCCGTCCGATTTTATTTTGGACACGAGCTAGGACAACAAAATTTGTACGAACATAAATCTCGTCCGGTCCATGTTCGGTCCGATTTTATTTAGGACATAAACTGAACACACCTCCGTTCGGTCCGGTCCAACCGATTTACACCCCTAGATGCGGAGACTCCAACCGAACAATTTACTATTTTACCACCTTCGGGCAGATTTGATAACATACCACCGAAATATTGAAATAAAAATGGCACGGACCTTCTGAAAATTTACATAAAAATGTTATGGTATTGCCCATACTTTACTATAGTTGGGATCTATCAAAATTTATTAAAAAATACAGCACGGGTCAACGTTTAAATTTTACATGTCGATAAAAAAGGAGGGTAATTACGTAATTAATTTATTTTTGTTATGGAGAGGTGAGTTTTTAAATATTCCACATAACAATTTTTAAAACATTGGAAAAACAATCTTCGTTACCAAAAACTAGAGTCACTTTAACAATCTCCTAAAAAAATTCTTGTTTCGTTTAAGTTTTGTTCTTTTCACCTTCCATTTCTCTTCTTCCTTAACTACAAATAAAAAAGTTCAATAAAATTACATGTTAACAACTATTTTTATTTTTATTTCATTCTAATGTCATTCGGTTATCTCAATTTAAACAAAAGCTTGCTTTAATTTAGCAATTTCCAAATATATTTCCATGAAATGCAGTATTGTAAACCCTAACCGTAGATGAAGATCCAAATATACCTTTCCAACCAATTTATTTTTTATTCTTCATTTTTTATTATGTTTACAAATATCGATGATAAAAATTGTAAATTAATAAGCAATGATTTTAGGTTAATTTCATGAACTGGAGAAGAAGAAAATAAATGAAAAAGAATATGAAAAATGAAAGGTCAAAATTGATATAATTGAATTTAATCATGCATTATTGTACTTACTCTATTTCCACTAATATTGAAGTCAAGAATCCATCAACTAATGCAGGCATGGTTCATTCAATGACACAGAGAAGAAGTATGATGAGATGGAAATGATAGAAGGTTTTGAGCTAGCACTGGACACATGGAAACAATGGGTCGAGTCACATATCGACTCTCTAAAGACACGAATTTTCTTCACGACTCTATCGCCAACTCATGTTTGGTAAGATCATCAAATAGTTAAGACAAAACTCAATCATTATATATATAATTTTTGATATAATTTAACAGGGCGGAAGAATGGGGAGGGTCGAGCAACCGAAGTTGCTATAATGAAACAGAACCAATAACCAAGAAAGGCTACACAGGCAGAGGATCGGATAGCAGATTTACACATGCAATTGAAGTAAAAATTGAAGAACTGAAAAAGAAAGGAATGAATGTGCAAATGCTAAATATAACTGAGTTATCAGAATATAGAAAGGATGGACATCCTACTATATATAGAAAGCAATGGAATGCTTTAACAGAAGATCAAATTGCAAATCCTAGCAGTTATGCTGACTGTAACCATTGGTGCCTTCCTGGTATTCCTGATGTCTGGAATCAGATTATGTATGCATATATTGTTTCTAGATGACGGTAGTGTATACCACTTGTTCATATATATAGAAAATATTCATTTTGGAAAGCATTGCTTGTGTGTAATATTTGAATAAACTTTGATAAGAGAAATGTACAAAGAAATACAGAAAAGTTGTAAAATTATCAATCTCTGCTTAACTATCATAATGTTTAATAGGAGAAAGGTTAACACTGTTGTAAACATCTGAACCAAGGAAAGAAAATTTCATTAGTTTCTTGTTCATTGCATCCGTATTTTTGTTTTAAACAACTATAGCTCAGTACAACTCAGGCATAACATTGGTCAATATGTGCTGTGTGACTACTTTATATACCTCTTCTGTTGGGTGAATGGCATCGAAAAATACATGCGAAGAAATATTCTTACAGATTGGTGTCATTCTGTTGCATAATGGTCCCATTTCAACATAACCTGTTCCGCAGCATCCTTTTCTAGTCTCTTCAAAACCTGCACTTGTACATAAATGAAATCAAATTCTACTAGTAACCTTTGGTTAATTATGATCAAAGCAATTATCTCAACAAAATGTTCTTAATGTATAGGTTTGCATGAAATTACTGATATTACTCAAAGATGATCATTTAGCTTTGTGTGTGTGTGTGTGTGTGTGACAAAAGATATGTATGTAGCGATTCTAACTAAACTTAATTATACAAAATACTATGATCATCAATGAGGTAATCTTACCATATCTGGTTGGGTTTCTTATTATATCAAGCACATTGTCTGTAATATCCAAATACGCGATTCTGCTTCCAGGTAACGATCGCTGCAGTTCAGGTAGAAGATTTTTCAACTTCAAATTATAAGAAATGGTGTCTGATATTTGGTCATCGATGCATTTACGTGTCATTAGATGCTTGAAGCTTGTTGATATTTGAATTGGTAGACAGCCAATTGGAGGCAGTCCAGCAACTATAAAATTTCTAACTCCATGATCGTATATGCTCTGCAAAAGTATATACAAAAAACTGAGCAAGATTTTGTAAAGGATCAGTATTCAGATTTAGTGGTTTATATGTTATAATATGCTAGGATTTAAAGTTCTGCTTATTTACCACTTCTGTGTTATGTAAATATATTCACCATCGTACTATATACATATACTTTTTTTAAACGACGACGACGACGACGATGATAATAATAATTAAAAATTCTAATGGAGCTACAATTGTTCTTTAGCATGTATTAATAAGCAATAATTCATCAGCTACCTACTCTGCAAATTTCCAACCTGCATAACAAAGCTCCATGATGCCACAATATTTTGCTAATTATATGCACTATTAACTTTTAAGTAGAGTAGCTGAACTGTTGAACTAATTGGTCGCACTGTAATAATATTTATTCAAGTATACTGAGTTTTGCCAATTGAATCAGTCTATTTCACATAACTAGAAAGTGGAAAAAAAAACAAAAATGTGGAAAAGGGGAAAATTCAAGTTTTCATTAATGTACAATTATATGGTATTGCAGTAAAATAATCTAATATTCCCTAGTACTCCTTTTAATATAAATATAAATATAATGTTATTGTTGATCCCAATACAAATCAATAGTATGAATAATACCACTACCATTTCTCAAAAATTTCCCTCTATGTTCAGTGGTGTAATGGAGTTTTCAAATGTGTGTCTCTATTTGTTTTTCCACTTAAAAAGGTATATAATGCTGCATAAAGCACTTACTGTAATAAAATTTATGTAAAACTATGTAGCTAATAAGCATACACACTTTTTATGCATATTCAAAGTTTCAATACTAGTGATCTTATTATACTAAAATCAATAAGTTCTGAATTCTTATTATACTATCACATGTAAAACTGATCAGCATTGAACAATCTGGAACAATAAATAGATAACCATCTAAATAGTTACCTTGACAGAATCCTTCAAAATTCCTTGCAGAAAATCCTGATACCCACTAACATTAAACTCAATTTTCCTCCTAGGCAAATCATAGTAATTAAAAATAAAATCATTTCCACCTGCACTAAACAAAACCAAGCTACCGTCAACAATTCTTTTTCTTTCAATTTCACCCACATCCTTATTCAACCTTTTCAAATAATCTTCAAACATTTTCAACTGCTTCGACATCGGAACCGAATTCGATATCTGAGACGTTTCATCATCATAACCAGACCCTGCAGAAGCGAAATTAACTCCAGTTTTTAAATCTTGCATTGAAATGTTAGGGTCCAAATATGGAGGAGACAATGGTTTGATGTTCAAAGAAGATGTTAGCAGGTCGGGTACGAGAAGCCCATTTGAGAACCGACCCGTTGGGGTTCGGTTCGTGAAAGTTAGGCCATATGGAATATGGTTTGATTTGAATGGTGTGGTTATGAACTTGTTGTTTCCAGTATCAAGTGTGGAGTCTCCGAAGAAGAATGTAGATGTGAAGTTTGATGTTGTGTGTTGAATGATTATTAAGAAGATGGTTATGAAGAAGAGTTGCATTTTCTGATTTTTCTTTCTTCCTTCCTTCCTTCTTCTTTATATTTCTCAGAGTGAAGAGTTTAAATTGTATGTGAATATATATGCAATTTTTTTTTTAAGTTGGTGAATGGATGAAGAAGGTTGAGTGTGTTTTTGTGTTAGGTTTGGAATTAGGAAAAAAAAGAGTGCTAGGGGATTGGAGAGAATTATGGATTTATTTAATATAGAAAACAAAGACGTTCTTTTGGTGATTTTTTTTTTTCACTTCTGTTTTATCAACCAGATAAATAACAAATAAATATGTTAGCATCGTTGGGATTTGATTCTTGCATCTTTTAGTTGCATGTTAGTGAAGCTAAATTTGAGTTATTTTGTTGACATACTGCAAGTTAAATTTGTCATGAATTAGTCATAATTATCAGTATTACCTGCATCTGAATATACAGAAATTCAAAAAACGATAGTTAAAATGTCTGGAGAACACATTGCTTACAGTGAATAAAAAGTTTTCAGGCATATCACGCTCTTTAGCATACATACAGAAAAATCAACGAGTTCAATTTAAATATATTCTGGGAAGATAAATTTATGTTTTTCATTTTCTTTGTTACATATACTTGTATTTCTTTGAACTGTCATATATATATATATTTCCTAGTCACCTGAATAAGAAAAGTATATGTGCTTAGTTAACTTGGATGATAAACTTATAATTGGTTGCTTAGTTTACTGGGGCAGGCTGGACTGATGTAGTGCTAAAGTTATGCTGTTTAAGTCTAAGCTGAGATTTTCACATACCTTTTACATAATTAAATGTTTAAGATATGGGGATCCATAGCTTATAATCTGCTGACTCCAACCTGCCAACTCCAGCCCAACTCAGAATGTTAAGCTAGAAAGAAGAAAAAAAAGGTTTATCATATGCTTTGCTTGTAGAAGTGCTAATAAAAAACTGAAACGGGACTCAGGAGAGGAAAATTAAAAGCTTTTCTAAAAGGATTTCTAACCAAACCACAATGAGAGTATATTGTAGAAGATACTGGAGAAAATAAACAATAATATTAGTGATCTCAACATCCAAACCAACTTAATCTCACAAAGGAAATTCCCACCAAAACAAAACACTAATCAATTAGATGAACTGATAACAGTCATGATTGTATGAGATTCATTTTTTATGTTTCAGAAATGAAAATTTTTCCATCGAAGAAGAGTAATAAATTTTGATAGCATAAAACAATAACCCTCTAAATTACCTCGAGTGCAAACATCATATTCAACATTTGTTTTAGACATATTTCCCAAGGTTAAGTTTAGCAAACTTCTTCGACCACTTAAACTCAAGACCTCTGTTTAGTTAATAGAAAACTGAAAGGGTTCAGTTTCTATCCGTTGCAAATTGAAATATTGAGTTTTCATAGTGTCCTCTTTCCGTCGTCTATATTCAACTTCTTGCAAACATCTTTTTATATACTAATATACTATTATGATCACAATTCACAAATATATCCATGATGCTCTTTAACATCACGTCGCATGTACTAAATCACCGCCTTTAGCCATTTTGTCTCTTAAGGAGGCTAAGGCAAAGGACATACAGCTAAGGAGCTCTGCGGTAACATTACCAACAAGACCACTGTCAACTAAATACAAGCAAGGTTTTAAGTCTCGGATTTCGTTCACGTTTCGTCTTGAAAATTCGAGAAACCTGATCTCGTATCGGGGAAGATCTCGGACGAGACGAGTGGATCTCAGGTGTCCATCTTGGATTTACATCTCGAATCATAAAGTTCATTTCGGGAATATCTCGAGGTATATATTATCTCTAAATTGATTTGCATGCATAATAGTATCTACAATTACTATCTTAAAAATAATAATTTTCACTTGATTTGTTATTTCATTATTTCTAGTCTAAATTGTCCAATTCCACTTCCAATTGATCTAAATTATCTCATAATCCAAAATCAAACTAGACACATAAAATTGATTATTATTTTTATAAATTGAACTTCTTTTGCCAAATTCAATTAAATTACTTACAGTAAAGTTTTCTTAATTCTATAACAAATCAAACCAACATGAAATCACAATCAAATCTCTACCTAATTGAATCTGGTCATCTTCTAGTTTCAAAATCAGTCAAACAATAACAATATTTATCAAGACAATAACAATATTTATCATATTAAAGTATGAGAAAAATAACATCCAGTCATGGATAAAAGGGATAAAGTGAGGGATTTACTCACAAGTTTCCCTTAATCGATACTAAATTTGAATTTCCTTTTTTTTCTCTTTCTCTGTAAACAATTATTCATTCTACAGTAAAGTTCTTTTGTCAAATGATAAATACGATAGAAATATAGTAATAAGATAGTTATGGCTCGCAAAATTTTGGCCTCAAAGTTGAATTTTTGAATCTCATTGAAATAGACATCAGTTCCTCTCAAAATATTTCTAGTGATCTCCTTATATCGGGATGAAGTTGGACAAATTTGTGTAAATCAAGAAATTAGTTTTGGTGTAATCGGTCATATCTCGAATTATGTGCATCCGAATATGATTTGACTAGCGCCATTGTTTTTATTGATGTCAAAAAACCCCATTTCGACTGATTACATGCATATAAAAATTTAATTATACTATCTATCACATAATTTTATTCTTCATCAAAATTAAAGTTGTCAAAAAAAGTCTTAATATCGTTCAATATATCGAAATTTGATCTCGGCCGATATATCGTTTGAGATACCGAGATCTTGGCCGATATATGGAAAACGAGATTTTCACCGAAATTTTGTGTTTCGTTTCGCTAGAGATATCGGCCGAGATTTGAAACAGTGAATGCAAGTGTCATCCATTAAAATACCAATCTACCAGACCTAGATAATTCACAGAAAATTCATTATTTAACTTATCAACTTTTACTTTTTATTTCAAAATTTACTAACATATGTTTTGCATAGTTACTTGGATAATAAGCATCTACGTTGCTGAATGCTTACTTATTCTGTGTAAGTCCGGCTGAGTTAAGAATGTCAATTACCTATTAGATGAACTAATGTTTAAATTAGGATTCATGGACCCACTGATCCTAACATGCAAACTCTGGAACTCCTATCTGGCTCAATTTGCCAGAAAGGAAAGAACTATTATTTTTAACGTCCATTAAGAAGTGCTAATAGAAAAAATTATATACGATAAAAGTTATCAAATTCTATCGAATTAAAATGGACAAAGATTTTCTAAGATCTTCAAAGTTCAAACCAATTCACTATGAGAATACATTATAGAGAATTCAATGTAAAAAACTAAAAGAATAATAGTAAATTCAGATACCAACAAATCAAACCTCCTCCATAACCCTTCTTCACCAAATCTTTCAACATAAACCCTCGCCGCCAAATTTTGCATCGTGATCGCCGCCACATCAGTCAAACATTTTCAGTCCCAGCCATTTCAATCACATCGCAAGTGCTCTTCGACTTACTGCAGCATCAGCCCGATGCAAATTTCAAATGTACGGTAGTACTCCATGTTCTTCACGTTGTTCTCACCCATACAACCTCTTTTATCTATCGGAAAATATGAAAAATATTTCATATTCGAAAAGCGGATGCATGTATCCGATATCCGAATAATTTTTCAAATAAAGGTCGGATATGTCGGTATCCATATCCGAAAAATATACGTTCCATGAAATTTTATATATTTATATATACTTACGTGTGAGTGATGACGCAGCGGCGGAATACAAAAATTGATGATACGATGAACGTAACAATCGGCGGATTGAGAAATACTGAAATGCCCAAATCCGTTGATCGAACGATACCGGATTCTAGCTATCTCTGACACGTTGATCACGCACGATACCGTGAAGAGAGATCTACAATTCTTCGAGCGTTGATCAAGCGCACTTGATTCCGCGAATTGGCTTCAACGATCGAAGATTCGAGCGCACTCGAATGTCGAAGGTGGAGATAGGAGATACACTCAACTACCGATTTTAATTGAAAGCACAAAGCTAACAAAAGAGAATTTTATTCAACAATCAACAACCTATTACAAATGGCACCACCGGCCTATTTATAGAAGTTACAAATTACAACACAAATTTTTACAACTCTTAAGTCGGCACCGACTTACGCCTTACCATAAGTCGTACGTGACTTAACAAAACAAACGACTCAACTTATTTACAAGCGCACGACTCAACAGTATTTGAACGATCTAAGTAAACAGTAGTCTTCCGACTTAAACTCACGCGACTTATCAACATTCTCTGCGAGTTATCTACTTCATATCCTGACTTATCAATCTTCTCACGACTTATCAAATGATCTCATGAGCTAAGGGTAGTATGTTCGTTCGCGACCTTCAGTCATGCCGCGATTTATCTGGAAACGATTCAGGGTTAGGTCGGAATAGTTTTAGGTCGGTGGTTGGAGATCGGGAACAATCGGAGTTAAGTCGTGGTGGGTTATGTCGTGAAGGAGTTAGGACGGGTTGGTGGTTAGGTCGGAGATTAGCGGCATAGAGTTTAAGTCGGAGAGCAGTAGGTCGTATCGTGTGGTGATTTAGGTCGTTGGGTGGTTTGGTTAGGTCGTATACCGATTTAGGCATTTGGGAATTAGGTCATGGAATGAAAGTTGGGTCGGAGCACTTAAGTCGTAGGTCGTGGTGAAGTGTTAGGTCGGAAAAGTTATGTCGTAGGTCGCGGTGAAGTGTTAGGTCGTGGGCTTGGGCTTGTGGTGGAGTTAGGTCGTTGGATGGGGTTAGGTCGTAGGGAAGGCTAGGTCGTAGGTCGCGGTGGTTGGTAGGTCGTGAAGGTGGGTCACTCGTTGTTTGTACAAAAAATGGACAAACACCTCGAAGTTGTATGATTTAGTAGATCTTATGTTATTCTTAGTGATTTGAGCGATTTATGCAAATATATAAAAAACAGGGGCTAAACTGTAAAAAAGACACGCAGATTTATAGTGGTTCAGCCAGAATGTGCCTACGTCCACTTTATATGTTATTTCTCTTCTCTTATTCTGATTACAAGTACAAAGCTTTGATACAAGTAAAAGAAAGTTGTTTGAAAGTTCTATCCGTGCTTGAGCTCTCAAAACTTGTTCCCATTGTTGTACCCCTGCCCCTCTATTTATAGAGTGAGGCTGGGGGTAGGGGTCTAGGATGTGTATAGTTGCTGATGGGCCTGGGCTGATGTGATCTGGCCTGGTACGTCTTGGTTCGTCATTGCTTGGTTCGGAGGTGGTTGGAGTGTAGAATGGACCGGCAGTTGCTTGGACCGGTGGTGGGATGGTGAGGTTGATCCGGTGTGGAGATGGTTCGGCATGGGCTGGTCCGGTTGGTTTGACAGGAGGGTTGGTCCGGTTGGTTCGGCAGGAGGTGGTTCGGTGGGAGTTAGGAAGGTTGGTCCGGTTATGGAGTTAGGAGAGGTTGGTCTGCCGAATGAGTTCGAATGAGGTCTGCCGGATGGGGTATGCCGAATGGGGTATGCCGAATGGGGTATGCCGAATGGATCAAGCTTCTTAGTCTCGAGGTCTTCTGGGTGAGAACACGCCCAACATTTGCCCCCCAAAGTGGGGCATATTCTTGAATATGGCGTGCTTTGTTTGACATTTGCAATGGGTCCTTGGATGCCGAACCAGATGGTCCGGTCGTGTCCTTTTGTCTATAAGTAGGGACCGTACGCCTTTGCTATTTCCTACCTGCCGAACTAAACATTTGCTCTTGCCGGATCAAACTTCGTAGCTGAATCGAACGTGGTAGCCGAATCAACGTGGTGCCCGAATCAATTTGGTAGCCGAATCAAAGTGATAGTCGAATCAAAGTGATAGCCGAATCAACGTGATAGTCGAATCAAAGTGATAGCCGAATCAACGTGATAGCCGAATCAACGTGGTGCCCGAATCAATTTCCCTATATCCACTGAATCAGGTGAGATCCTTTCTATGTTGGACAAATGGTTTATCGAAGGTAGTTGTATATCTGTATAAACGGATGGAGTTGGGAATGCCGAATGGATATGAGAACTACCGAACGGCCTTGAGAATTTTGCATTTACTTTACCGAATGACAACGGGAGTTTGAACATTCTGATTTTATGAGTGAAATTCCATATTATATACTTACTTTTTTACCTCCTTTGTTCTAACAACATGTTTTTCCGGCGTTGTAGATAATGTCTCGTAAAGTGGAAACTCGATCAGACAAAAAGAAATCCGGGGGTGAAGGAGGTTCCTCTGCCGTGCCCCCAGCTCAGCCGAACCCAGAACGTCACGGATCTGCTCCGAGATCACTAGTGGACGGGTACGGCCCTCAGGAGCTTCTGAACTCCCCGCCCGATTGCTTTCCTAGTTCCCTCAAGGAGGAGCAGCTCGATGTCATTTCCCGATCCTTTGGAATCGATAGGGCGTGCTTGCTATTGCCTGGGAGAGACGTTATGCTGTATGATCCTCCTGAAGGGTACTTCGCCTACAGCAGATACCACTGCATGTGTGGCGCCATCCCTCCTCTGAACGCTTGGATAGCCAGCTTCCTTACATATCTTAAGGTGGCCCCGTTCCAGCTTCAACCCAACTCCTATGCTATACTGGTGAGCCTCTTCATCATTTTCCGGAGGAAGTATGGTCGTGCTCCTTCCAACCGAGAGATCCGGTATCTATATAACCTGAGGGGCTATAAGAAGGGGTCCCCATACATTAGCTTGGAGTCAGCTGTGACCATCAAGCCGGTCTTGGATCTGTATTCCAAATTCAGCATGTTCAAGAAGGAATGGTTCTTTGTTAGGGACGACTCTGTATCAATTCGGCGCTTTACTTCTGGATGTAAGTTGATGCTTTTACTTATAATTTCCATTTCGATTGCGATGCTTCTTCTCATACCTCCTCATTTTTGCTAGCGACAGGTGGCTTTGCGGTTGTGGAGACTGACCGCCTGGTTCATACGGCGGCTGAGATAGAAGCTATTCTCGGGAAATATAGATCATCTGCCTTCTTGATCAGAAATGCGATTCTTTTGGAGTACAACTTAATCCTTCCACAGCAGTCAGTAGTTAAGCTGAGGGAAACGGCGGAGGAGAGGGCGGCTGCTCAGACCAAGGAAGGTGTTACGGTAGAGAGCAGCAAGAGGAAACCTTTCACAAAACCTCCAGCTGTCGGAGGTAAGAAACTCAAGAAGCCGGACAGTCCCTCCCCCAGCAATTGTCCACTTACCCGGGAGGAGGAAGACATAGAGGAGGAAAGAGGCGAGGGTGGAGATGGTCGGGAAGGTGATAAAGGTGGCGATGGCATCGGGGCCTTGCTTCCTGGGCAAGCGGGCGAGATTCAGGAGTGGACGGACGATGCGTTCCACCAGGCTTTCGAGGGGCTGGACGAAGATCCGGCTTTGGTAGAGAAAACCGGGAAAGCGGACAAGGCCGGGACCGGTGCAAGCGAGTCTTCCCAGACCATTCCAGCCAGGGTGGCTCCGACGACTCAAGGTGAACTCTTGACTCCTGCATGCTTCACTAATGATAGGGACTTAGGAATATTTTATGACCCGCTCCCATCCTGGAATGAAATCCAGGACCTATTGCAGTATCCTACTCCTCCCCAGGGTTTGTACAACCATAGATGTGTTTCTCTCCTTTTAATTTGCTGTGTTTTCTCGAAGTATAAAACAATATATGCTTGTGACACTTTTTCTTCATATCAGGAGCAGGTAAAATGGTCAAAGCCTCAGATTTTCGGCACAGGCTTGAACAGTACAAGCTTTCCAAAACTTCTGTCAAGCCGAAGCCTTCGACCCACCGCTCCGGGGATGTAGTCGGCTACCGTCCTCTTCTCGGGGTCATCGAAGAGGGTATTCAGCAGAGAAAGAGGAGTCGTCCTTTATCCGAACCTTCGCCTGGTCCTCAGTTCCCGGCTCAGCCTCTTCATGATATCACAGAGGAGGATAGCGAGTTTGCACCTTCCCCGCACCCATCCGGAAACCCTTCTGTTACTCATATCGACCGTCCTGACTTGGCTCGTAATCCATTTGCGGGTCATCCTGATCTGGATCCAAGTTCCCATGATGTTACTTTTGATGAGGTTACTGGCGAGCACCTTCTTCCCCGCAATCCCATGGTACGGGTGCTCGATGAGGCTAAGTCTTTAGATCTTGATCTTCTTACTACTCGGATAGTTACCATGGGAGACGAGGCCAAGGCTAATATTGATCGGGTGGCGGAGGAGACTAAGAAGCTGATGGGGCATCATGCCCGGCTGGTTAAGGCTGGAGAGGAAATTGGGAGTGCCAACATCCGATTACGGTTGATGGTTTCGGACCAGGCGAAACAGCTTGCTGATCAAGCCATTCAGATTTCCCAGCATAAGGCTGCCTCCGGGCGGCTGAGGAAGGCTATGGAGGAGGCTAGTAAGGCGGAACTGCGGAAGATGGAGGCCGCCTGCAAGGAACAGATAAATATGGCCATCTCGACAGTGGATGAGGTTCGGAGGGCGGATCTTGAGCGGGTAGAGGAGCTGTTGGGGAAACTTGAAGCCGCAGAGCTCGCTCAGGTTAGGCTGAAGGAGGAGATGGAGGCGATGCGGAAATCCCTTCAGGCTGACTGCTCGAGATACCGTTTGGAGAGAGAAGCTGCTGTGGGAAGGTTGTCGGCTTCCGAGGCCCGGATGAGGGAGTTGAGGAGAATGAGGGGATGATGGATGAAATGCTTCAGGACATGTACTTCCGAACTTGGAAGCAGGGCAACCTATCTTGGATGGATGATTATCCTAGGGTCATGGCTAAGATCTATCTTCGGGCTCTGGAGGAAGCTAAGGCCGATGCGGATAAAGATGGTGGCGTGGTCTTCAGCATGGATGCGGTCACTGCTCAGTTTGCCAAGGAGGAGAAGGTGGCGGTGAAGGAAGGTATGCGGTTGCTTGCCGCTGAGGAGGTAGGCGTGCAGGTGGAGGATGACGATCAGGATAGTCAAAAAGCAGGCGCTGGTAAGTCTCCCTTTTTAGTTTTTTCCATCAACTTGGTTGCTTATTGCTAATGAGTCCTTTTTCTGACTGGACAGGGGGTCAACAGGGCAAGGATAAAGCTCCACTGCAGCCGGCCCCTTGATTATACCTGGAAAAACTCTTTTTGTGGATTTAACAGTGTTGTATATGTTAGTCAAAAAATAGTAACATAGCCTTTAGGTTGTAATATTTTGCCACTTGTAATAAATAGTCTTATTTTTGACGTGTAATTCTTTAACTTAAGCTGATTTTGTCGTCTTTTGAATGTTTGCTGTTATTTTGGCATGTCGTATGAGAAATATAGCTATGTATATTCTTGTAATTAAATTGTGTTTGATGTCAGATTCTAGTTCTAAATCACAATTTCATGACTTGCAATATTAGCGTGTGGTGTGAACAAATTATAGTCATGTATTTGTACATAAAAGAAGAAAATACCGCCTTTCATGTTTTAATCGTAGATGGCAGTCTTGAATATCTTGTATGACCGAGCATGGAATGTAGTCGAATGTCCTGCCACTGTGAGTCCCTACACCCATTGGCGAGTATCTCCTACTCTGTATCATGTACTTTAGGGATTGTTATAGAGGATAGGGAAAAAGCTTTTTAAGTAAAATTGAAATACGTGAAAAGGTAAAACTTCCAATCACGGAAGGCCTTCGATGTGCTTAAGTTCGTGGCAAACGGGTTTTGTAGTCACTTTCCCTAGCTGTGGGTCTTGGAGACATTCGTCACCCATCTTACGCCTCCGCGGGGAGTTAATTCTTTTTTACCACAGCCGCACTTAAGACACATCGGAGCCGAGATCGCGCACAGTAACTACCCGGGCCATTATGGCCCGTAATCGTGGGTATTATTCGATTTACTGTGGCCGGCTAGCGTGGGTGCCGATCGTCAACTGTGAACTGCCCCTGGCTGGCCACACCTTATGTTGGGGCTTATAGTCGGTTCACAGTTGCCGGCGAGCCTAACGCCGTAATGAGCTGCCTCGGGTATAGTTGGCCTTCTCGGTGGCTTATAATCGGCTCATTACAGTTGGCTTTAAGGGCCGTCGCGAGCAATGAGTTAACCCGCAGTAGAGGAATGCTGGAGCAAAAGTGTCTCATTGGCGAGGGCATAGATTCGCATAGTACCTGTTGGGTCTTGTCCAGGTGAAGTTGCGTTGTGGAGTGCTTTGAATAGAAATACTATATACTCAGGATTTTGTTCAACAGAAAAGGATAAAGTTAACAAGCAGCCAAGATACAAAGGAACAAGTTAAAAAAGAGACAAGGTTTTTTAAAGTGGTTCGGCACGAAAATGCCTACGTCCACTGATTCTCTTTGTTAATTCACTTCATATGGGCAATACAAGTTAAGAAAAGTATCGACGGAGGTGTTGGATGTTCCATGCCCTCTGGAACACCTCTCCGTCCACTGTTGACAAAATATAGGCTCCGTTGTGGAGATCTTTATGAATTACATATGGTCCATCCTAGATTGGGTCTAGTGCTCCGGGGCGAGGGAAGATTCGCTTGAGGACAAGATCCCCTTCCTGCAAGGTACGATGCTTGACTTTGGAGTTGTAGTGTGCCACCACTTTTTGTTTGTGGGCTGCTGCTTTAAGGACTGCATCATTTCTTCTCTCCTCGACTAGATCCAAAGACATGTTGAGGAGCTCTTCATTCTCTTCTGGGTTATAGTGGATCCTACGGTGGGAAGGCACAATGGTTTCAACTGGGAGCATAGCCTCCGATCCGTATGCCAAAGAGAAAGGAGTGTGCCCTGTTGATGTTCTGAAAGATGTGCGGTAGGCCCATAGTGCCGTAGGGAGTTCATCCACCCAAGCGCCCTTTGACTTTTCGAGCTTCTTTTTGATCAGAGCTTTCAGAATTTTGTTGACTGCTTCGACTTGTCCGTTTGCCTGGGGATATGCTACGAATGAGAAGCTTTTATGAATTCTGTGTTCTTGGCACCAGTTGGCGAATTCCTCGCTGTCAAACTGAAGTCCATTGTCTGATATGATTTTGAGTGGGACTCCGTACCTGCATAGAACATTTTTGATCAAGAAGTTAATAACTTTTGCTGAAGATACTTTATTTAGAGGTTCCGTTTCCACCCATTTGGTGAAATAATCAACTGCCACTATAGCATATTTGGCTCCGCCTCGGCCCATTGGTAGCTCGCCGATTAAGTCAATTCCCCATATTGCGAAGGGCCAAGTGCTGGTCATCTGAGTAATCTCGGTTGTTGGTAGCCGAGGGACCTTAGCAAATTTTTGGCATCTGTCACACTTCTTGACGAAATCTAAGGCGTCCTTGCTTAAGGTGGGCCAGAAATATCCGTATCGGAGTATCTTTTTCGCTAACGTTTGCCCTCCGGTGTGATCTCCGCAGCTTCCTTGATGAATGTTGAATAAGATTTCCTTGGCTTCCCTTCCGGCGACACACCTTAACAATGGGTTAGAGAACCCGCGCCGATAGAGGATGTCTCCTTGTATTGTGTAGCGGGACGCTTTCCTCAAGATTTTCTTGACTTCGTTACGCCCGTTGGGTAGTGTGCCATTTTGTAGGTAGTCTCGGATGGGAGTCATCCAAGTTGCTTCTTCGGCTGCAGCTATCAAATTCACTTGCTCAAAACTTGGGACCGTTTGCTTTGAGATGGTTACTGCCCCGAAGATGGCGATGTCTCTCACACTTGCTTGCTTTGCCAATTCGTCGGCCTCTCGGTTCTCCTCCCGAGGGATGTGTTTGACTAAGTAGTGGTCCAATCGGCTGAGAAGTAACTTGGTCTTCTTTAGATATGCTATGAGTCGTTCTTCTCGGGCTTGGAATTCTCCTAGTATTTGATTAACAATAAGTTGAGAATCGCTATGAAGGCACAAAGAATTGGCTCCAATTTCTATGGCAATCTCTAGTCCAGCTATCACTGCTTCATATTCTGCATCGTTGTTGGTAGCAGCGAACTCCAACCTTATAGCATAGTGCAGTTTGTTTCCCCCGGGAGTGATTACTACCACACCTGCCCCCGAGCCTTGTTCGTTCGATGCACCATCCACAAAGAGATTCCACTTGATACCTTCTGCTATGTCCAATTGCTCCTTATCTTCGTTGGTAGTGAATTCTACAATGAAATCAGCCATGGCTTGTCCCTTGATGGCGGTGCGGGGGTGATAGGTGATATCATACTGACTTAGTTCAATGCACCATTTAAGTAGTCGCCCAGAAGTGTCAGGACGATGGAGTACCTGCCTCAGTGGTTGATCGGTCAGAACTTTGATGGAATGGGACTGGAAGTAGTGACGCAGCTTTCGTGATGTGATCAGTAAACAGTATGCTAACTTCTCAAGTTTAGGATATCTAACTTCTGCCCCAGTAAACCTTTTGCTGACGAAGTAAACTGGTCGTTGCGTGCGGTTGTCTTCCCTTACCAAGGCAGTGCTTAGAGCGTGAGATGACACAGCAAGGTATAGGTATAATTCTTCGCCTTCGCTTGGAGTCGAGAGTATCGGTGGTTTCTGGAGGTGTTCGATTAGGTTAAGGAAAGTGGTTAAGCATTCGTCCGTCCATTCGAACTTTCCTTTATCTTTCTTTAGAGCTTCGAAAAAGGGGACGCACTTGTCCGTTGCCTTGGAGATGAATCGGCTTAGGGCGGCCACTTTTCCATTTAGGCTTTGCATTTCCTTTTGGGTGGAAGGTATCTTGATATTCCTTAGCGCTCGGACTTGTTCAGGGTTTGCTTCTATCCCTCTGGCATGAACGATGAATCCTAAGAACTTTCCTGATGACACTCCGAAGGAGCACTTTAGTGGATTCAACTTCATTCCATATTGTCGAAGTACTTGAAACATCTTGCCTAGGTGGCTTACGTGATCTTTGGCTTCTCGTGATTTCACTAGCATGTCATCCACATATACTTCCATAGTTCGTCCTATTAGCCCCGCAAACATCTTGTTGACGAGGCGCTGGTAGGTGGCTCCTGCATTTTTAAGTCCGAAAGGCATTACCTTATAGCAGTACAAGCCCCGGTCGGTGATGAAACTAGTGTGGTCTTGGTCGGAAGCATGCATAGGAATTTGGTTATATCCTGAGTATGCATCCATAAAGGATAGGAGTTCGTGCCCGGCTGTGCTGTCTACAAGTTGGTCGATTCTGGGAAGTGGGAAGCAATCCTTTGGGCAGGCGTCGTTTAGGTTGGAAAAGTCGATGCAGGTTCGCCACTTCCCATTAGCCTTTTTTACCAGCACCGGGTTTGCGATCCATTCCGGGTAGATAGCTTCTCGTATGAAGTCATTGGCGAGTAGATTCTTTACTTCTTCATCGAGGGCTGCTGATCGCTCTGCCCCCATACTTCTCTTTCTTTGCTTTACAGGTACCTTGGTAGGATCAATGTTTAATACGTGGCATGCTATGTCGGGGGAGATTCCGGTCATGTCAGCGTGTGACCAAGCAAATACATCCAAGTTGTGGCGGAGAAAATCGATGAGTTGTTCCTTCAACTCGGTTTTTAGTTGGGACCCAATTTTCAGTAGCCTACTTGAGTCATGCTTGTCTACAGATATAAACTCCATAGCCTCTGCAGGCTCGGCGGTGGCCTCCTCCTCTTTGTCCCTAGGGTCTAATTCATTGAAAGGGTCGCTGGTGTATCGAAGAGGAGGGGCTTTCTTTAGTTGCTATGCTTCAAGGCTTTTTGTGCAGAGGGCAATCTCTGCACCTTTCCCTTTATCCTTCCTGTGGTTGTTGCGAAGCTCGGTTACATAGCAGTCTCGTGCAATATCCTGGTCTCCTTCCACTTCCCCTACCCCATTGTCTGTTGGAAATTTCATTTTCAGGCACCATGGGGCTAGGACAATTTGGAAGTCAGACAAGGCTGGTCTTCCTAAGAAGGCGTTGTAGGCCGAATGGTTTTCTATTAGCACAAACGTCTGTTTCCGTACAACGGAGCGGGGATGGCTTCCAATCTCAACAAAGAGGTCCAGCTGCCCGAGGGGCATCTTCGCATCTCCAGTGAAACCGTGTAGTGGTTTATCGCAGGGAGATACATCCTTCATTGATAGCTTCATTTTGTCGAATATGTGTTTGAACAGGATGTTTACCGAGCTTCCAGTGTCTACCAGGATTCAGTAAACTTTGGCGGGACCGAGTCGGGCAGAGATAACCATGGGATCCATGTGAGGGTACTGTCTTCCTTCTAGGTCACGCTTACTGAATGTGATGTCATCACTTTCTTTCCGCTTTGGGTGGCGCTCTTCTATAACCGTATTGACACAGTCTTTATTGTCTCTAAGCGACTTCCCATATCTTTCCATCTCTCTCCAACTTCTGTCTGCGATGTGCGGACCTCCTGAGATGGTATGGACCACTATCTTCTCTTGACTAGAGCTGCTAGCGTTGCGGTTTCCTCTGTCGGTCCCCAATGAGGGTAGCCTTGGGTTTTCATTGGCAGGAGCTGGAGTCCTGTCTTGACTTTTTACATAACGTTCCAGTTTCTTCCTTCTGATGTGTTCCTCAATCAGATCGCGGAGATGATGGCATTCGTTGGTATCATGTCCGTGAGATTCGTGGAAGCGGCAGAATTTTCCAGATTTCTGTGCGTTATCTGATTCTTTCTTGTATGGTGGGCGTTTGTATCTAACTTCGCCTTGGGTGGCAAGGAAGATATTTTCGACGGTCTCGTTCAAAGGGGTGTAAGTGTCGAATCTTGGTCCTGACCGATATAGGCGCTTTTCTCCCTTCTTGCCCCCAGCATTGTCTCTGGAATCAGTTCTTCGAACGTCCCTTTCCACAGCAGGGGCGTTGCCATGGGTTGTCTTATTTTGCTGTCCTGACTGCCCCTCAACGGCAGCATCCTCAAGCCTCATGTATTTCCCGGCTTCATGGAAGAAATCGGGTAAAGTAGCTGGCTTTTCTTTTGTCAACCTTCTAGCAAATTTAGTGTCCGGATGCACACCACTGCAGAGGGCCATTAGCATAAGCTTCTCATCGGCATCTTGGACTGCAGCTGCTGCGGCGTTGAATCTGGTTAGGTATTGCTGCAGCTTTTCTCCAGGTTTCTGTTTGACGCTGGATAAGGAATAAGCGTCCTTGGGTTGCTCCACATGAATGCGGAATTGACTGATAAATTTTTCTTTCAACATTTCCCACGAGCTGATGGATCCTTGGGGTAGATGACAGAACCAGGAGGTAGCAAGATCTGCTAAGAAGAGCGGAAAGCATTTGCACAGTACTCCCTCTGTTGCTCCACTCATGAGCATATGCTGCGTGTACCTTTGTAAGTGTACAACGGGATCGGAGGTTCCTTTGTAGGGTTCCATTGTTGGCATCTTCCATTCTCGGGGGGTGATAGCAATTTCGATATTGCGGGCGAAAGGGCTGGTTACCCTAGCGCCTATCCCTCGATCTCTTTGCTCCCGTTGGACACACTCTCTGAATAAGCGTGCCATCCTTTCATCAGAACTTGGAGTAGATAGAAATGAGTTTGGTTCTGTTCTGTGGGATTGATTCCGTCCAGATGACCTGTAGGGATGGTATCGTCTATCATTCCTCATATTTTCCAGTGGCTGCCTTTGATCTTCTGGGAGCATGCTTGGGTCAGCTACAGTTGGCCCTTGCCTTGATCTCCCCCTGTTGGGTTCTGATCTAAGCACTTCCTCGGGTCCAACTTCGGGCTGGACTCTAGCTCGGCCCCGTTCACTGGCGTTTCTGTGGTTAGGCAGCATGACAGGCTCAGCTACAGTTGACCTTCGCCCGATACCTTCCCTGTTGGGTTCGATACCAAACGTTTCCTCAGGCCTAACTTCGGGCTGTGCTCGGTCTCGGCTCCTACCATGGCTACTTCTGCCGTTAGCTCCTTCGAAGAAGGAAGATCTTCGTTGTCTCTGAGATCCTCCAGACTGGGACTCGCCCCATGATTCAGTGTTACGGTTGGATTCTTCAGCGTCCCTTAAGCGTGACATGAGATGGTCCACCAAGGCTTCCTGCTGGGATGTGAAGCGGTTAGTTACTTCAACCACAACTCTGTCCAGATCTGCTCTAGTAATTGCTGCAGGCTGTTCTATGGCAGGAGTAGTTGGGTTAGCCTGTTCTTCATTTGTTACTGTTGCTGGAGGAGGACGATTTTCTTGATTCGCGACAGCTGGATCTGGAAGATTGCTGGATGCGATGTTTTTTCCTTTGCTAACATCTTTTCTCTGTTTGGGAGGCATGTTTTCCAAGTGGCGGACGATGCTGTTAGGAAAACTGTTAAGTGGATGAAGCTGAAGCTTCGAGCTTCTATTCTCAGTGAAAGCACCAAAAATGTTTGTACAAAAAATGGACAAACACCTCGAAGTTGTATGATTTAGTAGATCTTATGTTATTCTTAGTGATTTGAGCGATTTATGCAAATATATAAAAAACAGGGGCTAAACTTTAAAAAGACACGCAGATTTATAGTGGTTCAACCAGAATGTGCCTACGTCCACTTTATATGTTATTTCTCTTCTCTTATTCTGATTACAAGTACAAAGCTTTGATACAAGTAAAAGAAAGTTGTTTGAAAGTTCTATCCGTGCTTGAGCTCTCAAAACTTGTTCCCATTGTTGTACCCCTGCCCCTCTATTTATAGAGTGAGGCTGGGGGTAGGGGTCTAGGATGTGTATAGTTGCTGATGGGCCTGGGCTGATGTGATCTGGCCTGGTACGTCTTGGTTCGTCATTGCTTGGTTCGGAGGTGGTTGGAGTGTAGAATGGACCGGCAGTTGCTTGGACCAGTGGTGGGATGGTGAGGTTGATCCGGTGTGGAGATGGTTCGGCATGGGCTGGTCCGGTTGGTTTGGCAGGAGGGTTGGTCCGGTTGGTTCGGCAGGAGGTGGTTCGGTGGGAGTTAGGAAGGTTGGTCCGGTTATGGAGTTAGGAGAGGTTGGTCTGCCGAATGAGTTCGAATGAGGTCTGCCGGATGGGGTATGCCGAATGGGGTATGCCGAATGGGGTATGCCGAATGGATCAAGCTTCTTAGTCTCGAGGTCTTCTGGGTGAGAACACGCCCAACACTCGTTCTTGAATCGTCGCTCGTTCTTGAATCCAGGTATGCCACTGCATCATCCTCCCCTTGTTGACAAAAATTCGACCTCGAATTTGCATCTCTCTCGGCCCCAACAAGTTCATTCCCATGGTATGGAATCAAATGTTTTACGTTGAAAACGTCTGCAGTGTGAATATGATCTGGCAACTTCAATCGATATGCATTATCATTGATTTTCTTCAAGATTTCGACTGGACCAATCTTTCGAGCTTTCAACTTGTTGTACGTTCCAACTGGAAAACGATCTTTTGTCAACACGGCGTAAACCAAATCACCTTCTTTGAAGTTCACACTTCTTCGCTTCTTATCTGCCAGTTGTTTATACTTCTCATTCGTCTTCTCCAATCGTTCCTGAATGATTCTATGGCATTCTGTCAACCCATTAACAAAATCAGCAGCCCGCTTAACTGTCCCCTTTGGTTGTGGCACTATCGTTAAATCCAACGGCCCCTTTGGCAAGCTTGAATATACAATCTGAAATGGACTGAAATGCGTACTACGGTTGACAGCATGATTGTGTGCGAATTCCGCCTGACATAATTTCATATCCCAACTCTTCAAATTATCCTGCACAAGACATCGCAACAAGTTACCCAATGATCTATTCACAACTTCAGTTTGTCCATCCGTTTGAGGATGATATGCACTACTAAAATTCAGCTTCGTCCCAACCATCTTCCACAGACTCAACCAGAAGTGACTCAGGAATTGAGTATCTCTATTTGACACAATAGATTCTGGCAATCCATGAAGTTGATAGATTTCTTTGAAAAATAACTGAGCAACATGAACAACATCCGCCGTCTTCTTACAAGCAATAAAATGTGCCATTTTCGAAAATCGGTCAACCACCACATAAATGGAATCGTTTCCCCTTTGAGTTCGAGGCAAACCCAAAACAAAATCCATACTCACATCAACCCAAGGCTTAGTTGGTACAGGTAACGGCATATATAATCCAGCATTGGTCGCAGTTCCTTTCGAAACCTGACAGATATGACATCGCTCCACAAACCTTTTCACTTCTTTCCTCATTGATGGCCAAAAATAAGATTGAGAAATCAGCTGTAATGTACGATCTCTACCTACGTGGCCTTCTTCATGTAGCTCCTTCACAATCTTCATTCTCAAACTACAATCAGGTATACACAATCGATTTCCTTTGAACAGATTACCATCTACCATCGCAAACTCATCCGTCTCTCCTTTCTTCACTTTATCTACAAACTTCATAAAGTAAGGATCTTCAACAAATAACTCTGGTAGCACATCAAACCCTGTCACTTCGACCTTCATTGTAGTCAACACATGATTTCTTCTACTCAATGCATCCGCAACACGATTCGTCACTCCCGATTTGTGTTTCACAACAAACGTAAACTGTTGCAGATATGCAATCCATGATGCATATCTCGCTGAAATCTTGTCTTGCCCTTGTAAATGTTTCAACGCCTCATGGTCAGTGTAAAGAACAAACTCTTTCTGAAATAGATAGTGTCTCCAGTGTTTAATAGCTTGCACAACAGCATAAAATTCCACATCATATGTACTATATCTCATCTTTGCTCCCGATAGCTTCTCACTGAAATATGCAATCGGATGTCCCCTCTGACTCAACACTCCTCCAATCCCAACCTTTGACGCATCAGTGTGTAGCTCAAACAACAACTGAAAATCTGGTAATACTAGAATTGGTGCTGTCGTCAACAACTCCTTGATTCGTTCAAAAGCAACTCCTGCTTCCTCCGTCCATGAAAACTGTTTGCCCTTCATACAATCAGTAACAGGCGCCATCACACTACTAAAGTGTGGAATAAATCTTCTATAAAATGAAGCTAACCCATGGAAACTTCGAACTTCTGTTATCGTCTTGGGCTGTGGCCAATCTCTAATCGCTTCGACTTTACTTTGGTCAACCTGTATTCCTCCATCCGATACAACATACCCCAGAAATAAAACACTATGCGTCATGAACACGCATTTCTTCGTTGCAGCATAAAATTGTTCTTGTCGCAGTACCATCAGCACTTCTTTCAGATGATTCAAATGTTCCTCTGGATTTTCACTATATATCAGAATATCATCGAAATACACCACCACAAATTTTCCAATAAATGGTCTAAAAATTTGATTCATCACTCGCATAAATGTACTTGGCGCATTTGATAAACCAAATGGCATTACCAACCATTCGTATAGACCCTCCCTGGTTTTAAAAGCAGTCTTCCACTCATCACCTGGCCTGATACGAATTTGATGATATCCGCTCTTCAAATCAATCTTCGAAAAGATAGTAGCTCCCCTTATTTGATCTAGCAAGTCATCCAACCTCGGCATTGGAAATCTATATCTCACAATAATCTTATTCAATGCTCGACTGTCAGTGCACATTCTCCACGTCCCGTCCTTCTTTGGTACTAACAAAGCTGGCACAGCACAAGGACTTAAACTCTCCTACACACGCCCTTGTTCAAGCAATTCTTCCACCTGCCTTCGCAACTCCTCATGCTCTTTTGGACTCATTCTGTAGTGTGGTCTGTGAGGTAACACAGCTCATGGAACTAGATCAATTTGATGTTGAATGTCCCTCAACGGCGGTAACTCCGTTGGCAACTCCTCTGGAAATACATCCTCAAATTCTTTCAATATTGGTTTAACTTCTTCTGGAATTTCAACTTCTTCACTGCTCTCACGCCCAATTAAAAAGAATACTTCCGGCTCCTCTTCGACTTCTTTAACAAACTCCTTCAAGGTTAATAAAGTTTTCAGCTCTTCAATCTCCTCCAGTTTGTTTTCTTCCTGTTGACGCTTCTTGGGAACGAAAGTAATCTTCGTGCCTTCAAACATGAAACTGTAACTGTTGGTACGCCCACCATGTTGCACCGCCCTATCATATTGCCACTGTCTCCCCAACAACAAATGGCATACGTCCATGTCCACAACATCACACCAAATTTCGTCCTTGTATTTCTTCCCAATTGAAAAATTAACACAAGTCCTTCGACTAACTTTCACCTCCCCACCTTTCCTCAACCAAGCTAACTTATACGGTTTCGGGTGCTTCTCTGTCTTCAATGATAACTTCTTTACAGCTTCTGTAGAGATAATGTTATCACAGCTTCCAGCATCAATAACAAATTTGCAAACTCTTCCCAAGATAGTGCACGTCGATTGAAAGATGTTACTCCTCAACCAGCTAGTCTCTTCTTCCTGCTTCGGTGTTAAGCAATTCCTCCTCTTCATTAATGTATAACCATCATCTCCAGACAACAATTCTTCCTCCTCAACTGGTAACTGATTAGAATCTTCAGCCTCCTCATCCTCATCCTTAACCTCAGCAATCATTGCTCTCTTCTTTGGCTTTGGACACTCATTGCTTTTATGACCCAACTCCTGACAATTGTAACATTTGAAACCGTTGTTAACCTTTGCCTTCTCAGCCTCCTTCACCACTGGTTTACTGATAGGTTTAGAAACATTAGAACTTCCACTAACACCCTTCACTTGATTGTTGGAATTAGTAAACACACCACCTCCTCGTCGTCCCTGCTTCTCCCAAGCCAACGCTTTCTGATGTGCTTCCGCCACAGATCTTGGATCGAACATATTCACCATATCCTGGATCTGCATTCTCAATCCCCCAATGAATCTAGATGTCAGTTGTTCTTCCGTTTCCATAATATCATTCCTTGCAATAAGCTGATAAAATTTATCTGCGTAATCATTAACAGTCTTTGTGCCCTGCCTCAAGTTCTGCAAACGTTGATACATCAGAGTTTGATAATTGTAAGGTAAGAACGTTGCCTTCATCAATTTCTTCATCTTCTCCCAAGATTCAACTTTTGACTTCCCCATTCGTTCACGTGTAAGTTTGGTTTGCTGCCACCATGCCAAAGCTCTACCCCTCAACCTTGTAGCAACCAACTTCACTCTACGATGTTCTGGAACTTCTTTGAAATCAAAAATTTCTTCAACATTAGCCACCCAATCCAAAAACTCCTCAGCTTGCATACCACCTTTGAATTCTGGAATTTCAGTCTTCATCCCAGATTCCCACTTGTTATCGTACTCCGACTGACTCCTTCCTCGTCCACACCCTCGTCCATGAACACTACCACCATCATACTCTTCTTCACAATCCGATGTATATCGATGTCGATCCTGACCACCAACATCTCTACTACCATCACATCTACCACCAACATTCCTTCTATCTACATTCCTCCGTTCTCGATCATTCACATTCCTCTCACGTCTTCGATCATCATCATCTCTAGAACAATCTCGACTCACACTTCTATGATCGTTATCAACACTTCTCTCCCGATTGGAATGTGGTGAAACTCTACTTCTTCCGTGGCTCAATTCAGGTGATACCCTTCTCTGATTTTGACTCATCTCCAACATCATCCTTTCTAATCGACCAATCCCTTCATTAAGCTTCTCATTAAAAATTTCGTTAATTCTTTGCTCCATCTCATCGGCTTCTTCTCTCCCATACAAAGCATCAATGTTGCGATAACGGTTAGCTCTTCTCGGAGGCATGTTCACTCTTCAACAAATTCCAACAAAAACTTCACTTTGATCTAAAAATCTTCAAATCAAAACTACCCACTTGTTGAAATCTTCAAAAATCTCCAAACGAACAAATCTCTTCAAAATCTCGATAACCCACTTCTCCAAATGATGTAAATCTCGCACAACTCCAAAAATCTACGCAAACTCCTTGCGTTCTAGCTCTGATACCAAATGACGCAGCGGCGGAATACAAAAATTGATGATACGATGAACGTAACAATCAGCGGATTGAGAAATACTGAAATGCCCAAATCCGTTGATCGAACGATACCGGATTCTAGCTATCTCTGACACGTTGATCGCGCACGATACTGTGAAGAGAGATCTACAATTCTTCGAGCATTGATCAAGCGCACTTGATTCCGCGAATTGGCTTCAACGATCGAAGATTCGAGCGCACTCGAATGTCGAAGGTGGAGATAGGAGATACACTCAACTACCGATTTTAATTGAAAGCACAAAGCTAACAAAAGAGAATTTTATTCAACAATCAACAACCTATTACAAATGGCACCACCGGCCTATTTATAGAAGTTACAAATTACAACACAAATTTTTACAACTCTTAAGTCGGCACCGACTTACGCCTTACCATAAGTCGTACGTGACTTAACAAAACAAACGACTCAACTTATTTACAAGCGCACGACTCAACAGTATTTGAACGATCTAAGTAAACAGTAGTCTTCCGACTTAAACTCACGCGACTTATCAACATTCTCTGCAAGTTATCTACTTCATATCCCGACTTATCAATCTTCTCACGACTTATCAAATGATCTCACGAGCTAAGGGTAGTATGTTCGTTCGCGACCTTCAGTCATGCCGCGATTTATCTGGCAACGATTCAGGGTTAGGTCGGAATAGTTTTAGGTCAGTGGTTGGAGATCGGGAACAATCGGAGTTAAGTCGTGGTGGGTTATGTCGTGAAGGAGTTAGGACGGGTTGGTGGTTAGGTCGGAGATTAGCGGCATAGAGTTTAAGTCGGAGAGCAGTAGGTCGTATCGTGTGGTGATTTAGGTCGTTGGGTGGTTTGGTTAGGTCGTATACCGATTTAGGCATTTGGGAATTAGGTCGTGGAATGAAAGTTGGGTCGGAGCACTTAAGTCGTAGGTCGTGGTGAAGTGTTAGGTCGGAAAAGTTATGTCGTAGGTCGCGGTGAAGTGTTAGGTCGTGGGCTTGGGCTTGTGGTGGAGTTAGGTCGCTGGATGGGGTTAGGTCGTGGGGAAGGCTAGGTCGTAGGTCGCGGTGGTTGGTAGGTCGTGAAGGTGGGTCGCTCGTTCTTGAATCGTCGCTCGTTCTTGAATCCAGGTATGCCACTGCATCAGTATGCGTGTGTATACATACATACATATTAAAGTACATGTAATTAGAAATTAAATTAATATATTCAAATAGATATTATACACCCATTATTTCATAACCATTGGAGCTTATGTCCCAACATTCTTTGGTTGTTGTTATCCTAGTCCCACAAAATAGTAAACATTTTTGTTTACTTACAACCCATAATCTGCTTATGAGCCGCCACAACATTTAGTCCATTCTCCCCTTTCATTTTAGAAGTTGGTTCATTTTCACCTTCAAAATTCGTACATATTGAAGCATCTACAGTCAACTTCGATGATATTCCCTCTATCAACGAATTCTCCATCATTTGCGGTTTTGGTCAGGTGGTAGATTATATCTTTTTGCAAAAGTTAATTCAAAATCAGGGTTTTGTTATTTCATGTTTGGGGATTTTGAGTATTAAACTAGAATGGTGTATTCATTAACGTGTAGTCTACAATTGCAGAGTTATACTTTTTTAACATGTAATTATAAATCTATTAATTTGATTAGTTCTTAAAGAATATAGAACTCTTGCATCTTCTTGATTGGTTTACAATATTATGTGATATGAGAGGAAAATTAAAAAGAAATCTGCTTTTGTGAAAATTCATGAGGTTAGATTATTCCTTTTAGTCTCTTAAAAATATATAAAATTGAATATGTCTATCTATTAACCTGTAATGATATACATATGAACTTGAACAGTTCTTGAAGTTTGAAGTTGAACATTTTTGCAAATGATTTGTTAAATCAAAAGTGAAATTAACTTCTGATCACGAATGGTTTGCCTTCAAAAGAAGAATGGAATATAGGAAAAGAAAGTTATGAATGTAGATCAAAAACCTAATAACTATGGCGAATTCCAAAAACCCTAATAACCCTCACCACCGCTAGAAAAACATCCTCAACCCTGCCACCGCCTACAAAGACCACTATAGATGATGATGGCCTTGCAATTATTGACTAATAAATTCGCCAACTTTGGAATTAGACTAATGCATCGTATTAGCAAAAAGCACTTACTAATACTAGGCTTAAAATGTGAAATGATGAGTAAAACAAACAAGTAATGTAAATGACACAAGGATGTAGAGTAGTTCGACGGAGATTTGTCTACGTCCACTATGAAGATCTCTTAGTATGTTTATCTCTTAATATTACAAGGAACTATAAAAGAAATATAAGAAATTTAATACTCGGTTTACAATGATTCTAAACTTAAGAGCTTTGAGAGGAAGTACTTGTTGTAAATAGAGTCTGAGTTTATAGATTAGCTAAATTTCAACTGGTTTTCACCCCTTTTGATGTTGTATGCATAGTTTTCATAACTCGACCCTGCCATGGTTGAACCACGATTAACCCCGAGCCGTGGGGGTCAAAGGCCGGGAACTCAATCAAACCTCCTTCATGCAAGAACCTCGGTTCGACCTTTGAATTTGCGGTTTAACCATTCATTTGGACACGGTTGAACCCTTCCATATGCGCAATTTCTTCGCTCCAAAATATGTTTTCGAATCTTCACCCATTTTATATTCGTAATTAGTGCAGCTAGTGTAACAAATTTTGTTTAATTTTTCATATTAGAATTAATGTGTGGATTATGAATTAATATCGTATGTTTTTATTGAAGATGTTGGTTTATTGTGTACTTAAGATTGATACGTTGCATCTAAATGTATTAATTTTCAAAAAAGAGTATGTGCGGTTCTTGACGGTTCGACCGGTCAAACCCTCGAAACCTCAAACCCTGAGTCCTCACGGTTTGATTCACGGTCCGGTTATGAAAACATTGGTTGTATGGCATAGGATATTTATAGTAGCAGATGTGGGGGCATGGATGACTGAGATTGCGCAGTAGAATAGGTGGGAAACACTCCTGGCCGTAGATCTAGGTGCACGGGTTAATGGAAGATGGCTCTAAAGGTGGCGAGCTGCATGGCTTGGATGCTTGCCAGCTGACATTCCGTATCAGGCACGTGCTTTGCATTTAATGGAGTAGGCATATTTTTAACAGACATGCTATAGTACCTAGTACAGTTGGTCATACTATTTGTCATCTACTTTTGCTTGTCTAGGCGCTAGGCAGATAAGAAGCTTCACGTGCACAGTAGTGGGCGATCGCTTGTTGTCAAAGCTTGCTGAGAATAGAAATAAAAATTCTAAGGCTGGAGCATGAAGGGACACACCGAGATATAGTGACAATGCGGGCTACGTGGGACTGGTTGTAGGTGGGTTGAGAGAGCCATGCCATAGATGAGTCTCTTTGAGCAAGGTCAAAGTCATATAAGGTGGTCGTATCGAATTATGTCGGGCTAAGCCAGGTGTAGGATTTAGGTCAGCCTATCTGTGACTTGATTGATGTATTTGCTTACATGAAACTAGGTTAAATGCAGGCTGGCTGGAACCGAACCAGACTAAGTGTTAGCTGACCTGGACTTGGGTCGGGCCCTGAGGTGCTAGTTGGCTTTATCATACTTGTGAGAAATTTGAGCAATAAGGACCATCCAGAACATAAGAGCAAGGCGCATAACAAGAAACCTAGAGTAATCACATCCCATTCAACTGGTTGTAACCCCTTGGAAGCGCAGCCCATACCAGATCCGCCTACAACAACGTCTGCTTTGGAAGATCTACCAATGGTCAAAGGCAATTCCCTGCTACCACATACCATCCTCCGCTCCATTGGGCTAATCCTAGAAACCAATTTTAGCCCCACTCAAATACTACCAAGCAATAAAATTTAATATGAAGAAATGTGCATAGATGAAAAATGTTGTAGCAGATTCAGCCAAAAAGCAATAGAAGCACTCAATACCAATCTAAGTCGTTGGCTCTAATCCTTACTATCAATACTTTAACGATCACATTGAAAGGGTTTGAAAGCTAAAAGGTACTTATAAAATTTACATTTACATTAAAGATAATGGATTTTATGTAATAAAATTTAAAAATAAAACCAACTGTGACAAAGTCCTAGAAAGAGGTCCATACTTCTAGGCTGTAGACTTATGATGATGAAAAGGTGGGTTCCAGATCTCAACCTCAATAAGAAATTCTTACAAACTATACTGGTATGGGTTAAATTTATATGATTTAAACTAGACTACCATTCTGAAGAATGCATTAGTAGAATAGCTTCAGTACTTGGGATCCCAATTAAAATGGACCACACAAGGTTTAATTAGGATTTCCTTTGTTAGGGTTCTTATTGAGATAGATAATGAATTTAACTTTCCTTCAGAAGTTCTAACCATAAATGAAAAAAATGATATAACATCACAGAGGGTTGAACACGAATGGAGACCGAGCATTTGCTCGAATTGCAAATGCTTCAGCCACCCTATAAATTTTGCTCTTCTGAGAGACAGTGGATTCCTAAAAAATCCACCGAGACTCAAGACCTACGTAGTTAAAGCACTCAACGGTTCTATAGCGGTGGGGGTGTAAAATTTTATAGCGGGGATATAACAAAAAATAACGGAGATGCGAAAAGCTTCATTATATATAACACAAAATATTTAAAGTTAATTTATTCTCGTTCTCACACCATTTGTGTACAAAAAGGTAATATATTTTAATCTTATATAACAAAACTGAAGAATATCATGATTTACACAGACTGGATTTGGTGACTACAATATATTTCTAACTTATATTAAGTACTTATGCCATTGGGTCTTTAACCTAACTTTGTTAATTTAATTTAATAAAAAACCACTCAAATCAACCTTTGTATATTAATGTTGCTAAAGTGGATGCTAAAAAGCCTTGATTTAGAGGGTGTAGCAGAAAATAACGGGGCTTAAAGCAGATCCACTGTTTAATAATGCTAAATTGAAATAGCGTAGTGCTGGAGAGCGCTATGTGCTATAATGAGGATTTTGCAGGACTTTAACAAGACTTTAGCGGGGCTTTAACTACACAGCTCAAGATAATAACATGGAAGTAGACTCGCAACATGCGACCAACAATCCCAAAACACCCAAAACTTAAATAACACAAGCTCTTCGGGGCTTACCCTAAAGAAAAGCAACAATTAGCCAAATAACATTACAAGGCCTGACCCCAACAAAAAATAGATCACTCATTTGTAAGTTGTAACATCCAGTTAGTAAGAGCGGGCTCATTCAGATACAAAAAACAACAGTTATGGTTAATAATTACAAACCAACATATATCAACAAATTGATGCAGCATATACCTTAATTTGCCTCCACCATAGATCGCTCCTTCCAGTTCGCAATGGCAAAGTCGAAATCCTAGCTCGCGATGACGAAGATGATCGAGAAGCCTTAGCTCGCACACGCGAAGCGTCAGAAGATCGCAATGGGTTCCAGTCTAGGTCGCGAGATACTTCAATGAGCTACGACCTAAAGACAACGATCTATGACCTAAATTCAGCGAGCTACGAAGTTAGGTTGCGAATTTCGCCTAGGTCGCGGCAAACGTAGATCGTTCTTCTCCCTTAAGTCGTGAATCCTTATGTCGCTGCCGACCTACTTCAAATCGTTCTTCTTCCTTAAGTCGTGAATCCTTATGTCGCTGCCGAGCTACCTTAAGTCGTTCTTCTTTCTTAAGTCGTTGGACCTGACGCCGCTAAAATAAGGTCGCAAACTTCTTAAGTCAGAGAGTTTTAGGTCGTTGCCGAGTTTGGGACGCTGCCGTGCTCCATTCTGAAGCGAGACACTGTTGTTAAGTCGGAAACGACTTAAGAGTTGTAATTTTTTGTTTTTTTTGAGTCGTGTTGTGTTGTATGCCTATAAATAGGCGAGTTATATCGTTTGTAAAAGGTTGTTGATTGTTGAATAAAATTCTCTTTTGTTAGCTTTGTGCTTTCAATTAAAATCGGTAGTTGAGTGTATCTCCTATCTCCACCTTCGACATTCGAGTGCGCTTGAATCTTCGATCGTTGAAGCCAATTCGCGGAATCAAGTGCGCTTGATCAACGCTCGAAGAATTGTAGATCTCTCTTCACGGTATCGTGCGCGATCAACGTGTCAGAGATAGCTTGAATTCGGTATCTTCGGATCAACGAATTGGGCATTTCAGTATTTCTCAATCCACCGATTGCTATTCTCATCGTATCATCATTTTTGTATTCCACCGCTGCGTCATTTGGTATCAGAGCTAGAACGCAAGGAGTTTGCGTAGATTTTTGGAGTTGTGCGAGATTTACATCATTTGGAGAAGTGGGTTATCGAGATTTTGAAGAGATTTGTTCGTTTGGAGATTTTTGAAGATTTCAACAAGTGGGTAGTTTTGATTTGAAGATTTTTAGATCGAAGTGAAGTTTTTGTTGGAATTTGTTGAAGAGTGATCATGCCTCCAAGAAGAGCTAACCGTTATCGCAACATTGATGCTTTGTATGGGAGAGAAGAGGCCGATGAGATGGAGCAAAGAATTAACGACAATTTTAATGAGAAGCTTAATGAAGGGATTGGTCGATTAGAGAGGATGATGTTGGAGATGAGTCAAAATCAGAGAAGAGTTTCACCTGAATCGAGCCATGGGAGAAGTAGAGCTTCACCACATTCAAATCGAGAGAGAAGTGTTGATAGTGATCATAGAAGCGTGGATCGAGATTTTGATAGAAATGTTGATGATCGAAGTCGTGATAGAAATGTGACTGATCGAGATCGGAGGAATGTAGATCGTAGGAATGTTGGTGGAAGAAATGGGGGTGGTAGAGATGTTGGTGGTCAGGATTGACATCGATATACATCGGATTGTGAAGAAGAGTATGATGGTGGTAGTGTTCATGGACGAGGACGAGGACAAGGAAGAAATTACTCTGAGTATGATCACAAGTGGGAGTCGGGGATGAAGACTGAAATTCTTGAATTCAAAGGTGGCATGCAAGCGGAGGAGTTTCTAGATTGGGTGGCTAATGTTGAAGAAATTTTCGATTTCAAAGAAGTTTCAGAACATCGTAGAGTGAAGTTGGTTGCTACAAGGTTGAGGGGTAGAGCTTTAGCATGGTGGCAGCAAACCAAACTTACACGTGAACGAATGGAGAAGTCAAAAGTTGAATCTTGGGAGAAGATGAAGAAATTGATGAAAGCAACGTTCTTACCTTACAATTATCAGTCACTGATGTATCAACGTTTGCAGAATTTGAGGCAGGGCACAAAAACTGTTAATGATTATGCGGATGAGTTTTACCAGCTTATTGCGAGGAATGATATTATGGAAACGGAAGAGCAGCTGACATCTAGATTCATTGGGGGATTGAGAATGCAGATTCAGGATATGGTTAATATGTTCGATCCAAGATCTGTGGCAGAGGCACATCAAAAAGCGTTGGCTTGGGAGAAGCAGGGTAGACGAGGAGGTGGTGTATTTACTAGTTCCAACAATCAAGTGAAGGGAGTTAGTGGAAGTTCTAATGTTTCTAAACCTATCAGTAAACCGGTGGTGAAGGAGGCTGAGAAGGTGAAAGTTAACAATGGTTTCAAATGTTACAATTGTCAGGAATTGGGTCATAAAAGCAACGAGTGTCCAAAGCCAAAGAAGAGAACCATGATTGCAGAAGTTGAGGATGAGAATGTTGATGGAGGTTATTCAAGTCCGGTTGAGGAGGATGAGCAGGATATTACGTCAGGAGATGAAGGTTGTAATCTAATGTTGAGGAGATCGTGTTTAACACCAAAGCAGGAGGAAGCTAGTTGGTTGAGGAGTAATATCTTTCAGTCGACATGCACTATACTGGGGAAGGTGTGTAAATTTGTGATTGACGCAGGAAGCTGTGACAATATCATTTCCACTGAGGCTGTAACAAAATTAAAGTTGAAAACTGAGAAACATCCAAATCCATACAAGTTAGCATGGTTGAGAAAAGGAGGAGAAGTGAAAGTGGATAGACGAGTTCGAGTTCCATTCTCTATTGGGAAGAAATACAAAGACGAGATCTGGTGTGATGTAGTAGAAATGGATGTTTGTCACTTACTTTTGGGAAGATCATGGCAGTATGATCGAGTAGTACAATATGACGGTCGGACCAATAGCTACAGTTTTATGTTTGAAGGTACGAAGATTATCTTAGTTCCGAAGAAGAGACATCAAGGAGAGAGTAAATCAGAAGAGATTGAAGAACTGAAAACTTTGTTATCTTTGAAAGAGTTTGTTAAAGAAGTTGAAGAAGAGCCGGAAGTGTACTTGTTGATTGGGCAAGAGAGCAGCGAAGAGATTGAAATTCCAGAAGAAGCGAAACCAGTTTTGAAAGAATTTGAGGATGTATTTCCAGATGAGTTACCGAAGGAGTTACCGCCACTAAGAGACATTCAACATCAAATCGATCTTGTTCCGGGAACAATGTTGCCTCATAGACCACACTATCGAATGAGTCCGAAGGAACATGAAGAGTTGAGGAGGCAGGTAGAGGAATTGCTTGAACAGGGGCGTATGCAGGAGAGTTTAAGTCCTTGTGCTGTACCATCTTTATTGGTACCCAAAAAGGATGGAACGTGGAGGATGTGCACAGATAATAGAGCATTGAATAAGATCACAGTCAGATACAAATTTCCGATGCCGAGGCTTGATGATTTATTGGACCAAATCAGTGGGTCCGTAATCTTTTCAAAAATTGATTTGAAGAGCGGATATCATCAAATTCGTATTAGACCAGGTGATGAGTGGAAGACAGCTTTTAAAACCAGGGAGGGTCTATAAGAATGGTTGGTTATGCCATTTGGCTTATCAAATGCACCAAGTACTTTCATGAGGGTGATGAACCAGATTTTTAGACCATTCGTTGGGAAGTTCGTGGTGGTGTATTTCGATTATATTCTGATATATAGCAGGAGTATGGAAGAGCATGTTCAACATTTGAGGGAAGTGCTAATTATTCTACGTGAGGAACAATTTTATGCTGCAACGAAGAAATGCGTGTTCATGACGCATAGTGTTTTATTTCTGGGGTATATTGTATCGGATGGAGGAATACAGGTTGACCAAAGTAAAGTCGAAGCGATTAGAGATTGGCCACAGCCCAAGACGATAACAGAAGTTCGAAGTTTCCACGGGTTGGCTTCATTCTATCGAAGATTTATTCCACACTTTAGCAGTGTGATGGCGCCTGTTACTGATTGTATGAAGGGTAAACAGTTTTCATGGACGGAGGAAGCAGGAGTTGCTTTTGAACGAATCAAGGAGTTGTTGACAACAGCACCAATTCTAGCATTACCTGATTTTCAGTTGTTGTTTGAATTACATATTGACGCGTCGAAGGTTGGAATTGGAGGGGTGTTGAGTCAGAGGGGGCGTCCTATTGCATATTTCAGTGAGAAGCTATCGGGAGCAAAGATGAGATATAGTACATATGATGTGGAATTTTATGCTGTTGTGCAAGCTATTAAACACTGGAGACACTATCTATTTCAGAAAGAGTTTGTCCTTTACACTGACCATGAGGCGTTGAAACATTTACAAGGGCAAGACAAGATTTCATCGAGACATGCATCATGGATTGCATATCTGCAACAGTTTACGTTTGTTGTGAAACACAAATCAGGAGTGACGAATCGTGTGGCTGATGCTTTGAGCCGAAGGAATCATTTGTTAACTACGATGAAAGTTGAAGTGACCGGGTTTGATGTGCTACCAGAGTTATTTGTTGAAGATCCTTACTTTATGAAGTTTGTAGATAAAGTGAAGAAAGGAGAGACGGATGAGTTTGTGATGGTAGATGGTTTTCTGTTCAAGGGAAATCGATTATGTATACCAGATTGCAGTTTACGGTTGAATATTGTGAAGGAATTGCATGAGGAAGGTCATGTGGGTAGAGACCGTACATTACAGCTGATTTCTCAATCTTATTTTTGGCCATCAATGAGGAAAGAAGTGGAAAGATTTGTGGAGCGATGTCATATCTGTCAGGTTTCGAAAGGAACTGCGACCAATGCTGGATTATATATGCCGTTACCTGTACCAACTAAGCCTTGGGTTGATGTGAGTATGGATTTTGTTTTGGGTTTGCCTCGAACTCAAAGGGGAAACGATTCCATTTATGTAGTGGTTGATCGATTTTCTAAAATGACACATTTTATCGCATGTAAAAAGACAGCGGATGCCATCCGAGTCGCTCAGTTATTCTTTAAAGAAATATATCGTTTACATGGATTACCTGAATCTATTGTTTCCGATCGAGATACTCGATTTGTGAGTCACTTTTGGTTGAGTTTGTGGAAAATGGTGGGAACGAAGCTGAATTTTAGTAGTGCATATCATCCTCAAACGGATGGGCAAACTGAAGTTGTGAATAGATCATTGGGAAATCTGTTGAGATGTCTTGTGCAGGATAATTTGAAAAGTTGGGATATGAAGTTGTGTCAAGCTGAATTTGCACATAATCATGTTGTTAACCGAAGCACTGGTTTCAGTCCATTTCAAGTTGTATATTCAAGCTTGCCAAAGGGGCCGTTGGATTTAATGCTAGTACCACAACCGAAAGGAGTGATTAAGCGGGCGTCAGATTTCACTGATGAGTTAAAAGATTGCCATAGAATCGTTCAGAAATGATTGGAGAAGACGAATGAGAAGTATAAACAACTAGCAAATAAGAAGCGAAGAAGTGTGGACTTCAAAGAGGGTGATTTTGTGTATGCGGTGTTGACGAAAGATCGTTTTCCAGTTGGAACGTACAACAAGTTGAAGGCTCGAAAGATTGGTCCAGTCGAAATCTTGAAGAAGATCAATGATAATGCATATCGGTTGAAGTTGCCAGATCATATTCATACCGCTGACGTTTTCAACGTTAAACATCTTATACCTTATTATGGAGATGAACAATCCAATGGGGAGGAACTTTTAAATTCGAGGACGAATTTTTCTCAACCAGGGGAGGATGATGCAGCATATACCTTAATTTGCCTCCACCATAGATCGCTCCTTCCAGTTCGCAATGGCGAAGTCGAAATCCTAGCTCGCGATGACGAAGATGATCGAGAAGCCTTAGCTCGCACGCGCGAAGCGTCAGAAGATCGCAATGGGTTCTAGTCTAGGTCGCGAGATACTTCAATGAGCTACGACCTAAAGACAACGATCTATGACCTAAATTCAGCGAGCTACGAAGTTAGGTCGCGAATTTCGCCTAGGTCGCGGCAAACGTAGATCGTTCTTCTCCCTTAAGTCGTGAATCCTTATGTCGCTGCCGACCTACTTCAAATCGTTCTTCTTCCTTAAGTCGTGAATCCTTATGTCGCTGCCGAGCTACCTTAAGTCGTTCTTCTTTCTTAAGTCGCTGGACCTGACGCCGCTAAAATAAGGTCGCAAACTTCTTAAGTCGGAGAGTTTTAGGTCGTTGCCGAGTTTGGGACGCTGCCGTGCTCCATTCTGAAGCGAGACACTGTTGTTAAGTCGAAAACGACTTAAGAGTTGTAATTTTTTGTTTTTTTGAGCCGTGTTGTGTTGTATGCCTATAAATAGGCGAGTTATATCGTTTGTAAAAGGTTGTTGATTATTGAATAAAATTCTCTTTTGTTAGCTTTGTGCTTTCAATTAAAATCGGTAGTTGAGTGTATCTCCTATCTCCACCTTCGACATTCGAGTGCGCTCGAATCTTCGATCGTTGAAGCCAATTCGCGGAATCAAGTGCGCTTGATCAACGCTCGAAGAATTGTAGATCTCTCTTCACGGTATCGTGCGCGATCAACGTGTCAGAGATAGCTTGAATTCGGTATCTTCGGATCAACGAATTGGGCATTTCAGTATTTCTCAATCCACTGATTGCTATTCTCATTGTATCATCATTTTTGTATTCCGCCGCTGCGTCACAAATGGATCAAAAATATACCTTGCAATCAGACCAAGACATGAATGACAGTGTTAACATTAACATGATAGAAAACACTAAAAAAATCACTCAATGGACGAGCCTCCTCATTGTCAGAACAATGCAACAGCCAATCCAATCGGCACAATGGAGATCATTTAGAATAGTAAAGACTCAAAACTATAGAAACATGATGCTCCTGCAACTGCATCTACGCAATACTTGACTCCCACCACTAGCTCATATGATTCAGAACCAAGTCATCATCACCCTTCTACAGAACACTCATCAATGCAGCAAGACAGTACCAATCCCTCGAGTTTAACTCCTACAACACTCAATAATGACAGAGTAACATCCAAAGAAAGATTAACTAGCGACACTTGGAGCGATGAAAAAGTTTTCGAGTTTAAGGCAACTAACAATGCAGATGTAATTGATAATCCTCAATAGGAAAATTTTGTCACCCAGCCTAGAACCAAGTCAAAAAAATTCAAAAATAAGAAAAACAAGCACTACTTCTCCAAGTGTTCCATTGCTTGGAGTACTAATGCAGATTAATGTCGCCTCTAGTGTGGAATGTGAGAGGACTCAACTCTCTTGCATAAAAGCAAGATGTGTTATATCATCTTGCAAACTATAATATTATAATTGTGGGTCTAGTGGAATACAAGCTAAGTGATACTAAAATCATCTCATTCAATAACTTAGTGAGCAGAAACTAGAAGCATACCCTCAAAAGTGATTTAGATCCACGAGGTAGGATACTTACTATGTGGGACGATGCCACATGGCAAATTCAAGTACTTCATAAATTTGATCAACACATATCTTGTTTAGTTGGACTAGAGGTGGTCTTAGGTTAATATACATTGTAGTTTATGCAAAAATTTCAGACACTAAAAGAGTAGCATTATGGAATTGCTTAAAAAATGAATAACAACATATAAGTATGTCATGGTTAATAGCAGGGGATTTTAATGATGTGTTGCGTAATGATGAAAGAAATTCTCACTGTAGTCAATTAGCAGTAGACATGGATTCAACGTTGTTTAACTGCAACTGGCCTAAAAGAAATTCAATCTGATGGTAACTATTTTACATGGAGAGGTGGACTAAACTTTAGTGTGCATAGTAAAATAGATAAGGCCTTATGCAACTTTGAATTCCACAATAGGCTCATACAAACCATAGTCTCTATGCTAAACCACTCAACTAGTGATTTTACTCACCAGTGTGGACTAATTGTATCCAGATAAAAAGCATCTAAATACAAAAATGCCTGGAAATATAACAATAAAGCCTTATGCAACTATGAATTTCAAAATAAATTCACACAAACCATAGTCTCTATACCACTCAACTAGTGGTCGTTCACCAATACTTATCAAATTTTTTTCTAGACCAATTGTATGTAGACAAAAAGCATTTAATATAACAATGCTTTGAAATATCAGGTTGGTTACCCAGAGGTAATGCAAAGTAGCATTCACCTATAGGATAATGGCAACCCTATGTTTAGCTTTGTTAGCATAATTTTTTGTCATAAGCTAACACTCCAAAGTCTAGAAGTTATTTCTAGAAGTAGTAATATAAAGGCAAAGCTTAACCAAAGGCAAAATGCATGAGCCAAAAGTAGCAAGAAAATAAGTGTCGAGTGGTAAAGAACACAGAGGAGTCATAGTGTTTCGGAAAGAGATCCCTACATCCATTATAGCTAAGTCTTAGTTTTGTAGTTGAATGAGCTATAAATGGCCGTATAAGTTCAAATTGGCTTTGTCCACCATTAATGACTTCTTAGGAAAGCTCGAGTATAGGAAAATTATGATGGTTACAAATGAGTTGAACAGTATGCAGTCAGCCTTTTTTTGAACTCGAATCCTTTTAACATAGGTATGCATATTGTATTTATAGTTGATTTGCTGCTCTCTTATTAGCGTAGAACACTTCTCTTGGACTACTGACTTGGCCCGCATGTAGGGCTAAATTTAGACATATGTTATCATCTGGTTATCTAAAGATTGACATGGATTGCTAATGTGGCATTTTGATATATAGCTTTAAGTGTTGTAAATAGTATACTTTGAACAAGCTTTAGGCTGCCCGAGCCGTTGATGTGAAAGGAAGCTATCTTAGCCATCGATCTTAGTTTCTGTATTGAGGCGCATTGGTTTTGAATGGAAGTGACTTTAGTCTCATATGCTGAAGTAAGCATTCTTTGCTTGTATTTTAGGTGGTGGCTTATTGAAGTCATTTCTTGAGGTGAGGACTATAGGGTCTCAGAAGATAGATTGAGGATAGTCTATAGTCTTAGTAATGTATCATGCTTGAATGCTTTCAGCCTTTCGGTCATAGGCCTGCCTTGAGGTGCATGCTCTCGGTTTACAAGTTATTGCCCCTTGGACATTGGGTTGACATTTAAAGCTTATGAGGATTCATATGCATAATAATGATCTCGAGTTTAATCTAAGAGTCACCTCATTCAGTATTTATGATGATTCATATGCATAATAAAGATCTCGAGTTTAATCTAAGAGTCACCTCATTCAGTATTTATGATGATTAAAATTATAGTATAACACATGCCTCCCAAAGTTTACTTTATATGATGAATACAAAGTGAACTTTATATTGAGAAAAGTTAGATCATAGTTTATTCTCGGCTATTTCGCTCTCTCTCTATTATGTATTAGGTTCTCATACTTCTTAAATTAATCCATATTTGTTAGGATCCTGAAACCGAATCTTGTTGGGTGAAGGCAAGGATTTGAAAATTTAATCTCGTCTTTTTTAGGGTTTTTATGTCGAAGGCAATGTATAGTAAATGTTGAAAGGTGAAATTTTTTTTGGACATCTAACCTTATCCTTTAGTGATGGTTTGGAAATTTAACCTTGTTATGAGGATTTTGCAATCTAACCTCGTTCTTTAGTGAGGGTTTCGAAAAATCTAACTTTTACGAGAGTTTTGAAACCTAACCTAATCTTTAGCGAGGGTTTTAGAAAATCTAATCTTGTTATGAGGGTTTTGAAATATAACCTCGTCCTTTAGCGAGGATTTTGGAAAATTAACCTCGTTATGAGGGTTTTGAAGTCCAAGCCTTTGGATTTGCCTCATCATTTGTTGAAAACTTAAAGGTCTGAGCCTCTAAATTTGAGTGCTGAAGGCTATGTATAATAGAGTGTTGTAACAGGCAAAATTAATTATAAGTCGAAGGCTATGTATGAGTGCTATAATAGGTGAAAGTAATTATAACTGAAGGCTATGTATAATAGAGAGCCGTAATAGGCGAAAGTAATTGTAAGACGAATGCTATGTATAATAGAATGTCATAATAGGCATAACTAATTATAAGCCAAAAGCTATGTATAGTAGAGTGTCGTAATAGTGAAAGTAATTGTAAGCCAAGGTTGTGTATAGTAGAGTGTCGTAATAGGCGAAAGTAATTGTAAGTCGAAGGCTATTTATGGTAGAGTGCCATAATAGGCGAAAGTAATTTATCCACATCGACTAACGAGGATTTGAAAGTGAACTTGAAATTCGTACCTCGTCATGAGAGTTTGAAAAATAGGTTTTGAAATTTTCAACCTCGTAGTCATAGTTATTGCCTTGTTATGAGGGCTTGGAAGATAACTCTTGAAATGTTTACCTCGTTTATGAAGGTTAGCGGAAAATAGGTTTTGAAAACATTTTTACCTTGTTATGAGGGTTTGTACCTCGTTATGAGGTTTTTTAGCTCGTTATGGGAGTTTTACCTCATTCTCGTGGGTTTGAAAGCATAAGGGACACTAATTACAACCATAGGAAGGATAACTATGGCATGCCATAATGCGGTCTGTGCTAGCTAGACTAGAATTAGGGGAAACCGATCCAAGCCACTTTAGGGTGTTACTTTTGGGATTGCTTGCTAGAATCCATGAGGATTTTATGTGGATAGATCTTGTGTTATAGTAGATACTCTAGGCAAGCATGAATTCTCACATGGAACTACGGTCCCTTTCCTTTCAATCAGTTAACCATCCCGACTTTTGTTTTGAAATATTATGATAAAACTTCTACTTGAGGTATAAAATTAACCATGAATATTATTTTTATTTATTATATATAGACTCGTCCTCTAAGTTCATTACGATGGTCCATCTTAGTAGAACTCATCAGCTTGCTATATGGATTGTAGAGTCAAAATGCGACCTTTCAGAAGTTTTCTTATTTGTGGCTACAGCCAAAATGGTTTTATGATTAGAGTTTTTGGGAGATTGTTAATGCTGAAAGACTCGAAGCCGTCGTTTAAAGAGATCACACCTTCACTAAGGTTGCAATGATAAAAAACAACATCACTTTGTGTTTCGGTTATTAGTTCTATAAACCATAAAATAGATTGGAAAACTAGATAGAAAATAGCTAGCCTAATGGTGATGTTTTGGCAAATTTTAACATCATGCTCTAATCGTCGAGACCGAGTCTTACATGTATGCCAACTGAAAAACTAGTCGTGGCAGCTTTTATGCCTATAATATTACATGACACTACTTGGTCATGGCTCACTCTTTCTTTGCATGACACTACTTGGCTATGGCTAACTCTTTCTTTGCATGAAAATACTTGGCCATGGCTAAAATACTTAATAGAGCTTTGAAATTTGCATGATATTACTTGATCATAGCTAAAATACTTGATATAACTTTGAAATTTGCATGATACTACTCGATCATGGCTAAAAATACTTGATACATTCGAAAATACTAGAAATGATAGATTTGAAAATTTATTCCGATGGCAACCTTGTGTTATGGTAATGTTTCAGATGCTTCCATGTCCAAGGTATGATGTTGTCATTTGGCCATTTTATTCAACAAGGTCCTGGAGGAATTATGTCATGAATGATTAGAGGCCACTTCCAGTTTGGACCGAGCATTTTGCCTGTTAGATCTTCGATATTTGATTAGAGGCCACTCTCAGTTTGGACCGAGCATTTCGTCTATTGGATCTTTGATATTTGGCATGATCTTTCAGAGGACTAGATTTCCTATTTTGAACCTTCGGGTTTGGACCCATTGATTGTAGTACCTTGTCATCCAACAGATGTATTCTATCGTTCTTAATGCAACTTGATCTTGGAGTTCGAGTAAGAAGTCCAGTAACCCATTTCGGAGTTCTGTATTTTGACGAGCGTTATAATAAACTCTTCGGTGAGAAGCTATACCGAGTTCTACTGAAACATGGTTTCATACTCGTAAACTAAAGAGAAGGTATGCCATGTTGATGTTTTGGAGCTTGTTCTATAAGCCCATAAGACGAAGGGTAGTTCACCTATCTAATTGCCTAACCCTCTATTTAGGCGCTTCTTTAGGCAAGTTTTAATTGCTATTTTGGTTGCCTCTATGGCACCGTTGGCTTGCAGATATGCTATCGAGGAGAAACTTTTAATTATGCCTTGGTCTTGGCAGTATTCCATAAATTCTCGGCTCTAAAATTGCATGTTTTTATCTGTGATGATTTTGTATGGAAGACCATATCTTGTCACGATATTCTTCATGAAAAACCATATGGCTTGATGTGTTGTTATTGTTGATAAAGGTTTTGCTTCAACCCATTTTGTGAAGTAGTCGAGTTCAATTATTACAAATCTTGACCCTCCTTTAGCAATCGAAAGAGGGTAGATTAGTAGATGAGATCAATGTCCAAAACATCGAACGACCAGTGGCTCATTATGGAAGTAAGTTCACTAGGTGAAGCTCTCGAAATTTTAGCACAAAACTTGCATTTATCACATGGTTTTGCGTAATTCAGTGCATCTCGGTTTAACATTGTCCAAAGAAGCCTTGCTTGAGTATTTTCTTGGTCAACTTTTGGCCTTCGGAATGATCTCCATATATGCATCGTGGGCTTTTTATAGTAACTTCTGGCCTTCGATAGAGGTTACATACCGTAAATAGGGGTTTGCATAACCTCTTCAGTATAATATTCCATAAATTAAAGTGTTGTTAGGAACATTGTACTCAATTCATCTTACTTCAGCTGTGTCCAAAGGCAGGGTATTTTCAGATAGATATCGGACGTATGGAGTCATCCAATTTTCTTCAGCAAAAGTTGGTTATGTAGCTTCATTCCATGCTACTTGGGCTAGGGACCAAGACATTCTTCGGTGTTCGTATGCTTGGATTTTTTTAAAACATATACAGAAATAAACTTATATTCCTGCACGTTTATGGAACTGGCATATTTAGCTAAAGTATCAGCCCTTGCATTAGCTGCTTAGCTTGTTTTCCGTATAAAGAAAGTCTCGGATCTCAAACTTGATAGTTGCCAAACACTTGGATGACGATTAGTTGAGAGTCACTGTATACTTTGATTTCTGAGACATTAATGGAGGTTGCCATCTTCAGTCCAGTTATTAAAGATTTATAATCGGCCATATTATTTGTTGTTGGGAATGCTAGTTTAATGCATAATAAATTTGATGGTTATTTGGGGTGACTAAAACATAACCTCCTTCCTACCAGCTGCTGGTTCGAGGCTCCATCGACATAAAGTTGCCAAGTAAGTTGTTTGGCCTTGTCATCATTCATGGCTTCTGCATCAAAATCTGTACATTTAGAATTGAAATCAGCTAGAATATACCCTTTAATATCAGTTCTAGGTACATAAGAGATATCATATTGGCTAAATTCTCTAGCCCATTTAATTAACCTCCCTGAAGTTTTGGGTTAAGGTTGATCTGTTAAAACTTTATTAGAGTGGACGTGGAAATAAGGTTAAAGTTTCAAGTTGTGAAGATCAATCAATATGCAAGCTTTTCAATGGCAGGATAATGCTTTTCGACTGGGCTTTTTCTTTTACTGATATAATATACTGGACGTTGAACTCCATTGTTGTCTTTGACTAATGATGAGCTCATAGCTTGTTTCGAAGCAGTTAAGTAAAGAAATAGATCCCACCATCTATCGATTTTGATAATATTAGAGGTGCACCGAGATGCTTTTGTAGATCTTCGAGGGCTTTTTGACATTCGATGGTCCATTCGAAGGTGACATGCTTCTTAAATTGGTTGAAGAAAGGAATGTCGACTGGCTTATGAACCTGTTTATGGCTGTGATCTTCCCATTTAAGCTCATTAACTCTTTGTCACTCGTTGGTGCATTCATGTTAGTTATTGTTTTGATTTGATCCAGATTAATTTCAGTTCCTTCGGCGCTTAACATGAAGCCTAAAATCTTTCCTAATTGAATTTTGAAAGAGAATTTCTGATGGATTAACTTCATATGATAATCCCATAGGAACTCAAACATTTCAGCTAAATTAGAAACATGACTTTAGGCTTGCTTGGATTTTACTAATAAATTGTTAACATATACCTCCATATTTCGGCCTATTTGTTTTGCGAACATTCGATTTGCCAATCTCTGGTAGGTTACCCTTGCATTTTTTGAGACCGAAGGGCATTACTTTGTAACAAAATGGTCCTATGTTTGTCATGAAGCTTATATGTTCTTCATCTGGCTTAAAATAGGATTTGATTATAATCGGAGTAAGCATTCATAAACGAAAGCAACTGATGCCCACTGGTGGCGCCAACCAATTGATAAATTCTTGGTAAAGGGAAGCAGTCCTTTGGGCAAGCTTTATTTAGGTCAGTAAAGTCTATGTAGGTTCTCCACTTACCATTCAACTTCTTTGCCAGTGTCAGATTTGTTAGAACTGGGCCAGCCCATAGTGAAGGAATTAGGTAATTTCAAAAATTCCATTATTGGATCTTTAATGGGCTTATGTAGTCTAATTCATTTAGAACTTTTCTAATTTTACAATTAAATAAATTAATATTTTATTCAAATTTATAAATTACATCATTTGTATTATATTATATATGTGTATCATATACATATATGTGTGTGCGCGCACTTCTGTAACGCCCCACTTTGAGACCCACTGTAACAAAGAGTATTACAGGAGTAATACTGTCTGTTAAAGCGGAGAATAGAGTATAGTGGAAGCGACCATTTGTAATCAAGCTATAACTATCTACTGAATACGTCGAAAGGATGGTATCTATATTTTTTTTTCAAGTGGTTCGACATATTCAATAAATATTTATAACGAAATTACAATGGCTAAAGACCTATCAGGACAAAGCATAATAACATAATAAAATAGCATCACAGAACAGTATCACATAACAGCACAGAGTCTCAGAACAATACATCGTCAATACAGATCCAAATACTATAAGTGGGTACAAAGCCACTGCCCACACATGTGAGTCAAAAATATGTACATATCAAAGTCTGAATAATAACAGAGTAGCGGAATAGTGGACAAATAAAAGCGCTATATATCAGCATAGCAGATAATGTCCAAGCGGAAGCACAGAAGCTAAGTCCAAAGACCTAACCTGAAACAACTCGGTCTGACCCGAGCGAAAACACTCGGGTCGGGCTAGCTAAACAATCAGTAATAACTGAGATATATAATAATGCAGTACATAAATAAAGAAGTACTTTTCCTAAGAGAAGAGTATTTTGGACCACATGAATATAATGACGGTCCCTAATCATCAATCAACAGTAAAAATCTCCAAAGAGAATATCAGCACCAAAGTGTTGAATAAATAAAATCGCCTCATATCATCGGCGTAGCCAAAGCTATAACAAGTTGCCCATAGGCAATAATCCCAAGAATGACCAGAGTCTGTAATCAATGCCCAAGCAAAGATCGATGCTCCAAAGAGCAATGGGGATAAACTGAAAAGTCAATGAAATCAAACACTGAAAAGTAGTGCCCAGAGACACTGTGAATCCATAAGGTAATCGCACTTACATCTTATGGTTCCATAGAACCAACACCGAATGGCGGTACTCGAATGGATATAAAAATCATCAGATAATACAAGTATAGCACGTGCACCGACCGGAGTCGTTATTGCCAAGTACTGTAGAGTTGTGATCGATCACTCGCACAGATGCGGAACGCGCGAGACGGCGAGATCCTTCCCAGAAGGATAAAGGCCCAGAGGCACATGCCGAAAAAGAAACTACTCCATAGAACAGGTGTCCAGAGACGGTTGCCCAGAGGCGTGGTGACCCAAAGGTCCAGTACTGGCTGCCCAGAGGCTAATGTGTCACAAACTTCTTGGAGAGGAACCCGTAAAGTGTTAACGATGAGTCTCATACCACACGTTCGCACTAAATGGTTTACTAACCAATAGTAAGCTCACACTCCAAACAATAAAAAGTCCACCTCGTAGCATCGGTAAACTAGACCCAAAGGTCAAAACGATCAATTGAATAGGTCGGGGATTAACCGGAAAGAAAATACACACGGTTCCATAGGCCGGAGATTTCCTAACCGTTTAAGCACCTTTCCACTTCGCTCGACGTGCTAAAAAGTGAGTGTGAGATTTTTATTATAGAAAATAATGGTGCGAAACGGTTTTATAATTTATTTTGAAATCACTTTAAAACGACTTTTGAATACTCTCCTATTATGGAGTAAATAGTTTAATAATTAAAAATAACATTATATAATAATAATTTCGAAAGTCATTTAGGAGTGAAAAATCCTTTGAAAATAATTCATAAAACACGTGTACGAAATCTAGAGACAAATCTCAAAGAAATCGATAAATCAGAGAATCACTGAAAACCCATATTCGTGTTGGAAAATATTCCGAATGGTTGTGAACCAAAGTTCGACAATTTCTGATTCGCAATTGAAACCCAAAGGTACATTGCAGAAACAATCAATTTGAAGCGGTTGCACCAAAATGGTGCAACCCGGACTCGGTTGCACCAAAATGGTGCAACCGGTGGGTCGGAACCCGGCTGCACCAAGTGGGTACAACCCATTTCATGGAAGCCGGCTGCACCACATGGTGTAGCCCGTTTCTATGAACCAGGCTGCACCATGCGGTGCAGCTGGCTCAGGCAAGCCCCAGCCCGCCTGGGCTGGGGAAGTAATAGCAAGCCCCAGCCCATGCGGGCTGGGAGAAGTTGCAAGCCCCAGCCCGCATGGGTTGGGGAGAGGTTGCAAACCCCAGCCCGCCTGGGCTGGGGAATTAGCCCCAGCCCAGGCGGGCTGGGGTTCAGTCAAGCCCCAGCCCGCCTGGGCTGGGGAATTTGCCCCAGCCCATGCGGGCTGGGGTTCAGTTAAGCCCCAGCCCGCCTGGGCTGGGGGATTAGCCCCAGCCCATGCGGGCTGGGGTTCAGTTAAGCCCCAGCCCGCCTGGGCTAGGGGATTAGCCCCAGCCCATGCGGGCTAGGGGGGAAATAGTGGGCCGCACTGTGCGGACCCGCTCTGTGCATGCGCGCCAGCCCACTAAGGGTTGGCCTGCTACCGGCTAGCCCAACTGGGCTAGCCTGCTACGCCTGGGCAGCAGCCTGGGTGCAACCCAGGCATGCTCTGGGCTCTCAGACCACTGTTTCAGCCTGTTTTCAGGCTGAACATTTCCAACCAGCTGAAAATGTTTATTTTGGTGGTTTAGGGGTGTTTTTTTCAAGTTTTTGGTATCAAATTTCACCAATATCAATCACTAACTACCCTATTAAGATTACTACACTATATTAAAGGGAACAAAGGGCCAAAGCTTAGCATTACCTTAGGAAGCAATATCACAAGCACCTTATGTGCACACCCAAAATGAAAGCAAAGATGATCAAAGAGCTATGATTCACATGTTACATAATAAAACATGTGTTACTAAATGATTACTGAAATTAAAAGATGATTAAACACATATTAGAAGAGGTTTTTAGCAATATACCTCTCACAAAAGCAACAAAGACTACTATAGCATCAACCCAAGTTAGCAAAAGATGATTAGGAGGCTATAAGATCAAAAAACACATAAAACATGTGTTACCAATTAAATTTCAGAAATTAAAAAGATATAAAAACGGATTTGAGGTAGGTATTTGCATTACCTTTGCATAGAATGACTTGCATAAGTTAAAACTAGAAGAAGATGAAGATAGAGGCCATTTTTGTTATGAAGCTTTAGGAAATGATTAGGGTTTTGATTAGGGATGAATGAATGAGGTTAGGAGAGTTTGAGAAAATTTATAGAGGAGGTTTAGGGTGGGTTATTGGGCTAGGTTTAGTAACCCAATAAGAAGAGAGTTATTTACATGTTTCCAAAAATTAGTCTAAGTGTTCATATATGTTTATAAAACTCATTTTTTTCTTACCCAAACCCGTTTTAAAATTTCTCTTAAAATATTTAACTTTCCAAAAATAACATTTTATCCTCATTTTAAAATCCCATATTTCCCATTTAATTAAAATAGCCTTTTTCAAATAAATTTTGTTATTCCTAATCCTTTTATGCTTCATTAAAATAAATAAAAATCCTAACTTTTATTTATTAATTGGTAATGCAAATCCCAGGTTGTTACAAACTCCCCCCCTTAAGAAAATTGCGTCCCCGCAATTCCTTAAGATAGATGTCGTCTATAACGTCAAATCCACAAAAGAAGTGATAGAGATAAAATAGAGAATTCTCACCCGTAGAAGAAGATGGGAGAAAGCCAGGATAAGAGCGTTCGATAGATTCTCTGGTCTCCCAAGTGCAGTCCTTAGGATTCAGTGACCATTGAATCTTTACGAGTGGAACCTCTTTGTTGCGAAGGCGTCTAACCTCCGAATCAAGCACACGAAGAGGTTGCTGCTCCAAAGATAAATCAGGTAAGATCTCTAAATCAGGCACAGCATGCGGCTCAATGATAGAATCAGGATCGCGGACACACATGCGAAGCTGGGAAACATGGAACACGTCGTGTATTCCAGAGAAGTGAGCAGGTAGAGCCACTCGATAAGCCACGGGGCCAATGCGTTCCGTAATAGGAAATGGTCCAACATAGCGAGGAGCCAACTTCCCTGTAGAGCTGAAACGCACAACCCTTTTCATAGGAGATATCCGAATAAAGACATGATCACCAATGGAGAACTCAAGAGGCTTCCTACGGTTGTCCGCGTAGGATTTCTGACGGTTCTGCGCCTCTTTCATTCTCTGACGAATAAGAATAATCTTCTCAGAAGATTCCCGAACTAAATCTGGATCAAGAAGGAGCTTCTCGCCAGATTCTAACCAACATGAAGGAGAACGACATGGCCTTCCGTAAAGAGCCTCGAAAGGGGCCATGCCAATACTAGACTGAAAGCTGTTGTTGTAGGAGAACTCTACAAGCGGTAAGTGATCCTCCCAACTACCTCCGAAATCCAGAATACAACAGCGCAAAAGATCCTCTAAAACACGATTCACCCTCTCCGTCTGACCGTCAGTCTGAGGATGATAAGCAGTCGAGAAATTCAGCTTTGAGCCCAAAGCTGACTGTAGGCACTTCCAGAAGTGACTAGTAAAGATAGTGTCTCGATCACAGACGATAGAGCTAGGAATGCCATGAAGTCGAACGACTTCCTTCACATATAGCTTGGCAAGCTGAGGAGCAGTCCGAGTGGACTTCATAGGAATGAAATGAGCTGATTTGGTCAAGCGATCGACGATGACCCAAATAGAAGTATGGCCTGACCTCGATCGAGGCAGACCGTCAATAAAATCCATGGATATCTGATCCCATTTCCACAATGGAATCTCTAGCGGCTGAAGAAGACCAGATGGACGCTGATGCTCAGCTTTGATCTGTTGACAAGTCATGCAACGGCTGACATAACTTGCAACATCACTCTTCATGCCCTCCCAATAAAATAGGCGACACATGTCGGCATACATCTTACTCGACCCGGGATGTATAGTGTACTTAGTGCAATGACACTCGTCTAGAATGTCGCGCCTAAGTGATAAATCAGATGGTACCAAAATACGGTTCTTCCTGCGAAGACACCGATGAGAATCAATAGAATAATCCAACAATGTCTCATCACTGGATCCCGACTCAAGGAGATGAATATATCGCAACAAGTCTGGATCCTACCGCTGAGCATGGGCAATGCGATCCAATAGAATAGGTCGAGCTTCCAAGCTGAATAGCAAGATCTGAGGATCAGAAGACGAAGCTCGATTTCGAATATCACACATAGAAAGAGTCTCAAGAATATCCCACTCGGCTATCATCAAAGAAACTACTGCCGAGTGTTTGCGACTGTGTGCATCAGCCACACGATTACCCTTGCCAGGGGTATACTGAATGTCTAAGTCATATGAAGCGAGAAACTCAAGCCATCACTGCTACCTCATATTGAGATCCTTCTGACTGAATAAATACTTCAGCGACTTGTGATCGGTGTAAAGAGTGAAGCGTTCGCCTAATAGAAAGTGACGCCACGTCTTCAAAGCAAAGACGATAGCTGCCAACTCAAGATCATGAGTCGGATAGCGAACCTCATTCGGACGTAGCTGCCTAGAAGCATAAGCAACTACTCGATCCTTCTGCATAAGCACAGCACCGAGGCCGCTACCACAAGCGTCGGTGTAAACAACAAGATCCTGGTTACTCTCAGGAACCACAAGGATAGGAGCATGAGTGAGAAGTTCCTTCAATCACTGGAAAGAAACTTCACACTTATCAGACCAAATAAAGCGAACCCCCTTACGAGTCAGAGTCGTGAGGGGAAGTGCAACACGAGAGAAATCCTTGATAAATCGACGGTAATAACCCGCCAGACCAAGGAAGCTGCGAATATCATGAACGTTCTCGGGCTGCTTCCAATTCTGAATAGCTTCGATCTTGGCAGGATCGACAGAAATACCCTCAGATGATACAATATGGCCCAAGAACTTGACCTTGCTCTCCCAAAAATGGCACTTTGAGAGCTTGGCCTTAAGCTGATGCTGACGAAGAGTATCCAAGACAATCCGCAAATGATGAGCATGCTCTGCCTCAGATCTAGAATAAATAAGAATATCGTCGATGAAAACCAGAACGAATCTATCGATGTATTCCCGGAATACTCGATTCATGAGATCGACGAAGAAAGCCGGAGCGTTCGTCAAGCCGAACGGCATGACCAACCACTCAAAAGAACCATAACGAGTGCGAAATGTTGTAAGAGGAATGCTGTCTTCCGCGACTCGTAGCTGATGGAATCCGGTGGCAAGGTCAAGCTGAGAGAAGACCTTCGCACCGCTCAATTGGTCAAACATGTCGTCTATCCGAGGAAGTGGGTAGCGATTTCTGATGGTCAGCTCATTGAGCTTGCGATAGTTAATGCAAAGCCTAAGAGAGTCATCAGCCTTCTTAATGAAGACCACAGCAGCACCCCATGGCGAAGAACTGGAACAAATGAACTGCTTCGCTTCAAGCTCAACTAACTGCTTCCTGAGTTCCTCATTCTCCTTAGTAGACATTCTCGTAGGAGGACGCCCAACTGGATGAGAGCCTGGAATGAGATCGATGCGGAACTCAATAGCTCGCTTTGGCGGCAGTCCGGATACTGGCTCGAATACGTCGGGGAAATCCCGAACAACAGGAATACGAGATAAGTTCAAATCCTCATCTCGTGAATAGAGAGAGAATAAAGTAACATCAGAAAGCCCAACATCTTGAAGGACAATAGCTAACGGAGAGGACGAGTCAGGGTGATGAATGAAGAATATCCGCTCCGAACAAATAATTTTGGCATCGTGCTGAACGAGCCAATCCATGCCAAGAATCATATCAAAGCCCAAATACTCCATAACGTGCAGATTCGCACAGAAAGAACATCCACAAAGATCGATATCTATATCCTCACAAAGCAAGTTAAGGGTCGTGGATCCGCCGATGGGATTCACAATCCTTAGTGAAGAAACCAAACAAGTAACATCCAAAGATAAAGTATCAACTAGTTCCTTTGATACGAATGAGTGAGAGGCACCCTTATCAAAAAGAACTCTAATAGATCTACCATGAAATAAAATAGAGCCTTCAAGAACGGAAGGATGTGTACCTTTAGGCTGAGCAGAAGTGGTAGGAGCCTTGGCAGCATTAAGCCTGCCAGGCTTGGCACTAGCTGGAGCAATAGGACAAGCGGAGATCATGTGTCCCTCCTTCTTGCAGAAGGTGCAATAGAGAGGTTTGGGACACTCTCGAATAAAGTGATCTGGAGAACCGCAGTTGAAGCATTTCTTCGGAGGACGTGTCCCACTAGGCTGAGCAGGAGTCTGGGACTGAGGACGAGTCTAAGGCTGAGTCTGAACAGTGGAACTGCCAGTCTTCTTCTTCTTGTGCTGAAAAGAAGAGCCAGACTTGCCAGGAGGAAACCTCTTCTTGGTGGGGTTTGTGGAACCCACACCACCATCATCACTATGCTCCATCTCGACTGACTCAATATGTAGAGCTGCATCGATTAGCTTCTCGAATGAGAGCTCAAGCTGTAGCATAAGCTGCCTCTTCAGATATTTCTTCAAGCCCTCAACAAATTTGAGGTTCCTCTTATAAGGAGTAGCAATAAACTCAAGGCCGTACTTGGACAGGGCCTCGAAGGAAGAGACATAGTCGGATACAGAGGACTTTCCCTGCTTGAGATCAAGAAAGCGGCGAGCAAGGGAGTTCTTCTCTAACTCTGGGATGAATTTGAGCTCAAATCTCTCACGAAACTGAGCCCAAGAAAGTGTGGTCTCATCGATCTCGGCAATAAGGACTTCGTACTAATCCAGGGCACGACTCTGAAGCTGACTGGAAGCAATAAGAACACGGTCATGATCCGGGATATCCATACGAGTGAAAATGCGCTCGCATATCCGAATCCAAGCCTGGACCTCTAAGACATTCTCGGAGCCACTGAACGGCTTCCCTCCGAGATGGGTAAAATCACTGCAAAGACGCGCAAAAGCAGACTTGCGTGGAGCATCAGCAACTGGGGCTGGAGACTGAGAATGAGATTGGGAATTCCAAACCAGCTCCATGATCTGGTCGGTGGTCATGAACACGCCCTCTGGATGAGTGTTGCTGGACTGCCCAGCAGCACTGGTCTGACGTGTGGTTCTCCCTCTTCCCCTTCCAGACATACTGAAAGTCAAACGGGAATTAGAGTTAGACATGATTCAATGATAGATAATTAATTAAGGAATACTACGGAATATAATGGATTCCTATACATATTCCTAACTTATCTATCAATAAACATAAGAAAGCGATTTGATTTAATTCGGATCTAATTAAAATGTATTGTACTAAGTGTATCTGTTCTGTGTTTATTATGCTTATTCCTGAAACCAGGCTTTGATACCAAACTGTAACGCCCCACTCTGAGACCCACTGTAACAAAGAGTATTACGGGAGTAATACTGTCTGTTAAAGTGGAGAATAGAGTATAGTGGAAGCGACCATTTGTAATCAAGCTATAACTATCTACTGAATACGTCGAAAGGATGGTATCTATATTTTTTTTCAAGTGGTTCGACATATTCAATAAATATTTATAATGAAATTACAATAGCTAAAGACCTATCAGGACAAAGCATAATAACATAATAAAATAGCATCACAGAACAGTATCACATAACAGCACAGAGTCTCAGAACAATACATCGTCAATACAGATCCAAATACTATAAGTGGGTACAAAGCCACTGCCCACACATGTGAGTCAAAAATATGTACATATCAAAGTCTGAATAATAACAGAGTAGTGGAATAGTGGACAAATAAAAGCGCTATCTATCAGCATAGAAGATAATGTCCAAGTGGAAGCACATAAGCTAAGTCCAGAGACCTAACCTGAAACAACTCGGTCTGACCCGAGCGAAAACACTCGGGTCAGGCTAGCTAAACAATCAGTAATAACTGAGATATATAATAATGCGGTACATAAATAAAGCAGTACTTTTCCTAAGAGAAGAGTATTTTGGACCACATGAATATAATGACGGTCCCTAATCATCAATCAATAGTAAAAATCTCCAAAGAGAATATCAGCACCAAAGTGTTGAATAAATAAAATCGCCTCATATCATCGGCGTAGCCAAAGCTATAACAAGTTGCCCATAGGCAATAATCCCAAGAATGACCAGAGTCTGTAATCAATGCCTAAGCAAAGATCGATGCTCCAAAGAGCAATGAGGATAAACTGAAAAGTCAATGAAATCAAACACTGAAAAGTAGTGCCCAGAGACACTGTGAATCCACAAGGTAATCGCACTTACATCTTATGGTTCCATAGAACCAACACCGAATGGCGGTACTCGAATGGATATAAAAATCATCAGATAATACAAGTATAGCACGTGCACCGACCGGAGTCTTTATTGCCAAGTACTGTAGAGTTGTGATCGATCACTCGCACAGATGCGGAACGCATGAGACGGCGAGATCCTTCCCAGAAGGATAAAGGCCCAGAGGCACATGCCGAAAAAGAAACTACTCCATAGAACAGGTGTCAAGAGACGGTTTCCCAGAGGCATGGTGACCCAAAGGTCCAGTACTGGCTGCCCAGAGGCTAATGTGTCACAAACTTCTTGGAGAGGAACCCGTAAAGTGTTAACGATGAGTCCCATACCACACGTTCGCACTAAACGGTTTACTAACCAATAGGAAGGTCACACTCCAAACAATAAAAAGTCCACCTCGTATCATCGGTAAACTAGACCCAAAGGTCAAAACGATCAATTGAATAGGTCGGGGATTAACCGGAAAGAAAATACACACGGTTCCATATGCCGGAGATTTCCTAACCGTTTAAGCACCTTTCCACTTCGCTCGACGTGCTAAAAAGTGAGTGTGAGATTTTTATTATAGAAAATAATGGTGCGAAACGGTTTTATAATTGATTTTGAAATCACTTTAAAACGGCTTTTGAATACTCTCCTATCATGAAGTAAATAGTTTAATAATTAAAAATAACATTATATAATAATAATAATTTCGAAAGCCATTTAGGAGTGAAAAATCCTTTGAAAATAATTCATAAAACACGTGTACGAAATCTAGAGACAAATCTCAAAGAAATCGATAAATCAGAGAATCACTGAAAACCCATATTCGTGTTGGAAAATATTCCGAATGGTTGTGAACCAAAGTTCGACAATTTCTGATTCGCAATTGAAACCCAAAGGTACATTGCAGAAACAATCAATTTGAAGCGGTTGCACAAAAATGGTGCAACCCGGACTCGGTTGCACCAAAATGGTGCAACCGGTGGGTCGGAACCCGGCTGCACCAAGTGGGTACAGCCCATTTCATGGAAGCCGGCTGCACCGCATGGTGCAGCCCATTTCTGTGAACCAGGCTGCACCATGCGGTGCAGCTGGCTCAGGCAAGCCCCAGCCCGCCTGGGCTGGGGAAGTAATAGCAAGCCCCAGCCCATGCGGGCTGGGGAGAAGTTGCAAGCCCCAGCCCGCATGGGTTGGGGAGAGGTTGCAAACCCCAGCCCGCCTGGGCTGGGGAATTAGCCCCAGCCCAGGCGGGCTGGGGTTCAGTCAAGCCCCAGCCCGCCTGGGCTGGGGAATTTGCCCCAGCCCATGCGGGCTGGGGTTCAGTTAAGCCCCAGCCCGCCTGGGCTGGGGGATTAGCCCCAGCCCATGCGGGCTGGGGTTCAATTAAGCCCCAACCCGCCTGGGCTGGGGGATTAGCCCCAGCCCATGCGGGCTGGGATTCAGTTAAGCCCCAGCCCGCCTGGGCTGGTGGGGGGGGAGGGGAATAGCGGGCCGCACTGTATGGACCCGCTCTGTGCATGCGCGCCAGCCCACTAAGGGCTGGCCTGCTACCGGCTAGCCTGCTGCGCCTGGGCAGCAGCCTGGGTGCAACCCAGGCCTGCTCTGGGCTCTCAGACCACTGTTTCAGCCTGTTTTCAGACTGAACATTTCCAGCCTGCTGAAAATGTTTATTTTGGTGGTTTAGGGGTGTGTTTTTCAAGTTTTTGGCATCAAATTTCACAAATATCAATCACTAACCACCCTATTAAGATTACTACACTATATTAAAGGGAACAAAGGGCCAAAGCTTAGCATTACCTTAGGAAGCAATATCACAAGCACCTTATGTGCACACCCAAAATGAAAGCAAAGATGATCAAAGAGCTATGATTCACATGTTACATAATAAAACATGTGTTACTAAATGATTACTGAAATCAAAAGATGATTAAACACATATTAGAAGAGGTTTTTAGCAATATACCTCTCACAAAAGCAACAAAAACTACTATAGCATCAACCCAAGTTAGCAAAAGATGATTAGGAGGCTATAAGATCAAAAAACACATAAAACATGTGTTACCAATTAAATTTCAGAAATTAAAAAGATATAAAAATGGATTTGAGGTGGGTATTTGCATTACCTTTGCATAGAATGACTTGCATAAGCTAAAACTAGAAGGAGATGAAGATAGAGGCCATTTTTGTTATGAAGCTTTAGGAAATGATTAGGATTTTGATTAGAGATGAATGAATGAGGTTAGGAGAGTTTGAGATAATTTATAGAGGAGGTTTAGGGTGGGTTATTGGGCTAGGTTTAGTAACCCAATAAGAAGAGAGTTATTTACATGTTTCCAAAAATTAGTCTAAGTGTTCATATATGTTTATAAAACTCTTTTTTTTCTTACCCAAACCCGTTTTAAAATTTCTCTTAAAATATTTAACTTTCCAAAAATAACATTTTATCCTCATTTTAAAATCCCATATTTCCCATTTAATTAAAATAGCCTTTTTCAAATAAATTTTGTTATTCCAAATCCTTTTATGCTTCATTAAAATAAATAAAAATCCTAACTTTTATTTATTAATTGGTAATGCAAATCCTGGGTTGTTACAACTTCCAACTGGATAATCACTACACCAGAATCCTCATTTCGCAACGGCTTTAAGCCGTTGCAAAACAATTTCGCAACGGATTTGAGCCGTTGCGAAATGAGCAGTGGTAAATATTTCGCAACGGTCCAAAGCCGTTGCGAAATATATTTTGCAACGGCTAAGGGCCGTTGCGTAATATGGTTTAGCAACGGCTTAGAGCCGTTCCGGATTTTATTTCGCAACGGCTTAGAGCCGTTCCGGATTTTATTTCGCAACGGCTTTTATCCGTTCCGGATTTTATTTCGCAACTGATGTTTTATATATTAGCAACGGCTTTAAGCCGTTCCTAATTACTATTTTTATTTTTATTTTTAAAATTCAAAATTTCTTCTCTGCACTAGTGATAGTCATTTCATTATCATAATTAATACAAAAATTAGCAAATTTAACACTATCACAAAAGAAAGATTATTAAACCAAATATTTTTCATAGATTCAACACAAAAACCAAACATAACAAATGTTTGAATTATAATGTTCAACATCAACACATACCACACTATATAGTTCAACAAGTATACATAACATACATAGTACAACAGCGACATCATTACATAATACTACATGCATATTACAATACATACGGTACATAACGTCTTCCTCCAATCGTCTAATGCTCCTGCCAGCATAAGTTTCATGCCAGCATAAGTCTATTTTTCCCCATGCACTTGCAATTGCAATCAGTATCATCAAGTTAGCAGTCTTACAACAAAATATTTTAGTATGATTTATGTACCTATATGATAAAAATGCTATCTTGATATGGGTATATGGTTCGATGTTCTTTCCAGTCTGACATTGAACCATTTATTTTCTATTTTCTTCCTAGTTCTTTGCCCAGTCTATTAATCTTCCAGAAATGATGATAATAATACATTAACTATTTTGTGTTCGTCTTATATTGACAAAAATGGAGCATACAAATGGCATAATAGTAGTCCAACACCACCAAGATATAAATTAACTTCTGAACACTCAAAAGATGCATGATAAAACCATTCATTTGGCATAAGATACAACTGCAAACAATTCAATAGGCTGAAACAATATATGGAAAACAATATAACTTCAAGATACCAAACACAGTATATAGTTCAAATTTTGGATCAAGAATCCCTACACAATGCAAAACTTAACTATGTTTTAATTTGAAAGTATTGGGTACAAAACCACTGGTCATGATTATTATTTTTATTTTCTTTTTTACTTCTAATAAACAGAAAACCAACTGAACCTCCCAGTAAAGCGGACAAATAAAAAGTTGACTAAAACCATCCAATAATATCAAACCCTAGAATACCAGATTCAGGAGATGGAGAATAGTATACTGATTTATGAGTTCATGTCAGGGCGTAACATGGATGAACTTGATCTTCAAGTAATCAAGCGCTACTTAAAACCAACTTTATGTTTAATTTTTCATATTTTTTTCTTGCTCAAACTAATAATGATGGGAAGCATACAACTAATTTTTTTTACAGGATGCTAGGAAAGCGTATTACTGCAGGATCCAGGCTGAACTCTTTAACAGTTAAAGCCAGCATGTATAGAGTATTTCTCTTCTTGAGTTCCTGGAGTTAATTAAATATGAAAGTGAGGCTTCTTGGGTTTAAAGAGCAAGCTATTTAACCATATTATCTTTGTTCCAAGTGAATCAACATATGCATGTCCATTTAATCAGGGACAAATGAGCTTGTGCTGCATTAGCAAATTCCACAATCCTCAAGCTTTATATTTAATTCAGACTATGAGATATTGGAAAAAAATACTGTAAAATATAATAATAACCAACATTTGACAAGGGGATCCACTATCCCACTATCAATTTGCCTTTTCTATGGAGTTTCTATCTATCAAATTAGAAATTGAACATATTTTAGGCAATCTAACCCCAATTTATAACGTCGAACCAATTATTAATCATCTAATTAATGCAGACCACTTGCTGTTATTTGCCAAAGCTAAGATATCAAGTGTAGTTTTTATTAAGCAAGTAATAGAGGAACTTGAGCAGCAAGCAAGTCTTTGAAAAGCAGAACTTTTCTTTTCCAAAGGAGTAAGCAAAAAAATCAAATCCAACGGGAAATCAATTTTCAAAATGCAGCTCTACCAATAAAGTATTTTGGCATTCCTCTATCATCGAATAAAATAAAGGCAACAAAATTTGGAGATCTGTTGGCAAAATAAATTGGAAACTAGACACATGGAGTAGTAAACTTCTCGGTACAAGTGGAAGATTAAAATAAATCCCCAAATCCAAAAATCTATTATCCACAAAATTTAAAGCATATGTGAAAACTTCCTGTGGCAAGGAAAGTTCATAAAATCAAATGGAGTAAATAAATTATGTTCCCCAAAGGAGGATATGGGATTGGGGTAAGAAATATGGAAGAGTTACAACCAGCTTACACGATAAAACTGTTTTGAAAATTCATACCAAAATTGCTACAGACATGCCTAAAAATGCTAGAGGAAAATCTGCTATTATACAACAAAATTGCTGCAGACATGCCATCGGCATAGCATGGAAAAATCCAAAAAATGCAGTTCAATTAAGCTTCAGGTATGATGTCGCCAGGTCATCGAAAACAGGGATCTGCAAAGTGTTGGAGGATGGTAGGAAAGTTGTTGTGGGAACAATCGTCACAAAGATGTCGGAAAACATTATTGCCGACAAGACATCGGGAAGAAATTAACGTAGGAGTGACGTCTGAAAATGCCCCACGTTTGATATTAGGAAAGATGGTTTAAACTAATTTTCCCACGTATTATCTACCAAAGTCTGAAAAGTCGTTATAATGACGTTAAAACAAAATTTTAGGACCTTTCTGATGCTATTTTGAAGTCGGAAGTCGTTATAATGACGTTAAAACAAAATTTTAGGACCTTTCCGATGCTATTTTGAAGTCGGAAGAAACATATTATATTGTACTTAAAAGTTCATACACACTATTAGTTTGTTAGTAAAAATATGTCATACACACTATTAGTTTTTATCTTTTTAACCTGGCTATTTTCATTTGCCGTACCTTTATCCAGATATGAATTGGATTATCAGTAGAATGTATGTGAAAGGGAATCCAAAGCAATACATGTTTGTTGTTCTTTATTTTAAATCTGCTGGGTACAGAGAAGTTTCACATCTAAATACACAAAGCACACCTATTCATGATCACCGATGTTTAAGGAAATAAAAAAACAAGCATTGCAAAGATGGAAAATTTTAACATGGCTAAAGAACACTAAAGCTAAGCTTAAGACTGGTATACTTGAACCACTTTCAAAATAATTAAAACTGATGTTAAGTATCACATGTTTAGTTTTACAAGTAGCAATGGGACAACTTCCACTACATTATACATAATCCACATTCATTCATTTGAAAATCTTGGTCACAATTGTAACTACTATTTAGATCGTCGAATATAAATTACAATTATAATAACATTCAATTCAGATTGTGGAAACTGAATTGAAAATTATAAGAGTTTTTTTTTCTAAGAAGTTCTTGGTTCAAACTTAATCAAAAACAAATTTACATTCCAAAACCCAGAATTTAACTTAATTTTAAAATATACAATGCTATCGCACCACAAGTATTTAGTGATTTGTCTAGTCAGTTGGCTGCAATGTTGACTATCCATAATTTTTTATCAACATTGCCCCGCCATTATCTCAACTTCGCACTAATCCCATGGCTGCAATTATTGTTTGAAATTTATTTTTTTAAAAACAATATCTCCATTTTTCTAAATTAACATATTGCTTTATGAAACAATATAAACTCCAGGTAACAAATTTCTTATTACATTTCCAAAATACCGTGTCAATTCTGCCTCAATTTAAGCGTTCAGAAATCCCTATCGATACGTTAGCTATTCGTATCGACCAAAATTCATAAACCTCTCAACGGACCGGTTCACACAATTATACCAACAAAATTCTTTTCAACCATTTTAGAAAATAATATTCATATTTTCTCAAATCATTTTAAAACTAATTGATTGTTCTTAGTGCACCATTATATTTGAAGTGGAAGGCACCATTACAAACCACTATTTCAAATATATTCACTTATACCAAACTTAATATATTCACTTCATGCAATGCATGTAATATATTCACTTCTCATACAGCCTAATCTAAAACCATTATCTACTAAATTTTTCAAAAAAGAGCGAGAAATAACATCAATATAAATAGGTAAAAACTTAAGGCATCCCCAGCAAATAACATATATATATATATATATATATATATATATATATATATGCCTGCAACTCTTACATGTTATGCTTTTAAAATCCATACATATGTTATATCAATCCACTTACAAATATTAATTCTAAATATTATATTTTATTAGGTTAAGTCTTTAGACAAGATGGCTACATTTTAAAAGTATGTTTACTATCATGAAGCATATATAAATTGGGGCCAGATATATTAATCATGCTATTGCATTATAGGCTTTCAATTTAAATTTCTTACTAACCTTTTATTACAGGCAATTTTTGTTGCTTGTTTAATTTCAACAGTGGTGGTTGTAAATGAACAATGACAAGGAAACAATCATATTAGAAGTAACATTTACACAATTTGGGTGATACTTCCTATATTAAGACTGGTTATATGTTATATATACCTTTCATAATGACCAGAACACCTTTTATCTGAACTAGATCATTAAGGGATAAAGTTGGACATTTTGTTCAATATACACAATTTTTTTATAAATGATGTCAAGACTACCATTAAACATTGTTAACATAATCATCAGTGCAGAAAACCCGATTGATTATAATTTGGTGAATTGAGTTATACCCAAGAGAAAGAAATGCGCCTGAATAATACAGCACTTGTAGCTAAAAGAGTAGTATGTGTGTATGTGTGTGACTATATATGGGTGTGGGGGGTGTGTCATACGCTATTGCAGAATTTAGTGAATTTGTGGGTCTACCTGATGTATATAATTTCCTCTCCAAGCAAAAAGTAATTGTCCTGGGAATAAGAAAAATCAATCTATGTAGGTACAAACCTTTCCCTGCATATAAAACCAGGAGATTATTAGAATGTATATATATAAAGATAAAGCAGACTGATATGGTTACTGGAAGTTCATGCCTGCTTGTAAAAATATACAAGTGATAATAATCCAAAACAATCGACGTGATTTAGTTTAGAGCTAAAACTTATAAACATTTGAAACTAGTGATTATATACAAGAGCTAAAACACGTTAGGTATTTATACACTCATTTGAAACTTCCTGAGAGGAATTTGACATGTATTCAAAAATTATACATATATAAATCCGGAATTACATATTCCTTTCAAAGGTTCAAACATATGAAACTAGTGATTATATAAGAATCTTGAGCTCAGTGAAAACACAATGATCCAATTTTCTATTTCATTCATCGACGTTAATCGCGGATCTTTATTTTCACGCTGGATTTTGGACCATTGGGGTAATTTAGACAGCACTAATTTTGCTTCTCATACAGCCTAATCTAAAATTTTGCTTCAAATTTTGCTTACTGACAAGTTAAAAATTGATTGTTCTTAGTGCACCATTATATTTGAAGTGGAAGGCACCATTGCAAACCACTATTTCAAATATATTCACTTATACCAAACTTAATATATTCACTTCATGCAATGCATGTAATATATTCACTTCTCATAAAGCCTAATCTAAAACCATTATCTACTAAATTTTTCAAAAAAGAGCGAGAAATAACATCAATATAAATAGGTAAAAACTTAAGGTATATAAATGGGAATATAAATTACTTAAAAAATTGTTGTCCGACCTTCAAATAAGGTATAAATTTGATCTTTACAATAGTTTTTTCTCTCCAAACAACTGAACAAGCTATACAAAATTCATGCAATAATAAACACATAACAGAACGCTTGCATAACCAACTAATATGATCGTAATACAATCCGATAGGTTTAATTTTTGAAAGTATATTTCTTGCTTTTACCAGGGTATTCCAAGTTTTGAACGCTCGAGTTCATACTTCATAGTGCAATTTACTCATAAATTTTGTTTATAACATCAATTTGTAAAGCAAGAAACAAATGGAAGGCCAATGTATTTCATCAAAGGAACATATGTTTTTAACCAAATTACAAATCAAGAAACGAACAAACGACATGAATTAATACTAACATACTAATCGACATATTGAACAAAGAATTATTTACCAGGCAAATGCATTTCTTGCCCAACCCAATTCAAACCAGAATTATTTCACGAACAATTCCACATTTGCACTTTTTATATACCTAAATAAGATTTGCATTTTTTATTCAAACCAGAATTATTTCACGAACAATTCCACATTTGCACTTTTTATAGACAAAGCAGTAAAAGTAAACTATAATTTTAAGTATTAATTTTTTTTATATATACCTAAATAACATTTCATATTTCCTGCCCAATATTTCAATACAAACATCAATTAAAAATAGTTGACAAATTAAACATACACGAACGTAAACTGACAAAAATTCATTTTTATTAATTTTAAAATACATCAAGCGCAATCCGTGTGCTTTCACGTTTATTGATTTTATTAAAAAACCAACGAAAACAAAGTCGATAGGTAATCTTAAAGTTATCACTTAATTACCTAATAAACTTTCAAACCCCTATACAGAATGACCTGAGCATGAAGGCGGACCTACAGGAGAGCGAAGAGCTTCCAAGTCGATTGAGAAGATGTGAGCACGAGGCGATAGATTTGAATGAAGAAGCACGTAAATGATGGACGAAGTGGATCTGGATATATCGTTTTTTTATCGAAGTGGATAATGATATAATAGGGCGTAGCTAGTTGGGAACGGGGGGTATGGAAGGCTGTACTAAAATGTAGTACGCGTAAGAGCCGTTCCAAAATTTAGAACGGCTATGAGCCATATTATAAGATTTTGCAACGGACTTTAACCGTTGCTTAATAGCAACGGCTAAGAGCCGTTGCAAATTTTCCGCCTTTGGGGGTTGCGAAACGGCTGGTATAGTGTAGTGAATGTGTACAAGGTTTGACATGCATGTGTGTAGATGTTGGGATGTACACCGCAACGGACATATTAGCCCATCATGCATACAAATGGATTGTCTAAATGCATGTGTGTGCATGCATATGTATGTATGTATGTGCATGCGTGCGTGTATGTACATCGAGATATTATATAAACATAAATACATACATATATATATATATATATGTATGTATGTACGTAAAAATATAAAATTATAATTATATAATATCATACATTATTGGTTGTATGTTATTTACATAAAGCATTTATTAAAATACATATACATAAATGCATATAAATATAATTAAATTTTAAAATTATGTTGTAAATAATTTAGAATATTTATAATGTGATGTCCGAACTGAAATATTTTTTATTTTGAATTAGTTTAAATGTATATTACTAATATATATGATTTGTGATATTTTTAACATAACAATATATGAAGCAATGATCATATATATAATATTAATTAAATTAGAAAAGTACCTTCCACCAAAGCCTAAAGCTCGCATGTTGAAACGAAGAAATGAATTCCTTGAATCAAACTCCAATCTCGAAGTTGCTAGCTCCGGAATCGCCTTACTACCAACGATTATTTGATTTTAATTTCAATTTAAATTGCTTGATTATTTAAAGAGAGGGAGGGGTATATTTTAGCCAGCAAAGAGGATGACGGAGGCAATAAAAAGATAAAAATAAAATGAGAGTTAAGATGTTTATATATAGGAGAAAGTAGAGAGCAAAAGTAGGATCAAGATCCTTAATATTCTCTTACCCATTCTCTTCTTTTTGAACATTCAAAAACCCCACTTGCTAGCCATCTTATTGTCGGCCTCATCATGCTCTACCATGGCCGAAAATAGCAATCCCCATATGGGCCTCAAATACACTTTAACCCCGAACAATATTTATTGCATTTAAATCCAATTTAAATGCGCATCAATATCGTATATCGATTAGTGTTTATATAACTATTACAAGCACACTATTTAATATTGTTCAATACACATCAAATAAAATTTAATAATTAATATTTCATAAATATGATTTAATTTAATTATTTTATAACAAATGCAAATTAATTAAATCGGATGGAAAAAAGAGTATTCAATGTTTGGTTATGTGACTCTTAGGTATAAATTTGGTCAGGATTAATGTTAAACAATTCGAATACTAACGTTCACACTTCACTTAGCAGATGATGTGACATTACGGTCAAATTTATCGCTTACTTGGTTTCAATAAAATCCAATTCTACTTTATTAAGCGTTAGTTAATAGTGATAATTATTTACACCAATTCTCTTAGTCAAAACTATATCCCTTTGGACATATGGAATTTGATAATGGTCAAAATTCCAATACCGTCCATATTCAACTCTGTAGTCCAAACACAAAGTCCTTGGTTCAATAATATCAGTATTATTAACCGAACTACTATAGCAAGAGATTTTGACTTTGGTTTGACTTTAGTTGACTGTGATACTAACCTCATATAACTGAGGAGATGTATCCTCTCTTTAATAGTGTTTCACTTTCAATAGTTCCACTCAACCCAACTATAGTCATTCGATGGACGTTGTGCCATAATTTAACTATAATCAAGGCAGAGCTTTCATATCGAAGATCAACGGTATTCTCAAGTCAAGAGAACCGTGTAAATTAGTCACATCGATATTTTCTGTTTTACTGTAGTTATATTAACCAACATAAAACTATTGAGTGAGTCATTCCATAGTTATCCAATAATTGTCACATAACCCCTTAGTGCCCCTAGTAGTCATGAATAATACACTGCCCAACATTTGGAGAGCATTATGTACTCTAGTTTCAATGGATGCTATCCAGTCTCAATGTATCTTGACAAGGAATATTCAAAATGATGCGCTTATTATATTTTGATATAATATTCATGATTAATATCAAAAACACACCATTTATGAATATTCTGTTATATATATTTTAATTGAACATTAATTATTTATAATACATTAAAACATATATATAATAGAAAAAAATACTTTTATTACGAACGAGAATTGGTTATAGAGTTATTAATTTACAATAAATTACAGAATTGCCTCTATGGCATACCCCTAACTCTATTAATCTTCCACTTGTACTTGGGGACAATTATGGAATATCAATCCCATCCCTTCGATCATTTTCTCAAAAGCCGACCGAGGTAGACCCTTAGTGAATGGATCTGCTATGTTATCTGTGGTATCTACCCTTTGTATCTCAACCTCTTTCTTTTCAACGAATTCTCTAATGAGGTTGAACTTTGAAAGAATATGTCGTGACTTCTTATGTGCTCTGGGATCCTTTGTGATCTATATCACCACATTTTTATGACAGAACAATGCCATTAGATTCTCAGTATCTGGAATCACTTTGAGCTCACTAAAAAACTTGCACATCTAGACTGCCTCTTTAGCTGCTTCATTAAGGACGATGTACTTGGCCTCCATCGTCGAATTAGCTACCATCTCTTATTTGGAACTTTCCAATTGATGGCTCTGCCATTAAATATAAAACATATTCAGACACTAACTTACTATCATTAATGTCACTCTAAAAGCTAGAGTCCGTATACTCCTTCATCAGGAGGTCTCCATTATGAGGAATAAGTCTCTAAGTAATTCTTAAATACCTCAGTACACATTTTACAACTGTCTAATGATTTTCTCCAGGATTAGACTAGTATCGGCTTACATATCCTAATGCTTATGCCACATTTGGATACACACATAGCATAATGTGCATTGTGGATCCTATGGCTGAAGCATAGGGGATCCTCCTCATACACTCTTTCTCCTCATCTACATGAGGAGCGTCCTTCTTAGAAAGGACGATTCCAGATTGCGTTGGCACATTTGTACGCTTAGAATTCTCCGTATCGAACCTCTTCAGTATGGTATATATATACAAGAATTAGGACATTCCCAATCGCCTCTTAGATTTATCTCTATTGATCTTTATACCTAGTATATAGGCTGGTGTTTCCAAATTCTTTATGGAGAAGTTCTTGTAAAGCCAAGCTTTCACTGATTGCAACAAGAGGTGTCACTGTCAGTTAATAGAAGATCGTCAACATATAGCACTAAGTATACGATATCGTTGTCCTATTCCTTTCTGCATATGCATGCTTCCTTTGTGTTCTGATAAAAAGCGAACTGTTTGGTTACTTTATCAAAACACTTGTTCCAACTCCTTGAAGTTTGTTTAAGCCCATAAATGGATTTTAACAACTTGCAAGCATTGCCTTCTCTCCCACTGGCCACAAAACACTCGGCCTTCTTCGTAAAGATGATCACTTCTAAATCACCATTTAGAAATGTCGTATTTACATCCATTTTCCATGTTTCTTAGTTATAGAATGCAGTAATGATCAGCATAATCTAAATGGACTTAAGCATAGCTACGAGCGAAAAGATCTCCTCATAATCAACATCTTGAATTTAATGAAATCCTTTCGCAACTAGCCTACCCTTATAAGTGTCTACTTATCCATCTGCATTTAGCTTTTTCTTAAAAATCCATATGCAACCAATGGGTTTTATCCCTTCGGGTATGTCTGACAAACTCCATACATTTAGCTTTTTCTTAAAAATCCATATGCAACCAATGGGTTTTATCCCTTCGGGTATGTCTGACAAACTCCATACTTTGTTTTTGTACATGGAATCCATCTCGAATTTCAGTGCTCTAACCCAGAGTGTAGTCTTTAATCTGCAGTGCTTGTTGGAAAGATAGAGAAGTGTCGTCATCTAAGACACAATCCTCCTTCTCGCCATCGATGAGAAAACCACGGTTTCTCTCTGATGTAAGAAATTACCTACTATAGCTTCTAATAGGTTACGTGTTTTCATATACGGGTGAACTCGATTCTCGCATTCGTTCGGCCTTAGTGTTAACTTCTTGGATCTCATCTAAATCTACAATCTCGCTGTTAATTTCCTTTGATAAAAATTCCTTTTTCAAAAAGATAGCATGCTGAGAAACAATAACTTTTTGTTTCTCGGTATTGTAGAGTATATATCCTATTGAGTTTTTAGGATACCCTATAAATTTACACAGTACCGATCTTGCTCTTGTTTATTCGGAATAATATTTTTAACATTGGCTGGACAACCCCACACCTTCAAATATTTGAGTTGAGGTTTCTTACCACACCACATCTCATTTAGTGTTTTAGGCACATATTCAACGGGTAATAAATTCAACGTATGCGCTACGGTTTCCAACGCATATCCCCAATAGGACAGAGGTAACTCAGCTTTACTCATCATGGAAACCATCTCCAATAGGGTTCAGCTCCTTCGCTCCGACACATTGTTGTGTTGCAGAGTATAAGGTGGAATAATCTAAGAGATAATCTCATTATCTTTTAATTACTGTTAAATTCTTGTCCAACGTACTCACCTCCTCGATCAGATTGAAGAATTTTAGTCTTACGGTTCATCTTATTTTTTACAACATTTTTATACTCAACAGATTTCTCATAGACATCGGATTTGTTCTTCGTAAGATATATGTACCTTAGTCTTGAGAAATCATTAATGAAACAAAGTAACAACTATTATTCTAAGTGACTATAGGTATCGGGCCATATACATCACTATGTACCAACCCTAAGAGTTCATCAACCCTTTCATTGCTCCTACTGAAGGGATGCTTGGTTATTTTACCTTTTAGGCATGACCCATACGTGTTAAATGATTCAAAATCAAGTGATAGAAGAAAACCTTTAGTTTTCAGTTTGTGTAGTCATTTCTCATTAATATGACATAGCCTACAATGCCAAGGATAATTTTCATTTATAGAAGAATTACTCACAGAACATACATAATTAGTACTGGTCACATAAATGTCATTTTCAAGAACATCATTACATACTTTATTTCCATTCAAACTAATGTTCATAACATTATTCGCATAATGAAATACATATCCAGTATCAGATAATATAGAAACGGACATAATTCCACAAATAAAGTCTTTTACAAAATAGCAATTATTTAGCATCAATACAACTCCGCTATGCAAACATAAATGATAACCTCCTACCGCCGTTATATCTACGATAGATCCATCAGCAACCTGGAGCCTCATCTCTCCTTTTACCATGTGGCGTCGGTTCCTAAGCCATTGTAATGAATTACATATACGAGTTCTAGATCCAGTATCTAAAACCCAAGGCATTTTATTGATTGTAAAATAATTTCAAATCATAAATGTACCTAACGGAGCTGTAGAACCGTTCTTCTTTCTTTCTTTAACAATCTTTAGGTACTCAGGACAGTTCCTTTTCCAATGGACTTTTTTATGGGAACGATGTCATTCACCCTTGTCATCGGTCTTCTTACTCTTTTCATTATTCTTACCTTCTCTTTTCCGCTTCTTCAAACCTTTCGAAGATGATATACCACCCTTTACAACAAGCCCTAGGTCCTTGGATGTTGACCCGACCAACCTTAACATAGTGAGAAGCTCTACGAGATTCACATTCAACTGGTTCACATTGTAATTTAGTATGAACGGTTAATACTGAGGTGTAAGAGAACAAAGAATCAAATCAACTTTTAACTCATTATTTATCGCTGCCTCCAATTGTGAAAGCCTATCAATATAGCCCTTCAATATCACTACATAATCATTCACTTCCTATCCTTAGTTATTTTGGTATTGAACGACTTCTTCATAAGCTCATACCTTGTGGAAGGTGACTATTCACCAAATAGGGCCTTAAGACTATCAAATATCTCATGGATAGACATGTTTTCGGATTGCCTCTATAATAGCTTGTCTAACATAGATAGCACGAAAATCTGGACGGTCTCTAGGTCTGAAACTCATTTCTCATAAGCAAGTCTAAGTTTGAGGTCTATGTCATCAGCTGGTTGTTCTTTAGCATCGTAGGCAATAGATGACCAAAGACGCTCGTAACTCAATGCTATCTTAATCGCTCTTAGCCAATCGATATAGTTAGGTCCGATAAGTTTGTCGCTTTCAGAAAATAGTGGAGTTGGTATTTTCTATAAGTTTTTATTAGTAGATTATTAAGTCAATATCATAGTAGATATTCTTATAATATTATTAAGGTTAAACTTTATGTTTCATTTTACTAATAAGCTCTCATTGGTCTTTTATGTTTCGCCAAACCCTAAGTCGAAACATAGAAGTCTTTCAACTTTACTAGTAGGTATTAGGACTCGTCTATCTTGGAATTCTGACATTGATTTGATTAAAAAGTTATAGCTCCACAGATGATGGATAACTCCTTATTGGTTGTATCATATACAACTCCTAACCCATGGTATCCTGTCCTAATTTCACTTCGACCTTGAGTTTGCTCAACAAATTAACATCAAATTATTCACTCGTACCTACCATATCACGACCGCCTAAGTATAATATATGTACCTTGAGTTTGCTCAACAAATACTTATAGTTATCTTACCTCATCTATTCAAAATATTAATAATACTACACATAGCATCCTGATCTTCAGTTTGCTCAATGACTTAGGAGTATGCAAGTAATCTATTAATAATATATGATAAAGGACAACGTTATATTAAAGATTCACAATCTTTAATATATTCGACTTATGGAATAATGTATTTCTAATGAAATGCCATTATGATTCAAGTGTCAGACCAATCGGGAATCATAGTATACATGCATTTAGATATATATTTATTCCTTAAGTCTATTTAGGGTTTCTATAATGTCCCACCTTTAGTTTATACATTCATATTATATAAGATTCATAATTGTATAACTTTTATATTTTAATTTGCTTATATAATAATCTTATGTATAACATTATATTAATTAAATCATATTTTGTTAATTTTAATTAACTAACTCTTTTATTAATTGTTTTATTCAATTTAACATATTATACTAAATATTTATACATTATAACCTTTATGGTAATACACATACACACCAAAACTAATGGCCGCATCCAATCCTCCTTTTCTCTTCCATCCCAACATCGTACTCCTCCTTTAAGCTTTTCCAACACTTCCTATTTTACTCCCCTCTTTGTTCCCTCCATTCCCACGTTTCATCTTTCAAATGCTAAAAAAGAAAAAGAGAAACGTCATAGCCTCGACCTCGAGCCCCAATTTGCGGTCTCTTCCACTAGATATGGTCACTGCTACTCTGCCCCAAAACCACCCACTAATGTCCTTTCTTCTTCGACACATGTTTTTGCATTGGATGCAAATACTTAAAAGCAACCTTTGAATTTGCTGCTAGATGAAACAAACGCCATACAATCGTTGCCTGCTACTGGAGTAAGTAAACAGCCACTTGCAAGCATAACTCAATCTGAAGTCTCTATGCTTGAGAAATACTCTTCCTTCATGCTTCCACTCTGGTAAGAAATAAATCTATTTCTAGAAATTTGTGAGTAATGTCTGCCTTCCCTGTCATGGCATATAATAGATGTGATTTTTCTATTGGGGGCAATGTTGAGTTATGGATGGTCCAGGCCTAACCGATATGATTTCCCATCCTTCTCGACAAGGCATTTCAGGTGCTTAATAGAATGCTTCACTCAATTCTGCTTCAGTTTGTATTCCCACTTCCACTATTATGCCATCAGTTGCCCCTGCCATCCTAGCTCCCTTAATTGCGTGCGATGTGCTTCCTATATACGCAATGCCCATCATTAGCTCTAAGCAAAAGTCATCTGGTGATATCCCTATACCTGCCACGCTGCCGATTAGGAATGACACAGAACAGGTTTTAACATTTCCGAATAGTGAGCATGTGCATGTTCCAGCAATAGTTAGCACTACTCCTCCAAATAGTTGGAAATCCCTATTTTCTTCACTGCCGAGGAATGCTGGAGACTACACGCCATGAACTTTCGATACGGTTGAAGTCAATGGTGTAATGTTTCCAATAATTGAAGTTGTTTAAGCAGGTGTTGAATTTTGGTCGGACTATCTCGTTGAATTTTTCCTTGACTTGAACTCCTATTATGATGTTGTCAAAGATCAGCGCCGACTTATTTGGAAGCTCGGAGGTGGCCTCAAAGTCCATTATGATAGCTCAATGTTTTTTCTAAATTCTCAAATGTCGAAGAAAGATAATGTGTTCTTGAAGTGGATCCATCATTCATCGAGGGGAAGCCTTTTATTATCACCATGTGGAGTCCTAAGTTGATAGAGCAAGAGAACATGTCTTATCCATTTCGGTCTGGGTGCATTTCTATCACATTCCATTAGTTATGTAGCCAATGATTGGTCTATGGTTAGCTAGCTTGGTTGGGAATTTTAAGTGTTTTAATGCAAACACTGTGGCAAGAAGGAAACTAGTATATGCTAAGGCTCTCATTGAGATATTCCCAAACAAGCCTCTTCCAACCAAACTCAAAGTTAAAGCAGCAGAAGGCCATGTTGTGATAGTTAATGTCAGCTATAGTTGGGCTCCTAACATATGTTATATATGCCACTCCTTTGGTCACCCCTTTGAGATGTGTAAGTATGTTCTAGTTTCAGGTTCTACTGCATGTGATGCTTCTCCTTTGGCTATTCCTAACATAACCCCTCTGCCTTGCCCTCCTGCCAAGAAGTGGGCCCCTAAGGCAAAGCATGCTAGTTCTCTATCAGCCACCACAAATGGTACATAGGTTCTTCTTCCAAAACTTTCACTTGATATTGTGCACCCTACCGTTTCATATGTTTCTTCCGTGGACGATACAGTTACATGGAATTATGAAAAGCAATCTTGGATTCATGAAGCTTCTGAAATGAGATACTCTTTTAAGAGTGACACTTATTACAAGTTTTTGGATGAAGATGATGGTGAGAGCAGACGTTTATGCTATCATACTATGGGGGATGGTCTTACCCTTACATCATTTGGTGAACTTGGTGACTAGAACAGGATTATTTTTACAGACACTACTTGGGATAGGAAACTGATTAACAATTATGACTCTCTTGATTTCGTTCCTAACCTAGCTTTTCTTTTTTCTAGTTTTCTCTATGCCATGGGACCTGATTCGTCTCATGATGGTAGTAGATCATCCTCTTAGGAGTTGATATAGGTCTTTAGAACTTTAGGCATGTTTGCCTAACTCATATGCTTTAGCCATACTAGTTTTTTGTTTTGTTTTTATTTTTAGCTGGTGAGGCATCCTTGCTTCACACTTGTTAAATTTGTAAAGTGATATGGTCACTATAAAACCAGCTTGCATGTACGAAATAATAATACTTTATTTTGCTTGCAAGAAAATACACACACAAATATATATATATATATATAAATTTATTATTTAACTTTAAATTAATTTATTTAATTAAATAAATTTAATTAAATTTCATTAATCTTAAAACTTATATTATATACATACATGTATACTTATTGTAACGACCCGGAATTTTCGATCTCGAAAATTCCAGATAGTTAGGAAAAGAAGAAAGAGATAGAAGAAGAAACAGAAAATATAACACAGAATCTCACATTCGCAGCGGATCAAAATATAATATCAAATAATAGCAGTTTACAAAAGAATACTATATCTGTCAATTTGCATTTATAATACATCAGAGTTACTCTCATACACAACACTGAGTATATACAAATCAAATATATCTCAGATAAACAGAAATAATAGTCACAGCGGAAACACTCCATACGTCCTGCCATCCAGCTCATCTCCTAAGCTCCAGAACGTCCTTACCTGAAAATCTGTAATACTCGGTCTGACCCGAGCATTACATCAAAGTAACACCCGGGTCAGGCTGGAAACCAGCGTGAGTAACCCATAAATTTTAATATACAGAATTTTTAAAACATATTTGGAAACCCGGGGTAACTCGTACCTCACTACGAGTTTCTTAACCTGTTATAGTCAATCACTTATTTCCCAAAGTAATATCTAAGTACCGTTACTTAGTTCCAATAGTCCAGTTTACTTAAGCCCAATGTTTAAGTATAAACAATACAATTTTATATTCAGGATTTCATATTCACACAACAATTTATCTCAGATAGATAACCCACAATATCATAATTCAACCAAGGTATTTCATATCACAAAGCATCACAAATCACATATCAGAGATATCAAATAATCTAAGTAATAAAATAATTCTTAATCATCTATAAGCAAGATAAATTAATTGTACCCTTTCTAATTAATTTAATTTCTTTTAAATCCTGCTTACCAAATATTAATTAATTCCAATCATTAATTAATCATTCTTTAATTGTCAATCTAAATTAATTATCCACAACTACTTTCATAAATAAATCTTTAATTATCCCTTAATTAATTAACCATTAATTTCTTATTAACTTAATCATTATCTTAATTTAATCTTCTTAATTAACATTTAAAGTTTTATTGAATAATCCTTAGAAAATAATTTATCATTAACCTCCATCTTAACTTAAACTCTTAAGTTTAATCAATGCTTAAACACATTTAATCTTCTTATTTTTTTTTTATTTTTTTTTATAAAACTTTGTTAAAATCTTTATAAGTTTATACCCACTCGCGATCACACTCGAGATTGAACCCGAGCCAAGACAACATCTTCCCGAGGCCTTCCCCGAGACCCATTCTCCTTTCCAAACTACTGATACACTATCCATCGTGCATGTGCACAGGAGATTTGCCGGAGATCCGACCATCTAAAACTACCCTCGACAAGTCGTCAACGACCTACCCTTCCGATCTCGACCACCCAAATGTTAATTATAGGGTTGATTAATTTACTTCACTAAGTAGTTACCCCTTAATTACTTAGATTAATTTACCCTTAATTAAACAAGGAATTGACTATTCTTAATTTATTAAACCGATTTTCTTAATTAAGTTATTTAAAAAGACTTAGTAACATTTCCTTTGAAACTAAAACCCTTTAAAACTTTAAAACTTTTTTTTTTAAAACAGTTCATGTTTACTTCCCTTACCTCTGGTAGGTAAAACAGACTAAAACCCGCTCAAGAGAACAAAACCCGAGCCAGCCTGAACTAATCTCGACCACACTCTCGAGCGAAATACGAGACCACCAACGTAATCAACCCTGCTTCGAGTCAATCATGAAATTGACTCGAGAAAAAAACTTGTTCTTTCCGAAGCCTTCACCAACCCAGATACGACATGCACGCCGTGCACGTTCACACACGCCGCCGATCTCCGATCATCATCGCGACAATCCTCGACGACCACTTGAAACCCCACGACCCCGAACGAGAACTCAGATCGATTGTTCTAAGCTCGAACAAAAATCGAACCCATCAACCTAGAACTGGAAGCAACCCACATCGGAAAATCATTCGTCCACAACGATTCCGACCACGCGGTCATCGGCGCTCCTCACCCAGGCTACGTCGCATCATCCAGCTCCGATCCCACGCCTTGCGTTCGAACTCGATGCTTCGCTCTAGTCGAGAACACCACGCCATTACCCTCGACAGAACCATCTCCCAAAACCCTAGTTCGCCAAAATTCCACCGCCTCGATCATCGATAAACACCACCAGTATTTTTGCCAAGCTCCCTGAACATCGAACTAGCTTCAGACGATAACTCAACCACTCGAATACCGCCGATCACCAGAAAATGATCAGAATCCATTTTCCAGACAATTTCAAAGTTCTCATTCAATTCAATATTAAAAATCTAGATTTTTGTTTTAAAAATCATAACTCCCAAGATGATTCGAGATATATGTTTGAATTAATATAATACAACATTTGATTTATCACATTATTAAGTTTCAACTGTATTTTCTTGTTTACAGGAGATTTCCAAACTTAAAATGCATAAACTTTATTTCAAAATCTAGATGGAGTTAAACTAAATTGATTCTGTGAAACTCAAAGCTTCAAAGTGATTAAAGGGAAAAAAAATTTAAATTTTAGATCATTTAAAATCTCTGCAATCTAAAGAACAGAGAAGCACAGACATCAACCTGCATATTCAAATGCATTCATATACACAGAGTTTTATACTTTCCTATATACACACATACAGACAATCATCACAGAAAAATTTCGTAAGCAAACCATTATTTATCTACTCAAGCATTAATAAAAGAGTTTACTCACTGGTATAAAGAAGAAGAAAATGGGTTAGGTTACTCACAGTTATTTGAAGAAACAGAGAACAGTTCCTGGTCTAGAACTTGATGTAGATTGCATTTAACTTCCTCTCTAGTTCGAGTTGTATATTTTTGCACAGGCTTTGATTTGAAATAGAGGAACTTTGATCTCAAAAAAAATGAAAGCTTGCTTTGGAAACTGAAATACTCTGAAAGATTGAAAGTTTAAAACTGGAAATCTTTATTAACTTTGATTTTGCTTCAGATTGAAACCGTGGCTTCCCATTTCTTGCTTTGTTTTTAATGAAAGAACTTTGCTTTGATCGAGTGGATGAAAGAATGAGGTAAGGCAGTGATATTTGCAAGGGAAAGTAGACTGTAGTTTTCCTTTCCCAGAAAGCTTCCTTGGTCAAAATTTTATATATATTTCTTTGGTCAGATTATGTTGAGCTGAGATGATTTTTTATATATATATATATATTCGAATTGACTTGGTTATGCTAGTACTGGTTACATTAAATGCAAGTGCTCCCCTTCATGTCTACATCCTTATCCCATTTTCCTCCTAAGTACATAGATATTTCTTTGAAAACATCACTTGTAGGCAAACACTTAGCTTATGTATGAAGATAACTTGTTTATAAATATTTGTCTAGTACTATATTCTTTTTCTCTCTTTTTTTCTGGTTTGCATAGTTTCTTTGAACGAACAGGGACTAGAAAGATGTACATATATATAGAGAACAGGATTTACAGGGTAGGTATTTGCTGTACAAGATTTTCTTCTTTTATTTTGGTTTGCTCAGATTTTTATATTACTGAAAGTAAAGATTTGTAAATATTTTGAATAGACTTATTTTAGGCTGAGGTGATGAAATTAAATGCCATGGTTTCCAAATTTGTTTACCCATTATTATTATATTTTGGTTGTATATAGATATGTTGTATGAAAATATCTACTTGCTGGTAGTCATTTGGTTTTTATGTATGAAGATGTTTCGTTTTATTTTCTTCTAGCTTGAATAATTCACATACATATGTTTGTCTGATTTCATTTTACACTGGTGAGTTTACATTTTATTTGATTGGATTAAATATTTATTAAAATAAAATGGCCAAAATACCGGGTCGTCACATTCTTCCCCCCTTTGAATCTTTTCGTCCTCGAAAAGGATTAGTGCCAGAATTATTAAAATAGTTAAACTCATATAAATTTTCTTTGATCATTTTTAAACTATTTTAAAAATCTATATAATATTTCTAAATAGTTTTTATAAATATACTTTTATAACTCGATGTTTCGACAAGTCCATCTTCGTTCTCATAGAGATTCGGTCATACGTTGATCAGGCGTAGGACTGAAAATCTATAAGTACTTGGTAAACTCGTTTCCAACACCCAGTGAAAATACTTTGGAAAATAATTTTATTGAAAATATAGAAAATAGTTTTGGAAACAGAGGAAATATCTTTGGTGAGAATGCTCTGGAAATCATCACATCCATCCATGGTTACAGTTACATCCTGGGTTACGTTGCCGTCGCAGCAAAAGTCCATGTAACTGATTTCACCATGGAACCCACGCCAGATCGCAGTTACATTCCAGGGTTACGTTGCCATCACAGCAAAAGTCCATGTAACTGTTGGCTCTCAGCGGCACACACGATTTTCGCTGTCAAAATGAAACTTCTCCACTCTGACATAGGTCGTAGTCTACCGATGTAAAATCAAACATAGACTGTTGGCTCTCAGCGGCTCACGCGACTTTTGCTATGTTACCATAGTGTCGCAGTCTACCGATATAAAATCAAACATAGACTGTTGGCTCTCAGCGGCTCACGCGACTTTCGCTATGTTACCATAGTGTCGCAGTCTACCGATATAAAATCAAACATAGACTGTTGGCTCTCAGCGGCACACACGACTTTCGCTATGGTCTGCAGTAGATCGTAGTGACATCGAGTTACACTGTCGTCATAGCATAACCCAAATGCCTCTGTGGGCTCCAGCCCCTCGACTTTCGCTACAAATAATCCTTAGGAACTAGTTTTGTCCGGACTCCTCACGGGATCAACTTTAGAAACCCCCCTTGGGGCTTAAGGCAGTACCACCCAGTGGCACTCCTGAGAAGTTCATTTCAAGGGAGCGCCTTTTTCCCCAGAGCCAATCTCACTTTATACTATATACATATAGTATTATTTTTTTCAAATCATACACCGAGTATGAATTTCATATAAAGCTCCTTTATAAAAATCGATTCCCAAAATCGATAATTCTCATATTAGGCTTTTCCAAATTCCAATATTGGTTTTACCCAAAAATCAAAAGCCTTTTCAAATCCAAAGGTTCCCAAAACCCTTTTTCAAAATCCTCATAAGATCCTTTAAATATATATATATGTATATACATATAATTTTTCTTTAAAAACTTTGGATCATTTCAATCTGGTATAAAACTCCTTTTATACTTCGAACACTTTCAAAGATCCTTTTCTTCTGGCAATAGATTCAACAAGGAGAGTTTACCATATATATAACGAAGATAAATAACTTTGTTTATTCCAAATCAAATATTCAAATTTTGATTACTCTTTTGTAAAGTCATTCTCCATATTGCTTACTTTCATAAAATAAATTTTAATCATAGAAATGTTCAATTCCCACTTTACTTCATCATATATTTCATAAAATATACTTTCAATTTCAAAAACCATTTACAGTGCTTATCCACAAATTTTCAATATCAATTTCATTCAAACCCGTACGATGTCCACATATCATTCGTACGCTATATCAATCTGATCGCTCATTCGATCACACAATTTCACTTCCGAACTAGTATTGTCCACCCGACTTCCTAGTGCGGAATCAGATCTGGTTTCTTGATCAAAAACCGTCATTCTCCTTGCATAGTCATAACTATGATAGAGAATATCCAGAACCAATCAAAAATCCATATCCAGGTTCGCCGTCGAAAATCGAACGAAAAATCCCAACTCGGATCGATAATACTATCTCGAAATTCTGTGCTCGAATCTGGATCAAATCACTATGCGAATAGAATAATATACGTACATCCTACGTATTTATCTTCATTGATTATCAGTCCAATCAATTTCCTTTCTATTCATATTCATTTATGATTCTATTCACTTATTTACAATTGCCTTAATCCCCACTTGGATTACCACTCAATTCTTATCTCAATTGGGTATTTAATCAATAACAGTTTGAACTCCGACCAATTTATATTTAGAAAATAACTTGAAATTTTTGAAAAATAGATAAGTAGTTGAAAAATAATTATTAGTTCATAAAATAGCTATAAAATAGCAAAGTAATTGCAAAATGGTTGTAAAACAGTAATCAGTTATAAAGTAGTAGAAAAATAGTAATTAGTTTATAAAACAGTTGTAAAATAGTTAAATAGTTCCAAAAGTAATTGTAAAACAAGTTTAAGATAGTTTTAGGTTTTAAAAGAAAAGTTGTATAGTAAATAGTTTAGAAAAATAGATTAATGTTAAAACAATTTATTTTGAAAATAGTCCAGAGTCAGACTGTTCGGCTTCTCAATCTCCATTTAATCAATTTCCCATTAAATTGATTCAGTCCCAATTCAAGTTGAATTATCCACAATTTCTTTCCAAATTCAAATCAAATTCCATTTGATTTTAAACATATTCACTTTAATTACAATTCCAACTTATTCAAATTAATTTAGACTAATTTCAAATTGAATCCACTTCGATTTCAAATCATTTCAATTTCTATATAAATTAATTCTAATTCCCATTTGAATTTGAACTCATTTAAACTTCACTTTTATTTTAAATTAATCCAATTCAAAATTTCCCATTAATTCAAATCAAATTCAGTTTGAACTAACTCAATTTAAATCTCACTTTTAAACCATCTCGAATTATATATTCGAGTTAAATTTTCAAATGTTGATTTAACCCCTTAAACCAAATTAACCTTTATTTTTAAATCAATAATCCCAATCTTTACATAATTTAATTCTGAGTCCAATTCTCAAAATTCCATTTTAATTTACCTTTACTTCTACATAAACTTATTTCTAGGTTCAAATAATAATTCAAACCCCTTTTAAAACAATTTAATCTCTGAAATTCAATTTATTACCCAAATTCAATCTTGGAACCAATCCTTATCATTTCAGTTTTCATGTTCATTTTAAACATTCCAATCTTAATGTTCAGAGTGATCTCATTTTCTCAAGTCTAATTTTATCTTTAAAATCAAAACTACTTAAGTAATTTCAAATTAAAGTTTAATTCCATTTAATTTCAATAATGAAATAGATATTACCTCAATTTACTTCTTAATTCAATTAAACAGTCAAATTCATCGTCTCATAATTACTGATAATAACAGGCTGATATTAAGATAAATAAACATCCAATTTATTTAAAACATTCATCATCCACTACCCATTCCAGATCTCAATCCTATCTGAGATCACATATAATTCCCAACCAAATCAACCCTTTAACTTTCCTAAGTTAAATCTCAATTTCATCTTGAAATTTCCAATTCAGGTTGTTTATTCCAAACTTATTTAACTTCCTTTAAGTCAAATTCAATTTAATCCCGTCAGACTTACTCAAATTTGAATTTCCACTTCAAATTTTAAACTTCACATTAATAATCTTATAAGTTCAAAAACTTATCACCTTGGGATTTCACATTACATTCCAAATTTAAAACTCAACATTTAGAGTTTATTTCAACCCATCTTTGGTATCCATATATACATATTTATTTCTTAGCCCACCAAGCTATACTTTAAAATTTAAACCACCTTTGGGTTTAATTTAAGACAGGTCTCTTTTTAAGTTTTCAAACAACTTCTTATTTTAAAATAAGATCACATTCAAGTATATTCTGAAAAATATTATTTATTCTTTTCTTTTAACACTTTGAAACAATTCAAATGTTTCTAAATTTAGGGTTAAACTTCACAATTTAAATCCGTTCTAATTTACAAGTTATACTCGTCTAAGTTTATATCCTTAACACATTTTATTTTGCTTACTCATTAACACACATTTCACTATTAAATACAACAACCATTTATGATAATAACTAAGATTATCGTATCTAGAAACCAATTCATTATTATCTTATTCTAAAACATTTTCCCAAATTCAAGATTTAATTTCAGTTTAAATCCATTTCAAACTTACCTTTACCCCCTATCAATTTGGTTGTATTTCTATTACTTCTTATATTTAATTCAATAATTTAACAACCAATTACCTTATCATTTATTAGTAAGAAATAGTGCTTTATATATCAAAATATATTCTTATATAAAATCATTTAAAATCTTTATATATGAAAATAACAAGTACGCTCTCATATATATATATATATACACTCAACTTATTCCAGGGTACTATTTACCCTATCCTTATGAGTACACCCACCAGAGCCAAGGTTCTCGCTTAACCTTTCTGCTCTGATACCAACTGTAACGACCCAGAATTTTCGATCCCGAAAATTCCAGATAGTTAGGAAAAGAAGAAAGAGATAGAAGAAGAAACAGAAAATAAAACACAGAATCTCACATTCGCAGCAGATCAAAATATAATATCAAATAATAGCAGTTTACAAAAGAATACTATATCTGTCAATTTGCATTTATAATACATCAGAGTTACTCTCATACACAACACTGAGCATATACAAATCAAATATATCTCAGATAAACAGAAATAATAGTCACAGCGGAAACACTCCATACGTCCTGCCATCCAGCTCATCTCCTAAGCTCCAGAACGTCCTTACCTGAAAATCTGTAATACTCGGTCTGACCCGAGCATTACATCAAAGTAACACCCGGGTCAGGCTGGAAACCGGCGTAAGTAACCCATAAATTTTAATATACATAATTTTTAAAACATATTTGGAAACCCGGGGTAACTCGTACCTCACTACGAGTTTCTTAACCTGTTATAGTCAATCACTTATTTCCCAAAGTAATATCTAAGTACCGCTACTTAGTTCCAATAGTCCAGTTTACTTAAGCCCAATGTTTAAGTATAAACAATACAATTTTATATTCAGGATTTCATATTCACACAACAATTTATCTCAGATAGATAACCCACAATATCACAGTTCAACCAAGGTATTTCATATCACAAAGCATCACAAATCACATATCAGAGATATCAAATAATCTAAGTCATAAAATAATTCTTAATCATCTATAAGCAAGATAAATTAATTGTACCCTTTCTAATTAATTTAATTTCTTTTAAATCCTGCTTACCAAATATTAATTAATTCCAATCATTAATTAATCATTCTTTAATTGTCAATCTATATTAATTATCCACAATTACTTTCATAAATAAATCTTTAATTATCCCTTAATTAATTAACCTTTAATTTCTTATTAACTTAATCATTATCTTAATTTAATCTTCTTAATTAACATTTAAAGTTTTATTGAATAATCCTTAGAAAATAATTTATCATTAACCTCCATCTTAACTTAAACTTTTAAGTTTAATCAATGCTTAAACACATTTAATCTTCTTATTTTTTTATATAAAACTTTGTTAAAATCTTTATAAGTTTATACCCACTCGCGATCACACTCGAGATTGAACCCGAGCCAAGACAGCATCTTCCCGAGGCCTTCCCCGAGACCTATTCTCCTTTCCAAACTACTGATACACTATCCATCATGCATGTGCACAGGAGATTTGCCGGAGATCCGACCATCTAAAACCACCCTCGACAAGTCGTCAACGACCTACCCTTCCGATCCCGACCACCCAAATGTTAATTATAGGGTTGATTAATTTACTTCACTAAGTAGTTACCCCTTAATTACTTAGATTAATTTACCCTTAATTAAACAAGGAATTGACTATTCTTAATTTATTAAACCGATTTTCTTAATTAAGTTATTTAAAAAGACTTAGTAACATTTCCTTTGAAACTAAAACCCTTTAAAACTTTAAAACTTTTTTTAAAACAGTTCATGTTTACTTCCCTTACCTCTGGTAGGTAAAACAGACTAAAACCCGCTCAAGAGAACAAAACCCGAGCCAGCCTGAACTAATCTCGACCACACTCTCGAGCGAAATACGAGACCACCCACGTAATCAACCCTGCTTCGAGTCAATCACGAAATTGACTCGAGAAAAAAACTTGTTCTTTCCGAAGCCTTCACCAACCCAGATACGACATGCACGCAGGCCCGGCCCAAGGGGGAGTCGGGTGAGCCCTTCGACTAGGGCAACCGATGGCATAGGGGCAAGAACTTGAAAACCGGTGGCATAGGGGTAAGAACTTGAAATTAATTTTATCTAAATAGGTTTCAACAAAAAGTTTCTGTGTTGGTGTTGTAGTAGGGTGGTAAGCAATAGACGCTTTTGGGCATCCACCTGGGTTCAAATCTGGAAGGCTTGCATTTTTTTCTTAAACACAATTCACTTTTTCAAAAGCTGACTAGGGCAAGAAAAACATTCGGGCCGGCCCTGCATGCACGCCGTGCATGTTCACACACGCCGCCGATCTCTGATCATCATCGCGACAATCCTCGACGACCACTTGAAATCGCACGACCCCGAACGAGAACTCAGATCAACTGTTCTAAGCTCGAACAAAAATCGAACCCATCAACCCAGAACTGGAAGCAACCCACATCGGAAAATCATTCGTCCACAACGATTCCGACCACGCGGTCATCGGCGCTCCTCACCCAGGCTACGTCGCATCATCCAGCTCCGATCCCACGCCTTGCGTTCGAACTCGATGCTACGCTCTTGTCGAGAACACCACGCCATTACCCTCGACAGAACCATCTCCCAAAACCCTAGTTCGCCAAAATTCCACCGCCTCGATCATCGATAAACACCACCAGTATTTTTGCCAAGCTCCCTGAACATCGAACTAGCTTCAGACGATAACTCAACCGCTCGAATACCGCCGATCACCAGAAAATGATCAGAATCCATTTTCCAGACAATTTCAAAGTTCTCATTCAATTCAATATTAAAAATCTAGATTTTTGTTTTAAAAATCATAACTCCCAAGATGATTCGAGATATATGTTTGAATTAATATAATACAACATTTGATTTATCACATTATTAAGTTTAAACTATATTTTCTTGTTTACAGGAGATTTCCAAACTTAAAATGCATAAACTTTATTTCAAAATCTAGATGGAGTTAAACTAAATTGATTCTGTGAAACTCAAAGCTTCAAAGTGATTAAAGGGAAAAAAAATTAAATTTTAGATCATTTAAAATCTCTGCAATCTAAAGAACAGAGAAGCACAGACATCAACCTGCATATTCAAATGCATTCATATACACAGAGTTTTATACTTTCCTATATACACACATACAGACAATCATCACAGAAAAATTTCGTAAGCAAACCATTATTTATCTACTCAAGCATTAATAAAAGAGTTTACTCACTGGTATAAAGAAGAAGAAAATGGGTTAGGTTACTCACAGTTATTTGAAGAAACAGAGAACAGTTCCTGGTCTAGAACTTGATGTAGATTGCATTTAACTTCCTCTCTAGTTCGAGTTGTATATTTTTGCACAGGCTTTGATTTGAAATAGAGGAACTTTGATCTCAAAAAAAAATGAAAGTTTGCTTTGGAAACTGAAATACTCTGAAAGATTGAAAGTTTAAAACTGGAAATCTTTATTAACTTTGATTTTGCTTCAGATTGAAACCGTGGCTTCCCATTTCTTGCTTTGTTTTTAATGAAAGAACTTTGCTTTGATCGAGTGGATGAAAGAATGGGGTAAGGCAGTGATATTTTCAAGGGAAAGTAGACTGTAGTTTTCCTTTCCCAGAAAGCTTCCTTTTTCAAAATTTTATATATATTTCTTTGGTCAGATTATGTTGAGCTGAGATGATTTTTTTATATATATATATATATTCGAATTGACTTGGTTATGCTAGTACTGGTTACATTAAATGCAAGTGCTCCCCTTCATGTCTACATCCTTATCCCATTTTCCTCCTAAGTACATAGATATTTCTTTGAAAACATCACTTGCAGGCAAACACTTAGCTTAGGTATGAAGATAACTTGTTTATAAATATTTGTCTAGTACTATATTCTTTTTCTCTTTTTTTTTTTCTGGTTTGTATAGTTTCTTTGAACGAACAGGGACTAGAAAGATGTACATATATATAGAGAACATGATTTACAGGGTAGGTATTTGCTGTACAAGATTTTCTTCTTTTATTTTGGTTTGCTCAGATTTTAATATTACTGAAAGTAAAGATTTGTAAATATTTTGAATAGACTTATTTTAGGCTGAGGTGATGAAATTAAATGCCATGGTTTCCAAATTTGTTTACCCATTATTATTATATTTTGGTTGTATATAGATATGTTGTATGAAAATATCTACTTGCTGGTAGTCATTTGGTTTTTATATATGAAGATGTTTTGTTTTATTTTCTTCTAGCTTGAATAATTCACATACATATGTTTGTCTGATTTCATTTTACACTGGTGAGTTTACATTTTATTTGATTGGATTAAATATTTATTAAAATAAAATGGCCAAAATACCGGGTCGTCACACTTATATTGTCTTAAACATTTCAAGAAGATATAACATATATCACTATATCTTATATATGCATTTATATACATATTATTTAATTAATTCATTTCTATTATTAATCTTATTAATCAAATTTATTTTGAAATTAACCTAAATTTCAAACACTTTGAAAATTTTCATTATACTATAACTTTTATAATATATATTTCTTATTTTATATTTAACTTTAAAATTTAAAATCTATAATTTTAATTTTCAAACAATATTGAAAATTAGCCAAAGGCACAATTAAAATTGGTCTTTTCTTATTAAGGGCAACCTTTGGGCTTAGATACCTGTTCGAGCCAGGCTGGTAGCCAAGTAAAGCAAACAAATGGATTGTCTATATGTATGCACACACACACATACATAACACACATCAAAATATTATATATATGGATATATGTAAAATTATAGTTATATAATATTATATTGGTCACTACACCATTATAAGATATTAACAACGGGTAAAAACCGTTGTTAAGTCCAAAAGCAATGGGTAAAAACCGTCTTCATTACAGGAGTGGTTGAATTTAGCGACGGGAGAAAACCGTTGCTTTATGTCCAAAAGACAACGGGTATAAACCGTTGCAAATTGTGACAAAGGCAACAGGTATAAACCGTTGCAAATTGGACCAAAGGCAACGGGTATTAACCGTTGCAAATTGGGCCAAATGCAACGGGTATAAACCGTTGCTTTATGGACAATAGGCAACGGGTATAAACCGTTGCTGAATGTACAAAAGGCAACGGTTACAAACCGTTGCTTAATGGGCAAAAAATCAACGATTACAAACCGTTGCTTTATGTCCAGTAAAAAACGGTTTAAAACCATTGCTTTATGCCCAAAGTCACACATAAAGCAACGGTTAACAACCGTTGCACATAGTGTTTGCTCCTGCTCCTACAAAATCACATCTGTAACTCACTACTGCGTTACACGCATATCTCAGTATATATACCAGAATATCAATATATATCAAAATATGCCAAAATATCAAAATATTGGTACACAAGCACTATAAACATATCGCACATATACCATACATATAAAATTATCAAACTTATAATTACACTCATTGTTTTGCAAACAGAATGCTACCGTGCCGGAATATCATACTTATTACACTGCATTGTTTATTACACTACAGTACAAAGATTTCATTAATTACACTACATTGTTTTGCAAGTAGTGAAGTCTACATGGTTCATTACAGGGCAAAGCATTCCAGTTTTCAGACTTCAATGTTCAACCTGGTTCATGTGCAACTCGAAGATTAAATTCAGAGGCAGTTCAACTTCATAAATCTGGAAAGAATATTCCAGTTCAAAAACAAAAAGCATCTACCTGATTCAAAAAGTCTGAAACAATTTAAAACAAAGTAGAACCCAAGCAAAGAGCAAATCAAATAATGCAAAGCAATTCAAAGCAAACAACGGTTAGGATAAAGCAAATTTGATCAAGCCTCAATTTCCAGATTTTGAAATCTTTTTCAGGTTCTCTTTCCTCTCTGTCAAACTATCCAGGTGAGCAAATCACCCTTATAAATTCTTAAAACTTGATATATCTATTTTGCATGTGATAAGTCTTGAATGTAAATTGTGAAAGGTGCTTGCATGCTTGTATTTATGTATGCATGACTGTGTGTACGATTGTGTACAGGCAACATGCCTCTGTTTATACATGACATGTTTGATAAACCTGTCTAAAAATTCATACCACCCAAAAGAATAAATGTTAGGCTTTGATCATTAAAAGGAAATTGCTTGAAATAATGTAATTTCATATATGAAAATAATTTCAGATAAAAACAAGTGCATTGCTATTCTTATATCACAGTTATGTACACAGGCTACTAATGTTGTTACTTATCTTCTTGTTTAATCAAGAAAAACATTAGATCTTGGGGTGCATGTTATCATCTGAACATCATTGATGTGGCTGAATTCAATTAGATTATCAACCCTCTTGTTTTTGGTCAGTCTTGAATAGACACTGGATGTAATCTGACTCAGTCCGTGTGACATAAGTATTAATTACCACTAATAGAAGTTGCATTGAATCTTGAATGCAATTCATTATCCAACTTTGAACTCTTTCTATTTTATTATTTCGAATATCAAAATAAAATTGGTGAATGTTTGATTATCTTTCTAGCTCAGACTTTGAAATGCAAAGTAAATGTTTTATGCTTTATACGAGTTGGCAACACTTCTTTCAAGTTGCAAATATATAATGTTATAATAATTTTAAACACGGTTGTTTTTTAGTTTGAGAGGCATTGAAGGAGAATATAATGGGCTTCAACCTTTTTTTTTGGAAGGTAAAAGCTTACTTCCTAGTATTTTATAAATTGTCGACTATCTTGTGAACAAGACAGACCAGGACAAAATACACATGCATTTGCATATGCAAATTTCATATACAGCAAACAAAAGAAAATCAGCAATATATGCAAAGAACAAGTCAGAAATATCAATACCTATGACTAAAGATATCGTATCAAACCCTTTTGATGGCTCACATAACCTCCGGCTCCAACATCCCCAAAGGTCTTGGTAAATTGTCGACATATTTTGGCGGTTAGCTCATCCGGCAATAAAATTTTGTCCAACAACACTTTTTCATATGTGGGTGGTACTGGTTTTCCATGAATTACTAATGCTGTGGAATCTCGGCATATAGTACCTGTTATATAAGCATTTCTGGAGTGAATATATGAAATCACATTTACAGAACTAACAAGCTCCCAAACATTTAAGAGGTGGTATATATGGGCACAAAAGCATAAGTGTGCGCATGAAATAATTTCAATGCAAGGATACGCATATATTAGAGGTGGTATATTTGCATGCTTCAGGGACACTACACACGCAAGAATAAAAGTTTTAAATCTTGGAACCATTTGCCTTTAGAAAATTATACATGCAATATATATCACGCATGCAAGAATTTCCACACAAAAATCAAAGTAAAACACACGTATAAAGCATGTAATTTGCAAAAATAACACACGCAGGTAACAAAGAAATAAACTTGCATGGTTCAGGGGCAGTGCATACGCAGGTACAAAAGGATTTACTCGCATGCATCAGGGACAGTGCACCAGATTTTTTTAGGATGAAAACTTATATAAATAAAAAACAAAACTCATGCTACCCAAAACCATTTCACAAACATGCAGCGATGGCCCAAGTTTCATAGCATATGAACTAGACCCAAATTTTCCTAATAATGACTTAGGTTTAATGCCAGAAGTGAATTACAGAGAATTTTTTTGGCAACCAGGCAACATATATATTAAATGCGTGAGTTTCAAACTCACCTGTCTTTACTCTACAACAGCTAGCAACTCAATTTGTACAACAGAGAACTCTCTTTTCATGCACAAAGACAGAGGAAGGTTATATGGTACTACAATTACTGGCCAATAGCTGTAAGGGTTAGTTAAAGAAGCATTCAGACAGAAACCATCTGTTGCTATTCCAAGCGTGATATTTCGTGGTTCAGCAGCAAATGAAGAATCAAAAGAATCTGTAGTTTTCCATTGAGAAGTATCACGTGGATGACGCATTACGATTGTACCGGACTTGGCACGACCATGCCAGGTAATCGCTTCTGCTATCCATGGTACAGTATACAGTCTTCTCAATCTAGAAATTAAAGGAAAATGTCTTAAGGTCTTTCGAGGTACTGTGGTAGCTTTTCTCTCTTCGTCGAATGATGTCTTATATCTTGTTGCGTTGCAATTTGTACATGAAACTTTGTTCGAATTATCTTTCCAGTACAAGATGCAGTCATTAATGCATGCATCATAAGTTATGTAATTCATCCCAACTTGCTTAATGATCTTCTTCACGTCGGGGTACTTTGACGGTAGCGTGTTACCTTCGGGGAGTAACTCCTTTATGAATTCGAGTAGTGCAGTCACACCATTGTCTGAAAAGCCGTATTGGGTCTTCAAGCTATTCAGTTTCACAATGGCATACAACTTTGTAATCTCTTTTGGACAAGAAGGATACAATGGCTCTGTTGCAGTTGCACTATCAAAAAATGATTTATCCGTAAAATACTCACCAATATTAGCATTATCATGCAACTGACTTGTAGGTTGAAAATGATGGAATCTATCTGCATCATTGATCAAATCCTCCATCCTAATATGTTTGGACTCATCAGTATTTGTGGCATGACTAACCGGTTGTTGTTTTGGCTTCTCCAGTATTCTTTCCCCGTGAAAACACCACACGGTATATGATTGAACAATACCATATCTAAGCAAATGAAAATGAATGTCATTTAATTTGAATGTATCTTCATTTTTGCACCGCGTGCAAGGGCACAAATACTTTTCCTTATTGCCACCGTTTTCAGCAACAAATTTAACGAAATTTCTCACACCTTCCACATATTCTGTATTTCTTCGATTAGATTGATTCATCCATTATTTGACTATACTAAAAGACATACTGAAAGAAAATAACAAGAGCTAATAAGAAATCATGGGTAATCTTAGAGCAGTTAAGTTCTTTTTCAATTCTAATAAGCTCCCTAAAGGATATAATGCTACTGCAATAACTCTAGTCCCCAAAATTGAAAATCCATCAAATGTTTCAGAATTTAGGCCAATTTCATGTTGCAACGTTGTTTATAAGATAATCTAAAAAAATTATAGCTTCAAGACTGCAAGTAGTTCTCCCTTCCATTATATCTAAAAATCAGGTGGCTTTTCTTCCTAATAGGAACATTAGTGATAATATTCTTCTGACACAAGAATTATTAAAGGGTTATGGATCTTCTAATATTTCTCCTAGGTGCATGTTAAAGCTGGATATTAGGAAAGCATTTGATTCTGTATCATGGTGCTCTATCATTGCAATTATGTCTAGGATGAATTTTCCAAAACCTTTGCTTGCTTGGATTTATACTTGCATATCTACTCCTCACTACTCTATCTCTAGATATGGATGTTTAAATGGGTTTTTCAAAGGTACCCAGGGGGTAAGGAAAGGGGATCCAATTTCACCTTATTTGTTTATCATTGTAATGGAAATTTTAAATGTTTTGATAAAGGAGCAAGTAGAAAATAAATCTTTGGAATTACATCCAAAATGTAAAGATCCATTGATTACACACTTACTTTTTGCGGATGATTTAGTGTTATTTACAAAACCTACAACTGGAAACATACAGACAGTGTTGGATATTCTTGCCAAGTTTGGTAAAATCACTGGTCTTCAAATTAACATCAAGAAGTCAAATATTATTATAGCTGGTGTGGAAGAGGACCTCAAGAATGAATTGATAAATTTTTCTGGCTTAAATAATATGCCTTCTAATGCAACATACTTAGGATTACCTCTTATAACATCTAGACTTTCAAAAGTCAATTGTTTACCCTTATATGAGATTATCACTGAAAAGCTTACTTCATGGCCTAGTTCAAAACTATCTCAAGCTGGAAGACTTGTTATAATCCAATCCATTGCTACTACTATGACTACCTATTGGATGAGGCACTATATTTTACCTGTTAAATTAATATCTATGATAAATAGTGCTTTGAGTAGATTTCTTTGGCATGGTGATCCTTTCTCTAAAAAAATAATTCCTATTTCCTTCAAAAAGATAATTCTGCCTAAATCTAAAGGGGGGTTGGGTATTACTAATTTACAACTCTGGAACCAAGCTGCAATTTCAAAATATTTTGATAAAATCCTGAGTAATAGTGAAGACTTATGGACACTATGGATTAAAGGAAATTTGATTAAGAGGAAGAATTTTTGGGATATGCAAATACAACAAAATTCTAGTTGGAGTTGGAGGAATATTCTAAAGCTGAGGGAGAAATTCTTACCACTGATTCAGATCAATCCAAAGAAGAATTTTGATTGTAGCTTCTGGTCTGATCCATGGGCTAAACCAGGATTAATTTTGAAAAAGTGCATGAATTACTCTAGTATTATGTCCACTGGCATCCCTCTACTGACCAAGGCATCAGATTTTCTACAGGATAATGTAATTGTACTTCCATACAGAAGTTCTATAGAGGTTAGGAAGGTTTGGAATGAAATTGCAAAGATTAGCCTTCCTGAAAGTGAACTTACAGTTTTATGGTCTATGCAGAGGAGAAGGCATACAATAAAGCTAATATACAACTTACTTCTGGATAATGTATGCAATGAAAAATTTGTATGGAAAGATAGAATCTGGAACTCTGATTGCCCAGCTAAAGAAAACCTCATGCTCTGGAAAGTTATGGCCAATGCATTATTGACTAAGGATAAATTGGAATCTTATGGATTGATTGATAATAGTACTTGTGTATTATGTAATGATCAATTGGAAAATAATACTCATCTGTTTTTTAGTTGTACGTATACAAGTGATATTTGGCTCAAGTTGATGACTATTGGTAAATTTCACATTCTTGATAAGAATTCCAAAGAAGAATGGTTTAATATATACAAAGCTACTAGATGGAAGACTTCCAGATCTATAGCCTTACTTACTGTTCTTAAAGTTTTCATTTATGCAATCTAGAAGGAAAGGAATGGGAGAATATTTTCTGATACATTTAATTCTGCTAGTGATTTGTTTGTAATCATTAACAACTTGATTATACGCAGATCTATTAAGTGAATGGAGCATATTAACTGATTGGGCAAAGGGAGGTTAATTTCTGGAGTATACTGAGATTCATATTGATATATTATTTTGATCAAATGAATGCCTGATTCACCGTTATAGGTGCTGACTAAATTTCATATGTTGAGTTTCTAAAGCAATGAAAAAGTTGTATGGGGTTTGAATTACAAGCAGGGGCATTGATCAAGATAAGCTGGAAGTATATGAAGTGTTTTCATTGTATTGGCATTTCTGTTTTTATTCTGTTCAATATAATAGCAATTGTAAGCTTGGAAGCTGTAATGCTGATGTAATGAATATTGATTGTAATAAATGGGCATGGCTCCCTTAGCCTATTGATTTTCAGAAAAAAACATGGGTAACAATATCTTATGGCTTTCCACCAAGTTCAACTCTAATATTAACTAAACAGATGTATATTCTTCTGATTTCACTTGAAATTTAACATTAGCATCAAACTGTTTCCAAAAAATTTGCCATTACAACGGCGCCATTTTGTAGCACCAGAGTAATGTCTATGCATTACCCCTCTCCTGATACTTGACTTGTGCCATTAACAACAATTTTATCCACTTACTAAATATGGTCTCATATTTAGTAAAACAAAATTCATTGCATCAACTTATACCCTAGCAGTCACTATAAGCAGCTATGTCTAACTAGCATGCAGTGCAGTACAGTACATTACAATTTGTAAAACAAATCATATATAAATGTAAAAAGATCATCCCTTGCATAACCAATTGTTTCTTGGTTCTCTAACACTGTACACTTAAAACATCAAATATGTATTCTGATGGTTCAGATTAGAAGGTGCATCTCTACTTTGGCAAACTGTTAAAGAGTAGTAGATATTGACTATAATCAATCCCCAAAAACTTAATGAAACATCAATCCTAAAAGCAAGGGCGGCCCAAAGAATCGGTTGACCAAGCCCAATGTGAATTTTTTTGCCCCTTACTATATAACATGTCAATTTTTTTTATTTTCTTTTTCATATATAACCATAAAATCACATATAAAACTATAACATAACAAAGTACCAACTTTTTATACAAAAGTTGCCACATTAAGTGGGCTGCAATACTTATAGTCTCAAATAGTTTACAAAACAGTGTATTTAATTTTTAACGAAATGTATCAAGTTTACAAACTAGTGTATCTAGTTAAGTGTATAGGCAAATCATATTGGGTTCTGCCTAAATGTTTGTGGGTAGACATACACACACTGCAGGAAAAATAGTACATCAATGTAAGTATCAGTTCCTAAATAATTATTAGTTTTTTAGCTTCAGCTTTCAAATTTCAATTCCTAAACGATTATTTACAGAAAACTAGTTGTTTATAACTAAAAACTAATAAGTTATTAGCTTCAGGCGTTTTCAAGGTTAATGAAATCTAAAGCAGTAAAAGGGCGACTCAATTTTAGAAAATTAGACAACTCAAAACAAGAAATTCGCATACTTAATTAGCAGTGGCAGTATAGAGACTGTAGCAGGACTTCAAATTAGCAGTAGAAAATATCGCGTAGGAGGCAAGCATGAGCCGTCGATGGCTGATGGAATAGCCGAGTATGCAGCGATGATTATTTAGGAAGCGTTGATTTTTGAAACCCTAGTTTTTTTGGGTTCGAGCATCGCCAACATGGAGATTGCTATTGAGTTGTAACTGTGAAGTAAAACAGATTTTTGGTGTTGCCCGGCTCAGTTGGTTGCCCCATCCCAGGGGCTTGGTGGGCTTGCCACTGGGCCGGCCCTGCCTAAAAGATTTACGACGGTTAGTAACCGTTGCTAATTAGCCATGGTTGAAAACCGTTGCTAATTGGAACGAAGCGCGCCAAAAATTATGGCGCGAAAGGATGAAATTCACCGCCATCATTTGTCTCCAAAGAAGCTACGGTTAATAACCGTTCCCAATTAGCAACGAGAAAAAACCGTTGCTAACTGAACCAAGACGGTTATTAACCGTTGCTAAATGGCAACGGTTAGTAACCGTTGCCAAATGCGCGGATGGTTAGTTGCAAATCTCAGTATTTGGTGTAGTGGGTTGTATGTTATTTACATAAAGTATTTATTAAAATACATATACATAAATACATATAAATATGTCAAAAAAAATAATTAAATTATAAAATTATTTTAAATATTATTTTGTAAATAATTTAAAATATTTTTAATGTGAAGTCCGAATTGAAAATTGTTTTTCATATATTATAAAATTAATTTGAATGTATATTACATATAACAACTAGTTATAATTATATATATAGACAAAAAGTTATAATTAAATATATATATTGTTGTTACTTTTGGCCAGATAAAAAATAATTTTTTATTGATTTAATTTTTGGTTTTAAGTAATTTTAATAATTAAAAACTTATAATTTATTAAAACTGTACGGAATAAATAATTTAAAAAGAATCATTTTTGAAACTATAATGTATATTTTATATTATATAAAATTTTATAGAATTTATATTATTAATAAATATATGTATACATACATTCCATTTATATAGATAATTTTGAATTAAATAATAGTATATATATAATAAAGTGAATATTAAGCTCAGGTCCCTAATAAGTTTCAAAATACACAAAAACCCCAGTAAAAAAAAGTATAAATTAGGTCCCTGGAATTAAGTCACTAAGTAATTGCATACAGTTATGCAATTATTCACCGAATAATTGCAGACATTTATGCAATTATATCCAAAAGTTGCATAAATTTATGCAATTTTTTCAGTGAATAATTGTGGAAATGTCCGCAATTTTTTGATATAATTGAATAAATGTCTGCAATTATCCACTGAATAATTGCATAAGTGTATGCCATTATTCAGTAACTTAATTCTAGGGACCAAATTTACAAACTTTTTTTTACTGGGGTTTTTGTGTATTTTGAAACTTGTTAGGGACCTGTGCCAAAATATCCCTATAATAAATATCTTAAAAATAATAATATTTATCACTATTGCCGAAAACTTTTCTAAAAAGAAAGTTAAATTTTGTAAAGTTTTAAAACATATATTATGTTGTGTTAAAGTTTAAAATTAGATTTAATATCTAGAAATCATATAATACTTTATTATTTGAATTTTGAATTTTTTTTCCAAGCCGAAAGTATATGCAAGTAGATATACATAAATTTCTTTTTTATTTTAATATATATACATTTATGTATACAACCATCAACAGGTGACAATCCATCGATATACCGATTAATGATATTACTAACAAAACAATATATATAGCAATAATCATATAAATATTTATATATAACATCAAATTAGAAAAGTACCTTTCACCAAAGCCTAAAGCTCGCATGTTGAAACAAAGAAGTTAACTCCTTGAATTAAATTACAATCCCGAAGTTACTAGCTCCCAAATTGCCTTACCACATACAATTATTTAGTCTTAATTTGTATTCAAATTGCTCGAGTATTTAAGGAGAGGGAGGAGTATATTTCGGCCAAAAAATAGGATGGTGGAGGTAGTAAAAAGATCAAAATAAAATGAGGGTTAAGATGTTTATATATAGGAGAGAGTGGAGATCAAAAGTAGGATCAATATCCTTAAAATTCTCTTACCTATTTTCTTCTTTTAAAACATTCAAAATTCGCCTTCCTAGCCATCTTATGGTCGACCTCATCATACTCTATCACGGCTGAAAATAACAAGGCCATAAGGGCCTCAAATCCACTTTAAGCCTGAATAGTATTTATTGCATTTAAATCCAATTTAAACACATATCGATATCGTTTATCGATTAGTGTTTATATAACTATTATATGCACACTATTTAATATCGTTCAATACACATCAAATAAAATTTTATAATTAATATTTCATAAATATGAATTAATTTATAACAATTACAAATCAATTAAATCGGTTGGAAAAAGGAGTATTCAACATTTTGGTTGTATGGCTCTTAGGTGTAAATTTGGTCAGAGTTTAATATCGAACAATTCACATATTAATGTTCACACTTCGTTTAGTAGGTGGTGTGACATTATGGGAAAATTTACCGCTTACTTGGTTTCAATAAAATATAGTTTTACTTTATTAATCATTACTTAGTAGTGACAATTATTTACACCAATTCTCTTCATCAAAACTATATCACTTTGGACTTATAGAATTTGGTAATGGTCAAAATTCCAGTATCGTCCATATTCAACACTATAGTCCACACAAAGTCCTTGGTTCAATAATAACAATTATTAACCGAACTACTCTGGCCAAAGATTCACTTTGGGTTGACTTTTGTTGGCTATGATACTAACCTCATATAACTTAGAAGATAAATTCTCTCTTGAATGGTGTTTCACTTCTAATACTTCCACTCGACCCAATTATAGTCATTCAATGAACATCATGCCATGATTTGACTATATTCAAAGTGGAGCTTTCATATTGAAGATCAATAGTATTTTCAAGACAAGAGAACTGTGTAAATTAGTCACATCGACATTTTCCGTATGACCTTAATTATATTAACCTACTGAAAACTATCGACTTGGTCATTCCATAGTTATTCAATAACTATCAGTACGAAATCCCTTGGTGTCCCCATTAGTCATGAGTAATACACTACTTAACATTTGGAGGGCATTACGTAATCTAGTCTCAACGGATGCATCGATGTCTGATCTCATTGCATCTTGACTAGGAATATTTAAAATGATTATATTACGATACGATACTCATGATTACTGTTTGTAATTACTATCACAAACGCATCATTTATGAATTTTCTGTTAAATATATTTTAATTAAACATTTAATTACTTATAGCACATTATAAAAATATAAAAAAAGAAAGCGCCTTTATTATGAATGAGAATTGATTGCAGATTTATTAATTTGCAATAAATTATAGAATTGCCCCTAACGCATACTCCCAACTCTATCAGGAATAGCAATCCATATCAGATAATGGACATCTCTTATGAAATTGTTTTTGAGCTACTTCACTATGTCTTCCTGCAATGCAGCATATCAGACTTTGTCGAGAGGTTATCTCTTTTGTCTCTTGGGAGGGCAGTTTGGATTAATATTAAGACAACGACATATAACCAAAGGGTCTATTCCCATCATATCATCGTAGGACCAAGAAAATACTTCTAAGTTGTGTTGATGAAAAGATATTAGTTCTTCCTTAAACTACGGGTTGAAGGTCTGTTCCAATTTTAGTAGTCTTATAGTGGTCCCTTGAGTCGACACAAACTCCTTCGAGGGTTTCGGTATCTGTTGCTTTCTTAGTATCGGTTCTTGGACCTAGGTCAAGTTGGATGCATTCTCCCTCTTTTGGAACTTCTTGTATGATGCAAAAAATCTCCTCTTTCAGCTAAAAGATTTGCTACTTTTCCCCAATTGTATTTTATCAAATTGCTTTTTGATGGTAGAATACTCGAACCATTTTTCAATAGTTGTATTCCCTTGTCTTAGTGGCATTATTTGAAACTTTCGGGTATACCTTATGATTTTAGAATTAGTGTTGTTAGCAGTTTTATTAATTTTTTCTTTGTTTTTAGAGCGAACAGTGTTGTCTTTCGGTTTAACACCATTCATATAAACCAAACTTTTATCTTTATTTACCATATCCAAGCCTGCATAATATAACTGCCAAGAGACCCATTGGTATCCTTACACACTTCCTTCACCACACTCGGTGGGGAATTTGAGCAGCAAGTGTTTAGTTTACACATATCCGTCAATGGCATCATAAGTTGGCCTCCTGAAGAAGGCATTGTAGATAAATGGTACATCCATGATTACAAACATAGTCTCCAAAACTTTATAACATGCCCCGATGCCCACCATAAGGCTGCATTCCCCAAAAAGGATAGCTCCTTCGTTATTAAAGCCATATATTGGGTCTAACTTGGCTTTAGAATAGTTTTAAGAAGTCCCATTTTGTCAAAAACATGCTTAATTAATATTTATGGCAGCTCCAATGTCTACAATAATTTTTGAAATCTCCTAGAGTCCAATATGGGATGTAATTACTACGGGATCATTGTGAGGGTGGCAGACACCCTACTTACTAAAGTCCCATAAATTTAGTTTCGGTTCTAAGCTTCTAATTTTTCTCGGACTTCCCTATCTCAAACACTGCTCCTTTGCCGTCTTTGGCTTCATTGATGTACCTCTTCCAACTATTGTTGCTGGATCCGGCCACATGTGGACAACATATAATCACATTTATGAAGTTTCTAGATGTTGACAATGATCTCGGCAATTGACCTATTTAATGTGTGGTCTTAGGCTTAGTCAAAGGCTGTGCGGTCTTAGGGTCCATCGAAGGTGTGCCCTCGGCACATTGTCAGTACTCAAAAACTCATTAAGCTTTCCAACTTTTACAAGTCCATTAATAAAATTCTTCAAAAATTTTAAATTCTTCTGCGTTATGGCCATTGCTTATGGAAAGAATAATATTTGCCCCATTGGTTAGGCTATGGTTCATTTTCCTTCTTGGTGAAGGGGTGCAGAAATCCGTCTAGAGTCAAAGCATGTATTTAGGGTGTAAGAATGAGTTAGTGGGAGAGTTTCCATAACTTGAAACTATTGTTTTTGCTTTTTGTCGAGGCAAACTTTCGATTCTCATCTACCCATTCTTGGATTTTACCAAAAGCTCTCTTAGACTCTTCAATCCTAGTTTCTCCTTGAGCTATATAAAAGAACTCGTTCAAAGGTTTGAATTCTTTCCTCACCAAATCATTCCAAAATGGAGCGATTCTCCATAATCCCAAAGTTATGGCAACCAACTTGGACTTGTCTAACATGCCTTTAACATTTGCAGTAACATCATTAAATCTTTTGCAATAGTCCTTAAGGAACTCGCCTCTCCCTTGCCGAATATCGAGCAAGTTTACACCCACTCGAGTGTCCCTCGAAGCAAAGAACCGAGTCATAAACTCCGTTGTTAATTGATCCCAAAAGTGGATTGAGCTCAATGGGTAATATTGAAACCACTGTAATGCTGGCCCAATAAAAGCAGCTAGTAAAAAGCTACACTTAACTTCATCTGATGCTTAGATTGCTTGCTTTTGTATAAAGCAATATGATCTTTCGAGTCAGTCGACCCATCATACGAGAGGTTTAGGATTCGAAATCCCAAAAGCAATGGAGCCTTCATTATGTCAATAGAAAATGGATGAATCATTTTGACCCTTAGTTTCGTGTAAGAACTAGAACTTTCCTCTTAGATATTTTGAACTTGCTCAGACAATTTAATTAATAAAATTTCCATGTTTCGATCCCCATCGAGATTCAATCATTCATTAGGTTAAACGTCAAAATTTATGCTTTTGGGATGAACCATTGCTGGCCTACTAGGGCTTATCTTTTCATTGCTCGGTATTAGAGATATTTTGTTTTAGACTTCTTTAGCTACCTGGTATGAGTTTTCCCTTGTTTTATTAGCAATGTTTTTAATAAACTCGACCGCAAGCTCTTCCTTGGTCATTTGTCTTTTCCTAGGGTTTCGACTAACCATTGGGGGCTAGTTTTCTTCATCAATGGCAGCAACATCCCTTCTTTCTATATCACTAATTGTTTTCCTTGTTTGGTTTGGTAACCATCCTAGTGTTTCATGGTATTATCCATAAAAGTAAGCATCATTTGCTAAAATCCATCAACGGTAGAAAGTGGAGGTAGAGAACCCCCAAAAGCAGCCGGATTGACCATTTTAGTAGGGGTTTCTCTAACATCTTCGTCAATCATCGAAGATTGAGGGTTCTTCCTCGTAGAGGATTTAGATTCCATCCTCAAATAAAAAATTGATTGGAATCAGGTGTAGGATGCAATAAATTAGAACATAAGTTCGAGACATCCTTCTTGCGCCAAAAACGTTAGCATGATTTTTAGTCACAATCTAACACCTCAAAGTCCGAAAGTTATTTTCGGAAATAGTAATATAAAGGCAAAGCTCAACCGAAGGCAAAATGCCTGAGTCGAAAGCAGTAAGAAAATAAGTGTCGAATAGCAAAGAACATAGAGGAGCTATAGTGGTTGGGGAAGAGATCCCAACATCAATTGTAGTTAAGTTTTTGTTTCATAGTTGAATGAGCAGTAAATAGCTATACAATCTTACTGGCTTTGTCTGCCATTAATGACTTCTCATGAAAGCTTGACTATAGGAAAATCATGATGGTTACAAATGAGCTGAACAGTGTACGGTCGGGCTTTTTGAGCTCAAATCCTTTTACTGTTGGTGTACATCTTGTATTTATATACGATTTGCTCCTTTATAATTAGTGTATAGCACTTCTCTTGGATTACCGACTTGGCCTGCGTATAGGGCTAAGATTTAGACATGTGCTATCATATGGTTGTCTACAAATTAATGGGGATTGCTAATATGGCATTTCTCTATATAGCTTTGAGTGTTGTAGGTCGTATATTTTGCATAAGCTTTGGGCTTCCTGAGCCATTAATATGAAAGGAGGCTTAGCCGTCGATTTTAGTTCTATACTGAGGCACATTGGTTTAGAATGAAGCAGCTTCAGTCTCGTATGTTGATGTAAGCATTCTTGGCATGTATTTTAGTAGATGGCTTGTTGACGTCATTTCTTGAGGGGATGGCTAGAGGAAGGTCTTGAAAGATAGATTAAGAATAGTCTACAGTCTGGTAGTGTATCATACTTGAATTCTTTCAGTGTTTCGGTCATAGGCTTGCCTTGAGAGTTGAGGTGCATGCTCTCGGTTTACATGTTATTATCATTTAGACAATGGGTTTATATTTAACTCTTATAATGATCCATATCCATAGACTAACTCATGCACGCACGCACAAAGGTATAGGTAAACATAGCCCAATCCCATTAACGAATAGTTTAAGATCATCATCATAACATGCACAAATCAACCATATATGTTTTTGGCATTAAATGCCTTTAAACATCATAGAGAAACCAATACATCACCTGTTATCTATTTTGTACAGGCTTCGCTGAAGCCAAAGTGCTTCAGCATGGCCCAGGTTTAACCTGGGCCAAAATTACCCACCGGTGGACTGGTGCACATAACACAGGTGGATCGGTGAATATGCTAAACATCATAAATCCAAAAATCTGAATTGTTTCTTCCTTAATTTTTTCCCTCCATTGTTTACTTTCTTGATGTATTTCTACTTCTCCTAAACATCATTTTATACCACCTTAAGCATTCATATATCACATATTAACCATATATCCATAATCTAGCCTTGATTATCACAAATTTGATCGCTTATTTCCAATTTTCATATTATATAATAAACTAGTTTAATCCTAAATCAATAATCATTGACATTATTTAATCCTACAATTACATTAGTATTTGTCCCCAAATTTGATTTATCTAATATCAACACCTAATTAACCTAATCAGCAATCAAACAATGCAACTTACATTCATGTGAACAATACTAAACCCAATAATGATTCCTACTCACCAATCCATGTCACCAAGACCTATAAATCACCTAATAGCCTCTAACCTTTGCTCTCCAGAATTGCAGTTACCCAAAGTTGCTCAAATCTACAAACAATGGGAATCTTCATGTAGCCCTTCTGGTGCTCATAGATTTGATAGACACACTCACACACACAGACATATGTCTATATGTATGTATTATGTATGTATATGGTTTGGTAAAGAACTGAGAGAAAAAGAGTGATGGTAGAGAAGAGGATGAAGATGGTGTAACACCATGAAATTTTAAGCGGAAAGTTGCACCATTTTGTTCGTAGCGATTTTCTGGACAATTTTCATATTTAACATTTTAAAACCGGATCTAATATGGAGAAGTTATAAACATTTTAAATTTCAAAATCAGAAATAATTATGTAAGAAAATAAGGAAAGAAAAATATACTAGATTAAAAGCTCCACCGGTTGACACCTAGATAGGGACCGATCGAGTGTATGTGACTAGGGTTTGGTTAGGCCAATGACCCAGATTCGATTGTATGTTTTTAGCGATCATATTTACATCGGATATTTTGAACAGCCCAGGATAACTTGAAACCCCTATAAATAAATTGCTAATATAAACCCTAATTCACAAATTTTGTTCAGTACGTCCAAACTTTGCGAAATTCTTTTATATTAAGACCAAATTTCTTCAAACCCAAAATTAAACTAAAAATCTAAAGAGAAGAAGAGAAATTAAATTAAATCAATGCTAGCGATGGAGGAGATTCCAGGCGTAACATGGAGGTAATAGCTTGGATTTGAGGTGAGTGGGTCCATTTTTAATTAGATAATTACATACAGTTAATTTTAGTATACCCTATTTGATCTAGGTTGTTAAAATCGAATTGAAAATATTGTTTAATGGAAATTGGAAATTTAATAGTTTTTATATGAATCGATTTCTCTATTCTAATACAGATCTGATTAATGTCAACTTGCAAATTAAGAAACTAATGAATCCAAGTAAAACCCTTATTGTCAAATTGATAAGAATTGGTGTATGCTAAACCTAGGTTAAATAGATTTACTGCAATTTGAAATTAAATATGGGATTTTGATAAGTACAAATTATAGATTCATAACTTGGTTAAGTGGAACTCAGATTATAACCTTACTATAATGTAATTTGGGAACGATAATCACTGGCAAACTAAACGAACGAAATCCTGTATTTAAAACAGTAAACAACGGCGATCGGTCGACCGTACTCCTAAGAGCGGTCGACCGCTCGAGAACAAGCGGTCGACTGGTTACCAAAAATTGGACGCGGCCTGAACCTTGGCCTAAGGCCCAAGTTATAAATAAAATAGTAGAGTATCGACATATATATATGTATGTATATGTATATATGTGTGTGTATATATGTATGTATGTATGTGTTTGCGCCAAAATTGGTCACAAACACCCAATTGTCGATGAAAGCACCAGTTCACAATCATATATTATAGATAACAAGTATGTAGAGAATTAAAACTGAAGAACACTTAGAAAATTAAAAGGAAAGCAGTAAAGAACACAGAGTTCATAGTGGTTCGGCAATCCGGCCTACATCCACTTTGAAGTTGATGATTTTATTGATGTTTGCTTGCTGACTACAACGAGTTACAACTGATTACAATAGCAAATTTCGAGTACAATGATGGTTCCTGGGGAGTCTGGATGTAGAAGAATCAAAAGTCCCTTTTCTGTAGACTTTGGGATGCTATTTATAGGCGTAGGCTGCAAATATCTCGCTCAGATCTCGAGAGACCTCTTCTGGCACATGCACGGGCCCACTCAATCGATCCCATGCGATTTTGACTCGATCCGTGATCGATACGAATGAATTTCGTATTGATCAAGATCTTGCCCGATCGAGTCGAGATCGATCATGAACATTCTTTAGGTTGTACGCAAGCTCCTGTGAAAATTTGGTGGCATTTGGACTTGTAGATTGTGAGATATGATCGATCCAAGTTGTTGTTGGTATGAAGGCTGAAGCGTTCGTATCCATCAATTCGTCTCCATCTCTCTGTATCTATCTGATTCTTCGTGTCCATCCCATTCGCATTGATGACGTGGCTCGGAAACCCAGGGTAGATCCATTTTTGATGCCGAGTTGACTGCTCCCTCATTCAAACACATTCCCTTCATATCGATCTGAGATGCTTATTTCGCATCGATGGTTCGATTCCCTCTTCGTATCCATCAATCAATCCCTCTTTGTATCGATCCACTGTATATGTCCTTCATATCCATCTAGTGCCGCAGCCTTCATATCGATCCAGTACCATGTTCCTTGTATCGATCCCATGCTTCGATCGATACGAAATGCATCGATACGAAGACCGACCGATCCAAACCAAATGCCAAGCGCATGCGCTAGTCCTAATCCGTATCCATAACGATCCATATCCATGCAAATCGATACAAAGTATCGAGTACACACCTGATCGATACGAAAGTATCGATTTGAAGTAAACATCCAAGCCCATATGGATCGATACGAACTATATCGATACGAATTGATTTCCCATGAATATTAATCCATCCATAACTCGAGCATACGAACTCCGATTGACCTGAAATTTGAAACGTAGCGTCTCCTAGCCTTGTGCATCATTCCCAATCGATCCTGTCTTGATTGAAGCCCGGTCAAATTTTGATGACATCGATCATAGCCTTGTTTCCAATTGATATCCATCCTTTCCAGCCAATTTATGGATATCCCGGCCTTGACCAAAAGGCGGGATAACATTTGCCTCCCAAAACATGTCTTGTGGTAAGAAGGTGTGTTTTGAATAGCTCTGAATCCAACATCCAAAGTCTATATCCCATTAATAGCCATACCATCCTATTACCAAACCATCCTATCCAAGTGCCATAGCCATATCCAAGTCTGCGACTTCTCCGAGTCAATGTCTGATTCAAAGTCCAGTAACCAAATCCTTAACCTTTCCGGGCCGTTATCCGAGACCACCCGGGCCCATGTCCAATCCCGGCCTTGACTCTCCGTCAAGGGCTTAACTTGTGGTTATGTTTTCCGGCCTTGACTCTCCGGTCGAGGGCTTGATATTCTCCAGCCTCGGCTCTCCGGCCAAGGGCTTTTATATTCTCCAGCCTCGGCTCTCCGGCCAAGGACTTTTATATTCTCTGGCTTCGGCTCTCCAGCCAAGGACTTTTATATTCACCGGCCTCCGCTCTTCGGCCAAGGACTTTTATATTCTTCGGCCTCGGCTCTTCAGCCAAGGACTTTTATATTCACCGGCCTCGGCTCTCCGGCCAAAGACTTTTATATTCTCCGGCCTGGTCTCTCCAGCCAAGGACTTTTATATTCACCGGCCTCGGCTCTCCGGCCATGGACTTTTATATTCACCGGCCTCGGCTCTCCGGCTAAGGACTTTCATATTCTCCGGCCTCGGCTATCCGGCCAAGGACTTTTATATTCACCGGCCTCGGCCCTTCGGCCAAGGACTTTTATATTCTCTGGCCTTGGCTCTCCGGCCAAGGACTTTTATATTCACCGGCCTCGGCTCCGGCCAAGGACTTTTATATTCTTTGGCCTCGGCTCTCCGGCCAAGGACTTTTATATTGTGTTTGAGTCCATTCCATTGCTCTCCGGCGAAGGGACTCATAATTCGCGATTACTTCCCCGTCTCTTCGGTCGGGACCGTAATCGCGAGGCATGTATTATTCATTACATTGATCCAAATCCAACCATTCAAATAAGAGTTTTTACAGCCAGGGAAAACCAAATAAATATCTGTACATCCAAGGAAAAAACAAAAGTTTTTAGGAAAACGAAAAAGAAAAACAGGATTTCACAGACTCGAGCAACATGGTTTATCATCGTCTCAGAGCATGCCTAGGGACCGTCCTCGATCCCGTACATGTGTAAGTGATTTAGTCGCATTACTTCGAGTTCTATTACTTATTCCAAGCCATAAATCTATTTAGTTGATAACAAGTTGACGTTGCCTAGGTCCAGTGCCATCCTCGTTCGAGGTGGGCGGTGGCCGTTCCTGTTCCACTGCCACAACTCGATTCCTTACATACTACTATAGATGACCATTCCTTACATGCTCCTCAACGATATCCCTCAAATGCCTGCAGTCGTTCGTGTTGTGCCCATCCAGCTCATGGAATAGGCAATGCCTTCCCGATGCCCGTTCGTAATCAGAAGGTTCCCTTCTTGTTGGCCTTCGATACTGGAGGTGCCCTAGAGTGTCTAAATAAATCCTTTCCGGAGTTTCAGTCAGATCCGTGTAAGAAGAAAACTCTGACTCCCTCCATGGCCTTTTTGAAGTGCTACCGTTATCATTCATTTTCCTTTTGCCTTTGTCGTCTTTGTTTGGATTTTCTCTGGGTGGACCTCCATCCCTTACCGCATAAGCTTCAGCCTCTCTCCCTTCTCTCTCAGCCTGCGCATCTCCCTGCCTTAGAAATCTCTCCGCCTCATGATAGAAATCCCCAAGATCCCTCAGTGGATCCCGTTCCAATGATATCTTGAAATCCGAATTGTCTGCAATTCCTGAAACCGCTGCCATCAAAACCATCGATGGACCAGGTCGATCCACCGAAGCCACTGCCGCATTGAATCTGGTCAAGAAATCTCTAAGTGATTCTCCTTTCCATTGTTTCATTGATGTTAAAGTCATCACGTTCTTGGGTCTGGCTATGTGGACCCGAAACTGTCTCATAAACCTTTCAATCAACTCCGTCCATGTGCCAATAGATCCACTCTTAAGCTGTCTGAACCATAACGCCGCTATATCTGTCAGATACAAAGGGAAGCATCGCGCTATGACCTCCTCTGATGCTTCCAGTACTTCCATATGCCTCATTTACCTTGTCAAGTGAATAGCGGGATCTGTTCTCCCGTCATACATCTCCAGTGTTGGTAACTTGAATTCTGGTGGATTCCTGGCTTGCCTGATCGTAGGAGCAAAGGGACTCCTATTCACATCTTCCAGATCTCTATTCACTAGTCCGCCTCTCATGGCTCGTCTGACCATCTCCGCCAATCTGTCACTGTCGTCAAGTTGTAGCCCTTGTTTGTTGCTTCCGACCTGCCCCCCGAGTTCACGAGGGAATCCTGGAATCGTGTCTCCTGGACGGGCATCCATTCCTCTACCAAAGTCATGTTGAACAGCTCCACCTGGTATCCTGTCTGAGGTTGGATCAACGTCCTCCGGATGTGTGCCCCTAAGTTCTGGTGTTGCTCCTAACGGTCCTGCTCCATTCTGAACTCTGGTTGTTCCACACTCATGATCTCTATCTCCAGCATCTCCTGCAGCAGCGTTCCCTTGATTTTGCATTCTGGCTTGTCCGGCTTGTTGGAGTAGGTTCTGCATCATCTCCTCTTGTCTTTTCAGCACTCCTTCCAGCATAGCTTCCATCATCATCTCCATCTCATCCCGGGTGATGAAGATTGAGGTGTGATTTGCTCCAGAGGAAGCCTCTTGGCTCCCTTCATGCTGACTCCTTCCAGCTCTTTGTCTTCTTGTTGATTGTCTTGCCATAGCTTTCCAAATCCAAGTCTTTAAGCTTTCAGATCCAAAGTCCTGGTTGTAGAATTCCTGAGCGCTAGCGTTCTCAGTGAAAGCACCAAAATGTTTGCGCCAAAATTGGTCAAAAACACCCAATTGTCGATGAAAGCACCAGTACACAATCACAGATTACAGATAACAAGTATGTAGAGAATTAAAAATGAAGAACACTCAGAAAATTAAAAGGAAAGCAGTAAAGAACACAGAGTTTATAGTGGTTCGACAATCCGGCCTACATCCACTTTGAAGTTGATGATTTTATTGATGTTTTCTTGCTGACTACAACGAGTTACAACTGATTACAACAGCAAATTTCGAGTACAATGATGGTTCCTGCAGAATCTGGACGTAGAAGAATCAAAAGTCCCTTTCTTGTAGACTTTGGGATGCTATTTATAGGCGTAAGCTGCAAATAACTCGCTCAGATCTCGGGAGACCTCTTTTGGCACGTGCACGGGCCCATGCGATCGACCCCATGCGATTTTGACTCGATCCGTGATCAATACGAATGAATTTCGTATCGATCAAGATCTTGCCCGATCGAGTCGAGATCGATCATGAACATTCTTTTGGTTGTACGCAAGCTCCTGTGAAAATTTGGTGGAATTTGGACTTGTAGATTTTGAGATATGATCGATCCAAGTTGTCGTTGGTATGAAGGTTGAAGCGTTCGTATCCATCAATTCGTCTCCATCTCTCTGTATCTATCTGCTTCTTCGTGTCCATCCCATTCGCATCGATGACATGGCTTGGAAACCAAGGGTAGATCCATTTTTGATGCCGAGTTGACTGCTCCCTCATTCAAACACATTCCCTTCGTATCGATCTGAGATGCTTATTTCGCATCGATGGTTCGATGCCCTCTTTGTATCCATCAATCAATCCCTCTTCGTATCGATCCTATTTATATGTCCTTCATATCCATCTAGTGCCGCAGCCTTCATATCAATCCAGTACCACGTTCCTCGTATCGATCCCATGCTTCGATCGATACGAAATGCATCGATACGAAGACCGACCGATCCAAACCAAATGCCAAGCGCATGCGCTCATCCTAATCCATATCCATAACGATCCATATCCATGCAGATCGATACGAAAGTATCGAGTACACACCTGATCGATACGAAAGTATCGATTCGAAGTAAACAGCCAAGCCCATATGGATCGATATGAACTATATCGATACAAATTGATTTCCCATGAATATTAATCCATCCATAACTCGATCATACGAACTTCGATTGACCTGAAATTTGAAACGTAGCCTCTCCTAGCCTTGTGCATCATTCCCAATCAATCCTGTCTTGATTGAAGCTTGGTCAAATTTTGACGACATCGATCGTAGCCTTGTTTCCAATTGATCTCCATTCCTGATATCTATCCTTTCCAGCCAATTTGTGGATATCCCGGCCTTGACCAAAAGGCGGGATAACAATATGTATATGGATGTTAGAAATTATAAGGAAACTAGTTCCCTATGGGGCAACACTAGGACGTTGCCGGACTGGGTAAATGTGATTTATCCAGCAGGGTCAATATTTGACTAAGGGTGATTCTATCGCAAAATGCAATCACAAGAGGTTCTACAGTGGAGATGCAACACCAATGAAGATGCTTGATGGAGTGTGTGATCCGGCACCAACAAGAGTTCCTTGGTATCCACGGTGACATGACATAATGCTGTGTTTTAGTTAGATCCTGGTGCAGTGCGATAAGAGGCGCTGCATTACCATTGAGAGGTGGATACAGATGCAGATGATTAGACACCCTGACGAGTCGGCATTGCGGGTTCCCCCTGAATGCATAACTAGGATACATGTAGTTGTAGTTGTGGGAAACTTATTTCCATGTGAAAATTGTAGAGAAACCTATGTTGGGCTAGTTACGTGTAATCATAGTTATAGGAAATATAATCCCATGGTGGGAAATTGCATTGAAAACTATGTGGAATAGTTCTAGTAGCTATTAGCCGATCATTAGTAGTATTGAGGTACGATTAGTTGTTCGACCCCAACTATGAGCCTTCACAAGTTATTAGTATGGGTATGTTTATGATTGAAACCTTATGTAAAGAAAACAAGTTACGCACAGACACTTGTAGGACATTCTTGGTCACATAGAGTATTACTAAAGTCAATTGCATGCGATCACCATATATTAATAATGTACTCATTACCAGACTTGTGCCTGACCTACTCATTTTTCTTTCTTTTTCCCACTATAGGAAGATGACGCAGCATGTGATTAGCCCAGCGTTAGTATTTGGAGAGGCAAGCTTGACATCAGATTTGTTTTTATCCTATTACTCTCCATGTACTGTTTGTCGTACTTAGTATTTTATCAGACTATTTGATGTATTTCTGTATACTATGGATTTGACTACGTACTGTTTTAAGACTGTGTTTTGGATATTTTCCAAGATGATTATTTTTCGTATTTATACTTTTCTGTCTTCCGCTGTGATCTGAAAGCGTAGCATGTCTTGGATTTTATCCTTGTATCTTTAGTCTCGAAATGTTTTAAAAACCCCGACAGCTCATATTTTTTAGCTCCGACACGAGTCCGAAAGTCACCCTAGACTTCAGATTGGTGTGTCAGGAGGTGAGGGTTATCATAGAAGGAGAAGGAAAAACCGAAATGTACATGTGAATGATTCAAATTCTGTGTAGCCTGTCATATAACTTCTGAACCGTTACTTCATTCAAATGGGCTTAGGCCCATTAAAACCAACCAAAACTTGCTTACTTAAAATACGTGTATCCTCTTCATACGAACTCTGATCGGAACAAACTAATATGCCATGTTGACCAAAAAAATAACCTCTATGCAATGGTACATTTCCCATCATCTAATTCCAATATTTGTAAAATTACCATTTTGCTTCTACTAATAAAATATAAATTAAATCTCATGGGGTATTACATTCTCTCTTACTTAATAATAATTTCATCCTTGAAATTTCGAACACAACTTGTTCTCACGTATGTATGTATCTTATATTACATAAGAGTGAGTGTGTGTGTATACAAACATAATATGAAAACACACCTCGTAGCAACTTTCACAAAGTAGGACATTATTCTTTGTATGACATATCTGATTGTAGTTATAACATTTTATCTTCGAAAACTTTACAATCCTTCGACTCATGTCCCCACATATTACACCTTTCACACTTCATGTTTTGCTTACTACCCTGTCCTCCTTGTCCTCCAAAATCTTTACACTCGCCTTGACTGATATTCTTCATCGGTTTTTCTTTAGAAGCCTCCACTATAGTGGTATTCAACAATGCTGCCTCAACTACTCTTTTGAATGTCGCTCCCATAGGAGTCCAACTAAGCGTTAATTCCCTAAGTGGCAAACTCAACCCTTTCGCAAACTTCATCACCTTCTTGGTTGTTGTATCTATCAATTCAAAACCAAATTTCACCAACTCATTAAAGCTATTAATATACACATTCACATTAGAATTTCCTTGTTTGAGACTGATAAACTTCTCAAGCATCACTTTCTTTTCATCTCCAAATAATTTTTTTGTCTCGGATCTTTTCTTATAATCAGTCCAAGAAATTTCATTTTCATTGACTTCCTCTACAACAACATCTCACCAGTTCATTGCTTCCCCTTGTAGGTGCCAAGAAGCAAGCCACATTTTTACCTCATCACCCAAATTCAGCATACTAAAAATCCTATCACATGTACGCAATCAAGCTCGCATCTATATAAAATCTTTCGTTCCCTATATGGCTTGCCACCAATATTTAGAAATTCCTTACACAGACTCAAGAAATTTGGCATCGGTGCACAAACAACATCACCATCTTATACCCCAATTATAGGTGCCCCTTTGTTAACGGCGGCCTGATTTTTAGCTTGAAGATAATGGTGGAACCAAAGTGGAAATTTCATGCTTGGTACTTCCACGGCTTTACTACCAATACCAGTTTCAGTCGGGTTACTCATCTCTATTATCTATAAAATTTGATTCAATATTATATCCTCCTAGAGTAGTAAACTGAGATGGTAAACATAAACTCGGAATTAAACATCATACACCCATTTATTTTAAATAATATATATATATATACACACACACATTATACAAAAATATACAAGTACGCTCTCTCTATACGTCCTAACCGATAGCTCTGATACCCAATGCAACAACCGGACTTTTCGCAACCATATGATCAAGTCATATGCATCGTAAACGGAAAAGCACGATTGTTTTTAAATAATAGTATACAGAGAGCCAAGCTGACTAACTACATCTTTCAGAACTTATAGTGGAATGAATCAAAATATAATATAGGCAAAATAAACAACTCCCATCTAGATATATCACAAACCCGACTAGTGTTTATACATACACATATTATCACACCATATACACAATATGTACAAATGAATGGATAACATATGTAAACGCTTTCATAGTCATCATCTTCAAACACCGCACATGCCAAGGCTATTCCGTTAACCTATAGTTATGAGGACGGGGTCAGACACATGTCTGGTGAGAAAAAATATTACCAAGTATATACTACTAACATGATTTCATAAACATCATATAAGACCTAACACCGACTTTACCTCAGCCTGTCTCACCTGCATCTATAGAATTAGTGCATCATAATAAATATAACATAAGTCTCATTATCATATACTTAACAATCATACACATACAAGAAAGAGAGCTACTTAAATATATACTAACCTGCCAATACATATAAGAGTTAGTTAAACATAGACTAACACCCATGATATAGTTAGACATAGACAAGTCCCGTAAACATAAACACATACATTAGTTAGGTAAACGTAGACTAATTCATGCACACATGAAAGTATAGGTAAACATATCCTAACCTCATTAACAAATGGTTTAATATCTTCGTCATAACACACACAAATCAACCATATACATTTCTGGACATTAAACGCCTTCAAATATCGTAGAGAAACCAATATATCGCCAGTCATCTATTTCGTATAGGCCTCACTAAAGCCAAAATGCTTCAACTTAGTCCAGGTTCAACCTGGGCCGAAAAATGCCCAACGGTGGACCGGTGAATACGTTGAACATCGAAAAAAAAAATCTAAACTATTTCTTCCTTATTTCATTTCCTTCATTGTTTACTATCTTGATGCGGTTCTACTTCTCATAAACATCATTTTATACTGCTTTAAGCATTCATATATCACATATTAACCATATATCCATAAAGTAACCTTGATTATCATAAACTTGATCGCTACTTCCAATTTTCGTATTATATAATATTATCACTAGTTAAATCCTAAATCAATTATCGTTACCATTATTTAATCCTATAACTACATCAGTATTTATCTCCAAATTCGATTTATCTAATTTCAACACCTAAATAACCTAATTAGCAATCAAAAAATGCAAACTACTTTCATGTGAGCAATATATAACCCAATAATGATTCCTACTCATCAATCTACGTCGCCAAGCCTTAGAAATCGCCTGATAGCCTCCAATCCTTCACTGTCTAGAATTTCAATTCTCCAAAGTACCTTGAGTGTACAAACAATGGGTATCTTCGTGCAACCCTTCTCACACTCGTCGATATTACACACACACACACACACATATATATATATATATATATATATACGTACGTACATACATATATATACACATATCTGTGAGTGTATATGTATGGTTTGGTGAAGAATTGAGAGAGAAAGGGTGATGGTGGAGAAGAGGATAAAGAAGAAGGAAAAACTGAAATGTATGTGAAAAATGATTCAAATTTTACACAGACCGTTATATGACTTCTGAGCCATCACTTCACTCAAATGGGCTTAGGCCCATTAAACCAACCAAAACCTGCTTACTTAAAATACGTGTACCCTCTTCATACGAACTCTGATCCGGATAAACCAGTATACCACCTCGACTAAAACAATAAGCTCTACGCAATGGTACAGTTTCCATCACCTAATTCTAATATTTGTAAAATTACCATTTTGCCCATATTAATAAAATATACGTCTAAATCTCATGGAGCATTACAATTGAGGATACCAAGAGTTTATGTATATGGTTGTTTGAAACAATTGCAGATCAACTCATCGAGAGTCTTCGATGGGTTAAAAGTCAAATAGAAGATCTCACGTGAGGACGTGTCGTAGTCAAAAAAGAACACTGCAAATCTTAAATGTATAAAATATATATTGATTTATGGTTAATAACATGACAATGATGATCGTGTTAAGGCCATAATTGGGTATAAGTTAAACCACTTGAAATGAAATACTATTCAAAAGAGAATTCGTCTACATCGAATATAAGGTTAGTATCACTATAATCGGTAGTCAAAGCCTTTGGCCAAAGCAAATAGATTAATAGATAATTGTTGTCATATTAAACCTTAACCTCAGACTCCATAACTAATCAAGAATATTATTAGAGTCTTGACTGTTGATCGATCTCAAGAAATCTAAGTAGTAAACTTTCACACCATATTGTTGCATAAGAGTGTCACTTTACAAGATAAGAAATTGGATTTCATCTAGATAATCTATAAGCAACCGAACTCGTGTCCATTACTATGCTTCAGCAAAGTGCGTACAAACAATTATATTTAAATTGTTTAAATTATTACCAAAGGCTGAGTTCATGGAGGGAGTCACAGAATTGCAACTCTCAACTTTCGAACGAAAATAATTTATTGAAATAGTTTATAACATTTATACATCATTTTATAGTGAAACTTAAAGGAACTAAAATTAATTTAAAAAATATATAATTACTATACATTTATTTATTTATTTATTTTTGAGTCAATATAATAATTCAAATATAATAAATAATACACATAGACACACATATACCAACAGTTGAAAATTTGAATTTATTTAAAATAAAGCAGGCCAAAATATGTGTGGTTATCAAAAAATTTAAATGAGATAGAATTTCAGTTATAATGGGCCATACCTGTAACAACCTGCAATTTTCAACCCTCGGACTCAATGCCCGAACTGACCGTAACATCTTGAAGACTGAAAATGACAAGTTGTCGTGATATGATAGCAAGTAAACAAAGAAAAATCTAACTAATCACATTCTAAACTCGCAGCGGAAGGAAACTTCATATTATATAAAACTCATATACACAAATCATATATCCAAATACATAGCCAGATTTGTACAATAAATCTCAATCCAAACCACAACACGCATAAATATATTGTTACATGTTATATGTATAACTTATGCGATTTTTGTAATATAAAGTCTTCACCATACCATGCCACCAGGATTCATCAACCTAGTAATATAAATAAAAAGAAAAAATAGGAGGGGATCAAACATAAGTCGGGTGAGTGAAACAAACCTATCTCATATATACTACAAAATGACTGATAAAACATCGTTAGTGTCTCCTAATCCATAAGCATACCCTAACTAATCCATACACATAACCTAACTTACCTACTTACCCGTGGATTAATATCAACACTAAATCTAGGTTGACTACTCGATTTAGGTCAAATTTAGTTCCATCTTATGATATACTCAATTTCTATACTCAATAAATGGAGTTTATCAATTCTACATCTCTAAGGAATAACAAACTAAAAAATAATATATATTATCACTGAGGGAACAACTATTTCCCCATAAATTTATTTCTTGAGTAAATAACATCGATACTAAGGGAACAACCATTTCTCCGGAACAACTATTTCGTTTTGAATACTTAGGGAACAGCAATTTCCCGAGGACAACTATTCCCTGGATTATGTATGCCACATACACACATTCAATACTCAATATCAAATATCTAACTACTCAACAATCAATAGAACATCAAGCACGCCCAACATCCAATAGCCAACCATAAATTAATAACAATCGACTATTCATACATACATACATATATATATATCCATATATATCACATATACACACACACATTCATATATATATATATATATACACACACATCCAAAACATTCCAATTCAGTCGGGTCTAGAAGTCACTTCAAAACATTAATTAAATCGATGTCTAAAACCCAAAGGAAAAACTTCGGACCGATTTAATTTATTAAACTTGGCCTTATTGACCTAGCTTTATTATGCAGTTTTTCTTTACACCGGTAGACCGGTGTACTGCGTATAGGTGGACTGGTATACACGAAAATTACAAAATCCTGACAATTTCTAGAAAGTTATACACACACACACATATTTCCATATTTTCAGTTGATCATATCTTCTTCATTTTTCATTCGTTTTCAAAACCGTTTTATTCAAAATTGAAATTGAAGTCTCTACTATTCATTAACATTAAATTCATTAAAAGATCAAGTTGAAATCATTTCAGAAATCGCTTCAAAAATTAGTGAAAAAAAAAGTTTTCAGGCTTTATAAATATGCTTTCTTGATATATATATCAAAATATACTTTAAAATCAAGGTAAATTCATATTAAAAATCATATCTTCACTTAAAATAAAATTGGGCACTTCACCAACATTCTATAATATATGTGTATGTTATTCACCAACATTTCTAGAGCAAAAGAGAACAATTCTTCTGCATATTATTCAATATCATAAATAATTCATATAAAAATACATTTTATACTTTATATATTTTCTGAAACATACAACATCTTATTGAATATGCTAGTATATGATTTTTGTTTGATGATAATAAACATATATATATATTCGTTTAAATGTATTTGTTATTGTACTATTTTATTTTCCACATAATTAATAAATATTTGTTGAATAAAATAAACAACACATAATTCATATTCGAACAAATATTTTATTCAAATAAATATTTTATTACAAATTCAAATAGTACAAATTTGAGCTCTCACTACATTTATACATTTTCAATTTCAATACAATTTCAATGACACCACATTTTTCAATTTACAATGTCAACTCACTACATATTCACTCACACTCGTATTTTTATCTTCAACCCTATTCCAGTTTGTATCCAGCATCTGAATTATCTACAAAATAAACACTGACGCGGTAAAATTGAAAAAGAAATATTTTGAAGTGTACAATGAAAGTGTGAGTTTGAAAATATCATTTGCCTCGGTTATTTGGGTTGTTCGTCATCATTTATTTTGAATTCATCTACACGAACAACCTGTGACATGCACAGTGTATCACTATACATGCCACAAGGCCGTGCACACCGATATACACTTGCGTGTTAGAACTACAGGGACATGTGAGCACAAGGTCAAACCCGAGCCATTAGCTGGATTCAACTCAAGTGCATATAACTCTCGATCAAAACAAAGTCACAAAGTTTTAAATGCACCATACATATATGCATATATATATATATATATGTATGTATGTATATACATATATCATAGTCACAGTGGAGACTCATGAAGCCTCATCTAAATGGTTGAGTACAAGTTCAATTCCAATTTTATGCAAGGGTAACAAGACCATTCAAACTTGAGGCAAGAACAACATGAACTTAAATGACCAGACCACATAACAATAAAGACTGCAATAACCAGATTATATAACACATGGTCAATCCAGAATGAATGCAAAACAAAATGAACCAGAGGACAGAGCATCCATAGCAACTCAACTAGACCAGACTACAATGAAATGGAGCAACCAGAATTGATGCCAATCTCACACACACATATACATACATATCTGTATGTATGTATATACATTGAAATACCCAGTAAAATAGTTTCAAGCAAGGGAGCAGCTAGCAAAATGTACCGGTAATGCAACATGAAGGTGAACATGTACAACAAGCCAGTGCACATGAATCAGAAGAAAGCAACAAACATGCTCAGTTCAACGCACACACATGACAAGGTGGTGAACTAGTTACAACATGCACAAAGGGCAGTACACGAAGTATTAATCAGAACCAGACTCAAACTCCACCAGAAATGTACTCAACACATGCAAGTGAAACAAGACTCCAGATTTCAAGTGAACCCACACAAGCACTCAGGTAGACAGAATCAAGATGAATCATACTAAAGTAGTGTGTCAACAACAGATCAGTGACAAACACATGAAACAGAGGTATGAACAATTTGAAGTGCACCATGTATATACATAAACGACCAAAATTGATTTCAGAGCCATCACACACATATATACATACATATATGTATGTATATACATGGAGTGATATACAAATATACAGTAAAAATGATCAAGCTGTAAATTAGAAGTGATAAGGAAATGATGAACAAGTCGAAATCAACAAATATTATCAAAAATTCAAATGGAACCGGACTGCAACACCAAAGGCAAAAAGAACACAAAAATGACAATGCATATGACATAGTCACAGCAACAAGTTCAACATAAACCAAGAGTGCACATTGATATGCAATGAGCAACAATACGACAGTGAAGTAATTACATGTATCACAATGCAACATTACTAGTACAAGGCAGTTTTCAAAAATGGTAATTAACAGTAGCTGTTCAAATAATGTCAGAAGCCGTGAACCAAGCAACCGAGATAAAAATTCAACTAAGGTCACATGGATAAGCTACGATTTGGTCAAAGTCCAGATTACTACAATTTCAAATTCCGAAGTCATAGGAACTAACCCAATACATTATCTCAAAAATTCAAATACCAAAATCAAAGGAGAAAAGACCGGAGCAAATACAGTAACATGTATAAGATGAAAAGGTCAGAAATATCAACATCGTTCAAGCAAAAGTCCATGGTCGAGAAAAACAACGTGAAGAATTCAAACGAAATATACGAACGTAGTTTTAGGGCTTTAATCCCTATAAAACCCAGTTACATCATCTGCAGTAAAAAACATTCAAGTTCAAGAAATTACCAGAGCAAGGCATTGGAATAAATCACAAGCCAATAACTCGAATCAAAGTCGAGTATTATCGAATATCGAAAAAGGGAAAAACCGCATACCATTTTAACATTCGAGCTCGAGAATTTTGAAGCAGCCGTGAACAATTCAACTGATCAAGGAAGCCTCGATGTGAATTAAAAGCACACCAGCAAATGTTTCGAGCATCATTTTTCAAGCGACAGCTCAAATAATCAAAGCCCTAATTTTTAAAGAGGAACGAATTAGCCATTGATTTCACAGAGCAAAGGAGGCGACATGAAAATAAAAGGAAATGGCATAGACTAAAAAGATACGGACCAAAGTTAAACAAGATAAAGGGAGACGTCGTTTTTTTATTATAATTTCTTAGTGGGCCGGCCTTCTATTTTTATTTGGGCTTATTCTCTAATTAGGGTTTTAATTGTTTTTTTGTGTTTAGTTTTTATTTTGTAATTTTATTTTAAACTTTTGTAAAACTCTAGTCGTGTGACTAGGTTACGAACTACGGTGGTGTAGTTCGAGAATTCGCAACTCAGTGGATGAGTTGTGGCAGAGTTTTGAGCGTAGAGTTAGGTTAGTCATTAGCGGGTGTCGCAAGGTTACGTGTGTAAGCATCTGACTACTTAATTTCTAGTAGAAACCTTGGGGGCAGCACGTAGGCAGGGTTTTGCCGAAGCTGGGTAAATTTGTGTTGTTTTATTTCTGCTTTTATTATTCTACTATTATGTATGCTGCAATTATTATATATATTTCCGCATTAATTTTTATTATTATTAGTATCACCCTATTCACCCTCCCTCTAGGGTGAAATCGATCCTACAAGTGGTATCAGAGCAAGGAACAAAAACCATTTTTTTGTTTTAAAAATTTGATTTTTCAAAAACCAAATTTTGTTTTTTAAAATTTGATTTTTAGATGGCTTCTTTTAATAATGCTTTTGCTGAGGGTCAGTCCATAGTTAGACCACCCATGTTCAATGGTGAATATGCTTACCGGAAAAATAGAATGAAAATTTTTCTGAAAACCATTGATGCTTGGAATATTGTAGAGATGGGATATATGACACCAACTATAGTGGTAGATAATCAAGAAATTGAAAAATCTATGGATCAATGGACAGATATTGAAAATAAACGACAGAATGCTAAAGCTACGAGTTCTATTATATTTTCATTGGATCAAATTGAATTTAATCATGTCTCACATTGTCTAACTGCGCAGGAAATTTGGCACACACTTGAAGTGACTCACGAAGGAACCTCCCAAGTCAAAGAATCTCGCCTTGCCACGCTCAGTAGTGAATGCGAAAACTTCACAATGGCAAAGGATGAAAGTGTCAAAGAAAAGTATGGACGACTTTCTAATCTCATATATAAATCAAAATCTCTTGGAAGATCATACACAGAGCTGAAAATAGTTCGAAAAATCCTCAGAATTCTTCCACGAAATTTTGAAGCAAAAGTGACTGCTATTCAAGAATCCAAAGATCTGAAACAAATCAAAGTTGAAGAACTCATCAGAAATCTCACCACTTATGAGCTAGAAATCAAATTCAAGGAAGAACGTGAAGGAGGCGATGCGCGAAAGAAATCAATAGCTCTCAAAGGAATAACTGAAAGTGAAGATGATGATGATGGTGGTGGTGCAGCAGAACTGGTGCTGATAATAAAGAAATTCAAAAGGTGGAATCACAAGTATGGAAATCCAGCTCTAAATCAGCAACTAAAAAGCAGAATAGTCAAAGTCCTAGACAACCCAGAAGAGCAGGAGATCATCTACCAGAACTGCAATAAACCCGGTCATATCAAGCCAAATTATCCTCAAAATTGACTCAGTCGAGGAAAGAAACCAAAAAGGAGAAGTTTTGCAGCTACTTGGGATGAAACTGCTGAAGCTGATAAAAGCACTGGCAGTGAGAGTGAAAAAGAAAATTTGTGTCTTCAAGGAGAAACAACTGACAGTGATGATGACGAGCCAAGCGAGGTATCAAAACTTACCCATTCAGAATTACTTATATATTTTCATGAAGCAAATGGCTATTTTGAAAGACTTAAGGAGAAATACGATAAAATTGAATCACAAAGAGATAGTTTGATAGAATTAAATAAACATCTTGATCAATTGGTTAAAAACTATCAAAATAAGAGCCCTAAGTGTGATAAGTGTCCATCATTCGAAGAAGAAATTAAAAAAATTAGAAATAAAAATTAAATCACTTGAAAATGAAATTCTGATTTTAAAAGAAAGTGAAAACACTAGGAGAGAAAACTCTATTAAAAAGTGCACTTCGTTATTGAATGAAAATGAATCTCTCAAAACATAAGTCCAACAATTGTCTACAACTTTAGGAAAATTCTCCAGAGGAGAAAACCACTAAATATGCTAATAGGGAAACAAACAGTCAATATTATTAGACAAGGATTTGGTATACTCAATCTGAATGTGTTAAAAGCGGAATTAATCAAGTCAATTCCAAGTGCACAATTTGTGGAAAAATTGGACACAATCACAATAATTGTTGGTATAGACCCAAACACGTGAAAACCATACCAATTTGGGTTCCAAAAGGCACGATTATAAAAGTGAATATTAGGCTTAGGTCCCTAATAAGTTTCAAAATACACAAAAACCCCAGTAAAAAAAGTATGTAAATTAGGTCCCTAGAATTAAGTTACTAAGTAATTTCATATAGTTATGCAATTATTCACTGAATAATTGCAGACATTTATGCAATTATATCCAAAAGTTGCATAAATTTATGCAATTTTTCGGTGAATAATGTGGAAATTTCTGCAATATTTTGATGAATAATTGAGGAATTTTCCGCAAATTTTTGAGAAACAATTGCGGAATTTTCCGTAATATTTTGAAAAAATTGCAGAAATTTCCGCAATTTTTCAGTGAATAATTGTGGAAATGTCCACAATTTTTTGATATAATTGCATAAATGTATGCAATTATTCATTGAATAATTGCATAAGTGTATGCCATTATTCGGTAACTTAATTCTAGGGACCTAATTTACAAACTTTTTTTACTGGGGTATTTGTGTATTTTGAAACTTGTTAGGGACCTGTGCCAAACTGTCCCATTATAAAATCCCTTAAAGTCAAACAAATATGGGTGCCAAAAGGAACAAATATAAATTGTTTTGGGTCTACTCAAATTTATTTTTCAAAATTGTTTGTCACTAACAATCATGGACCTATAAAAACAAATAGGTCACAAAAATCTTTCCTCGTGTAGGTGTGGTTGCAGGCTAAGGAACAACAACAATGTTACCTGGATTCTGGCTATTCCAGGCACACGACATGCGACAAATCAAAGTTTCTTAGCCTAGCACAATGGTGGCAGAATCACAATGGGCAACAACGAAAAATTATCGGTAAAGGTAAAATAGGTAACGGTATATTTATCTTGAACGATATATTATATGTTGAAAATCTACACCATAATCTGATCAGCCAATTATTTGATAAAGAAATGAATGTTGATTTTGATTCCAACTTATGCAAAAATGTTGACCAATCATCTTTTCATCCTTGAACTAGTTCATATAGATTTGCATAGACTAACGATATTGCAAGTTTAGGTGGTAAGAGATATTGTTTTGTATTGGTTGATGATTACTCAAGATACTCGTGGATATATTTGTTTATTTTACTAATTCTAGACCTGTCATTATGTTCACTGTTTGTTTATTTGCACGATTTCAATTCAAATCCAAAAGAATTTCATTTAAAAACAGTAAAAAGGATTTTAAGGTATTTGTTGCACATCTCACGGTTTGGTCTTTGATATCCATATGATAACTTTGAGTTAAAGCGGTATTCAGATGCAGATTATGTTGGTAGTCTAGTTGATAGAAAAATTACTAGTGGAATGTGTTTTATGTAGAGACATTCATTAGTTGCATCACATTTTCAAAGAAAATATCTACATAATTTTCATTTTAACTGATTTTCAATTGGCAGACATTTTTTTCATAAAACCCCTTCCAGAAAATAGTTTTTTGTTGACTTCGTTTCAAATTAGGCAATTTAGAAAATTTGATTTTATAATTATTTTTGGATTTGATTTTAAATGACTACATTAACTAATCTGACTCCTTACTAATTATCGAAAAGATAAATAGTGACTGAAAAAGTGATGAGTGTTGATATTAATCATATATTATGACTTGAGACGGTTTATTTAGTAAATTTCTTTAAAAAATTAAAAAAGATTTATAATAACTTTTGTTGGTAAAAATTCCATGACCATCTCTATTTCTATCATATTTCTAACGACCATCACTCATTAAAATCCAATATAGTATGTCAAAATGTGGTATTTTAAATGGAAAATTATTCGTTTTTATTTTATTTATTTTTTAGCAATAAAAACATCCGAAGTATTCACTCTTATTTAAAAGTCCTCACGGTTATGCATGGGTGAATTACTTTGAATATTCGTTTATGTGCTTTCATGCTAATTTAAAAGTCCTCATGGTTATGCATGTATGGAACACATATCAAAATTGATTATTAAATAGACGAGTTGATTCTAATCCAATTTAAAAGTCCTCACGGTTATGCGTGGTTAGAAGATACTTGAAATTCGTTTTTTTTGTTTTAAAAAAAAATTGGGAATACTACTAATCTCATTTAAAAGTCCTAACGGTTATGCATGGTTAGTAAGTATTCAAATTCCTGATATAAATATACCACAAATAGACACAACTATATGGTTTTATATGCCGACATCACCCCTATCACTCTAAAGTGGAATATGCGACTAACAGAGTATTTATGATTTTTGTTTGATTTCTATTGAAATTTAATATTTATACTCGATTGGGTATTAATGTTGTATTAATGTCTATCACTTTATCTCTATTTTTCTAACACTATTACTCTTTTGCTGATAACAAAAGGGGGAGAGAAAAGTTAAGATTTTGGCAAATAAAGTTCAAATATTTAATTTTTTATTTGCATGTTCCCATCTAGGTTCATTTGCATATTTTTATTGATTTTCATGCATATATGAAGGGGAAGCTTTGTTGTAGAGAGGGAGCATTCAAATAGGGGGAGCTAATAGATTTCATCAATGACCAAATACATTTAATAAATTAAAAATCTTAATATATGTTTGTTATCATCAAATAGGGGAGATTTTTGAATATGCTAGTATATAATTTTTGTTTGATGATAATAAACATATATATTCGTTTAAATGTATTTGTTATTGTACTATTTTATTTTCCACATAATAAATAAATATTTGTTGAATAAATTAAATAACATAGAATTAATATTCGAACAAATATTTTATTCAAACAAATATTTTATTACAAATTCAAATAGTACAAATTTGAGCTCTCACTACATTTATACATTTTCAATTTCAATACAATTTCAATTACAACACATTTTTCAATTTACAATGTCACCTCACTACATATTCACTCACACTCGTATTTTTATCTTCAACCCTATTCCAGTTTGTATCCAGCATCTGAATTATCTGCAAAATAAACAGTGACGCGGTAAAATTGAAAAGGAAATATTTTGAAGTGTACAATAAAAGTGTGTGTTTGAAAATATCATTTGCCTCGGTTATTTGGGATGTTCGTCATCATTTATTTTGAATTCATCTACACGAACAACCTATGACATGCACAGTGTATCACCGTGCATGCCACAAGGCCATGCACACCGATATACACTTGCGTGTTAGAACTACAGGGACATGTGAGCACAAGGTCAAACCCGAGCCATTAGCTGGATTCAACTCAAGTGCATATAACTCTCGATCAAAACAAAGTCACAAAGTTTCAAATGCACCATACATATATGCATATATATATATATATGTATGTATGTATATACATATATCATAGTCACAGTGGAGACTCATGAAGCCTCATCTAAATGGTTGAGTACAAGTTCAATTCCAATTTTATGCAAGGGTAACAAGACCATTCAAACTTGAGGCAAGAACAACATGAACTTAAATGACCAGACCACATAACAATAAAGACTGCAATAACCAGATCATATAACACATGGTCAGTCCAGAATGAATTCAAAACAAAATGAACCAGAGGACAGAGCAACCATAGCAACTCAACTAGACCAGACTACAATGAAATGGAGCAACAAGAATTGATGCCAATCTTACACACGTATATACATACATATCTGTATGTATGTATATACATGGAAATACACAGTAAAACAGTTTCGAGCAAGGGAGCAGCTAGCAAAATGTACCAGTAATGCAACATGAAGGTGAACATGTACAACAAGCTAGTACACATGAATCAGAAGAAAGCAACAAACATGCTCAGTTAAACGTACTCACATGACAAGGTGGTGAACTAGTTACAACATGCACAAAGGGCAGTAACACGAAGTATTAACTAGAACCAGACTTAAACTCCACCAGAAATGCACTCAACACATGCAAGTGAAACAAAACTCCAGAGAATGATGAACCAGACCAGTGTGGATGTGCAATTCATATGAACAACAAAGGCATGAACCCACAAAAGCACTCAGGTAGACAGAATCAAGATGAATCAGACCAAAGCAGTGTGTCAACAACATATCAATGACAAACACATGAAACAAAGGCATGAACAATTTCAAGTGCACCATGTATATACATAAATGACCAAAATTGATTTCAGAGCCATCACACACATATATACATACATATATGTATGTATATACATGGAGTGATACACAAATATACAGTAAAAATGATCAAGCCGTAAATCAGAAGTGATAAGGAAATGACGAACAAGTCGAAATCAACAAATATTATCAAAAATTCAAATGGAACCGGACTGCAACACCAAAGGCAAAAAGAACACAAAAATAACAATGCATATCACATAGTCACAGCAACAAGTTCAACTTGAACCAAGAGTGCACAGTGATATGCAATGAGCAACAATACGACAATGAAGTAATTACATGTATCACAATGCAACATTACTAGTACAAGGCAGTGTTCAAAAATGGTAATTAACAGTAGCAGTTCAAATAATGTCAGAAGCCATGAACCAAGCAACCGAGATAAAAATTCAACTAAGGTCACATGGATAAGCTGGTCAAAGTCCAGATTACTTCAATTTCAAATGCCGAAGTCATAGGAACTGACCCAATACATTATCTCAAAATTCAAATACCAAAATCAAAGGAGAAAATACCGGAGCAAATACAGTAACACGTATAAGATGAAAAAGTCAGAAATATCAACATCGTTCAAGCAAAAATCCATGGCCGAGAAAAACAACGTGAAGAATTCAAACGAAATATACGAATGTAGTTTTAGGGCTTTAATCCCTATAAAACCCAGTTACATCATCGGCAGTAAAAAGCATTCGAGTTCAAGCAATTACCAGGGCAAGGCACTGAAATAAATCACAAGCCAATAACTCGAATCAAAGTCGACTATTATCGAATATCGAAAAAGGGAAAAATCACATACCATTTTAACATTAAAGCTCGACAATTTTGAAGCAGCTGTGAACAACTCAACTAATCAAGGAAGCCTTGAAGTGAATTAAAAGCATACCAGCAAATGTTTCGAGCATCATTTTTCAAGCGGCGGCTCAAATGATCAAAGCCCTAATTTTTAAAGAGGAACGAATTAGCCATTGATTTCACAGAGCAAAGGAGGCGACACGAAAATAAAAGGAAACGTCATAGACTTAAAAGATACGGGCCGAAGTTAAACAAGATAAAGGGAGACGTCATTTTTTTATTATAATTTCTTAGTGGGCCGGCCTTCTATTTTTATTTGGGCTTATTCTCTAATTAGGGTTTTAATTGTTTTTTTGGTGTTTAGTTTTTATTTTGTAATTTTCTTTTAAACTTTTGTAAAATTCTAGTCGTGTGACTAGGTTACGAACTACGGTGGTGTAGTTCGAGAATTCGTAACTCGGTGGCTGAGTTGTGGCAGGGTTTTGAGCGTAGAGTTAGGTTAATCATTAGCGGGTGTCGCAAGTTTACGTGTGCAAGCGTCTGACTACTTAATTTCTAGTAGAAACCTTGGGGGCAGCACGTAGGCAGGGTTTTGCCGAAGCTGGGTAAATCTATGTTGTTTTATTTCTGCTTTTATTATTCTGCTATTATCTGTGCTGCAATTATTATATATATTTCCACATTAATTTTTATTATTATTAGTATCACCCTATTCATCCCCCTCTAGGGTGAAATCGATCCTACACATCTTTCTAAAATCATTTATAGAACTTTTAATGGTTTAAATGAACATTATAGAATATACAATATATATATATATATATATTTATATACACACACACATATATATATATATTTGCCAAAACTTGATTTTCAATCATCCTCTTTGCTATATTCATATGTAGTACAATATACATATATATATATATAATCATAATTTCAAATTTTGTTCTCTGATTTATGGAATTACAAACCATAAACCAAATTTATCATATTCCATGCATTTCATATTGATTAATAATCATATATAAGCCATATTCACTTTCCAATTCACATTGTTTTGCATTGTTCGGCCAAACATTATCTATTTCTATTTTTATATTGGTTCTATCACTAAATCTTATTTTTATTTCAAATTATACTATCATAAAATTCTGTTATATTTCATTAATTATATTCATAATCACATTTACTAATCCTTAACTAGACTCCTAACAATATTTTGACATTCAAGTTGTATTATATACGAGTAGAAATGATTCACTCACCATAATCAATGCCCAATTCTCGAAATTTCCCACTGTTTGGACTATTATGCTCACCTACTTCAGAATTTCATCGTAAAAATGCTATTAGGTTATAACCTTCATCGTCCACTTCGGTTTATCGCTGTTTTCGTTGAATTTTGTTAAGAATTGAGTGAGATATCGAATTTTGAAGTTTTATAGTTTAAGTGGAAAAGGAGCTTCGAAAATGGATTGGAAGTATGGATTTAAATAACTATATGTATGTGAAGTAGATTTTATGTTTGGAGGGAAAACACATAACGACCAATTCAAATTCAAATCGGGCCAAAAACCCAATAACGACCCGACAACTTATTTCGTATGTTTCTCCTTCGTACGAACTCCGAATCGGGTAAGTAAATATATGGTGTGAACCAGAAAAGCGAGCCGGACACAATGACACAAGTTCCATTATCAAATTCCAAAGTTGGGAAAATGACCATTTTTCCCTTTAAATATTTAAATGAGTTAAATTTTCAAAAATCCATTATAATTAAATATTAAAAATACTTAGGTATTACATTTTCCCCTCCTTTTTTGAGCGACACGGTTGTGTAGCGTGGCACTACACAGTCGATTAAATATCATATAAATAGGTAAATAGTGCGATCAACAAGCCTGATCGCTGGCCAAAAGGTAGTAAGATACAGCAAGCTAGTCTTTGCGAGACAGAGTTTTATATACAGAATACATATTGCGAACAACAAGAATGAAAAAGGCCAGAACTATATCGTGGTTAGTGGTGCCCACGATGCCTGCCAGGAGGAACTGCTGATGTGCTGCCCGAGGATTCAGCTGGTGGGGAGCTGGGGTGTGGCAATCTCAGCCTAAACGGTGCGGAGAAGCTACGACCTGATACAGACGAGAAATAGTGAATAATACGTCTACAAGTTCCTTCAAAGTTTGATATGGGCTTGCGGAATACACGTGCATTACGCTCGGCCCAGATGCACCAACTGAATATAGCTATAATGAGATCTAAGAGATAGTTGGGGGGGGTTGTTCTGCCAGTGATCGAAAAACGAGGTGAACGTGGGAATGTGTCCAAGAATGTGAACCGTCGTCGCCGCCCAGACCCTAACAACAAAATCACATTCGAAGAAAAGATGTTGTAAACTTTCTGTTGTGGTAGAGCATAAGGCACAACAGGGATCGACTACGATGTTGTGGCGAAGGAGCCTGTCTCTTGTGTTAATTCGCCCGTGAATAAGGCACCATTGTAGGAAAGCGAAGCGGGGCTGGATCCTGCACTTCCAAAGTCCGGGGAAGGTGAAGAGGCGTCCAGGGTTGTTCAGGTGAGCATAGCAGAAGGCAACAGAGAAACCGGTTGATGGGTTGGGGGCCCAGGTGAAGGAGTCAGGCCGGGGGTTGAGGTGGGTGATACTGAGAATAGAGGTGACAAGGTGAAGCTCGGTGAGGGTGGTGAGGTCGAAGTAGGAGGTCGGGAGAAGCTGAACTAGGCCCGAAATAGAAATGTCTAGGGTGGAGGCGAAGATGTTAGTTGTGTGAGCGAAGAGGTTGGGCAGGATGGAGGAGAGGGGAAGCTGGTTATGCCATGTATCCAACCAGAAGAGGCAATTAGCCCCGTTGCCCAGGTTGACGTGGAAGAGCCGTTTGACACGTGGTAGGGTTGATACGACCCCAGACCAGAAGGGGGATGGTTTGATTCTGGTGGGGGCATGAAGGACAAGGTGAGGGTTTGAGTGATAGTGGAGGGAGGTAATCCAAGATTTCCAAAGGTAGGAGCCGGGGGTTAGGAACCGCCAGAGCCATTTGGCGAGGAGCGCGATGTTGAAGTCATGTAGATTAACGATTCCAAGGCCGCCGTTTTTCGGAGGTAGGCAGGCGGTCTGCCAGTTTACGAGTCTCTTTATATTACTACCATTCCAAAGAAAGGAGCTTCTGATCGAGTCAATTTTTTAGATTACCCAGGAAGGGAGCTTGTACAGTGACATCCAGTATGTGGGAATCGCTGATAGAACAGATTTAACAAGGACAAGGCGCCATGCTGAGGACAAGGAGTGAGCTTTCCATGAATGGAGTCTGTTTTCGATTTTGGCGATGAGGGGGAACCAATCAGATCTATGTAATTTGGTTGGACGGATTGGGACTCCGAGGTAGGAGATGAGGAAGTGTGCGATCTTGCAGTTGAGCAGGCTGGAACAGGTTTGCCCGAGATGGTCAGCGTTTCTGAGCACGATGATGGAGCTTTTGCTAAAGTTGATGGACATGTCGGATATGAGTTCGAATGAATATAGGGCTACTTTGAGGCAATGGATGTGGTTGAACATGGGTGATGCGAATAGGATGGTGTCGTCCGCGAATTGGAGGTTGGATATGGTTAGGTTAGAATTGGGGAGGTTGATGCCCTGAAAGATGTTGTTCGAAATTGCTAATTTGATCATACGGTTGAACACATCGGCCACTAGAACGAAAAGCAAGGGAGAAAGTGGGTCTCCTTGTCGCAGTCCGCGGGCCGATTTGATTAGACCCCCCGAGGCCCCATTAATGACTATCGAGGACATGCTTGAGTTGAGAATAGAGTATATCCAGTTGCACCATTTTGTGGGGAAGCCTCTGTGTTCCATTAGCTCCAAGATGAATTGCCAGTTAACTGAGTCAAAAGCTTTTGAGTAGTCTAGTTTGAGAAGCATTCCTGGTGTTGAAGTAGAGTGGTAGAAGGATATGACCTCCTGGGTCATTGCTACGCAGTCCATGATGTTACGGCCCAAGATGAAAGCGGATTGCTCAATTCCAATTAGAGGGGCTATGAAGGCTTGAAGGCGGTTGGCCAGGATCTTGGTTATGATCTTAAAGGTTGTGTTAAGGAGACTAACGGGATGAAAGGACGAGAGGGAGGTGGCGCCGGGCGATTTTGGGAGTAGGATGATATTTGCGTAGTTGATGCGGGCCACAGATGATGGGTCGGCATGAAATTCAGAACACATTTCGATGATGTCGAATTTGACTATTTCCCAGTAGTGTTTGAAGAATAGGGGCCCGAAACCATCTGGGCCAGGAGCCTTGTCATCGGACATGCTTTTAAGCGCTGCCCAAATTTCTGCTTCAGTGAAGGGAAGGTCAAGAGGGATGGAAGGGTTCTCTGGGTAGAGCAGTTTCCAATCAATTAGGGGAAGAGGGGGGTGGTGTTTGCCTAGAATGGTTCGGTAATAGTCGGTGAAAAGTTTAAGGATGGCTGATTGATCAGAGGTGGTGTTTTTGTCTTGGGTGATTTCAGGAATAAAATTGGACCTGCGTCTGCCATTGGCGAGACGGTGGAAGTAAGCAGTGTTCTTATCGCCCTCATCAATCCATTTCGCTTTGGAACGTTGTTTCCAACCTATTTCTTCTTGTAGTGACAATCTGTCTAGGTCAGCTTCCAACACTCTCAGGCGAGATCGGTCCAATTCGGAGAGCGGAGAGGATTCTTCTAGGATATTTAGGTCCAGAATCTCATCTTGGATGGCAGAGATGCGCAAGCGAATGGAGCCCCAAACTGATTTGGCCCAAGGTTTGATGATTTTTCGAAGGGAACGGAGTTTGGAGACGACCCTGGCAGTGGCTGATTGGATGGGGGAAGGCTGAGACCAGATTTCTCTGATGAAGTTATCGAATGATGGCTCGAGGAGCCAGAGGCGTTCGAACCTGAAGGGTCTGCTATGACAAGCGAGGGAACCCGTGTCTAGGAGGAGTGGGCATTGGTCGGAGATAACTGTGGCTAGACCCGAGACAGTGGAGAGGGGGTGTAAATCTTCCCATGCCGGGTTGAAGAGGAAGCGGTCCAATTTAGCTAGTGAGGGATCTGATCTGCGATTAGACCAAGTGTAAAGGCGGTTACTGATGGGTGGGTCTATTAGGGAGCAAAGATTGATAAACTGGTTGAAGGCTTCAGAGTCTTGGGATAGATTGCCAGAGTTCCTTTCTGTTGGGGATTTGGTGGTATTGAAATCACCTCCGACAATCCAAGGGCCATTAATATGAGAGGAGAAGGTGAGACAGTTCGTCCAGAGTTCGTTTCGATCTCGAGGGTTTTGTGGGCCACAGATATTGGAGAAGAAGAAGATTGTACCAGTTTGTAAGTGTCGAAGGGCTACATGTAAGGCTGAAGTGTGATAGAAGGTTTGGCAGTGGGACCATACGGCTTCATTCCAGGCTGTCATTATACCTCCGCACGAACCGACAGCATTTATGTGGGCCCACCCAGTTAGGAATGGCCCACCAATCTGTCTGAGCATGCTGGGGTTTGGGTCTGACAGTTTGGATTCTTGCAGGAAGAGGATGTCTACTTTTTGTGGGGATATGACAAGTCTAACAGAATGTCTTTTACTAGGGTCCCCCAACCCCTGTGTATTCCAGGATATTAGCTTCATTGGGAGAATGATAAGCACTCCGATTCTAGTGCCTGCATAGAGGAGTAATGTTCTCCATGCAAGTTTACTCCCATGCAACGTGCCATTTTCTTATTTAAGCTTTTGTTAAGAGAAGAAAAGACTACATGTTTAAAGAAACTACCAGAATGAGATGCTGCTCTGTCCAGTCTGGAGCTACGGCGCACAGCTGTTGGGGTGATTGGCTGGGACCACTGAGCAACCGCTGGAGTGGCTGGCTGAAGCTCTTGACCAGTCTTTGGGTGAGCCGCTTGGCTTAATTCTTCTGGGCTAGGGACGGGGAATTGATGAACGGGAGAGGGTGGGTCAGCTTGGGGGGTGGGATTAAGGATCTGCACCGGGAGTTATTGGGTATCAGTTTGGGGGGTAGGAATAGGGTGAGGACGGGGAATGGCAGCTGAAGCTGGAGGGGTAGGGATCTGCTGGAAGAGCGGGGATGAGAGGTCTAGGTCAGAGAAAGGGTCCCACCTGTGTTCTTGGGTTGGCCATGGGTCCTAACCCCTTGGGCCCACCACTTCGAATGATTGATCATAGAGTTGGCCGGGCACCGGTGGGGAGCCGGAGAAGATTGGGGAGTAATTCATGACGTCGAATCTGTCTTCTGACTCTAAATCTTCGATCTGGATGTGTTGCTCAAATAGGGGGAAGTGTCTTTCGTAGTCAAATCCCAGCAGATGGTTCTCCGAGCGCCTGTTAGGGTGTTCATGCTCCCATCTTTCAATGCGCAAGAGGTATTCTGTGTTGTTGAGGACGGAGACAAAGGATGATGGGGAGATGATGCCACTGTAGAACTGAATTTGAATGTATAAAAAACGGTGGTCTAGTTCAGCCCATTCGCAGTCGTCCTGAGCCAGGAACCTACCCACTAGCTTAACTGCTTCAGTGATGGCTTCTGTGTTGAAGCGTAGGAGTTCTGGGAACCCTGAGATTCGCGCCCATGAGGGTGGGTCTAAAGACGGCGTGGGGCGGTCGAGCTCAGACCAAGGATGGAATTGCACGGTTCCACCAACCGTAGTGATGGTCGATCTCTGGAGAATTTGGTCTCTGATTGAGAAAGAGGGGCAGTAGAAGATGAAGCTGTTGTCCGACTGAAGCCAAAGTGGCCAATCTCTGTGTTGGAATGTGGAGGATAGAGTATGGTGAAGAGAGTCAATGGACCAAGTGCCAGAGATAATGTTTGCGATGAGGAGCAGTGATGTGTCCGCCATTGAGAAAATTTTAGGGCTCAAGAATGTGTTATGATGTTGCATCGGGGATTGGGGTGGACTATGTGGAGCTACAGGGGATATGATTTGCATTGGGGAGCTGAAAGGTTTCGTGTGAGCTGAGTGGGGATGAGACGTTGGGACCCATCGGGCAGAGGGGGGTTTGTCTTTAGTGGAAGAGGAGGGGACTTTACTAGTTTTTCGAGCCAGGGACTGGTTGGGGGTTATATCGGGACAGTGAGTTTGAGGATGCCCAAAAAATCCGCACTTATAGCATACCTTTGCATCCCTGCAAGACTGCGCCACGTGTCTCAGGCCAGCACAACGAAGGCAACGGTTTTCCTTTTTTAGAAATTCAACCGTTTGGCGAACGTTTTTGAAATGTGGCAGGGGGTGGCGCCTTTTGGCCGGAGGATTGGGCAGGAGGGGGGAGCGAGGTGCAGAACCCACAACCTGGGCATAAGTCTTGGCGGCGGGAATCTCGATACAAAGTGGCTGGATGGGTCCGGATGGAGGTGGTGGGGCTCGGGATGGGATCGCATGCTGGTTGGGGGCGGCAGTGGAGGAGGGAATGGGAGATGGGTTAGACAGGACGGAGTTGTATTTTCCCCTCCTTAAAAGGAATTTCGTCCTCGAAATTCCAAAAGGACAAAGAATATAATTCGCACACTCTCTCACTCCATACTGTATGTTATTCATAACGTATCTTGGCATCCAATTTAGCTGTCATCTTTCCAAGTTAAGAAATCTTCCACATAATAAAGAAAACAATCTAACCAAGCATCCATACATAACATACAAAATCTAAAATCAAATTCATCAAATAGGTGCGTGTGTTCTATTAGCATCTATAAGTAAATATAGTAGTGCTTGTGTACTTTAAGAAATATAAAAATAATATAACATCAAATATGTATGCATATGACATATGTAAATATCTTACATTTGGTCCCTCCTTTATGAATGAGATTATATGACATATAAATCATGTATGCAAACATCTTAGGGTGAACAACATATAAATTCTACATGTATGCACAACTAATCTCATCAACATAGCATATGGTAAATACATACATAAATGAATCATAAGAAATAAAGCATATAAAACACATCAAATTATAGCATAATTCATAATATAAATAAAATAATCATCCAAAGCAATTAATATCAAGTAACATAAGAAGAAGAAAAATGAATTCAAGTAATCATTTAATCAAACATGGATACTAACTAAATTAACAGTCAAACTAAATGGGAAAACGTTTCAGAAAGTCAAATTGAAAAGATCAAATTTATTTCTCCACTTTTCAAATACCCCCGACCGAGTCATTATCCCAACACATTTACAAACTCTACAACTGGTATAATTCATCCCGAAGCACTAGCCTCAAATGTACATGCATGTCTACAACTTCTGCAATCTTGCGCTACCAACTCAAATACTTAATACCACAATACATAACAACAAGTAGCCTTAGCACAAAGGTACAAGAACCGAATTGTAGCCTCTCATACCATTACTAAATACACATACTTAACACTTAAATTATCCAGCAGTAGTTTCCTCAATTCATCTTTTAGATTACTAACATAAGAGCACTTAAAGTGGACGATGTCTTATCCAGCCAAATCCAAACAAATTGTATCACTATACCATTCTTTCTTTTACCTAAGAACATCCAAAAAGATCGACGTCTTAACTAGTGAACATAACATATCTCTTATTCATATCTCCAATCTAACTTAAGTGATATCATTAGGCTTATGATATCACTTCTATAAATATCCAACAAGTTTGATACTCAAAGTACCACCTCTTTAATTATCCAAACATCCCATCCTAGGTTCTACAATGTACAACCAAGTAAGCATCCAAATAAATGAAATCCAATCCTATTCAACCATTTCAAACATGGTAGTTAAAATCCTAAATCTAAGTAGAATTCTCACCTAAGATAGTAATAGGGTTAAAAGAATCGACTATATAATACATTGTCTACATGCTCCTCATATGCAATGTAATCTCTGCACTTTTTAGTCGCTACTCCAAAAGAGTTTCTTTGAATAAATAGTCTTATTTCAATCCAAGGGATAATTGAAAGGATTCTATCTACTCCTCACTCAAAGTCATATCTGAACTTCCAAATTTCATTTCCAAAGAGTCGCCTCTACATCCTCTATACGTACAAACTAGATATCTTTTTTCCTTAATCTTAATACCCATCCATATTTGAGTATTTCTACATACTCTTCCATCAACCAAAATACTCATCCTTATATAGTCTTATACCAACTTACTTTTCTATGCTATGGTCAAGACAATTCAACTGGGATGGTGCCTTGCCATATAATCAAATCGATATAATATTTAGCAATCATGGTAACATCATACCCAAAAAATATCTAGAACATCGAAATGAATGATGTTCTAGCATATTGAACGTGTCATCAAACTCAGGTCACATCCAATTTAATCCATATACTTGCAGCTTCAGCCATCACTCAAGTAACGACAATCTATAATTATTGCCCGAAACATATATAGCAAGAAACTAATCATTTTCTTGGAGAACAACATCCATCTAAGCCATATAACAACAATTACTTGCTTATAGAACAACATCCATCTAAGCCATATAACAAAAATGCTGTAACATTACCCGCAACATCAGGTCAACGACACCCATCCTCAGATCAACTCAAATTATGACGACCCACTATTTTTAAAATCTAAGATCAATTATAAAGGATGTCAAATACGCTTATAACCAATTTAAGATATTTAAAGCTGTCAGGACCCACTTTTTCCGTACAGTTCGAACTGACTCTTAACCACACTTGTCCAGTCCAAATTGAACAGAAAAGCGGATAGTAAGGAAAGAAAGTAGAAAGAAGATGGAAAGAAAATAGAACAACATAGAATCTCACAGTGGAAACGAATAATCTATAATATAGAACAAGTCTTTACATAAAATAAAAACTGTATCTTGAACATATACATACGTCAATCAGAGTATACAACCTATTCAGCACAGACAGTTATAACAACATGTCCTTACAATTGCTGATATCCACAACTAATGCAATGGAATATAATCATCTATGAGAATACGACTATGGCCTCCAGCTCCTCTCCTGAAGTTCCACTCCTTCCAGCTAACCTGGAAATTTTGCCCGGTCTGACCAGAGCATATAGGAAAAACCACGCCCGGGTCAGTCTGGTAAAACCAGCGTGAGGATATAAATCACAAGGGATTTTATTCATTATAAATTTTAAAATCCTTTTAAAATCAAAGGTATCCCGTAAGACCACGCCACACATAAACACGACGGGTTTTTCCCCTACGATAACCAAAACACTTTTTATAGAAAATCTAATGATATTATAATAGTGTCTAAGTACAAATACTTATTCAAATAGCTGAAATGCTTGCATCTCATGTTTCAGCATAGTTGGGCATAATTAAAACCGTACGGCGCTTATTGGAGAATGGATTCCATACGAATGACTAGGTACTGGGGTACCACCTGTCACAGTACACGTCTAGAAATAGCGTACCGAGGACCACGCCGGGATCCCCTACAATACAAGACCGGACTATCCCTAACCTAGATAGACCGAATAGCTATCACCCCGGGTGTTCCCACCCTCTCTGAGCTCCTTCCATGTATCGTAGTGATAAAATGATATCTGAGGTTATCTAGAAGGGTGATAAACATACCCTACTTGGGTGCGACCCACTTAGCCTTGCTGCATCTCCCCTGATTTTTAGTCATTCTCGGTTGATGAGGCTTGAGGCTACGATTACCTTTTAAAGGAATTTTCACTTATAATGCTCATTGTCCTCCAATGACAATGTACTGATAGCATTCATCCATACAAGTCCGTTCTGGGTCCGAACGGAACCGAAGGCACTATTCCTACTACATCCATTTCGGAATCATCCTCAGGATTAGTAGCGATTAGCCCTTGCACTTCCATGCTCCATCTTCGACTCCATGCTTTGGTCTTCATTCGAAAACGTACTCGTTGGATCGAAGTGGTTTTCGGAAAACTTATCTGATCCCGGTCTCTTCGAAACAACGTTCGATATTTCCGATAAACTCAACCCCGGTTCTTTAGGAAATAAACAGACGAAAATAAGATCGGAGATCACCTCCTAGCCGTTTAGTGGACGTATTTCCTTATCATCATCCCAGAAGAACGAAACGAGTTGATACGTACAATATAGCACCTTGAACGGTAACTGTACCACATAATTCTCGTGTTTTCTTCTAGATATTCCCAAAGTTATATTTTTTGGGTCCAGATTTTTATAGTCGGTTATTTAACTATCAAATATACAATCATCCAAACAAAGGTTTCACTTCCCATTGAAAACATTAAGCCTTATTAATTTAAATTTCGATAAATTCAAATTACTTAATCCAAACAGCATATGCTTATTTTACCGGATAAGTATATTCACGAAACCATTCATTTTTAAAATATTTGAAACCCCTTTAAAATAAATCTGGGAAAGCACCACTGCGGCATCAACCATGGATTCACAGCTCAATGGTTACGTCTCTATCCCAGAGAAATCCAAAACTTAACTACAGGCACTCACTGCCTCTGATTACACCATGAAAGTATACCATTACTTTTCGAAAACTTTGTTTAATAATGTTCCAAAATAATACTTATAAAGTTTTCAATAAAATCTTTCCAAGTCCTAATTTAGTAAAATACTTATTTATAAAAGTCTACTATATAATATACTATTTTTAAAACATTATTAATATTTAATAAATTTATCTTTGAAATAAATACACTTTAATGCTGATTAACCCTTAAGTAAAAATTAACTTTAAAACAATCACTATAAAATACCCTTATTTAATAACTAATATTCTTTAAACAATTTAAATAATTGAATAGCTTTGAAACAATAATTAAATACTTTATAAATAATTTTAAGAATAAAATTATTAACTTTAAATCGTTATCAAATATCTATTAATTAACTTTAAAATATCATTAACAAATAATAATTATCCTTTAAATAGCTTAGATTCCTAATCACTCACAGATTGGAAAAGAGGTTTATTACTTTCAATGGTACTTAATCAAAATACCATTCGTTCCATAACAATCCAGAGTAACAGATAACAGATATCCACATCGCTTTATTTTTAATAATTAGCCTATAATGACCCGATATTTTGGACCATTCGCATCCATTATAAGTGTATAGGAAGACACTCATGCCGGAATTGAATTGCTCAAAATACCGCGTTGTTAATTTAAATTTGGCAAAACTGAACATATATAGTAAATAAAATAATCACAGATCATAGATATAGAGTAATAATTTGCAGCGGAAATAAAAGAGATAGTAGTTCATGAAGCTACTATATGAATATATAAAATACATCAGAGTTAGAACAAATACAACGGAAGAGTAATACGATACATCAGATACAAATCAGAATACATCACTGGAATCCTCGAATACTGGAAGCAGAATAGATGGCTGGATCTTCAAGCAAAGCTCCAACTCCCAAGGTGAGTCTCGAATACTGGTACACTCAGTCTGACCTGAGCATAAAGCAAAAACACAAGACACTCGAGTCAGGATTAACATTCTTATATCAATAAATCCAACTCAAGTGAAATAGCAATTGAAACACAAGTAACTCAAAGGATGTTTGGAATAACCATCCTTTAAGGATCCGTCAAACTATCTACTATGTAGTAGTGTACGATAAGTAGATAATGTCTATCAGTAATATAAGAAGATATCAAAATAGCGTTAAGTCATGGCCCATTCCACCCTTAACACATTTTTATTCCCAAAAGCATATACAAGACCGTAGTTTCCCCAAAACCGGAAGTCACCAGAGGGCAATCCATATACTAAAGGTACAAATCAAAATCGTAGTGGTCGCGCATAAATGGAATACAAGTATGACAAGGCACATGAGGCAATACCCAAGGTAGTGATACTACCGTTCGCCTGATCCGGACTGGTGAGAACGCAACGCCGCAGCGCCCGCAACACCGTGAAACAACACTCCCAAAATCAAGGGTGCACCAATCGACAACAAGTATAAGTAGTTCGAAGAAGTGTGTCCACTTGAGGTAGCTAATCCTCCATTGGCCCGGCACAGCTCCTATTTTAGTCATTTCCAATTTGACACAAGTGTCAAGGCTATCCATTATCGTTCTCTTTCTTCAGTCATCACGTACATCATTCCAACCACTTCATTCTGGATCATCACTCCGCGCATAGTTATTAAAGTGGTTTCGGTTTAGATAGAGAGTATATCCATTACCGATTCCGGTCTCTTTAATAACTTTCATAATTATTACACCGATTGGTCGTTTATTTATTTCAAAACCAAATCAATTTCAATTTCAATTCGCAAATCAACATTTCATTTGTCTATCAAAACAGTTTCCATACTTTACGTTTCAAAACTTCCAAATTACCATTTCAAAATCTTATAATTCAATTTCAATCTTTATTTAAAACAATTCAAATATTGATTCAAATTCGTATATAAGTTTCATCCTGAAATCATTTAATCAAATTTTATTTAACATTCAAATCAATTTAAACTCATTTATCGATTCCATTCAATATTCGTTAAGTTACTTTATCATTCAAAACAATTTCTATTAAATTTCCAATTCATTAAATCAATTCTTAAGTTCAACTTCCTTATTTCAAAACTTACAATTTGAATTAAATTAAATTCATCAAATCAAATTCTTTAAATTTCAAGTCTTACATTAATTCCAAAAATATCACATTTTCATTTCTTGTTAAAGAAATTCAGTTTCACTTATTTACTTTCTTAAATAATTTTCCAAAACTTAATTAATAAAGAACTCAATTTCAATTATTTACGAAGTAAAATTCACTTATTCAAAAGTTCAATTTTCTTATTAAAGAATTTCCAATTCAATTTAATCATTAAATAATTTAATCTTATTTAAGTATTAAATAATTCAAAACTTAATTATTCAATAATTTCAGAGTTTAATAATTTCAAACTTAATTTTAATTTCAAACTTAATTATTAATTTATTTCAAACTTAATTCAATCATTTCTCAAATTAAACAACATTTTTCATCAATTAAATTGTTAATAATTTTGTTTCAGATTATTAAATATTAACATTTTCCCTTCATAAAAATTCAAATTTCAACTTCATTTCAAAACCATATTCTTTATTCAAATAAAATCTTCAATTTATTTTTAAATCAAATTATTGACCAATCGGGATTTTATTTAATTTCCTATCCTAGGTCAAAGTTTAATTTGGGTATTTATCATTTCAACCAGATTCCAATTCAATTCAAAATCATAGCATAACAAAGGGAACTTGCAGTGTGATAACTGGGATGGTGTTAAAGTAAATAAACAAGCAATAACAACAATCAATATCAATCCAATAATCAATTCAAATAATCCTGAAATAACCGTATTAATTCGCATTGTTATTTGTACGAATTAATATAGTTATTTTCTAGAATCTACACTATCATTTCATGTAGATTAAAGATTATTACATTACGGTTTTCACTTGTCATTCAATCATCAATTTAACAACATACATTTAGTGGTTCAAAATGTAATTAAACAAATCCTACGTGTCAATAAATTTAACAATTAAAAGGGTCATATTATACAAATGTCAGTTAATCAAATTTAACAATTAACTATCCTATATCAATTTCAATTTCATATTATTTATCACTTACATCATTAACAATTTAACGTCCAATGTAAACATCAACAATCAATCATTTAACAACCAAACTGGATTATCATTGCATATATAACAGATAATGGTGTCAGATGTCACAGGTGAACTGATACAGGTAATAACAGTGTAAATATCTAACAGCAGCATATTTCAATTGTCGTTTCAATTGAAATCAAATTTAATAAATAAAAGAACGTTAATCGTGAGTGATTGCTCACCTTCGAGGCTACAGAATACAGAAGATGACATGGGTACGCACACTGATACGGACATAGAGATTGAGTTACGAATCCAAGCAACCAAATCGGCACGAATTCAACGATCAAAGCTGATAACAGAAATCGATGAAATCAAATCAAAACATTCAACATAGCAACAAATAAAACATGTCCTGCGTCAAAGTTTAACAATATAGTTCTTTGTGCTACCGATATCGAAATGGTCTGAAATTTGGTATGAATAAAAATCAAAACTTGTATTTTAAACTGCAAAAGATTCACTTGTTTTGGACAAAAGACGAGAAAAGTTACGATGTCACGAACATAGACTCAGGCCATGTTTTCAGCAGTGTAAAATAATTTCTAAGTACAAAAGAACAGCTGCCTGGATCTAACTTCCAAATGAGAAACAGAGGATCAAATGACCTCGCCTGAAGTTGAAAATTCGTGAACATAAAATAGAAAACTCAATCTTTCCAACAAAAAAAGAATCACTGTATTCCGACGTAAGACGGAAGAGATACGATGCGTCAAACATGAACTCAGGTCATGTTTGCAGCAGTGTAAAATAATTTCTAAGTACAAAAGAATAGCTGCCTGGGTCTAACTTCCAGATCCTCGACCACTAATCAAACGATGTCGGATTTTACTGAAATTTGACCGCCATAAACTAGGTAACTTCGACTCTTTTTTAAAAATAGAATCAACCCATTCCGATAAAACATGAGTGAGATATGATATCGTGAACATGAAGTCTAACTGCTGTTCAGAAAAAAATAAACAAACATGTAAACAAGTGCAAAATCAGTTTGGTTGCAACTTTCAGGTATAAAACAGAGGACCAAACGGCCTTGAATTGGACTGAAATTTTACATGCATAAACTAGAGAATCTCATCTTTCAATCAAAAAAAAGAATCGTTGAATTTCGATAGGAAATGAAAGAGATACGCTGTGTCAAACATGGACACTGGTCGTGTTTGTAACAGCGCGAATAATTCTAAGTACAGCTGAAAACATTCGACTGTCCAACTTTCAGACATCAAAACGGTGTAACAAATTACATCCGAATGAAATGAAATTTTGTAGACATATACTAAAGAATCTCAACTTCCAAACAAAAACACGACCGAAGCCATATATTAACTGAACGATTTAGAGCTTATATTTTATTATAAGTAGAAATGTTATTAACCATAATTAAATCTAAAAGTTTTGTGGACCGATATTTAACCAACATCAGTATATGTATCTCCACAGTCTACACAACAGCCACTATGAAAACATTTGAAAAAACATACTTATATAAACCCAACTTTTGTTATTATCATTATAATATATAAAACAGTATAAAACATGTAAAGTAAAATATCAATTACATAATACAAATAAGATGAAATTTGATGGGCTTGTTCTCTGTAAAATTACAAAACTCAAATATACTTATGCACTTGTTAAAATTGAATATACAGCAACTTGGTTTAACATGCAAAAGGGTGAACCAAAAGTAAACAGTACTCTACCCAAATATACAAACCAAAAGTAAAACATATTTTATGCATTTTATGTAATATAATATATATATACTATAACATGTATATACTATACCTGATTCAAACAAAAGAAAGAAGTGGAAAGCAGATCGGAGAGACGGTGAGGGTTTGGGTTGCTCGGCTAGCTGTTGCCAGCCAGGTGGAGGTCGAACAAGTGGTGGAGCGTGGGCTGATGGGATGAGCGACGGAGAGAGTGTGCGCTCAGGTCGGGTAGGCTTCGAGTGATGATGGACTATGCTCGACAGAGTCTCATGATGGAGCAACGGCGAGTAGGCGAAGGTCAGAGGTGTCAAGCTGCTCGGACGAGGAGGCCGGACTTCGGTTGCGTGAGAGGCGAGTGGTGGTCGGGTCATAAGTTGAGACGCAACCGGTTTAAAGCAGAGGGGCGACGGGCGAGAGTTGCCATCGCCGGAGATCGTGTGGTCGTGGGGAGAGGAGGGGCGAGGAAGGCAAAGCTATCGGCTGGGCTTTGGTTGGCTGAACTCAAAGGCCTTCTTCTTTTTTTTTCATTGTGAAGGAAGACAGTAAACCGTAATGAGGAGAGGAATGTCACCTACAGGCATGCGAAATGTGTTATTTTTCTTTTCTCTTTTTTATTTTTTTTTATTTTATTCGAACGGACGAAAAATTGAAAAGGGAACAGAAGAAGAGGAATGAACCAAAATGGAATAATTATTGGAGTATAGGGAATAGTTAAAGTAACTGTTAAGTTCAAAAGAATATTAATGACAAAAGCTTTTTGAATTAAACATTGGAAAAAAAATCAAAAGGCACCGGCAAACGAACGTTGGAAAAATCAAAGGGCACAGGGCTTCCAGAATTGATACCGATATAGTGAATAGTGACTCGTTTACGCGTTTTCGTCGCGTATCGAACGCCAAAATATACAACGAACATACCACAGAGATCAACGCGATGAGACGGTCAAAACAGTATACAGATATTGGTGGTACGATTGAATTATAAAAATTCGAATTTTCTAATAGCGGAAAATGTAAGAAAAACGCTGAAAAATAAGATCGACGGAGCCAAAGATGTCCGAATTTGGAAAAACGACAAACTGACATCTTGCTCAGAAGATTGTTTAGAATTTTTCTATGTAAAAATATTTAGGTTCCGAAAATATTTTATTTTCATTGCTTTTTAACTGATTAAATTGAAGTAAATTTACGCGTGAAATAAACTTCCATATTTTCGGACGAAAATTTACCAGTTGCTATGTTTAACTAGACGTATTCCAAATATTAAATTTTATTTCAAAATTTTATCGTTTAAAATTTCATCAAATTTCAACTAATTACGTTATTAAAACAGTTGAAATTTACGGGTCGTTACATAGCCCAACATCATATTGCCCAATATAATTAGCAAGACAATAAATAGATGTCCGTACAAATATAGTAGTAGGATAGGGTTTTATTTCTGCTAGTAAATGTCCAAAAACATATATATTCAGTAATAATGGCAGAATGGTGTTTTATTCTACCAACATGGGTCCAATTAAAACAATTAGCGGAACGGTGTTTTGTTCCGCTAAACAGATGTCAAAAAATCGTAATTAAATTAAATTAACTCATTGTTATTTTTATCTGGCAAAACACTTCAATATTCGGGTCATATAAATTCAAACGACGATATTATTTTAAATTGACTATTTAAATATCTGTCTGTTTCAAATGACTATAAAATTTCACATGTTCAAACTCGAAAACGGGTCGTACGACGGCGTAATGTACGTCGATACGAAACCATCGCAATGAATCTCGCATAAAACGGGATTCGTATGAGCGTGTTATAATATTTCAAAGTTTTGCTAGACATAAGAATATAAATTTAAAACATTTTAAATATATTGTTTTCCCTTCACGGTTTTGGGCCGAAGCCCAATATTTATGAACCCGTCCCCTTTTCTTCCCTTCCCCCTTTCTCCTTACTTCTCTTCTTCAATCACCTGAAACTTCCACTTACCAGATCCGACCCAAAAATTCATTTCCACACCTTCATTCGATCTTGTCGTTCCCTCCGAACATCTACACAAACTCCTCGCAAGACTCCAACCCAAACCCAAACTATTAGCAACTATCTTCATTCTAGGCTACCAAGCACCAGAGACGTGCACGCAGAAATGCATGCGTGTACGTGCATGCGAGCTCCCAACCTCCAATGGCCACGGCGATGATGACATCAGACCCCCTTTGCCATCTCGATGTGCCTCTACCATTACCTTAGCCTCCGGCCACCTCCTCCAAATTTTGAGCCATCGTCGAGAATCCAAAGGTCCCGACGAACGAACATGAGACCACTACCCCCTTATCCTTCACTATTTTACCTGGCACTACTTCCAAAAGAACCGTCAACCTCCACGCCTCCTTCTAGCCAACACCGCTCGCCTCCGATGACCCCAAACCGACGCGGTGAAGTGATGACCGAAACCCAATCCAACTTTTCCTTAAACCCTAAAAACACCACTCCATCGCCAATCGAAGCCAAATTCAAAAATTGGTCACGGTGAACCTCTAGCCCATGTCGCTAGGCTCCTCCTCAGCCAAAACGCAACTTCCCTCATTAACCCGGTCGCCGGAAATAAATTTATAACCGGATTTTGGTCATCTCAAGATGTCTAGCAATATAGACCTTTAAAAATCATGAAACTTTTATTAAAAATCCTATTTTGATATGTGAAACACGACGGTATACCCGATTCAACGATTTGACTATATTAAATTTTGACAAAAACTTGGTTGTTTACTATATTACAACATTTTTGTTCAATATACAGTATGGTCAGGCTTCAAACTAATTTTAGCGTGTTCTATACTTGAAAACAAACACTTCAATAGTTTACATCGTTTGCAAATTCGTATCGAATAAAGAGATAAAGATTTTTGAACCTAAGCATGTATGGGATTTTATCTCTGTTAACATAATCAGAGAAATATATCTAAAAAGTTCCAGGCTTTAAAAAAAATTAAATCCTCACCTTCCATATTGTTTGATCCTTTGAAAACTCCTGCTTGATCTTTAGTTGATCTGAAATCTTGAGATGTTGCCTTGATTCTCTTATCTTGCTTGGATTTTTAAGAGCGGAGGATGTTTTGTTTTTACAGAACTTTTGTTTGACAGTGCTTTTCTATTTTGTTTACAGTCTTTTGCAAAACTTAGCATAAGCACACATACAAGCTGATATATATATATATATGTCCACCGAATGAAATGATGTAATGGTTCTATGTTTTGGGCTTAAGAAAAATGCGGACTTGCTGTACAATTGTTCTTGATGGATTGAAATGATTTGAGATGAAATATAATTTCAGTTTTCACATTCTTTTGTTTGAATTGAAAAGAAGTTAGGGTGAATGTCTTTGCCCTTTCTCCTTTTAGACCAGACATGCTTGTATGTACATATATATGTTTTAGCCATTTTTACTTATTTTACTTTTGGTTGTATACTATTTTCTTACCATGCAAATGTTTACATTGTTGCTTGGTAATTTTTTTGTTTTTTTTTTACTTTTACTTCCATTTTTACTTAGTTAACTTTCTTTTGATTCATGTTTTCACTATATTTTGAAGAATAAGGTAGTATTAATTATTGTAGCTTCAAGACTTCATATTCAAATTATATTTTTATTTATCTTATATTTAGCGATGTAAAATTCAAAGAAATAACATTTTGTTAAAACACTTCTTGTAAAAATTTCTTATAAAAATGTTTTTAAATGTCTTTATAAATTTTCTCATTCCTACAATATAATATTATCATATTTATTTTCATATATATTTCTTCTTTTATTTTTCGATATATAAAAATATATTCCTTTTTAATAAATATATTTATTTGGTTCATATATATATATATATATTACCTATCATTACATATATTGTTTCCAACATACTATTTTTATTTAGTTTATAGCATACAATATGTATTTGTTTATAAATACTATAATTTTCCTTTTTGAACTTATATATATGTATATATCCTACTTTCATTTTCGATATATACATATATATATATATATATATAAATTGTATAAAATTCTTAATAACTATATTTATTAGTCCACACATATGTATATCACATATATTGTTTTTAACCCACTAGCTTATTTAGTTTATAAATATTACACTCTTCTTAACTGATATGTATATATACATATATATAAGAAAATCCAATTTTAAACTCTTTCTATTTATAATACATTGTATTTTCCATAAGTCATATCATTTCTATTTATAATGTATTCTTCTTATTTCATATGTATTTATCTGAATTGATTTTGTTTTCAATTTATATATATATATATAAATTAATTCTATTATTCTGGATATATATATATATAAGAAATTCTAATTAAATCAATTTCCTATTTTATAAATAAAAATCTAGAAATTCAAAAATATTATATTGGTTTGAAAAACTGTATATTATTATCAATAGTTATTTAACGGGGATTTTTATTTGATTAAAATACCGTATTATTGAATATTAAAATTAATATCCAAAACTCAAGACGCCAAAAATCCTGAGTCGTTACAAAATCAGTGGACCGTGTGAAGATAAAAATAAAAACTCTAAAACAAATAAAAAGGGAGAACCTTACAACGGAATCAAACATCAATATAAATGATTATTAACTCAATTACATGGTTATTTTACATCATCACATCATTATCTTTTAATACCACGATTATCATCAATACAAAGATAATATAACCATGGTATAGAAAAATATACCAAATAGCTATCCTGATATAGCCCAGTAATCTCCACTTTCTATTCCCACTTCTACTCTTATCCGCAACTTTACACATGTACAAATATATAAGGAAAAAAAAATAGTTTTCAACTATATTTTGGACTGTGCCTAACCCTATACACTATGGCCATAGAGTCGATAGCTATTACATAGGAAAAGACTACCTATGTAGCCCTTTTAAGGGATCAAGCTCATGTAGTTCTGTTTCATGCTCTTCTCCTACATCCAAATATTCATTAGTACATCACAACCATTGCATCCATTCAACCATTACATCCATTCAACCATTGCAACCATCACAACCAATGTAATTCAATACAATTAATGTAATCGCTGATATCAATGAAATTAATACAAGCAGAAAATAGTATCCCTACTAATCCATCACAATAGATCATCATATGGGGTAACTACAATAATAACACGCGGTCATCAAACACCAACAATATTGAATGACAACCCTAGTCCATAAAATAAGAAAATCAAAACATACTTACATACATTATTAATTATCAACTATAATAATACACCACAAATGTAAGTATAAATCATCCAGTGTATACTGATCACTCCACAATAGTAATAAAACATCAATCATCAAACGTGTACAAATCTAATCAATATTAGTAACACGACATCCATCATCAAATAACCATAATTAACTACACATCACTAGTAGTAATAATGGTAAAACGTCGCACACCCATCTTTAATGCGATCCCATTCGTCATAATACAACATATATAATATATAAAATCAACCACTAATCACACATTTCATCCATTCAAAACATCACATTTACAGCTATTGTTTATCTATTAAGTATAAAATCATTTTATTATTGTTTATTATAAAAGCATATTTTATTTATCACAAACAATAATAATTCTTCCAAACATGATAATATACTTCAAGGTACTTCGTTGTAAACTTATTACATCAAATCTTCCCAAACATTGTAATCAATATCAAAAATAGTAATTTCATCAAACTACCTTCCAAATCAACAATGTTATTATTTTATGCTAAAGTAATAATATTCACATTAAACCTCATTAATATACTCCAAAATCAATTCATTTCTATTTATTTCCAAATAGTGTAATTTTTACAAAAACCATATTATAATTATTATTTATTAAATCTCACTTTATTGAATAATAACAGTAAACATTTCCAATAAGTTTAAAATATATTTTTCGTTATTATTTATGGATTTTTCCAGAAATTCATAAATAATAACATTATTAAATTTCTCCAGTTAATTTCATTTTATTTGATTCAAACACTATTGTTTGCAAACACCACACATAAACTATAAATAATCACATTAATCATTTATTTATCTTATTTTATCCTTATTTTATAATTTCACTTATTTTATTTTGATGAATAATAGTCATATTTTAAATCCATAACTAATTATGATTAAAATTCTAATAATACAACAATCGGCAATAGACAATCAACTTAACGCTCAGCATATCCAAATGTCCAAAATATCAAACAGTTATCAATATATTACATCACAAATCGATAATTACAATTTTTCATCAAGAGATATCTATTTTATAATTTAAATTCCATTAATTAAATTAAGTAAACCATACCAACGTGCTTTTTCCAATAGTCTCCAAATTCTGCAAAATCAGTACCATGTCGTCCGGAATTTCAACAAAAATCCAATGAAAGCAACTACACGTGAGTCAGAGTTCGTATGTGGAAGATCTCTCCTATGTGCGTGCGTTTGCCTATAGTCGCATGAACCTATCAAAAGCCCTTGACTGCAAACTTTGACCATCAAATTCAACCGCCTCCGACCACCATATGGCATGAGGCCACCGGCATTGGAATGCCCTTGCCTTACTCTACCTTCTACATCCCTCTATCCATCCTTCGGTCATCCACATCATCATGTGCCGCCGCCTCAATTTCATGGTTTTCGAAGCATAATTCACAAATTCCGACCACCTCGGACGTCAATTCCCAAAATCAAGTCCATCATTGGATTCAGCGCAACGAGACCTTTTAATTACAACTAGCATCTCTGTCTAATTCGCCCCCAATCAAAAAGCCTTTTTTGGCCTAGGGTTCCACCGATTTGCAACTTTGAGACGATTTCTAATTAACTCGATAACCTTTTGATGAATGGATTCCATGCGTCATCTCGATTCGTCGAAAGCTTTCCAACAATATATTAATCGATATAGTTTGGACAATTTGATTTTTCATCACTTTTAATTAATTTGCTAATTGCCATTAGAGGCAGTTAGGCTTGATTTCAGGGTTAGAAATAAAACTAAGATTAGAGATGACAACTAGGGTTTCATTCCCTCAAATATATAGTCGTTAGGCTGGGTTATGGGTTGTATGTCCAGTTTGGCCCGAAACAACTATGTACACTGTTTAGACATCGTACCACTTCTATTTCGCAATCTATAACTTCGAATATACCAAAGCTATATATCAAATTGATCATCTAAAGACCTTCGCCATGGTTACATATATGATACTCAATTCCCCCTTTAATTTTAATTTACTTTTAACTAAATTTAATATTTTGCAGTGTTGAATTTGCAGATCGTTACGCACTTCCCTCTTAAAAGAATCGCGCCCTCGTAGTTACCCAAATACATCCCTCAACCAATTTAATAAGTCGCCATTATTGGTTTAGTCGCAAAATATAGGGGAAATACATCAATCACAAGTTAATTAATTATAGAGTAATATATAACGACCATATTGATTACAACACAAAACAGTTCATTTACAACAATGAATTTAATTTTCTACATATATATACTATTGTAACACATACATTTCTTCATCATTCAACTCAAACTACAGTATTTAGAAATAACACTCTATCAACAAAGGGTGAAATAATATCAATCACAAATTAATTCACATCATACACCATAATAATTCAAACTTCATTGACAATAATTAAGGTTCAAAACAAACAGAGGTTGATCCAAACATATATGTGCAAATAAATAAATACACAAAAATCAGCAATCAGCATAGCTCATAAAAATAAGGCGCGCACACGTCAAAAAGAGCAATCATTAGATCAACATATCAATAAATAATATTATGTGTTAATCCCTATTCTGACTACATATCAATCTAAATATGTGCATCTTCAATGTCGTCGATAAAAGTTGTCATAGTCACATCCTCAAACTGGTCGATGTATCTTTCAAAATAATCCATTTGACTAGTCATAACAACATCCGCAAAATAATATGATCATCTTTTTATGTTACAGCTACATCAATCTTCAAACCTATATTATAAGGCCTCTTCCAAATGACCACCATCGCAAGGCCAATGTATCCTCACCATCATTAGAGCATAGTACTTTAGGATATATGAGTACTCATCATCGTTCGGTTTCCTTTGCTCGCATCGACGCCACTTAGAGGGCCAGGAACTAGACTACCCATCTGATATTCCAGGGTAAAATAAATCTCTCGTCTGAAGATAAGGACCCATCTGATCCAAGTGAGCATCCTCACATACCCCTGCTTTACGAGTATATATTGAAACCTTCAAGGATAATGACCCTTGGCACACTTCTTATCCATAGTAGAGCATGTCCTGGAACTGATCTTACAACTCCCATCCGAAGTCGTCGTGGTTTGGAATGATTCTTCGACAATCATCATTAGCCATAGAATATAATCATTTGTCCCATAACATCCCTCCAAAAGTTCCTTCAATCTTCATATCACAACGGAAAATATGATTCCAAGAATCCATTTTATAACAATTCCTTCAATTGGTGACAAGGATAACCCACCTTAAATACTAAACAGGGATCTGCTAGCGAGGAGTTTTCCAGTTTATCTTTAAAACAAAACATTTTATTTTCAAATCAAAACTTCCATCTATTTTAAAACCAAATTCAATTCCTTCATAAAATATCATCTCTATTTTATAATATAATTTCCTAAAATATTCACCTTTTTAAATTAATTTCAAAATAACTTTTGATAAAACATCATTTTATAAATTTTCAAAAAGAAAATTATGGAAGTTGGTAATTGTTTGAAAAATGTTTCTTTTGAAATGTGTATTTGATAAATATATATTAAACCTCCTCAATCGTCATTTTGATTCCTAAGTGGTAAACATCAAGTCTTTAGTCATCAGAATAATCTAATTACTATTCTCAACTTTAAGAAACATCCTCAAATCTTTTATTATACCTAATCTTCCTCAGCTTAGGAAACTACGCTACCCCATTATGACTAAAATATGTCTCTTTATCAATCCACCGGTTTCTCCAATTTAAACCAAATAGTTATCATTTATATCAATTAAGTAGAAAATCAAGCAAATAATCAAGTATTCAAACAAACAAACAAATGGGCAACAAAGTAAACATGTAACAGTCAAATGATTAAAACCAACCACAATAAATTAGGCAATCATCACAATAAAACAAAGAAAAATAATTGAAACATACTAACTAACCATAGTAAATATACGGTCAACAACAACCAATACAATCATAATGGATTAATCCAAACAATCATGGCATGAATTAATAGGTAAACATCAAACAAGAATGTAGACAAACAAATGATTAAAATCAATAATAATATAAGCATAAGAAATCAATTCAAACGGGCACGACATAAATTAATAAGCAGGTATGGGCAAACAAGCGGCTAAATTTTCTTAATTGTAAATAATCTAACAAACAACAATGCAATACAACAAGTAATCAAATGTATCCTAGCAAATAATAAATCAATGCAAACAATTCAACCAAAATAAAATATAATAAAAAGGTCACTAACCCAAACCTCGAAATGGGTAGCCCCTACGTCATATCCGAACCTTCTACATGGAAGGGGATACCTAGACATCCTTACAACTCCTTGGGGAAAGTCACACACATCAGTCATAATGGGTGTTAAGCAAACTCAAACTCGTCCTTCCACCATCATCTTACACCTAACGTTACAAAGTCTAGTTCTATAGTTCTCACTTAAAATTCCCAAATAAAACATCTTTTTAATAAAATATACTTTTTAACAAACACCTTTAAAGTTTGTTGTTCAATTAAATATTTTACCTTTTCAACCATTTACTTCCAAACCAAATCACCCTCGTCTTAATAAAATATTTCCTGAAGGTATTACAAAACTGGATATTTTATAATACATCATTTCTTAATAATACATCTACAACTATACTCTCAGATAAACAATTTTCAAACTAGGTTTCTTTCAACCAAAACTTCTCACCCAAAAATGTTTTTCTTTTCAAAACCTCATTTATTAAAGAGTGACCTTTTAAGTTAAAATCCTGATAACCAACAACCAATTTTCAAACAATTTTTTTTTTGAAATGAAATATACTCCTTTGATAAAACTTTTCGTTCAAATAAATATTTTATTACATTCTTTACCTAATATGATGTTTCTTATATAAAAATACTTCCATCAAGCTATTTCTAAATAGTTCCACTAATAATATAATTTTTCAATTTGGAAATATTTCCACTATATTTATTTTTCAAATACCACTGTTGCAAAAATAATCCTTTCAAAAATAAAACATTTTTCATGGAAATAACCTTCATGTAAAGTATCCTTAAAATAAACTTTCTTTAAATCATATATATTCACGATAAAGAATATTTCAACTAAATATTCTTTTTCGTAAAATAAGGGTTCTCACTAGATATTCTCAAAAAAGGTATTTTTAACACAAATATTTTAAAATCTTTTACTATCACTAAAATAGTTTTTCTCTCTCAAAACATCGTTTTAAATAGATACACCTCAAGCTTTACAGTATATATTTTAAAATATCTGTTAACTAAAGATATTCCTTTCCAAAATGATCCTCAAATAAAAATAATTTTAGCTAAGATGTTCTCATTAAAACATTCTTTTCAAAATAAAATGTTTTAAACCAAAGCATCCTTTCATGAAATACTTTCAACTAGAACACTTTTCAACAAAAATTTCGCTTTACTTAAACAAAAATTTTCCACGAAAGTGTTTCTAATTCATATTACCATTATAAAATTACTTATTAAAGGTTTCTTTAAAAACAATGAATATTCCTCACACAAAATGTTTCTTTAAAGGCTGAATTCAACTTTCAATATCCAATTAAAACACCTTTCTACTAAAATATCTTCGTAAAAATACTTTGTTTCTCAACAGAAGTTTTACCAAATCAGTTTATGCTCAAGAATAAAAAATTTCCACCTTAAAATATCATCAAAATCAAAGATGTGTGCTTTATAATTTATTTCAAATAAATATTATTCTCGTAAAAATAAAAGTGATTCCATTTTATTAAGGTCATGTTTCAACTATAATTTAAAATCGGGTGTGTGTCACTCGGGTTGTAACCAACACTTAACCCCTCTTATACGTGTTTATCCTACCTCACTTCTACTTTATTTATTTTCCATACAAAGGCCTTTATAAATAAAATCATTTCAGGATGAGGTAATGGTAGTTAAACAAACAACCCATACACACAAAGCATACAATTTTTAATCAATACGCTCTCTCACTTTATATTTTAATCCAACCTAAGGTATAAATTAAATTACATTAGTTGGTTTAAACATACCCAAGGTTTAGGGAATTGCTAGACCTAAGCTTTGATACCAAGTGTGACGACCCACTAAGTTTAAAATCTAAGATCAATTATAAAGGATGTCAAATACGCTTACAACAAATTTCAGATATTAAAAGTAGTAGACCGTGTAAAGATAAAAAATAAAAAGGGAGAACTCATAGTGGAATCAAACATCAATATAAATGACTACTAACTCAATTACATAGTTATTTTACATCATCACATAATTATCTTTTAATACCACAATTACCATAAATACAAAAATAACATAACCATGGTATAAAAAATATACCAAATAGCTATCCTGATATTGCCTAGTAATCTCCACTTTCTATTCCCTTTTCTACTCTTATCCGCAACTTTACACTTGTACAAATATATAAGGAAAAAAGTTTTCAACTATGTTTTGGACAGTGACTAACCCTATACACTACTGTCATAGAGTCGATAACTATTACATAGGAAAAGACTGCCTACGTACCCCTTTTGAGGGATCAAGCTCATGTAGTTTTGTTTCCTGCTCTCCTCCTGCATTCAAATATTCGTTAGTACATCGCAACCATTGCATCCATTCAACCATTACATCCATTCAACCATTGCAACCATCACAACCAATGTAATTCAATACAATTAATGCAATCGCTGATATCAATGAAATAATACAAGCAGAAAATAGTATCCCTACCAATCCATCACAATAGATCATCATATGGGGTAACTACAATAATAACACGCGGTCATCAAACACAAACAATATTCAATGACAACCCTAGTCCATAAAATAAGAAAATCAAAACATAAACATACTTACATACATTATTAATTATCAACTATAATAATACACCACAAATGTAAGTATAAATCATCCAGTGTATACTGATCACTCCACAATAGTAATAAAACATCAATCATCAAACGTGTACTAATCTAATCAATATAAGTAACACGCATCCATCATCAAATAACCATAAGTAACTACACATCACTAGGAGTAATAATGGTAAAACGTCGCACACCCATCTTTAATGCGATCCCATTCGTCATAATAGAACATATATAATATATAAAATCAACCATTAATCGCACATTTCATCCAGTCAAAACATCACATTTATAGCTAATGTTTTTCTATTAAGTATAAAATCATTTTATTAATGTTATTATAAAAGTACTTTTTATATATCACAAAACAATAATAATTCCTCCAAACATGATAATATACTTCAAGTTACTTTGTTGTAAACTTACTACGTTAAATCTTCCCAAACATTGTATTTAATATCAAAAATAGTAATTTCATCAAACTACCTTCCAAATCAACAATGTTATTATTTTATGCTAAAGTAATAATATTCACACTAAACCTCATTAATATATTCCAAAATCAGTTCATTTCTATTTATTTCCAAATAGTGTAATTTTTACAAAAACCATATTATTATTTATAAAATCTCACTTTGTTGAATAATAATAATAAACATCCCAATTAACTTTAAAACATATTTTTCATTATTGTTTATGGATTTTCCCAAAAATTCATAAATAATAACATTATTAAATTCTCCAGTTAATTTTATTTTATTCAAACACGGTTATTTACAAACATCACACATAAACTATAAGTAATCACATTGATCATTTATTTATCTTATTTTATCCTTATTTCATAATTTCACTTATTTTATTTTAATGAATTATATTCATATTGTAAATCCACAACTAATTACGATTAATATTCTAATAATACAACAATCAGCAATAAATAATCAACTTAAGGCTCAGCATATCCAAAATGTCCAAAATATCAAACAATATCAATATATTATATCACACATCAATAATTACAATTTTTCATCAAGAGATATCTATTTTATAATTTAAATTCAATTAAATTAAGTAAACCATACCAACATGCCTTTTCCAACAGTCTTCAAATTCAGTAGAATCAGTACCATGTCATTCAGAATTTCAACATGAATCCAATGGAAGAAACCGCACATGAATCAAAATTTGTATGTGGAAGATCTCTCCTATGTGTGTGCGTTTGCCTATAGCCACATGAACCCATCAAAAGCCCTTGACTGTAAACTTTGACCACTAAATTCAACCGCCTCCGACCACCATATGACACGAGGCCACCGGCGTTGGGAAGCCCTTGCTTTACTCTACCTTTTGCACCCCTCCACCTCACCTTCGGTTGTCCACATCGACGTGCGCCCCTGCCTTAATTTTAGGGTTTTCGAACCCTAATTCACAAATTCTGGCCACCTCGAACGTCAGTTCCTATAATTGAGACCACCATTGGTTTTAGCATAATAAGACCTTTCGATTGCCCCTAATCAAAAATGCCTCTTTTAGGTCTAGGGTTCCACCGATTTGCAACTTTGACCGCGATTTCGAATCAACCCGATAACTTTTCATTGAACGAATACCCATGCCATCTCCATTCAGCGAAAGCTTTCCAACAATATATAAATCGATATAGTTTGGACAATTTGATTTTTAATCACTTTTAATTAATTTTCTAATTGCCATTAGAGGGTAGTTAGGCTTGATTTCATGATTAGAAAAGAAATTTGAGATAAGAGATGATAGCTAGGGTTTCATACTCTCTGTGAAGACCCGTTTCCTCGGCTCTTGAAAATCGACACTAATACATCCACAGTATTCACGTGCCGTAAATCCAAGTGCCGGGGAGGCATATTTTCAGGGGTAAAGTAAAGTAAAAGATAGAAACACAAATTCTCACATTACGTTAAAATAGATAGATAGTACATACAACTACCCTCACTAGTGTACATCAGAGCTTTGGTATGAACTAACCCAGCCAAGGACAGTTATAATTGCCTGCTCCCACACTTGATGGTATTAACTAACTTAGACACAACGGAAAAATAAAATAGATAGATAGATAGATATCCACATCGGGTGATCCAGCTCCATGCTCTAAAAATCTCTTCTAGCATGCTTTTCCCAAAATACTCTAACAGGATCCTGACAACTTGGCTGCCCGAAAAAATAGGGCACCCAGAGTTTAACGGGAAAACAATATAAACTCCGGATCAGTCATAGGACTGGTGTGAGAACTCAAAATACGGTGTTTGAAAACAAAAAGGTATCTCATAAGACCACGCCGCACATAAACACGGACGGGTTTTTACCTTATTATAACCAAAACCTTTTTTCCATAAAAATAAGGGATATTATTTTTAATGACATTCTTGGAAAACATTTGCAAGTAAACTTATTAGTCTTAGTCGAAATTGTTACATTGATTTAATTCCAGAATATTAGCCACAAACGTGGGTTTGACAAACAAAATGGCAGGCGCTTATTGGAGAATGGATTTCCATACAAATGGTCAGGTGAAGGGACTACCTTCCGGTAGTACATCTCTAGAGGAATGTACCGAGGTCAACAGAACATCTACACCTCTACCAACACAAGACCGGTCTACCTTTCTCACTAGATAGTACCGAATATGTCATCACCTCGGTCATTACTGACCTATCCACCCCGGTCATTGCCGACCTATCCGAGACGTCTCTTAGCACACACCACAATAATTAAAACCCGAACGTCATAGCGGGTAGCAATTTATCTAGAAGGGGTGATCATACCCTAATGGTTGTGAACCGCGTAGCCTTGCCGCATCTACCCCGTTTCAGCCATTTCCCGGGTATGAGGCTTGAGGTAACGATTACCTTTCTTATTTGCACTATTCACTTTGAATGCCACATTGCCATTCCATGGTCACACAAATGATTTCTACAAATGTATAACTTTTGAGCTCGTACGTCTCAGGAAAGGGTGTTAAGCTAAGAGAAGTTTCCTTTTCCGTTGCCAAGCAAATAATACGTTCATAGAGATCACTCGTGTAACTAGAAATGCAACGTCATACATTCGTCCATACAAGTTCATTCTGGGACTAAACGAAACCGAAGGCACTGTAACATCCCACTTCCGGAGGCTCAAAACTAACTGCTACGGATGCTGCAGTCATCCATAGGTGTTATTTTTGAGTGACCGAAATCGGAATCTTGAAACTATTGGCAACACAGAAACACAAGAATATGAAAAATTTTAAACTTCAACAAAACATAATTTCTCATTTCTTATGAATTTCAATTTAAGACTTAATTACATAATCCCAAACGTTAACCATGTTCAGATCACATATACATGTACAAAATACGATAAGAGAAACATATGAAGATGTCCCCTTATGATGATCATAGAACTAATAAATATGAACTTTATAATTCTTAGCACATCACAGTAGAAAACACAAAATATCTCCTATATAGCTAGCACTGCCTCCTACACGTCTCTGGAAGCTTATTCGTCCAAAAACCTGAAAGTTTCCCACTCTCAGAATACTCAAATTAATTTTGAGTACCCGAGAGTTTGTGGAGAAACACAAACTTCGAGTCAGACAATAAGTCTGGTATGAATAATCCCCTATCATCTCTTATCATAAATAGATATCTAGTGAGACCACGCCGCTTAGCGGAACGGGTAGTATCCAAAATAAAACATGCAAATCATTTACTATGCTCCTGCACCCAAAATGATTAGTCTTAACATAATATGAAATAAAGCCATAAATCATATATATATTGGATATCCCATCCACCCATTCATTAGATATCCCATCTAAAACCAATTTATTAGATTTCCCATCTAAAATCCATTTATTAGAGTTCCCCGCTAAAATCTTTAAAATGACTATCCGTCCAGACTTAAATAGGACTATCCGTCCCAAATTCATCAAAATAAATGCAGATTATCCATCGTACATTGTTTTATAAAAGTTGGTGTGGGCTATCCACCGCACACTCCATAGTTTTCCTAGGATGACTATGAACCCTTGGGTGCCAAATCCCGAGGCTAACCACCTCTGGCAAAACATTCTTTACTTTAGAAAATTGATGTGCGCTATCCACTGCACATTCCATGGTTTTTCTAGGTTAACCAAGAACCCATCACTTGGCCAATTAAAATATCATGATCCCTATGATTATTTATAAAATTTCATGATCCACATGATTAATTATTTTTCCCAGGTATACCACCTATTTAACCTATTCCCATTGGTAGCCCAAATTAGGTTAAATTAAATAAAAACACATTGATAGCCCCAATGTATATTTTCGAAAGGATATTTATGTTTGTAACCCCAAACTATGTATCGAAAACATTAAACTCACCCCGGTGTCCTCAAGGTTTTATAACATTCATTTTTATATAAGGATCCCCCTTACATATTTAAACAAAGATAAGTACTTTATGTTATAACCCTTCGAAGTAACCCCTTCGACTTAAAAAATTTTACTTAAGAAAAATGGTTAAAAACAGCCCTTTAAAACCCTTCGAATGAAGTCCCATTCGAAAGCAAATAACCCTCCGAAGTTAGCCCCTTCGGAAGTCTTTCTTTTGAAAGCATCACAAAATCATATATTTCGACCTTGTCGAAAGGTCCTACCTTTCAACCTTGTTGGAAGATTTCATTTCGACCTAGTCGAAAGGTTCTACCTTTTGACCTTGTCGAAAGCCTGGGATATCCCCCCTTATAAAACCATTTATAAACCTTTTGAAAGCAATGAAACTCAAAACCTTTCACAATCATTGAAGGTAACCCCATCAAAACCTTTCGAAATCAAACCTTTCGAAACCATTCAAAAATAACGAAGTGTTGGTGTTGGAACCAACCCTTCGAAAGTATACTTCTGACCTTGTCGGAAGGTTTACCCTTCGACTTTGTCGAAAGATATTAAAACTTTTACTTTAAAAACAATGGGAGGTTCAGAAGTAACCCCTTCTTCTTCCTCTTCTTTCTCTTCGGCTTTGTCGAAAGCATCCCTTCGACTTTGTCGAAAGGATTAAAACACCTTTTTAGAAAACATTTTAAAACAATTCTCTTGAAGGTTTAAACTTTCGAAGATCCCCTTTGAAACCCCTTCTTGAATATATAAAAATTTTAGTATTTTATAAAATGATAGAGTCGAAGGATCCCCCTTCAACTTATCCGAAATCAATTATGTTTCTATTCGAAAGCAAAGGAAGCAGCCTCCCCATCCCTTTGCCCCTTTTCCCTTTGACACCGTGCCCACCTTTCGACTTAGGTGGAGGGTAATTTTTTACCTTTCGTCTTAGATGAAAGGTACCTTTCGACTTCGTCGAAAGGGTAAAAGCGGGCTTGTTGGAGTCGAAGGCAGAACTGGGCCTACTGAAGTGATGTTTTATCTTGCTTGTCTAATTTTGATTGGCTGAGGAGCCTTCTCATGCACTTCCAAATAGTAAAAGGTATAAAAAAGTTAACCTTTTTCTTAAAACACTATTCTTCTTCCCCAATTAAAATTTCGAATTGCAGCCTTCCCTCCGAATTGACTAATTCGAAGGCAATTTTGCTGTTTAGCCCTTAGGCTTAAATAATTTAATTACCTTAGTAAATCACTAAGGAAAATCCCCAAAAATCACCAAAAATCTGATAAATCATACACTTCAACATCTTAAAATTTCAAAGCATATGAAGATCAAAACAACTCGGAATTTAACCGAAACCAAATAAAACGTGTTAATTAGTCCATTAACACCCGCCGTTCGTAGCTCGGTTGGTTTGGGAGCTGGGAGATGGGAACCTAAGGACTGTGTCCGGGCAGGTTCGAATCCCAGCGCCAAACCATCAGTGGGAGTTTCAACGTTAAGCATCCGTGTGCGACGACTAAATAAAAGCGGGGTAGACACACGGCGTGGGGTTACTTAAGTGAGTATCAATGAATACCATGATCTTAAGGTTCCCCATGATCTCAAAAAAAATAAAAAATTAGTCCATTAACATTTAAAACACCTATGTCTTATCCAAACAAAGGTTTAAATGGTTACATCCTAACCAAAATCACAAACATGAATCGGGTATAACCCATAACCAATCCAAACATAGAAAAATGAGATGATAAACATAATTATTCGTCTTGATTAGTTAATTGGAGAATGAGATAATTTCCTAGCTTTAATTCCTTAGCTTTATCTTCAATTTATTGCTCTTCCTAGAGCTTTTAATGGCCGGCCGAAATATAGGTGACGAGTTATGAATGAGAAAGTAAAAGTTCTTTAAGGTGGATGAAGAGATTTATACTAAGAAATTTAGCATCATTTCCATGTTTACCCCTTAGGAAAATTCCTCCTTCTAAATTTAGTTAAGTCTTATTTTAGTTCATTCATTAAGACATAGCCATTGGATTTATTAGTCTCATCTCCCTAATTATTCACATTATTCTATTAATTTATCCAATTAAATATCCTGAATAATGATAATTAAAATTCAGGGGCATTACAGGCACTCTCCTACCACATCTTGTCATGAATTAACCCAAGGATTATTAGCGAGAAGTCCTTGCATCGAAGATCTTTTAATGAAGAACTACTGCCACATAATATGATATGGGAAATTTCCCGCAAGGGTCGGTGACAATTGGCCCTACATTCCATCTTCCACAATTACCTTCAGGTCTTCACTTCGAATACGTAAATTGGTTTGAAGTGGTCCTCGGACAGGAGTCATCCAAATCCGACCCCAGTTTCTCCGAACCAGTCATCGATAAAAGAGGTCAAGTGAATAAGAAATAATTCTTTAATTTATTAAGTTCTTTTTATCAAAACCTCTTCTGGAGATATACATTTCTAAAACATTCTTTTCGGTATATACAGAATTATTAAACCTCTCTTATAAAATCCTTTGATAACTTTTAAACTCCTTTTAAACTAGGAATAAATTCGAAATCCTTTCATTTTTCATTTAGGAAGATATTGATCCGAGTAAACCAAATTCACTATCCCCTCCGTCGGCCCTATCCGGATAGCCAGGGAGAGCAGGAAACTGGTTTTCCAAACTCAAGCCTAGACACTATCTCTCTAACAACCAAAAGGCAGTTAAGTTATTTGATCGACTCTAAATCTTTAACCATTCCATAAATCCTTCAAATCATCTTTAAAACACTTTATTATTCATTTAAAAACATTTATAAAGGATTTGAAAAAGAATCGTTAAGTTTAAAACTATATTTCAAAAGTTATAGGAAAGTGTTGCGAAAAGTGCTTTTTAAGCTATATTGATCGAAACGACTTTTATTATTTGAAAATCCATTTTTATTACTCAAATCACTTTTAAAATATTTTAAAATATTTATTCCACATTTTTTAAACAATTTTAAAACATCATTTTCAAAGAAATCCAGTTTTGGATTCCGAACTGCAAAACCGTGATTTTTCTAAAACTTGTTTTACTCAAATTTCAAAATATACTTATCGAAATCTCAATTTTCTTTCTTCATTGGAAAACTATGGATATAATAGTTTAGAAAATTCTTATCTCAAAGAATTCCGAGCTATATTCCATTCTATACACTCATTTGACTTTTATGGCGCGAAATCGCGAACTACCGTTACGCGACGCGCCTATTTTTGACTAAATTTTCCATTCTCATTCAAACTTCACCAAAACACCTTTAAATGTTTATAAAATATTTCTAAATCATATTAAACCATTTTTAAAGAGGTTTAACATTCCATGTACACTAATTCATTAATATAAAGGAAAGTGATATCCTTTGTGCTTATCGACGTGTATTTCCATGACTTGCCTATATATTCAACATACATATTAAACAATCATCATCAACAATCATAATCAAACATACATAACATCCAATAGCATATAATACTATAGTTTAGGAGTTCTCACCTTGAGTTTTCAACGATTAATTAAAAACTCGCTATAGCTCCGCTATTCGGTTCAAAGCTCACTATTCTTCGGGCTTTAGCTCCTAGATGCCTTAACCATGGCTTGGGGTGGCTTGGGGGGTGCACAACCTAGGGTAGAGCAAGGAGTGCTCGGCCAATGATGAAGTGGGGTGGAGATTGTGAAGAACAAGGAGAAAAAGTAGAGTTTTGGGATTGTTTTGAGGTGTTTAAGTAAATATAACTATATATTATAATTTAAATTCTTTTTGAAATAAATTTTGCCATTATTTCTCTTAGGATAGAAGCCATTAAAGAGGAAGACAAAGCTTAGAAATATGAAGAAGAAGATGAATGAAAATGAAGAGAAAAGGGTAGGGTATTTATAGGAAAAGAAGAGAGTAAAAATATCTATGCACACATCATCTTTTGCATCACCATAACATGGCTTCACCATCATCACTTCCCTCCTCCCTAGGCACGGTAAATACCCCCCTCCATGTGCCCATCACTTCCATCATCTCATGTATGCATATGTCGACTTATGTATGCTTAAGGAGTAAGAAAGCTTAAAATATCTTATATATTTTATATTATATTTTTATACTTAATTATATTTGTATATATATATATGTTTATGTGCATGTTCTCATGTATGCACATGTACATGTGTATGTGTATGTTACATATTCCTACAATGTTGCACAACTTCCACACGTTGTATCGTTACAAATCTTGATTTCGATTTTCGGTCATATTTTCTCTTTTAAATTAATATGCATATATTTGTAAACAAATTTTGAAATTTTTTTTATCATTCTTAACTAATTAAATGATCATTTTTATTTATAAAATCATACAAATTAATATAAATAATTATTTACAAAATTATTGTTATATCGATAAAGCTAAATGATCATTTATTTAAAGTGATATATTTACGGGTCGTTACAGACTCCATTCCTAAAAAGAATTTCGTCCTCGAAATTAAGATAAGAAGGAAATAGCTCAAAAGGAAATATATTCGATATGATGAATATATACAAAAGTATGGATAAGTGACTACACCATAGGCGGTGAGTACACTCCAACGATATGATTTATACAATTCATTCTTCCATCCTAAATTCGGGATATGCCTTTTTCATTCTATCCTTCATTTCCCAAGTGCAATCCTCAGCATCTCCACTCCATTGAACTTTGACTAACCTTACTACCTTCCTCCTTAATCGTTTCTCATCACGATCAACGATTCAAATAGGTCTTCTAATAACTGCCAAATTCGGTTCCATGTCCAAGTCTTCCTGAGCAGCTGTTTCTATAATTTGCTCTGGACCATCCATATGTTTTCTCAAATGAGATACATGAAAGACATTGTGCACTCCTGCCACCCTTTCTGGCAATTGCACTGGATAAGCTAGTGGGCCAATTCATTCAAGAATGGGAAATGGTCCAATATATTGAGGTGCTAACTTCCTCGTTCTTCCAAACCTCACTACTCCTCTCATCGGAGAGACTTTCAAAAAGACTGAATCTCCAACTGAGAATTCTAGATTTCAATGCCTTTGGTCTGCGCACCTTTCTATCTACTATGGGCTTCCTTTAGCTTCTTCCAAATCATATCAACCTTCTATTAAGCTTCTCGTATCATATCAGGACCAAGTATTAACCGATCTTCAGTTTCGATCCAACATGCTGGTGGCCTGCACGGACGACCTTATAGAGCTTCATACGTTGCCATGCCTATAATAGCTTGATAATTGTTATTATAAGAGAACTCTACTAAATGCAAATGATTTTCCCAAGAGCCTCTAAAATCCAGAATACACGCCCTGAGAAGATCTTCCAAAACACGGTTGGCACTTTCTGTCTATCCATCAGTTTAGGGGTGATAGGCAGTGCTTATATTCAGCCTTATTCCCAAAGCGGTCTGTAATGCTTCCCAAAACTGACTAGTAAAAATTGTATCCCGATCGCTTACTATACTACTAGGAACTCCATGCAATCGTACAATCTCCTTCATATATATCTACAAGGCTTGCAGCGGTCCTTGTTGGCTTAACTGGAATGAAGTGTGCACTTTTAGTTAATCGGTCTATGATAACCCAAATGCCTTCGTTCCCTTTCCTCATTCGAGGTAAGCCATCAATAAAATCCATTAATATTTGATTCCACTTCCAAACTGGAATCTCCAGCGGTTTAATTAACCCTGCAATTTTCCGTTGGTCGCTTTTGACTTGTTGACAATTTACGCATCGGCTAACATAAATGGATACGTCCCTTTTCATACTTCTCCACCAAAGTGTGCGCTTTATGTCTCTATACATTTTTTTAACTCCTGGATGAATGTTGAGCTTGGATTTGTGACATTCAGTTAACACCTCCTGCCTAAGATTTTCCACATCCGGAACGCAAATTCGCCCATTCAATCGTAATACTCCACGGCTATCTATTTCAAAGCTTGAATTCTTCCTTTTGTAATTATCTCTAAAAATCTTCTTTAGGAATTGATCTTCTTTTTGCTTGTTGGTAATTCTTTCCAGAAGAGTTAGAGTTACTACCAAACAAGAAACAACAACATACTTCCTACTCAACGCATCAACTACTACGTTGGCTTTCTCGGGCATGTATAAAATATCTAGATCATAAGATGCGAGAAATTCCACCCAACGTTGTTGCCTTATGTTTAAATCTTTCTGAGTGAAAAGATACTTTAAAGATTTATGATCCGTAAAGAGCTTAAACTTTTCACCTAATTAAAAGAGGACATTTTATTTACTAGGGTCAATTCGAAGTTTTAATTGAAACAAACTATGAAAAATTCTTACCCAGCAAATAGTGCCTCCATATTTTTAATGTGAGCACGACAGCTAATAATTCTAAGCCGTGGGTTGCATAATTTTTCTCATGGAACTTTAGTTGTTTACTTGCATAAGCAATCACCTTCCCTTCCTCCATCAGAACTGCACCAACTCCTTCTCCACAAGCATTTGTATAAACGGTTAATCCACTATTTCCATTTATAATTGCTAGAACTGGAGCAGTTGTTAACCTCTTTTTGAGTTCTTGGAATGCCGCTTCACGTTTAGGAGTCCAAATAAATTTAGCATCCTTCATGGTCAACTTCGTTAGGTGGTAGGAAATCTTTGAGAAGTCTTGAATGAATATTTTATATTACCCTGCCAGACCTAAGAAGCTACGAACTCATTTGGGAGTTTGTGGTTGCTTCCAATTTAGAACAGCTACAACATTTACAGGATCTACTGAAATCCCATCCCTTGACACTATATCTCCAAGGAATCTTACCTCCTTTTCCCATAAATGGTTGAGAATTTTGCTTTAGGCAATTATTTCTCAATATCTCCAACACAATTTCTAGATGCCTTTCATGTTCTTCTTCTGTCTTAGAATAGATAAGATATCATCGATAAAGACTAACACGAATTTATTGAGTACATCTCTAAATACTCTATTCATAAGGTCTATGAAACAAGCGGGTGCATTGGTTAGCCCAAAAGGCATAACCAACCACTCGAGAAAGTGTTCGGACCTTTAAATGCAGTTAGATGGATGCATTCTTCTGCGATTCTCAATTGATGGAATCCTGTAACTAGATCCATTTTCGAGAATAGCCGAGCACCATGTAACTGATCAAACAAGTCATCTATTCGAGGTAGTTGATACTTGTTCTTAATTGTTTGTTTATTCAGATCTCGGTAATCTACGCACAACCTTAGGGATCCATTGCCTTGGCAACAAAAACTACTGTCGATCCCCAACTTGAATGACTCGGTCTTATCATCCCTTTCTTTAATAGCTCCTAGGTTTGGTTATTTAACTCCTCCCTTTCCTTCGAAGCCATCCTTCGGTCCCGTTGTTTAATTGGTCCTGCACCAACAATCAAATCAATACGAAATTCGATTTCCCGATGTGGGGGTAAACTCTTTACTTCTTCAAAGACGTCTGGGAATTCTTTAACGACAGGTATAGTTCCTAATCCTTCCTATGATGAGTCTAATGCATATAGGAAACTTCCCCTCCTTGGACTAGGATCTTCATAAGATATTTCTATAAACTTCCCGAAACTGGTCCATAAGGTTATCGTCCTACTAACGCAATCGAGAACAGCTTTATACTTAGTTAACCAATCCATACCAAGCAAAATTTCAAATCCAATAAAATCTAAGACAAATAAGTCGAAAGGAAAATTTGTGGGAAGATTGGGAAATTTGGACTTTTTCACAATTCATACAAAGGTTAGTAGTACCACCTATAGGATTCATCATGCAAATAAGGGTATCAACTAACTTAGGGTTAAGTTTTAATTCTTCTATGGTTTTCTTAGCAACAAAACTATGAGAAGCTCCTGTATCAAACAATACTCTAACTAAGACATCTTCGATAAACATATTACCTTCCAAAACTCCCTTGCCCTTTACATCCTGAGAGGTTGAAGGTTCATCCTTTATTGCGTAGATTTTGGCTTGCTCTCCCTTCCTCATGATCGGACAATCCTTGATCATGTGCCCCGGTTGATGACAATTATAACAGAGTCTATTTTGAACCATAGGAGAGACAGAACCCTGGACCTTTGGACTTTTACAATCCTTCGCAATATGGCCCTTCCTCTTACAATTGTTACAAGTGTATTCCTTAAAGCGGTTTCCTTAAGATCCTTCCCCGGGTTTACTTGGCTACATCGTTTTCCCACTGTTATTGAACTTTCTCTTTTTCTAGTTGTTGGCGTTGTTGTTGGTCTGAGCTACCACTAGATTTTTCTTATCCAATGTTTCATAATGGAATCCCATATCCAGCAAGTCTATAAATGATCTTTTAACATGGGTGGTCATCCTACTCTGGTACTTCTCGTTCATCCCAGAAATAAACTTCTCATTTTTCTTTAAAGGCGTGTCAATTAGACCTGGCCCAAAACAAGATAATTCGTTGAACTTATTCGCATACTCCTCAATAGTCATTTCATCCTGCTTCAGATCCATAATGCTTCTGTAAAGACGGGATTTCTCGGATGCTGGCATGTACTTCTCCTCCAAGACCTCCTTAAACCTTTCCCAAGAGAAATTGCCTTCTGATTCATTGAGGGTAATGGACTCCTACCAAGCCAAAGCCCCTTCCTGTAGCTGTTACGAGGGCAATAACCTCTTTAGCTCATTGCTGATATTCAATGCCTTAAAGATTCTTTCGCATGATTTAATCCAAGCATGTACTTCAATGATAGCTTCTGTACCCTTGAATGGTTTTCCCCCTAAGTTGGTAAAATTCTTGCACAGGGTGGCAAAATTAACCTAGTGTTGTACGGGAGCTATTTCTTCTACAGCAGCGGTTGGAGCTCAACCGTTGGTTGTTGTGGTGCTGCTATTTCCCCATCTTCGTCCTCTACGAGTACTCATGTCTTACTACCTAAATTTAGTAAGATAACTTTAGAATACAAAGACGAAATTATCTTGGGGAATGTGTATATAGCACAATTTTTATTCAAATAGAGATTCTAAATGCGCACTCTCAAAGATTAAACTCATTCTAGGGTATTACTAACCCTATCTCTAATAAGTTATACCCCACCAAATCCAAGGTTCTCGCTTAACCTTCTACTCTAGTACCAAATGTGAAGACTCGTCTCCTCGACTCCCAAAAATCGACACTAATACATCTACGGTATTCACATGCCGTAAATCCAAGTGCCGGGGAGGCAGATTTTCAAGGGTAAAGTAAAGTAAAAGATAGAAACACAAATTCTCACATTACGTTAAAATACATAGATAGTACATACAACCACTCTCACTAGGGTATATAAGAGCTTTGGTATGAACTATCCCAGCCAGGAACAGTTATTACTGCCTGCTCCCGCACTTGCTGGTATTAACTAACTTAGACACAGTGGAAAAATAAAATAAATAGACAAATAGATATCCCCATCGGGTGCTCCAGTTCCGTGCTCCAAAAATCTCTTCCAGCATGCTTTCCCCAAAATACTCCAACGGGATCCTGACTACTTGGCTGCCCGAAAAAATAAGGCACCTAGAGTTTAAAAGGAAAATAAAATAAAATCCGGGTCCGTCATGGGATTGGTGTGAGAACTCAAAATACGATGTTTGAAAACAAAATGGTATCTCATAAGACCACGTTGCATATAAACACCGACGGGTTTTTACCTTATGATAACCAAAACCATTTTTACGTAAAAATAAGGGATATTATTTTTAATGACATTCTTGGAAAATATTTGCAAGTAAACTAATTAATCTTAGCCGAAATTGTTACATTGATTAAATTCCAACGTATTAGCCACAAACGTGGGTTCTACAAACAAAATGGCAAGCGCTTATTGGAGAATGGATTTCCATACAAATGGCCAGGTGAAGGGACTACCTTCCGGTAGTACATCTCTAGAGGAATGTACCGAGGTCAACAGAACATCTACACCTCTACCAACACAAGACCGGTCTACCTTTCTCACTAGATAGTACCGAATATGTCATCACCTCGGTTGTTTCCGACTTATCCGAGACGTTCTTAGCACATACTATAATAATTTAAACCTGAACGTCATAGCGGGTAGAAATTTATCTGGAAGAGGATGATCATACCCTAATGGTTGCGAACCACATAGCCTTGCCGCATTTAGCCAATTTCGGCCATTTCTCGGGTGTGAGGCTTGAGGTAAGGATTACCTTTCTTATATGCACTATTCACTTTGAATGCCACATTGCCATTCCATGGTCACACAATTGATTTCTACAAACGTATGACTCCTGAGCTCGTACGTCTCAAGAAAGGTGTTAAGCTAAGAGAAGTTTCGTTCTCCGCCAGCAAGCAGATAATACGTTCATAGAGATCGCTCGTGTAACTAGAAATGCAACGTTAGACATTCGTCCATACAACTTCGTTCTGCGATTGAACGAAATCGAAGGCACTCTCCTACCACATCTTGTCGGGAATTAACCTTAGGATTAGTAGCGAGAAGTCCTTGCATCGAAGATCTTAAAGAATTACTGCCACATAATATGATATGGAAAATTTCCCCTGAGGGTCGGTGACAAGTAGCCCTACATTCCATCTTCCATAATTATCTTCAGGTCTTCACTTCGAATACGTAAATTGGTTCGAAGTGGTCTTCGGACATGAATCATCCAAATCCGACCCCGGTTTCTCTGAACCAATCATCGATAAAAGAGGTAAAGTGAATAGGAAATCATTCTTTAATTTATTAAGTTCTTTTTATCAAAATCTCTTCTAGAGATATACATTTCTGAAACATTCTTTTCGGTATATACAGAATTATTAAACCTCTCTTATAAAATCCTTTGATAATTTTTAAAGTCCTTTTAAACTAGGAATAAATTCGAAATCATTTCATTTTTCATTTAGGAAGATATTGATCCGAGTGAACCAAAATCACTATCCCCTCCATCGGGCCAGTCTGGATAACCAGGGAGAGCAGGAAACTGGTTTTCCAAACTCAAGCCTAGACACTATCTCTTTGACACCCAAAAGGCGGTTAAGTTATTTGATAGACTCTAAATATTTAACCATTCCATAAATCCTTCAAATCATCTTCAAAACACTTTATTATTTATTTAAAAACATTTATAAAAGATTTGAAAAAGAATCGTTAAGTATAAAACTATATTTCAAAAGTTATAGAAAAGTGCTACGAAAAAGTGCTGCGGAAAGTGCTTTTTAAGCTGTATTGATCAAAACGACTTTTATTATTTGAAAATCCATTTTTATTACTCAAACCACTTTTAAAACATTTTAAAAGATTTATAAGATTTATTCCACATTTTTTAAACAATTTTAAAACATCATTTTTAAAGAAATCCAGTTTTGAATTCCGAACTGCAAAACCGCGAATTTTCTAAAACTTGTTTTGCTCATACTTAAAAATCTACTTATCAAAATCTTGATTTTCTTTCTTCGTAGGAAAACTATGGATATAATAGTTTGAAAAATTCTTATCTCGGATAATTCCGAGCTATATTGCATTCTATACACTCGTTTGACTTTTATGGCACGAAATCACGAACTACCGTTACGCGACGCGCCTATTTTTGACTAAATTTTCCATTCTCATTCAAACTTCACCAAAACACTTTTAAATGTTTATAAAACATTTCTAAATCATATTAAACCATTTAAAGGGGTTTAACATTTCATATACACCAATTTATTAATGTAGAGGAAGTTGATTTCCGTTGTGCTTCTATTTCGCAGCCTGTAACTCCGAATATATCAAAACTGTATATCAAATTGATCGTCTCGAAAAGATCTTTGCAATGGTTACAAATATGACACTCAATTCACCCTTTTATTTTTAATTTACTTTTGACTAATTTAATATTTTACAGTGTTTAATTTGCAGATCGTTACACAAATAATCTACCTTTACAACAATATTAAAGAATAAAGCATCCTAAATAGCATTCACTTCCATCTTCGATCATTACTGCAATGACGTAGAATAAAAGAATGAGACTATCAATTATTCAAATTTTCTACACTATGTGCAATCACCGAATCAGATCACATAGTGGCATCATTGGATTATTGGGACCCTATCTTAAAATAAACTCTAGGTCCTTCAACAAAACCTCATGTATATCTCCAAAATAGTTCAATCAATTGGTTAATATGACCCAATCAATTGAAACTCCAATATTATTTATCTCTCTTTTACTACCAAATTTTTCGAGTCAACTCTACTTCGAATATATCTTTAATTCTTTCAACACCAAACAAATACCTCATAGGTCCAACCTCCTTCATATATGTGTCTATCATCATTCTATAACTATATGCCAAAATATACATATCAACGGGCCTTCTAAGTTTAAAATATTGGGGAAGGGAGGTTAAAATCTCCAAGGAAAGTATATGAGATACTTTCATCAAAGATAAATATCAACTCGTCATCTCATGACTATCAAGATCACGATGTACAAAAAAAAATTATGCCAGTCCTTTACTCATTCACATCATACCACTATTATCCAAAGTGGTCTTATAATGAGTTATCCCATCCTATTCCAAAATTTTAACCTATGCCCCGAAATCACAATACATAAGCGTCACTAAAGGACTTTATACAATATACACATATTTCCAATCATAATACAACACTAGTAAATGACTTATGCACCGCGTGAGATTTAAAGCATAATTATCAAAAATAACACTCCATAATTCAAAATTAATTACTTACCTTCAATTGCGATATGGCTTCCTTTATCCTGAGCAGATGGTAGAACACTAGCACTTGGGATCGCTTCCAGTGTATAGGCCTTAACAATTCAATTTTCCTTCGGTAAGCTCGGGTATTCCCTTTTCATTTGTCTTAACTGGTTGCAATTATAACACTTAATTCGAGTAAGGTTAACTCTACAATCCTAGCTACATGCATTTTCTTCCTACATTGATTAAACCTTCTATATTCTGGCTTTCCATTACAATCCTCACTCTTACATTTTCCTTGTTGTTGGTTCACCTCTTTCTTGGGTTGTTCCTTTCCTAATTCTCCATTAACCAAATTCAGCACCGCTACCTCAATTAACCCTTCAAATATGGCCCCAAATGGAATCTCTCTCAAACTAACTCCTTAAGTGGTGAGTTTAATCCATTTGCAAATTTCATCGCCTTCTTCTCTGAGGTATTATTGACTAATTCGAACCTGAACCTAGTTAAATCATCAAACCGGTTAACATACTCACATATAGACATGTCACCCTGCTTCAAGCGAATAAATCTTTCTAACAATAATCTTTTCTCCGCTCTGGAGAAAACCTGGTTTTAAACTTTCACTTAAAATCTGCCCGTGTAATATTCTCTTCGACCTTCTTAGCAATAACAATCTCCCACCAATTTGCAGCTTCTCTCTAGAGGTGCCAAGAACCCAGCTGTCTCCTTATAGTATCACTTAAACCCAAAAAATTGAAAACTTTCTCATACATGCCAAGCCAAGCCTGCGTTGATGCATACGGTTCCGTTCCAACAAAGGGTCTACTACCCAAATTAGAGAAGTCCCTACATAACTTTGGAAAAATCACATTAGGTTGTGTCCGAACTTGAAACACTCCTTGGATTGCAACTGCGGGGTTTGTAAGGTTTGCACTGGTTTGACCAGTCGCTTGCATATTTCGAGGAACCAAACAGGAATGTTCATACTGGGAATATTCATAGCATCCAATCTAGTGTTATTTCCAGTCCTAGCATTGTTCCCACCATATTGTTTTCCGTTTTGGTTTCCATTGAAGTACTCATATTCTCCTACCTGAAAATATGATTCATTAGCAACTCCTAAATAGGCATTAAATTGGAACGGTAAACATGGCATATACTTATACCTAACTCATAAATTATATTATTATATATAATCATATTTACAAAAATACAAATACGCGCTCTCAATATGTTCTTAGTCCTCAAATTAAGGAAATATTTTCTCTGATACCGAATGTAACAACCTACCATTCTCAACCCCCGGATTCAACTCCTGAACCAATGTTAATACCTTGAAGATTGAAAATGGCAAGTCATTGTGATATGATGCAAGCAAACAAAGAGGAATCTAACTAATTACTTTTTGAACTTGCAATAGAAGCAAACAACATATAGTATAAAATTCATATACACAAATCATAGATCCAAATACATTGTTGGATCCGTACAATAAATCCCAATCCAAACCACAACACACAGAAATATACTGTTACATGTCATATTTATAACTTATATAATATTTATAATATAAACTCTTTGCCATCATATCCACCATGCCACCGATGTCCATCAACCTAGCGATATAAATAAAAAGAAAAAATAGAAGGGCGTCGGACATAAGTTTGGTGAGTGAAACAAATCTATCTCATATACGCTACAAAAAGACCGATAAAACATCGTTAGTGTCTCCTAATTCGTACACATACCCTAACTAATCCACACACATACCCTAACCTGCCTACTTGCACCCATGGAGTAATATCAACACTAAACCTAGGCTGACTACTCAATTTAGGTTATACAAATTTATATACTCGACAAATGAAGTCTATCAATTCCACATCTCTAAGGTACACCAATTTCCAAACTACAATACAAGATATCACTTAGGGAACAACCATCTCATCGGAAATCTATTTCTCGAGTCAATAATAGCAATACCAAGGGAACAACCATTTCCCCAGAATAACTATTTCCATTTCGAATACTTAGGGAACACCAATTTTCCCAGGACAACTATTCCCTAGACTATGTGTGCCTCATACACACATTCAATACCCAATATCAAATATCTAACCACTCAACAATCAATAGCAAATCAAGTGTGCCCAACATCCAATAGCCAATCATACATAAATAACAATCGACTATTTATACATATATATTCATATATATCGCACACACATTCATCCATATATACGTCCAAAGCATTCCAATTCAATAAGGTCAAGAAGTCACTTTAAAACATTACCTAATTTATGTCAAAAACTCAAAGGAAAACCCCCAAATTGATTTAATTTATTAAACTTAGTATTATTGGCTTAGGTTTATCATGCAGTTTTGCTTCACATGGATGGACGAGTGTACTACACATTGGTGGACCGGTGTACATGAAAATTACAAAATGCTAACAATTTCTAGAAAGTTATGTGTATATATATATATATATATATATTTCCAGATTTTCATTTGATTATATCTTCTTCATTTTTCTTTTCGAAACCATTTTCTTCTAAACTAAAATTGAAGCCTCTGTTATTCATCTATTTCAAATTCGTTAGTAAGTTAGTGAATACAAAACTAGATTTTGGGTTTTAATAATATACTTTCTTATATTTATATACCTAAATATACTTTAAAATCAAGATAAATTTGTACTAAGAATAATATTATCATCTAAAATAACATTTGGCACTTCACTAACATTTTTATAATACATACATACATACATACATATACATATATATATAATCCTAGTGTAAGTTATTCTATATATCTTTCAGTATGATATGATAATTCAGGTAAAAATACATTTTATACCGGATATGTTTTCCGAAACATATAACATCTTTCTAAAATCATTTTATAAAACTTTTGTATGGTATAAATAAACATTCTTCAATATAATATATAGTTTTTGAAACTTGATTTTCAATCATCCTCTTTACTATGTTCATATATGTGTGTGTGCGTGCGCGCGAGCACAATATACATATTATATATATATTATCACAATTTCAAATTTTATTCTCTAATTTACGGAATTACAAACCATAAACCCAAATTTATCATATTCCATGCATTTCATATAGATTAATAATTATATCTACAACATATTCACTTTCTAATTCACATTGTTTTGCATTGTTCGGTCAAATATTATCTATTTCTATTTTTATATTGGTTCTATCACTAAATCTTATTTTTATTTCAAATTATACTATTAAAAACTTCTGTACGAGTATGTAAGCCCTTGTGCCCTTAATAGCCATGAGTAATACACCGTCTAGCATTTGGAGAGCATTTTATACTTTGGCCTCAATGGGTGTATCGATAGTCTTTCTCAATACATCTTGACCAAGAATATTTAAACAATATGTTATTCTATATTGTGATTATTTTCTCATGATACAACTATTTGTAATTATTATCACATAACATATTGTTTATGGATTTCCTAATTAATATACTTATTAATTACTTAATTAATTATATCATAATATAACAAAGTATATAATGGAAATTGAACACCTTTATTATGAACAATATTGGTTATAATATTTGATATGTAACAAATTACATAATTTCCCTTAGGGCTTACCCCTAACTCTTTCAATCTCCCACTTGCACTTGGAGTCAATTAGGGAATTTTATTCCCGCTCCTATTAAATATTTTCTCAAAATTGATCGAGCTAGCCCCTTAGTGAATGAATATGCTATATTGTCTTAACTATCTACTTTGTTAATTAACACTCCTCTGTTGCTAATAAAATGACTTTATCATATGGAACCGTTTGAAGTATGTCTTTACTACTTGTGACCCATGGGTTCCTTCACGAACCGTATCACGACATTGTTATCATAAGAAATGTTGTGAGGGTCTCAACATTTGGAATAACCCTTAACTTAGTTATAATTTGTGCATTTATTTATACATCTTTTATTGCAGCGCTATTCAAGGCGATGTACTTAGCATTTTGGTTGAATTGACCGCTACTTCTAGTTTGGAACATTTCCAACTTAAAGCTCCTTAACTAAGGTAGAACATGAATTTAGGATTAACATATAATATAAGATATCACTTATGAAGTTTGAGTCCGAACACTCTTTAATAAGGAGCTCTTTTGTCTATAACCAATTCTCTAGTATTTTGCAAATACTAGAGAATACTCATAACTACCATTTAGTGATCTTCATTCAGATTTGACACTCGCTCAATGTACCAATTACACAAGCAAATTACAATATATTAAACAACATAACATATATGATAATTCCGATTGCCGATACATAAGGAATCCATCTCATATGCTCCATATTAAATATTTTAATATTATGTCTATTTATATTATTAGAGATAATATCAACATCCATTTATACTAATTATAAAAGATATCAATTTAAAATCTAATGTCGAGGATTGAACAACCAAACTAAAACTGATTTTAATATAAGGTACATCGTTATAATAAGCAGTTTGTTGTTTACTTATAGATATAGAAATATCTAAGTACCTTTTAATATTCTTTCCTACAGATAGATGCTTCCTCTGCATTTTAACTGAAATTCAAACTATTTCATTTGTCTATTAAAATATTTGCTCAATTTAGATGATTACTGAATGGTACTATCATATTAATTCATGGATCCTATCTAATACTCACAAACAAAGTTATCGCTCCTATTAACCTTGTGACACTTTGGTTGTTATATGCAAGCATTCTATTCTAACTCATTATTTAGAATTCCTGTTCTAACATATATGTACAAAAACTTAAAATCATATCAGTGAAAATTTTACGGGTAAAATCCGCATTAATTTTAGCATGTTGAATGATGAATCTGTTATGTTAATTTCAACAGTTGAAATTTACTATTTTATTTTTATTAAAGTTGCTTACTATATTTGTAACAACCCGAAATTTAACCCATAATAATTAATTCGTTAATTAACTAAATAATAAAATAACTTTGTGAAATTATCAGAATTGAGCCACGAGAATTACACCATTGTGTCCGTGGTAATTTTCTGGTCAATTTCCATATATAGAACGTCAGAATTCGAGTTAAAATGAAAGAGATATGAATTAAACAAAATAAACAGAATATATATATATATATATGTATATATATATAGGCCAGGTCGACCTGGGCACAAGGGCGATCGACCGTCCGGTCGACCCACCTTGTTTTATAAGCGAACGAATGAACGTTCATTTGTTCGAACGTTAGTGATGTATTTTGCATTCTTTAACTCGATCTGGTCCTTCCGTTTCTGCATCCGATGGCCCCTATTCAGCCTATGATGTGGTTGCATCCTATTCAATCCCCAAATCCAACGGTCTGAGATCCACTTCTACCCCTATAAATAGAATCCTAGGCCTAACACTTTTTCTCATTTTAAGATTTTCTCCAATTTGGTTCACCTATTTAGGAAGGACCCTAAGCGGAATAATTTTCCAAGGAGGAAACTGTTTTAAATAAAAATATTTAACAACCCTCAAGTGGATCTGGGAAGACCTAAAGGGAAGAGCTTAGGACCACAGGTGAGTGATTGTAATTATTTTAAATTTCCTATAGTAATTTAAAATAATAGGGTTTCCAATAGTTGTAGTTTTACTACGATTTTTGGAGTAACCTTTTTAGTAATTTATTTACAGTTTTTAGAATTATTTTTAGTCTATTTCTTCTAGCAATTCTTTTTTAGTTAATCATAGTTTATTACTGTTTAGTATAGATTTTATTTATTTATTTACAGTATTTAAGTTTATTTACTGTTATTTATACTTTATTTACATCTTTTTTCTACGTTTTGGATTTATATGTAAGCGTTAATTTTCTTCTTTCTCCTCTTTCTTCGCGTATGTATTAGAATAGATTAAACGTGATTATGAATTAAATAAGTAAGAATATTGAATGAAGAAAATAAGATGTAAATTATAAAGACTATAATAAATAATGGAATTGGACTGAAATTATGCCTAATTATGATATTAATTGGACTAAATTAAGAAGATTGGCCTAGTTATAACTTAGAATCATAACTAGAAAGAATAAAGGAAGAAAGAAGCTTATTTTCACACTTAGACCTTGGGTTAAGTAATAAGCATGATTATAACGTAAGTTATAAAATGGTAAACTAGGGAAACTATGGAAACTATGGCGCTTATTTTATGACTTAGGATAAATTAATAAGCAATAATAGCAATTGATAAAAATAAAAGCTTATTTAAATAATTTATCTAAGTTAATAAGCAAAGATAAGAATAAGACCTATACCAAATAGCATTCCCCTAATATTTCTATGGTTACGGTGTTTCACATAATCCTAAAGTGAGACGAGGTGCTTCACATAATCCTGAAGTGAGGCGAGGGGTACGCTTATAGTGGTAGTAAACGGTCAATCTATGGTAGTTCAAATCAAGGGGATTTGAACAAGGGGCGCAACTAGATTTTTGTTTGATAGGGACCAGTACCAACAGCATTTCCCCTATTTTTCTATGGACACGGTGTTTCACATAACCCTGAAGTGTGACGAGGTGCTTCATATAATCCTGAAGTGAAGCAAGGAGCATGCTTATACTGTCTAGGGTAAATAAAAGGTCAAAAGAGGGAGCAACAGGTAGCATGAGCATGGTGGCAGTTACGCGTGGGACTTTCATTTCGATGCTCGGTAATCACTATGAGTTCCAAGCGCTTAGTAAGTGTGTCTTTCGTAGACACCAAAGTCTACTGTGTAGGGAAACATCCGGTCCACAGCAGATTCTATGGAGTAGCAGGCCGATCAAAGGGTAGAATTAGGATTTTAGCCTAATTATAGGATTAGGAATTCAGTCTAATCAAGCAGCTATCAAGGACAAGTGCAAACAATCAAAGTTGACATATCTTATCAATTGTAATAGTTTAATCGTATTTTCCAGATTATCTCTTTCATATTTCCTTTGTTTCCTTTTGTATATACTAGAACTATTGAAGAGTCTATTACTTTTACTTTGCTTAAAGATTCTAGTAGTTACTACCATTCACCAGACTTTTAGTCTGACCCACCCCTCTATTTTCCCCTTTTCCCCCATAGGCAATCAAGGGAGAGAGCAGTAGATTGCAGTTGCTCGGAGGTTTCTTAGAGAAGATTCTACTATGTATTTCCCTACTTTTATTTCCGTTTTTCTTTCTTTGTACTGTCATTTGAGAGGGATATTTGTACTCTGATTTTTGTTAAGACTACGAGTTTTTATTTCATGAGACATATTGGGTTTTAAGACATGTATGTTGTATTTGATATTTGACTTATTTGGTTTATGAAGTAATTATAAAGCTTTTGTTTTAAATAAGTTATTATCTTAGTTTCCGCTGTTTTGCCTATTTTTGTCTTTTGAATCTTAGTCTCTGTTAGTTTCATTTATACCTACAACGCACCATGCCTTTTAATGTGCCCTTTTGGGTATATTAAGGGGTGTGGGGGTGTTTCACTTGGTATCAGAGCTTAAGGTTGCAGGATTCCTAAAAATTTATTTTAAAAGTAAAAGTATTTTCCAAAATAACTTCTTTTAAAAAAGTATTTTTCAAAAAAGAACTCTTAGAAATAGTTTTTAAGTATAAAAGAGTTTTTATAAAAATCCCCCCCAAGTCCAGTGCAATCTTCTTTCGATTCTTTCGAGCCTAAATTCTCTTTTCTTTGCATAGAATGGCTGACTGGTTCCATAGAGCTACGGTACACGAGGTGCAAGGGTAAGCGCCCAATACAACACCAGTAGGTGGAAATCCCTTTAATCCACCCACATCAGCCCCCTTTTCTGAGCTATGCAAGGACTTCGCTAGTATAGGAGATGGAACGTTTTCTGGCACGAAGGATTCCAAGGAGACGTGGGTTAGTTTTGAGAATATGGAGCAAAGGTTTAGGCGGTTAGGTTTGGAGGACCGACAGAGTGTTCAACCTATATCTTGGCAGCTCGAGGAAGATCTTAAGGAGGTTCCTATAAGCTCTAAGAAGCCATGGTGGAAGGGCAAGAAGATAAGAGAAAAAGGGAAGGTCCTCAGAAGCGAATCAAAAAGAAAGTGAAGTGCCATAGTTGCAGAATGATTGGTCATTACGCGAGAGACTGCAAGAGAGAGGAGATGAGAGGAAAGTGCTATAGTTACAGGCAACCTAGTCACTGGAGTAGGAGTTGCCCCCAGTAGAAGGGGCAGGGTGCAGGTGTACTAGTAGCACAGATCCAGACTTTGGATACAGCCTTCCAGCAGCAGACCAAATCTAGGTAGGAAAATTTGATTTCTATTTTTGATTTTTCCATTTGGACTCTTTTCGATTCTGGAGCATCACACTCTTTTATCTCTACTTCTCATGTGGATAGTTTGCACTTAGACATTTCTTTAGTAGTAGACCCCATCTTTGTTTCAAACCCTATAGGAGGGTCGACACTGTTGTCTATGGTTGGTAGGGGTTTGAAAATTTATACCCTAGGCGTAGAATTCTACTACAATGCCTACGTTTTGGGATTCTCGGGGTATGGGATGATCTTGGGTATGGATTGGCTATCCACATATTGAGCTATATTAGACTGCAAGAGGAGAGTTGTTAGATTAGAGACATGCATCGGTAGGACTCTCGAGATTTCTTGCAAACCGCAAGGGTCAGTTATGTTGAGCTTCCTTTATTCCCTCGATTCATCATCAACAGAGTTAGATTTAGTTCCTGTCTGCAAAGATTTTCCGAACATCTTTGAGGAGTTTAGGGAACTACCCCCCTAAGAGAGATATTGACTTCAGGATTTATTTTGCTAGCCAGTAGCATTACCCATAGGGCATATGGCGCCTATGGAAAGGAAGGGATTGAGCAAGAAGATCCGTGAGCTTTTGAGAAAGGTTTCATAAGAAGAAACATATATGTATAGGGAGCGCCAATCGCCTTCGCTACCAAAGCAGGTGGTTCTCTTCGACTTTGCATTGACTATAGAGAATTGAATAAGCTCACAAAGGAGAACCATTATCCACTCTCTAAGATAGATGATCTTTTCGACCAGTTAGTTGGCTCTTCAGTATTTTCTCAACTTGGTCTAGCCATTGGATTTCATCAGCTTAGGGTAGTTGATGACAGCATTGATAAGACCGCATTTAGGATCGGACTGTGGAAATCCAAAGAGAGGTAGGCAAAGATTGGGGATGTACAGTAGGTTCAGTTGATGAGAAAAGATGAAAACCCATGTGTAGATAATTACAGAAATTATAATTGTTTCATATAAGTGGATTTAATAGTAGTACCTTGGAATAAATCTAACGAAAGACTTTAGTAAGGAAATGGGATTTCCGAGGTTTAAGAAAAGTACTCCTAGGTTAGTAAGGACAAAATACACTTTATTCCAAGCCCAATAAAATGAAATTTTTGAAATTTAAAAAGTTGACAAAAAATGTAAATGTTAGAATTGAAAATTTTCATTGTTAATATTTTCTTTTAGAAAATAAATATGGGGTTTTTGAAGAATGGTATGAAATTTAAGTTGGTTTTTATATAATGAAAAATTGGAATTCTTTTTGAAGAATTATGGAGTATATATATATATAACTCACTAGTTTCATTGTAAGTAAACAAAGATTTTAGACATAAAAACCTAGAGTGTATCAAGTATCGAAAACGTAGATTACAACTTTTATTGTTTTAATTAATGTTTTCGTGAAAAATAAGTGGGGCATAGGCTATAACACTATTGTTATGTAAGTGACTCTCAAGAGAAATATTTTTACATAAGTATATGATATTTATTGGTATTTATTTAATTGAATCCATACACTAGTATTTTTTTGGGTTATAGTAACGATATTTTACGCAACATCCATTTTAACCCAAATAAAAATGTATTTTAAAAGGTAATTTCTAAGTATAGAAACAAAATGGTTTGTAAAGTACACTTATTATTTTTAATAAGTATAAGGAAGTGTTTTTGCAATTATGGAAATATTAAAACAGTTTTGAAGATAAGTTATTCTGAAAGGAAAATATGTAAGTTAGATATTAGAAAATATTTATCATGGAAGAATATAATTTAAACATATTTTATTCTATTGGAATGAAAAGAATAATGGTATGATTTTCTATGAAACCAATAAAAATGTTTTGTTCAAGTTACAAGGAATACATGAAAGAGATATACAAGGTATGAAAAGCACCATATTTTGTATAGCGTATTTCGAAAAATATAAAATAAGTTCCTTGTAATTTCACATAAACATGAAATTCTCTTTTAAAAGGTTCATAGAAGATTTTAGCATTAATAATTTCTCATTTGAGAAAGTAGTTCCAATATATTAAGGTATGAGACCATAAGGTATAATAAGAAAATGTTTTGGAAACAGATAAAAACAGTTTAAATATATTTTAAAAGAAAATGGTTTGGTGAAAAAGTAAATAAGTTTTTGGAAATGGAAAACTTAATAAAAGTAGAATTTGAAAATTCAAATTTTTATAGAAAACTAAAAAGGTCTTTAAAAGAAAACGAGGAATAAGTTTTGGATTTAGAATTTGAAAGTTTTCCCCTCTAAGTTGGAAAATAATGATTAAGTAACCAAGTATTTTTGAATTTAATAGAAACTCAAAAATAACACTTTTTAAAGACAAAGATTTTGGGAATTGATGTATTAAAATTTTAGAAACCTTAATTTTTAAAATGGAATTATAGACACTGAACCAAACTTCTAAATGTGAAGTAGATAGGAATCATTTCCTAGGTGTAACGGAAAAGGGGTAAGGCTACAGAGGAGACAGCGGTAATTACTTTTGGAAGTAATAATAGAGTTTCTGTAGAGTGTATAGGACCCTAGTGAGAACCTAGGAGTGTTGATTCATGTGAGCAGACTAAAGAAGAACAGTAAAATGGAGTTAGTAAAAATTGTAAGACACGCAAGGTTGAGAATGGATATTCCTGATTTTGGAAGAAATTGGGTAAAGCATCTTCCTTTAGTGTAATTCGCATAAGATAGTAGTTCTCAAGCTAGCATTGGAATGACGCCTTCCGAAGCTCTATATGGAAGACCGCGCAAGTCGCTTTCGTGTTGGATAGAGTCTATAGAGGTTAAAAAAACTTCGAAGAAGATTAAATTGATTATGAGAAAATGCGTACTTCTTATCCACATCTCTCTTTGATAGTAAATTTCGAATTTCCTATTTCCATCTTTAGTTTTGAATAGGTTCTTTCATTTATTATCCTTTGGGAGGCTAGAACTTAGGATTTAACCTATGGATGGTAGGATTTGATGTAAACATGTTAATATAACATGTTATGAATGATGTATGCTAGTGATTGCAAGTGTTTGCTAGTGGATGCTAATGGATGCATATAGGTACACTAGGCACTATTATTCTTTAGGGATTGGCCTAGCTAGGACACTAGAGCATATACATATTGATGTGTGCGCATTTTATTCTATTTTCCATGGTTGCTATAAATGGATGATTTTCACATGGTTGTTGCATTTGGATGATGTTTATAGCAAGCATATAGAATTATCGGTTATCATTAGGAAATTTTCACATTCATTTTAATACATGGCACGGACATGATTGCATAAAAGGAGGTCAACTGAATCAGTGGACCGCCTAATCTTTTGCATTAGTTAGGGATATTTACACTACACTAATTGCATAAGTATCATAAATTGCATAAGTATCATAAATTGCATTAGAAAAACTTAAGGACAATGGATGAATGGTTGATGATTGAGTAGTTGGTTGTAGAATTGGATGGAAACATTTAGTACATTCTTTATCCTTAGAGATTTCAGGGACGAAATCCCTTAAGGAGGGGAGAATGTAACAACCCGAAATTTAACCCACAATAATTAATTCATTAATTAACTAAATAATAAAATAACTTTGTGAAATTATCAGAATTGAGCAACGGGAGTTGCACCATTGTGTCCGTGGTAATTTTTTGGTCAATTTCCATATATAAAACGTCAAAATCCGAGCAATAATGAACGAGATATGAATTAAACAAAATAAATAGAAATAGATATATATATATATATATATATATATATGCCAGGTCGACTGGCTGGTCGACCTGGGCACAAGGGCGGTCGACCCGCCTTGTTTTTTTAGCGAACGAACGTTCGTTCGAACGTTAGTGACGTATTTTGCATTCTTCAACTCGATCCGGTTCTTCTGTTTCTGCATCCGATGGCTCCTATTCAGCCTATGACGTGGTTGCATCCTATTCAATCCCCAAATCCAATGGTCTGAGATTCACTTCTACCCCTATAAATGAACCCTAAGCTTAACACTTTTTCTCATTCTAAGATTTTCTCCAATTGGGTTCACCTATTCAGGAAGGACCCTAAGCGGAATAATTTTCCAGGGAGACCTAAATGGAAGAGCTTAGGACCACAGGTGAGTGATTGTAATTATTTTAAATTTCTTTAAGTAATTTAAAATAATAGGGTTTCCAATAGTTGTAGTTTTACTACGATTTTTGGAGTAACCATTTTAGTAATTTACTTACAGTTTTTAGAATTATTTTCAGTCTATTTCTTCTAGCAATTCTTTTTTAGTTAATTATAGTTTATTACCGTTTAGTATAGCTTTTATATTTAATTACAATTTATCTACAGTATTTAAGTTTATTTACTATTATTTATACTTTATTTACATATTTTTTCTACGTTTTGGATTTATATGCAAGCGTTAATTTTCTTCTTTCTCCTCTTTCTTCACGTATGGATTAGCATAGATTAAATGCGATTATGAATTAAATAAGTAAGAATATTAAATGAAGAAAATAAGATGTAAATTATAAAGACTGTAATAAATAATGGAATTGGACTGAAATTATGTCTAATTATGATATTAATTGGACTAAATTAAGAAGATTGGCCTAGTTATAACTTAGAATCATAACTAGAAAGAATAAAGGAAGAAAGAAGCTTATTTTCACACTTAGACCTTGGGTTAAGTAATAAGCATGATTATAACGTAAGTTATAAAATGGTAAACTAGGGAAACTATGAAAACTATGGCGCTTATTTTAAGACTTAGGATAAATTAATAAGCAATAATAGCAATTGATAAAAATAAAGGCTTATTTAAATAATTTATCTAAGTTATTAAGCAAAGATAAGAATAGAACCTGTAACAAATAGCATTCCCTTAATATTTCTATGGTTACGGTGTTTCACATAATCCTGAAGTGAGACGAGGTGCTTCACATAATCCTGAAGTGAGGCGAGGGGTACGCTTATAGTGGTAGTAAACGGTCAATCTATGGTAGTTCAAATCAAGGGGATTTGAACAAGGGGCGCAACTAGATTTTTGTTTGACAGGGACCAGTACCAACAGCATTTCCCCTATTTTCCTATGGACACGGTGTTTCACATAACCCTGAAGTGGGACGAGGTGCTTCACATAATCCTGAAGTGAGGCGAGGGGCACGCTTATGCTGTCTAGGGTAATAAAAGGTCAAAAGAGGGAGCAATAAGTAGCATGAGCATGGTGGCAGTTACGCGTGTGACTTCCATTTTGGTGCTCAGTAATCGCTATGAGTTTCAAGCGCTTAGTGAGTGTGTCTTTCCTAGACACCAAAGTCTACCGTGTAGGGAAACATCCGGTCCACAACAGATTCTATGGGGTAGCAGGCCGATCAAAGGGTAGAATTAGGATTTCAGCCTAATTATAGGATTAGGAATTCAACCTAATCAAGCAACTATCAAGGGCAAGTGCAAACAATCAAAGTTGACCTATCTTATCAATTGTAATAGTTTAATCGTATTTTCCAGTTTATCTCTTTCCTATTTCCGTTGTTTCCTTTTGTATATACTAGAACTATTGAAGAGTCTATTACTTTTACTTTGCTTAAAGATTCTAGTAGTTACTATCATTCATCGGACTTTTAGTCTAACCCACTCCTCTATTTTCCTGTTTTCCCCCATAGGCAATCAAGGGAGAGGGCAGTAGATTGCAGTTGCTCGGAGGTTTCTTGGAGAAGATTCTACTATGTATTTCCCTACTTTTATTTCCTTTTTTCTTTCTTTGTACTGGCATTTGAGAGGGATATTTGTACTCTGATTTTTGTTAAGTCTACGAGTTTTTATTTCATGAGACATATTGGGTTTTGAGACATGTATGTTGTATTTGGTATTTGACTTATTTGGTTTATGAAGTAATTATGAAGCTTTTGCTTTAAATAAGTTATTATCTTAGTTTCCGCTGTTTTGCCTATTTTTGTCTTGTGAATCTTAGTCTCTGTTAGTTTCAGTTATACCTACAATGCACCATGCCTTTTAATGTGCCCTTTTGGGTATATTAAGGGGTGTGGTGTGTTTCAATATTCCAACCGCATTAGTCTTCATCTTTGCAGCTGATGGATCATGTCTCTTGAGGTATAACTATCAAAATCAAATTTTGATAATGTACTTGGAATTCATTCTAGATTAGCGGATCATGCCATATGACATAGTCAATACTCTTAATGGTTTATTGAAAACCGAGGAAGTTATTTGTTCGACATTGATATGAAACTCAATATTTCTCTTTAATGTGCGGGTGTTCTTATTAGGCATTCTAATAAGTTATGTCTATTTTGGCTTGGTTTATTTCATTTTATCTTATGTGGCTAGTTTTATCTTTGGATCATATCCAAATCTATTTTACTACCAATAATTTCTAAAAGAAAATCCTTCATCACGAAGTTGGTATTTATTGAAAAACCGAATGTTTCTCGGTACGGTGGAATGAGCATTTGGAAACATTTTAGGAATTGCCTTTATATATAAAACTGACTTAATTTTAAGTTAGGAATTGCTCTCGTCGGCTTATTTGATTATTTGGTTGATGGGTATGACAACTAGGATGCCAGTTGGACTGTATGGCTTAGATAATTGCTAATTGGCGGTCTATATTAGAGCATGCTTTGGGTAGGGACAAGCATCATATGATTAGGGAGTGGTTGTGTATGGGGCACTTTGCCAGGGTGGAGGCAAAGGACAAGGAGTGGTTATCATAGCGCTACTTTTGTCATATGAACAGTGTCATATGTGCCAGTTTCATTAGAGAAACCATGCAGTCGTCACTTTTTTACTGGTGGCTAGGCACCTGTGGCCAAAGCTAGCCACAACAAGGTAAGGGAACTTCAGAAGGTGCGGGAAGATGAGATGGAAGATGAACGGGGGACCTTGTTGAGGAGTGGGTTTTTGGTCTGGCCGCTCGACTGTTGAGAATCATTTTGCATATCAGTAACTGTCTATTGTCGGCACCCATTAATAACCATATGCTTTACTTAGTTCGTGCACGCACTAGTGTTGGCCAGACTACTTTGATGGGAGAACTAATCATTTGAACCAGGTGCAGGCTTAGTGAAATGGGTAGGGTAAGGTACTAACATTTAGAAATACATTAGCCAAAGTGCAGCCCAAGATGTAAACAAGGATATGGACCGAGATGTTGGCTGTAGGAACTATGCAGGCCTGTAGAACTAGGGTGACTCAGTCTAAACTTGCAAGAAAATTGAGCAATAAGATCAATTGCTAATTTAAAAGGGAATTACACTTGACATCATTTAACTAAAACTAGTAATCACTTTCACCTTAGTGTATAATAATTTGCTTAATTTCATCAGATGCATATAAGGTCAATATTAAATTGCCTAGCTACTAATTTTTGTTACATAAAATGTCGTCAACCTTTAAGTCCGCCCTCCTAGCACCCTAAAAGTGAAAGTGTCCACGGATCTAGTATGATATAGCTAATATGAATGATCAAGTATATATACTCTAAACTAAGTAAAGTCGACTAATAAAGTATCAAAAAGTAGAACAAATAAAAATGATCACACCAAGAATTTTATACCAGTTCGGACCTCCCGTCCTACGTCCAGTCTCGAAGCTCCCTTTCGAAATTTTAACTAATAAAAATCCCTCGCTTAGCCCAGAGGAACAGGAAATACAAAAGAGTATCTTGAGTTGACAATCTTGTGCTCTTTACAACACTGATATTGACTGCCGATACAAATCTTCCTATAATCTCCCCTTGAGTATGATGAGTGTATGCACGTGGATTTGTAGGAATTTTGATTACCAAAATGATATTTTATAGATTTGGTGATATAGAGTGAGAATATGAGACTGATATTTGCAATAGAGTCAGAAAGCAAGATGAAAATTAGAAAGTCGAAAAGTTAAAAACTAATCTCAATCATGGAGTATATTTATAGATGATCAAAGGTTTTGTTTAATGGTTGTTATTGTTCAACTTAAACCCTTTGATAAGTAGTTGCAACCATTAGAGAAAGAGACATGACTGATGGAGAAGAAGAGAAGTGTTTATTCAAATCTTTTGACTGTTGCAGCATTTCAGACGTCTGAAAAATATGGCCAGACGTTTGGTCATTTAAATTTATATAGAATAAAATTGGCGGTTTAAAAATATTCAAAATTCAGTGTTATTCAGACGTTTGAGAAGTGCACCCAGACGTCCGTCTATGTAATTCAAACGTCTCTTATAATGAATTTTAGAAACCCGAGAGTTTGCTTAGACGTTTGATAGGTCAATCCAGATGTCTGATCGATGTACTTTGAATACAGTTGTAAAATATGTGTTGCCAGATGTCTGGTTAGTGTTCCTAGAAGTTTGGTTCCCTGAGTTTGTGAAAACTGTGATTTTTACTTTGTTTTTGAAAATGATATAAATTCAGAGTATTTTTGTGTGTGCTTGTTTGACTCAAGAGAGATTGTACAAGGTAATCTAAAACCATCTTCATGTAGCTCTTCATGATCATCTTCCATATTTGTTTCCATTGATCTTCTGATTGTCCAAAGCTCTTTGATCCATCATATACCTATAAAGTGGTTCAAATATTATACGATATGATTGTATAATTGTTGCCATTAAAATCTAATAAGAGAGATTCTAACATTTTTCCCCTTTTTGATGATGACAACTATACAATCTATTCAAATGAATAATATGAACAATATTCCCCCTTAATATGATATCTCGCCTATCCATATGCATATATTTCTCCCCCTTTTCATTATCAAAAAGAAATATGGATAGTAGTTGAAACATATGAAATGCAACGAATTATTCACATATGCACAAAGATAATCGCATTCCAACATGAATAACTAGTCATGAAATAACAAAGGGATAAACAACAATCCAATACACATAAAGTCACATAAAAAGCTATAACAAAGAGAAATAACTAGCCAAATTATTCAACATAAGAGAAATATCAAAGAGAAATAACATAAGTGCTTAAACTAAATGGAAGTTATTGATTATGACTATAAGAGAGCCAATCGTAATTCTTGTGATATTCATAATAAGCAGACGGATTAGTTTGATAATCTCACGGCCATTGATGCTCTGCGGTGCTTAGCTCTTTGTCTTCATTAACTGGTAGACCTTGAAATGAAGCATAGTACAATTATTGAGCAGGTGGTGGAGGTGGTGGATCAGACCAAGATTACTCCTCGTCTCTGTCTCACTCTCTTTGTGGTTCCTTAATGATATTTTTACCTCTTTCACGATGAGAGGAATCTTTAGTATGCTCGGATGGTTGACCTTGAGAAGGAGGTGGACTATGAGGAGGAGAGGATGAAGAAGTAAAGCTAGATCGGCCTTTAATTTTTCTCATAATTTTATATAATGATGACGTCATCTTATCCAAAGTTCACTTTATTTTTCGTTTTCTAATCGAGAAGGATCGTTCTAAGCCTTTTACCCTCCTCGCCAAGGTCTTTTGGTTTCCGATGATGACTTGTTGGTTTTTAAGAGTCAAATATGCTATTGATTCGTTCAAGTTAGGAGCAAGTCTAACACATGAATGTCGGAATAAGAAAGGTAACCAGATTGTTGTTCCATAGCGTTGAGCTGTCCATTCATCGAAGCTCATGTGACGAGGCATGGTTTCGGGAAGATGCATTAAGCTAAAAAATCGAGTTCCACTATATTTAACTGGGATGATTTCAAATTTTGAAGGGATATTACTGACCTCAGAAAATTATAGATGTCTCATTATATACGGAACGTAAACAATAGTAGGACGTCGACGGACCCAAAATTTTTGATCTCATCATGAAGAAACTTTGCCCAATTAACTTTTATCCCCCAAAGATTGCACAAAAGAGCTTTATGGTCATTATCATAAATTTGCTTGTGACTTCCTATGCGAGGCAAAAAAATGTTTATCAACATCCTATTAAGTAATCTAGCATGGGGTTGAAAGAAACTTGTTTTCCATTCTGGCATATTATCCTCCCAGATTTCATGAGTAATGGAATTTCTATGTAATTTTCATAATCAGTTATTTGTTGTAATTCCACTCCTCTTTGCCTATACCCAAGAGTTATAACTAGATGATTCACATGGATTTTTATTAACTTGCCACACACACTGGTCCATAACCATCCCTCCACATCACGTGGTTTTCTTAAATTTTCACTACACAAATTCGCGTAGAAAAGAAAAATGGCAAGTGGATCAATTATTACCTAATTTTGTTCGTATTCAATCAAAGGAGTAATTTCCACAGCATTAGTAAGATCTTGAAGGGATACTCCTCAAAAGCACTTAGACATTAAAAAGGACCTTCATGAATCCTTTTATTCTTAAGCTCTTCAAACCTTTGTTTAGCAATTTGATTGTCACGGAGCCAAACAATAATATTTGCTTCGGTGAGAGATTGGATTAGAGGAAGAAGATTGACCTCTTTTAGCCTTTTTTGCAATAGTTTTGGGTGTCATTTTTAATGATTTGGGGATTTTTGGAGCTCTAAGGTCTGAAGTAGATTTGGGTTTTTTAAGTGAAAGTGAAAAGCGATTGAGTGAATCGATGTTTTAAAAAACAGAATGACAGCGGGTCAGATGTTTTGGGGCATATGGTTAGACGTCTGATTTGGGTAAATAATAGAACATAATTGAAATAGTGTAAAAATCGCCTCCTTCAGACGTTTGAGTTTTAGAAGCAGATGTTTGGATTTATTGAAGTTGATTTTTAAAACGTTACGTAGCAGGTGATCGGAAATCTGAAGTGGTATGCCAGACATCTGATGTTGAAGAGAACTAAAAAATTAATACGGTAAAATAATGTTGTTGAATTTTTTTGCATATACACTTATTACATACACTTACGCATTATAAGTTTATATTTGAAAAGTATACACATACACATATATTATACGTGTATGTGTGTATATATATAGTATTTGCATACCACACACACACATATACATAAATACATACATACATACATATATATATATTATAAAGAAAATCGTCAAAGTCTTAAAATCCAACTTAATTTAGTGACGGACTCGACATCTCTTCGGATGGATCAGCTTCCCATGAGTTTTCGAGATAAGGTTCGTATATTTTAATCGGGGTATACTCATTTGATTTAGTTTAATTCTAGTAACTCGCATGTTTACGTCATCTTTTACATTATCTATTGGATGGTCTTTCAAAATTCTAGGAGGCGATCTTAAAACATTATCATTATTATTTATATTCGAATTTTCATTTTCATCATCATCATCATCATTATAATCTGGAAAAAGAGTTTGATTGGTATCCGATATTTCCTTATCATCATTTTCTTTATTTTTGAAATCTTCATTAAATGAGACATGTACACTTTCTTCAATAATATTAGTTCGTTTGTTAAAAATTCTATAGGCTTGGCTTCGTTCCGAATATCTGATAAAAGTCCTTCATTTGCTTTCGGATCGAATTTACCTAATTGATCTTTAGTATTTAATATACAACATTTAGAACCAAAAATCCGAAAATAAGAAACTTTCAGTTTCTTATCAAAATAAAATTTCATAACAAGTATTTTTAGTCATTGGTCTTAATGATACACGATTAAGCACATAACACGCAGTAGCAACAACTTCAGCCCAAAATTTTCTTGGTAAGCCACTGCTACTGAGCAATATTCGCGCATATTCTTAAAGAGTACGATTTTCCTCTCAACTACACCATTTTATTGCGATGTATGTGGACAGGAAAAATTGTGACTAATGCCTTTTTTATTACAAAAAATTTCAAATTCTCCTCCACGATCATTTCTTATATTCTTAATCTTTAAATTTTTTAAATTTTGGGTTCTTTTAGCAAATATTTTAAAAAATTCAAAAGTGTCGCTTTTATGTTTTAAAAAAATGTCCATGTAAATCTCGAATAATCATCGACAACCACAAAAAATATTTACTATGATTTATTGATCATACTTGAGTAGGACCAAATAAATCTAGATGAAGTAGTTCTAATGGTTGTTTTGATGAAATTTCTTTCTTTGATTTAAAAGAATTTTTCTTTAATTTACCATATTGTCATGTATCACATAGGTTTTTAACTTTGAAATTTATTTTTGGTAATCCTTTAATTAGTTCATTTTTAGCTAATGTATTAATATATTTAAAGTTATTGTGACAAAACCGCTTGTGCTAGAGCCATGGATCATTGTGATTTGCAACTAGACACAAGTCATAGTCATGTTTAATATTCGTATTTAAAATACCAGTACTTTAGGCACGTCCGATTGGACGTGTAAAGAACAAAGAGCCAAACTTTGTTTTGTTGCAACCTATGAGTGGTGTTTTAGAGATTCGGCCTAACCATGATTTGATCATGGTTATCCTTGGACTGTAAAGCGTTGCGACCCAAAGAATGAAATAATCTTACACTTACATTAAATTTAAAACCCTGAAAAAAACCTCTAAACCGACCTCTTTGAACCGTGTGGCTCTTTAAATTTAAAATAAAAGATATATACCTCATTATTGCTTCGTTCCTTATTTTCTCGCATAATTGGTTTAATAAAAATATTACTTAACATTTTCCATCATATTGACCATTGGATTATCTTATTAACTTTGGACGATGTCGACATTATTAAAATACATTTTATGAACTTTTGATTGAATTGAGTTATTTTATCTTGAAAAGTTGAGAATTTTACACATTTGCACTAAAAACACGAAATAAAAATAATTGATTTGATTAATATTTGCTATGAAATGTTTGAAAATGATTTATTTCTTTAATATATTAATTATGCTTAGTTAAATTCTAATATTAAGTGAACTAATTTCACATTTAAATTAGAAAAATTAAACATACCAACCATTGCGGTTTTGACGATCTGACTGATTAAACCACAGGAAAATCAACATGTGCCAACATGTTTCTGTCCACACGGTTTGGTCTTCAAAAATATGCTAATGAGCCTTTCCAATATGACACATATGCGATTAACATATTAAATTACAATAATTATATCGAGCAATATATTAAATTGATCATCTTAATAGTAATTTTACATAATATTAAAAATGTAACTTTAGATGATGAAAAAGGGTTATTTTATACAATCTTATACATAACACATGTTCAGATTATATAATTCTCGACATAGAAACAATAAAAATAATTCGTTGCAAAATAAGTATGTGCTAGAATGAATAAAATCTTCATAGTGCTTTGTGAATATTCCAAAAACTTAAAACTAGCAAGATAAAGTTCTCCCGATGAAACCCAGATCCTAAACAACTATAGGCCAAACATGTTGTAAGCTAGAATGTTATCACATACCACACGACTACAATAGTAACCAACAATAAAACTTGTTATATATACATATAAATTTATATCAAAATATATTTGCCCCTTCTTGGCAGATTGCACGAGCCTAAAGGTTTGGTGGAATTTCCTCTGGAGTGGAGTGGATCAAGAAGCAGTTGCTGCTTTGCTTGCCCTAAAGTGCCTTATTACCACTTAGTCTCACGGTCTCACCCTTATAATGCTTACTCTGGTGTATTTCATTTATTCAAATACTCATTATATCTAGTTAATCCTCTCACTCTCAAGCTAGTCACCTTGATTTGTTACAGCAGCCCAAATACTTTTCCCCAACTAAGGAAATTAGCAAATAAATAAGTGAGTGCAGTTTTCAAGTATATTTTTGTCTTGTCCGTGTTTGTCAAAATGTAAAGAAGAAGGTTAAAGCTAACAAAGGTAATAATAATTTGTTGCAAAAAGCTGAATAACAGTTTAAGTAGCCAATTCGGTTGAACTGGTATCATCTTTTTATACTTTTCAGCTTCTAAAACATCATGTTTGTGTTTGGGGCTGTGCAAATTTTAATCTACGCTAGTAAAGTGGGGATGTATCATTATTTTAAACGAAAAGAAACTGTCATTAATTTAAACAAAATGAGGTAAGGTGTACCTAACTATACTAAATAGAAATAGAACAGAAAACGAAGACAGTCCTCGGAATTGAATCAAACAATTTCTCACTAATGATAATCTAGTTATTGAAATTTTAGATTAGCTAGAGAATCCAAGCGGCAACTTTTGTTGTTGTGGATATCATTCGGTGAATCCCTAAATCATATAGAAATCAAAAGATTGGGATAAAACTAAAAAGTAGAAAGTAAAAAACCCAAAATAGCAAAGAAAATGAAGAAAAAAATCAGTCAGATTGGTTTTTTTACAAATGAAGCAAATCTCTTCTTTGGACTCAACAATCAGGAGAAGATGAGAAAGAGCATACAATGTGAAAGTAAAATTAGAACTGAAACGAATAAGAGGAAGATGTAAAGAGTGTTAGAAGTTTGTGTCATTATGAAGAGCATGTGGGCCATGGGAACAGTGGCAGAGAGAGTTTACATTATTGAGATTGCGAGATGTAATAGAACATGGCCATTAGGATTGACAAAAATGTCCCCTCGTCTTGCTTGAATGTTGTAGGGACATTTACGTAACTTCAAAAGATTCAAACGAAGGTATTCCTATTATATATAGATAAATATTATGTTTTCTAATACCTTCAAAAATTAAGTTTTTGTTTTGATAAAAAATGTTGCATTTATCATTTTGAAAATCTATTTTAATCCTTTATTATAAAACCAACTTATACTTAAAAGATTGTGCTTTAAATTTTCTACTAACAACACATTAGAAATTATAGGAAAAGTAGATATACCAACATTGATTACGTCTCCAATTCCAACTATGAATTTCTTTGAGTTATTTTCACATTTCACGGTGCCTCCATCGATATATGTCATATTAGATAACATATTCAGATTGCCCATTATGTGTTTGGAGCATCCATTATCAAGTATCCATTTCTCCTTATTTTTGCTCTAGTTTTTGGGTATCTGCAAAAGGATAAGAATTTCATCGGTACCCACTTCCTATATTAGGGTCCTATGTGTTAGTAGCAGAAGGTAGCCATACCCAAGTGGGTTTGGAACCTTTAGAGATATAATTACTGTTTTAACAACATTTATAAGACAATCATCTATAAAATTTTGCCAAATCAATTTTTTACTGGTTTTAAGAATCCAAATTTTAATCATTTTTGAATTTGAATTGTTGGATTTAATACTATTTTTAAGCATTTTGAGATTAGTATACAAAGTACTATGATTTTTATGGCTCTGCTTAGCTTTAAAACTAAGTCCATTTCTATTTCCAAATGGTTTCGAAATTTTAATCAAATTCTCTAAATTTTGCTTACCTTTGTTACATTTCGATAACATTAGTAGTAATTTGATCCAATTGACTCTTAAGTTCAGAAATTTCATTTTTAGCCAAGTTTAGAATAAACTTTAGTTCACAATTTTCATTACTAAGCTTATCATTTTTAGTTTTGCTATCTTTAAGTTCATCGATTAGAGTAGCATATTGGGAAGGTAAGTTTTCACAAGATTTTTAGGATATTTCTATTTCCTTCTCTAGTATGCTTTTCTCATCTTTTAGTAATCCCAATTCCATTGCGGCTTTATTTAGTTTTCCAACATTCTCTTTACACAATTTCTTTAGATCTCTTGGTTTATCATTTAATTCTATACTTATTTCTAAAATTTCATTATAAGAGAGATCAGGACTTACCTATTTTGTTGTAGCTATAAAACAAACATTTGCTTGTTTAGAGTCACTATCACTGTCGCTATTAGAAGTGGATCAGTCCTAATCGTCCTATGTTACCTAGAATGCTTTTCTCTTCTTCTTGAATTTTTTGAACTTACTCTTCTTTTTCTCGTTGTTGAGTTGTGGATAGTCTTTCTTTATATGACCAAATTTATCACATTCAAAGCACTTGATTGATGTCGGATAAGACGAGTATGTTGAATTTCCACCATTTTGTGCTTTTACGAATTTCTTGAACTTCTTATAGTTCTTAACAATGAATACGATCTTGTCATCGTGTAAACTAGAATCATCATCATTGGCTCGGAATGCTATACTTTTTGTCTCTTGATTTTTCTCCTTCCTAGCCTGCAAGTTAGCTTCATACGACATCAAATTTCTAATTAATTCTTCAACTTTGAGTTGAGGAAGATCATTAGCTTCTTCGATAGTTAAGACATTACTTTCCCATTCAATGATCAAAGAATTTAAAATCCGTGTGACAAGATCAAACTCGTTAAAAGTAACTCCGAATGCCATGAGATCATATTGTATTGTTTGAAATCTAGCATACCTATCTACAACGGATTCATTTTCTTTCATTTTGAATGATGAAAACTAATTTTGTTGAATAGAAATTTTGATTTGTTTTACTTTATCCATGCAATCATGAGTGACTTATAGTGTTCGCAATATGTCATAAGCAGTTTTACAAAGCATAACTCTTGAGAACTCATTTTTATCAAGTGAGCAAAATAATACATTCATCGCTTTAGCATTACTAAACGCTATGGTTTTTTGAGCATCTGCCCAAGTACTCATTTCAGTAGTAGGAACTTCATATTTATCTTGAGTAGCTTGCCAGATTTCAATACCATTATCTTCCTAAATATTCTCATACGTGTGGACCAATCAGCATAGTTAGATCCAGTGAATAATGGTGGACGTGTAGTAGACTAACCCTCTTGAAAAGTGCTTGCCATATTCTAAAAATTATTCAAATACTTTATTATGGTAATTTGAACGACCTTGCTCTGATACCAAATGAAAATTTACATGAATCTAATAAGATATGGCTAACATGAATGATCAAGTATATATACTCTAAACTAAGTAAAGCCGACTACTAGAGTACCAAAAAGTAGAATAAATAAAAATGATCACACTAGGAATTTTATATTGGTTCGGACCTCTCGTCCTATGTCCAGTCCTAAAGCTCCCCTTAGGAATTTCCACTAATCAAAATCCCTCGCTTAACCAAAAAGAACAGGCAATACAAAAGAGTATCTTGAGTTGACAATCTTATGCTCTTTACAACACTAATATTGACTGCTGGTACAAATCTCCTATAATCTCCCTTTGAGCATGATGAGTGTATGCACGTGGATTTGTAGGAATTTTGAACACTAAAATTCTATTGTATAGATTTGGTGATATAGAGTGAGAATATGAGATTGACATTTGCAATGGAGTTAGAGAGCAAGATGAAAATTAAAAAGTCAGAAAGTTAAAAACTAGTCTCAATCTTGGAGTATATTTATAGATGATCAAAGGTTTTGTTTAATGGTTGTTATTGTTCAGTTTAAACCCTTTGATAAGTAGTGGAAGCCATTAGAGAAAGAGACATAATTAATGGAGAAGAAGAGAAGTGTCTATTCAAAGCTTTTGACTGTTGTAGTATTTCAGATGTCTGAAAAATATGGCCAGAGGTCTGGTCATTTAAATTTATATAGAATAAAGTTGGTAGTTTAAAAATATTCAAAATTCAGTGTCATTCAGACATATGAGAAGTGCACTCAGACAATTTTCTATGTAATTCAGATGTCTCTAGTAATGAATTTTCGAAACTAGAGAGTTTGCTCATACGTCTAGTAGGTCAATCCAGACGTCTGATTGATGTACTTTGAATATAGTTGAAAAATATGTGTTGCCAGATGTCTGGTTAGTGTTCCTATATGACTGGTTGCCTGAGTTTGTGAAAAACTATGATTTTTACTTTGTTTTTGAAAATGATATAAATTCAGAGTATTTTTCTGTGTGCTCATTTGACTCAAGGGATATTGTACAAGGTAATCAAAGACACTAAATACAAGTATACGACCTTGCTTTAAAACCATCTTCATGTAGCTCTTCACGATCATCTTGCATATTTGTTTCCATTTATCTTCTGATTATCCAAAGCTCTTTGATCCATCATATACCTATAAGTGGTCAAAATATTGAACAATAGGATTGTATAGTTGTTGTCATTAAAACCCAATAAGAGAGATTCTAACAAAAAGCGGTAGTACTTAGCCTATTAAGTAGTTTAAACCATTCAACCAGGGTCAAACCGAAGGCTGGTAGACTGACCATCCACTATTCTTTTCTCCATACCTTTCTATGCCCTTTCTTTTAATTCTATCATTCTTTTCCTATTGCCAGATTGTGTTGCATTGATATCACAGTCCCAAAAGCATTATTCCTTCAAATATTTATTTCTCGTCCAGTTTGACCATAAAGAAGATGTATTCACAAAATATCACACCAACTTCGAACCACATACCTCATTGATTCTTGAAAATTATATAATTCCAAGCCACCTTTTGATTTTCCTTGACACATTACATCCCATAGAATTTTGCTACATTTACCCTTCTATATGAAATTTGAACAAATTTTAATCAACTTATTCAACACTGTTGTGGGAATTTTGAAGCTTTAACACCACAACATTACCATTGGCTAGTAGTATGAATTATTTTTTCCTTCCAGCAATACTTTAACACTTGCATTACCATTCTTCAACTCTATTTTTGATTCTATCAATTAAATTATCACATGTCTCTACCTTGTGATACTGAATTAATAAGGGTAACCCCACATGTTTAACTGGCAATTCACCTTCGTATAACCCTAAGCATATCAAATTTTCTCATTTTGTGGGCAATCTTTGTTGAAGAATATTTTCTTTGAGACATTCATTTGTACAACTGCATAGTTGTTCATCTTGTTGAATATCTTTTTAATTGATACCGTGGTTTGTATATCTTCCTTACAAAAAATAAGTAGATCATCAATGTAAGCAAATCATCAACATGTATAAACTATGTTAATTCATGTTTTACTTTATGAATAGACTATTTTCCCACTACTCACTTTCTAATCCATAAGGAGTGTGAACTATTCCATTAAAATAGTAAACCTATAGGGGATAGTGGGTTCCCTTGTCTAATACCATTATTACTATCGGAATACCCCTTTGGGACCCCTTAAATAGAATAAAAAAAGACTTCTTATACTTAACTATTCTTTGATGATTTTAATCAACTTATGATGGAACTCCATATATTGTATCATCTGTAGTATAAAATCTTTGTTCACAAAATCATATGTTTTGACAAGCACCATTGTCCCAGTGGTTAAGTGATTTGGCATTGGTGCGAGAGGTCACAAGTTCGAAACTTGCGTAGTGTGATTCGAACATATAGTAAAAAAAATCATATGTTTTTTTAATAACCACTTTAATACACATTTTCCAGCACTTATTATATTAAACCATCTAACTTGTTTATGAGTGTATTGTTCCATCTGCAATATTTCTCTCTAGTATAAAAACATGTTGATTTTCTAAAATAAGTAATTAGGGAGTAGGTTTAATTCTACAACAAAGTAACTTGGAAAGCACTTTGTATACAAAACTCGAACATGCAATTGGCTTGTTGTTTGCCATGCCTTAAGATGGATTTTTTATGGGTATTAAAGCCAGGAAGGTATGCTTGATTTCTTTAATATTTTTCCTTTACTAAAATAACCTCTTTAGTTTATCTCAATGAAACTGGTAGAATTTGGTAGAAAAACCATCTAAACCTGATGCCTTATCTTCATGAATACCGAAAACTACATATTTAAGCTCTTCCATTACAAATGGAGAATTTAAATAATCCTTACCATGTTATGGAAATGCTGCCTTATAAGTAATAGCAAGAAAATTGCTTATATAACTATAACGACCCGTAAAATTTTAACGGTTATAATAACGTAATTAACTGAATTTTTCATGAAAATAAAACAATTAAATTTAACAATGAAAAAATTGATATTTGGAGTACGTCTATTTAAATGTAGCAAATGTCAAATTTTCATCAGAGAATATGGAAGTTTATTTTGTTGTGTAATTTTCAATTTCAATTTAAATTAGTTAACTTGATGAAAATAAAATATTTTCGAAATCTGAGTATTTTTATATAATAAAATGTAGAGCATTTTTTGAGTGAGACGTCATATTTCGTTTCGCCAAATTTGAACTGTTATAACCCCGTTTATCTTATTTTTGGCGTTTTAGCAGCATTTTGGCAACGAAAAAATTGACTTTAGATAGGATGATCATATCGCTTATATCTGTGTATTATTATGTTCGTCTCGTCATGCTGATCTCCACAGTATATTCATTCGTGCATTTCGGCGTCCGATACGCGGCGAAATAGACAAAATGATTTGCCGTATCGATTCCGTATTTGGGCTTTTGGATTTCCTTGTCCCTTCATTTCCACTGTGTAAATGAATAGCCATCAGCTATTAAAAATTTTAGCTTTTGACCTTCACTCTTCCCTAGTTTCAATATATGCTTGTTGGTTCTGCCGTTCTCCCTTTTTCATTCCATTGTTCAGTTCATATAAAATATATATAATAATAAATATATATGAGTTATATATCAGAACAGTTGCTTCCTCTTCTCATTTGAAAGCCGACCTCTCCTCTTTTGGAACTGTTTGTATCCTCCCCATGGCCGCTTGGCTTCACTGCCATCTCATTTTGTTTATAAATATAAATACACACACACACACAGATATATATATATATATATATATATAGAACTGTATATATATTACTTGCCTGAGCAAGTTTGCTTTTTTATTCATATTATCAAACTGCTCGTGATTTTTCATCCCGATCTCACTCCATCGTCCACCACCGCATCTCAGCCAGTTGCTCCGCCATCCACCCTGCCGAACTTCACCATGCAAGCAATCTCCCTCCACAAAACCCTCTCTTTCCCGCCAACGCCCAAGCTTCCGGACCTAAACACAGTGACAACCTCTCCACCACGCAACTACCCATCTCCGCCCTTCATCAGACTCCGCCTTGAACCTCTGCCGAAAGCCCGACCACAACAGTCCCGACCTTGCCTGACCGCCATCCTCTCACCACCGCCAAAACCTCCATAGCAGCGCCACCGATCAATCCTTCGAACCACCATAACCGCAGCGACCTGACACACTAGCCCCGGCCTCGCGCCCCCTCCACAGCACGTGTCCGCCATCTATCCACCTTTGTGACGCCCCAACTCTATACTCACACTAGCCAAGGACACTACGGGGTAATGCCATCGACTAGCACGAAGAATAAGGCTGTTGAGGAGCGACCATCTGTGTAATTGCTTTGTGCGAGTACCGATATGTCAGATAGTATGACAATTTCATTTCAAGAGGAAATCCGACCTATCAAATACAAACTCAAAGCTACTACACAGTGGCTATGTGGGCTTCGGAAACAAATATAGAAACAAGCATAACACAAATCAGTCACATATATTCATATCACAAAGGCAGAAATAGATATGAATATAACACATAAAAGTGTACATCAAAATAGTGTTCATACAAGATCCACTACATCATAAAAGAATAGGTACAAGTGCTAAGCAAAAGAATAAGTATACATCAAGGAGTCTCTATCTCAAATGTATAAAAGAAAAAACTACTAAGCTAAAGTAGTTAGCCAAAAATCAGAAGCTAGCCCCTACTAAGAAGTCAAATGGAAGCACCTGAAACACCTTGGTCCGACCCGAGTATTATTTAAGAAGAAAAATAATAAACGGATCAGTCTAGCTATAAATATCATATGATATAAGAAAGGATAAGAGATACCAAAAAAATGTATGATAATAATAATGCCATACGGTGACAAGTACACATTCGATAACAATAAAAATCATACAATATCTCAAATCTCGTCAAATATCCAAAAAGAATATCACATTCTTTAGCTTATTCACCAAACCCCAAATATTGACAAAACATATCAATGTCAATCACAAAAATTGGTGAAACACAAATTCCAGAAATCAACAATTAGAAATCTAGAAAACACAAAGGGGGAGGCCTATCACAAACAGGAGCACGAAAACTCACCAACACGTGTATCACAAACGGGTCGCTATCCCACGGTCGCTAACTATAGAGCCGGTGCAACGGCGTAGTACAATAACGGTACGCCCGAGGAACCTGAAACTCAAATGAGTTGGAACAACGACGTAGTACAATAATGGTACGCCCGATGAACCTGAAACTCAAATAATTCGGAACAACGACGTAGTACAATAACGGTACGCCCGATGAACCGAACTCCATAAAACCCATAGGTCGCTAGCCTATAAAAATGAGACGAAGCTCCACAAAATGGCGTACAGTTCCCCATGTGGACAAAGAGACACTTCACATCGCAAGTCTAAATCACAAAATGATCATCATTGATTGATAAGTGTAAATTACTCTAAGCTAGTAAATAAATGAGTTTAGCTTCATGTTCCATAACCACTGGCTTAACTTAATCATTTACGAACAGATTGTAGATTTCCACTCAAAAATTGTCACGAGATTTCAATCGAACAAGTCCAAGAATTAACCGAAGAAGTAAACGCAAGCGTTTCATACCACTTGTTTTGCTAAGTCGTTTAATTAGATTTCTCATACGAATGTGGTAAAGGTTTGTATATACTAATAGATTTGAAAATGGTTTTAAAAATGAACTTTGTATTAAAAGTAACATTGAAATCGGTTTTGTGAAAGAGTTTGAGTATTTACTACTAGAATAGAAATCTTTGTATTTAAAAGTGACAAATCACAGAAATGATTGTAAAAAAAATCTATCACCAAAAATCCACATTCGACGACGTGAATTCCAACCATAAAAATCGATATCAAATCCCAATCAAATGGATATTCCCAAAAATCCATAAATGAAGTCATCAAAGTCGATAATAATTGACAACAACTAACCGGATCAACAAAAATCGACAAAAATTGGAAATCCACTCAAAAACAGCCAAAATAGGCAAAACTGCACATAACCAGACGTCTGGTTGGGGAACCGGACGTTTGGATTTTGTCTCTGCCTTCTTTTTCTTTTACCAGGGACCCATTCCAGACGTCTGGATTTTTCAACCAGACGTCTGGATTTTCCTGCTAGGAAAAAATCAGCCTAGCCCAAAAAGGGCAAAAATCCAAACCGGAAGCAATCGAACGAGCGATGGATGCTAGGAATTTATGTCAATCGACAATCCAGCCCTATAGGCTCTTCGATACACTACCAAAATCATATCCAAACATCCAAGATAGGACCTTTAAAGATTTTGACTTCAAAATACCAAAATTGGAAAATTCACCAAATCAATTCAAAACAAAAGCAAATGAATATGGAATAGATGTTAGGAATTCATACCTAACAACAATGAAAGCTATAGACATAGATGTGAGTTCAAGAACTCACCTTTAAACCCAAAAACAAGAATTGAGAAGCTCTGAAACAAAGGAAAGATTAGCCACTCCTCAACTTCAACTAAAGAAGCTCTAATTTAAGCTCATAAGCAAATATTTCCTAAGTTAGGATTTAGGAATTTCTGAAAATTGAAGAGAGATTGAGATGGAGAAGATGAAGAGGATGCTTACCTAAGCTTCTCTTTGATTTCTAGAACTTGAATTTGAATTTCCTAGTAAACTAGGGTTTAGGAATTTTAATTTTCCTTTCTTTCCCCCATTTTCCTTTAGCTTGAGAGTGTTAGGAAAATAGAATGAATGAATAAAGAGGGGGTGGAGTGTTAGGGTATTTTATTGGGTTAGTGGGCTGAAACCCCAAACCCAAAGCCCAATAGAAAAATAGCAAAATTCTACTCAACTCCAAACATATCGATGTTTATACTCAAAAAAGTTGTAAACGTCGTTTTGAACTCAATGGAAGTGGTCTCAAGTCCGGATTCGACCGTTTACAAAAAGTAATGTTTTGCACTTTTAAATTCAACTAACGATGCTATATTTAAATAAATCATTTAAATATATTATCGTAAAAATATGCGGGTTGTTACAGAATCCCCTCCTTAAAGAAATTGCATCCTTGCAATACTTAAGAAGAAAATAAAAACTAACAACCTTACTAAGGCATAACAACACAAAAGAAGAAATTTTGAAATGAGAAGTTCTCCTTAAGGAGCATGAGAAAGTAAGTCCGGATGTGTTCGCTCGATGAATTCTCTGGATTCCCAAAAGCAATCCTTAGGATTTGAGGACCATTGAACTTTCATAAGAGGAACATCTTTATTTCGAAGGCGTTTAACCTCCGTAGCAATGATACGAATAGGATGTTGCTCATAAGTCAAATTTGGTGAAACTTCAATTTCTTCAATAACACCGGACTCAAGAATAGAATCGGAATCTCTAAGGAATTTCCGTAGTTGAGAGATGGGGAATACGTCATAAATATTAGAAAATTGAGCCGGTAATAAAAGGCGATAAGCCACGGAACCAATGCGTTCGGTGATGGGAAATGGGCCAATATATCGAGGTGCTAACTTTCTCGATCGACTGAAACGCACAACACCCATCATAGGTGAAACACGAATAAATACCAAATCTCCCACAGAAAATTCTAATTTCCTTCTTCGGTTATCGGCATAGGATTTTTGTCTACTTTGAGCTTCTTTCATCCTATGACGAATAAGGTCAATCATTTCTGTGGCATCACGAATAAACTTTGGACCTAAAACCAGCTTCTCACCGGCTTCAAGCCAACATGAAGGAGATCGGCATGGCCTTCCATAAAGTGCCTCGAAAGGTGCCATACCAATACTAGATTGGAAGTTATTATTATAGGAAAATTCAACAAGGGAAATACGATCTTCCCAACTTCCCCCAAAATCAAGAACATAAGCACGAAGGAGATCTTCAAGAGTTTGATTCACACGCTCCGTTTGTCCATCGGACTGAGGATGATAAGCGGTACTAAAATTAAGCTTCGTTCCCAAAGCTTTTTAAAGACCCTTCCAAAATCCACTAGTAAATAATGGATCATGATCGCTAACAATAGAAGTAGGAACTCCATGCAATTTAACGATTCTTTAACATAGAGTTTGGCCAAAAGAGGTACGGTCCGGTTGGACCGAACAGGAATAAAATGGGAGGATTTTGTAAGTCTATCTACAATCACCCATAAACTATCATGACCCGAATGATTACAGGGAAGACCGTCAATAAAGTCCATGGAAATTTGATCCCACTTCCAAATTGGAATGTCCAAAGGTTGCAATAATCCACCGGGCCTTTGATGCTCGGCCTTTATGAGTTGGCAAGTCATGCAATGCTTAATGAAGTTAACAATATCAGATTTCATTCCATCCCAATAATAAAGTCGCTTCATGTCCGCGTACATTTTACTACTACCGGGATGAATGGTAAATTTAGAACGATGAGAATCTTCTAAATGTCTTTACGAAGATCAGTAATATTTGGCACAATAAGTCTACCAAATTTTTGAATGCCTCCACGAGCATCAATATCAAAGTCTTTCAAACCATCAACCTTATTTTGATCCCTACAACTTTGGCTAAGAAGAGCCAATTCGGGATCTTGCTTTTGAGCTTCAAGGATGCGGTCCAAAAGAGAAGGATGAGCCTCAAGGCTACATAAAGCAAGAGATGAACATAAATCGGATTCATGATCTCGAATCTCACAAGTGGATAAAGTCTCGAGATCATTCCATTCGGATATCATCATGGAAACAACCGCTTGTTGCTTACGACTAAGGGCATCGGCAACACGATTCCCCTTTCCGGGAGTATAAAGAATATCAAGGTCATAAGATGCAAGGAATTCGAGCCAACGTTGTTGACGCAAATTAAGTTACTTTTGAGAAAAGGAATACTTCAAAGATTTATGATCGGTGTAGAGAACAAATTTCTCTCCCAAAAGATAATGACGCTAAATTCTAAGGGCGAAAACAACGGCCGCGAGCTCTAAATCATGAGTGGCATATCTAGTCTTGGCATGCTTTAATTGCCTAGAAGCATAAGCGATAACACATTCCCTTTGCATGAGAACGACTCCCAAACCAACACAACTAGCATCGGTATAAACAATAAAGTCTTGGTTCCCTTCGGGAATCACAAGAATAGGAGCATCGGAAAGGAGTTCTTTTAATTTCTGAAAAGCAGCTTCACATTTGTCTGACCAAATGTACTTAACTCCCTTCTTTGTCAAACTAGTAAGAGGTACGGAAATTTTAGAAAAGTCTTTTATGAACGACGGTAATAGCCCGCCAATCCAAGAAAACTATGGATTTCCGTCACACTCTCCGGTCTCTTCCAATTTTGAATTGCTTCAATCTTTGAAGGATCCATGGAAATTCCGGATTCAGAAATAATATGCCCCAAAAATTTCACACGAGATTTCCAAAAGTGGCACTTAGAAAATTTTGCTTTCGATTGATTACTCCTAAGAGTTTCCAACACAATCCGAAGATGTTTTTCATGCTCTTCCTCGATTTCAGAATAAACAAGAATATCATCGATAAAGATGAGAACAAATCGATAGAGGAAGTCTTTGAAAACTCGATTCATAAGGTCAACGAAATAAGCCGGAGCATTCGTTAAACCAAATGGCATAACAAACCATTCATAAGATCCATAACGAGTATGGAACGATGTCAAAGGAATGTTATCCTCTGCAATATGAAGTTGATGAAAACCGGTTGCTAAGTCTAACTGCGAAAAGACTCTAGCACCGCTAAGTTGATCGAATAGATCATCAATCCGAGGTAAGGGATATTTATTCTTGATGGTGAGATCATTAAGCTTGCGGTAGTCAACGCAAAGCCTAAGTGTACCATCGGATTTCTTCACAAAAATAGCCGAAGCTCCCCATGGAAAGGAACTAGAACGAATAAACTGTTTTCCTTCCAATTCGGATAATTGTTTACGCATCTCCTCATTTTCCTTATTGGACATACGATAAGGAGGACGAGTAATAGGTAGAGCTCCAAGGATTAGATTAATTCTGAACTCAATTGCTCGCTTAGGTGGTAATCCTAAAACAGGCTCAAATATGTCGGGAAATTCATGAACAACATGAATGAGGGAAATGACATCTTCCTCATCATCTTAACGTCATCATGCGGATTTAAAGAATATAAGGATGCTACCAAATTGGAATCTGAATCTTTAAGAACAATAGAAATCTGCTTAACAGATTGAGGATGTCGAAGATGGATAGTCCTCTCGGGACATAGGATATGAGCTTCATAACGATTAAGCCAATCCATTCCCAAAATCATTCCGAAACCTAAGTAATGCATAACATGCAAATCGGCTCGGAAAGCATAATCACATAAAATAATCTCGACATCTTTAAAAAAAAACTAAGTGTTGCGGATCCACCAACCGGATTCGTAATTATTAGTGAAGTCATCAAGCCCATAACATTTAAAGACAAAGCATCAACAAGTTCTTTTGATATAAAAGAGTGAGATGCACCCGTATCAAAAAGAACTCGAATAGGAAGATCATGAAATATAATAATGCCATCAAGGACAGAATGAGAAATACCTTGACCAAGAGAAGTTTTATTATGAGCTTGCACAACATTTAGCTTTCCCTCTTTCTTGTTTGGAAGTTTGGGGCATGAAGATAAAAGAAGACTTGAACTTTTGCAATAACGACAAAAAAGAGGTTTTGGGCACCTATTTGCATAATGGTCCTTAGAACCACAATTGTAGCATTGCCCACGAATAGAGGTAGCTTGTTTCCCTTTCTTGTTGGGATTAGGCTTGAACTTAATAGGTCTCTTCTTGTTGTTGTTCAAGTTCTGTTTGGCACCCACAACTTCAACATCACTTTCTTTATCGGCTTCTTCAAGTCAAAGAGCGATATCAACAAGCTGATCAAAAGAAACTTCTAGTTTCAGGAGTAAAGGCTTTTTGAGGTTCTTATTCAACCCATAGAAAAACCTCTGATTTTCCTTCAATGGGGTATTAATATACTCGATCCCATATTTAGAGAGAGATTCAAAAGATGTGAAGTAATCCGTCACAGAAGATTCACCTTGAACAAGGTCAATAAAGCGTCGGGCCAAAGTTACTTTTTCAGCTTTCGGTACAAACTTTAACTCGAACCTTTTCCGGAATTGCTCCTAAGTAAGATCCGCTTCAATAATTTCTAAGATCACAAGCTACCAATCTAATGCTCTCTCCTGGAGCATGCTAGAAGCCACTTGGACTCGATATAGATCCACAAGATTCATGCGAGAAAAGATGCGATCGCATGTTCTAAGCCAAGCTTGGACTTCTATAACGCTTTCGGAACCCTTGAATGGCCTTCCACCCAAATTGGTATAATCACTGCACAAGCGTGCAAACCCGGATTTAGGATGAGTAGGCTAAGGAATGGGTCCGGCAGCTTGAGCATTCTTTACAAGATCCAAAAGCTGTTGAGCAGACATAAATACTCCATCCTGAGGAGTAGCACTGGATTGACCGGCGCTGGGACGACCAGGTCTAATCATTTCTCTTCTTTAAGAAAGAAAGAAAGAAGAGGAAAAAGGTTATTCTCAGAATGAATATCAAACAAACTTGATTGATAAAACAAGGCATCATAAAAGAAAATAGGATAGAGTGGGTCCCAAGACTCGGATTAAATCCTAAGACACGATTCCTAAGAGAGACTTAGGACAATGATCCTTGTTAAATTATTCTATATTGTTCCGATGTTTGGCTCTGGTACCTAGCTGTGACGCCCCACCTCTATACTCACACTAGCCAAGAACACTACGGGGTAATGTCGTCAACTAGCATGAAGAATAATGCTATTGAGGAGCGACCATCTGTGTAATTGTTTTGTGCGAGTACCGATATGTCAAATAGTATGACAATTTCATTTCAAGAGGAAATCTGACATATCAAATACAAACTCAAAGCTACTACACAGTGGTTATGTGGGCTTCGGAAACAAATATAGAAATAAGCATAACACAATCAGTCACATATATTCATATCAAAATGGCGGAAACAGATATGAATATAACACATAAAAGTGTACATCAAAATAGTGGTCATACAAGATCCACTACATCATAAAAGAATAGGTACAAGTGCTAAGAAAAAGAATAAGTATACATCAAGGAGTCTCTATCTCAAATGTATAAAAGCAAAAACTACTAAGCTAAAGTAGTTAGCCAAAATTCAGAAGCTAGCCCCTGCTAAGAAGTCAAATGGAAGCACCTGAAACACCTCGGTCTGACTCGAGTATTATTTAGTAATAAACGGATCAGTCTAGCTATAAATATCATATGAGATGAGAAAGGATAAGAGATACCACAAAAATGTACGATAACAATAATGCCATACGGTGACAAGTATACATTCGATAACAATAAAAATCATACAATATCTCAAATCTCGTCAAATATCCAAAAAGAATATCACATTCTTTAGCTTATTCACCAAACCCCAACTATTGACAAAACATATCAATGTCAATCACAAAAATTGGTGAAACACAAATTCCAAAAATCAACAATTAGAAATCCAGATAACACAAAGGGGGAGGCCTATCACAAACGGGAGCATGAAAACCCACCAACATGTGTATCACAAACGGGTCACTATCCCACGGTCGCTAACCATAGAGCCGGTGCAACGGCGTAGTACAATAACGGTATGCCCAAGGAACCTGAAACTCAAATGAGTTGGAACAACGACGTAGTACAATAATGGTATGCCCGATGAACCTGAAACTCAAATAATTTGGAACAACGACGTAGTACAATAACGGTACGCCCGATGAACCGAACTCCATAAAACCCATAGGTCGCTAGCCTTTAAAAATGATACGAAGCTCCACAAAACGGGGTACAGTCCCCCACGCGGACAAAGAGACACTGCACATCGCAAGTCTAAATCACAAAATGATCATCATTGATCGATAAGTGTAAATTACTCTAAGCTAGTAAATAAATGAGTTTAGCTTCATGTCCCATAACCACTGGCTTAACTTAAATATTTACGAACAGATTGTAGATTTCCACTCGAAAATTGTCACGAGATTTCAATCGAACAAGTCCAAGAATTAACCGATGAAGTAAACGCAAGCGTTTCATACCACTTGTTTTGCTAAGTCGTTTAATTAGATTTCTCATGCGAATGAGGTAAAGGTTTGTATATACTAATAGATTGGAAAATGGTTTTAAAAACGATCTTTGTATTAAAAGTAACGTTGAAATCGGTTTTGTGAAAGAGTTTGAGTATTTACTACTAGTATAGAAACCTTTGTATGTAAAACTGACAAATCACAGAAATGATTGTAAAAACAATCTATCACCAAAAATCCACATTCGACGATGTGAATTCTAACCATAAAAATCGATATCAAATCCCAATCAAATGGATATTCCCAAAAATCCATAAATGAAGTCATCAAAGTCGATAATAATTGACAACAACTAACCGGATCAACAAAAATCGATAAAAATTGGAAATCCACTCAAAAACAGCCAAAATAGGCAAAACTGCGCAGAACCAGACGTCTGGTTGGGGAACCGGACGTCTGGATTTTTTCTCTGCCTTTTTTTCTTTTTCCAGGGACCCATTCCAGACGTCTGGATTTTTCAACCAGACGTTTGGATTTTTCTGCTAGGCAAAAATCAGCCTAGCCCAAAAAGGGCAAAAATCCAAACCGGAAGCGATCGAACGAGCGATGGATGCTAGGAATTTATGCCAATCGACAACCCAGCCCTATAGGCTCTTCGATACACCACCAAAAACATGTTCAAACATCCAAGATAGGATCTTTAAAGATTTTGACTACAAAATACCAAAATTGGAAAATTCACCAAATCAATTCAAAACAAAAGCAAATGAACATAGAATAGATGTTAGGAATTCATACCTAACAATAATGAAAGCTATAGACATAGATGTGAGTTCAAGAACTCACCTTTAAACCCAAAAACAAGAATTGAGAAGCTCTGAAACAAAGGAAAGATCAGCCACTCCTCAACTTCAACTAAAGAAGCTCCAATCTAAGCTCATAAGCAAATATTTCCTAAGTTAGGGTTTAGGAATTTCTGAAAATTGAAAAGAGATTGAGATGGAGAAGATGAAGAGGATGCTTACCTAATCTTCTCTTTGATTTCTAGAACTTGAATTTGAATTTCCTAGTAAACTAGGGTTTAGGAATTTTAATTTCCCTTTCTTTCCCCCATTTTCCTTTAGCTTGAGAGTGTTAGGAAAATAGAATGAATGAATAAAGAGGGGGTGTAGTGTTAGGGTATTTTGTTGGGTTAGTGGGCTAAAACCCCAAACCCAATAGAAAAATAGCAAAATTCTACTCAACTCCAAACATATCGATGTTTATACTCAAAAAAGTTGTAAACGTTGTTTTGAACTCAATGGAAGTGGTCTCGAGTCCGGATTCGACCGTTTACAAAAGGTCACGTTTTGGACTTTTAAATTCAACTAACGATGCTATATTTAAATAAATCATTTAAATATATTATCGTAAAAATATGCGGGTTGTTACAACCTTTTCCCCTCCTTCTCTCCATTTTCTCGGCGATCCACTCAACCCTAACAGCTCCACCACCTTCCTTCGCCCATAGTAGCTCCAACCGTCACCTCTTCCTTCTGTCCTCCCATGTCTCCACTGCTACACCTTGTGTCGCCATAACTGCACACAGCAGCCCGACTCTCGTCCACCATCTAATCGGCAACTCCATCTCTTTTCCTCCTACTTGTATATTTCAGGCCCGCATGTCACCTATATAGGTCTGTTCGCATTTTTTTATACATATATATTTATATTGCACAAGTTCTATTTGTTATAAAAATATATAAACTGTAAAATCTGGTTATATATAAAGTATATAAACTATAATATGTTGTATATATATAAAGTATATAAACTATAATCTGGTTTCAATAAAACTATAATCTGTTGCTATATATATAGTTTTTATAAACTATATTACCTGTGTTATATGAAAGTTTTAGACGAATGGCAGTTTTATAAAGCTTCAGATTTTATATAGATTTTATGTTAATATGTTTAATATTGACTTTTATATGTTTATAAAGATTTATTTTTTATATTGATTTTAAATTATATATATATTGAGGTTTTATTCTATATGTGTTTAAATTGAACCTTGATTTGGAAATACATAAAACGAGTTTATTTTAATACGTGTCTTTAATTTAAATAATGATTTTTGAAATACATACATACATATATATATATATTGTAATCTAATATGTGTTTGAAAAAAATATGATCTATATATATATAGTATATATATATATAGTATATATATATATATAGTATATATATATATATGTAGTATATATATATATATATATATAAAAGTTCACTTATATAATTGATCTTCATTAAATCCAGTTCATCATGCTTTGCTTTTGTCTCACCGCTGTCCAAAATGGGTCACAACAGCTTTTTGCTTCGCTGTGTCGCTTGCGTATCCGTGTGCGTATCCGTGTCCGTTGATTCTCATTCTCCATTGTTCTCTAGCCTCGAAAAGTGAGCAATCACTCACGATTAACATTCTTATATATAGTAAGTTTAATTCATATGAAATGACGATTGAAATATGCTGTTAAATTTGAATTGTTAAGTTATTTAATTGTTAAATCTGATATGCCATTATCTGCAATTGTTTACCTTTGACATATGACAACATAAACTATTGTGTATATTATATTTAAATTTGTTATTGATGATATATGCTTGTTGTTGATATGTTATATTATTATCATATTTGTTCTTACTCTGCAAGTTCCTTGTTATTTTAGAATTCCCTATGGGTTGAAATGATACATACCTGGACGATATTATAGATTAGGGAAAAATCGTTATGGGTTGAAATGATAAACCTAAGCGATTTTCATTTATTTTAAAAAATTTGATTGTGGGTTGAAATGATATATATCCGTAAATATTAAATTTAAATTACGGATTGAAATGATAAATATCCATATCACTTGACCATAGGATAGAAAATTATATACGGACACCGTTGGTCTGTTTTTGAAATGATTTCCAAAGTTTGAAAGGAAATATATGGGTTTTAAATAAATATTAATTTTAAATATAATAATAAATATTTTAATTTTAATATACGTGTAAAAATTTAGATTTTTATTTTTATATGTTTTGGGACTTTTTAAAATTATAATTTATGTTTTAAAATGTAAATTATAAAAAAATTCTTATAACTTTATTATTTTTAAATTATGAAATAAGATTTAAAATAGATTTAATTTAATAATAAGATTTAATTTAATAAAATTTAATTTACCTAATATATATATATATATATATACACACACACCATGTTTTAAACTATTTTGAAATTATATTAATATTTTGAAAATAGATTTTTTAACAACTTTAATAAATTAAGGTTGGAAAGATAAATTGAAATTGATTTGAAATTTAACCTGTTTAAGAATTATATTTAACTAGGAGTTGATTTGAAAACTTATTAACTTGAGAATTTCAAAGATATGATTTTATAACTTGATAACTTGGTTTTGATTAAAGGTGAATAAATGAATATTTTTAGATTTAAATAAGATTGAAATTGAATACTAATTTTGATTTTAATTTGTAATTTGAGATTTCATTTAACTGTTATCAAAATGATTTAGTGAATATTTTCAAATTTAAATACAATTAAAGTTGAATTTTGAAATATAAATGAGATTTATCAAATTGAGTAACTGTAAATTGTTTGAATATTTAACTTCAGAACCTATTGAATTGAAAGTGGTTTAAATGTGTAGATCAAATCTGGATTTGAAATCGATAAATTAAAAATGGTTTTAATGAGAATTTGAAATTGAGATGGATTTGAATTGAATTTGGAACTAAAAGTTGATTTGAATTGATTTGTGAAATTGGAAGAAACAATTCTTATTGAAACCATTTCAATATATATACTATTTTAATATTATTCTATTTTTAATAAATAAATTATTTTAATCTATAATCTATTTCAATATATAAACTATTTTTAATTTATAACTATTTCAATATATATAAACTATTTTCGATATTTAAACTGTTTAAGCTGGAACTGTTATGATTTAAAATTTAATGCATTTAAATGCGAATATTTTATATGATGGTTTAAACTATTGTGTGGTTATGATTTCGAAAGTAAATATGGTTTCGGAAGTGATATGATTTCGAAAATAAATATAATTTCGAAAGTGATATGATTTTGAAATAGATATGATAATTTGATATGTAGTACAAACTATTTGAAATATAAATGACCTCGGTGTGAAATAAGCGTTTGGTTGTTAAAGAGACCTATATCAGACATTGTCATACTCTCTGCCATTACCGAAAACCACTTTAACAACTTTGTACATGGTGGAGACTCCAGAATGAAGTAGGATGGTTTGGTGTACGATTTTGTATAAGGTATTTACGTAGCCCCAACTCCCATGAGTCAGCTTAGATGTGACTAAAACAGGAGCCATGCCGGGCCAAGTGAGGTCATTCCTCCTATCGGACACATTTCTTCAATACCATTCTATTACTTTGTGATTTGATTGGGTGCACCTTTGATTTGGGAGTGTGTCTCGAGGTGGGCGGTAATAGCTGCTATGCGTTACCACCAGTCCGGATCCGCAAATGGTATATCTACCCTGGCATTGCCTCGCATGCCGTGTTCACATGCCTTATAGCACCTTCTACGAGTTTGGTTTGTACCATACCTATGGAGTGCTTTCTGATAGCCCTCCAGTTTACGGAGGAATTACGATACTGTATAGACTATGGGAATATATAAAATGTGTTAAAGGGGATATGGGTAATGCCTTAACGCTATCTTAATACTTTACTTTAGTGATACATATTATAATAGCATACATTAATACATAGTAGATAGTTCCACGGATCCTTAGAGGATGGAAATCCAAAACATCCTTTAAGTTATTTGTATTTCAATTGACATTTCACTTGAGTTGAATTTACTGGTATAAGAATGTTAATCCTGACTCGAGTGTTTTGTGTTTTGCTTTATGCTCGAGTCAGACTGAGTGTCACAACATTTGAGACTCGCCTTTGGAGATTAGAGCTTTGTTTGAAGATCTATCTATCCAGCTTTCAGTTATTTCAGTTTATTCCAGTCATTTATGTTCAGACTTGTCAGTTGCTTGTGTATTTGAGATTCCTTTGTATTTGAGATTCTGTTGTATTTTGTTTCAGACTCTGATGTTTTATATAGCAGCTTCATGAACTACTATTTCTCTATTCCGCTGCTTATTATTGTAAAACTCTGTGTTTGTGATTCTATGATTGATTTATTTCCTGTATATGCTGAGTTTTGCCAAATATAAATTAACAATATGTTGTTTTAAGCAATTCAAGTCTGACATGTATGGATGCGAATGGTTCGAAATGCCAGGTCGTTACAAGTGGTATCAGAGCTCTAGTTTAGGCAAAACTTAGCATATGGAGTAAAAATTAATTACAGAATCATCTTCATTCGAGCTTGAAATTCTTCGTTAGGACCCTCTTGAATTAGGATTTCTTTTAAATTTTAGAACTTTCCCTTGTTCTGGAAATCCATTCTTGTCCTTTCCTATTCGTGTTCTTCTTGATACTGGAGCATCCCATAGCTCCATTTCTGTTTCGCCAACTTTCGTATGATTGTAAAGGGGTGAAACTCCTTTACAATAAATGTCGATTTATTGGAGATTTCTACGTCCCCGGTTATGATGTTGTTATCCATTTTAAAGCCCGAACCGTTTCTCTAGAAGATGACCAATGTAATTCTCTTCTGATCAAATATTATTGCCTCAGAATTATGAAGGCAGATCTATTTTTGCGCTTGATGTTCAACTTAGTGATCTTGACTCCACCCCTATAGTCTGGGATTATCCTGATGTTTGGGGAAGTCACTCTCTCCTTCTCAGCGGGAAATTGAATTCAACATCGACCTTACTTCTGGAGCTCGACCTATCGTCCTTCCTCCTGGATGAATAGTTTCTGTGAATGGTTAGTCATCTCTTTTGATTAACGAATGCTCCTGCCTTCTTCGTTGATCTCTGAATCGCATTTTCCACGATGTTCTCAACTAGTTGTCCTGGTTTCCGTTAATTATGTTCTCGTTTTCTAATTCTCGGTTGACCCGGTTAAGTTCACCCGCAATTGATATTAGTCTATCCATCTTCCCTCTTTTGTAATTAATCTCCTTGCTAGCCTATCTTCTTAGCTAGAATTCTCTTTGATTAGGGTCCCTCTTAATTTGAATCTCTATTCTTGTTCTAGAATCCATTCTTGGATCATCCTGTGAGGGAGTGTATTTGTAATTTATATAAAAATGTTTTGTATTGTGTTATTTGAGTTGTTGAGTTTGATTTTGGGTTTCGATCAGTTCATCTGGCCAACGCTATCGATAGGAATTCCAAAACACTTGAACAGAGCAAACTAACACAATATTGTTTTCGAATTTCGTAAATGAAATAATTTATGAATGATTATATGTTAAATATAATAGTCTGGAATTAAATAGTTAAATGAATTGATTGTTAGAAATGATAAAATTAGATTATCATTTATTGTTTGGTAAACTAGTAACTATTGTTACATGATATAAAGAAATGATATTATAAGCATGGTTTATAGATTGATTTGAAATTGAAATGAATTTAACTTAAAGATTTGAGGATTAAATTTCCGGTGTTTTTCAAAATTTGGTTTCAAAAGTTTTGAGAATATATATATATATATATATAAAGTATTTTCGAATGGAAATTGTTTCCAAAGAATTTTTAAAAAGAAGTAAGTCAGTACTCTCCTTTTGGTCGCTGGAAAATAATTTCGGTGATGACTGCAGCATCATCGACATTCATTTTCGAGTCTCAAAGTGGGGAGACCACTTGGTAGCTTTGCTACACTTTTTGTTTTTAGAAAATAGATTTGATTTGAATTCCTTGAGTATGATTTGATGTATAGAATATCTATATATGTATATGTTTATTTCAAAATGATTGAAGTGAAACCGGAAATTTAACTCTTAAATTCAATATTAAGTGATGGTTTTCAAATATTGAAATGAAGAATTTTTTTAAATAATTGGAGTGTTTAAAATGAAAATTTGAATTGAAACAACTTGAAACTGTTGAACTAAGATAAATTTATTTGTATAATACTCAATTTCCAAAACATATATGTCTTACCTGAAATATTCAAAAAGTTAAAATTTCATGTGAATATGTAATTGAGAGTTATACAAGAGGAACTTAAGTAATAAAATGTTCCAACTAAATTTACTTAATAGAAATGTTGTAAATAAGGAAAATTTTGTATAGTGTTTAACTACATTCGGAAACATTAATAAAACTTACCTGGAAAGGGTTGAATGTAATTGAATAGTATACAATATAAAATATAAGTAATAAGATGTTTAAAATGAAATATTGTTAAGGAAATTCATAAATAGAAGACTGAGTGTTTATAATAAATGTTTATACACTTAATCTATGATGAAATAAATTGAATAATAAATAAGAGAATGATATTTAAATAAATAAATATGAGCTTAAGGACAGTTGAAATTGAATTTTGAGTGGAACTAACTTAAGTAAGATTAAATGGATTAAATAAATGAGTTAAATAAAATAAATTTTATTTTGAAAGAAAATTTTGTAATAACTGTTAATAAACTGAAAGCAAATCGGTTATTGAAGCCAAATTAGTTGAATATAAATCAATTTAAAAACTAATGAAATCTATATGATTTTGAACTAATTATTGTATCTAGTACTATGAATCAATGTTTACTTTCTGTTGCATCTATTCTTCTATATCTTTCCTTTTCGGGATGAAATGTTTTGAGTGGGGGAGAGTGTAACGACCCGTAAATTTTAACGGTTTTAATAACGTAATTAACTGAATTTTTCGTGAAAATAAAACAATTAAATTTAGCAATGAAAAAATTGATATTTGGAGTACGTCTATTTAAATGTAGCAAATGTCAAATTTTCATCAGAGAATATGGAAGTTTATTTTGTTGTGTAATTTTCAATTTCAATTTAAATTAGTTAACTTGATGAAAATAAAATATTCTCGAAATCTGAATATTTTTATATAATAAAATATAGAGCATTTTCTGAGTGAAACGTCATATTTCGTTTCGCCAAATTTGAACTGTTATAACCTCGTTTATCTTATTTTCGGCATTTTAGCAGCATTTTGGCAACAAAAAAATTGACTTTTGATAGGATGGTCGTATCACTTATATCTGTGTATTATTCTGTTTGTCTCGTCATGCTGATCTCCACAGTATTTTCATTCGTGCACTTCGGCGTCCGGTACGCGGTGAAATAGACAAAATGATTTGCCTTATCGGTTCCGTATTTGGGCTTTTGGATTTGCTTGTCCCTTCATTTCCACTGTGCAAACGAATAGCCATCAGCTATTAAAAAATTTCAGCTTTTGACCTTCACTCTTCCCTAGTTTCAATATAAGCTTTTTGGTTCTGCCGTTCTCTCTTTTTCATTCCATTGTTCTATTCATATAAAATATATAATAATAATAAATATATATGAGTTATATATCAAAACAGTTGATTCCTCTTCTCATTTGAAAGCTGGCCTCACCTCCTTTGGAACTGTTCGTATCCTCCCCATGGCCGCGTGGCTTCACTGCCATCTCATTTTGTTTATAAATATATATATATATATATATATAACTGTATATATATTACTTGCCTGAGCAAGTTTGCTTTTATATTCATATTATCGAACTGCTCGTAATTTTTCAACCCGATCTCACTCCCTCGTCCACTACCGCATCTCAGCCAAATGCTCCATTATCCACCCTACCGAACTTCACCATGCAAGCAATCTCCCTCCACAAAACCCTCTCTTTCCCTCCAACGCCTAAGCTTGTCGACCTAAACACAGTGACAACCTCTCCACCACGCAACTACCCATCTCTGCCCTTCATCAGACTCTGCCTTGAACCCCTGCCGAAAGCCCGACCACAACATTCCCGACCTTGCCTGACCGCCATCCTCTCACCACCGCCAAAATCTCCATAGCAGCGCCACCGATCGATCCTTCGAACCACCATAACCGCAGCGACCTGACACAATAGCCCTGGCCTCGCGCCCCCTCCACAACACGTGTCCGCCATCCATCCACCTTTACCCCTCCTTCTCTCCATTTTCTCGGCCATCCACTCAACCCTGACAGCTCCACCACCTTCCTTCACCCATAGCAGCTCCAACCGTCACCTCTTCCTCCTGTCCTCCCACGTCTCCACTACTACACCTTCTGTCGCCATTACTGCACATAGCAGCCCGACTCTCGTCCACCATCTACTCGGCAACTCCATCTCTTTTCCTCCTACTTGTATATTTCAGGCCCGCATGTCACCTATATAGGTCTGTTCACATTTTTTTATACATATATATTTATATTGCACAAATTCTATTTGTTATAAAAATATATAAACTGTAAAATCTGGTTATATATAAAGTATATAAACTATAATCTGTTGTATATATATAAAGTATATAAACTATAATCTGGTTTCAATAAAACTATAATATGTTGCTATATATATAGTTTTTATAAACTAAATTACCTATGTTATATAAAAGTTTTAGACGAATGGCAGTTTTATAAAGCTTCAGATTTTATATAAATTTTATGTTAATATGTTTAATATTGATTTTTATATGTTTATAAAGATTTATTTTTTATATTGATTTTAAATTATATATATATATTGAGGTTTTATTTTATATGTGTTTAAATTGAACCTTGATTTGGAAATACATATAACGATTTTATTTTAATACGTGTCTTTAATTTAAACAATGATTTTTGAAATACATACATACATACATACATATATATATATATATTGTAATCTAATATGTATTTGAAAAAAATATGATTTATATATATATAGTGTGTGTGTGTGTGTATAAAAGTTCACTTATATAATTGATCTTCATTAAATCTAGTTCATCGTGCTTTGCTTTTGTCTCGCCGCTGTCCAAAATGGGTCACAGCAGCTTTTTGCTTCGCTGTGTCGCTTGCGTATCCGTGTCCGTTGATTCTCATTCTCCATTGTTCCCTAGCCTCAAAAAGTGAGCAATCACTCACGATTAACATTCTTATATATAGTAAATTTAATTCATATGAAATGACGATTGAAATATGCTGCTAAATTTGAATTGTTAAGTTATTTAATTGTTAAATCTGATATGCCATTATCTGCAATTGTTTACCTTTGACATATGACAACATAACCTGTTGTGTATATTATATTTAAATTTGTTGCCGATGATATATGCCTGTTGTTGATATGTTATATTATTATCATATTTGTTCTTACTCTGCAAGTTCCCTGTTAGTTTAGAATTTCCTATGGGTTGAAATGATACATACCCGAACGATATTATAGATTAGGGGAAAATCGTTATGGGTTGAAATGATAAACTCAAGCGATTTTATTTATTTTAAAATTTGGGATTACGGGTTGAAATGATATATATTCGTAAATATTAAATTTAAATTGTGGATTGAAATGATAAATATTCATATCACTTGACCATAGGATAGAAAATTATATACGGACACCGTTGGTCTGTTTTTGAAATGATTTCCAAAGTTTGAAAGGAAATATATGGGTTTTTAATAAATATTGATTTTAAATATAATAATAAAGATTTTAATTTTAATATATGTGTAAAAATTTAGATTTTTATTTTTATATGTTTTGGGAATTTTTAAAATTATAATTTATGTTTTAAAATGTAAATTATAAAAAATTTCTTATAACATTATTATTTTTAAATTATATGAATTAAGATTTAAAATAGATTTAATTTAATAAAATTTAATTTACCTAATATATATATAATATGTTTTAAACTATTTTGAAATTATATTAATATTTTGAAAATAGATTTTTTAATAAATTTAATAAATTAAGATTGGAAAGATAAATTGAAATTGATTTGAAATTTAACTTGTTTAAGAATTATATTTAACTAGGAGTTGATTTGAAAACTTATTAACATGAGAATTTCAAAGATATGATTTTATAACTTGATAACTTGGTTTAGATTCAAGGTGAATAAATGAATATTTTTAGATTTAAATAAGATTGAAATTGAATACTAATTTTGATTTTAATTTGTAATTTGAGATTTCATTTAAATGTTATCAAAATGATTTAGTGAATATTTTCAAATTTAAATACAATTAAAGTTGAATTTTGAAATATAAATGAGATTTATCAAATTGAGTAACTGTAAATTGTTTGAATATTTAACTTCGGAACCTATTGAATTGAAAGTGGTTTAAATGTGTAGTTCAAATCTGGATTTGAAATTGATAAATTAAAAATGGTTTTAATGAGAATTTGAAATTGAGATGGATTTGAATTGAATTTGGAACTAAAAGTTGATTTGAATTGATTTATGAAATTGGAAGAAACAATTCTTATTTGAAACCATTTCAATATATATACTATTTTAATATATATACTATTTTTAATAAATATATTATTTTAATCTATAATCTATTTCAATATATAAACTATTTTTAATTTATAAATATTTCAATATATATAAACTATTTTCGATATTTAAACTATTTAAGCTGGAACTGTTATGATTTAAAATTTAAAGGATTTAAATGCGAATATTTTATATGATGGTTTAAACTATTTTGTGGTTATGATTTCGAAAGTAAATATGATTTCAGAAGTGATATGATTTCGAAAATAAATATAATTTCGAAAGTGATATGATTTTGAAATGGATACGATAATTTGATATGTAGTACAAACTATTTGAAATATAAATGACCTCGGTGTGAAATAAGCCTTTGGTTGTTAAAGAGACCGGAATCGGATATTGTCATACTCTCTGCCAATACCGAAAACCACTTTAACATCTGTGTACGTGGTGGAGACTCCAGAATGAAGTAGGATGGTTTGGTGTACGATTCTGTATGAGGTATTTACATAGCCCCGACTCCCGTGAGTCAGCTTAGATGTGACTAAAACAGGAGCCACGCCGGGCCAAGTGAGGTCATTCCTCCTATCGGACACATTTCTTCGATACCATTCTATTACTTTGTGATTTGATTGGGTGCACCTTTGATTTGGGACTGTGTCTCGAGGTGGGTGGTAGTAGCTGCTATGCGTTACCACCAGTCCAGATCCGCAAACAGTATATCTACCCTGGCATTGCCTCGCGTGCCGTGTTCACATGCCCTATCGCGCCTTCTACGAGTTTGGTTTGTACCATACCTATGGAGTGCCCTCTGATAGCTCTCCAGTTTACGGAGGAATTACGGTACTGTATAGACTATGGGAATATATAAAATGTGTCAAGGGGGATATGGGTAATGCCTTAACGCTATCTTAACACTTTACTTTAATGATAGACATATTATAATAGCATACATTACTACATAGTAGATAGTTCCACGGATCCTTAGAGGATGGAAATCCCAAACATCCTTTAAGTTATTTGTATTTCAGTTGACATTTCACTTGAGTTGAATTTAGCGGTATAAGAATGTTAATCCTGACTCGAGCTTTTTGTGTTTTGCTTTATGCTCGGGTCATACTGAGTGTCACAACATTTGAGACTCACCTTTGGAGATTAGAGCTTTGTTTGAAGATCTATCTATCCAGCTTTCAGTTATTTCAGTTTATTCCAGTCATTTATGTTCAGACTTGTCAGTTGCTTGTGTATTTGAGATTCCTTTGTATTTGAGATTTTGTTGTATTTTGTTTCAGACTCTGATGTTTTATATAGTAGCTTTATGAACTACTATTTCTCTATTTCGCTGCTTATTATTGTAAAACTCCATGTCTGTGATTCTTTGATTGATTTATTTACTGTATATGCTAAGTTTTGCCAAATATAAATTAACAATCTGTTGTTTTGAGCAATTCAAGTCTGACATGTGCGGATGCGAATGGTTCGAAATGCCAGGTCGTTACAATAACCCATTCTCTTATATAGATCACTGTAAAAGTTTTTGCTTCATCATCCAATTTTTTAGATTTGTCCCTTCTAAATTTACCAATTTTGATAATGAATTAACACGAGTTCTTTTAGACATCTTTGCATAAAATAACTTAGTTGCATCATCTGCCTATGTCAACCATGTACATTTAGATTTTTGCTTTAAAGATATTGCTAGCATATGAATTTTCTATTGGTATTCCATTTTTGTCTCATAGAAATTTTTTGAATTATGTATTTATTCATCCGCTTCTTTTTGTAAATTATTCTTGTTGTGGCTCAATTCTTTTAGTTTTTTTAGCTTGTTTTTTACTTGAAGCAAAGTATATATATGATTTCCCTCATGTGGAAAAATCAAGTACTTCCCTACTATTTCTTTGAAATCCATATAATAACACCAGTGATTGCAATATCTGAATGGTTTTACACCTTCCACATTATGACACTGAGCTAACCAAAAAATAATATGAGAGAGTGATCACTTGACTTTGAAGTTAATGCTGTAGCTTTTAATTAAGGAAATTTGTTGAACCAATCATGATTTACTAGAACTCTCTCAAGTCTATACCCTAGACAAGATCTCCATGTAAATTTAACTCCATTTACTTCATGTTCCATAAGACCACACTTAATCAAACAATTCTTCAATTCTTCAATTTTACTTATAGACGAACATCTTCCACCAGCTTTTTCTTTAGTAAGTCTCATACAATTAAAGCCACCGAACACCAGTCATTAATATTGAACAGTTTGGAATCAGTTTCTAACTTATACCATAGACTTTTCCTGGTAACTTCATGATTTTTAACATACATGAATGTGATAAGAAACTCTGCCTCGCCTTCATTCTACATTAGTACTATAATGTGTTGTTTACTATATGAAACGTGAACATCATCCCAATACCGTTTATTTATGCACACCAAGGTTCTACATTAATAAAAATACTCTGTACTATTTAAAATAAACCAATTTTCATCCCAAAATCTATTATATTAACCCAAATTGTCCTTTCTTATTTTGGTCTCCAAAAGTGCAATATTTGAACATTTGTATTCTTTAACTGCCTTATTGATATAAATCTATCTATTAAGACCATTAGACCTCCTAACATTCCTGCCATAATTGTCATTGATTTTTGGCAAGTCTATCACTCCTCCTTACAATTTGAGGAGTGAGCTGTTCCAGAATTTCACTACCTTTTTTATTTTACTTTTTTCTTGGCGTCTTTAAGTTCTTTCCATATATCATTCTTATTCACTAATGAACTAACCGGTGACACCTTATGCCTCGGTATTGGGATACTTGCATGAACTAAAGTTTCTAAACTAAAATTGGCTCCTTCATCCATTGTTATAACAACTTCAGTTGAGACAACCCTTGGTCCATGCAAATCAGCAGAATGATCATTGCTATTATGATATCATTATGATTTCTACATAGTAAATTATTAATAAAAAAAGAGGAGAAGTTGTATGTGTTCTCTACTTAATGATGAATTCAAGTCAACGTGTATTTCATGTTTGGTCTCTGTCACTACTGTCAGTGGTATTGGAACTGAGGCAGCCCGTAGTAGAGTTAAAGGATAAATTTCAAAAAAAATCCTTTAGGATCTATTGGGTCTATAAAATCTGAAGGGGATTTTAGATCTAATATAAGATTTACATGAATTTAATGTTTACATAAATTAGAGTATTCAAATATACTCTTATATATGTATTTGTGTTTGACTGTTACTAGCTAAATTCAATTTAGAGAAGGAAACCTTTCATTTCCTTCTCTTAACTTATTCAAATAATGAGGGGATACATGGTTTTAATTGGAGAGAGAAAACTTTTCATTTCCTTTCCTTTAATTAAATGATTGATTGACTAATTAAATGACATATATAACCAAATTTATACTTAGCATATATTGTGCGTATATCCAAATATACTCTAATGCATATTGGGTAAATGCAGTATATCATATTGTGTACATAGTTAATGAGTATATATTTTGGTATTGGAATTTACACCACAACAGATACGTTCTCCCTTTGTATATGCATTGGTTATCCAAAACATTATTTAAAATTATATGAATACATACACACACGCACACACATACATACATATATATATACATACATGTTTAAATATATTTAATACAAATATATGTTTATATATCTATATCTGTGTGTGTATATGTGTGTTTCAATAAATCCTTTAATTAGTCTAAATTAATTCAACCAAGTCAACTAGTTTTAATTCAAGATTTATTTCCAAATTTTGTAAAACAATTTGAAAATAGATCTTAATCTATAAATCTAAATACAACCTATTTTTATATGTTAATAATTTGAAGTAAGCTAAAATATAGATATTTTATAAGCAATAATAAAGTAAAATTTATTAAACAAAATTAGAACGTTGACACATGTAAATCTACAATTAAAACAAATCTTCTTTAACATCAAGATGTGTGTGTATAAATGTTTTTCTAAAACATTCATTGTAAAATAGTTTTCAAATTAATTATAATACAAATACATATATGTCTATACATACATACATACATATATGTTTTGAAATAGAAAACTAATTGTGAAATAATGAAATTACCATTGACATTCAACTAAATAAATGAATAAACAAATAAGTAATGATTAATTAATTATTATATTCAGATATAAAATAACACCAACATCAACATTAAGAAAACAATAAGAATCAATAATCAAAACCATTGTTGTTATTTTCAGGCCCAATTCAAGTCAACAAATTCAAAAAAATTAGATCCATACATATACAAGTTAAAGATGGACAACAAATGCGTATACAAATTTGTCAAAATAATCGAATAAATAGATCTATAATACAAGATGAATATAAACATAAAATAGTATAGATCATACCTAATAGGTATAGCCCTTGAATGAACCTTGATTCATAGACACTCTTAGATCCAAATCTGAATCAGTCTCCTAGCTATGCAAGAGAAGGAGAACCACCTTTTATTTGACAAATTTATTTGAATGCCATTAAAAAATAAATTTCTCGTATTTTGCCTTGAATTTTCGGCCATGAGAGTTAGGAAAAGAAGACGGAGGCAACGGTTTTGAAAGAGAATGATTAAGAGAGGCAAGTGAATGAAAGGCAGTGTATTTATAGAGGAAGCCTTCCTTAACCTCCTCCCTTCATTTTCTAGATCCAACCATTGGATTTCAAGCCTCCTTTTCTTTATATGGATTGTAATGAAAGTGGTTTTATGGTCCTTTAATTTGTTCAATAACACTAAGCAAATAGTGACATTTAAATCAAATTTAAATGCTCATCGATATCTTATATCGATTTGTACATATACAACTTTTATATACGCACTCAAGTAAATGCTAATGACATTAAAAAAATACTAATGGCATCCAATACATCAAATAAATAACCAATTAATTTTTTCCAAAAAATATTAATTAATTTACAACTTATAAATCAACTAAACATATGGTATTTCAGAGAATCTGTCAATATGGTTGCGCGACTCTTGGGTGTAAATTCAGTCAGCAATTAATATTGAACTGTTCGAATATTAACGTTCATTCATTATCTTAGCTACTGGAGTGACATTTTGGCTGAATTTATTGCACGCACATCTTTTCATGAAAATCCAATTTTACTTATTTAACCATTACCGGTAGTGATAATTATTTACACGAATTCTCTTCGTCAAAACTATATCAGTTTGGACTTATGGAATTTGGTAACGGCCAAAATTCTAGTGTCATCCATATTCAACTTTATAGTCCAAATACAAAGTCCTTGGTTCAATAATAACAAGTATTATTAACCGAAATGCTTTGGCCAGAGACTATGACTTTGAGTTGGCTTCAGCTGACCATGATCTAACCTCATATAACTAAGGAGTCAAATCCTCTCTTGAATATTATTTGACTCCGAATGTTTCCACAAGACCCAACTATAGTCGTTCGATGGACCTCGTGCCACGATTTAATTATAAACAAAGTAAAGCTTTAACATTATTGACCAACAATATTCTCAAGTCAAAAGAACTGTGTAATTCCGCCACAACGATATTTTTTGTTTGACCTTAGTTATATTAACCAAAAGAAAACTATCGAGTGAGTCATTCCATATGTAAGAGTCCAAAAACTCGGCCTTCGAAAATCGGAACCCGTACTTCACTTGTACTCAAATGCCGTAGATTCAAACGCCGAATCTGGCTTCCCGGAGCTTATAACACCATTAAGTATAACAGCACATCGGAATAAACAATAGATGATATCATAAATAACTCCAATGAATACAATATCCAGAATGATATACAACAATGATATCAATATGATACAACAATATCAGAGATAAATAATGATACAGCGGAAATAACAATAACGGAAGAGATCACTCCAAATGATCTACAAAAGAGAATGACTCCAACAACTCCAACATCCAGCTCGAACACCAAGAGAAGCAACGTCAGTCCTGATCTCCGATGAACTGAACTAGCTCCAACTAGTCTACTAAACCTGAATATCTGAAAACCCCAACTCTAGACTGCCCGTGTGGAAAATGGTGGGCACCCAGAGTTTAGGAAGGAAACAATAAACTCCGAGTCAGTCATGGGACTGGTGTGAGCAGCAAAAATAGTTTATCTTTTAAGCAAAGTAAAATTGAATTTCGCAATGCTTTTGGAAAATGAAACTACCATAAGACCTCCCGCCACACACACAATGCAAACGCAGAATTGGAGGAGATTTCTTCTTATGATAGTCAAACATGCTTACTATGCCAAATCATTGGATTATTGTTATTAGTGCATAGTGGAAACATTTCGAAAGTATAATATTAATCTTAGCCAACATAGGCATTTCACACTATGCCTCATATAGCTACCATCTAAACAGTGGTGACCACCATAAGTAAATGGCAGGTTCTACAACTAAAACCGTACAGAGTTCGTATTGGAAATTGGATTTCCAACAAATGATCGGGCTAAGGAACTTCCCACTGTCAATGGAATCACCTCTGGATGGACGTCCCGAGAAACCAACCTGGCTCTCTGCCAACACAATGCCGGGTTACCTCTGGGTATAGGTAACTACTTCACGACTATGCCATTCCCCGGTCCTTTGGGACCTTTATCCGAGGCCTCGGTAACCAACATCACACATAATAAATAAAGTGTGTCCACATGAGTAAGTATCGGGGCTCCATACCATGATACCACCCTTTTCCAGAAGGAAATGACATACCCTAAAGGGCGCGACCCTCATAACCTTTCCGCATCATTTCTGTTTCGACCATTTCCGGTCTGTGAGGTTCGATGAGGTCTCGTTCACAAAGCTACGCTTTTTCACAAAGCCACGCTTTGATCACAAATGATCAATAAATGATCATCACACAGTAACACTCCTCATCCCACATTACCAAATTGGGAGTATATCGCTTATAAATTTCAACTACATAACCTCTGAGCTCGTACGTCTCAGAGAAGGGTGTTAAGCTAAGAGAATAAATTCTCCGCCACCAACAGAAATGTATTTGAAAGAAATCTGCTTTATATCTCAAGATGTAATGTCAGACATGTAATGTCAGACATGTAACCATACAAGTCTGTTCCAGGTTCGAACAGAACCGAAGGCACTTCCGAAGAAGCCCTTGCAATCCGGGTATTCACAATCCCGATCGGATTTCCCATCACTTAGGGAATCTCTATACTGTAGCTACTCAGTGCAGAGACAATTGATAGGTTATCCTATCGTTCTCGCAAATACCCGGTCTTCAACACCGGTCTTCAAATGCTATCCATATACGACGTATCATTATTCGGAATGGTTTATGTGACACAAAGGTCCTCTCCCGGCTAAATCGAATAGTGAGCGTAATATTTAAAAATATATGGATATTAGGATTTCAGTTAAGTCACAACTTATTACCCAAAATCTTTCTTTTAAATGGTTTAAACACATTTCAATTTTAAATCTTTTAAAACAAAAAGATTCATTCACAAAGTTCATCCAGTTTCACAAAGATCTATTCATAGATTTCTAAATCGATTTCCATTTCAATTTGATTAACTTGTTAAATCTTTAAATCAAAGATTTAACTGATAGCTTTCAAAACAATTTCATTTCGAATGGTTTAAACAAATTGCCATTTTTAAATCTGTTAAAAATAAACAGATTCAATTCATAGCTTTCAAAAAGAATTTACTCATAACTTGGAAAACCATTTTTCAATTCAAACTTGAAATTCCTTTACTTAAATTGGAATTTCATTTCTTATATAAAAGCTTTTATCATTTGAAAACAAACAGTTTTCATTTCGGAAATTTGATTCATTTATACGAGTTAAAGTCCTTGGGTTAAATTCAAATTCTCAAAATTATACTTTTAAAATGGTTTAAATTCATATGAACACATTTATAACATCTTTAATCATAATTTCCAAACATAGAATTCAACTCCAAATCTTGAATTCAAAATTCAAATTAAATTATTTAAATTGAAACTTTACCAAGTTATTCAAAATAACTTTTATCTTAAAAACTCCTTTTCGAAAGCTTTAACATTTAATCCAAATTCATTTCCAAAATCAATTGAAATTAAAACTTCAATTTCAAAAAAAACATTAATTTTAAATCATCTGTGACTTAACCGATTTCCACGTGAAATCCATATTTGTGTGTGTAAAGGTGTAGTCCAGGGGTTTTACACAGTAGTGCAACATCAATAAATCACCACAGATCAAAAACAGAAATATAGTTGATAAGCGGTATAAAATATAACGCTTATCTTTTGTTCACAGATCACAGATAATATATTACATTCATCCCAGATAAATAAACTACGGTACAGATCACACACAAATCAGAATATATCACACAACATCACAGATCAGGTAATATCAAACAATTCAAAATATTCAATACAATTCAAACATCCATAAGTAAGATCAATTAATCCTTTGATTAATTTTAAATCAGATTAATTACTTATGAATAAATCACTAATCCTGGTTAATTAACATTAATTAATTACAAATCATTCTGATTAATTATTCTTTAATCATTTATTAATTAACCATTAATAATAAATTGATTTACCTGTAATTATAATTCATCAACTTTTAATTATTAAATAATTAACCTTTAATTATTTAATTCACCATTTAATTAATTATCTTTAATTAATTACTTTAATTAATTATTCCTCAATTAATTATCATTCCTTAATCACCTTCATTAATTAATTAACCTTTAATTAATTGATTATCCTTAATTAATCATTCCTTAATTACTTAGTTAATCAAACTTAAATCATTAATTAATATCGAATTAATTATTCCTTAATTAATTTATCATTAATTATTTCTTAACAAATCACATTAATTTAATTAACCTTTAAGTTAATTTTATAATTAATTAACCCTTAATTAATTACCCTTTATTTAATTACATTAATTAATTTATCACATTATCCTGGAATCGATTATTGCTTAATCATTTGATTAATCAATTTTAATCATTTAATTACTTTTAATTAAGTAATTATCTTCACGTAATTAATTATCTTTAATTACTTATATTAATTAATCTTAATTAATTAATCAACCATTAATAAATCACATAAATTAATTAATTCTTAATTAATTATCCTTAAATTAATTACCTTAATTTATCAATTAACCTTAATCATGTAATTAACTTAACCTTAATCAATCTTTAATTAACCTTTAATTAATCACATAATAAATTAACCACCTTGATTAATAAATCTTTAAGTAATTACATAATTAATACTTTTAATTACATTGGGTAATTATTCTTTTATTAATTTCTTAACTATCATTAACATATAACTTTAAAACATTTTGTCCTTTTACTCAACACTTAATTTCATCTCTAAATTGAGTTTAAAATAACTTAAGAATTCATCTTAATAAGTTTAAGTAACATAAATCATGCAACTCTTAAATCAGTTATTAAAAACATTCATTATATAAAGACTTGCTTTTATTTAAATTTAAAAAAACCTGTTTTAACATTTACTTTGGGTACAACCCGATAACTACTCTAGCCTTGCCCCGAGTAAACCATCCCCTTCCCTAGCCTTTACTTTAAATTTTAAAAACTTATATTTTGTTTAAGTAAAGAATCTGGAAAGTTATCACTCTCGTCCCCGAAGATAAACTCGAGTAAAAACAGCTAACCCCCGAGTCAAACTCTCGAGCCACTTCCCTTACCAAACTACTGACACGCGTACACGTGTACACCAGAACTTTGACCTTCCGACCATCGCTGTCACTTCCCACATGTCGGCGACCATCCCCTTAAGACTATCGGCCGCTCAGATCAACGAATCTAACTCGAAATCGAAATCGAGCTATCAGGGACAACTGGACCAAAACTGGTCGACGAAAACCACCACGTAGCGCCTACCTTCGACCACCAGTACCCTCACCATTACACCCATAGCTACGTCGTGAGACCACACGACGATCCCCCCTGGTCCGATCGCCTCCAGTACTTCCTTGATGACGCACGAATTCGAACAATATCGTCGACCAAACCTAAAGCTTAAACCCTACTACATCGCCAAACGTTCGCCACAGCAAATTATAAATTCTCCGGTTATTTTTCTGATGACCATCGATGCCCGAACCACCTTCACCATTAATTACGATCCATAATTCATCGTTGATTACCAGAGATTGACGAAAATGCAAATCTCGATCATCTCATGATTTCTCATGATTTACTAATCAAAAAATCTTGAAATGATTCTCTAAAATCATCATTTTCAAATTCGAACTTGATTATGAAATCAAATTATAAAATCAAAACGCTTGATTTTTTCTATTTTTCAAAAGTTTCACTGCTCTTCCTTCTTCCCAGTTTAAATACTTGATAATTATACTTTTAAACATTTTTAAAACAAATATCTTGTTTAATTCAAACATTTTTTCATTTATACATCTAAGTTCATAAGTGAATGATTTAAGAGATCTTGATTTTTTTCTTGAATTTGGTTTTAAACCTGTGACTTGAGACAGAGCAACCATTCATAGGTACAGACACGTACATATATCTTCACACACACACACACACACATATATATATATATATATGTATGTATGTATGTATGTATGTGAGCAGATTTCATATCATATTTCTAAAGATAATCACATGCAATATATATTTCAACTGATTTAAGATTTAAGATTTAAGCCAGTGGTTTGCTCACCTGGATGTTTTGAATAGCAGAGAACAGGCTTTTTAAAATTTGCAAGCTGAAGCTTCCCTGATCTCTGATTTGTTGAGTTGAATTATTCCAGTTGAATTTTTTTTTGTTTGAGTTTTGATGATGGTATACTTTAGTTTTTTTCTCAGTTTTTAATGGAACGAAAATGAAATGAAGAAGAGATGGATGTATAGAAGAAGCTTACAGGGTATAATATTTTTGTACAAGTGATGTTATGTATTTGTATAACATCAGAGATATTTTTATCAAGTGGTGGCTGATGTACATCTTGCTTTGGTGTGCCACATTAATTACTTTGTGCAACTTACTTCTCCATATTTGATTCATACATATATTTTCTTTCATTTCGGTTGTAGAGATAATTGGGTAGTGTACTAAAGATATTGGTATTAATTGGTTGTACAAAATATACATTTATTTGTTCCTTCTTGTCTCGGCTGTACAATGCATGAGATAAAACCTTCCTTTGCCAGCCTATACATATTTGTTTACTTTAGTTTCATACTTATCTACATATATTTCTTCTTCTTTTGCAAGTGTACATACTTGAATATATATTTCTATTTCTTTGTTTGTTAACTTTTATCTATGTGTTACTTTGGATTTTATAGTTTACCCTTTTTATATATTTATTTCTAGCTTAAATGATTATTATAAATTTTACTTTAATATTTATTGTCTTGTATTTCTCTATATATATTTATTTATTACTTTGTAAATATATTTTTATAAACTCAAATATTTGTTAAATCATCAATTCTAAATTCTAAATTATTTATTATATTATATTTGTGTCAAATGTCTATATTCTTATATTTATTTTCAAACCATTTATATTTAAGATGTAAATTCAAATTTAATGTATATATATACATACATATACAAATTTACTCATATATTACATATACATTCATATATACACATATATACACAATATACAATATTTTAAATTTAAATTGATTTAATATATCTTTATTTGGATTCGGGGAAACTCGCATCACTTTATCATTTAATTTTTTTACAAATTTTATTAAAAAATTCAATAAATTATCAATTTAAATTTATATAAAATCCGGGGTCGTTACAGACTTCCCCCCTTAAAAGAATTTCGTCCTCGAAATTGCCAAGGAGACACAAAGATAGATGAAGAATGTTTCATCAAATCAAACTGAACGTCTATTCTGCATTTGGCTTACCAAATCAGAATATCAATAATAGATACAAGAACGAATCTATTTAATTTTTCACACAATACTCGGGTTATCCAGATCTACGAAATATGCAGTGGCATCGGTTGGTTCGAAGTGATAACTAACCATTCGTAAAACATATCCGGACCCAAAGAATAGATAGACATATGGATACGATTCCAAAACTTCTAGTTTAGAAACTAAAGCATATCTATCAACCATAGCAAACAAAGCAACCCATACATCCAAACAACAATTTGGCCTATCTGGAGTTTGTGTCCCATTTTAATATATCGAATTTCTTCCTGGATCTACCAGAAACCATCGAAGAATTGAGAAAAAGATGCTGAACAAAAGAGATTGATAGAGAAATGATTGTTTCCTTGTTGTTACAGGGTATTGACCATTTATAGTTGTATTCCCCTGTCCCCTATCTCATCCTCTCCTTGCACTCATACTTACTATCAGTGGATAGTAAGAGAATTTAATGAGGCATACGGACGGATATCTTAGAGATTACTCATTCTAGGGTATACTTCACCCTATCTCTAATGTGCTACTTAATGTGTTATACTCCTGAGCTAAAGTTCAACCTTCAGCTCTGATACCAATTGTAAGAGTCCAAAAAATCGGCCTTCGAAAATCGGCACCCGTACTTCACTTGTACTCAAATGTCGTAGATTCAAACGCCGAATCTGGCTTCCCGGAGCTTATAACACCATTAAGTATAACAACACAACAGAATAAAGAATAGATGATATCATATACAACTCCAATGAATACAATATCCAGAATGATATACAACAATGATATCAATATGATACAACAATATCAGAGATAAATAATGATACAACGGAAATAACAATAATGGAAGAGATCACTCCAAATGATCTACAAAAGAGAATGACTCCAACAACTCCAACATCCAGCTCGAACACCAAGAGAAGCAACGTCAGTCCTGATCTCCGATGAACTGAACTAGCTCCAACTAGTCTACTAAACCCGAATATCTGAAAACCAACACTCTAGACTGCCCATGTGGAAAATGGTGGGCACCCAGAGTTTAGGAAGGAAACAATAAACTCTGAGTCATTCATGGGACTGGTGTAAGCAAAAAAAACAGTTTATCTTTTAAACAAAGTAAAATTGAATTTCGCAATGCTTTTGGAAAATGAAACTACCATAAGACCTCCCGCCACACACACAATGCAAACGCAGAATTGGAGGAGATTTCTTCTTATGATAGTCAAACATGCTTACTACGCCAAATCATTGGATTATTGTTATTAGTGCATAGTGCAAACATTTCGAAAGTATAATATTAATCTTAGCCAGCATAGGCATTTCACACTATGCCTACTATAGCTACCATCTAAACAGTGGTGACCACCATAAGTAAATGGCAGGTTCTACAACTAAAACCGTACAGGATTCGTATTGGAAATTGGATTTCCAACAAATGGTCGGGGTAAGGAACTTCCCACTGTCAATGGGATCGCCTCTGGATGGACGTCCCGAGAAACCAACCTGGCTCTCTGCCAACACAAGGCCAGGTTACCTCTGGGTATAGGTAACTACTTCACGACTATGCCATTCCCCGGTCCTTTGGGACCTTTATCCGAGGCCTCGGTAACCAACATCACACATAATAAATAAAGTGTGTCCACATGAGTAAGTATCTGGGCTCCATACCATGATACCACCCTTTTCTAGAAGGAAATGACATACCCTAAAGGGCGCGACCCTCATAACCTTTCCGCATCATTTCTGTTTCGACCATTTCCGGTCTGTGAGGTTCGATGAGGTCTCGTCCACAAAGCTACGCTTTTTCACAAAGCCACGCTTTGATCACAAATGATCAATAAATGATCATCACACAGCAACACTCCGCATCCCACATTACCAAATTGGAAGTATATCGCTGATAAATTTCAACTACAAAACCTCTGAGCTCGTACGTCTCAGAGAAGGGTGTTAAGCTAAGAGAATAAATTCTCCGCCACCAACAGAAATGTATTTGAAAGAAATCCGCTTTATATCTCAAGATGTAATGTCAGACATGTAACCATACAAGTTTGTTCCAGGTTCGAACAGAACCGAAGGCACTTCCGAAAAAGCCCTTGCAATCCGGGTATTCATAATCCCGATCGGATTTCCCATCACTTAGGGAATCTCTATACTGTAGCTACTCAGTGCAGAGACAATCGATAGGTTATCCTATCGTTCTCGCAAATACCCGGTCTTCAATACTGGTTTTCAAATGTTATCCATATACGACGTATCATTATTCGGAATGGGTTATGTGACACAAAGGTCCTCTCCCGGCTAAACCGAATAGTGAGCGTAATATTTAAAAATATATGGATATTGGGATTTCAGTTAAGTCACAACTTATTACCCAAAATCTTTCTTTTAAATGGTTTAAACACATTTCCATTTTAAATCTTTTAAAACAAAAAGATTCATTCACAAAGTTCATCCAGTTTCACAAAGATCTATTCATAGATTTCTAAATCGATTTCCATTTCAATTTGATTAACTTGTTAAATCTTTAAATCAAAGATTTAACTGATAGCTTTCAAAACAATTTCATTTCGAATGGTTTAAACAAATTGCCATTTTTAAATCTGTTAAAAATAAACAGATTCAATTCATAGCTTTCAAAAAGAATTTACTCATAACTTGGAAAACCATTTTTCAATTCAAACTTGAAATTCCTTTACTTAAATTGGAATTTCATTTCTTATATGAAAGCTTTTATCATTTGAAAACAAACAGTTTTCATTTCGGAAATTTGATTCATTTATACGAGTTAAAGTCCTTGGGTTAAATTCAAATTCTCAAAATTATACTTTTAAAATGGTTTAAATTCATATGAACACATTTATAACATCTTTAATCGTAATTTCCAAACATAGAATTCAACTCCAAATCTTGAATTCAAAATTCAAATTAAATTATTTAAATTGAAACTTTACCAAGTTATTCAAAATAACTTTTATCTTAAAAACTCCTTTTCGAAAGCTTTAACATTTAATCCAAATTCATTTCCAAAATCAATTGAAATTAAAACTTCAATTTCAAAAAAAAAACATTAATTTTAAATCATCTGTGACTTAACCGATTTCCATGTGAAATCCATATTTGTGTGTGTAAAGGTGTAGTCCAGGGGTTTTACATAGTAGTGCAACATCAATAAATCACCACAGATCAAAAACATAAATATAGTTGATAAGCGGTATAAAATATAACGCTTATCTTTTGTTCACAGATCACAGATAATATATTACATTCATCCCAGATAAATAAACTACGGTACAAATCACACACAAATCAGAATATATCACACAACATCACAGATCAGGGAATATCAAACAATTAATTCAAAATATTCAACACAATTCAAACATCCATAAGTAAGATCAATTAATCCTTTGATTAATTTTAAATCAGATTAATTACTTATGAATAAATCACTAATCCTAGTTAAATAACATTAATTAATTACAAATCATTCTGATTAATTATTCTTTAATCATTTATTAATTAACCATTAATAATAAATTGATTTACCTTTAATTATAATTCATCAACTTTTAATTATTAAATAATTAACCTTTAATTATTTAATTCCCCATTTAATTAATTATCTTTAATTAATTACTTTAATTAATTATTCCTCAATTAATTATCATTCCTTAATCACCTTCATTAATTAATTAACCTTTAATTAATTGATTATCCTTAATTAATCGTTCCTTAATTACTTGGTTAATCAAACTTAAATCATTAATTAATATCGAATTAATTATTCCTTAATTAAATTATCATTAATTATTTCTTAACAAATCACATTAATTTAATTAATCTTTAAGTTAATTTTATAATTAATTAACCCTTAATTAATTACCCTTTATTTAATTACATTAATTAATTTATCACATTATCCTGGAATCGATTATTGCTTAATCATTTGATTAATCAATTTTAATCATTTAATTACTTTTAATTAAGTAATTATCTTCACGTAATTAATTATCTTTAATTACTTATATTAATTAATCTTAATTAATTAATCAACCTTTAATAAATCACATAAATTAATTAATTCTTAATTAATTATCCTTAAATTAATTACCTTAATTTATCAATTAACTTTAATCATGTAATTAACTTTTTTTTTGAGCAAGACGGGTGTGTAGCGTGTCACTACACAGCCGATTAGAAGCATATATTTATAATAATGATTATCATGTAATTAACTTAACCTTAATCAATCTTTAATTAACCTTTAATTAATCACATAATAAATTAACCACCTTGATTAATAAATCTTTAAGTAATTACATAATTAATACTTTTAATTACATTGGGTAATTATTCTTTTATTAATTTCTTAACTATCATTAACATATAACTTTAAAACATTTTGTCCTTTTACTCAACACTTAATTTCATCTCTAAATTGAGTTTAAAATAACTTAAGAATTCATCTTAATAAGTTTAAGTAACATAAATCATGCAACTCTTAAATTAGTTATTAACATTCATTATATAAAGACTTTCTTTTATTTAAATTTAAAAAAACCTGTTTCAACATTTACTTTGGGTACAACCCGATAACTACTCTAGCCTTGCCCCGAGTAAACCATCCCCTTCCCTTGCCTTTACTTTAAATTTTAAAAACTTATATTTTGTTTAAGTAAAGAATCTGGAAAGTTATCACTCTCGTCCCCGAAGATAAACTCGAGTAAAAACAGCTAACCCCCGAGTCAAACTCTCGAGCCACTTCCCCTACCAAACTACTGACACTCTGACACGCGTACACGTGTACACCAGAACTTCGACCTTCCGACCATCGCCGTCACTTCCCACATGTCGGCGACCATCCCCTCAAGACTATCGGCCGCTCAGATCAACGAATCTAACTCGAAATCGAGCTATCAGGGACAACAAACTGGTCGATGAAAACCACCACGTAGCGCCTACCTCCGACCACCAGTACCCTCGCCATCACACCCATAGCTGCGTCACGAGACCACACGATGATCCCCCCTGGTCCGATCGCCTCCAGTACTTCCTTGATGACGCACGAATTCGAACAATATCGTCGACCAAACCTGAAGCTTAAACCCTACTACATCGCCAAACGTTCGCCACAGCGAATTATAAATTCTCCGGTTACTTTTTTGATGACCATCGATGCCCGAACCACCTTCACCATTAATTACGATCCGTAATTCATCGTTGATTACCAGAGATTGACGAAAATGCAAATCTCGATCATCTCATGATTTCTCATGATTTACTAATCAAAAAATCTTGAAATGAATCTCTAAAATCATCATTTTCAAATTCGAACTTGATTATGAAATCAAATTATAAAATCAAAACGCTTGATTTTTTCTATTTTTCAAAAGTTTCACTGCTCTTCCTTCTTCCCAGTTTAAATACTTGATAATTATACTTTTAAACATTTTTAAAACAAATATCTTGTTTAATTCAAACATTTTTTCATTTATACATCTAAGTTCATAAGTGAATGATTTAAGAGATCTTGATTTTTTTCTTGAATTTGGTTTTAAACCTGTGACTTGAGACAGAGCAACCATTCATAGGTACGGACACATACATATATCTTCATATATATATATATAGATATATATATATATATGTATGTATGTGAGCAGATTTCATATCATATTTCTAAAGATAATCACATGCAATATATATTTCAACTGATTTAAGATTTAAGATTTAAGCCAGAGGTTTGCTCACCTGGATGTTTTGAATAGCAGAGAACGGGCTTTTTAAAATTTGCAAGCTGAAGCTTCCCTGATCTCTGATTTGTTGAGTTGAATTATTCCAGTTGAATTTTTTTTTGTTTGAGTTTTGATGATGGTATACTTTAGTTTTTGTCTCAGTTTTTAATGGAACGAAAATGAAATGAAGAAGAGATGGATGATTAGAAGAAGCTTACAGGGTATAATATTTTTGTACAAGTGATGTTATGTATTTGTACAACATCAGAGATATTTTTATCAAGTGGTGGCTGATGTACATCTTGCTTTGGTGTGCCACATTAATTACTTTGTACAACTTACTTCTCCATATTTGATTCATACATATATTTCTTTCATTTCGGCTGTAGAGATAATTGGGTAGTGTACTAAAGATATTGGTATTAATTGGTTGTACAAAATATACATTTATTTTTTCCTTCTTGTCTCGGCTGTACAATGCATGAGATAAAACCTTCCTTTGCCAGCCTATACATATTTGTTTATTTTGGTTTCATACTTATCTACATATATTTCTTCTTCTTTTGCAAGTGTACATGCTTGAATATATATTTCTATTTCTTTGTTTGTTAACTTTTATCTATGTGTTACTTTGGATTTTATAGTTTACCCTTTTTATATATTTATTTCTAGCTTAAATGATTATTATAAATTTTACTTTAATATTTATTGTCTTGTATTTCTCTATATATATTTATTTATTAATTTGTAAATATATTTTTATAAACTCAAATATTTGTTAAATCATCAATTCTAAATTCAAAATTATTTATTATATTATATTTGTGTCAAATGTCTATATTCTTATATTTATTTTCAAACCATTTATATTTAAGATGTAAATTCAAATTCAATGTATATATATATATACATATACAAATTTACTCATATATTACATATACATTCATATATACAGATATATAAACAATATACAATATTTTAAATTTAAATTGATTTAATATATCTTTATTTGGATTCGGGGAAACTCGCATCACTTTATCATTTAATTTTTTTACAAATTTTATTCAAAAATTCAATAAATTATCAATTTAAATTTATATAAAATCCGGGGTCGTTACACCATAGTTATCCATTACCTATTAGTACGTAACCCTTTGGTGCCCCTAGCAGCCATGAGTAATACACTGCCCAACATTTGGAAAGCGTTACGTACTCTAGTCTCAACGGATGTATCGATATCCAGTCTTGATACATCTTGACTACGAATATTTAAAACACCATGTTTCATTTCATTGTGATAAATTACTCGTGGTCACAACACTTTGTAACTACTATCATAAAACATACCATTTATGGATTTTCTATTAGATATACCTTTAATTAAATCAATTAACTAATATAACACATTATATCAAGCATATAATAGAAAGAAAAAACCTTTATTAAAAGATCGGTTATCGAGTTATATATATGTAACAAATTACATAATTGCCCCTAGGGCATACCCCTAACTCTATCAAGTGGAACTTGTGTGCTTATGATTGCTGTAGCCTGTTGTGAAATGATTCTAGTTCATCAGGTACTACACCTGGGAATGGAGTCTGGTTTATCAATTCAGGCGCAAGTCGTTTCCCTTGTTTTGACTTGCACTTTGACTAGACTGATGAAATTTCATGTACTTTAGAAGCGTTGTTGTATCAGCATTTTTTCTGCCTGTGTTTTCCTTTGTTGTGTTTTGCATGTCTGAATCTATTTGGTCCCTGCTTGTTTCTGTTTCCATTACATCTTTGGTTGTTGTCTCATTCATGTGGCAATTCCTATTTGAGATAACATTGTTTATTGCATGATTGTTTGTTGCGTCCACATTTTGCTTGCTGTGTTTCTATATCTAAATTACTAGAGCTTTGCTTATTGTATTTATTTGCACTGTCCATACTCTCTGTTGCTAAAATTTTGTGTTTGCACCATGTCCACCACCTGAGCTATTAGTGGTTCAGCTTGCATATTTTCCTCTATGATTATTTCTATATCCTCTTTTTCTATAACAATCTCTTCCACTTCTAGTTCTCCATGGTTATTTGCATTATTATCCTCTAAATCTACCTTTGTAACTGTTCCGCTGGATAGATTATCATTTTTTTCCGTTGTCTCTTTTTCATCCTCAACTTCTACTACATACTTTTTGAAAGAACATTGAGATTTATAATGGAAAAAAATACAAGCTCGTATGATCATATCGTGGGGGATTCACTTGTAAGTGACTGGTTGGTTGAAGACTTTACCATTATAGAATGCCACTGGAATTTCTTTTGGAAATCTTGAGTCGGCTATTATTTCTATAGGAAATCTAGCATGGCTTATTCTCTTTCAAGTTTCAGTTGAAAGATCCGACTCAATAGGGATGCCAAGGATGCTCAAAATTGCACTTAATCCTTCCGTATTTAGTAGGCATGAATTAATATCTGGGTATGTAACCCATACGGGGAGAGAAGAAAGCATGTGCCTATCTGTTTTTAAAGACGCATTTCATTTCTTCATAGCTATAATTCTTCCATCAAAAACTAAGGACCACATTCTATTGTTTGCACATACTCCTCCTCTAGCCTAAACGAAACCATGTAGAACCCTTTTTCCCGTGAAAAAATTCTCAAATTCGCCTTTGGGTTTGAACACTGTAATGACCCAGAGTTTCATTCATTCGAATTATTTGATGATTAAATTTTTAAATTTAATATTTGGAATTGTTTTGAATAATGAAACCTTGGATTTAAAATGAATGAAAACGATTTCAAAAGTTGATTTAAATTCTATTTGAATTAGAATGAAGATAACAAACTTTTAATTTTGATTTAAAAGTAAATAAACTGATATTGGAGATTTAATGTTTTAATTAACGTGTAAAAATAGTCATTTTTGACACTATCTCGGATTTCGATGAAACCAGTTTCATCGGATCCGTAATAGTGAATTATAATATGCTGTCGAATTTTGTGGCGATTGGACTTATCATTTGGTCGTGCAAGTTCGAAACGCGTAGAATTTAATTAAAGAAATTTAATTTAAAATAATTTGATTTTGAAAAGCTATCTTCTGTATATGATGAAATTGGCTCCCGATACATATTCCATTATGTTCGGAATATGGGTATAACATATAGAACATCAGGCGGCACGCTTCATTTGGAGTTCGAAATTTTCAGGATGAATAGTAATTTGGAAAATTTTCTATAAATAGCCCCCAACTTCCTTCATTTGTAAACTAAAACCCTAAACCTAATTTCAGCCGCCATTAAAATAAACCCATCTGATGACCGTCATCGATCGGAGCCTCTAAGAGCCGAATTAGCCTTCGAGTTCAATTATAGAAACGTAGAGCACGTCGATACGAAGCTAACCAACGGGTGGATCGTCGAATGGTCGATCGAGGCGATCGAAAACTGCCTCCGTTCAACTGCAGTTTTATGGGTCGAGCGTGATTTTTTTGCAACGTGCGTACGCGCGCAGGTGAGGGAGGTGGCACGCGGCGGCGCTGGGGGTGGTCGCGGCAAGCACTGGAGATTGAGCGGTGGTTCGTGGTGGCGAGGCGCGCGACACTGGATGGTGCGGGCGTCAGCGCGAAGCCAGGCACGTCGATGGTTGGCTGGCGCGAGGCGCAGGTAGTGGCGCGCGCATGGGCGGCGTCGGTTGGTGGATGGCGGAGCGATGATAGAACGAAAGAAAAAAATATCATGCGTGCTGGTGTCTGTAGCCTGGAGGGAGATAGAAAGATAAGTAAAGTTTTAAATTTTATTTAGTTTAAGTTAATTATATTTTTAATTATAACGAGTGTTAATAAATTCATAACTTTCTCGTACGAGATCCGTTTCGAGCGTGGCAAGTTGCGCTATGTTCATATCAGCGAGCACTACGTTATGGAGTTAGGTTGGACGAATTCGGAGCTAGTTGGAATTTTGAGTTAAATTGAACGACCATTTAAATTTAATTCAAATTGGAGCGCTTTGGCGATTTCTGGCATTTTTGTCAGTAAACTCACCTCTCTGGCCTGCCTATATTTTTATATATGTAGGAATAATTTTATTTATGATGATTGTTGCTTGTTTGGATGATATAGTATATTTATTAGTTGGTTTGGATATATTCCCGCCTATTGTAGCGGATGAGACTCTATTAAGTTCCCGTGTATGAGCGAATGACCCTTTGTATACGAATCCCGCCTCAAAGCGGTTGATTTTATTTTTGTAGTTCTATGCTGTATGTGATGCAAGGGGACAGGTTGGAGGGATCCAATAGGATTCCTCACCACTATTGATTTTTGCTTTTCGTATATATGCTGATATATGATATATTGGATGCCATGTTATTGATGTTGATATGATTTGACTTATGTAGTGCTATGATAACACTGGGCCTTAGTTTTGATATTTTGAAATACTGAAAATGGCGAATTTGATTTAAAAAGGATTTCGAAGAAATTTTGGAAGCATATATATGTTTTAATGATTTTTGAATTATTAAAAGAAAGGAATGATTTTATTTTTAAAGAAATAAAAAGTTATGATTTTTGATGTTGTAAAAGTGTAGTTTTGAGAAATACTTTGATTTAAGATTTTTGAATAAGTTTATATAAAAGATTTATAAAGGTGATATTTTTATAAATAAAGAAGTTGATTTATAATTGAAATTTATAAATGTTTAGCAAATGGATTTTATAAATAAATTTGATTTATAAAGAAATGAATTTATAAGTGGATTTTGATAGTAAAATTGGTTTTTATAAAAGAATGGATTTGTAAATAAAGGAATTTTAATTGAATAGAAGTTTTATAAAATCGAACGAGATTGATAAAAATAGTTTTATAAATATGGATTTTAATTTAAAGGAATGTTTGAAAGAAATATTTTGATGAAGTTAAATGATTAAAAAGTAATTTATCCATTTTAAGTAAAGGTATTGGAAATGATAATTCCAAATGGAATTTAAATGGTTTGAAAAATGTTTTAAAATGTGATGTGTATCGAAAACATAGATTTCAACTTTTATTATTGTAATAGACTTTTCTAGGGGGAGTATGGAAAACATGGACTATAACACTGTTGTTGTAGTAAATGATTTCCGAAAGGAAATATGTTATATAGTATACATGATTATATATATATATATAATTAATCGAACCCCTATACTAATGTTTTGGGTTGTCGTAACGATGTTTTATGCAGCATTCGTTTTGACCCAATAAATTATGTTTTGACCTTCCATCGTGAAATACACGAATTGGTTCTTATGATCGTACTAAAGGCTTGGTGGTGTAGAAGCATTGCTTCTTATACTTAACACCCATCCGGAGGCGTATGAACTCTGGAATTGTATGGTTATAGAAATCTATTTGGCGTGTCTCCAAATGTTAGTGTTATTGAATATACTTATACCGTTGATATAAGTATGTGGAAATGTTTTCCAATATAGAGAGATTGAAATGGTTTGAGAATATATCTTTTTAAAGATAATTCGAAGTAAATATTTGGAAAGTGATTTAAGTAATAAAAGATTTATTAAATGGGCCTAGTGATTGCTTATGGTACTAGATATTATTGTTTGTTTTGATAGTTAAATAACCGACTATCAAATATTTGGCCTCTTTATCGTTGTTGATCCGGAGAGACCGTGGTCGGATTTATCCGAGAACCACTTCGGACCAACATATATGCGTTCGAATGTGTAGGTATTAGAAGACATTGATATGTGGGATTTCGTAGTGAAGGGTTGCTTATTGATCGTTTGGGGATAAACTCCCAATATATATAAAGTAGCAGTGGTCTCTTCGTTATGAAATATCCAATGCAAGGACTAATTGCTGCTAATGCTAGGGTTAATTCCCGATAGGATGTGGTAGGAGAGTGCCTTCGGTTTTTTCTATTCTTGGACAACTTGTATGGATGGATGTCTGACAGTTCATTCTTGAAATTGCATCGTTGACTTTTATAAATGTACATATGTTTGGTGGAGGAGAAGGCAACTTCTCTTAGATTAACACCCTTCTCTGAGACGTACGAGCTCAGAGGTTGTATGTTTGTGAAAGTCAATAGTGATTGATGGAATGACAATGTGGCATTCAAAGAAAGATGATGTGCTATATGAAAGGTAAACTTGACCTTTGGCCTCACACCCGGAAATGACCGAAACATGGTAGATGTAGCAGGGCTATGTGGTTCGCAACCATTAAAATATGATCATCCCCTTCTAGATATATTTATTCCCGCTATGACGTTCGGGTTTTAAATTTTTATGGATGTATGCTATGAGGGCCCTCGGATAGGTCGGTAACGACCGGGATGACGACATATTCGGTGTTATCTAGTTAGAGGTAAGCCGGACTTGTGTTGGTAGAGGACCATCAGTTAGGCCTCGGTACATTTCTTTAGAGATGTACTGCTGGTAGGTAGTCCGTTCACCTGGTTATTTGTACGAAAATCCATTCTCCACTACGTGCCTGCCATTTTGTTTGTAGAACCTGCCTTTGTGGCTAGTATGCTGGAATTTAATAATGTAACAATTTCAGCTATGCTTCATATTATTTGTATACTAGACACTAGTATAATATAACAGGATTTGATATGAAATGTTTTAGTTATCGTAAGGTAAAAACATGTCCGTGTTTATGTGTGGGCGTGGTCTTACGAGATACTTTTGTTTTGATAAAGAAAAGTTTTTATAACTTTAAAATAAATTAAGTTGAGATGTGTTTTCTCATGCTGGTTTACCAAACTGATCCGGACGTTCTTCTCTTTCAATGCTCGGGTCAGACCGAGTATATTTAGAGATTCAAATTTGGATGCTATGGAGCTTTAGTAGACGAGCTGGAGGTCTTCTTGTCGTATTCACGTATATGTTTATTTTTCTGTTGTATTGTTGTTAAATTATCAACAATTGTAAGAACATGTTATTATAATTGTGCTGATGATTAGTGATTGATTGTTGTACTCTGATGGATGTATGTATATTATATTACAGTTTCTGTTTTGCAAAGATCATTGATATGATATTATGTGTTTTTCCGCTGCGATTGTGAAATTTTGTAATTTTTTAGTTTATTCTGTTTCTCTTGTTCTTGTTCTTGTTCTTCTTCTCTTTAGTTTCTTTCTTTTCTCTTCTCTTCTCTCTTATCTTCTTTCTTTCTCATGATTATCCGTCTTTCCATTCGGTTTGGGTTGGGCATGTGTGGTTTGTTGTCAGCTCTAAACGGGTCGGATTTGCGGATCGTCACACACCCTAGTTAAAAATGCTTTAAAATGAATGGAGCATGGACATGGACCAAATAAGCATATCATAATGGAGTTCTTCCACTCCTCTCCATCCTTAACAACTGTTTCTTCTTTAGTCACAGCGAATCAAAGGTCGTTAACATCGGTTGAATCCACGGTGTAGTTAGGTTATAGGATTTTTCTTCGAAGCAATTCCTCTTGCAATATCACTCTGAGTGGCTTTGCCATGAGTTGCAAAATTAATTTGATGTTTTTTTATTATCATGTCTCCTGCAACTTTGCCTTTGAATCTGACTTTTCTTCCTCTTTCTCCATCCGGTCCACAACCATTTGATCTCCATTTGAATCCGCATATACCGTCTTTACCTTCATCTTTCCGACCCGCATCAGCATTACTACCACCACCACCAGCAAAGCCTTCGGTTCCTCCACTTTCTCCAGATCCATGTCTACCCCTTCCAACCACCGCCCTTTGTTCAATTGGATATGAAGTTCCATCAATTTTAGCTTTCCCTTTCCTCTTCCTCGTCTCCTCCCATCCCCCATCGCCGTTCACTTCTTCCCCTTCATTCAATGGTCTGTTTTGATCTTTGATGGAATTTGGACGTTTGATCCTGCTAAAAATATCATTTAGACCCAATCAAATCCAATTTGAACCCACCGCGACTCGAATAACTTAACCAAAAACATAAAAATATGTATATCTCAAGTGTAATTATCCGAATCAATCCGAACTGAACTGATCCGATCCAAATCGTATACACGGATCAGGTTGGAGGCCGGGTCTAGGTTTCAAAATATACTATTTAGACCCGATAAAACACCAACGGTCTAATCTATACCCAGGTAGGACCGCTATAATTACCACCCAACCCGCAGCCCTGCAAAAATGTATCTTGCTAAAAATGGAAATTTGGGAATTCTTTTGGATTGCGAAAACATAAAATGTATCCTACTAAAAATGTAGGTTGCGACGAGGCGAAGTGGTGAACCGTGGCTAGTAGTTGGTTGGGGGACGGCGAAGTGAGGATGCGAAGAAGCGGCGGTGTACGGTGACGGTGATACCATCGGATCAACAATCGGATGAATTGAATACATAGATTGATCGGAGGATGGTTTAAGAGGGTTCAGGGTTTTTGAAGTTGGGGAGAAAGCGAACATCTTGTGTAGAGAATATAAAGGTAAGATACTTTCTTTTCTTGACAATTACATGATACATCCATCATTATATATGTTACACAAATACGGCACGCTTCATTCTTTATACGAAATTAAAAGTTATGGACGGTAGCTCATTCAAATTCTGCAACAGGGATATGGACGAGTTCTGTGAACTCTAACATCCTTGTTTCGCTATGAAATGTTAGTTTTTGATTAGGCCAGTAAGTCAGCCAAATCCAACCTTTGATTTCCCAGTTCATAATCTTTCCTTTAGCTTCTGTATTCAGTTTCCACCAAACATTTTCTCCATATTCATCTGCTGCAAATATGACACCCCCTTGCCTAGTAAAAGGCCTATGAGCACTTGAATATCTGTTTCTGAACCATGAACTTTTTCTGAGCATTGCACATATTGAAGGCTTTGATGAAAACACCTCTCTTCCGTTTATATCATCGTGTAGACACCAATTAAACACAACGCTATTTGCATGCACAGACTGTTCGAATTTCCAAGGTCTTAACGATGTCTTCACGGTTTCTTGGGCCGAGAGTTTAAGATTTCTGGGATCAAGTGAGGTTTCAATGCCTCTTTCTATTCCTATTTCATTGATAGGATTGTCTGAAGATTTGCCTACTGAAAGTGATATGATATCTGTTTGAGATAATGGAGTGAGTTGTAGTAATATTCGAGATGGGAAGAATTTTTCGTCAGTGCCATACCCACGTTTAGCCATCACCTTTTCTGACACAAGTGAGCTTACATTGCACCTATCAGAAGCGAATTCCTTAGTTCTGTTTTCTAGAAACAAATAGCATTTTTTTCACATTTCTACGCACGCTATTAAGCAAGGTTTTCGTAATGGGATTCAAATCTTAAACCATAAAGTTCAAACTTTTAATCGAAGCACGATTTACATTGTAAACTGTAGACTCGAAAGATCAATATTTTAAGGTTTGTACATATTTTAAAATTGATTCTATGTTTGGATTTCTACATCTATAACTTAAATTCAGTTTACTCTCTTCTTCCATTTTTATTTATTTAGAAAACATTAGAATGAAAATCGTGGATCCAAATAAGTATATCGAATGTAACAGTATGAGTTATATGATTTTTTATTATTTTTTTCTGATAATAATGGTAGTAAGGGTTAAGAATGCTTTTTAAATTCAAAAATCTTGTTGAACTATGTCACACACATATAAAATACTTGTATTCATTAGATCATAGGCTTAATTTGCTTGAAGACCTTATCACCTTAACTGAATAACAAAGACATAATCTTCAAGATGACTAATTAACTTTAACAACTGAATTTGTATTTCCCTTAAATGTCGTTACTGTTGTCATAGTTATTGCTATATTATGGAGTAATATAACCATGCCCATTTGTAATATTCCAAATTCTACAATCGTATTATCCCTACTAGTCTACTTTAAATACTAAAAAGTACTGTTTACAAACCTTATATTGTCCACCTTCACCATTAGATTGATCCAGTTCTCCCTGAATATGACTCTGTAAGCAAACTGGATAACACCTTCAACCTGTTGGTGGTTAAGGGAGAAGAACAAGCGCTCATCATGTGTTCTACTGCTTGGGTCTTCAGCACAAATTGCTGCTATTGGGCAATATAGCTCGACCTTCCACAACCTACTTGCTGAAATAGCATGTGAAAACAAAGGCGAGGGTGATCTAAAAGATTGTTCTGATTCATGAAGCTCTACTGCCAAGTTAGTAATGGCAAGGTTCACCGATTTCACTATTTGCTCTTCTAGATTTGAGCCAAGAACTTTTAAAAGCAACTTTGTTGCTTCTCTCGAACCTAGCTTAATCAAATGAAGCTTCAGCGAGTCTATACATTCCATCCTAAAGCTCTGAGGAGCTTCATAGATACATACTAGTAAGGTTAAAGTTAGGAAGGCTATGTTGAAGATTGATGGAAATTCTTCATCAGTTTTAACCGAGGGGGTTGGAGTTAAGGAATATGATTTTTTATCCGACCCATACCCAATGATCCAAGTAATGATATCAAAGAATAATTGAAGCATGTTGTCTTCACTTAACGAGTCATGTCCTTTGCTATCTGTTTGGAGGGATTTCGACTTCCAAAGTAAGATAGTTGAACTTGAAACTGTACATGCAGATATGGTAAAATTTGCATATTGGTTACTACGCCTGGAGCTTACTTTAGTTGATAAGTACAAGGATGCTTGTGTTGACTGTGAGGTCCAGATGCAGAGACTAACTGGTTCATTCATTGATTGAGAGATTGGATGCAGGTTAGTTATCCACTCCCATGCCTTAGTTACAATGTTACTTGAAGCCATAGAGGATTGTATTTATTTATTTGTTTGTTTGTTTTGTAAACACCAAATGTTAGAAAGAGTATCTTTTCTATAAAGATTATATAGGAGATGGCATTTGGAAGTCATTTTCTTTTATTTGAAATTTTAAACTTTTAAAGTATGGTTAGTAATTCACTTGTGCTATGCATTCCTTATAAGTTAGTTTTTTGGATGTGCAAGATAACTGGATAAGTTACAAACTTATTAATTATAGTTCTGAGTTACATCATGAACATCTTTCGTATATGGAGTCTATCAAGAGTCGTTCACTACATGTTGATCCATTTTAAGATAGTTCTTTTTGTAGAGAATCGAATCGGTATACGTCCTAGACGTTTTTAAATAACTGATCACATAAATGATCATTCTAGTAGTTCAAGAAACTGATGCATGTAGCTTGGATTATTTTCATGATAACTCAAAAGTCTTGTTCTGCAAAGACGAAAAGAAAGGAATTTGATTCTGAATACTGAATGTATATACTTGAAATGTAATGCTTATCCCTTTCTTTAATATTCCAAAACAGCACCTTGAAACATTACTCTTTTTTTCCCCTCTTTTCATATATATTTTTTTGTCTTACAGGCCGTATAAGAACTCTTCACATGTCATTTTCGGATGGGATACAATACCCGTAAGTTTCACATTCTTATACTTCCTTAAATGACTAGTGCTTCTATGTTACTTCTACTTTGTGAGTATATCCCTATAAACACCTCACCTCTTAAATAAATTACTGAAGATAGAAAGGTAAAATCAAAGCAGCTAACAAGGTTGTCTTAGTTAGTTGATGGTATGAACCGTGAAACCAAATGTCACAAGTTTGAATCCTGAAACTGAGAACCTGCAATGAGAACTCGGAGTATGTTTGACAGACATACTTCTTTATAGTTTATAAACGAAGGTTGATTTCTCTGGGTAATTTAAAAAACAAAAAGAAGATACAATCGAAGCAGTTTGATATTGAACACTTGTATCATTGTGTTAGGTTTAAAGTTGATATGGCAATATCAAAATGGAAAATGGAACCTAATAGTGAAAGAAAAGAAATGAACTTCTTATATATAGTTTTCCACATGTTTGTTCATATATGGAAAACTTGAGAGATATATAGGAATCCTTACTAACTTTTAGAAACACAAACAGCTGTGTTATGCTAATAATGGGGGAGAGTTGTATGAAACAGGAACATGATAATTTTTAGCATTTTCATGATTGTTTAAAGGCTGTATCATTAGAGCAAATACCTTTAACGGTTTATAGTAATTTGTCGTGTAGGTGTAACCGATAAGCTAGCTTTCGGTTGCGTGTCAATAAGTGGTAACATCCGTTGCGTGTTCATCGTAGTAATCAACAGTTTGATGCATATGCTTATCATCAATTTAGTAAGGTTTTGTTTGAATAAAATAACATTGATGACTTTATTTGTTGATATTTTATTGTTGCAGGGCTTGTTGTCAATGTTACCAGAAGTGAAGAAGATATATATGTGGGCAATGGTGCCTCAGATAATACAGGAGAAAGTGGTTTTCTTTGAATATGATGTATGCAAGTTCATCAGTTCAATTCCTCTGTCCTTGTATAATCTGTCCCATGTGCCACAAGAAATTACAACCATTTATCACAGCTGTTGAATCAGTGGAATCCATCATATCATATGAATGAGTGATGATGAAAAATCAATGGTTGAGATTTGTGTGGCGCGCGAGGACATGTAATTTGTGGACGTGAGATTTGAGTTTTGAGTTGGCAAGTCATGCATTATGGATATTGGAAAAATTCTGGAGATTAGATTACTTTTAAAATAATGTGTTGTTTCTGTACATAAGTAAAGCAGTTTACAGTCCAATGTAGCCATGAGTTCAGAGAATAATGAAAGGTGCAAATCCTCAACAGTAGCGTAATCTTGATACATGATATAAATTTCATTAATCAAATTATTATAGTTCGCGGTCTGAAGATTTTTTTCTTTTTTTTAAAGTGCAAGTGCATAATTTTTAAGTTCAAAGTCCGAACACAGTCGACACCTTTTGCTTTTGGTTGTAGCTAGTCTTGACCGTGTGCACACACTCGCTATGTTAAGGCATGCACAGATAGAAATACGGGAGATGCTGCATTGACTGAAATTTAATTAGTCGGTATGTACGAATTTAAATCGGATGGAAGAAATCAGCGGGGCGTTTTAAACTCCATGGTTAAGATAATTTGCAGTAGAATTTCACATCGGTCCGCGTGAAATGACAAACTACATTTCTTGCATAGTAGCAAAGCTGTAAAATTACCATTGTATAATCATATGAAATCATTAAATTTTAGTTTTATATTTTGTTTTGAAACATGAATTAGGTAATAAATGAATATGAATATCTCGGTGTGATTAAGATTTGAACTTCGATCTCTCTTTTGCGGATATGAACAATTTTGGAAGTTCATGATTAAACTAAAAATTGTATTTCTATTCAAATTAGGCTTTTGCTAAACACAATCGTCTAAAAGTGACCAAGACATGCACTGATGTACATGTATTTTTTGTAGTCGCTATTGTAAAGCTCGTGATTGGTAAAGATAAAAGTAAAATTATATCCTATAATTTTTTGATAACAATAGTGATACTTTACTCAAGCAGAATACTCATTATAATTTCTCAGGGACTTAAACATATGATATCTAGAACCTTTGTTTAAAACGTCATACCTCCAACCACTTGAGTTAGAGGTCTTTGACGCTACATCCTATGTATTTTATGTAGGTTATGTTGATGTTTCATTTATTACACATAATTTATTACATAAAAGACAAATCATTTAAAGTTGAATACAAAACTAAAATTTTACTAGACATTTTATATGTGCAATTAGTGTAAGGATATAACAGTAAATGAATAAGCTTACCATGTGCCTATTGGTTACATATTGGTTAATATATACTTATTTCGAGACTTTTGGATCTCCACGATTTAGCTGGTTATTATGGAGAAAAATAAAATAAGTTAGAGTATAGTTGGTTGTATTAATTATGTACATGGTTAGTTTATGTGAGACGGCTATTACGAAAATATTGGGACGTTGAATGAGGGTTTTGTCATCTCCAATCCATTAGTCACCTTAGCAGCCTGAAATACGTTCGGATTAATGTACTTGGACTTACATACTGAAATTCAAGGCAAAGTGAGTATCTTCTTTTAATGTAGTAACCTTAAAGATAGAGCAATGGAGTGAAAACTCTTTTTCTGTAAAATTATATATGTGTTTGTGTTGAGATTAAATTTGACCACTTTGTTTTGAAATCTAAAATCAACCGTAATGAATTTAATTTCAATTAAAGAAGAGGTAAAGAATAAATTTTAAAGTTTTACACTAAAGTCCATTTTATGAATTTGAGTTAAATTAGCATACACATATATGTTTCCATGTATATAAATAATTGCAAGTAATTTTTTAAATTTAGAAACAGACCATGTATGAAAAATTATAATTTACTCTATATGTACTAGTATGTATGGCACGTCCGTTGGACGTGTGCAAAGACAATCGTGAATTAACTTCTTTTTAATGCAACATACAAAACATGTCTTGTCCTACAGCTACATCAGCTTACCGATTCAGATTGCATACTCATACTATCATTTTGCTGCTATTCCTGCATGACTATATTGTTGTAGTCTGTTGACGTGAACGAAGAAAAATGTCACCATTTGTTCATAAAATGTTTTCTCTACTCCTTTATCCGGGCTTGAGACCGGCATCAGTAAGTAATAAGTGATGGCGGAGTTAAAAATATTTTTTTAGGGATCATTTTATGTAATACATGTTCCTATAATGATTATAAAAATTTAAAATTATTGTTGTTATATATTTGGTGTAAACGAAAGTTTCAAAGTTGAGCATAAATTAATACATGGTTAAGAAAAGTAACTGAAATATAAGTGAAATAATGAAGTCCCTTTGGTAAATGTAGAATGACATTACTCAGTGGTATTACGAAAATGAATAATGTATATTAAAAAAGTTTGGCAGAAAAGATACTCTTAATTCTAATTAATTTAAGTTTTGATTACACGACAATAAAACATCTTTGTACACAACATTTCTAGTGTGAGTTCCCTTGTTAAGTGGAATTTTTCCTTTGTGTACTAAAATCTTTGTTGAGTTTCGTGCAACTCCTCTGGATAACGCCACATATAGTTGACCATGACTAAAAACGTGCTCTGAAAGATAAATTCCAACACGAGGAATGGTTTGTCCTTGTGATTTATTAATTGTTAAAACAAATGATAATTTAATTGGGAATTGTTTGCGAATTAAATTAAAAGGCATGTTAATATTTTCAGAAGGCTTTAGGGGGATACGTGGAATAAATACCCTTGTACCACGATAATAACCAACTGTAATTTCTGCATCAATGAGATTTCTATGGAAGATACGACATATTAATCTTGTTCCATTACATAATTCCAATTTTTGGGTCATATTTCTAAGTAACATTATTGGTGATCCTACTTTAAGTGTTAGTTTATGTGGTGGCAAGCCACCTAAAGCAAGCGAGTTTAGAAATTCCGGCTGGTATTAATTAGTAGTAACATCTTCAACTCTATCAAAAGAATAATAAACATGTTCTTCTCCTGGAAACATATGTATGATTGTATTATTTATCTCATCTGTTGTTTCATTTCTTGGTGTTAATATTGCTCTATTCATTATATAATCAGTGTTACCTAAATTTTCATGGAGTGTAGGGAAGACTTCCTCAACTAAATGGCATAGAGAACTTGCATTGGTGTTGGGTATAACAATATCATCTAGGAGTTTAATAAGATCATCTTGTACATAAGGTTCTGTTCCATTTCCAATACGTAAAAGTAATTCGGCATATGAATGATCGTTTATCGCTCGCATATTTTGTGTTAAATGAATTACATGTACACTTGTCTACAAATATGATCGTACTATACATGAATCGACTATTTGAGCTCTAGTACCTTTTACGACAATGGGTAGTACTTGTCGAAAATCACCACCTAATATAATAATATTCCCACCAAATGGTGTATTTATACCTGTTAGGTCCCTTAACGTTCTGTCTAAGGCTTCAAATGCATAACGATGAGCCATTGTTGCTTCATTCCATAATATGACAGTGGCCAAACACAATAGTTTTTCATTATCAGATTGTTTAGGAATGTGACATGTTGACAAAGAATCCAATTTGATAGGAATTTTAAATCTAGAGTGCGCAGTTCGACATCTAGGCAACGCTAGAGAAGCAATTCCAGAGGTAGCAACCGCAATAGCAATAAGGCCTTGGATTCGTATATGGGCTAAAATTGCTTTATAAAGATACGTTTTTCCTGTACCTCCTGGACCATCTATGAAATATATTGAGTTATTTTTTTGTTTTACTAAATGCATGATCAGTTGAAATGCTTCATTTTGTTCTGTGTTTAAGTTATTTATAGAATCTATATCGGTTTGTGGTATCTCTGTAGATTGTTCTTCTAAAATAATGGTTGAACTATTGTAGTGGTGGGAAAAATCTAGATTGTTATGAGGGATGTCATAGTCAAAAATATTTTTGTTATATTGTTTTAGGAGGTTATTAAGGTCGAAAAGACATCGGTTTATTAAATATATATTATTTTGGTTATTGGTATGCGTAGAAGGATAATCTTCAATTAAATATGGTAAAAACTCATCCCATAGTTCTCGCACCATGCAAGGCTCACAATACACTAAAATTGTGACGAATAATCTTCTTGAAGCGGTGGGCATGTGTGTGTTAGAAGCATCTTGTAAACATTCTTTTATACTATTATCATTTTCGAGCAAACCTCTATGTTCTGCGGCTTCTTTAAAGGTGTTATACCGAGTTCCATTAATGGTAAGTAATTGCGTAAAAGATGTCGGGCCTCTAACATGGTTTAAAAGTAATCGTAAATAAAATCGATCACCTTCTGTAGGAGATACTGTATAAATTTGACCAATTACCTTACGATTGTTTCGTCTGTGTATCCATTCTTTATGTTTATATTCCCACCAATATTTTTCAGGAAATTCGTAGTATAAGTATTGACGTGCATTTACATCGTTAATATTCTTAGTGAAAAATTCAGTAAGCATTGTTTTAGATCTATGTTCATCACTCAAAATAGTTTCTAGGTTTTCGTTTGCACTAAATTGTAGTTGTTGTCTATTTGGAAGATGTATTTGTAGTCCTATAACAGAAGGAGAAATAGAAGTTAGTGGAAATTTAAATATTCTCCATATTGACTCAGGTGCACAAATCCATCTAGCGTTAACAAACTGAGAAATTTCGTCCTCATCGTTTGTGTTAGAAGATACGTTTACAGAAACACAATCCGACCCTTTATAAACATATTTATATAAATATTTCACAGATGAAATACTTGAGCAAATTTCAACATTTATATGACAATCATATTTTAATAGTAAATAAGGATTATAAGGAACGACCCAGCGATTGTCAATTATTTGTCCACCTCTTTGTACTTTTATTCCATTATCATGTCTTCTATAAATCGGATACGAATCACTTCCTTGTAAAGTTATAGGTGCAAAAGACTTTGGAAATCCTTTCTTACATTGATTATTTTTCATGCACGTGGCATTAGCGTTGAAACGACCGCATGGAGTATGAACCATTTGTTTTATAACTGCAGCATGTAATTTTGGTTCTAAATCTTTATCTGGGATTTCAGCCCTCACTAAAGCGTCATAATCGTGGTTGTTAATATTATCATTTTCATGTAGAATAATTAATATATGTGAATGAGGTAGACCTCTCTTTTGAAACTCAATGACGTGCACATGCGCAATGACTTTACCTAATATGCCTTTTTCATATAAGTCGTGTTTTAGTTGTTCTAATTTTGCACGAAATATCCTTGTTGTTAACGGGTCTATCTTGTGCTTGTTGACCGGGTAGTAGTTCTTGTGTAATCTCTAACCACTTAACATTACATGTGATAGTAATAAATAAATCGGGTTTTCCATACCTTCGCACTATTGCCATTACATCTTGATATCAATTATGCATATCTCGAGGACTACTGGTGTGAGATGATGGAAGAATTTTTTGAACACCAACATTTCCTAAAGGTTATAGTAAAATGAAATAAAATTACAATATATAATTTTGCATATAAAGTTAAAGAAACATAATAAATAATTGGTTATGAAGTATTACTAACCGGCGGTCGTCTCTCCAGAAGTTAGAGCATCCTGTAAACCTTGATATAATTCAGCTCTAATAGTATCTTGATTGTTACGGAGGTACCTTAGTCTCATAGTTTCTATTTTAACATAATTGTCAACCACATACTGCTGCAATAAGCGACCGCCATGCAAAATTAGTGACATCTCCATTGGTCGTATCTAAACACATAAACAAATCAGTAATGCTTATAAAAATAAAAGTAAGTGAAGGTAAATGGTATGTTATTACCTGCAAAAGATGAGAATAATAAGCTCTACAACTTATTGTTGTGGCTCCATTGTCATGTATGTGTAGATCCCATCCATGTTCACCATATGGTAATAAAAGTGGATATTGTAATGGATCATAAAACCCTACAGTATCTTGAACCCTTTGTAAATTTCCACTTCTTGTTTGAACTATAATATCCCTATTATTCAAATTGGTATCTTCTTCATCTCCTAGAATGATACCTGCTGCTTGTGACGCGGTTGGTAACTCATGAATGTGTCTATTTACTGCAAGCTCTTTTATTCTTATTCTACAATTTTATATATCATCCCGCTGGCTCAAATGTCAAAATACTTGTACAAAAGGATTGTGGATATCTAAAATATGTGTTAATGTCAAAAGTAGGTTTGACCTCATTGCTGCATTATCGTGTTGTCTATTTTCGATCTCGTGGTCAGTATCATAAATATATAATTACAAATATCTTGGTCTCATTCCATCCATAGGTAAAGAACTACTGATGCTATGATATACGGAGCCTTGTGCACGATATGAATAAACTCCATTTGTTGCATTTGCTAAGCTATGGTCAATGTTAGCACCCATCGATGTAAAAGCAAAAGCATTGTTATAAGACCTTATGTTACTTCTAAAATGCATACCAACTTCGGTTTAATCAATATACAAATCTAGTAGTTGTTGAGGTGTTGTTGGTCTTTGAATGGTAATTTTACCATTCTTACAGCAAATCTCTAATGTCTCATGAAAGAATATCTTTGAGCCACAAAATGGGCAGTGGGTAGGAACAGGTAGCATGTGCTTGTGAAAATACTGTGTAGCAATAAAATTTCGACCACAATTATAGTTTGTCATGAAAGTGGATCGAGTTATCATGTGTTCTTCATATTCAGATGATCCTAAATGATTACCAACATTGGAATGATTAGAATGACAAAAATACAATTTAAATGAGAAAGTGAGTAGTTTAATTAAAGAAAATTACCTGGAACATAAGATGTTAGAATCCTTGGCCTTCTACGTGTTTGAGTTGATTGTCCTCTTTCTTCCATGATTGATTGTCCTAAAAGAAATAATAATTGTTCTATATATTTTGAATCGTGTTTTTTATATAATATGCAGTTGAAACAGTAAATGAAAAATAAACTTCAACTTTGTTAACTGTTAATTTATACTATTTATATTTATTTCAATTTGTTTTTTGTTGCCTTGGGTCCATTATACACTCCATTATACCATATGCACCTGAAAGTAATTAAAAAGAGAGCAGAAAATGAAGCTTTTGATATGTCTAAAATATTCTTTTTAATTTTGTTACATTATAAATGTTTTTTAGCCACGTTCTTATGCAGTATCCCTAACTACAGCCATGATCCATATTTTAACTTTCAACCCATTTTCTACCTCCATCACATGTTTCCTCTCCACAACCATTGTTTGTCTTGCTAGCTCCCCTCTTCTTCTAATATTTAAAAAAAATGTGTTCTCACCACATAAACAACTTCCTCACGACATCTACCAATTATCATCCTTTCTCCTTTCATTTTATATACATTCCTCGAGTCATTCCTAAAATGGATATGTTAATCAACAATGGAAAAGAGTGGTAGTTTGTTGATTAGAAGAAAAGGGGGAGGCGGATTGTCAATTTGAGGCAACGGTTCATCAGCTAAAGGCAATAATATAATTTGTAAGTGATAATAAGCTGTCAAATTGACAACAAATTTCCCTATTCATAAGTCATAATAATAACCATCATCACAAAATACATGTACGGTGGCGTCGTGGCGATAAGCTTGGAAAGCTTCCGACGTTTGCAACGTAAAGGGAGTTTATTGAAAATGCTTGCATCAAAATATTTCGAAGAAGTTGATTAAGGATAAAATAGTTTACTGGAGTTGTACAACGGCTACAGCAAAGATGCCATGATTATGGTTTACAAAGAGAAAGAGCATGCATCTTTTTTTCTTTTCAATGATAACGATCTGTTGTGTGAATATAGCTACCTATATTCTTTAAATATAATGAAATGAAGTTATCTATTTTTTTCTTTTTAATTTATCCATAGCAATCAATCTAAACTTAATTTGCCGTGTCAGGTTAAATGTATGTGTGCCTGGCAGTGTAATGTGAGTGCATTCTTCATGCGTATGCATAATTAATATTAATTATTTCAAATAGCATGTTGGAAGCACACGTAACTCTCTCCCTCTAATCACTGTGAGTTATTAGTTTTGCGATGAATTTCTGATATGTATGTATAAGAGCGCTGCTTTTCCTGCAATATTTTAAGCAATCAAAATAAAGTATAGTATTATTTGTAGTCATTTTAAGTTGTACAGAAAATCCATTTTGATGATTATGGTAACAGCAACTCTCAATTTTAGTTGAGTTAAGTTATTTTAGTACCCACAATAATTTGATTGCATAGCCATGTATGAATGATGAACTGATACAGAATGCTATAGGTTGTTGAACAATGTATTCTTCATGCGTATGCATAATTAATATTAGGACTAACATGCGTATAGTTATGGTATTCAGGTTGTAGGTAAAATTGTAACAATAAAATAAATACCTGGTTGACTCAAATGAGAGTTTTCATTTGATTGGGACCTTCTATTTGAAATAGTTTGCTCTCTTGCATGTTCACGTCTAGACCGTTGGCTCTCACGTCGTCTTTCTCTTTGTATTTCAGTCATAATAATAAACAGAACAATATGAAAGCAATTCAGTAAAGTTCAATATGAGGTTGTTTGATTAGCTTAGAAAATAATTGTATTGTGAAGATATAAAACTGAACAATTTACTTGTATATAGAAAGATAACGTGTGAGTAACAGTAACATATGCTTTGAATGAGTAAGAGATGAGAAACAGGTATTATTGGACTCCGTCAAAAATATGCTTTGTACCGTAAATAATGGGTCACATCAAACATTTCAATTCAAGGGCAAGCTTTTACACAACAGCTCCGTTCTATTCATGTACGTATTGCTTGCCATTTTCATATATGTAAACCTGTAGAACAATGACATATATAGTCATGTCAATATCCATCAAAGCTGATATATTCACAATAATAAAATGCAAGTATTTGACTATGAGTTAATTTGTAAATAAATAACATCTAGAAATATGTATACTACAGTTATTGTGTGGGTACACCTATGCAATATGTATATGTGGTAGGTACATCTTCTGTTAGTTTTGTCATGCAACACATAGTTATAATGAGGACGTACACGTTACAGCTTGAAGTGAATTGATGAATAAAAATAAGATGTTTTTATGTTTAAAAAAAGGCTACAATTTTTTGTTCTAAAAATAGATTACATTTTAGCCTCACTTTCAGTCAAACACGCGATTAAAATCTAAGCTAATCATCCAATTAAGTCATGAAAAACTGTGGCATTCAACTTTAAACAAAATTAGTAGAACTTTCTGAGAAGCAGTGCATAATTAGTAAGTTTGATATCTATTTATATATATTGAGTGCATAATGACGTATATATAGATAAGTGTGCATGAAGACATGGCCTTTGCAAATGGCAAGTAATAAAACATAAGAGAATATGCAGGTCACAGAATTTAGATGGCGGGTCCTAGCTTGTAGATTTTTTAATAATATGTCTTATACACGTCAGAATATGAAATTCATAGTTTGTAATACAATATATATGAAATTGCATTCTTCTCTTTAACAGGCTCAATCCAGAGAAATTTATACTGTTGTGGGGTGTAAAGAAACTGGTAACCTGAGCTCGAAAAGTACTATAACTTCCCCAGTGTTTCAATAATGCGTCTGACTTTATCAGTATGTTCAAATCGATAAAAAAAGGTCAGGTTGAATATTCAACAACCCTCACATGATTAAACATTTCATTACTTAATCATTTGTCGCCTGTTACACTTGTTTGCGTTAAAGAGCCAATATATTTGGTTTGATTTAGTATATGATATAAAATCCAACAATGTGGCAAATTGCAGTGCCAATAGCTTATTATTAATTAAGATTACGTTGGCATCTAGTATGCCTAAACTTTATATAATTTTCTCCATACCAAAACCGTGGACCCTATAACTGCTTCGTAAATGTATAGTTTTTGCATGCAGAACAATGTATATTGGCTCTCTGCACAGTTGTTGCAAGCCAGGCAACTGCATGTACTATGTTTTCAACAAATAAACAGCTCTTGCAAGTGGATGTTTTCCAAGAAATAAAGCGGTACACACATCATTTTTCTTTCATTTTGTAGTAATTTCACACTAACATATACAGTAACAATTACCCCATTGTTTTCTCTCTGCATACCCTCCATTATACCGTTAGGGCTTATGGACAAAGCTTTTGTTTTATTACAAAGCTTAACCATGAAAAATTGATATGAAATGAAAACAAATAAACTTACAAAGCTAAATTTATTTTGCAATAATGCCTAAGGGATTGCAGAACATAAATAAATAAAAATGCATGAAAACAAAAACATCCAGCATAAATCTTTGAAAGCTACGTTGAAATATCGATCTTCACTTGTCAAATTTCTTGCAACATTCAATCTGTAAAAGATAGAATCATGAAATAAATGTATGTTATACGGATAATTAAATTAAACTATTAGTTTGTTATTTACCACAGCATTTGCAAATGGTTCATCCCAGTCATCGACCATGGATGGTTAGTCCATAATTACTTTGGATTCTTGAACATTCATGGTTCCTTCTGATTCTTGAACAACAATAGTTTCGCTAAAAGCTCTGGCTTCGTTTTCCAGTTTAACTGCAGTAGGCAGGGAAGTTTCTGATGACTGATTGAATGGTTCTATTTTAACCGAGAAGGGGTTTGAATGTTGTACCAACTCATCAAGGTGTTTCTTCCCTGCTCGCTTTAGCTGTTTCTTTCGAGTGTATATTGAATTATCAGTTTTGTTACCTGTAGATTTACCCTATAGTACAACATATAATAACTAAATATAAAAAGAGAGAAAAGCATTATACAATAAAAATAAACTTAATTATCAATTACCTTAGGCATGATAACGAAGGAAAAATATATAGCTTGATATTTTGTCTAGAATGGAGAAGAGATACTGGATAGTTTATATAGACATAGATAATTAAATTATAGGAAGTGGAAGTTAGTAATATAAACGTGGACAGTAAAATAGGCTGAAATAATGAGTCAATTGATATAACTTTTACGGATGGTTTCCTACTTACATGCCTAGATAGTAGAACTATGCTTGAATAAGTACATTTTGCTTTGTTTAAATATAATAGGCTGCTGTACATAGAAGTTTGTCGACCCGTTTAAATATAATATGCTAATGTAGCTAGAAGCTTGTGGACCTACTTTGTTTGACAGTCGACATGATGACTACTCTGTATTAGCTGTATTCGGTCATTCAATTTTTGTGCTTTGTTTAAATATAATAGGCTGTTGTACATAGAAGTTTGTGGACCCATTTAAATATAATATGTTATTGTAGCTAGAAGCTTGTGGACCTGGTTTCTTTGTTTGACAGCCGGCATGATGGCTACTCTTTATTAGCTGTATTCGGTCATTCAATTTTTGTTTTTTTTACTGAAAAACAAAAAAGCAGATGGAAGAGTTACTCTTGTACCTACCATGCGTTACCACGCAACCCCTAGCAATGACAACTGAGATACGTGTACGCATATAATATACACACGCCTAATATACATTCACCTTCCTTGCACTGGAAACACATGCAACCCACACACTTACCCAAACACTACTGCAAATACACATACTTATGTGAATATGTATTCTCCCTCTTACAACACGGCCCTTAAACTCACAAAACCAATACATTGATACAAAATACTGCACTTAAACCCTTTTTGTAACATGAGACAGCAAGGCACAGTAGTCCCAACGAAGCTTAAATCATTTGAACTGGAAGATTATTTGTTTAAATAGCATATCTCAACCGTAACACATAATACAGTAAAGTACAATTCGACATCAGCACTATAACATAAATAAAACATGATTCACTGATATGCTTTTAAGGAGCAGTAGTAGTATCATCTGTATCATCTTAAAGTTGTGAGTTGACTGCATTTTGCACACCATAGTTTACAAAATGTGTTGAACCAAAAGTGATGATTGTCATTTGATGCAATTTGAATGTTATACCTTTGTATATATTTGTACATACTTTCAAACACCACACAACTTCTAGCCATTCCAAAGGTCATCCGTTATCTTTTTGCATGCTACTCTGCCCGTGCTAAGCAAGTGAGAATAGTAACTATTGTGAGAAAGCCTCTCTTTGTGAATACATACATTCTGGTTTCCTCCTTCATTTGGCTTCCTAAGCTATCGGTTGGTTCTTTACTGTATTCCTTTACATGGATATATAATCTAACCATTATGATTGAAAACCATACCATACTAAATATTAGTACAATATTCAAGAAATCTAGCAATGTATCATATCTGTCATCCTAGTAACTTCCAGATCCAACTCTGGTCCAGCAAACAGGCTCATATTTTACTTTCAAAATGAAAAAAAGACAATACTAATCAAAAATCCTATCAAAGCATCTTTGAATTCCATCCTACTATCTTTTTGATTTAATTATATAAATTTTTTGTATTCCTAGGTGCATAGCTTGATAAAAATCTGTGAGATGGTTAAAGATCAAAGATCGCAAATGAAGAAAACCTCAAACCACATATCATTCACTATTTTCATGTATTATAAAAATTAAAATAATTGACTAAAATTATGGGTTAGCTAAAAATATAGGCTAATATGTTAAATAATGAAAAATCTTAATATTTTTATCTTTGAATGTCAAAGTTGTTCCTAAATTGTAAACAAAATTAAAATAAATGTTTTGTGTTAATGTAGTGGTTGACGACTTTAATCAAACATAATGATTTTCTAAAAAATATATTAATTGAACACAGACAACTCGAAATTATACTAACAATTATTCAACTGAAAAGTGCATGGCTTTGAGTTTTCTCTAACCTACTAAATTTATTTGTACGCTCTCAAAAATAGATGAAAAATTTTAATATTTTTATCTTTGAATGGTAAAGTTGTTCCTGAATTGTACACAAATTTAAAATAAATGTTTTGTGTTAATGTAGGCTTTGAGTTTTCTCTAACCTACTAAATTTATATGTACGCTCTCAAAAATAGGTAAAAATGAAGTTTACTACTTGATAAATGAATTGAGTCAAAAGATTTTTCAGTAATGATAACCTGATTACTGAAATTATGGCTTGGATAGGGAATCTAAGCAGCAACTTTGCGGTGGTATATGTATCAGTTGATGAATCCCTAAATCATATAGAAATCAAGGGATTAGAATAAAATAGAAAAGAATAACCCAAATAATAAAATTAAAGGTAATAACTAATTACCTTGTCCTAAAAATGATGAAAACCACATCATACGTTGCAGATATTCCGTAATTCGCGTAAACCTTTGCTTAATAAGGTGCTCAATTTGTTTCAACCTACTCTTCAAAAAGCTTGATGCCTTCGCTTGGACATACTTTGATTCAAGTGATTGTAGAGTCTCAAAAATAGGTAAAAGTGAACTTTACAACTTGATAAATGAATTGAGTCTAAAGATTTTTCATTAATGATAACCTGATTACTGAAAATATGGCTTGGATAGGGAATCTAAGCAGCAACTTTGCGGTGGTATATGTATCATTTGATGAATCCCTAAACCATATAGAAATTGTAGATATTAATTAACCACGTATGAAAATGCAAACACAAAGCCAATACTCATTTTGAAAATATAATGTAAGTAAAAGCATGGAAACCAATTTTAGCAATATATCAGTTCCTTTATGTAGTTTTGACTAAGCAAGTTAAAACTTATACAGACATAGTCTTCAACTATGCTATCCCTGACTGCATCATTCATTCCACAATCATGTTAAGATGAAGAACATACCTTTATTATTTTCTTGATGAAATGCATCCACTCTTTGAACTTGAAGACATATATGAGGCATAAACAATCTTCTTACCCAATGAAGTTGCACTAATTCTGCCCACTTTTTAAGGTTCTCAAACTCCATTAAAACCTGCATAATAAAGACGCTCATTCAAGACTTTAGATTTGTATTGAACAAAGTTATTTGTCAGTTGAAATTGGTACAATAAACCTTTTCCATGCACTGATATCTGCACACAAAAAAATCATCTAAATGAAATATACAAACATCTAGATGGGAGCAACAAAAAAAGACATCCAAATTATGTAAAAGAAATTACAAAGGCCTAAACATAAAAATATGAGATAAAATCAGTTAAAAGTCAACTCACGTCAGCTTACAGAGCTCATCAACAACAACGGACAAACTGATAAACATCCACTTTTTTTTGCTTTTCAAAATCATGACAATAGGTGCGAGCAATCATCTTCAATAAACTAACACAATTTTATATGTGTAGAACAGTATATTATCTAGAGTAACTAACACAATTTTATCAATACCATATTGTCTTATGAGCTTACACCCTCATATGCTTGTTATTGGACATAAAGATCTACTTTCATTGTTCAATCAAAGTGATTTTTCACATGTTTGCAATCAAAAAAATGTTTGGAAAATGGTATGATTACCACTGGTGCTTTCTAGCCCTTGATTAATTATCATCTTCAATAAACTTTTAACTTTATAAAATAGGTATACCTATTTATTATTCGTAATCATTGCGATGTAACGTAAGTATAAATAAAATTAGAAGTACTGAAATGGGTTCTGTGTATCTCACTCCAAAGTTATATTAACTTTAAAGTAAGTGGACCATCCTTTGAAACAACTCCTAACATAAGCCCAACCCATTATCCATGAAGTTTATGTTAAGATGGATATTATGTAGTACTAGTAAGATTATATGAATTCTAGAAGATGAAATTAATTTTTATTCTTTCAATAAGAAAATACTGAAAACAATTAGTATGTAAAATCAAATTGCCTAACTTTGCTACGTACACACCTGAATGCTATATCCCCCTCTGCCTCACAGTTTTAGTTGTCAATCCTCCACCAACTGGAGTTGCTACTACCTAAAAACTTCACCATCTATGTAACCATAGAAAAATAACATAAGAATTGCAAGCCATTATGGACCGAAATATACAACATCTAATCAGATCTGGCATTCAAAATTTGAGATTGCCAAAAAAGTTATTTAAGCAAGCCCTAAAGGTTTAAAGCTTACAAAGATGAAGAAAATTTGAAAGTGAATTTAGGGGAAAGATTAGAATCAATACCTGAATATTTGGTTCCTCCATTTCACCTAATATTTAACATGGGTGCAGCGACGGGGATGGATAGTTGAAATCTGGCTCTACAATTCCATAGAAAGAGCAAGCAGCCAGCCTGAGACAAAAATGGGCGATATTTGTAATGTCACTTAGAGTTTCAAATCTAACATCGCCCAACTGAATATCCTCGGCCCATATCCATTTGAAACACAAATTCAACTTAAAGATGCATAATTTGAGTAAGAAACCCTAATTTTGACGTGGAGTTAACATAAAGGTACTGAAATCAACAATTTAGAAGACTGAAAATAACCTGGATCCTTGCCTTGGGGAGAAAGGAGGCAAACCGCAATGGATAAAAGGGAGATACTGTTTTGTAATCTGGGAGAGAGGAGGAAGCAAATAGTAAATGAGTGGAAAATTTTGGCCGGGTAGGATAACTGTCTCTTGTGTGTGGTGGATAAGAACGTGGATCATAGAAATTATATAAACGTCCTTATCATGGTAGAAAAAGTAGAAGGTTATTATAGGTATTTCAAAAGCTTCATTTGGGGGTATTCCCATTATATATAGATATATTAAAGTTAACAATTTAAATCAAAATTTTAATTTGTAAAGGAAACAAAGAATTTAGGATTTTACACAAAAATATTAAATACAAAAAGAAAACAAAAGATTCTAGAATTTACACAAAAGTTCATTCATGAATTCTAGATTAAAAATAATAATTATTCTTTTGTACATAATATTCAAAACATCAGCCATATAACATAAGAAATCAATTTTCAAGGCAAGTTTAAACATTTAACATACACAGTTTATGTATATCTGAGTATGTAAGTGTTTTATAATTATAATATGGTTTTCCAATCAAAATTAGGTTTTTTTATTAACAAAAGTTTCCAAAACAAAAGGAAAAGGGAATCAAACAACTTAGGCACATGTAAATTCATGGTAAAAGCATTCAGATTTAATTACACAGAGAACGACAAAAAATAATCAAATGAGATAAAGGATCTAAATTATATTAATCATAATGAACATAAAGTAAATGAAGATATAGAACAAAATGGATCTAAATTAAATCAACATAATAACCATACAATTAACCGAGATGAACAAAAGGAATTTATGTTACATATTACAAGGTGAACAATCAAATAAATGAGATAAGGTTTATAGACTCTAAAGGCGTATGAACTATGAACAACAGAAACAAACATATTTATAAATCAAATCATGTAACGATCCAAAATTTTGGATATTTGAAATTGGAATATTTAATTGATTTTAAATATTTAAAAGTTAATTTTTAACTTGAATTTCAAATATAACGATATATTGGATAATTTAATTTTTGAAATTAATGATTGAATATTGGTTAAATTATTGAATCTTGGGTTTAAGCTTGATAAAAATAATTTAAAGGCTTATAAAATTTATATTAATAATAATGAAGATAATAAAACTTATTAAATTGAATTTAAAAGTGATTTGTTCAGTTTTAAAAATATATCGTTTGAATTAACGAGTAAAAATAGCCTTTCGAGGCACAGTCTCGGAATTCGACGAAACCAGTTCCATTGGATCCGTAAAAGTGTACTATTATCGGATTTCAAATTTCGTAGCTTTTGGAGTTATCGTTTGGTCGTACGAGATATAAATGCGCTGAAATTTATATCGAAAATTCAATATAATAATTGGGTCCAAAAAGCTATCTTCTTCATACGATCGAATTAGGACTCGAAACCTTTTCCGTTGCGTTCGGAATAGGGGTATAACATTACGAATGCCTTGCGGCACGGCTTGATAGGGGTTCGAGATTTTGAGTTGGTAAATCGAGATGTTTTAAATTTTAAATAATATAATTATTTGTTGACTTGACTATATTTTCACATCAGTTCTTTTCCCTCATTTTCAAAACACTGTAGATGACCCATTCAAACACGTAAAGCATCTTTCTCACCTTTTAAAATTCATGCAACAGCACAGTTCACGCAGGCAAAAATAAATGAAAACTTCAAGAATTTATTTCTTCAATTCTACACAATAAAAAAATCCAGAACTTTTTTTTAAAATCTAGTTTTGCAATAAGCTTCGATCTGGTATGGAATTTGTGGGGGTACAGAGATCGTTTTGGGATGCTCAACTATTTTATCGACATAGGCTGACTCTAGGGTTTGGGTTATTTCAAAAGTCAATCAATGTTTGGGGATTTGGATACTGGATTCGACTTCGTGGTGGAGGAGTGCAACTTCGGTGAAGAAATGGCGAAGCTCGGCGCAAAATGGAGGGGTGCGACATTTTGTACGGCCAGGCGAAGGCAGTCCAGGTCGCGAACGCCTTCCTGGGGTCAAGCTGCATCGGATGGGGATGATCGCGGAGAGAGTGAGGTAAGGAGTTCGTTAAGTGAAATTAACGTTATTGATAGGGATCTCTAAACACTTGAACAGAGCAATTCGACATGATATTGTTTTGAAATGGGGTAAATGAAATAATTTTACCCATATTACTTTATATATGAAAGAAATAATTTTTCAGAAATTATTATAGTTGTATATGGTGTGCTTGGTTATTAGGAAATGATAATATTAAACTGTTATCATTTGTTGTTTTGGTGATTGAATAAAAGTTGATATTATAGTCAACGGTTAAGAAATAATTTCGTATAACAAAATGGGATTTTGTAAATGTGATTTAGAAATTGATATGGTTTATAAAAACGATTTATAAAGGATTTGAAGGCTGGGAATTTAGGAATTTAATTCCCGTTGGTTTTGAAATGTTTTTCAAAGTCTTGGAAATAATAGTGATATTATTTGGAGGGTATTTTTGAATTGAAATATTTTTAAAATGGTTTTCAAAAGAGGAAAAAGCACTGAACTCCCTTCGGTCGGTCGAAAATAATTCCGATGATGATCGCGACATCATCGGTGTTCATTTTTGAGTTTCTGAGTGATGGATTGCTACCGTAATGATTTGCTGTTGGATTCTTGTTTTGATAAACAAGTTTTTGATTTTAAGAAGCTTAAATTTTTTGGATTTGATATATATAAGTGAGATATATATGTATACATATATGATTTCAAAAGTGACGTGAAACACTTAGAACAAAGTGTGTAAACTCTGGGTTTTTGATTTGAAATGTTTATTGGAAATATGAGAAAATAAGATTGAACTTATAAAATCTGGAAAGCAAAAATTGAAATGAATCTTACCTTAAGTAAAGATAAGTCAAGTGGATAAAATTGAATGTTGAAAACGGAGAATAAAATTTAACCTAAGTAAAGTTAAATGAAAGTGAGTGTGATAATGGAATAAATTAGTAAAGTAAACCTATTAAATGAAGTGAATTGGAAGAAAATTTAGTGAATGGAATATGAATAAGTGATAACTTATAAAATTTGTAAATTGCAAGGAAGCAATATATTAAAGTGTTGAATATGAGTGCAAAGGAAGTGAAAATTTGAAATTGAATTGTAGAATATAAATTTAACTTGAATTAAGTTAAATAAAGTGGGATTGAAAATTTAGCCTAAGTTGGACTAAATAAAATAAATTCTTAGAAATAAAATTGATTAAGGTTGACATAAATTAGTGGATGGAATTAATTAAAATAATTAGTTAATTGAATATGGTTTGGAATGTTGATTGATAAAAATCAAGTGTGAAATTGGAAAATTGGAATTGAATTTGAATATAAATGGATATAAACTTAGGTGGTGATGTGGAAATAAACCTAAGAACGTTTGTATAAAATGTTATAATGGACTTAAAATTGATGGTAAAGTTCTTAAGTGAAATTGGAATTAAAGAAATGTACCAAGAAAAATAGTAAATGTTGATAACTGGTTAAAAATGAAATGAACGTGGAATAATTCTTAAATGATATCAGTTTGGGAAGGATATACTAAGTGAAATAACGAATGTGAATAAATCAATGAGAATAATAATTATGAATGATTAATTATAAGTAAAATGCATGTGAATAAAAAGAATTCGATATAGCTAAGAATCAATTGAAATAAATTCGAAAGTTGTACGTATATTATTTATTTCGCATGACGATTTGATCCAGATTCGAGCACAGAATTTCGAGATAATTTATATCGATCCGAGTTAAGATTTTTCACTCGATTTTCGACGGCGAACCCTAGATGTGAATTTTTGATTGATTCTGAGATTGTCTATTATAGTATATTGCTATGCAAGGGGAATGACGGTTTCTAATCAAGGAACCAGATCTGAGTCCGCACTAGAGAGTCGTGTGAACGATACTAGTTCGGAAGTGAAATCGTGTGATCGAGTGAGCGATCGGATTTGATATTGCGTACGGGTGATATATGTACATCGTACGGGTTTGGTGAAATAAATATTGGAAATTGAAAATGCTAAAAATAAATAAAATGATTTTGAATTATGTGATTGGATATTATTGGTAAGTAAGGTGTAGGTATTTAAAAGCAAAAGCTAAATTGATGTCTTCGATTTCAGAAGTAAAATTTGATTACCCGACAAAAAGGTATGTGTTTAAATTGTGTTTGAAATTAATGATTTTAGATTGAGCCACTTGGCTTTTGTTTTCTTTTGATGATTTGAGCCCGTAGAGGCGTTTTGTAGTTGTTTGGATCTAGGTGCAAAGAAGACGTTGGCGAAATTTTTCAAAAATTTAAGGAGTTAGAAAATTTTTGAACAAAATTGTTAATAACTAAAATTTGATTTCAGATTATAATTTGAAATGATTGAGGAAATAATATTGTTTGAAATCTATGGATGAATTTGGAAACTAGTAAAGGTGATAATGTGTTTTCAATAAATTGATTTTGGGAAGTTGTTTAAACTGATTGGGTTTGGGGTTGTGTAGTTAAAGCGCTCGGCAGATTCAAAGCGGTGGAGGTGCAAAAAGTCATAGCGGGGATACAGCGAGGATATAGCGGGATATAGCGGATGACTCTAAAATAGCATATAAAACTCGTACTTAATGTTTTTACAGATATATAAATGGTAATTAAATGAAAAAAATATCATTCAAATGAATTATAATTAATACATAAATAATTTTGAATAAAAACATGTGCGAATATACTTTAAATAAACGTAAAACTGTTATATAACATAATTGAATTTAGTAGAATATTAGAGTATTTTCATTCTGAAAATATATTAAAAATTAAATCAAATAAATCAGTTTCATAATTTTTATAATGTATAAATGCAATTTTTCAGTCCATTTTATTAAAGAAGATATAGCGGAAATAACGGAATATAGCGGGAATAACGGGATATAGCGGAAATAGCGGGGCTTAAAGCGGAAAGGCTAGATTTTGGGGCTATATGGAAATATCGTAGCAGTAGAAATCCGCTATGAGATATAGCGGGGTTATAGCGGGGTAATAGCGGGGCATTAACTACACAGGTTTGGGGAAAGTTAATGGGTTTTGGACCATTCTTCTTACCTTGGCAATTTCGGGACGAAATTCTTCTAAGGGGGGAGGAATGTAACGATCCAAAATTTTGGTTATTTGAAATTGGAATATTTAATTGATTTTAAATATTTAAAAGTTAATTTTTAACTTGAATTTCAAATATAACGATATATTAGATAATTTAATTTTTGAAATTAATAATTGAATATTGGTTAAATTATTGAATCTTAAGTTTAAGCTTGATAAAAATAATTTAAAGACTTATAAAATTTATATTAATAATAATGAAGATAATAAAACTTTTTAAATTGAATTTAAAATTGATTTGTTCAGTTTTAAAAATATATCGTTTGAATTAACGAGTAAAAATAGCCTTACGAGGCACAGTCTCGGAATTCGACGAAACTAGTTCCATTGGATCCGTAATAGTATATTATTATCGGATTTCAAATTTCGTAGCTTTTGGATTTATCGTTTGGTCGTACGAGATATAAACGCACTGAAATTTATATCGAAAATTCAGTATAGGGGTATAAAAAGCTATCTTCTCCATAAAATATATCTTCTCCATATGATCGAATTAGGACTCGAAACCTTTTCCATTACGTTCGAAATAGTGGTATAACATGAACGCCTAGCAGCACGCCTCGATAGGGGTTTGAGATTTTGAGTTGTTTAAATCGAGATGTTTTAAAATTTAAATAATATAATTATTTGTTGACTTGACTATATTTTCACATCAGTTCTTTTCCCTTATTTTCAAAACACTGTAGATGACCCATTCAAACACATAAAGCATCTTTCTCTCCTTTTAAAATGCACGCAACGGAACAGTTCACACGGGCAAAAATAAATGAAAACTTCAAGAATTTATTTCTTCAATTCTACACAATAAAAAAAATCCAGAACTTTTAAAAAAAATCTTGTTTTGCAATAAGCTTCGATCTGGTATGGCATTTGTGGGGTACGACGATCATTTTGGGATGCTTGACTATTTTATCGAGCATAGGCCAACTCTAGGGTTTGGCTTATTTCAAAAGTCGATCAATGTTTAGGGATTTGGATATTGGATTCGACTTCGTGGTGGAGGAGTGCATCTTCGGTGAAGAAATGGCGAAGCTAGCGCAAAATGGAGGGGTGCGACATTTTGTACGGCCAGGCGAAAGAAGTCTTAAAGGTCGCGAACGCCTTCCTGGGGTCGAGCTGCATCGGATGGGGATGATCGCGGGGAGAGTGAGGTAAGGAGTTCGTTGGAGGAATCACCATTTGATTTCATCGCGTATGGAGAGAGAGGTAGTGTGGATGCATGAGGTAAGGGCTGACACTGATGCGCAGGAGATGTCGATTTAGGGGGAAATAAAAGATGGCAATTTTGTAAATAGGTGAAGATTTTATTTGTTTATTTTAAATTAATTTAAAAATGTTCGATAACTTATAAATTCCATAACTCCTGCATATGAGGTCCGATTGGAACAAGATTTTTGCATTGCGATCGTGATGACGAGGGCTTCGCAATGAAACTAGTTTGGACAGATTTGGAGATAGTTAAAATTTGGGCTAAAATCGGGCGTCGTCCGGTTTTAGTTCCAAACCGAAATGTCTCGGCGACAACATAAAATCAAAGTGAGTTAATCTCACTCATTTTTGGATTACAAGTTAATTTTAAATAATTAAAATTAATTATTGGTTGATTGAATGATTTGATAATTATTATTATCAGTTTGGATGTTATAATATATATAGTAGTATATATTAGTAGTTGGATTGTTATTTCCCGCCTATTGGAGCGGATGAGACCCTATGCGCCTCGCATAATAGTGGATGACCCTATATACCGCGATATCTCCCTCAAAGTGGGATTGGTAATTTTATGTTGTATTAACATCTGTGGTTGCAGAGAAAACAGGTTGGAGGGATTCAACTGGATTCCTCAAAATGTTGAATTTAATTTCATATATAGTAATATATGAATTGTTTGAATGATCTGTGATAAATTATTGTGTGATTTGATTTATTATATGTTATGGTGGCAGTGGTCTAGATTTTGGTATTTTAAAATACCATAGTTAAATATATATATATATATATTGAATTTTGAAAGAAAATTAAAAAGGATTTTTGAAGTAAAATATTTATATAGAATTTTGGATTAGCTAAAAGAAAATTGATTGGATAAAATAAAGGGTTTTGAATTTGTACTTATCTATCTCGGGATATCGTAAATAGAGATTTTTGGGATAATGGGTATAAAGGATTTTTAATAATAATTCTTAATTGATACTTGTTAAATATAAAAGGTTTTAAAATCGAGATTTAAAATAGATTGGAAGAATAAGAAGGGAATTTGGAAATAATTATAAATTTGTTATATTAGATCTTTAATAAGATTTCTAAATTTACGAATGGAAATAAAATCGAGATTTGATTGGTTTTGGAACATAGTTTGGGTTATTTAAGAAGTTAATTTATAAATGGAATTTAAATTAAGAAATTAATTTATAAATGGAAATTAATTTAGAAATCAGGTTATAATGGAATTAAATGATGTGAAAACCGTTATAAACGGAAGATGAGATTATGGGATTTATAAACAATGTTTATAAATTAAGTGAAATGATTTTTTTTTCATTTGATAAATTGGAGTTATAAATTCACGGTGAAGATTTATAATGAAATGGGTAAATCGGTTTAAAAGTAAATGATAGATTTACTTTTAGAAATGTGAAAAAGGGGATTTACGAAATTGGGAACGTAAATCGATTGGTGATAAATCGAGAGAGAGTTATAAATATTAGATTGGTTATATTGGAATTAGAAAATATATTTTTATCGAGAAGTTGAGTTGTTTGTAAAAGAAGGTTTTTTTTAATTATTAAACTAGGTAATTTAAAAATGTTTTTAGCATAAAAAATTTCCCAGAAAATTAGTTATTAAAATATTTTTAAATTGTCAAAATGGATTATAAGTTTATAAATAAGTCTTGTAAATCGATTAGAATTTTACAAATAAATCACAATTAATTATTGTTCAAAATTATGTAATTATTTTAAATTGTTAAAGTATATTTAATTATTAATTAAGTTAGTTATAATGAGTTGATATTAAGTTAATTATTATTTAAGAATTAACTAGTATTATTATTTTAAAAGATAAATTATTCAATATTAATATTATTTTATATAATAACTTTTATAGAAGGGTGTTTTCCTCATTAAACTTGGAAAATTTATATAGAAAATTTATAAGTATTATTTTGAGAAAATTATTAAATAAAGTTTTCGGAAAGTGATAGTATACTTTCATGGCGGAATCGGAGGCATAGATTGCCTGCAGTTAAGTTTTGGATTTCTCCGGGATAGAGACGTAATCGTTGAGCTGCGAATCCATGGTCGATACCGCAGTGGTGATTTCCATATTATTTTAAAAAGTTTTCAAATATTTTTGAAAAGAATGGTTAGTGAACGTACTTACTCCGATAAGATAAGTATATACCTTTTGATAAAGAGATTTAATTTATTAAAATTAAATAAAATAAGACTTAGTGTTTGTCAATGGAAAATGAACTCTTTGGTTGAATGATTGTTTATTTGATAGTTAAATAACCGACTATCAAATCTGGACCAAAACATAGCTTTGGAAATATCTGGGAGAAACACGGGAATCATATGGTACAGTTACCATTGAAGGTGTTATACTGTACGTATAAACTCATTACGTTCTTCTAGGACGATGATAAGGAAATCCGACCAACTAACGGTTAGGAGATGATCTTCGATCTTATTTTCATATGTTTATTTCCTAAAGAACCAGGGTTGAGTTTACCGGAAATATCGAATGTTGTCTCAAAACGACCGGGATCGGATAAGTTATCCGAAAATCACTTCAATCCAACGAGTATGTTTTCGAAGTGAAGACAAGAGCATGGAGTCGAAGATGGGGCAGTGAAGTGCAAGGGCTAATCGCTACTAATCCGGATGGTTTCAAAATGGATGTAGTAGGAATAGTGCCTTCGGTTTCGTTCAGACCCAGGACGGACTTGTATGGATGAATGCTATCAGTACATTGTCATTGGAGGACAATGAGCATTCCAAGTATAAATTATTTAAAGGTAATCGTAGCCTCAAGCCTCATCAACCGGGAATGACTGAAAATCAGGGGAGTTGCAGCAAGGCTAAGTGGGTCGCTCCCAATTAGGGTATGTTTATCACCTTTCTAGATACCCTCGGATATTATTACTACGATGCATGGGAAGAACTCGGTAAGGGTAGGAACACCCGGGGTGATAGCATATTCGGACTATCCCGATTAGGGGTAGTCCGGTCTTGTGTTACAAAGGATCCTGGCATGTTCCTCTGTACATTTTTCTAGATCTGTACTATGATAGGTGGTACCTCAGTGCATAGTCATTCGTGTGGAATCCATTCTCCAATACGTACCTTTACTGTTTTGGTTGTAGAGCCTAGTATGCTGGAATTTAATTAATGTAACAATTTCGGCTATTTGAATAAGTATTTGTACTTAGACACTATTATAATATCAGATGATTTTGATATTAAATGTTTTGGTTATCGTAAGGTAAAAACCCGTCGTGTTTATGTGTGGCGTGGTCTTACGAGATACCTTTGTTTTTCAAAGGATTTTGATAACTTTAATAATTCAAATTGAGTGTGTTTTCTCATGTTGGTTTTCCGGACTGACTCGGGTGTCATTTTATTATAATACTCGGGTTAGACCGAGTATTACAGACACAGGATAGAATGCTATGGAGCTCTGGAGACGAGCTGGATGACGAAGACGTATTACATGTATTTGATTTTATTCCGCTGTGTATTGTATGTTGTATATTCAGCACTTGTGAGGGCAAGTTATTATAACTGTCCAGTATTGAGTTATTGATGTGTTGTACTCTAATGATGTAATGTGTAAATAACAGTTGTAGTTCTTTTTGTATAAAGACATGTTATTATCTATTATATATTGTTCCGCTGCGGTTGTGAGATTATGTTATGTTTCTATTTCTTCTTCTACCTCTTCCTTCTTTTCCTATAACGATCTGGTATTTCCGGCACTTGATTGCTCGGCATGATATATAGTGGACGTATTGATGTCGATTTTCGAGGATCGAAAATCCGGGCCGTGACAAATCAGAATAGTATCTTAGGATGTAACCAAAATTTATACCTAGAATAATGCATAGATGTTCCTAGATTCAATTGAATCGATCTTTGATTTTGCAAAGATTAAGAGATAACAACCACCTTTTACTATGATTTTGTTTTTGGGATTTAAGCCATGGAGGCCATGATGATTTCGATCATTAAACGAGAGGAAGAGAGCAAGAGAAAGAAAATGAATTTTATTATGAAGAGTAATAAGTAAATGAATGAAAGAAGATTTTGTTTCCAGGTAAACATTGAAATCTTTCAATTTCCTCCTTTAAAATCTTCCATGTTTAATTTATTATTAAATGTCAACAAATCCTCCTCTTCATAATCTTGGCAAAAAAGCAGGAATAAAGAGAAAAGTACAAAATTATTTCATAGATGAGATTTAAGGGACTCTCAAAGAAGAGTAAAGGATGAAGATTTATTTTCTTCCTTTAATTACTCTTTGGAATTTTAAATCACGTTTGAAACATTTCCCCCTCATCATTCATGGTTGTCCATAAAAGAGACATATGGGCCTTAAAAATTTTCCAAAACTATAATGATCGGGATTTTTGACCCTCGAAAATCGACACTAAAACATCCTCGTGCTGCAAATCCAAGTGCCGGAAAGCCCGATTGTTAGGGAAAAAGAAAATAAAGATAGAACAGAATCTCACACGAATGGAATAACATGTATTATTTCAATATATAATCTTTACAGCGGAAAATTTTGAATACAATATTAGAGTCTAACCTGGATTCATCCTAGACAGTTATATGCACCTGTCCTTACAAATGCTGACAACCAAACAGAACAAATGCCATATATGCAGCGGATAATAGAATACGTCCATACATAGATGAAGATCTCCAACTCTCCTCTGGAAACTCCAAGCGTCTTCAGCTAAACATGAAACTACTCGGATCTGACCCGAGTATTAAAAATACCCGGATCAGGCTTGATAAACCAGCGTGAGATACTCAAAATTTTAATTGTATAGATCATGCTGATGTCAATCAAAACCTTCGAAAAGAAGGGTATCTCATAAGACCACATCCGAAAATAAATACGAACAGGTTTTTATCTTATGATAACCAAAATACTTTATATCAAAACATTAGATATTATTCTTAATGACATTGGTTTGAAAACACTATTCAAATAAATATATACACGAAGAAAGTATCAATACCCGAACTAAGTCTATGGTAATATATCCGGACTATGTCAATGGAATATACCCGACAGAATATATGATAGCTGAAATATTTGCAAGTCATTACAGCTATTCTGGGATTACAACCAAAACCGTAAAGCTCATATTGGAATTGGATTTCCAACATGATATGGAACTAGTAGCCTTTTTCTTTGATCCACGCATAACAACCACAGTCCTCTGAAGCCTTAACGCTTTTCTCAACCTAGCTACTTGGAACTATACTTGCTACACTACTAATATCCGGTAGCCTTGTTACTTTTCTCAAGCTAGCTACTTTATTAAAAATAAATGGGGCAATAAATGCCTTAGGTACATCTTTCTCCAAAGGGCCCAGATACTGGATGCCACCATACATACATATGCTCGAATTTGTGTCCTTCAGACTACATAGTATCCTGTATCATTCCTGGGATGTGAGGCATGCGAGGTTACGTTCCACAAAGCCAGCTTTTCCATAAAGCTACGCTTTGATCATAACAGGTTCCGCTTTGAATGCCACATTGTCATTCCTTCGATCACTATTTGACTCTTTCGAACATACAACCTTTGAGTTCGTAAGTCTCAAAGAAGGGTGTTAAGCTAAGAGAAGTTGCCTTCTCCACCACCAAACAGATGTATGTTTGTAAAAGTCAACGTTTGTGATCTCAGCAATGCAATATCAGACATTTATCCATACAAGTTCACACTGGGGTTGAACGAAACCGAAGGCACTCCTCCTACTACATCCAGTCGGGAATCACCCCTAGGATCAGTAGCGATTAGCCCTTGTAATCCGAAGATTTCAAAATACGATAGAACCACTGCTAAAATAAATACCTCTATATTGGGAGCGACCCAGAGAATGTCAACAAGCAGTCCTTCTACTATGAAGGTCTTTGGTCTTCAATACAACGAAGATTCCAGAATGCAGAAACTACTGCCATATAAATATAATATGCGGTAAACCCTTGGGACTCGTGACAACAATCCCTACATTTTGAAGAAATTGGTCTTCAATAATCATCATCTTCAACACGTCTTCATTTCCGAACATATACATTGGTTCGAAGTGGTTTTCGGATAGGAATCACTCAAATCCGACCCCGGTTTCTTCAAAACCAATTATCGGTAAAAAGATGTTAAGTTCATATGTGATCATCAATCATCAATCAATTACTTCATCTTTTATTTAGATCAAATATATTTCTTAGATATATTCTTTTCAATTTATTCCATTTTATTTTCAAGAGTATATGGAATCATTAAGCCTTATTTATCAAATCATTTGGTTAATTTAAACCTTTTTAATCTTAGAATAATTCCAAATCAATTCACCTTTACTTAGGAAAACATTTCAAATCATTTACTTAACCTTTTAGCAAAGATTTTCCATTTCAAATCATAACTTTTAAATTGGTAAAAAATGATGTTATTTAAGACATCATTTACTATAAACCAAACCATTTAGCATTGAGAAGAAAAAGAAATCCATAGAAATCATACCAATTATACTCAATACTAATTTCCGTTTTCAACAAGTACTATGGGCAGAATAATAGTGAAATCACCTTTTAACTTCCATGAATAGTACGAGTTCCTTCCTAGGAATTTAACACTAAGTATAAGAAGATTATTTTTATACAATCCAAGTTGTTTAACTTTGGAAAATTTAATCTTTTATACTTGTCTCGTTTCCGACATTTCGACCTAATCTATCCCTCGTCCAGGAAAAAAGCCAAGTAAGCCAGGGCACTGGTTGCTCCTGAACATCTTCTTAGTTTAAGCACCATACATCTGGATCTCACGAATAGAAAATCCACTCTACTCGTCGGCTTTTAGAGCCAAGATTAAATCACTTGATTTTTGACAGCTTTTCTTTAAATCATTTATTTAAACCTTTTTAAATAAACTATAAAACCATCAAATCATTATTAAACACTTATTCATATTTTTGAAAACACTTATAAAAGATTTGGAAAAGAACACTTAAGTTTAAAGCCATATTTCAAAAATTATTAAAAACTGCTGCAAAAAGTGCTACGAATAGTGCTTTAAAACTTATTTAATATAAACGACTTTTCTATCATTCAGAAATTCATTTATATAACTCAAATCTCTTTTAGAACATTTTGAAAGATTTATAAAATTTATTTCAAATTTTTAGACTTTTAAAAAATATTCATTTCAAAGGAATTTTCTTTATGGATTCCAAACTGCAAAAACGCGATTATTTTGAAAACTTGTTTTGGACTTGTTCAAAAATATACAAGATGAAATCTTGATTTTATTTCTTCATTTAAAAACTATGGATATAATAGTTCGGAAAACTTATATCTCAAAGAATTTCGAGCTATATTCCATTCTCTTCACTTGTTTGAATTCTACGGCGCGAAATCGCGAACTACCGTTACACAACGTGCCTAGTTTTGACTTGATTTTCAGTTTCTTTTCAAACTTTATGAAAATACTTCTAAATGTTTATAAAACATTTCTAAATCGTTTTAAACTCATTTTTGAACAATATTTCCATATTTCAAATTCATATTCCACTTCACTTCATATTATAATATTCATTTTAACTCTTTTTTAGATATTTTAAAATCATTAAAAGGCTAAATAATTTCCATACACATATTAATATGGATTTAATTCTCATTTAATTCACTATGGTTGATTACTAACCATTGCTCTTATCATTTATCAAGCTAAGCAATCATCCATATATTCAAACAAGTAATCGACCAAGTAATCACACATTTAATCATCCATATTTTAAACTTTCAAATCATTATACTTGAAATAATTTAGAGATTAATTAGTAAAAATGTGAGTACTCACCATAAATTAAACCAACTTCCTACCAACATTCAAATCAACAAACACTCCGCTAATTTATTTGAAACTTCATCCAAACATCACCAACACATCTCCACCTCCCATCTAACATCCCCTCATACCTCTATTTGCTCTCGGCCTTGACCAAAACTCCACCATAAAAGCTTACCTCCTTGCTTCCTTCCCCTCCACATGCTCTCGACCATAGGCCTTTCCATCATCCAAAACTCATGCCATCACCTCCAATCTCCTTCCAAGTTCTCGGCCATGCTTCCCCCTCCTCCCTATGCTCATGGCCTAGTGCCTTTCTCCTCATAGTGCTCGGCCAATCATGTGTATGGTGGTGGTCCTGGGTGTATGAAGTGTAGAGGATGGGTTTGGTTTAGATTTGGAAGTGGAGTGGTATTTCTTTTCTTTTCTCTTTATTTTATTTTCTTTTGCTAATATTTTTTCATTATTTGTCTAAGGAGTGAAGCCATGAAAAAGGAAGAGAAAGAGCTTAGAAATGAAGAGAAGAAATTATGAAATGGAAGAGAAGAGGTGGTGGGTATTTATAGGAATAAAAAGTTTACAAAATATCTTTAGGTAAAAAGACCAAAATACCCCTCCTTAACCATTAAGCTAAGGTCACTTCCATCTTTAATCCACATCACTTCCATCACCCATCACATTGTCCTTTGTCTCTTAAATTAGCTCTTAAGTAAAGCATGCATTTATGGTGATCTGAAATGAAGTTAAGTTTACTTTATTATATATATATATATATATATATATATTTATATTTTATCTCGGTTTGATTTGAATAAAGGTATATATGGTTTAAAATGTGTATTAATATATGTTAAAATCATGTTAACAATGTTGCAATGATTCGAAACAACTTCCGTTTGACGAATGGTTGAAAATTCGTAAAACGATCGTAGGTCAAATTTTCAGCTTTAAATCAAACTATTTATTTATGTAAACAAAACTTGAAAATAAGTTTCTTATCATCTTTAAATAATTAAGACAAGTTTATTTTAGTTATAAAACCATATTTGATAATATTAAAATTTATAATTCTCTAACTGTAAAAACGCGACGTTGAACAGTAAAAGCATGACGCCGTTAATCTTTTTGGTTTAAACCATGACATAAGTCAAATCAATTTCATCTACATGTCATTTCATCAAAAGCATACATCAAATCCCATTATGACATGTTACTTCACTACTTAATCTCATTATGACATGTCAAATGAAATCTTTTATTAAATGTCAAATCAAATCTTTATTATAACATCGAATCAAATCTTTATTAAATGTCAAATCAATTCAAAAACCGAGCGAGAAGAATGATATCTATCTCAGGTTATGCTTACCATTATTATTTATTTATTTAAAAGAGGGTTATTTGTTATCCAGCTCCGTGCGCGACGTTTTGCAATTTTAGAGCTGTTTATCGATAAAACGGTTTTTAGTTAATTTATCGATATTCGTTTGAAAACGATATTTTTGTAAATGCTTATTCAAAATACGATTATTATTATTCAAAACATTATAACTTGTGTTATAAAACCTCATATTGGAATTTATTTTAAAAATAAATATAATTTATCTAAGTGATAAATTTGTGGGTCATTAGAAAAACTACTTTAAAATTACTCTGTTTAAATCCAATTAATTATTAATCGATATTATATATCAATTTTTTTTGAAATTTGGTACTTAGATGGTAGTACAAAGTTGTACTACAAGTCTTTTCTAGTATACAATAAATTGCATGTCAATATATATTCGAATCATGCTATGTAAATTTCGAACATGTAACCTTTCACACCAAAGTCAAAGTGCCTAACCACTAAGATAGTATTACTGGTCGATATTGTATATCGATACTTGCATTTATAACTTTTATATACACACTTTATTAAATACTAATGGTATTTAAAAAAATCAAATAAAACTAAGTAATTAATATTTCACAAATATTAAGTAATTTAATTAATTTACGATGATTAATAAATTAATTAAATGGTGCAGTTTTTGGGAGTATTCATCATTATGGTGCTGCGACTCGAAGGTGTAAATTCAGTCATCGATTAATATCAAACAATTTGAATATTAGCATTCACATATTACCTTAGCTAGTGGTGTGACATTTTGGTTGAATTTATTGCTTAAACATCTTTTTGGTTAAATCTGGTTTTACTTATTATAAGCCATACCTGGTAGTAATGATTAATTACACTAATTCTCTTCGTCAATACTATAACACATTAGGACTTACGGAATTTGGATTTGGTCAAAATTCAAACATCCTCCATACTCAACTTGATTGGTCCAAACACAAAATCCTTGGTTCAATAGTAATAATCATTATTAATCGTGCTGCTTTGGCCAAAAAAATTGACTTTGAGTTGACTATAGTAGACCATGATACTAACCTCATATAATGGAGAAGACAAATTATCTACTAAATAATGTTTCTTTCCAATGCTTCAATTCAGACCTAACTTATTCGTTCGATTGATGTCATGCCATGATTTAACTATAATCAAAGTGGATTATTCACATTGAAGTTCAACAACAATCTCAAGTCGGGAGAACTCTGAACATCATTACTTTGAGACTTTCTATTTGACATAGTTATATTAATCAACAGAAAACTCTTGAGTGAGTCATTCCGTAGTTATCCAATAACTATCAATACATAACCTCTTGGTGCCTTTAGCAGTCACGAATAATATACTGCCCAATATTTGAAGAGCATTACGCATTCTAGTGTCAATGGATGTATAGATATCCCTTCTCAAAACATCTTGACTAAGAATATTTAAAATAATATGTTATTCTTTAGGGTAAATATTCATGATTACAACACATTGTAATTACTATCACATAATACGTTATTTAAGGATTTCTATTTAGTATAATTTGAATTAATTATTTAATTAATTATTCACAATATAACAAGTATATAATAGAAAGTAAATACATTTTATTTTGACTCTATCAATCTCCTACTTGCACTTAGGGCCAATTATGAAACCTTATTCCAACTTTTTCAATCGATTTCTCTAAAACTAATCGGATCAGTCCCTTAATGAATAGGTATGCTATTTAGTTTTAATTGTCTACTATGTCAATCAACTCTCTCTAACGTTGATAAACTGCCTTATCATGTAAAACTTTTCAACATATGTTTCTCAACTTCCAATGAGTTCTAGATTCTTTTCATGATCTGTATCATGGCACTATTATCATATAACAATGACATGGGATTGTCAACGTTTAGAACCACCCCTATCTTAGTTATAAATTTATGCAGTTATTTATACTTATAATATTGCAGTGCCACTCAAGGCGATGTACTCAGCCTTTGGTTGAATCGGCCACCATTTATTGTTTGGAATATTTCCAACTTAAAGTTCTTAACTGAAGATTGAACATGAACTTAGGATTAATACGCTATACTCGATATCACTTATGAAGTTCAAGTCCCTACACTCCTTCATAAAGAGTTTGCTACAAACAGTTCTCTAGTATTTTGCAAATACTCGAGAACAATCTCAATTATGATATAGTGATCTTAATTCGTATTTGATACTTGCTTTATGTATCAAATACATAAGTAAAATGCGACATTGTAGAAAATACAACTTGTACGATAGTTCATATCATAAATGCATATGGAATCCATCTTACGTTCTGTATTAAACATTTTAATATGGTGTCCGTATATATCATTTGGGATATTCCTAACATCCTTTTATACTTATTATAAAAATGTCATTTTCAAATCCAATGTCGATTAATTAAACAACCAAACAAAAATGAATTTAACATAAGTACATCATTAACAATCATAAGTTTATTGTTTACTTATAGTTTCAAAAATATTTAGTATCTATTAATGTTCTTTCTTATAGACACAACTTCCTTTACATTTTGATCGAAATTTAAACTATTTGATTAATCTATCAAAATACTTGTTTAACTCTGATGCTTATCGAATGATACTTTCGTATCAGTTCTTGGATCATATCCGATACTCACAAACTCAGTTACCGCTTCCACTTACTTCAAGACATTTGGTTTTTAAGCACAAATAGCATATTCTAAATCATTATTTAGAATTTTTGTTTCAACATACATATACCAAAACTCAAAGTCATGTCGAGTGATAATTTTTTGAGTAAAATCCAAGTTAACTTAAGCCTATTGAATGGCCAATTTATTATGTTAATTTCAACAATTGACATTTATAATGTTATTCTATCAACCTAGCTTACCATATTCTAACTACATCGATCTTCGTCTCGGAGGCACTTTTGCAATCGATGGATCATAACCCTTTGGCCATAACTATCAGAATCATATTTTAATAATGTACTTAGAATCCATTTTAGATTTGCTTATCATGCCATCTGAGTCAATACTCTCAATGGATTATTGACAATTAAGGAAATTCTTTTCTCAACTTCGATAAGAAAATCATTTTTTTTCTTTAATGTACGGGAGTTCTTATTAGACATTCTAACTTTTTATGTCTGTTTAGGCCTTGTAAATTTCATTTCATCCATTAAAATCAGTATTATTTTTGGATCGCATCCATATTCATTTTATCACCTATAATTTCTAAAATAATTTATTTCGTCATGAAGTTGTTTTTCTTAAAACCACAATTATTTATTAGTGCAACAGAATATACGCCCATAATATTTTAATGAGCTACCTTTATATGAAAATAAATATGATTTAGTTTTTAGTTTACAAAACTTATGTTCGCCACATAAATTGATCAATCAATATTGATCAGATCCAAACTCCTTTGTAGTGGTCCACACAAGATATCTCACGAGCAAATATTACATATAGCCTCTCTACTCACACAACCTATCAACTCTTTGACCTAGGATATGTAGGGGTTTCTTATAAACTCTTATCTTGCATGATCTCATGATCTATAATGACTTTGAATTTCGGATACTTTGTATATAAATATCTAAATTATTTAAATATTTGAATCTTGGATTTAATGTGATTAAATTGATTTAATAACCTTGTTAACCTCCTTTTTATTAATAACTAATGATGATAAAATTGTTTTGGAAAAATGTTGTAACGCTCCGCCTTTTTGACCCTCAAAGGTCGACACTAATACATCCACGGTATTTACGTGTCGAACATCCAAGTGTCGAAAAATAGATTATTGCGGTAAAAGAAAAGAAAAGGTAGAGTAGAATCCCATATCGTGATGAGTAATATATAATATCCAACGGACTATATAAGATTCCCAGGGAGATCTCTTATATACCACTTAAAGCGAGAGATGTTCACTGGAATGAGTTATCCCAAGGGAATCTCAAACCATATGAAATCGCAAAGTTTTTATATACTTCCTAAGTCAAAAATAGGTCAAGTTGTTGATAGTGGACGAACCACTATCAGGCTGTGAGTATAGTTTGCATATGGAAAATTAGACATCTTATACTCATTACGACTTTTCGATTTCAACAGCATTATCCCTCGATTGACAATTTAGTTGGCTAAGTTAGAAAGCTGCCATTGCCTCGACATACATTTTTACTTCTCGAGATAAGGACGAGTTTCCATACCTCTGAATTTGGTGTCAAGTATATGATAAAGTACCTTCCATATAATTAATTAATCGTGACCTATCTATCGAAATTAAACCTCTTATACTTATCACGTTTCCGACATTTTGACTTCTCTATCCCTCATCCAGAATCGAAGTCAGGTAAGTCAGGGTACTAGTTGCACCTCGGTCTTATCTTATTCAAACACTTTGATTCTAGATCTCACAGATAAAGGGAAGTCTACTCATTGGCTTTTAGTGCTAACTATAAGACAACTTACTTTCCATAGACGTGTCAACTTTTAGTACTACTTTATCATATTTGTTTTGCTACTTAATGGCACTGAGAAAGAAATCCCTTGCATAAAACAAAGTCTTTTTAAAACAAATCTGAAAACTAATTCCAAAAACTTATTTCTAGTCTCGAAGTCTAGAGAATAGAATACAAGAGTTCCACATACCGTTATCAAAAACATTTTCAAAAATCACTTATTTGAACTAAAGTTTGATTTAAAAGGCAACCTCTTTCCTTTATAATAATAACCACCTTTTTAATTGATGAATTCAAAACCATTTTAAAACATCTTCCCTTTTATAAAAGTAAAAAACTTGTTTAATAATAATAATAAAGTGTTATAAATTAACTTTCTTTCTAATTTTCTGAAACCATTTATTATAACAAAAATATTATAGCCCATAATCTCTTTCCTTTTCTCGGAAATATTTATTACAACAATGGTATTGCAATCCATGCTTCCTTTATCTTTTCGAATACTTTTAAAACTCTTTTAAAACAAATTTAAAACTTGTATTTAAATCATCCCTTTAAAGATAGTCAATTTAAAACAAACTTGACTTTTGGAAAACAAAGATGTAATATTTATACCTTTTGTTTAAATAACTAAAGAAATATTTAAAAATATATTTAAAACTTCAAATTCACTTTTAAATACTTGTAAACACATTTGAAAATATTTTTCAAAATATCTAAAATAGATAACTCCTTTTACTTTACAAAAATCAAAGATTTCTAAAACTACATCCTTAGCGACTATCGTTGTATGGGCCATAACTTTTAAAACTTATTTTTGGTAAATCAAATAACTGTAAACTCTTTCTTTTTATAATTTAAACCATTTTAGTACCTTTGCTAAAGAGTTTGAAAAACAAAAGTCAACTTCGGAAACCATTTCAAATATTTTAGAAAACAAAGTAGTAAATCACTAAAAACGAGCACAGGATTTTCAACGTCGCAATAAAACCAACAACAAGTAAATTAACTTTACTAAGAAACCTTTACAACATTTACATACACAAGCACATATATAAAAACCACAAAGACGAGGAACTCTTTTGAGTCCCTCTACACAAAGTCCCATGTAAATAAATTTCATATGCACTTCAAAGTGGATCGTCGTGACGTATTCGCTATGACCACTTCGACTTCCTTTCTTTTCTTTTGTCCCTTACAACACAATGAGTTAATTCTGCCATCTGCTTTCAAGCAGAAATCAAACAATACCGAACACAACATAAATACATACATGCAACTATATAAGCAAACGCTAAATTATTACAACATTTTGTTGATTTTAGACTAACTTTAAAGTGAGAAATCTCACTTTAATTCAAACCAAACCAAAGCCACCACCTTCCCACATGCTTTGGCCTTGCTTCACCTCCTCTAACACCCCACCAGTGCTCGGCCAAAACCCCCCAAGATCCATGCATCACAACATAAGAGCAACAATATATATATTATTTCAACATTTGTACACAAAATATAGCTAACTTAAAGGTAAGTTTTCTCACTGGTTTTTGACAAGATTCCTCTTAGAATTTGAAAAAGTAACCAACATGATAGTTCTTTCTTGTTTAGTTCCCTTCGGTTTCAAAGAAAGAATCACTCAACTTGGAGTTTTTTGTGAAAGTTATGGCTTGGGGAAGATGAGACATTTTTGGAGTTACAAATTTTGGACAAAGAGTGATTTGGGTAAACAAATTAGATTTTGACATGTTTACTCTAAAAATTAGAAAAAGTGATAAACACAAAAGTTCTTTCTTATTGAACTCTCGTAGGTTTCAGAAAAAATCACTCAATTTGGAGTAGTTTTGTAGAAGTTATGGCTAAATGAAGAGGAGGAAAAAATGAAGAAATTTGGATGAAGTGAGCAAATGATTTTAGAAACTTGTTTATGGATTTAAAAGTGGAAGGGAGCAACTTTGAAGTGATTTTACTTTTTAGAAAATGGTGGAAGAAGGAGGAAGATATGGAAAATATGAAGAAAAGAAAGAAAGCCAACGATGGAAATGAAATAAAGTAAAAAAATGAAAGGAAGGGGTTTCTTTTATAGAAATGAAAAGTGGAAAATTACCAAATCTATCATTCCTTAAATTAAGCTACTCCATTATTTTTAACAAGCAACTACCCTTTTCTTTCTTATGAAACACAGTTCCCTAAGACACATGTCATTACCACCTTCTTCTACTAATGTACTTCGTCTTATTTTTTATTTTTTATTTTAAATGGAAAAGAAAAGTCCATTTTACTTAGTTCTTAAGTAACTTTTTAAACTTGTTTCTTTATTTAAACCATTACATTAATAATGTTGTTATTCTTACTATTCATATGTACACTAGTGTACACAACATGTTCCGACAACTTAGTCAATGAAAATTAGAAATTCTGAAAAACGATTTTCGGTCACATTTTTTATTTTTTATCGAACTATTTATTTTGTGAACAAATTTTCAAAACAAGTTTATTGTCATTATTTATTAATTAAAAGTGGGTTATTTGGCCATTAAAAACCACTAATTAAATAATTAAAATTAATCAAATATTCACAAATTAAAGCGACAAAATTCCGGGTCGTTACATTCTTTCCCTCTTAAAAGAATTTCGACCTCGAAATTTCATCACAAACAAACAATCAAGAAAACAAGTCATACCAATTCTTAACATTTCCTAAAATGTTAACTATCAAACAAACTTAGAGTTTTAGATGACCCACCTTCTCGATTCCCAAAAATCGACACTAATACGTCCTCGGTATTCACGTGCCGTAAATCCAAGTGCAAAGAGGCAGATTATCATGGGGTAAAAGAAGAGAAAGATAGAAGACAAAACAATAATAGAATCTCACATTGTATTTAATAACTTGTAATCATATAGATGGTACATACAGTCACTCTCAAAATGAGATATTAGAGTCATAGCAAGTACTAACCCAGTTATGATAGTTATAACGGCCTATCCCTACAGGTGCTGGTAGATACTTGTACATAATACAAACACAGCGGAAAGTGATAGATAATTTCAACAGAAGAACCAAAATGCTTCATGCACCATGTTCTATGCTCCATCCCAAAATGCTCCAAACAATCTAACCACTTGGCTGCTTGAAAAAATAGGGCACCCATAGTTTAAGGGAAAAAAATAAACTCTGGGTCAGTCATGAGACTGGAATGGGTTTTTACCATATGATAACCAAAACATTTTCTACGTAAAATCATTTGATATTATTTTTAATGACATTCTTTTGAAAAACGTTTTCCAAATAAACATACTAAAATAGCCGAAATTGTTACAATTGTTAAATTTGACGGCATACTAGGTTTAAAACTAAGTCTGAAGGCACTTATTGGAGAATGAATTCCATACAATGGCAGGTAAGGGACCACCTTCTGTACAGTACATCTTTAGAGGGATATACCGAGGATCGACAGCTTCGAAACCTCTGCACCTGGCAAGACCGGCCTACCCACAGACCCACCTGGTGGTGGATAGAACCGAATATGACATCACCCCGGTCGTAACCGACCTATCTGGGATCTCGTAACAACATAACAAACATACTCAACATATAGAGAGTAATCTAGAAAGGTGATTATCATACCTTAATGGTTGCGAACCACATAGCATTATGGCATGCCCTGTTTAAGCCATTACTGGGTGATGAGGCATGAGGTAACGATTACCTTTCACATAGCACATTCCACTTTGAATGCCACAATGCTAATTCATAATCACACAACTAATTTCTATAAACATATAACTCTTGAGCTCGTATGTCTTAGGAAAGGGTGTTAAGCTAAAAGAATTTCCTTCTCCACCACCAATCAGATGATACGTTCATAGAGATCAATCAATGCAATTACAAATGCAACATCGGACGTTCGTCCATATAAGTTGTCCAAGAACAGGACAAACTGAAGGAACTCTCCTAATACATCTTATGGGGGTTACCCCTAGGATTAGTAGTGAGAAGACCTTGCAACCCGAAGAGTTTTAGAAATGAAGGGACCACTGCTAGTTTAGTTATTTGGGAGCTAACCAGAATTATCAACAAGCAGTCCTTCCACACCAAAGATCTCCTGTCTTCATCCTTCATTATCTTTAACAGGTCTTCATATTTTGAACGCGTACATTGGTTCGAAATGGTTTTTGGATAAGAATCACTCAAATCCAACCCCAGTTCCTTCGAACCAATCATCGATAAAAAAGATGTTTTAGTAAATAAGGAATTATTCTTCGATTAATTAATTTCTTTTTATCAAAATATCTTCTAGAGATATATATCTTTAAAAACATTTCTTTCATGTATATACGAAATCATTAAACCTCTCTTATCAAATTCTTTGGGTGCTTTATAACCTTTTTTAAATCTTGGAGTAATTCCAAATTATTTCATCCTTTACTTAGGAAAATATTTCCAAATCATTTATTTGAATCTTTACAAAGATTTTTTATTTTCAAATCATAACTCTTTAATAGTTTGAAACAATGTTATCTAAGATGGTAAATCCAAATTAGTTAGTATTCGAGTAAAACACCTTCATAGAAATTATACAAATTTTACTTGACATCATTTTCCGTATTCAACCTTTACTATCCATCGAATAGCGATGAAATCACCTTTTAAATTCACATAAATAGTATGGGTTCCCTCCTCGAAATTTAATACCAATTATAAAAAGATTATCTCTAAACAACCCAAGTTGTAATTAATTAAATTTGTAAGTTCGAATCTTTTACACTTAACTCATTTCCAAAATTTCGACCTTATCCATTCCTTGCCTGGGATAAAGCCAGGTGAGCCAAGGCACTGGTTTCTCCTGAAAATATTCTTGGTTGAAGCACATCTCAAAAATAGAAAAATCAGGTGTACTCGTTGGCTTATTAGAGCCAAGATTAAAACACTTACTTATAATAGCTTTTCCTTAATCATTCATTTACCACTTTTGAAATAATTTCTAAAATCCTCAAATCACCCTTAAAATACTTTATTATTCATTTAAAAATATTTATAAAATATTTGGAAAAGAATCGTTAAGTTTAAAACCATATTTCAAAATTTATTGAAACTGCTGTAAAAAGTGCTGCGAAAAATGCTGCAAATAGTGCTTTTTAAGCTATATTGATCAAAACGACTTTTCTATCATTTGAAAATACATTTTTATAAATTAAATCTCTTTTAAAAAAATTTAAAAGATTTATAAATTTTATTTTATATTTTTAAAGAATTAAAAATATCCATTTTAAAACATTTACTACTTTGACCTCCGAACTACCAAAGCGCGTTTTGTTAAAAAGTTGATTTGCTCGTATTTTAAAATATACTAAATGAAATCTCATTTTTTTTCCTTTTGTTTCAAAACTATGATTATAAGGGTTTGGAAAATTCTTATTTCAAAGTAATTCGACTCCCAATCCATCCTATAAATGGATTTAACTCTTACGGTGCAAAATCGAGAACTACAGTTACGCGACGCGCCGATTTCGACTAAATTTCCATATATTCATTAAAATTTGTTGAAACACTTTTAAATGTTTATAAAACATTATTAAATCATTTTCAAAGGGTTTAAATATTTCATATACACCATTTCATTCAATAAAGGAAAGCGATTTCCTTAGTGTATCAACGTGTATTTAAACGTGACTTGCATTTATAGTCAACAACAATATTAAGGTTCCATACTTGATGATTAAAACATAGTAAACATCCATTCCAAACATCATATTATCATCCAAATACAGTAAACAACTATCATAAGCAAGCATAGTAAACAATATTTAACATCCAATATACCATTAAAGTAGAGTTTCTTACATTGATTTTCTATCGGAAAAAGGGCTATAGCTTCACTAACTAACGATCCGAGCTCACGAACCTTTACTCCTTGCCTCCTAGTGTGCTCGGTCATTCCATGCCAAAACTGGTGCTTGGCCAAGCATGGGGAATGAGGTGTAGGACTTTGGATTATTATTGAATTTACCAAAAACTAGACCTGAAAATCGGTCATCATCTCTTGGGTTTTTGAACATTCTACTCTCTGAATTTGGAAAAGTGGTCACATGAAAGTTGTAGTAAATTATTTTCTCTATGATTTTAGAAAAATAATCATCCAATTTGGATAAGTTTTGAGTGAGATATGGTTAAAAAAACAGAGGTGTTCTCGGGTTCTAAAAATTTGGGCCACAAAATGGCTCCGGAAGAATTGATTTTTTACCCTATTAGCTCTTTGATTTTGAAGAAGTGATCAAAATTAAAATTATAGCCAACTCAATTTGAGAAAAATAATTTCTTGATTTGGATTTGTATTTAAGAAGTTATGGCCAAGATAATAAAGTGCATTCTAGGGTTCCAAAAATCTAGGCCGAGAATGAGTATGAAAGAATCGAAATTTTGACATAACTACTCTCTGTTTTGGAAGAAGTAACGTAAATAAAAATTATAGCCAATTGAATTATCTACAATTTAAGAAAAAGAAACACTTGATTTCGATTTGTTTTGATGGAATTATGATCAAATGAAGGAGAGGTAATCTCGGACCAAATATTCTGGGTCCGAAAATGCACTGGAAAGAAGTAGGTTTTGAGCATAGCTAAGCTTAGAATGGGAAGATGTGGTAAACTAGAAAGTTGTAGCCACTGAAATGTCTCATGATTTGAAAAATGAATTTCCCATTTTTGTTATAGTCTGAGAGAGTTATGTTAGAATGAAGGAGAGGCAAAATGAGAGGTATTTATAGCCAAGGTTCACATCTAAAATATCATGATATTTTGGCCATCCTCCATCACCACCCTTATGGCACCTTTCATGGCTGAATTTAATCCCCCCATGTGTGTGTACTTGGTGTTAAGAAGGTTGACATTGAGTTTGCTTAAGTGGTAAGGGTGTAACAAATATCTTAGATATTTTGTATATTTACTTTAAGTAAATTCATAAATGTAAATGGTAAATTCTTATGTATATGTTCATGTGCATATGACATGTATATGTGCATATGTATATGTATATGCATGTTATATATGTGTGCACAAGAGAACAAACAACGTTGCGATCACTTCGAACGACTTCCGTTCGTTAAACCTTTGAAAATTGGGAAATCGATTTCCGGTCACATTTTCACTTATTAGTTAATATACATATATTTGTAAACAAAGTTTGAAATCAAATTCTTATCATTTTAAATGAAATAAAACGATCACATTTGAATTATAAAATCATATAAATCAATATTAAACGATTATTTTCAAAAAGTGTTATTATATCGATAAACGATATCGATTTTTCCTTACATCTCCAAATCACAAACATATTTTTATAAAACTATCACAAATAATCTATTATCACTTTATAACTATTTAGAATGAATTATAATCATTTAAAACTATTATTTAAATAATTATTAAATCATTAAATCTTAATTTAAAGTCATAAATCAATATTTAAATATAAGGGCATCACTAATGGTGTCATAAATATTTTTATTTTGCCAAAAATAAAATAATCAATTTTATTTCATATAATTGTTCAATTATAAAAATAACTGTATGTATCCAGCTTTGTGCGTGACATTTTACGATTATAGAGCTGTTTATCGATAAAATGGTTTTCGGTTCCTTTTATCGATATTTTTCCAAAGTAAATACTTTTGCGAATATTTCTCCAAATAGGTTCATTATTATCATTCATTTCACAAAACTTGATTATTTCTTGAAAATAATTCACATTTGAATACTTAAATAAATTAAGTATCCCCAACTAAAGTGATCAAATTTTGGGTCGTTACAGAGTTTGCTTAGATTTATAGCTTTCTCATCACACAAGGATGATAAATAGTCCAATGAGCATACCTTATGCTCAACAGCTATAAGTTATTACTCAATCGATTATTCACACTATTGGAACTAGGCTAGCCCGCAGTGGAAGAAATGAATGAATTAAAAAATACCATTTTGGATCAATTAGGCCTATCAAGTCTAAAGGTATATTAGATTCAATCTAATAAAACTTTAAATAAAATCTTATTTTATTTAAAATTGGTTAGAAGGAAGTTTAAAATTAATTTAATTTAAATGTATAGTGTATCAAATACACCTAACAATTATTTATAAGGGTTAATTTAAGGAAGGAAATCTTTTGTTTCTTTCCTTAAAAACAAGTATAATTGAGAGCATAATTTGCATTACAATGAGAGAGAAACCTTTCATTCTCTCTTTTTAGTTATATTGATTAATTCATTAAATGTCATTAACCAGCAAATTATTCATGGCATGAAATGTAACTATGTCCAAATGTATTCTACTGTAAATTATATAAGTGCAACATATCAGATTGTGTACAAAGATGATGTTTCATTCTTATGTGTCTTTATTGTCCATAGTATTATTTAAAATACTTATATATACATTTATATACAATAGACTTATACATATAAATGTGTTCAAATTAAGTTTCACTATTTTATAAGTTTTAAATTAAAGACAACAATTCTTAACCTAGTTTCAAAACTAAAAGGGTTTAAGATTAAAAATTGTGATTTTACATAAAAGTCAGCCTTATAAATCTTAAGTCAAATTAACACACACACACACACAGAGATACATACATACGTACATACGTATGTACATACATATATATAGACACACACACACACACGCACAAAAAATCATTGTAAATAATATTTTAAACTTAATACAACATCTTTATGTTAAAATTTATAATATAGTATATGCTTTAATATAAAGTAACAAATTAAAGTCTAACTGTAATTTAAAAGGAAATCCTATTATTTGTGATATTTTTCAATAAAGTCCAGTTATGTTAATAAAGAAACCTTTTTTTAAACTTTAAACAGAAGTATGCAAAAACCAAAAGATTGGATTTAAAATAATGAACACAAAACATACATACAAACATTAATAAATTACATATGTTTTCTATTTTAATCAATAATAGAAATATTTCATTAATTAAGGCTAAGATTTCAATCAAAAAGGGTTTTTCCATTAAACAACAAATTTGAAACAACAACAAAATAAATAGGACAAATTAGACACATATGTATATGTTGCAAAGGTTTCAGATCTAAACTATATAGGCAATACGAACAACTAATTAAATATGGAATAATATGATGTTGATCTAATAATGACAATATAAATAGGTAAGCAATCAAATTGTATCTTAAAATGGATCCAAATCAAAATAACATGATGAACATATATAATTAATTAAGATGGAGCAAAAGGGGATCTAATCTATGTGATCAAATAAACAAATACTCAGATGAGATGAAATATGTGATGGATCCAAATTGTATAAACAAGGTGAATGATGAATAAATAATATTAGAATTATTATCTTGAGATGTTGCTAAGAGAATGCACCTTGAATGATGAATCAAAGGCTCTTAGATTCCGTGAATCGATCTCCGAATTTTGCAAGAATTAAGAGATTAGAACCACCTTTTGTTATCAATTTTATTTGACATTTTAATTTGGAATTTTAAAGGTTTATAAGCCATGAAAATTTTGAAATTTTATGACCAGAGAGAAAGAGGAATGATGGTTTTCAGGAAAGAAATCAACGATGAAAGAGATAAGGGAGATTTATTTTTAAAGGAATGATAGAAACCTTTCATATTCCTTCCTTAAAACTTTCCCCTCTTAATTCCTTTTTAAATGTCTATCAAATCCTCCCTCTCTTCTATTTGCATGGCTATCCATAGATGGTGCCACATGGGCCCTCAAAAATGTCCAAAATCTGATCAGCATCAATCCCATTTAAATCCAATTCAATTGTGCACACGTTTATAATTTTTATGTATGCACTCTATTAAATTCTAATATTATTCAAAGTAAATTCAAATAAAATTTAATAATAAATATTTCACAAAAATTAATTAATTTAATTTATATAAAGCCCCCTTTTTTAGTATGTATTTTGTTTAAATCAAATTTAAACACTATAAAGATATTGTATATCGATACGCGTGTTTATAACTTTTATATATGCACTTTACTAAATACTAATGGCATCCAAAAAAATTAAATAAAATTTAGTAATTAACATTTCATAAATATTAATTAATTTAATTAATTTACAATGATTAATTAAATAACATGGTTCATTTAGATCATTCATCATTTCAGTTGTGCGACTCAAAGGTATAAATTCAGTCAGTAATTAATATTGGACTATTCAAATATTAACGTTCACACGTCACTTAGCAGGTGGTGTGATATTTTGGTTGAATTTATCGCTTACACAACTTTTGGTAATATCTAATTTTACTTATTATAAGCGATATCAAACAGTGACAATTATTTACACAAATTCTCTTCGTCAAAACTATATCACATTAGGACTTATGGAATTTGGTAATGGTCAAAATTCCAATATCATCCACATTCAACTTTATAGTCCAAACACAAAGTATTTGGTTCAATAATAACAATTATTATTAACCGAACTGCTCTGGCCAGAGACTTTGACTTTGAGTTGACTTCATTTGACCATGATATTAACCACATATAACCGAGGAGCGAATCTTCTCATGAATAATGTTTCACTTCCAATGCTTCCATTCGACCCAACAATAGTCGTTCGATGGACGTCATGCCACGATTTAACTATAATCAAAGCGAAGCTTCCCCATTGAAGATCAATAGTATTTTCAAGTCAAGAGAATTGTGTAAATTAGTCACATCGATATTCTCTGCTTGACCTTAGTTATATTAACCAACAGAAAACTATCGAGTGAGTCATTCCATAGTTATCCGATAATTATCAGTACGTAACCCTTTGGTGCCCCAGCAGCCATGAGCAATACACCACCCAACATTTGGAGAGCGTTATGTACTCTAGTCTCGACGGATGTATCGATATCCTGTCTCGATACATCTTGACTAGGAATATCTGAAATGGTATATTTGTTTTCATTATGGTAAATTACTCACGGTTACAACACTTTGTATCTACTACCACAAAACATACCATTTATGGCTTTTCTATTAAATACACTTTTACTTTAATTAATTAATTAATTAATATAACACATTATGTCAAGTATATAATAGAAAGAAAATGCCTTTTGTTTTGAACAAGATTGGTTATCAAGTTAGATATATGTTACAAATTACATAATTACTCCTAGGGCATACCCCTAACTCTATCAATCTCCCACTTGCATTTAGGGTCAATTATGAAATCTTATTCTAACTTCTTCGATCGATTTTCTCAAAACCAATTGGGTCAGTCCCTCAGTGAACCGGTATGATATTATGTTTTAATTTTCTACTCTATCAATTAAATCTCTCCAATGCCGATAAACTACCTTTATCATGTGGAACAATTCAGAGTATGTCTCTCGACTTCTAGTGAGCTCCAAGTTCTGTTATGAACCATATTGTGACGTTGTTACCATATAACAATGTTACGGGATTCTCAACATTTGGAATCACCCTTAGCTCAGTTATAAATTTGTGCATTTATATACATTGATTTTTTTGCGGCACTATTCAAGGCGATGTACATAGCCTTTTTCATTGAATTAGCCACAGTCTTTCATTTGGAACATTTCCAAATTAAAGATTCTTAACTTGAATTTAGTATCAACATATTATACTCAACCTCACTTATGAAAATTTGAGTCAGAACATTTCTTTATAAGGAATTTTTTGTTTCTATAAACAATTCTCTAGTACTTCACAAATCCACGAGAACACTTCAAACAACCACTTAGTGGTATTAATTTGGATTTGATATTTGATTCACGTATCAAATACATAAACAAATCACAATATCATAGGCAACATAACATGTATGATAATTCCTATTGCCAATGCATAAGGAATCAATCTTACATGTTCCGTATTAAACATTTTAATATGGTGTCCTTGCATATCGTTTGGGACATTCCCAACATCTTTTATACTTACTACAAAAGACATCATTTATTAATCCAATGCCGAGTATTACAACTAAGGCTGATTTTAACACAAGTACATAGTTAACAATCAACAGTGTTTTGTTTACTTATGGTTTAGAAATATCTATATACCTTCATAATTTTCTTTCTTATAAGCGCACACTTCCTTTGCATTTTGATTGACAATCAAACTATTTAATATTCTTATCAAAGCTTTTTTCAATTTTGATGCTTGTCAAATGACACTTTTTGTATTTATTCTTGGGTCATATCCAAAATCTCACAAACTCAATATCGCTCCAACTAACTTTGAGACACTTTGGTTATTATGTGTAAATAGTTTACTCTAAATCATTATTTAGAACTTTTTATTTCAACACACATGTACTAGAATATAAAATCATACTATGCGATAATTTTGTGAGTAAAATCCAAACCTACTTGAGCACATCGAATGGTGAATCTATTACGTTATTTTCAACAATTGAAATTCATGGTATTATTCTTATAAATATGGCTCACTACATTCCAACTGCATTTGTCTTTCTCTTACAGACACATATGTGGCCAAATGAATAGTATCCTTTCGAATACAATTATCAAAATCATATTTTGATAATGTACTTGGTATCTACTTTGGATTTACGCATTGTATCATATCCTAGAGTCAATACTCTTAATAGTTTAATTGACTGCCAAGGATTATCTACTCTCGACATTGATAAGAAACTCATTGTTTCTCTTCAATGTACAAGAATACTTATTAGACATTCTAATATGTTGTGTTCAATTTGGTATGGTTAATTGCATCCCATTCCTTGCAATCAGTTTATCCATGGATCATATCCAATTCCATTTCATACCAATAATTTCATAAAGAAATTCCTTTGCTACGAAGTTGGTATTTCTTGAAACAACGGTTGTTTCTCAATAAAATGGGATGAATATTCATAATTTTTTTATGAATTGCTTTATATAAAACTAATTTTGCATTAGTTCACAATATACTTATATTCACAACATAAATTAGCCATCTAATGACTACAGTTCCTAAAATTCTCGTGGGATGATTCATACACGATCCCTTACATATAATTATTACATGTAGTTTTTCGATTCACACAACCTGCCAACTCCTTAGCCTAGTATATGTAGGGGTTTCTTATCAACCATTATCTTATATGGTTTGTAAACTATTTTTTGGATGATATTAGTTTTAACCTAGTGTACTACTCTTAAGTACACACCTTATAGAAAGAATTTATCTCAACTTTACTCATCATTAATCGTGCTTTGTCCAACAAAGTTCGATTACTCCTTATCAATACATCATTATATGTTATAGGGAGGAGTTACCTTTGAGAATAAATCTTTATTCATTTTCAGGTACATTCGGAACTCTTTCCAATATACTCACCCATTCGATCAAATCGAATCATTTTATTTTATTGCACGTTACTTTATTTACGTTTGTTTTATATTCTATGATCTTACCATAGACATACTACATGTGAATCAAATACCCACGTCCATGTTGGTGATAAATCATTAATGAACAACCAAGTACGTGGAACTAATTTGGTATCAATAGACTTATGATTGCATACATCTATATGTATCAATCCGAAAAGTTCAATAACTCTTATGATACTCCCACTAATTGGGTGCATAGCTCTTCAATTGTTTAAGATATGATTAACTAGTGTCATATGATTCATAATCATATAATAAGAATTATTTCTCAAAACTATGATTCGGTCTATATTTCCAAAATACTTGTAAATAATTTTAGATTGTTAACTCACCATTTGATAAGGCCATATGCAGGCGGATTTAACCCAACCGACTTCACAATTGTCGAGGCCGATGAGTGTAGGGTGATGATTGTGAGGTTCGGAAATCGACTACATATAATAACATGAAGCTAGGATTAAACATAGTTGGTAGATAAATGATGCAGGGTGATTGAAACATGAATATTGGCTTGGAGAAGGAAGGAACAGTATAACTTGGATCGGCATAATATGGATCGGTGTAGTATGGATCAGCATGGGAAGGATCGGCATAGCATGAATTGGCACAGTTTGGATCGGTATAACATATAGGATATGGGGAGTTCAGCATATGTCTCTGGCGCTAAAGTGATCGGCATGTTAAGTTAAGGGCTACGAACAAGTATGGACTGGATGGGAAGGTTTGGCATAATATGGATCGGCACACTATGGATTGACATAATATGGTTCGGCGCGCTATGGATCAGCATAATATGGTTTGGCATGCTATGGATCGAATAACACCCTAAGCAAGATGAGTTGGTATGCACCTATAAAGCTAAAGGGATCGGTGCACATTCCAGGCAACATCAGGAAGGATCGACGCATCCTCATGAAGGAGGAGGATCAGCATGCTTCGTAGAGGATGGATCGGTATAGGATATTGAAAGGAGATGGATCGGCGTTGCAATAAGAAAAAGGAATGATTGATATGAAGGACTCTTCAAAGATGCTCGATCTTGGATTGGATGAAGGAAGAACGATCAGTGATGACTAGGCTGATCGTTATTTATGAACGAATTGGACTCGCAAATCGTTATGGTGGGCCCATATGGATGAGAAGGCCCTGTAGCCGAAGTTTCACCTATAAATACAGCAGCCATGGCTTCAAAAAATGGGGCTTCATTCTATTTCTCTTCATCTTCTACCTAGGCCATACTCTGCCATTTTTATTCTTGGATTCTGGATTGTAACTGTAATCAAATTACAGTATAAATAAAAGGATTATTCTGGAGTGGACGTAGGCCAGAGTTAGCCGAACCACTATAAATCTTGTCTCTTTTCTCTTGCTTTCATTTTCAATTTGTTTATTCTTCATATTATATTCTCCACATTGAATATTGTTTGTGATCTGTGATTGGATATTAGTGCTTTCATACAACAGGGTGTTGGTGGTCAATTTTGACTCCAACATAGATACTTCTGTATTTCCAATGCATCACTTTTGTTGTGAAAATAAATACCACATTACAGTTTTATTTTATAACGAATATTCATAGTATTCACATTGAAATATAACTATGTCTATTTTTTAGTCGGCACCAAAAATGGTCATTATTTCATAAATATTGTTTAGTATGTTTTATGAAAACAATTTTCGTATTTTGATGCAATCAATAAGTGTTATATGAGATGCTCCCAATATTTCTGCCATTCCTATAATAGTGTACTAAATTCAAAGGTCCATTATACAGTGAATATAAATTATTTAGTTCATATACTGTAGCTAGTTTACAGTGGAGAGTTCTTTGATCAAATATCTTGAACTCAAAGAAATAAATCTCAAAGAAAATAATTTTCTATATGAGAATGCATTTCGAAATAGAAATCGTATTTCTTATTCCAATGTTAAGAATCAATCATCATTATCATAATTCTCATTTTCGATGTTTCTTTAAGAAGCAGAAGTAACTCTTCACTCTCTTCATCCCAGCTGTACCTTAAATCACATTTACTCTTATACATTCGTTTTCCTTTCTAAATGGTCAAACCATTCAAAAGAAAACCCTTACTACAATATCATAACAAACTCTTTAAAAAACGCATTCGCTTATCCTTAACATTTAAGGACATCAAATGTGTTGCACTTTACATAAACCAATCAAACCGACATTTTAGCAATCAAGTTTTTAGATTTATACTATAGTTTTGGCCTTATGTTACATTTAACACAACATGATCTTTTATGTAATCAATCAAATTGAATACTCAATCTCATAGTACTGTTTATTGGCTTATTTCGAATGAACTAATTTCATCCAAGTATCATACATTATAAACTGTGACTGTTCTCTATATAACACTTATTTGAAAAGTATATGGATCAAATATCCATAGTCTTGTATTGCTTTTAGAGTTCGAAACTCATAGAATGCAATAAAGGGTCTTGACCAAATAAACACGTAAGTGATCATATTATGAACGTATTAAGTAGTTGTAAAATTAGGCACTTGCATGAGTATAGAAAACATTAACATGCAATAGGAATTTAATAGTGAGTTACATTATATTTCCATTTTCCAATTTTCAATTCAGTTCATTTGTATATTAATTGATAAACGTTTTATCAATCATATAAAATGCACAAATTTATCACTGTAGATAATTATAACATTATTATCATATGTTCTTACAATATTAGAAAGTTTAAATGTTACCCTTTCATTTTTCTAATAAGGCTCCCGGTAGTCTTTTATGTTTCTCCAAACCCTAAGATGAAACATAGAAGTCTTTTGACTTCATTAGTAGGTGTTAGGACTTGTCTGTCTTGGTATTCTGACTTTGAGTTTGCTTAACAAATCATAGCTCCACAAACGATGGATAACTCATTATCGGTTGTATCACATACAACTCCTAACCCATGTTTCCTTGTCCTAATCTCATCTCGACCTTGAATTTGCTCAACAAATCAAAAGAGATTATTCACTCATACCTACCATATTATGACCGCCTATGTGACGCCCCAACTCTATACTCATACTAGTCAAGGACACTATGGAGAAATGTCGTCGACTAGCATGAAGAATAAGGCCGTGGAGGAGCGACCATTTGTGTAATTGGTTTATGCGAGTACCGATATGCCAGATAGAAGGTCATGCATTTCATTTCAAGAGGAAATCCGACATATCAAATACAAACTCAAAGCTACTACACAACGGCTAAGTGGCCTTCGAAAATAAATATAAAATAAACATAACACAAAATCAGTCATAGATATTCATATCACTAAGATGGAAACAGATATGAATATAACACATAGAAGTGTACATCAAAGTAGTGGTCATACAAGATCCACTACATCACAAAAGAATAAGTACAACTACTAGATAAAAGAGTAAGTATACATCAAGTAGTCTCTATCTCGAATGTATAAAAACAAAAACTACTAAGCTAAAGTAGTTAGCCAAAAGTTAGAAGCTAGTCCCTGCTAAGAAGTCAAGTTGAAGCACCTGAAACACCTCGGTCTGACCCGAGTTTACTTAAGAAGGGAAATAATAAACGGATCAGTCTAGCTATAATTGTCATGTAAGATGAGATAGGATAAAAGATATGACAAAAATATATGATAAGAAAATACCATATTGTGACAAGTATATATTCGATAATAATGAAAACCATACAATATCTCAAATTTTCTCAAACACCAAAAAAGAATATCATATTCTTTAGCTTATTCACCAAACCTCAAATATTGACAAAACATATCAATGTAATTCACAAAAATTGGTGAAACATAAATTCCATAAATCCCTAATTGAAAATCTAGAAAGCATAAAAGGGGGAAGGCATATCATAAATGGGAGCATGAAAACTCACCAACACGTGTATCATAAACGGGTCGCTATCCCATGGGTTGCTAACCCATAAAATGAGTCGAACATCGACGCACCTAAAAGATACGCCCCATGCACAAACTTGAGTCGAACATCGATGCACCTAAAATGGTATGCCCCATGCACCGAACTCCATAAAACGGTTGAAAGACCATAGGTCGCTAGCCCATAAAAATGATCATCATTGATCAATAAAAGTGTAAATTACACTAAGCTAGTAAATAAATGAGTTAGGCTTCATGTCCCATAACCACTGGCTTAACTTAAATTTTACGAACAAATTGTAGACTTCCACTCAAAAATAAGTGTAAATTACACTAAGCTAGTAAATAAATGAATTAGGCTTCATGTCCCATAACCACTGGCTTAACCTAAATATTTACGAACAAATTATAGACTTCCACTCGAAAATAAATGTAAATTACACTAAGCTAGTAAATAAATGAGTTAGGCTTCATGTCCCATAACCACTGGCTTAACTTAAATATTTACAAACAAATTGTAGATTTCCACTCGAAAATTGTCACAAGATTTCAATCGAACAAGTCTAAGAATTAATGGATGAAGTAAACGCAAGCGTTTCATACCACTTGTTTTGATAAGTCGTTTAATTGGATTTCTTGTACGAATGAGGTAAAGGTTTGTATATACTAATAGATTGGAAAACAGTTTTAAAAATGAGCTTTGTATTAAAAGAAATGTTGAAATCATTTTTGTGAAAGAGTTTGAGTATTTTCTACTAGTATAGAAACCTTTGTATTTTAGAGTGACAAATCATAGAAACGATTGTAAAAACAATCTATCACCAAAAATTCACATTCGACGAAGTGAATTAAAACCATGCAAAATGATATCAAATCCATCAAATGGATATTCCCAAAAATCTAGAAATCATCAAAGTCAATAATAAACGACAACAACTAACCAGATCAACAAAAATCGATAAAATTTGGAAATCCACTCAAAAATAGGAAAATTGGCTGAATTTAACAGCGCCAGACGTATGGTGGTTCTACCAGACATCAGAGCTAAATGTCTGGAATTTTTCCAGATCACTCAGATGTCTGAGCCGTAGGTCTGGAATGTTTATTCCTTTGCCTCAAACGTCTAAGTGTTTTACCAGACATCTAAGCTAAAGCTCTGGGCAAAATTTGCCTAGGCCATTGATGGTAAAATCAACTCGGATGTGATCGAATGAGCAATGATGGCTAGGGATTTATGCCAAATGACGACCCAACCCTATAGGCTCTTCAATACACTCCAAACAACATGTCCAAACATCCATAGTAGGATTTTCATAGATTTTGACTTCAAAACACCAAAATTGGAAAATTCACCAAACCAATTCAATTCAAAAGCAATTGAACATGAAATAGATGTTTGGAATTCATACCTAACAATAATGAAAGCTATAGACATAGATGTGAGTTCAAGAACTCACCTTTAAATTCAAAAACAAGGAATAAGAAGCTCTAAAACAAAGCAAGATCAATCTCTCTTCAACTTCACTTCAAGAACCTTCAATCTATGGTCAAATGCAAAGTTTTTCCTAAGTTATGTTATAGGAAAAATCAAGAATTGAAGAGGAATTGAGATGGAGAAGATGAAGAACATGCTTACATAAGCTTCTCCTTGATTTTGGAAATTGAATTTGAAATTCCTAAGAATCTAGGGCTTGGGTATTTTAATTTCCTTTTTTTTCCCCCATTTTTCCTTTTGCTTGAGAGTGTTAGGAAATTATGAAAGGAATGAATGAAGAGGAGTGGAGTGGGAGTTATTTGGTAGAAGGTTTCGACTCTCTTATTGGGTTAGTGGCCTAGAATACAAACCAAAGCCCAAACAAAATACCAAAATCCTAATCAACTCCAAACATATCCATGTTTATACTCAAAAAAGTTATAAACGTCGTTAAGAACTCAATGAAAGTGGTCTCGAGTCCAGATTCGACCGTTTACAAAAAGTCACATCTCGGACTTTAACAACTAACGATGATATATTTAAATAAAACATTTAAATATATAATCGTAGTTTGTCCATCGGACTGAGGATGCTAAGCAGTGCTAAAATTAAGCTTCGTTCCCAAGGCTTTTTGAAGACCCTTCCAAAATCCACTAGTAAATAATGGATCACGATTGCTAACAATTGAAGTAGGAACTCCATGCAATATAACAATTTCTTTAACATAGAGTTTGGCCAACAGAGGTACGGTCCGATTGGACCGAACAGGAATAAAATGGGCGGATTTTGTAAGTCTATGTACAATCACCCATAGACTGTCATGACCCGAATGAGAACGGGGAAGACCGTCAATAAAGTCCATGGAGACTTGATACCACTTCCAAACTGGAATGTCTAAGGGTTGCAATAACCCACCGGGCCTTCGATGCTCGGCCTTTACGAGTTGGCAAGTCATGCAACGCTTAATAAAGTTAGCAATATCAGATTTCATTCCATCCCAATAATAAAGTCGCTTCATGTCCACATACATTTTACTACTACCGGGATGAATGGTAAATTTAGAACGACGAGAATCTTCTAAAATGTCTTTATGAAGATCTCTAATATTTGGCACAATAAGTCTACCAAGTTTTCAAATGCCCCCACAAGCATCGATTTCAAAGTATTTCAGACCATCAATATCATTTTTATCCCTACAACTTTGGCTAAGATGAGCCAATTCAGGATCTTGCTTTTGAGCTTCAAGGATGCGGTCTAAAAGAGAAGGATGAGCCTCAAGGCTACATAAAACAAGAGATGAACATGAATCAGATTCACGATCTCGAATCTCACAAGTGGACAAAGTCTCGAGATCATTCCATTCGGATATCATCATGGAAACAAACGCTTGTTGCTTACGACTAAGGGCATCGGCAACACGATTTCCCTTTCCAGGAGTATAAAGAATATCAAGATCATAAGATGCAAGGAATTCGAGCCAACGTTGTAGATGCAAATTAAGTTCCTTTTGAGAAAATAAATACTTCAAAGATTTATGATCGGTATAGAGAACAAATTTCTCTCCCAAAAGATAATGACGCCAAAATCTAAAGGAAAAAACAATGGCCGCGAGCTCTAAATCATGACTGGCATATCTAGTCTCGGCAGGCTTTAATTGCCTAAAAGCATAAGCGATAACACGTTCCCTTTGCATGAGAACGACTCCCAAACCAACACGACTAGCATCGGTATAAACAATCAAGTCTTGGTTCCCTTCGGGAATCACAAGAATAGGAGCATCGGAAAGGAGTTCTTTTAATTTCTGAAAAGCAGCTTCACATTTGTCTGACCAAATGTACTTAACCCCCTTCTTTGTCAAACTAGTAAAAGGTACGGAAATTTTAGAAAAGTCTTTTATGAAACGACGGTAATAGCCCGCCAATCCAAGAAAGCTATGAATTTCCGTCACGCTCTCCGGTCTCTTCCAATTTTGAATCGCTTTAATCTTTGAAGGATCCACGGAAATTCCGGATTCAGAAATAATATGTCCTAAAAATTTCACACGAGATTGCCAAAAGTGGCACTTAGAAAATTTTGCTTTCAATTGATTGCTCCTAAGAGTTTCCAACACAATCCGAAGATGTTTTTCATGCTCTTCCTCGAAAAGCTAAGACATTCAAAATTATAATTAACTTTATGTAATCATCTTTTTAGAAAAAATTACTTATTACAAGTCAATTAATTGTGTCTGACTGTCTCATCATAGCGTTTAGGAGACTCCTATTGATAACGTTGATCAGGCGCATCAACTAGAATTCTTAAAACACTCAATGGACAATCCAACACAAAATCATCTTTTATATGATAAACATGCCCCTTATAAAATTTACAAATATTCTTTGCTTGTCTTAATAACAGAATCAATTATACTTATAAATATATCTTATTAGAAAGATTTGCAATTTTAAATTGGTTTCGCCCATCATTAATGAATACAAGGACGGACTCATCGAGATATTTCCAGAATACTGGATTCATAAAATTGATGAAATAAACTGGAGGGTTTGTCAAACCGAATGACAAAATGAGCCACTCATAAGAATCATAACGAGTGCGGAATGCGGTAAGTGGAATGCTATCTTCCGCAACTCGTAGTTGATGAAAACCGATGGCAAGGTCGAGCTGAAAAGACCTTAGCACCACTCAATTGATCGCTAAGGTGGTAATCCTAAGACAGGCTCAAATATATCGAGAAATTCACGAACTACTTGAATGAGGGAAATAACATCTTCCTCATCATGTGGGTTTAAAGAATAAAATGATGCCACCGAATTGGAATCGAAATCATTAAAAATAATAGAAATCTGCTTAACAGATTAAGGATGTCGAAGATGGATAGTCCTCTCGGGATATAGGATATGGGCTTCATAATGATTAAGCCATTCCTTTCCCAAAATCAATTCCGAAACCAAAGTAGCGCATAACATGCAAATCAGATCGGAAAGCATAATCACATAAAATAATCTCGATATTTTTACAAAGTAAACTGAGTGTTGCGGATCCACCAATATGATTTGCAATCCTCGGTGAAGTCATCAAGCCCATAATATTTAAAGAAAAAGTATCAGCAAGTTCTTTTGATATAAAAGAATGAAATGCACACGAATCGAAAAGAATTCGAATAGGATAATCACGAAACAAAATAATGCCATCAAGAACTGAATGAGAAATACCTTGACCAAGAGAAGGTTTACTAGAAGCTTGCGCAACATTCAGCTTACCCTCTTTCTTGCTTTGAAGTTTGGAACATGAAGATAAAAGATGACCCAAACTTTTGCAATAGCGACAAGTAAGGGGCTTCAGACACTTATTTACATAGTGGTCCTTAGAACTACAATTGTAGCATACTCCACGATTAGAGATTGGAGCCTTTGCTACCGAAGTTGCTTGCTTCACTTTCTTGTTGGGATTAGGGCTTTTGAACTTAATATGCCTCTTCTTGGAAACCCCAATATCACCATCGCTTCCTTTATCGGGCTCTTCAAGTCGAATAGTGATATCTACAAACTGGTCGAAAGACACTTCTAATTTCAGAGGTAAAACCTTTTTAGGGTTCTTATTCAAAGCACAGATAAACCTTTGATTCTTTATAAGATCCAAAAGTTGTTGGGCAGACATGAATGCGCCATCCAGAGGAGGACCACTGGATTGACCAGCACTAGGACTGATAGGTCTAACCATCTCTTCTTCTTTAAGAAAGAAAGAAAGAACGAAGAGGAAAAAGGTTATTCTCATAATGAATTCAAATAAGCTTGATTGATAAAACAAGGCATCATAAAATAAAATAGGATAGAATGGGTCCTAAGACTCGAATTAAATCCTAAGGCATGATCCCTAAGAGAGACTTAGGACAATGATCTTTGCTAGATTATTCTACATTGTTGCGAAGTTTGGCTCTGATACCAAGTTGTGACGCCCCACCTCTATACTCACACTAGTCAAGGACACTATGGAGAAATGTCGTCGACTAGCACGAAGAATAAGGCTATTGAGGACAATGACCGCCTATGTGACGCCCCAACTCTATACTCACACTAGTCAAGGACACTATGGAGAAATGCCGTCGACTAGCATGAAGAATAAGGCCGTGGAGGAGCGACCATTTGTGTAATTGGTTTGTGCGAGTACCGATATGCCAGATAGAAGGTCATGCATTTCATTTCAAGAGGAAATCTGACATATCAAATACAAACTCAAAGCTACTACACAATGGCTAAGTGGCCTTCGGAAACAAATATAAAATAAACATAACACAAAATCAGTCACAGATATTCATATCACTAAGGCGGAAACATATATGAATATAAGTATATAACACATAGAAGTGTACATCAAAGTAGTGGTCATACAAGATCCACTACATCACAAAATAATAAGTACAACTACTAGATAAAAGAGTAAGTATACATCAAGGAGTCTCTATCTCGAATGTATAAAAACAAAAACTACTAAGCTAAAGTAGTTAGCCAAAAATCAGAAGCTAGTCCCTGCTAAGAAGTCAAGTTGAAGCACCTGAAACACCTCGGTCTGACCCGAGTATTATTTAAGAAGGGAAATAATAAACGGATCAGTCTAGCTATAATTATCATGTAAGATGAGATAGGATAAAAGATATGAAAAAAAAAATGATAACAATAATACCATATCAAGCATATATTTGATAATAATGAAAATCATACAATATCTCAAATTTTCTCAATCACCAAAAAAGAATATCATATTCTTTAGCTTATTCACCAAACCTCAAATATTGACAAAACATATCAATGTAATTTGCAAAAATTGGTGAAACATAAATTCCAGAAATCACTAATTGAAAATCCAGAAAGCATAAAAGGGGGAAGGCCTATCATAAATGGGAGCATGAAAACTCACCAACATGTGTATCATAAACGGGTCGCTATCCCATGGGTCGCTAACCCATAAAATGAGCCGAACATCGACGCACCTAAAAGATACGCCCCATGCACAGACTCGAGTCGAACATCGACACACCTAAAAAGGTACGCCCCATGCATTGAACTCCATAAAATGGTTGAAAGACCATGGGTCACTAGCCCATAAAAATGATCATCATTGATCAATAAAAGTGTAAATTACACTAAGCTAGTAAATAAATGAGTTAGGCTTCATGTCCCATAACCACTGGCTTAACTTAAATATTTACGAACAAATTGTAGACTTCCACTCGAAAATAAGTGTAAATTACACTAAGCTAGTAAATAAATGAGTTAGGCTTCATGTCTCATAACCACTGGCTTAACTTAAATATTCACGAACAAATTGTAGACTTCCACTCGAAAATAAGTGTAAATTGCACTAAGCTAGTAAATAAATGAGTTAGGCTTCATGTCCCATAACCACTGGCTTAACTTAAATATTTACGAACAAATTGTAGATTTCCACTCGAAAATTGTCACAAGATTTCAATCGAACAAGTCTAAGAATTAATCGACGAAGTAAATGTAAGCGTTTCATACCACTTGTTTTGCTAAGTCGTTTAATTGGATTTCTCGTACGAATGAGGTAAAGGTTTGTATATACTAATAGATTAGAAAACAGTTTTAAAAATGAGCTTTGTATTAAAAGAAATGTTGAAATCATTTTTGTGAAAGAGTTTGAGTATTTTCTACTACTATAGAAACCTTTGTATTTTAGAGTGACAAATCATAGAAACGAATGTAAAAACAATCTATCATCAAAAATTCACATTCGACGATGTGAACTAAAACCATGAAAATCGATATCAAATCCATCAAATGGATATTCCAAAAATACCAGAAAAGAAGTCATCCAAGTCGATAATAAATGAAAACAACTAACCGGGTCAACAAAAATCGATAAAATTTGAAAATCCACTCAAAAACAGGAAAATTGGTTGAATTTAACAGTGTCAGACGTCTGGTGGTTCTTCCAGACGTCTGAACTAAAGGTTTAGAATTTTTCTATATCACTCAAGTGTCTGAGCTGTAGGTCTGGAATGTTTATTCCTTTGCCTCAGATGTCTGAGTGTTTTACCAGACGTCTAAGCTAAAGCTCAGGGCAAAATTTGCCTAGGCCATTGATGGTCAAATCAACTCGGATGTGATCGAATGAGCAATGGTGGCTAGGGATTTATGCCAAATGACGACCCAACCCTATAGGCTCTTCAATACACTCCAAACAACATATCCAAACATCCATAATAGAATTTTCATAGATTTTGACTTCAAAACACCAAAACTGGAAAATCCACCAAACCAATTCAATTCAAAAGCAATTAAACATGAAATAGATGTTAGGAATTCATACCTAACAACAATGAAAGCTATAGACATAGATGTGAGTTCAAGAACTCACCTTTAAATTCAAAAACAAGGAATAAGAAGCTCTAAAACAAAGCAAGATCAATCTCTCTTCAACTTCACTTCAAGAACCTTCAATCTATGATCAAATGCAAAGTTTTTCCTAAGTTAGGTTATAGGAAAAATCAAGAATTGAAGAGGAATTGAGATGGAGAAGATGAAGAGCATGCTTACCTAAGCTTCTCCTTGATTTTGGAACTTGAATTTGAAATTCCTAAGAATCTAGGGCTTAGGAATTTTAATTTCCTTTCTTTTCCCCCATTTTTCCTTTTGCTTGAGAGTGTTAGGAAATTATGAAAGGAATGAATGAAGAGGAGTGGAGTGGGAGGTATTTGGTAGAAGATTTGGGCTCTCTTATTGGGTTAGTGGGCTAGAACACAAACCAAAGCCCAAACAAAATACCAAAATCCTAATCGACTCAAACATATCCATGTTTATACTCAAAAAAGTTGTAAACGTCGTTTTGAACTCAATGAAAGTGGTCTCGAGTCCGGATTTGACTGTTTACAAAAAGTCACATCTCGGACTTTAAATTCAACTAACAATAATATATTTGAATAAAACATTTAATTATATAATCGTAAAATATGCAGGTTGTTACAGCCTAAGTACAGTATATGTACCTTGAGTTTGCTCAACAAATACATATAGTTATCTTACCTCGTGTAACACCCCACACCTCTTAATATATCCAAAAGGACACATTAAAAGGCATGGTGCGTTGTAGGTATAACTGAAATTAACAGAGACTAAGATTCACAAGACAAAAATAGGTAAAAACAGCAGAAACTAAAATAATAACTTAATTAAAACAAAGCTTCATAATTACTTCATAAATAAGTCAAACACCAAATACAACATCCATATCTCAAAACCCATCATGTCTTATGAAATAAAAATTCATAGTCTCAAAATCAGAGTACATAATATCCCTCATAATAAGCCTGTACACAAAAAGAACTAAAGCTGAAATAAAAGAAATCCATAGTAGAGAACTCCTCCAAGAAACCGCCTAGCAGCAGCAATCTACTAACTTCTCCCTTGATTGCCTATGGGGGGAAAGGGGAAAATAGAGGAGTGGGTCAGACTAAAAGTATGGTGAATGATAATAATTACTAGAGTCTTTAAGCATGATAAAAGTAATAGACTCTACAACAATTCTTGCATAAATAGGGATAATAAAGGAAGTAGGAAAGAGATAAGCTGAAAATAAGTACGATTAAATATTGCTCAATTTATAAGATTGGTTAACCTTGATTGCTTTCACATGTCCTTGATTTCTGCTTTAATTAGGCTGAATTCCTAATCCTGTAATTAGAATGTGACCCTAATTCTACCCTTTTTGATCGGTCTGCTACTCCATAGACCTTACTGTGGACCAGCCGCTATATACTCCCTACACAGCAGCCAATGGTATCTACAAAAGATACATAGAGCAACCACTATGGATCCGGACGACATATATAGCTCCCTACACAGAAGGCAATGGTGTCTACGAAAAACACTCATACTAAGCGCTTGGAACTCATAGCTATTACTGAGCACCCGAATGGAAGTCGCACGTGTAAATGCCACCATGCCCATGCTATCTTTTACTCCACCTATTGGGTCTTCTTATTACCTCAACATCCAACATAAGCGTGCTCCTCATCCCACTTCATGCTAACGTGAGATCACCGTGTGTCCATAGAAAATAGGGGTAATGCTGTTGGTACTGGTCCTTCATCCAAACAATATCTAGTCGCGCCCCTTATCCAAATCCTCCGTGATTTGGACTTCTATTTGACCAATTATAACCATTCTTAGCATAAGCATGCCCTCGTCTCGCTTCAGGCTAATGTGAGACCACCGTTTCGTCTAATAGGGAATGCTATTTGGTACAGGTCATACTTTCATCTTTTCTTATTAACTTAGATAAATTATATAAATAAGCCTTTATTGTCATCTTTACTTTCTATGCTTATTATTTATCCCAAGTCTTAAAATAAGTCTCATTCTATTCTTTTTCTTATTATAACCTACATTATAATCATGCTCGCTACTTAACCCAAGGTTTAAGTGTGAAAATAAGCTTCTTTCATCTTTTAGTTACAATTCTATGTTATAACTAAGCCAATTAATTAGTCCAATTCTAATCATAATTAGGCATAATTTTAGTCCAATTCCATTTATATTACAGTCTTTATAATTTACATCTCATAATTATAAATAGGCCAATCTCCTTAATTCCGTCCAATTAATATCATAATTAGGCATAATTTCAGTCTTAATTCCATTTTATTACAGTCTTTATGATTTACAACTTACCTTTCGTTATTCCATAATTCTTATAATTTAATCCAATTTCGCATTAATTCTATTATAATCCATACGCGAAGAAGAAGGAGAAATAAAAGGAAACTGAAAATAGAAGAAAATCCAAAGCGTAGGAAAATGATGTAAATAATGCATAAATAACAGTAGATAGATTAAAAAACCATAAATAAACTGTAAATAAATGGAAAATCTATAATTAACAGAAATAAACTAAAATTACTGAAAAGAATAGCTGAAAGGAAATAGACTAAAAATAATTCTAAAAACTGTAAATAAACTACTGAAAAGGTTATTCCAAAAATCGTAGTAAAACTACAACTATTGGAAACCCTATTATTTTAAATTACTTAAAGAAATCTTATAAATAATTACAATCACTCACCTGAGACAAAAGCTAGAATCCCTTTTTTTACAGCAACCAAAATTCTCTAGAAATCTCCTCTAATTTGTACAATCTCCATCTTTTATTTGAATGTATATATATAATATAATTTTTTAATTGAAGAATGTAGGTAAATATTTGAGAGAGAGAAATGGAGGCTAGGTTTTGATTTTAGAGTGAAAACCTAGGTTAGTTTAGGTCCTATTTATAGTGTTTTAGGCGTGCTTTCAACCGTAGATTAGAATCTCTAGAAACTTCTGCTGACTCATTGCTGTGTCAAATCTTACAATGCGCCTTGCCAGCGCCTGATTTTATATTTAATTTAATTAATTACACCCTCAATAATATACAAACTATAAATAACGTTTTCTTCTCCTCAATTAATTTCTAATTTGTGACATTTTATTTCATATTAAATTTCCATGCATCTCTCTTTATTCGCATGTTTCATTTCAGTTTTCAACATCCCATTTATTTTACATGTTTACATCTGAAATAAATAAATTAACAAGTCAATATTTCTCCATGTTTATATCTAAAAGAAATTAATAAATAACTAGAAATTCTTATGCCAGTATTGTACATATTCACATTTGAATTAATTGGACGAATAACATGTGAATTGTTATGTCAATATTCTATATATTCAAATCTGAATTCATTAAATAACATGTGAATTGTTATGTCTACATTTTTTTCCATATTCACATCTGTTGTAATTAGATAAATAACATATGTCAACAAACGTGTATATATGTTGTGTATTAATTAGTAACATAATCCTTTACCTTTAAATTGAGCAATCAATTACATTAATTGATTGGTATTAATGTTTTTATGTTTAAAAATCAAACCGACCCTTATTCTTTACTAACAAAGAAATAACATGCCTTATATTTTCTATAAGAAATGTAATCCTTCCATAATACACTCTTGCCTTTTCTTTTCAAAATATATATGGTTACATTTTCTCTCATTTACAATAACCCATCTCATTTGAACATCGTCATCTAAATTTATAAAAGTGGATGCCTTCTTTTTAAATACACTGTTATACCTTTTTTTTTCTTTTGTAACAAAACAAACTCCCTGCTTATAAAATCATACATATATTCAAAAATGAGAAGTTTATTTTATTTATCTCAAAACATGCATTTATTTTTATTTAAAACGTTCATTCCATTTTGAAAAACATGCAAGTTCTTATATTAAACTCAATAATTACAATTTAATTCCTTTTTCCCTTTCTAATTGAAACATTTCAATAAATCTACTGCCAATTAATTTCAATACTAATTTCAAACAAATTCTAATTATAAACACTAGTTCTTTTCGCTTATAATTATTTATTAATTCATCCTTAAATTTTGGGTTGTTACACCTCGCTTATTCGGTATATTAATAATACTACACATAACATCCCTAGCTTGAGTTTGCTCAATAAGTACGAAGTATGCAAGTAATTTATTAATATATATGGTAGTGAACAACATTATACAGTATATTATATTGAGTGATATCGACTTATGGAATAATGTATTTCTTATGAAACACCCTCATGATTCAACTTTCAAACACATCAGAAATCACGGTATATGTACATTTACGTATGTATTTATTCCTTAAGTCTATTTGGGTTTCTTTAATATTCCACCTTTAGTTTATACATTCATATCATATAATTTTTATTGTTATATAACTTTTATATTTCATATTACTTATATGATAGTCTTATGTATAATATTTTATTAATTAAATATTATTTAATTAATTTTAATTAATTAACTCTTTAATTAATTTTATATTAGTATTCCAATACAACTTTTATATTGGACATATCTACTATAAGCTTTATAATATAACACGTATATCTTATATATACGTATTTTTATTTAATTATTTAACCTTTAATTAATTTATTTAATTAAATTATATTAATTCAAAATTTATCTTATATATAGACATATGTGTTATCCCGCCTTTTGGCAAGACCATGATATCATCAACTTGGCTAGAAACGGATGGTTACCAACCTTGAGAATCAGTTGTATACGATACTTTGGACGATGGTCGAGCAGATCCGGATCGGGGCCCAATCGAGGTGCAATCAATATAGAGTGACAGGCATAGCCCCATGAAACTACATTCCAAATTTCAAGTCGATCGGAGTTCATATGCTCAAGTTACGGGTAAAGCAAGGATTTATATAGATCAATCGGGAATGATCCATTAAACAGCTCAAATCAGCAAAGATCGATCGATATCTCAATCCACAAGGCCAATTCACTTGAAACTTTCAAGGCATCAATATATTGAAGGGTGGAGCCCACAAAAATGATCGCAAGTCAAAACTCTCAGGTTCAAGAAACACTGATCATTTTATGTCGATCGTTCCTAACGGTCGTGTAACTCAGCAAACAACCCAAATACGACAAAGATTTATCCATATCTCATAAACAACAACTCAGAATGACTTTATATTTTAGGAGCAAGGTCAAGAGGGATGTGGGACCCTTCAGAAACGATCGCATGGCAATCAGAGGCAAAAATAACGATTTGTATAATTTATACCGATCATTCTAAAATAACAAGTTATGTCCACCGATCGTTATGGTGGGCCCCTATGGACGTGGAGAGCCTTCTGCCGAAATCTTAGCGAAATATCTCGTCATCTCACCCAATAAATACAACTATTGGTTCATTTTCAGGATCTTTACGCTACTTGTTACTCTAGACTCCATCGTAATCAAGTGCTAGCTTTGTTCTACTATTGTAATCAGATTCATAAGAGAGTAATAAAGTATAATCTTCAAAGTGGACGTAGGCACACAATGCTGAACCACTATAAACCTCTGTATCTTTGATTACTGCTTATTCTTGTTGCTTACTTATTCATTTAATTAGTTTAATTTTACTTTTCTTCATTTACTTCTCTATAAAAACTATTCTTAGGTGTTTGTGATCATTTTTGGTGCAAACATTTTGGTGCTTCCACTAAGAAACTTGATTCTTAGATTATTAGGATCCCTTTATAGCTACTGGATTGCATATATCCCCCGAAGGAGATCCATAGTTATCTTCAGGAAGTTTGCTTGTTCTACTCAAATTTGCAAAAATCTAAACAAAGCTATCAACAATGGTGAGGAACACTAGATCTACTTCTCAGAACGTGGAAGGAAATGAGAACGTTAGTATCCAGCAAGGAGGCTCAAGCAGTCGACCAATGGATGTGAATCCTGAACCAGTTGAAGTCTAGAATCCATCTGATTCTATTACAAGAGCTGAATTCCAGAATTTGATGAGAAAGCTAATGGATAGCTGTCGACAATTAAATCAACAGATTCAGACCAATATCAAACTAATGAACCAACTCACTTAACAACAATGAGGAAAAGCTAGGAGGGGCCCTGCTCCTTACTCGACATCGGAGAGTTCTAGTTCATCGGAAAAGTATCATAGGCATAGGCGTCATAGAACAGATGGATATCATGGAAACTTCGGGACGTCAACAGGCAGACCATCGTGGTCTACCAGGAACGATCGATGCTGATCCCTCCTCTAGATAAGGGAACTTACTTATGCACGCTGGGATTCAAACTGGAGCTGTAGCGGCCAATTTGGATGATGGAGTTCAGTTAAATGTTGACCAAGTGCTTCCCTGGAATGATGATGAAGTGAATGTACTAGATACATATCGAGAATATGTTGAACCAAGAAGGCGTGGAACGGCCCGTAGACATCGACCGAACCATTCACGTGATGTGAAACACGACCACCGCTTAGCACCAACTATCCAAACGCCGGATTATCGGCTATGGTAAGACAGTTTGTGAGATAAAGCCAAGGCTTGACCAATGATGACCAGGGAATCTCGAGAAGCCACCCCATTCACTGATAATGTTCTACATGCAGAATATCCAAGGAGGTTCAACATGCCGTCGATGCCTGCCTACGAGGGAAAAACCGACCCCAGGCAGCACATCATGAGATATGAATGTTGATGGATTCTGCACAAGCAGATGATACAACCAAGTGTAGATTTTTTCCCATAACTCTCTATGGAATAGCAACGATGTGGTTTACAAGGCTACCCCTACGGTCGATCTCTAGATTTGATGATTTGGCAATAAGGTTTATGGAGCAGTTCTGAATGCACGCGACTCGCCCCAAAGATGTGATGTCCCTGTCTAGCGTGATCCAGGCTCCGGGAGAATAATTAAAAGATTATTTAGAGAGATACCATACAACTACTACATAAATTAGTAATCCAAATGACTATGCAATATTGATAGTGGTGACAAGAGGGATTGATCCAGAATCTGATTTTGGTGATTGGTTAGCTGGCAAGCCACCCGCAACGTTGGAGTGCTTTTATGCAAAGGTGGATCAATATTTGAGGAATGAGGAAGCCAAATGCTCTAGGAAGAAGAAAGTTGTGGAACCAAGTAGAGAGGGAGTACATAGTAATATTGCAGTGAAGCAGTCTGGTGATAGCTCTAGAAAAGTTCAAGTGAATGTCCAAAATAAACCGAATCAGCAAAAGAAAGGCGGAGATATGAGCCGAGAATGAAAGAGGGATTCTGGAAGAGGAAAGGCTAGGATTTCGATGTACGATATTGTTGAATAGCGGCAGAAATTCCTATCGGTTAGAAAACCGCCTTTAAAAATTGTAATAAAAATAACCGCAAGCGCACGGCATACAATTTTAGTACGTGGCGAGTACGGGTCAATCCGTAGGGAAATGAATTAATTTTAAATTCTAATCAATTAAATTAACTCAAGCTTTGAAGTTTGTTTTGAATTAGAAAATTTGTAAAAGTTAGGCTAGATCAAAAGTGAAATAAACTATGAGATTAAATGACAATTTAGAGGCAAATCCACTCTCATATTCTCACATAAATCAACACAAAATCAAACTATGATCTCTCATTTTAATCTAAGTAGAATTAGTGATGTATTTATCATAAGTATGGTCTATTTATGTTATTAATTAACCTAACTTAAACCATCAAACTTTAATACAACAACTGAAACCACTTATTAAATGTCATGAAAATGAATATGAAACTAAAACAAAATCTATTTTAAGCATGATTTATTTACTATTTTGATTAGTAACATAGATCATCAAATTTTGATTCTGTTTTAATTCCATGATCAAAATCACTTAGTTAGATGATGATGTAAATTGTGTTTTTGTTGAATTAAGCATAGCCCATTTGTGATTACAACATAGGCTATCAAATTCCCTAATAAACTTACATCATAATCCAACTTTTCCTTAAGCATTAAACAGAGATCATAAATAACAAAATATGTTGAATCTACATGATTTTAAAGGGTTTCATTACCCCTAAATTGAAGGGGGTAGCTTCTCATTTGTGTTATCATTTTAACACATGTAGATTTCAATATTAAAAAGCAAGGAAAGTAAGAGCAAGTTAAAAGAAAATATAACTATACTACTTGCATAAATTAAATCAAAACTAATTGCAAAGGAAAGAAAGCTAATCTACTAACATGAAATAGAAGAAAGCATGTAAATAAAAGTAAGCATGAAATGGAAAAGCGTGTAGAAAAAGAAGAAGAGGCTTAAGAAATCATTTTATTTCGCATTGATTTTGAGGATACAACTTGCATAATATCATAAGAAGAAAAAAACTCTATTACATGAACATAAGAGGGTTATTTATACATGACTAAAACTCTAATCCATTTTTAGGGAACTCCCTAAAATGCTCTTGAGGAAGTGTGGCCTCTAAGTTATCATTAGTATGAAATTAATCCTCCATTAAATATGCATGTGCCTTTAATCCCCACTACCGTGTGCATTAGCTCTTAATTATGGTTCATGGTTAGTGGGTAGGTGGGTCCGCCATGATTACATGAATTCTTTTATTTCTTTATTTCTTTGTCTTCCTTCTTGTGCATGCATACATACATGAAAACTTCCTCATATTTTCTCTCTTTTTCCTATAATAAAAAAAATATGCAAGTAAATTTTCTCAAATTAAATCGTACACAAAATAACCATTTTACCCCCCTTCCCAAATGAATATGAATAAATAACGACTTGAAAACAATTTAAATTTTGGTTTAAACATGTAAAATACCCTAATATGCTCATTTATTTAAATAAAAGTAGATTAAATATGAAAGTAAAAATATGCACTTTTATGTGCACATCAAATACCCCCACACTTATCTTTTTATTCGTCCTCGAATAAACTAAAATTAAGATAAATCCACTTTCATAGGGAGCACGATTGCATTGAGCGTATGCAACAAGCCGTTAAATCTCTAGGTGTCCCTAGTAGGACGAGTGTTGTCTCGTGAGGGTTTTCAGCGGATACTACACACAAAATCCAAATGCAACATGAAAAATTCCTAAATGCAAGATTTATTTACAAAGATATGAATGCAAGTTTTTGAAAATATTTACAAATGAAGAATTTACTTTTAAATTGACACGAGTAAGTTAAATATAAGTTTTGGTCATTATCAAGAGATTTAAGTCCTTTTACTCGTCAAAACATTCAATAAAAATTAAGTTAACATCACAATTAGACTCTAGTTTGGCTAGTTGTTTCGGTTGATAACATAGTGCAACCATGAAATGGATCCTCGGTTGATTATCAAAGTTTTTCAAAGTGGTATTTTTATTCCTTTTGAATAACAAGTTGAATCAACTAAGTGAAAATAGTGCTTGGATTTCAATTGCTTGCTCTCTCTATTTTTGAAAAGTATTAACTTTATTATTCTTACACACCTAACTCGGATAAACTGGGTCCAGATATACTGATCATGCACTGCCTTTCGGGCTTACGTGAGAAGAGTATAGAGCATGGCGGGTGTACACACTTGCGTATGAACACATGACTCTAGGTGGTAATTTTTATTAAATCTATTTACATACACCTAACACAGATAAACTGAGGCCAGATATACCGATCATGCATTGCCTTTCAGGCTTACATTAGAAGGGTATAGAGCATGGTGAGTGTACACACTTGCGTGTAAACACATGACCGTAAGTGTTTCTTATTTAAATAAAAGCTTTTTCTTCTTCTTCTTTTTCCCTTTTTTTATGAAGAGAGAGTTTAAAAAAATCTTCTTAGCACCACTTAACTTAGAAGATCAAAATTGTTATCGCCTTTACTTTAAATCAACCACTTTTTCAAACAAAGATTACAATTAGGATATACTTCATAATTAATACCCATGAACCTTCTTATATACTAGTTAAACCATAGTTACTTGTAATCAAACTTTATTTTTATTTTTGTTGAGACAAATAAATTTTCAAAAATTTTAATTTAATAACCAAAAACATATACTTACCCTCTAGTGTTTCTTCAAAAGTAAATCAATATGCTAAAAAGAAAATTTGTTCTGAGATTTTTTTGTTTTGCTTTTTTTTAATAAGTTTTGAGTTTTGGAAAGAAAATGAAAAAAAATAAACCATGAAAAATAAAAAATGAAGATGAGACTTCCCCCCAGACTTAATTTTGACTGTGTCCCCACAGTCAATGCATGATGTAATGAGTGTAACGGGAAAAAATATGTACATATTTACAAAAGAGGGTTAACATTTCTTACTAGACGTAGTATGGCTCACGAAGAATCATGAGCTCCTCCTCTTGATTACTTGACAATTCCATGTATGGTTTCAAGCGATGACCATTGACTTTGAAAATTGTTCCATCCCTGGGGTTTTGTACTTTTACGACACCATGTGGAAAATAGTTCATACCATAAATGGTCCGGTCCATCTTGATTTTAATTTCCCAAGGAATAAGTGAAGTCTAGAGTCATACAAAAGAACTTTCTGATTTGGTGAAAACATTTTTCTTAGGATAGACTTGTCATGAAAAACTTTTGTTCTTTCTTTGTAAATTTTTTCGTTTCCATACGCGTCGTTCCTAATCTCTTCTAATTCGTTGATTTGCAATTTTCTTTTTTTGCCAGCTTTTTCAAGATCAAAGTTTAAGTTCTTCATTGTCCGCAACGCTTTGTGTTCGATTTTAACTGGTAAATGGAATGCTTTCCCGTAAACTAAATGAAATGGGGACATCCCAAGGTTAGTTTTAAAAGTGGTATGGTAAGCCCAAAGCGCGTCAGTCAATTTCTAAGACCAATCTTTTCGATTTTTATTAACAATTTTCTCCAAAATTTGTTTTATTTGTCGATCTGAAACTTCAACTTGACCACAAGTTTGAGGATGATACAGAGCGGATAACTTGTGGATTATCGAGTATTTCTTCATTAGAGTTTCAAATGATCGATTGCAAAAATGGGTTCCATTATCGCTTATTATTGTGCGAGGTGTGCCGAACCTCGAAAAGATGTTTTCTTTAAGGAATTTCATAACAATTCTACGGTCGTTGGTTTTACATGGAACGGCTTCAACCCATTTGGAGACATAATCAACAGCAAGAAGAATGTTCAAATTTCTGAAAGAATTGGGAAACGGTCCCTTAAAGTCAATACCCCAAACGTCAAAGATTTCGATCGTAAGAATGAGGTTCAAAGGCATCATATTTCATCGAGAGATTCTTCCTACCATTTGGCAGCGATCGCAAGTTTTATAGAAATCGAATGAGTCTTTGAAAAGAGTGAGCCAGTAAAAGTCACATTGAAGTACTTTTTCGGTAGTTTTTCGACGATCGAAGTGACCACTATAAGCTTGGTCAAGAAAAAATGAAAGAACACTCTTGATTTCACAATCTGAAATGCAACGTCGACTGATTTGGTCGAAACAATACTTAAACAAGTATAGATCATCCTAATAGAAGTACTTGACTTGGGAAAGAAATTTATATTTATCTTATTACAACCAAAATGAGGGAGTTTCCTTAGTGACTAAATAGTTCACTATGTCGGCATACCACAGACCGACAGAAATGGAAAGGAGTTTTTCATCGGGAAAGTTCTCGTTGATCGGTAAAGAAGATGGTGTGTTTGGAAGACGAGAGAAGTGATCAGCAATGACGTTATCGGATCCTTTTTTGTCTTTGATGGTAAGGTCAAATTCTTGGAGTAGTAGGATCTAACAGATCAAACGAGACTTAGCAACCTTTTTAGTGAAAAGGTACCTAAGAGCGGAGTGGTCAATGTAAACAGTAATGTATGAGCCAATCAAATAAGGTCGGAATTTTTCGAGCGCAAAAACTACTACTAGAAGCTCTTTTTCAGTGGTCGTGTAGTTGAGTTGAGCATCGTTTAGAGTCATACTAGCATAGTAGATAACATGAAGAATTTTGTTGATGCATTGTCCTAAGACAGCACCAACTGCAAAGTTAGAAGCGTCACACATTATTTCGAAGGGAAGATCCCAATTTGGTGAACAAATGATGGGAGCAGAAATGAGTTCGTTTTTAAAACGTTCGACAGTAGAAACACAGTCAGAATTAAAGTCGAATGGAACGTCTTCTCCAAGAAGAGTCATAAGAGTTCGAGCAATTTTACTGAAGTCTTTTACAAAGCGTCGATAGAAGCCAACGTGTCCAAGAAATGAACGAATGTCCTTGATAGATTTGGGAATGGGTAGATTCGCAATTACATTAACTTTCGCTTTATTTACCTCATTGCCTTTGTTTGAAATGACATGTAACAACCCGAAATTTAACCCCTAATAATTAATTCGTTAATTAATTAAATAATAAAATAACTTTGTGAAATTATCAGAATTGAGTCATGGGAATTGCACCATTGTGTCCGTGGTAATTTTCCGGTCAATTTCCATATATAGAACGTTAGAAACCAAGCTAATATTACCGAGTTATAAAATAAACAAAATAAAAGAAAATATATATATATATAACACAGGTCGACCGGTCAGTCGACCTGGGTAAGGGGGAGGTCGACCCGCCTTCGCTTTTGCCAAGCGAACGAACATTCGTTCGTTCGAACGAATCAGTGACGTGTTTTGCATCGTTTTAATTAATCTGGTCCCTCCGTTTTTACATCCGATGGCTCCTATTCAGCCTATGATGTGGTTGCATCCTATTCAATCTCCAAATCCAACAGTCCGAGATCCACTTCTACACATATAAATAGACCCCTAGACCTAACACTTTTTCTCATTCTAGATTTTCTCCGCTTGGGTTCACCTTTTCAGGAAGGACCCTAAAAGGAATAATTTTCCAAGGAGGGAATCTTTTTAATAAAAATTATTTTACAACTCCAAGTAGATCCAGGAAGACCAAAGGAAGAGCTTAGGACCGGAGGTGAGTGATTTTAATTATTTTAAGATTTCTTTAAGTAATTTAAAATAATAGGGTTTCCAAAAGTTGTAGTTTTACTATGATTTTTGGAATAGCCTTTTTCAGCAATTATTTACAGTTTTAATTATTTTCAGTCTATTCAGCTATTCCTTTCAGTAATTTTAGTATTATTCCTGCTAATTATAAATTATTACTGTTAAGCATAGTTTTTTATTAGTTACAGTCTATTTACAGTATTTAAGTTTATTTACAGTTATTTATTTCTTATTTACATCTTTTTGACGTTTTGGATTTTATGCAAGCGTCTATTCTCTTCATTCCCCTTTTCTGCGCGTATGGATTAGATTAAATTAAATGCAAATATGGATTTTATAAGTAAGAATATTAAATGAAGAAGATAAGATGTAAATTATGGAGACTGTAACAAATAATGAAATTGGACTGAATTTACGCCTAGTTATAATTAGAATTGGACTAATCAAAGATAATTGGCATAGTTATAACTTAGGATTATAACTAAATGAAGTACAATCTTGCACAGTATGGCTGACTGGTTCCGTAGAGCTATGGTACCAGAGGTGCAAGGGAAAGCGCCTAATAGAACATCAGTAGGTAGAAATCCCTACCTACACCAGCCAATTTTTCTAAGCTATGCAAGGACTTCTCTAGCATAGGGGGCGGAATGTTTTCTGGCACGAAGGATTTTAAGGAGACGCAAGCTAGGTTGAAAGATATGGAGTGAAAGTTTAGGCAGTTAGGATGGGAGGACCGACAGAGTGGTCAAACTATATCTTGGCAGCTGGAAGAAGAGCTTAAGGAGGTTCCTACAAGCTCTAAGAAGCCATGGTGGAAGGGCAAGAAGGATAAGAGGAAAAGGGAAGGCCCTCAGGGGCAAATCAAGAAGAGTGGAAGATGTAACCGTTGTAGAATGATTGGTCATTACGCAAGGGACTGTTAGTAGATTGGAATGAAGGGAAAGTGTTTCAATTGTGGACAGCTTGGTCACTTTAGTAAGTTTTGTCCTCAGAAGATGGGGCAAGGAGCGAGTGCATCCGCAGCGCAGATTCAGGCTTTGGATGCAATACCTTCAAGCAGCGGACCAGATCGAGGTAGGAAAATTTGGTTACTATTTCTGATTTTGCCATTCAGACTCTTTTCGATCCTAGAGCATCACACTCTTTCATCTTTAGTTCTTTGGTAGTTTGTTTGCACTTAGACATATCTTTAGTAGTAGACCCCATTGTTGTTTCAAACCCCATAGGAGGATCAACACTCTTGTCTATGGTTTGTAGGGGTTTGAACATTTATATCCTAGGCGTAGAATTTGACTATGACGCCTATATTTTGGGATTTTCGGGGTATGGGAGAGTTTTGGGAATGGATTGGCTATCCACATATGGAGCTATATTAGATTGTGAGAGGAGAGTCGTTAGACTAGAGACATGCATCAGTAGGACTCTTGAGATTTCTTGCGACCCATAAGGGTCAGTTATGTTGAGCTTCCTCTATTCCCTCGATTCATCATCATCAGAGTTAGATTCGGTTCCCGTGGTCAGAGATTTTTCCAGACATCTTTGAGGAGGTTAGGGGACTACCCCCTAAGAGAGAGATTGACTTCAGGATTTATTTGGTTAGCCAGTAGCATTACCCGTAAGGCATATGGCGCCTAGGGAAAGGAAGGGATTGTGCAAGCAGATCCGCGAGCTTTGGAAAAAGGTTTCATAAGAAGAAACACATCGGAATAGGGAACGCCAGTCGTCTTCGCTACCAAAGCAGGTGGTTCTCTTCGACTTTGCATTGACTATAGAGAATTGAATAAGCTCACAAAGAAGAACCATTATCCACTCTCTAGGATAGATGATCTTTTCAACCAGTTAGTTGGCGCTTTAGTATTCTTCAGCTTAATTTAGCCACTGGATTTCATCAGCTTAGGATCGCTGATGGTAACATTGATAAGACCGCATTTAGGACACTGGACAGATTCTTTGAGTGGTTAGTCATGACTTTTGGGCTAACCAATGTCCCAACCTATTCTATAGATTAGATGAACCATATTTTGAGAGATGTCCTAAAATAAAGTTTGTGGTGGTATTCGTGGTCAACATTTTGGTGTTTTCCAAAAAGTATGGAAGAGCATGTTTTTCACCTAAAGGGGGTTCTTTGCACGCTTCGTGTTCGTCAGTTGAGAGCAGAGTTCTTGAAGTATCACTTTTGAAGTGCGTTTATTGGGGCATGAAGAATGTCTACACATGGTAGCGATTTAAGAAATGGTTTTGTACATTTAAGATTAGGATTATGGAAATCCAAAGAGAGGTAGGCAAAGGCTAGAGATGTACAATAAAATTCAGTAGATAAGCAGAGAAGAAAGTCCATGTGTAGGTAATTACAGAAATTATAATTGTCTCAGACAAGTGGATTTGACGGTGATGCCTTAGAATAAATATGAGTATACAAGAGGAATAGGAGTAAAAGCCTTAGTTTAGGAAAAGTACTCCGAGGGTAGTAAGTAGGAAGACCCACTTTATGCTAAGTCCAATAAAATGAAATTTTCGAAATTTAAAAAGGTTGATAAAATTGTAATTATTGAAATTGAAAATTTTCATTGTTAATATTTTCTTTCAAAAAATAAACATGAGGTTTTTGAAAAATGGTATGAAATTTAAATTGATTTTTTTATGATATAAATTTTATTAAAAGTAAGATTCTTTTTGAAGAATTATAGCTTGCTAGTTTCTTTGTAGATAAACAAAGATTTTAAATATAAAAACCTAGAGGTTATTAAGTATCAAAAACGTAGGTAACAACATTTATTGTTGTAATAGATGTTTTCGTGAAAAGTAAAGAGAGAATAGACTATAGCACTATTGTTATAGTAGGTGACTTCCAAAGGAAATGTTTTTACATAGTATATGAGGTTTATTTGTATTTATTTTAATTGAATCCATACACTAGTATTTTTGGATTGTAGTAACAGTGTTTTACACAACATCTGTATTGACCCACATAAAAATGTGTTTTGAAGAAAATTTTCAAGTATAGAAATAAAGTGCTTTGTAAGTACACTAAATATTTAAATAAGTATGAGGAAATGTTTTCTAGTTATGGATATATTAAAAACAGTTTTGAAAATGAGTTTTTCTGAAAGGAAAATGTGTAAGTTAGATATTAGAAAATATTTATCATGGAAGAATATAATTTAAACATATTTTAATCTATTGGAATGAAAAGAATAATGGTAAGATTGTTATCCCACCCTTTGGTCAAGGCTGGAATATCAACAAATTGGCAAGAAGGAATGGATATCAGGATTGAAAATCGATTGGAAACAAGGCTACGATCGATGTCGTAAAAATTTGACCGAGCTCCAATCAAGGCGGGATTGATTAGGAGCGATGATCAAGGCTAGGAGAAGCTACGTTTCAAATTTGGGGTCAATCGGAGTTCGAATGCTCGAGATATGGATGGATCAATGTTGGAAGAAACAGGTTTGGTAATCGATACTGTTCGTATCCATGCATTTCGTATCGATACCCGTGGATACGAACAAGGCATTCGTATCGATCAGGGAGAAGGATGCGATGATGTTCGACTCGATGTTGTTCGACTCGATGGAAATGGACTCGGCTGTGCACTTCGAATCGATACTTTCGTATCGATCAGCATGGATACGAACAGCGCATTCGTATCGATCAGGTGGGATGGCCAGATGGATTTCGACTCGATAGCTGTGGACTTGGATTGAATAGATAGGCGCATGATGATTTGTTCGACTCGATGATTCCGTATCGATCGGGATAGAGCGTAGCAGCATACTTCGAATCGATACTGTTCGTATCGATCAGCATGGATACTTCGAGTCGATACGAACAGAGGCATAGTCGATGGATGCGAACAGAAGAGCGGCCGAAGGATACGAAGAAGACTGGGAACATTAACAGATGGATACAAATAAATGATTACGAAGCCTGGATGTGAACTAGAAACATGGATGGTTTAAAGGAGGAAACGTTCAACATGGCATGGAAAGTGGATCGAACCTTGAAGATAGGGCCACGTCATCGCCAAGCGCGTGCATGGTATCGGTGCAATCGAGTATCGATGCGAAATGGATCGATTCGAACGGAATGTCACACGAGCTATACATTTCATATCGATCATATTTGAAGATCTACAGGTCAAAATGCCATGAAATTTTCACAGGTGCTTACGTACAACCTAAGGAAGGTCCACGCCAAGTTTCGACTCGATTGGATCAAACCTTGATTGATACGAAATTCATTCGTATCGATCACAGATCGGACCGAAACTTTGTGGGATCGATCCCGTGGGCCCACTCACGTGCCAGAAGAATTCTCCTGGAGTTTGAGCGAGTTATCAGCCTCCTGCATCTATAAATAACACCTTAGAGCCTACAGAAAAAGAATCTTTTTGGCTTCTCAACGTCCATACTCTGCCCGATCCAACTTTGCACTTCATAGCTGCTGTTATACTTGAATTTTATTATTATAATCTACTGTAATCAGTTGTAACCAGCAAGGAAAGTCAATAAAAGATTAACTTTTGGAGTGGACGTAGACCGGAGATAGCCGAACCACTATAAATCTTGTGTCTCTGTCTATCTCTTTCCGTTTTAAGTTTATTATTCTTCACTTTTTATCCTCTACATTACTTAGATCTGTGATTTGTGATTATATACTGCTGATTTGTGTTCATACATTGGTGCTTTCACAATATTTGGGGTTTGTGACCAATTTTGGCGCAAACACTTTAGTGCTTTCACTGAGAAAACTAGCATCCACTATACTAGATTTGGAGTTTAGATTTGAAGGCTTAAGGGTTCAGATCTAAAGAGCTATGACAAGGCAATCAAGTAGAAGACAAAGAGCCGAGAGAAGCCAGCATGAAGGGAGCCAGGAGGCCTCATCAGGGGCTAATCAGACTTCAGCTTTCATCACCAGAGACGAGATGGAGATAATGATGGGAGCTATGGATGAAGAGTTTCTGAAAAGGCAGGAGGAGATGATGCAAAACCTCCTCAGGCAATTTGGGCAAGCAGGAACAGCTGGAGCTTCAGGAGTTCAAATCCACGGAGCTGGGGCAGAAGGACCAAACAGGCAATCTAATGGAGCAGCTCAACAAAGCACAACCCCTGATCAGCACACAACTGCTAACCTGAACGGATCCAGGCTCGGGGGCACACCGCCCTGCGATGATGGACCAGTTCATGGAGGAATTCCAGTTGACACAACACAACAAGATGCTGGCAGGAATATAGGAGCGCGGGATGAGGAGTACGTACCAGAGTTCCCTCGGGGACTCGGGGGGAAACCATTGGCAAACAACGCTGGATTGGCTGAGATTATCAGGCGAACTATGCGCGGAGGTTTGACAAACAGAGATCTGGAAGGAGTAAACAAGAGTCTGTTTACTCGTGGCATCAGAATGGCTCGGAATCCACCAGAATTCAAGCTACCTACGCTAGAAGTATACAATGGAAAAACTGATCCGACTGATCACTTGATGAGATATAAAAGACATATGGAGGTGCTGGGGGCATCGGAGGAAGTGATGGCCCGATGTTTCCCTCTGTACCTGACGGATATAGCTGCTATGTGGTTCAGACAGCTAGAAGAGGGATCTATTAGGACATGGAAAGAATTGGTGGATAGGTTTCTGAAGCAGTTTCGTGTTCATATTAAAAGACCGAAGAACGTGATGACACTAACGTCAGTAAGGCAAAGGACAGATGAATCGCTCAGAGCTTTCCTAACTCGGTTCAATGCAGCGGTTGCTTCGGTGGATCGGCCAGATCCATCGATGGTTTTAATGGCAGCAGTGTCAGGAGTCAAAGAGGATTCAGATTTCAAAGTATCTCTAATACGGGACCCACCAATGGATCTCGAGGAATTCTTTCATGAAGCTGAGAGATTCCTTCGCCAGGAAGATGCATGTTCGAATATGAAGTTAAAGGAGGTGAACGCAGCTGAGTATGGTGGGCCATCCATCGGAGGCTCGGATAAAGATAAAGCAAAAAGGAAGCTGGATGACGAATCAGGAAAAGCTAGGAAGCGATGGAGGGAACCAAAGTTTTCCACTTACACAGGGTTAAACGAGACGTTAGAACGGATATTCATGGAGACTCGGAATCGCCTTCCCTACCGAAGGCCAGCTAGGAGAGAATCCTCAGAACATGAAAGGGAATTAGGAAGACAGTGTCTCTTTCACGATTTGGACGGACATGATACCAACAGTTGCAGGCATCTGAAGGACATTATTGAGGAGCATGTAGGGAATGGACAGTTACGACAATATTTCGGGGCTCGGAATGCGGAGGTGGAGCAGGAGCAACCACCGTCTACCTCAAACAACGATGGCGCGGGGCCCAGGAATGATGGTCGATTGGTTATCAATTGACCAGGATAATATGAAATAAGTAGCGAACTATTAACAAACGGCCAATTCATTTTCTCATGTACGGGGACGGAGATGGCCCCTAGGCATGCTCTGAATGATGATAGACCGCGACGCTATGGTTTGTGAAATCTGTTCTTTCTTTTGGTTTGGACATTTGTCTTTTCTGGCTTGGTTTTGGAGTTTGGTTTGAACTCCTGATTCTGTTTGATTTCTGGTTTGGATTTTCATTTGAATGATTGTTTTCATGTTTGGATATTGGTTTTGATTTCGGATGTGGATTTTTGGTTTTCTGATTTGATTTGGATTTTGGATTGGATTTTGATTGGATTTTTCTCTAGTTTTTGGTAAATGGTCGTCGAGTATGGACTATGCTCGGCAAGGGTCCGGAGAGACCAGGATTCGGCCTACGACTTAGGCCCCATAATACCTATCGGTTACAATTTCAGGTCGTCGAGTATGGACTATGCTCGACAAGGGTCCGGAGCGACCAGGATTCGGCTTAGAACTTAAGCCATGGCAATTATTTAACGCCAGGGACACTGGGCCACGATTGTCAAGTGTGGATTGCGCTTGGCAAGAACCCGGAGAGGTTACGGATTTAGATATCGACCCGGAGAGGTCCTGGATTCGGTTATTGGTTATTGGATAAGGATGGATTAGAACTCGGCTGTCGAGTTCGGATGGATATGGAATTGGCTAAAGCTTTGGTTACTGGATTTGGAATCAGACACCGACTCGGAGCAGTCAAAAACGATACACTTGGATGATATGACTATGGACTTTAGATATCGGATTCTGGACTATTCAAAACACACCTTATCATAAGGCATGTTTTGGGGGGCAAATGTTATCCCACCCTTTGGTCAAGGCTGGAATATCAACAAATTGGCAAGAAGGAATGGATATCAGGATTGAAAATCGATTGGAAACAAGGCTACGATCGATGTCGTAAAAATTTGACCGAGCTCCAATCAAGGCGGAATCGATTGGGAGCGATGATCAAGGCTAGGAGAAGCTACGTTTCAAATTTGGGGTCAATCGGAGTTCGTATGCTCGAGATATGGATGGATCAATGTTGGAAGAAACAGGTTTGGTAATCGATACTGTTCGTATCCATGCATTTCGTATCGATACCCGTGGATACGAACAAGGCATTCGTATCGATCAGGGAGAAGGATGCGATGCTGTTCGACTCGATGGAAATGGACTCGGTTGTGCACTACGAATCGATACTTTTGTATCGATCAGCATGGATACGAACATCACGTTCGTATCGATCAGGTCGGATGGCCAGATGGATTTCGACTCGATAGCTGTTGACTTGGATTGAATAGATAGGCGCATGATGATTTGTTCGACTCGATGATTCCATATCGATCGGGATAGAGCGTAGCGGCATACTTCGAATCGATATTGTTCGTATCGATCAGCATGGATACTTCGAGTCGATACGAACAGAGGCATAGTCGATGGATGCAAACAGAAGAGCGACCGAAGGATACGAAGAAGACTGGGAACATTAACAGATGGATACGAATAAATGATTACGAAGCATGGATGCGAACTAGAAACGTGGATGGTTTAAAGGAGGAAACGTTCAACACGGCATGGAAAGTGGATCGAACCTTGAAGATAGGGCCACGTCATCGCCAAGCGGATGCATGGTATCAGTGCGATCGAGTATCGATGCGAAATGGATCGATTCGAACGGAATGTCACACGAGCTCTACATTTCATATCGATCATATCTGAAGATCTACAGGTCAAAATGCCACGAAATTTTCACAGGTGCTTACGTACAACCTAAGGAAGGTCCACGCCAAGTTTCGACTCGATTGGATCAAACCTTGATTGATACGAAATTCGTCTGTATCGATCACAGATCGGGCCGAAACTTTGTGGGATCGATCGGGTGGGCCCACTCACGTGCCAGAAGAAGTCTCCTAGAGTTTAAACGAGTTATCAGCCTCCTACATCTATAAATAACACCTTAGAGCCTACAGAAAAAGGATCCTTTTGGCTTCTCAACGTCCATACTCTGCCCGATCCAACTTTGCACTCCATAGCTGCTGTTATACTCGAATTTTATCATTATAATCTGCTGTAATCAGTTGTAACCAGCAAGGAAAGTCAATAAAAGATTAACTTTTGGAGTGGACGTAGGCCGGAGATAGCCGAACCACTATAAATCTTGTGTCTATGTCTATCTCTTTCCGTTTTAAGTTTATTATTCTTCACTTTTTATCCTCTACATTACTTAGATCTGTAATTTGTGACTATATACTGCTGATTTGTGTTCCTACATTGGTGCTTTCACAATATTTGGGGTTTGTGACCAATTTTGGCGCAAACAAAAATTTTCTATGAAACCAATAAAAATGTTTTGTGCAAGTTACAAGGAATACATGAAAGAGATATACAAGGTATAAAAAGCGCCATATTTTGTATAGCCTATTTCGAAAAATTAAAATAAGTTCCTCATAATTTCACATAAACATGAAATTCTTTTTTAAAAGGTTCATAGAAGATTTTAGCGTTAATAGCTTCTCATAAGAGAAAGTAGTTCCAATACATTAAGATATGAGATTGTTAGGTGTAATAAGAAGCTGTTTCGAAAACACGTAAAGGATATTTTAAAAGAAAATGGTTTGGTGAAAAAGTAAATAAGTTTTTGAGATGAAAAACTTAATAAAAGAAAATTTTGAAAATTCAAATTTTTATAGAAAACCGTAAAAGTCTTAAAAAGAAAGAGAGATATAAGTTTTAGACTTAAAAATTTAGTAGTTTTTCCACTCTAGGTTTGGGAAATAATATTAAGTGACTAAGTATTTTTGAAATTAATAGAAACTGTAGGGATAACACTTTTAAAGACAAAGATTTTGGGATTTGATGAAACCTTAGTTTTTAAAACAAGGTGATAAATACCAAACCAAACTCTTAAATGTGGAGTATATAAGAATTATTTCCTAGGAGTAACGAAAAAGGTGTAAGGTGATAGCAATATTACTTTTAGTAATAATAATGGAAGTTTCCGTTAAGTGTATAGGACACTAGTAAGAACCTAAGAATGTTGATTCATGAAGAACAGTAAAATGAAATTAGTAGGATAGTAAGACAAGCATGGTTGAGCATGAGTATTCTTGATTTTGGAAGAAAATGGGAAAAGCATCTTTCTTTAGTGAAATTCATATGATAGTAGTTTTCAAGCTAGCATTGGGATGGCACATTTTGATGCTCTTTTTGGGAAGGCCGTGTTGGACGTCTTCACATTGGTTGGAGTCTACGGAGAGGTTGCTTCTTGGTTCCGACATGGTTAGAGAGACTTCAGAAAAGACCAATTTGATTAGGAGAAAATTCGTATCTCATATCCATGTCTCTTTGATAATAGGTTTTAGAAATTCCTTTTTCCATCTTTAGTTTTAAATACGTTCTTTCCTTTATTATCCTTTGGTAGGGTAGAACTTAGGATTTAACCTATGGATGGTAGGATTTGATGTAAACATGTTAATAGAACATGTTATGAATGATGTAAGCTAGTGGTTGCAAGTGTTTGCTAGTGCGTGCTATGGACGCATATAGGTACACTAGGCACTATTATTCCTTAGGGATAGGCCTAACTAGGATACTAGAGCATATGCATATGGATGTGTGCGCATTTTTATTTTATTTCCATGGTTGCTATAAATGAATGTTTATCACATGATTGTTGCATTTGGATGATGTTTGTAGCACGCATATAGAATTATCAGTTATCATTAGGAAAATTTTGCATTCATTTCGATACATGGCACGGACATGGTTGCATAAAAAAGAGGTCAACTGAATCAGTGGACCGCCTAATCTTTTACATTAGTTAGGGACATTTACACTATACTAATTGCAAAAGTATCATAAATTGCATTAGAAATTTTTTAAGGACAATGAATGAATGGTTGATGATTGAGTAGATGGTTCTAGAATTGGATGAAAACATTTAGTACATTCTTTTATCCTTAGAGATTCGGGGATGAAATCCCTTAAGGAGGGGAGAATGTAACAACCCGAAATTTAACCCGTAATAATTAATTAAATAATAAAATAACTTTGTGAAATTATCAAAATTGAGCCACGGGAATTGCACCACTGTGTCCGTGGTAATTTTATGGGCAATTTCCATATATAGAACGTTAGAAACCGAGCTAATATGGCCGAGTTATAAAATAAATAAAATAAAAGGAAAAAATATATAACACAGGTCGACCGGCCGGTTGAACTGGGTAAGGGGGCGGTCGACCGCCTGATCGACCCGCCTTCGCTTTTGCTAAGCGAACGAACATTCGTTCGTTCGAACGAATCAGTGACGTGTTTTGCATCGTTTTAATTAATCGGGTCCCTCCGTTTCTGCATCCGATGGCTCCTATTCAGCCTATGACGTGGTTGCATCCTATTCAATCTCCAAATCCAACGGTCCGAGATCCAATTCTACACATATAAATAGACCCCTAGACATAACACGTTTTCTCATTCTAGATTTTCTCCGCTTGGGTTCACCTTTTCAGGAAAGACCCTAAAAGGAATAATTTTCCAAGGAGGGAATCTTTTTAATAAAAATTATTTTACAACTCCAAGTGGATCCGGGAAGACCAAAGGAAGAGCTTAGGACTGGAGGTGAGTGATTGTAATTATTTTAAGATTTCTTTAAGTAATTTAAAATAATAGGGTTTCCAAAAGTTGTAGTTTTACTATGATTTTTGGAATAGCCTTTTTCAGTAATTATTTACAGTTTTAATTATTTTCAGTTTATTCAGCTATTCCTTTCAGTAATTTTAGTATTATTCCTACTAATTATAAATTATTACTGTTAAGCATAGTTTTTTTTATTAGTTACAGTCTATTTACAGTATTTAAGTTTATTTACTGTTATTTATTTCTTATTTGCATCTTTTCTACGTTTTGGATTTTATGCAAGCGTCTATTCTCTTCATTCCCCTTTTCTACGTGTATGGATTAGATTAAATTAAACACGGATATGGATTTTATAAGTAAGAATATTAAATGAAGAAGATAAGATGTAAATAATTATAATTAGAATTGGACTAATCAAAGATAATTGGCTTAGTTATAACTTAGGATTATAACTAAATGAAGTAAAAGATGGAAGAAGCTTATTTTCACACTTAGACCTTGGGTTAAGTAATAAGCATGATTATAACATAGGTTATAATAAGAAAAAGAACAAAATGGGCTTATTTTAAGGCTTGGGATAAATTAATAAGCGTAGAAAGTAAAAATGGTAATAAAGGCTTATTTAAATAATTTATCTAAGTTAATAAGCAAAGATGAAAGTAGGACCCATACCAAATAGCATTCCCTAGGGCACGCTTATGCTAAGAATGGTAGTAATTGGTCAAATAGAAGTCTAAATCACGGGGATTTGGATAAGGAGCGGAACTAGATATTGTTTGGATGAAGGACCAGTACCAACAACATTTACCCTATTTTTCTATGGACACAAGGTGATCTCGCATTAGCTTGAAGTGAGATGAGGGGCACGCTGTGCTGTACGTTAGAGGTAATAAGAAGACCCAATAGTTAGAGCAAAAGGTAGCATGGGCATGGTGGCAGTTACGCGTGCGACTTCCATTCGGGTGCTTAGTAATAGCTATGAGTTCCAAGCGCTTAGTATGGTGTCTTAGTAGACACCATTTCCTTCTGTGTAGGGAGCTATATATGTCGTTCGGATCCACAGTAGTTGCTCTGTGCATCTTCCGTAGATACCATTGGCTGCTGTGCAGGGAGTTATATAGCGGCTGGTCCATAGGAAGGTCTATGAAGTAGCAGGCCGATTAAAAAGGGTATAATTAGGGTCACATCCTAATTACAGGATTATGAATTCAGCCTAATTAAATCAGAACAAGTGTAAGCAATCAAAACTAACCTATCTTGAGAAATATTTAATCGTATTTATTTTCGGTTTATCTCTTTCCTATTCCCTCTGTTATCTTTATTTATGCTAGAAATGTTGCAGAGTCTATTACTTTTATCTTTCTTAAAGACTCTAGTAATTACTATCACTCACCAGACTTTTAGTCTGACCCACTCCTCTATTTTCCCCTTTCTCCCCTTAGGCAATCAAGGGAGAAGTCAGTAGATTGCTGTTGCTGGGAGTTTGCTTGGAGAAGATTTCTACTATGTATTACTTTTATTTCAGCTTTAGTCCTTTTTGTGTACTGGCTTATTATAAGGGATACTATGTACTCTGATTTTTAAGACTATGAGTTTTTGTTTCATGAGACATATTGGATTTTTAGACATGTATTTGGTATTTGGTATTTGACTTATTTATGAAGCTTGTTTTAATTAAGTTATTATTTTAAGTTTTCGCTGTTTTTATCCATTTTTGTCTTATGAATCTTAGTCCTTGTCAGTTTTATTTATGCCTACAACGCACCATGCCTTTTAATGTGTCCTTTTTGGGTATCTTAAGGGGTGTGGGGTGTTTCATGACATGTCCAAGGACAATGCCGTGTTTGACTATAAAATGGCATTTTCCCCAATTTAACGTTAAGTGTTTGTCCTTGCATCGATTCAGAACCAACTCCATATGGTGTAAGCACTCGAAAATAGAGTTTCCAAAGATGGAAAAATCGTCCATAAACACTTCAAGAAAACGTTCGATCATATCGGAAAAAAATGCTGACCATGCATCTTTGAAATGCAGCAGGAGCGTTGCAAAGGCCAAATGGCATATGTCGATACGCAAAGGTGCCAAAGGGACACATGAAAGTCGTTTTCTCTTGATCTTCGGGAGCGATTGGAATTTGGTTATAGCCGGAATAACCATCAAGAAAGCAATAGAATTCATGATCGGCTAATCGTTCAAGCATTTTGGTCGATAAAAGGAAGAGGAAGTGATCTTTACGTGTTGCAGCATTTAGTTTTCGATAATCAATGCAAACACGCTAACCCGTTTGAGTACAAGTTGGAATGAGTTCGTTAGAATCGTTCTTGATAACGGTAAGTCTAGTCTTTTTAGGCATGACATGAATTGGGCTAACCTATGAACTATCAGAGATTGGGTATATGATTCCGTTATCGAGAAGTTTAAAAATTTCGTTACAAACCACATCCTTCATATTTGGGTTAAGCCTTCGTTGTGCATCACGAACTGGCTTGGCATTTTCAATTAAATGGACGCGATGTTGAACAAGAGCGGGACTAATTCTCTTTATATCGGTGATAGAACATCAAATTGCTTCTTTATTGTTCGACAGAATTGACAGAAGAGAAGCTTCTTGATCAAGAGAGAGAGAGATGAAGAGATTATGATGGGAAATATTTCGTTGTCACCTAAGTATGCATACTTAAGGTGATCGGGAAGGCATTTAAGGTCCAACCTTGGGGTTGTTCAATCAAAGAATTCGGTTGAAGTTGTGATTTAACGATAAGGGGTTCAAACGGAAGCGCAATTTCAATTTTGTTAGGCTCATCTTGAAACAGTTGTTCGCATTCGGTCTCGCGTTCATTGTTAAGGTCAACTGTTTCATTGTCGAAATTTTATTAAATGAAGCTAACTTCCAACATTTGGTCATGTGGTTCATTCGGTTGATTTTCAAGATTGAAATTGTTAAGATCCAAAGTCATGTTTTCGAATAAATTTTCATAGAACCGTTTCGACAATTGATTAGAGCATTCGAAGTAGCCAAGAAAGGTCGGCCTAAAATTAATGGAATTTGACTCATTGGATTATTCATGGGTTGATGTCTCCAAAAATGATGAAATTGAAAGGAATATGAATTGACCGATTTTGACAAGTAAAACTTTCGTCAGTTTTAGTTCGCCCAAGCCAAGTTGCTAGTAAACGGAATACAAAATTAAATTGACACTCGCACCTAAATCGAGTAAGCACTTGTTAATCATTTTGTCTCCTATAGTGCACGAGATTTTCGGATATCCAGGATCTTTGTATTTAACAAGAATTGATTGGGACAAGACTTCACTAAGTCCGACGGCTAAGAAAACTCTCTTGGGTACATGAGTGTGTCGTTTTTGGGTACACAAGTCCTTGAGAAACTTACCGTAAGTTGGGACTTGTTGAAAGATATCAAGGAGCGGAATTTTAACTTTTACTTGTTTGAAAATTTCCAACATCTTTTCCACTTGGTCAGAGTGTTTCTTGTGTCACAGACGATGTGGAAATGGAACACGATACCCAGTAGGTGGATCTACTTGAGTAGAAGAAGAATTTAGATTGGAGTTTGATTCGATGTTTGGCTCAACGTTTTGTTTAGATTCGTTTGTTGTTTTAGAAGTGTCAATAGGAAATTCCGGTAAATCATTTGGATTAACGACTTGATTATCAATTTGTTTATCGGAACGCAAAGTCGTGATAGCATTCATTTGGGTTACGTTGCTACCTTGAACAACATCGGCTTGATTTGAATTCGTGTTTTGATTTCTGGGATTCGGAACTGGCTAACTTGGGAATGTGCCTCGTTCACGTTCACTCACAGACGTGGCTAATTGACTCATTTGCATTTCAAGTTTAGCAATTAATTGACTCGTATTCTATATGTACGAGGTTAACAAATTTTGCAAATTATTGTTTTATTGGAGGCTTTAAGTGGTTGCTTTAGCCAAAGTTTCAAGACTTTTCTCGAGTGAACTCGATCATTTAACATCTTGGGGAGCAAAAGATTGTTACGGTTGATTTTGGGATGGAGGCGCAAAATTTTGTTGAAAAGGAGTGGGTTGAAAGGGAGGATTCGAAGCATTATTCGGAAATGCTTGAAAATTGGGATGAACTAAATTCGTGTTGGAATTATTTTGGTTCCAAGCAAAGTTCAGACGATTTCTCCAACCAGGATTGTACGTTGTAGAAAACGGGTTATTCTTAACCTTATTGAAAGCATTTAGTTGTTCGATCGAGTTAGGGCACTGATCGGCAATGTGATTCAGATCGTTGCATTTATAACACATTGGTTGGGAAGCTTGGTTTATTTGGTTGGATGAGAAAACATTGTCAAATTTATTGATCATTGCATCGATCTTAGCTTCCAAAGCTAAAGATGATCCTATCGAGTGTGCACTCGATCGTGAGTAAATTGATTTTTCGTTAGAACCTTTCCATTGGGATGATTTTTCGGTTAGGTTTTCAAGAAATTGCCAAGCATCATCGTGATGTTAGGCAAGAAAGTTGCCTTGGCACATCGATTCAAGCATGGTTCGTGAGCTATTTTCAAGTCCATCGTATAAGATTTTGCAAAGGGTCCATTTTTCGAAATTATGGTGTGGACATTTTATCAAAAGCTCTTTAAATCTTTTAAAATATTTTTCCGAATGGTTCACCCCTGAATTGATGAAAATTGACAATATTGTTTCGGATTTTAGTTGTTTTTTCCAAGGGGTAGAACTTTTTTAAGAAGCCTTTAACAAATTCTTCCCAAGTTTTGATTGAATTTGATGGTAAGCTATACAACCATTTTTCAGCATAATCGGTAAGAGCGAATGGAATTAATCGAAGTTTGATTCCATCCTCACAAAAGTGTTGAAGCTTAATGGTTGCGCAAACTTGTTCGAATTTTGTTAGGAAAATGTATGGATCATCATGTTCAAAATTGCCAAATTTTGGGAGTGTGCCAATATGATTGGAATGAATTTCAAAATGATTACCCGTTGGGGTGGGTAAAGTGATACAAGAAGGAATATAAACTCTATCGGGAAAGATTCCATGCATGAGAAAGTGAGGGGCGTTCTCGTTCGCTATTGCAGGAGGATCGTTTGTTCGAGTTAAACGATTCGTAGAAGGGTCACGAGTCCAACGATTCGTAGAAGTGTCACAAGTCCAAATACTCATGCACTAGCGAGAAGGTCAAGGAGAGAAAGAAGTGAGAATCGAGTTAAGAGAATGAAACAAGGTTTAGAAAATGAAGTGAAATTTTTTTTTTTATAAAGGAAAAATATTTACTAAAAGGATTTATTTTTCAAAAGGGAGATTGATTTTTGTTTTGGTTTTTGGATTTTTGATTTTCAAATTTTTTCTTTTTTTTATATGTTTTTGTTTTTTTGAAACGATATTTTTTTTTGGATTTTTATTTATCTAAAAAAAACTAACTCAAGTAAAAATGCTTGTTTTTTTTTGGATTTTTGATTTTGTTTGAAAATTTTTTTCTTTCTTTTTTTTAAAAGGAAAAGATTAAAAAGATTTTTTTCTTTTAGATTTTGTTTTTCTAAAAAAAACTAACTTAAGTAAAATGCTTGTCTTTTTTGGATTTTTGATTTTGTTTGAAATATTTTTTCTTTCTTTTTTTTAAAAGGAAAAGATTGAAAAGATTTTTTTTCTTTTGGATTTTTTTTTTCTAAAAAAAACTAACTTAAGTAAAATGCTTGTTTTTTTTATTTTTTATTTTGATTAAAAAATTTCAATGGAAAAGATTTAAAAAGACTTTTTTTTTGGATTTTGGATTAAACAAGAACTAAGTTAAATGTATAATTTTTTAGTTTTGGATTTTGTTATTTTTTTTAAAATATGCATGAACTAATGCAACTAAATGAATGCGATGACTTAATTACAAATTTTCCGTCCTTAGTAGCTCCTAACCTAAAATTGTATAATCATACTTTGTCTTAATCAAACAAAATATTTCTTAGCCAGGTAACGAACAAGAGTTATCGGTGCACCACGAATCACCGTAGCAATGCAACCGAAGGTTTAAGTACCTTCAGAGAAACAATCACTATAATATTTACAAATCACCGTAATATTTATATATGATTATTGCTCTACCGTAGTCTAGACACCAAGAAAGTAAATTATCGAAAGAAGACAACTTATCAAGATACAATTAAACCCTAGGTGAGCTCGTGACACCCTTAAGTCCGATATCTAACCGTTATTATTAGCAAACTCTACAATGATATGCAATTTGTGGGCCAAGGAAAGGGTGATGAAATCCCCCACCTTATGTGGATTTGGGTGTTGCCCTTAGAAAAGAAAATAAGATGAAATGAATGGAAAACAAAAATTAAACGTGAATTAACGATGCAACTACGAATGAAATTTGATTTGTTTTTTTTGTTTTTGAATTTTTTTTAAATGCATGCAACCAACAATGAAAAGCAAATAAAAAGAAGAGATAAGGGCACGATACCAGAGCGTGCAGAATTTTTAGCAATTTATTTTAAAGCAGCGATTTTTTTTAGCAAGCAACAATATTTTAGCAAGCTAATCCTCTCCTTTTGATTTTTCTGCTTTTGCAACTTAAAAATTTGAATAAGGTATGTATATATGTACTATTTTTTTATTTAAAGAGAAGAGAAAACCATATTATCCAAAAACAAAAAATTAAATAACTTAAGCACAACTCTAAAGAAGCCCTTATTATCCCAATTCCCTTAATTTTCTCCCGTCAAACAGAAAACGCGAATATAAAAAAAACGTAATCAAAATCAGAGAAAAGAAGATAAATTGATGCCGCGATTGAGGAATTGATTCGGGGTGAAGACTCGCGGGTTGATTTCAAGTCTTGAGGAGATGGTCTATGTCACGGCGGTGGCTAGTAGTTGTGATTGGAGGCTATTTGGGATTAGATTTTAGTGAGATTGGGTAGTTTTTGATTCGCGATTTTTGTGGTGGGGCCGGCGTTACATGGAGAAGGGGGAATTAGGAGTCTGATGGTTTTTGATGTAATGGAGATTTAGGCGATTTGGGAATTGCGGTCGTGTTTGGTGAAGAGGCATTTTCGGGTACAGGGTGATTGTTCGGGTGTTCAAGTTGCTTTGGTGGTGATCTGTAGTAATGTTGTGGTGGCAGAGGTAGCAAGTGAAGTGAAGTAGTGCAGTTTGTAGATGAGGAAGTGGGATGTAGAGGCAGTCCAAGGCAAGGGTTGTTGGTCAGTTGGAGGTATGGCAGGAGTATGCGAGTGTAGTGATGATTATGGTGCAGTTGGTAAAGGAGTTATGAAGTGGTGTAGTGGTTTTGTTACGTAAGCTGAATGTTGAAAGATGGAAAAGGATATTGCTGTGATGTGTAGTGAAGTAGGGTCTTAGGGAGGAGGAATTAGTGGAATGAAGTTGTGTAACGATCCGTAAATTTTAACTGTTTTAATAACGTAATTAACTGAATTTTTGTGAAATTTTAAAACAATAAAATGTTGAAATAAAATTGGATATTTGGAATACGTCTGTTTAAACATAGCAGATGGTAAATTTTCATCAGATAATATGGAAGTTTATTTCTTGTGTAATTCTATTTCAATTTAAATCAGTTAATATTGATGATAATAAAATGTTTTCTAAAGCTGAATATTTTTATACAATAAATTTGTAAACCATCTTCTGAGTGAGACGTCATATTTCGTTTCTTCAAATTTGGACTTCTATTGCACCGTTTATCTTATTCCTATCAAATTAGAAGCATTTTCGGTACCGACTATCGACTTTTGATACGATGGTCGTACCACTGACATCTGTATACCGTTTTGATCGCCTTGTCATGCTGATCTCAGCGGTATATTCATTTCTGTTTTGCGAACCTCGATACGCCGCGAATCAGTAAGCGGATATCTGTATCGGTTACAAAACTATGACTCTTTGTTCCTTTGTCTTTTGACTGTCCATCGTGAGAAGTCTTAAGTCCAATAGTCATATACCATAAATAATTTCTTGAATTCCACTGATGGCCTTTCCTATTCCCTATAATCAATTTCATTTTGGGTTCAGTTCCACTTTGAAAGGAAATATCTAAGAAATATAAACTTCATTTTTTTTACTTTCCTTTACTATGCGTCTTCCACCAGACCATTTCCCCTCCAAACATTTCTGTCTCTGGCCACTATTGGGTGCTTTCTCATGGCCGCTCCACTAATCATCTACCCAGGCCGAGCTTTCCTTGCTCCGCCCTCACTCCTCCGCGCCGACCTCCTCTGGCCGCCTTTACTTCGAACCCAAGCGCAAGCCTCCTTCCCGCTTTCTTCCATTACTTCGAGCAACTCCTCCGCAACTCCAAGCCTCTCGGCCACTCTCCACGCTCGACCAAAGGGGAGCAACCACCATCACCCAACAGCACTGTTCCACCTCCCACAACCAAAGCTTGGCCTGCTTCTCCTCCTTTTTAAATCTAAGGTATTATATATATATATATATATATATATTTATTTTAGTTTACATAGGTTATGTAAGTGTATATTTATAGCCTGAGTAAGTTCATCTAGTGTAGTATTTTAATTATAATGTATGCTTTTCTATGTTGCAGCACATGGGTATACTGATATGTATATACAAACTCATATTGATTCTCTGACAAATATTGATTTTAATATAATAAGTATTTTTTTACAGTATATATATTTACATAAAGATGTTATGAGATATTTGTATATACATAGGTTCGTATGTCGGTATAAATATGAGTTTATAATATGTTGTCTGAGTAACATGATTTTATCAGCTAAATATATATTATATATTAGCTATACTTGTGTATTTACTGTGTATATATATTCTATGTCATATATATATAGGTATATGTCTTATATATGTTAGTTATAGCAAGTTATTATCTATCAGCTTATACTTGTTATATATGTTATAGTTCATAAGTTACGAAAGGTATTATATATTATATTATAAGGTTATTTATATAGTCTTATTTAGTTACAGTTGTGTTTACTGTTTATATGTTATAAAGTATATAGTTTGTTACATCAGTTATTTGATATACATATAGTAAGATAAATTTTTACTTAAACTATACTGTTTGAAACAGTCTTTGGTAATATATATAGCTTCAAGGTATTCATCACTTTATAATATATATTATTAAATGTTATTTTTAAAATATAATATGTGTTTGCTTGTACATATATAAGTTTGGACCGTTTATATTTTTATTTTACATGGTATATGTCCTAAACGGTTACCAATGCACAACATTCTTTTAAGAGTAATTTTTTTTATAACTCTTATTTGTATAAAATATGTTTAAATATTTGTAATATGTATATATTTTAAATATATGTTGGGATATATAAAGATTTTATGTTGTTGTATGTATGATAAATATAATATTGATTTCTATATATATTTTTATTAAGATTTTTATTTTTGATACGGGTTTTGATTAAACAATGATTTTTAATAATATAAATATATATATATATATAAAGATTTTGTTTGTATATTGGTTTAAAATATATGTATAAATATAGATTTTATTTTGATTTGTGTTTAAGTGTATGTTGATTTTTGAAAATTTTAAATATATGTGTGCAATATTTTGGTTCTCATCGATTCCTGTTTATCAGCTTTTGTTCGTCGTGCCTGCTTTCTCCATCAAATTCGTGCCCATCTCATTCTACTTTGGAATTCGTTGCTTGCTCTGTTGTCAAACTCTCTAGCCTTGAAAGGTGAGCAATCACTCACGATTAACGTTCTTATATTTATTAAATTTGATTTCAATTGAAACGACAATTGAAATATGCTGCTGCTAGTTATTTACATTTATATATATATATATATATGTCATTATCTGTATCTGTTCACCTGTGATATCTGACACCATTATATGTTATTTATATTGATAATATATGCCTGTTATATTATTATATATGTTCTCACTCTGCAAGTTCCTTGTTAGTATAGAATTCCCTATGGGTTGAAATGATACATACCTGAATGATCTGTAGAATAGGACAAATCGTTATGGGTTGAAATGATAAACCCAAGCGATTTTCAATTGAATTGAATTTAGGATTGCGGGTTGAAATGATATATACCCGTATATATATTTAAATTGCGGATTGAAATGATAAATATCTGTATCACTTGACCATAGGATAGAAAATTATATACAGACACCGTTGGTCTATACATAAATATTTTTAAAATGATTTCTATGGTTTTGAAAAGAAATATATGGTTTTAATAAATATTGATTTTAAAGATTTATTAAAGTTGATTTAATAAAGTTGATATATAATATGTTTAAGTATTTATTTAATGTATATTTTCAAATATAGAGTTTATAATGATTCGGGTTGGAAAGATAAATTTGAAATTGATTTGAAATTATATTTATTTAAGAATTTTACTTAAATAAGTTTGATTTGAAATTTATTTAAATTTGAAATTTTAAAGATACGTTTTATAACTTAAATTTGATTAAAAGTGACTTAAATGAATATTTCAAATTTACATAAATTGAAATGGGATATTTTGTTTATTTAAATTTGTAAATTGAAGTTGTATTTAGATGTTATTGAATATTTAAAGATTTAAATATATTGAAATTGAAATGGCTTATTTTATGGTTCAAATATGTATTTGAAATCGACGATTTGAAATTGTTTATTGAGAAACTGAATTGAATTGAAATTTGAGGATTTGAGATTGGATTAAATTTAAATTTTGGAATCCGAGTTGATTTTGAATCGATTTGTGAAATTTGAGGAAACTATTTTATTATATAAAGTAATTTAAATTATATTTAAAACTATTTTATATTATTTTATAAACTATTTTTAATATAAACTATTTTTAATATAACTATTTTAAATATAACTATTTTTAATATAAACTATTTTTAATATAACTATTTTTAATATAACTATTTTTAATATAAACTATTTTAAATATACTAATTATTTTAATATAAATTGTTTTAACTTATAGCTATTTTATATAAATTATTTTATTTTATAAACTGTTTTATTTTATATACTATTATTCATATCTAAACTGTTTGAAGGAAAGTGTTATGATTTCAAAGTGTTATGATTTCCAAAGTTATGAATTTCAAAGTATTATGATTTCCAAAGTATTATTATTTCAAATTGTTTTGGGTTCGAAAGTATTATATCTTTGAAAGTACTATGATTTTGGAAGTGAATATTCTTGAAATGGAAATGATATCGTATTGATATGTTTTTGAATGGAAATGATATTTTGGTTTTGAAGTATAAACTATTTTGAAATGACCGCGGTGTTATAATAACGATTGGATGTTAAAGAGACCGGGATCGGATATGGGCATACTCTCTGTCGATACCGAAAACCACTTTAACAACTGTGTACGCGGTGGAGATTCCAGAATGAAGTAGGATGGTGGCGACGATCCTATATGAGGTATATACGTGGACCCGACTCCCGTGAGTTGGCATAAGGTGACTAAAACAGGAGCAATTGACGGGCTACTGAGGTAGCACCTCTGATCGGACACACTCCATCGTATGCCATTCTATTACTTGTGATTGATTTGGTGCACACCCTTGATTCGGGAGTGTGGCTCGAGGTGGGCGATTGTTACGGCTCTGCGTTACCACCGGCCTGGAAGTGTAATTGGTATATCTACCCTGGCATTGCCTAGTTGTGCAGTGTCACCTACCCTAGCGTGCTTTACTACGAGTTTGATTTGTGTCATACCTATGGAGTATCCTCTGGTAGCTCCAGTTTACAGGGTATTACGGTACTGTATAGACTATTGGCACTATAAAATGTGTTAAGGGGGATATGGGTAACGCCTTAACGCTATTTTTAAATAGTTTATTTTACTTTAGACATTATTATAATAGCGTATATTACTACATAGTAGATAGTTCCACGGATCCTTAGAGGATGGTTATCCCAAACATCCTTTAAGTTACTTGTATTTCAGTTGATATTTCACTTGAGTTGGATTTATTGATATAAGAATGTTAATCCTAACTCGAGTGTTTTGTGTTTTGCTTTACGCTCGGGTCAGACTGAGTGGTTCAGTGTTCGAGACTCACCTTTGGAGTTGGAGCTTCGCTTGGAGATCCAGCTTTCAGTTATTCAGTTGATTCCAGTAATGTGTTCTGATCTTGTATTTGACTATTGTATTGAGACATTTATGTATTCGAGACTTTTGTTGTATCTTGTTTAATTCTGTTATATATATAGTAGCTTCATGAACTACTATCCTTTTGTTTCCGCTGTTTATTTTTATATTACTCTGTGTCTATGATTCTGTGATTATTTTATTTACTGTATATGCTGAGTTCTGCCAAATTTAAATGAACAATCTGATATTTTGAGCAATTCAAGTCCAACATGTATGGATGCGAATGGTTGAAAATTTCAGGCTGTTACTTGTGGTATCAGAGCTCTGGTTTTCGGCAAAACTTAGCATATAGAGTAGATTTAATTACAGAATCACTTTCTTTCAAGCTTGAATCTCTTCCTCTTTGATTCGGTTTCCTTTGATCTTTGGAACTCTCCCATTCATTCTGAAATCCATTCTTGTCTCTCCCTATTCGTATTCTTCTTGATTCTGGAGCATCCCATAGCTCCACTGAATGATTTGTAAAGGGATGAACTCCTTTACAATAGCATTGATTCACCGAAGATTTCTGTATCCTCGGTTTAGATGTTGCTATCTCTTGCTATACCCGAATTCTATCTCTGGCGATCGAATGTCGATTTGTTCCAGAATTCTACCTCGATCTTATTTTGAAGTCACGGTTGACCCAGTTAAGGTTGCCCGCGATTTGTATAAGTCTATCCATTCTTTTCTCTCTTTGAAATCTATTTATCTCCCTATCGAGCCTATCTTCTAGTTGAATTCTTTTAGTTAGGATCCCTCTATATTTGAATCTTTATCCTTGATTAATCCATTCTGTATTATCGAGTGAGGGAGTGTATTTGTAATTAATATTAAAATGTTTTACATATTGTGTTGTTTGAGTTGTTGATGTTGATTTGGGTTTTCGGTCGATTCGTCTTATCGGCGCTATCGATAGGAATCTCAAAACACTTGAACAGAGCAAACAGACACAATTGTTTTCAAAAATTTAATAATTTTGTATGATTATATTATAAATATATAAGTAAAATTTTCTGGAATATAATAAGTTAATTAAATTGGTTGTTTGAAATGATAATATTTGATTTTCATTTATTTTTCTAAATGAATTTATAAACAGGGTTTATAAATTGATTTGGAATTGAAATGAATTTAAATCAAGAATTTGAGAATTTAATTTCCGATGATTTCAAACTATGGTATTAAAGTTTTAAAATGCATATTATTTAAAGTATTTTCGAATAGAAATCATTTCGAAGAATTTTAAAAGTTTTAAATCTGTACTCTTCTCTTTGTCGCTAGAAAATAATTTCGGTGATGACTGTAGCATCATCGATATTCATTTTCGAGTTTCAGAGTGGAGAGACCACATTGTAGCTTTGCTACATTTTGTTTTGGGAAAATGAATTTGACTTGAAATTCTTAAGTATAACTTGATATATATATATATACATATATATATATATATATTATATAGGTATATGATTATAGATCTGATTTGGTATATATAGTATATATATATATATATATATTTATCTCTCAATTGTTTGAAGTTAATCGGAAATTTAATTCTTAAATTTATTTTAAAGGATGATTTTAAATAAATCCAAAATTTTGAATAAATATTTAAATTTGAAATAATTGAATTGGAAAATTTTTACTTGTATAATACCCAATTTCATTCTAATACAACTTACCTAAATCATTCAGAAGTTGAATATGAAATTGAATAATTTACAATGTAAATTGATGTTAAATGATTTTATAAATAAAATTTGAGTGGTTATAATAAATGCTATACACTTAAATTTTGATTATAAAAATGTTAATAGAGATAAATGGAATAATAAGTTAAATTAATAATAGATGAGATAAATAAAATAAATTTTTGTTTTGAAGAAATTAATAAATTGAAATTAAATCAACTCAATGAAATACTTTGAATTTAAAATCAATTATTGAATATTAATTAATTTAAATGAAATTTATATGGTTTTAAATTAATTGTTTTCCAATCTAGTTTCTTCTGGTCGTTTCTATTCTCCTACCTCCTTCCTTTTCGGGGAAGAAAAGTTTTGAGTGGGGGAGAGTGTAACGACCCGTAAATTTTAACTGTTTTAATAACGTAATTAACTGAATTTTTGTGAAATTTTAAAACAATAAAATGTTGAAATAAAATTGGATATTTGGAATACGTCTGTTTAAACATAGCAGATGGTAAATTTTCATCATATAATATGGAAGTTTATTTCTTGTGTAATTCTATTTCAATTTAAATCAGCTAATATTGATGATAATAAAATGTTTTCTAAAGCTGAATATTTTTATACAATAAATTTGTAAACCATCTTCTGAGTGAGACGTCATATTTCGTTTTTTCAAATTTGGAATTCTATTGCTCCATTTATCTTATTCTTGTCAAATTAGCAGCATTTTCGGTACCGACTGTCGACTTCTGATATGATGGTCGTACCACTGACATCTGTATACCGTTTTGATCGCCTTGTCATGCTGATCTCAGTGGTATATTCATTTCTGTTTTGCCAACCTCGGTACGCCGCGAATCAGTAAACGGATATCTGTATCGGTTATGAAACTTTGACTCTTTGTTCCTTTGTCTTTTGACTGTCCATCGTGAGAAGTCTTAAGTCCAATAGTCATATACCATAAATAATTTCTTGAATTCCACTGATGGTCTTTCCTATTCTCTATAATCAATTTCATTTTGGGTTCGGTTCCACTTTGAAAGGAAATATCTAAGAAATATAAACTTCATTTTTTTACTTTCCTTTACTGTGCGTCTTCCACCAGACCATTTCCCCTCCAAACATTTCTGTCTCTGGCCACTATTGCGTGCTTTCTCATGGCCGCTCCACCAATCATCTACCCAGGCCGAGCTTTCCTTGCTCCGCCCTCACTTCTCCGCGCCGACCTCCTCTGGCCGCCTTTACTTCGAACCCGAGCGCAAGTCTCCTTCCCGCTTTCTTCCATCACTTCGAGCAACTTCTCCGCAACTCCAAGCCTCTCGGCCACTCTCCATGCTCGGCCGAAGGGGAGCAACCACCATCATCTAGCAGCCCTGTTCCACCTCCCACAACCGAAGCTTGGCCTACTTCTCCTTCTTTTTAAATCTAAGGTATTATATATATATATATATCTATTATACTATTTTAGTTTACATATATATTTATAGCCTGAGTAAGTTCATCCAGTGTAGTATTTTAATTATAATGTCTGCTTTTCTATGTTGCAACACATGGGTATACTGATATGTATATACAAACTCATATTGATTCTCTGACAAATATTGATTTTAATATAATAAGTATGTTTTTACAGTATATATATTTACATAAAGATGTTATGAGATATTTGTATATACATAGGTTCGTATGTCGGTATAAATATGGGTTTATAATATGTTGTCCGAGTAACATGATTTTATCAGCTGAATATAAATTATATATTAGTTATACTTGTGTATTTACTATGTATATATATTATATGTCATATATATATACATAGGTATATGTCTTATATATGTTAGTTATAGCAAGTTATTATCTATCAGCTTATACTTGTTATATATGTTACAGTTCATAAGTTATGAAAGGTATTATATATTATATTATAAGGTTATTTATATAGTCTTATTTAGTTATAGTTGTGTTTACTGTTTATATGTTATAAAGTATATAGTTTGTTACATCAGTTATTTGATATACATATAGTAAGATAAATTTTTACTTAAACTATACTGTTTGAAATAGTCTTCGGTAATATATATAGCTTCAAGGTATTCATCACTTTATACTATATATATTTAAATGATATTTTTAAAATATAATATATGTTTGCTTGTACATATATAAGTTTGGACCGTTTATATTTTTATGCTACATGGTATATGTCCTAAACGGTTACCAATGCACAACATTCTTTTAAGAGTAATTTTTTTATAACCCTTATTTGTATAAAATATGTTTAAATATTTGTAATATGTATATATTTTAAATATATGTTGGGATATATAAAGATTTTATGCTGTTGTATGTATGATAAATATAATATTGGTTTCTATATATATATATATATATATTTATTAAGATTTTTATTTTTGATACGTGTTTTGATTAAACAATGATTTTTAATAATATATATATATAAAGATTTTGTTTGTATATTGGTTTAAAATATATGTATAAATATAGATTTTATTTTGATTTATGTTTAAGTGTATGTTGATTTTTGAAAATAATAAATATTTTTGTGCAATATTTTGGTTCTCATCGATTCCCGTTTATCAGCTTTTGTTCATCGTGGCTACTTTCTTCATCGAATTCGTGCCCATCTCATTCTGCTTTGGAATTCGTAGCTTGCTCTATTGTCAAACTCTCTAGCCTCGAAAGGTGAGAAATCACTCACGATTAACGTTCTTATATTTATTGAATTTGATTTCAATTGAAACGACAATTGAAATATGCTGCTGCTAGTTATTTACATTTTTATATATATGCCATTATCTGTATCTGTTCACTTGTAACATCTGACACCATTATCAGTTATTTATATTGATAATATATGCCTGTTATATTATTATATCTGTTCTCACTCTACAAGTTCCCTGTTAGTATAGAATTCCCTATGGGTTGAAATGATACATACCCGAACGATCTGTAGAATAGGAGAAAATCGTTATGGGTTGAAATGATAAACCCAAGCGATTTTTAATTGAATTGAATTTGGGATTGTGGGTTGAAATGATATATACCCGTATATATATTTAAATTGCTGATTGAAATGATAAATATCCGTATCACTTGACCATAGGATAGAAAATTATATACAGACACCGTTGGTCTATACATAAATATTTTTAAAATGATTTCTATGGTTTTGAAAAGAAATATATGGCTTTAATAAATATTGATTTTAAAGATTTATTAAAGTTGATTTAATAAAGTTGATATATAATATGTTTAAGTATTTATTTAATGTATATATTTTCAAATAAAGAGTTTATAATGATTCAGGTTGGAAAGATAAATTTGAAATTGATTTGAAATTATATTTATTTAAGAATTTTACTTAAATAAGTTTGATTTGAAATTTATTTAAATTTGAAATTTTAAAGATAAGTTTTATAACTTGAATTTGATTAAAAGTGAATTAAATGAATATTTCTAATTTACATAAATTGAAATGGGATATTTTGTTTATTTAAATTTGTAAATTGAAGTTGTATTTAGATGTTATTGAATATTTAAAGATTTAAATATATTGAAATTGAAATGGCTTATTTTATGGTTCAAATATGTATTTGAAATCGATAATTTGAAATGGTTTATTGAGAAACTGAATTGAATTGAAATTTGAGGATTTGAGATTGGATTAAATTTAAATTTTGGAATCTGAGTTGATTTTGAATCGATTTGTGAAATTTGTGGAAACTATTTTATTATATAAAGTAATTTAAATTATATTTAAAACTATTTTATATTATTTTATAAACTATTTTTAATATAAACTAATTTTAATATAACTAATTTTAATATAACTATTTTTAATATAAACTATTTTTAATATAACTATTTTTAATATAAACTATTTTAAATATACTAATTATTTTAATATAAATTGTTTTAACTTATAGCTATTTTATATAAATTATTTTATTTTATAAACTATTTTATTTTATATACTATTATTAATATCTAAACTATTTGAAGGAAAGTGTTATGATTTCAAAGTGTTATGATTTCCAAAGTTATGAATTTCAAAGTATGATTTCCAAAGTATTATTATTTCAAATTGTTTTGGTTTCGAAAGTATTATATCTTTGAAAGTACTATGATTTTGGAAGTGAATATTCTTGAAATGGAAATGATATCGTATTGATTTGTTTTTGAAATGGAAATGATATTTTGGTTTTGAAGTATAAACTATTTTGAAATGACCGCGGTGTTATAATAACGATTGGTTGTTAAAGAGACCGGGATCGGATATGGACATACTCTCTGTCGATACCGAAAACCACTTTAACAACTGTGTACGCAGTGGAGAATCCAGAATGAAGTAGGATGGTGGCGACGATCCTATATGAGGTATATACGTGGACCCGACTCCCATGAGTTAGCATAAGGTGGCTAAAACAGGAGCAATTGACGGGCTAATGAGGTAGCACCTCTGATCGGACACACTCCATCGTATGCCATTCTATTACTTGTGATTGATTTGGTGCGCACCCTTGATTCGGGAGTGTGGCTCGAGGTGGGCGATTGCTGCGGCTCTGCGTTACCACCGACTCGGAAGTGTAATTGGTATATCTACCCTGGCATTGCCTAGTTATGCCATGTCACCTACCCTAGCGTGCTTTACTACGAGTTTGATTTGTGTCGTACCTATGGAGTATCCTCTGGTAGCTCCATTTTACGGGGTATTACGGTACTGTATAGACTATTGGCATTATAAAATGTGTTAAGGGGGATATGGGTAACGCCTTAACGCTATTTTTAAATAGTTTATTTTACTTTAGACATTATTATAATAGCGTATATTACTACATGGTAGATAGTTCCACGGATCCTTAGAGGATGGTTATCCCAAACATCCTTTAAGTTACTTGTATTTCAGTTGATATTTCACTTGAGTTGGATTTATTGATATAAGAATGTTAATCCTAACTCGAGTGTTTTGTGTTTTGCTTTACGCTCGGGTCAGACTGAGTGGTTCAGTGTTCGAGACTCACCTTTGGAATTGGAGTTTTGCTTGGAGATCCAGCTTTCAGTTATTCATTTGATTCCAGTAATGTGTTCTGATCTTGTATTTGACTATTGTATTAAGACATTTATGTATTCGAGACTTTTGTTGTATCTTGTTTAATTCTGTTATATATATATATAGTAGCTTCATGAACTACTATACTTTTGTTTTCGCTGCTTATTTTTATATTACTCTGTGTTTGTGATTCTGTGATTATTTTATTTATTGTATATGCTGAGTTCTGCCAAATTTAAATTAACAATCTGATATTTTGAGCAATTCAAGTCCGACATGTATGGATGCGAATGGTTGAAAATTTCAGGATGTTACAAGTTGTAGTTGTGGAAGTTAGAAGTAGGGGATCTAGGTGGAGCAGGCCGTAAAATTGCTGAAAGTTGAAGTTGTAGGTGGACAATGGTAGTTGAACTGATGAGGCAGTGGTGGGCAGGGAAAGGAGGTAGAGTAGAGAAGTTGTTGAGTACAACAGCAGGTTGTGATGGCAGAGGAGTATGCAGAGGCAAGTTATGGTTATGCTGTAAATGTTTGGTTGGTGGTTAGAGCAAGGCAGTGGGAATGGCTATTGGTTTTGATGTTGGGGCAATAGTGGTTTATTGTATTAAGTGGTTAGGAGTTGAAAATTGATGGTTGGAGGATGAATGGATGGTTTGTGCAAGTATATTGGTTGTTGAGGAGGAGTTGATGATGTATATGCCCGAGAAGGAGTGATTGCAATTGTAGAGGAGGGGTGGGTGATGCAAGTTACTTGGTTTGCTGGAGGAAGGTACCGATGAGGCTAAGCAGTTGTATATGGGGAGTTGTTGGTGGAGGAGTAGTGAGGCAGTGGAGTGAAGCAGTGGTATTAGTTATGTGGTTATGTGGATAGTGGTAGTTGTGAAGTTTGGGTTTGTATGAACGCAATAAGATGGCACAGGGAAGTTAAAGTATGTAGTGCATAGGGAAGTTGGTGGTGATGTTTGTTGATTGATGTGGGTTGAAGGCAGTGGAGTAGTGATAACTGCTGGGTTTGGGATGTATGTTACATGGTAATGGCAACAAAGCAGTTGGTTGTGGGGAAGTGGTGAAGGTGGTGGTTAAGCTTAGTTTCGAGTGGCAGGAAGAGGATGTGCAAGTGTATGCAGCAGTTTTGTGATGGCAGAGGATTGGTTGGTTCAATGAATGCAGCAGTTAGGTGACGATGGTTGTGCTGAAGTGTATTGGAATGGTGAAGTGAAGTGTGGGATGGTAGTTCAGGCATAGGAGAGTTGAATTGTGTTGTTGCAGTGAGTTGCAGGAGGATGTGCACTGATGATCACTGAGTATTTGATGGTGATGAAGTGAAAACAGAGAGGGGAAAGTCTGAATTGCAAAGAAATAAGCAATTGTAATAAACAATGTAATAAGCAATGTAAGAAAACTGAGTATTGTAAGCAATTGTAATACAGTAATGTAATAAGCAGTTGTAAGCAAAGGAAAATAAAATTTTCTATGATTTGCAACAGAGAATGTAAGGCAAGAAATGAAATGGAATATATATATATATATATATTAAATAAAAATGCAAAAGCAACTAGAAAAGCAACAAGCACACAAACAAAATGAAAACAAAAATTACACACAACAATAATTTTTTTAAAATTGCAACTCAACACACAAAAGGAAAACACACTAAAATCAAACAAAAAAATAATAATTCGATGAGTAGAATTAAAATAGAAAATCAATTCCCCAGCAACGGTGAAATTTGTTGAATAGCGGCAGAAATTCCTATCGGTTAGAAAACCGCCGTTAAAAATTATAATAAAAATAACTGCAAGCGCACGGCGTACAATTTTAGCACGTGGCGAGTATGGGTCGATCCATAGGGAAATGAATTAATTTTAAATTCTACTCAATCAAATTAACCCAAGCTTTGAAGTTTGTTTTGAATTAGAAAATTTGTAAAAGTTAGGCTAGAGCAAAAGTGAAATAAACTATGAGATTAAATGACAATTTAGAGGCAAATCCACTCTCATACTCTCACATAAATCAACACAAAATCAATCTATGATCTCTCGTTTTAATCTAAGTAGAATTAGTGATGTATTTATCGTAAGTATGGTCTATTTATGTTATTAATTAACATAACTTAAACCATAAAACTTTCATACAACTACTAAAACCACTTATTAAATGTCATGAAAATGAATATGAAATTAAAACAAAAACTATTTTAAGTATGATCTATTCACTATTCTGATTAGTAAGATAGATCATCAAATTTTGGTTCTATTTTAATTCCATGATCAAAATCACTTAGTTAGATGATGATGTAAATTGTGTTTATGTTGGATTAAGCATAGCCCATTTGTGATTACAACATAGACTATCAAATTCCCTAAACTTACATCATAATCCAACTTTTCGTTAAGCATTAAAACGAGATCATATGTAACACTCCGGGATTTTCGACTTCCAAAAATCGACATTAATACGTCCACTGTATCAACTGCCGAGCAATCGAAAGCCGGAAAACCGAATTGTTATGGTTAAAAAGAAGAGGTAGAAGAAGACAGAAAGAAAGAAAAAACAACAGAAACAATATCAGAATCTCACATATCACAGCGGAACAACATATAATAGATAAATGAATAATCTTTAAATCAAGAACTATATCATTTTATACATTATATCATCAGAGTTTACAACAACAATATACAACACAATACATCAATGGACAGTTATACAAACTTGTCCTCATACAGAATACACAGCGGAATAAATAATATCATATACAAGTGATACGTCTCGCCATCCAGCTCGCCACTTGAGCTCCAAAGCCTCCTGAAATCCAGAATGACCTGATAACCTGACTCTAGACTGCCCGTGTGGAAATTGGTGGGCACCCAGAGTTTAGGAAAGGAACAATAAACTCCAGGTCAGTCATGGGACTGGTGTGAGAACTAAAAACAGTTATTTATCTTTAAAACAACAACAAAGGAAGTGGAAAATATCCGCAATGCTTTTGGAAAATGAAACTACCATAAGGCCTCCCGCCACACACACAATGCAAACGCAGAATTGGAGGAGATTTCTCCTTATGATAGTCAAAGATGCTTACTACGCAAAACAAATAATTTTTGGTATTATTATTAGTGCATAGTGCAGAAACATTTCGAAAGTATAATATTAATCTTAGCCAGCATAGGTACCATTATATTGTGCCTGCTATAGCTGCCACATTAAATGGCAGGTTCTACAACTAATACCGTACAAAGTTCGTATTGGAAGATGGATTTCCAATAAATGGTCAGGTTAAGGAACTTCCTACTGTCAATGGGATCGCCTCTGGCGGGACGTCCCGAGAACTAACTAGCTCTCTGCCAACACAAGGCCGGGTTACCTCTTACACTAGGTAACTACTACACGAATATGCCACCCCCCGGTCCTTTGGGACCTTTATCCGAGGCGCCTCAACAAAACAACAATCACACAGTAAATGAGATTGGAGTAACCACATAGGTTAAATACCAGGGCTCCATACATGATACCACCCTTTTCCAGAAGGAAATGACATACCCTAAAGGGAGCGACCCTCATAACCTTGCCGCATATTCCTGTTTTGACCATTTCCGGGTTGTGAGGTCCGAAGAGGTCTCGTCCACAAAGCTACGCTTTTTCACAAAGCCATGCTTTGATCAACAAATGATCAATAAATAATCATCACACAGCAATACTCAGCATGCCACACTACCAAATTGGGAGTATATCACTGATAACTTTCAACTACATAACCTCTGAGCTCGTACGTCTCAGAGAAGGGTGTTAAGCTAAGAGAATAAATTCTCCGCCACCAAACAGAAATGTATTTGAAAGAAATCAGATTTATATCTCAAAATGTAATGTCAGACATGTAACCTTACAAGTCTGTTCCAGGTTCGAACAGAACCGAAGGCACTTCCGAAGAAGCCCTTGCAATCCGGGTATTCACAATCTCGATCGAACTTCCCATCACAAAGGAAATCTCTATACCGTAGCTAACGGTGCAGAGACAATCGATAGGTCATCCTATCGTTTTCACAAATACCCGGTCCTCACCACCGGTCTTCAAATGTTATCCATATCGTCATATCACTTATTCGAAATGGGTTATATGACATAAAGGTCCTTTCCCGGCTAAACCGAATAGTGAGCACAATATTTAAAACATATAGATATAGGGATTTCAATTAAGTCACAACTTATTATCCAAATCCTTTCCTTTAAATGGTTTAAACAAATTACCATTTTAAATCTTTAAACAAAAAGATTTACTTCACAAAGTTTACCTAGTTTCACAAAGATTCATTCATAGATTTTCAAATCAATTTCTATTTCAATTGGATTAACTCATCCAACCTTTGAATCAAAATTCGATTCATAGCTTTCAAAACAATTTAATTTCAAATAGAATCCTTTTTACACAAATTGGAAATTCATTCCTAACATGAAAGCGTTTATTATTTGAAAACAAATAGTTTTCGTTTCGGAAAAATCTGATTTCATTTATACAAGTTACAGTCTTTGGGTTAATTCAAATTTCCACAACAACACTTTTAAAAATGGTTTAAATTCATATAAACACCCTTTTACATTTGTATAATCCTTTTAGACCAGAATTCCCAAATCCTTGAATTCAATTTCAAGTATTGAATTCAAAATTTAAATCAAATGATTTAAATTCCAATTTTTATTAAGTTATTTAAAATAACTCTTATTTTTGAAACTCATTTTCAAAAACTTTCAATTCCAATTCCAAAACTATTTTTGACTCAAAAATTCAATCTTTAGAATTGTTAAAAATCTATGACTTAACTGATTTTCACGTGAAATCCACATTTGTGTGTGTATTGTGTAGTCCAAGGGTTTAACACAATAGTGCAACAACATTCAACCATCGCAGATCAAATATAATAATAAAATTGATAAGCGGTATAAACTATAACGCTTATCTTTCATTCACAGATCACAGATATTCATATCATAGATAAATAGATCACAAATCACAACACAGAACAGAATATATCACAAAACATCACATATCAGAGATGTCAAACATTTCAACATCCAATACGATTCAAACATTCATAAGTAGGATTACTTTAATTATCTGATTAATTTAAATCAGATAAAATTCTATAAATAAATTTTACTAGTTATGGTAAATTAATAATCAATTAATTTCAAATTGATTTTCAAATTTATTTCAAAACACTAAATCAAATTTTCAACGAATTTTCCAAATTATTTCCTTTTTAAAATAAATTTCTTTATCTCTTCAAATCTATTTAAAAATCCAAATTTTTAAATAAATTCTTCAACTTATAAATAATATTATTAAAAATCCCTTATTAAGCCCTTTTTCCCAAAATTTGAAATTTAATTCAATATAGTTCAAAAATAAGACTTTTATCTTTTTAAAACTCCTTTTAAATTTATCCAATTCTCAAAAATAAATTTTTTCGATAAATTTTCAACTTGAATTTCGAAAATCCAATTTTTATTTATTTCTGGTATCCAACGATACCAAAAATATATTCGGCTAAATTATAGCCTTCAACAATTCCAATTCACAAATATAATCACACGGAGATTATAAATAATCAACACACGATATTGAAACAAATTCAATTATTTGAGGAATCCAGTTGGATCCCTCCAACCTGTTTCCCTGCATCCACAGATGTTAGCACAATACCAATTCCACTTCGAGGTGGAATATCGCGGTATATGGGATTTATAAAATACTATACGCTATTATGCGGCGCAATAGGGTCTCATCCACTATATAATGTGGGAAATCAACTCCAAATACATATATAATACCAATTCCACTTCACGGTGGAATATCGCGGTATATGTTTTTAATATAATAACCTCCGCTTAATATGCGGGGTATAGGGTCTATTTCAATACAACAGATAGCAACCATCATTCAATCACACAATCAACACTATCAACAATTTTAAATCTAACTATTTAAAATTTAAATCGAAACACAATTCGATTGAGTGAGAAGTTCTCACCTTGCTTTTTAAAATGTCGAGCGTTCAATTTTTACATTAAATCGAACACGTTCGATTTAACGCAAAAATTTTAACTTGCTCAAAACGATCCTAGATCTGCGCTACAGCGTAGATCCCGTCGCTGCGATTCCAGCGCCACCAGTTTCGTCAAATTCTGATAACGTATGAGATAATTATCGATTTATAAAGTTTGTATAAAATTTTATAACAAATTTCTTTTTAATTAAATTTATTATACTAGTCGTTCATCTTGCCGCTCGATTCTTCTACATCCTGTTCGCGTTCCAGTACTTAGAAACCCATCATTCACGAACAAAGCACGATCGCCGCCCCTCCTCCTCTCCGCTATAGCTCGATCAAGACACACCACATCGAAGAGCATTGCGTCACCATCCTTCGGCCAGAAAATCACGAAGCTCGGCTACCCCTATGCCTCACGATTCGCATACGAACGCAACCCCTTCCCGCTTGATTTCCGGCCACCTCGTCGAGTTCCGTGCCACTCCACCGTATGGATGTGAAGCCCTCGTCGAGTTCTCTGATTCTCTAGTTGAAGGCGAGGCCCGATATCTCTTGGATGTGGAGAAAAATGAGAGGGAAGATCATAGCATTTCGGCAATGAAATGTTTTCATTGCGGCTGAGAGAGATAGATCTAGGGTTTGGCAAAAGAACGTGTGTATATACGTTTATATATTAAAATAATAATATATTCTCAAATTACTTAACTTTTCGAACGAATTCCAATTTAAACGTGCCGACAGGTGTTTATAAGGTTTTACCCGCATTCCGAACACAATGGAAAATGTCTCGGGAGCTAACTCGGTCATATGTGCGAGTTACGGAATTAAACGATCAAATTTAAATTAAATTGATTAAAACGATTTCTATGCGTTTTGCCTTGCCCCGAACAAACCGTAAATCCGATTGACACGAAATTTGAAATCTTACAATAATATAACATTATGGATCCGATGAAACTGGTTTCGTCGAAATCCGAGACTGTTTGAAAATGACTATTTTCACTCGTCAATTAAATATTAAAATAATCAATTTCTACAATTTAACTTTTAATTCAATTTTAAAAGTTTACAAACATCATTCTAACTCCAATATGATTTAATATAACTTTATAAATCATTTTCATACACATTTGATCCAATTATCAATTATTTCTGCAATTTTAAATATAAAATTGTCGATTTAATTATCCAATTAAATCTCTATATTTGAAATTAAATTTATTCGACTTACAAATCTTACTTGTTAATATCTAAAATCAATTAAATATCTGAATTTCAAATGATAGAAATTCTGGGTCGTTACAATCTTCTCCCCTTAAAAGAATTTCATCCTCAAAATTACAAAGTAAGAAAAATACCCCAAATTCATTAATTTTTCAAAAATCCACTTAGTGAAAATTTTATATTCACTTTTTCCAAAACCTTTAACTTCAACCAAAACAATGGTTTCCATTTTCTAGTTCCATTCCTATATTTTCATTACAATTTTTGGAAATCAATTTTCCGTTAACAAAAAAATTTCCAAATTTTTTTCTAACTCCCAAAATTTACGGAAAATTTTGGCAGAGTCTCCTTTGTACGGAGGAGCTTTTGCAAAATCACAATAGATATAAATATATATACATCGACCTACACGGTCGGAAAAGCAGAAAAACAGTTCATATTTCCTATTTTTATTGTGTAGGCGTACCTTTTTAGCATTTTTAAGCAAAGCAGTTATTTATTTAGCATTTTAGCGCAACCAAACCAGCCAAACGGCAGCCACGGCACCTGTACTTACTCAAGTTAAACACGCAAGTGACATATATATAAAGTTATTAACAATTTACTCTTTTAAACAACTACAACATACGCATATTAAAAGAAATGCATACTAAACAAGGTTTATAAGCAACTTATATAATTCCGACATCACTTGTAATTGTTTACAACCAATTCATATACAACGACATTCATTTTTCATTTTCAATTAGTTTACATTCATTAATTTACATTCAAGTTGGTTCACTTTCAATTTGGATTCCATCACATAGCTTTCAATTTTTATCAATTCAATTTCATTAATACTTAATGAATTATACTATATACAATCAACCAACAATCATATAACAACCAATGTCATAACCAACATAACCAAGTTATTAAATTTACATTCAATTTGGTTCAACACTTTTAATTTCAATTGGTTTAACATTCTATTGATTTTCATTGAATTATTCAATTCCCAATTACATTAACTTTAATGAATTAACACTTATATCCATTATTCCATATCAATTCATTCACATTCGATTGATTAACATTCAATCCATTTATTAATTCAATTGCTAATTAATTTTACAAATAAAGTTGAATTTCATTACATAACTCAAATTTGTATTCATTTAATTCACTTAATTAATTTACTTCGATACCGAATTCAACTTCATTCATCATTACTTAAGTTATATTCCAATTAAACATCATTTGTTTAACTTAACTTAAATTTCCACTTATAAATCCAATTAAGATTCCAATTCTGAAGTAAATTCTATTTAACTTTTACCAAAGCTAAATTTATTATCTCATATTATAAGTCTAAAACTCGTTTCACTTATATTCATCAATTTCAATTTTAATTTTAATTTCAAATTTGTTTATCACAACAAAACTTCAATTTTCAATTTACTATGGTAGCAAATCCATCACACAGAAACTCGAAAATGATACTGATGATGCTGCAGTCATCACCCTTATTATTTCCCGGTAACAGTAGTGAATTCAATGCTTAATATTCTTTCAAAAATTTCCTTTATTTATAAATCTTTTTCTCATATGATTTCACTATTTTACTTTACTTATACAAGATTATTTCACAATTGCAAATCATATTAATTATAATTCTATACTTAATAATTCATTTGCTTATATACTTCATTATTTTACAATTGTTGTTTTTATTTAGATTATTCAAACAACTTTTATTTACTCATATATATTTTCTTACATTTTCAACAACCAAACAATTAATTTTATATACACTTTAATAATTCTGAAAAATTATTTCCTTTATATACAAAATATAATCGAGGTAAAATTATTTCATTTACCCAATTTAAAATGATACTGTGTCGGTTCATCTTGTTTAAGAGTTTAGAAATCCCTATCGAGTACAGTTAGCTAGACTGCACCGACCAGAATCTATAAACAATCAACCGGTAAGTCAACACAATACAAAACAATTTCATATTCACTAACAAATACGTGCTCATATCTATTATTACACTCACACTCATTCTAGAGTACTACTGACTCTATCTCTAATGAGTAACACCCAACAGAGCCAAGGTTATCGCTTAACCATATGCTCTGATACCACATGTAACGCTCCGGGATTTTCGACTTCCGAAAATCGACATTAATACGTCCACTGTATCAACTGCCGAGCAATCGAATGCCGGAAAACCAAATTGTTATGGTTAAAAAGAAGAGGTAGAAGAAGATAGAAAGAAAGAAAAAAAACAACAAAAACAATATCAGAATCTCACATATCGCAGCGGAACAACATATAATAGATAAATGAATAATCTTTAAATCAAGAACTATATCATTTTATACATTACATCATCAGAGTTTACAACAACAATATACAACACAATACATCAATGGACAGTTATACAAACTTGTCCTCATACAGAATACATAGCGGAATAAATAATATCATATACAAGTGATACGTCTCGCCATCCAGCTCGCCACTTGAGCTCCAAAGCCTCCTGAAATCCAGAATGACCTGATAACCTGACTCTAGACCGCCCGTGTGGAAATTGGTGGGCACCCAGAGTTTAGGAAAGGAACAATAAACTCCAGGTCAGTCATGGGACTGGTGTGAGAACTAAAAACAGTTATTTATCTTTAAAACAACAACAAAGGAAGTGGAAAATATCCGCAATGCTTTTGGAAAATGAAACTACCATAAGGCCTCCCGCCACACACACAATGCAAACGCAGAATTGGAGGAGATTTCTCCTTATGATAGTCAAAGATGCTTACTACGCAAAACAAATAATTTTTGGTATTATTATTAGTGCATAGTGCAGAAACATTTCGAAAGTATAATATTAATCTTAGCCAGCATAGGTACCATTATATTATGCCTGCTATAGCTGCCACATTAAATGGCAGGTTCTACAACTAATACCGTACAAAGTTTGTATTGGAAGATGGATTTCCAACAAATGGTCAGGCTAAAGAACTTCCTACTGTCAATGGGATCGCCTCTGGCGGGACGTCCCGAGAACTAACTAGCTCTCTGCCAACACAAGGCCGGGTTACCTCTTACACTAGGTAACTACTACACGAATATGCCATCCCCCCGGTCCTTTGGGACCTTTATCCGAGGCGCCACAACAAAACTACAATCACACAGTAAATGAGATTAGAGTAACCACATAGGTTAAATACCAGGGCTCCATACCTGATACCACCCTTTTCCAGAAGGAAATGACATACCCTAAAGGGAGCGACCCTCATAACTTGCCGCATATTCCTGTTTTGACCATTTCCGGGTTGTGAGGTCCGAAGAGGTCTCGTCCACAAAGCTACGCTTTTTCACAAAGCCATGCTTTGATCAACAAATGATCAATAAATAATCATCACACAGCAATACTCAGCATGCCACACTACCAAATTGGGAGTATATCACTGATAACTTTCAACTACATAACCTCTGAGCTCGTACGTCTCAGGGAAGGGTGTTAAGCTAAGAGAATAAATTCTCCGCCACCAAACAGAAATGTATTTGAAAGAAATCAGATTTATATCTCAAAATGTAATGTCAGACATGTAACCATACAAGTCTGTTCCGGGTTCGAATAGAACCGAAGGCACTTCCGAAGAAGCCCTTGCAATCCGGGTATTCACAATCTCGATCGAACTTCCCATCACAAAGGAAATCTCTATACCGTAGCTAACGGTGCAGAGACAATCGATAGGTCATCCTATCGTTTTCACAAATACCCGGTCCTCACCACCGGTCTTCAAATGTTATCCATATCGTCATATCACTTATTCGAAATGGGTTATATGACATAAAGGTCCTTTCCCGGCTAAACCGAATAGTGAGCACAATATTTAAAACATATGGATATAGGGATTTCAATTAAGTCACAACTTATTATCCAAATCCTTTCCTTTAAATGGTTTAAACAAATTACCATTTTAAATCTTTAAACAAAAAGATTTACTTCACAAAGTTTACCCAGTTTCACAAAGATTCATTCATAGATTTTCAAATCAATTTCTATTTCAATTGGATTAACTCATCCAACCTTTGAATCAAAATTCGATTCATAGCTTTCAAAACAATTTAATTTCAAATAGAATCCTTTTTACACAAATTGGAAATTCATTCCTAACATGAAAGCTTTTATTATTTGAAAACAAATAGTTTTCGTTTCGGAAAAATCTGATTTCATTTATACAAGTTACGGTCTTTGGGTTAATTCAAATTTCCACAACACTTTTAAAAATGGTTTAAATTCATATAAACACCCTTTTACACTTGTATAATCCTTTTAGACCAGAATTCCCAAATCCTTGAATTCAATTTCAAGTATTGAATTCAAAATTTAAATCAAATGATTTAAATTCCAATTTTTATTAAGTTATTTAAAATAACTCTTATTTTTGAAACTCATTTTCAAAAACTTTCAATTCCAATTCCAAAACTATTTTTGACTCAAAAATTCAATCTTTAGAATTGTTAAAAATCTATGACTTAACTGATTTCCACGTGAAATCCCCATTTGTCTGTGTATTGTGCAGTCCAAGGGTTTAACACAATAGTGCAACAACATTCAACCATCGCAGATCAAATATAATAATATAATTGATAAGCGGTATAAGCTATAACGCTTATCTTTCATTCACAGATCACAGATATTCATATCATAGATAAATAGATCACAAATCACAACACAGAACAGAATATATCACAAAACATCACATATCAGAGATGTCAAACAATTCAACATCCAATACGATTCAAACATCCATAAGTATGATTACTTTAATTATCTGATTAATTTAAATCAGATAAATTTCTATAAATAAATTTTACTAGTTATGGTAAATTAATAATCAATTAATTTCAAATTTATTTTCAAATTTATTTCAAAACGCTAAATCAAATTTTCAACGAATTTTCCAAATTATTTCCTTTTTAAAATAAATTTCTTTATCTCTTCAAATCTATTTAAAAATCCAAATTTTTAAATAAATTCTTCAACTTATAAATAATATTATTAAAAATCCCTTATTAAGCCCTTTTTCCCAAAATTTGAAATTTAATTCAATATAGTTCAAAAATAAGACTTTTATCTTTTTAAAACTCCTTTTAAATTTATCCAATTCTCAAAAATAAATTTTTTCGATAAATTTTCAACTTGAATTTCGAAAATCCAATTTTTATTTATTTCTGGTATCCAACGATACCAAAAATATATTCGGCTAAATTATAGCCTTCAACAATTCCAATTCACAAATATAATCACACGGAGATTATAAATAATCAACACACGATATTGAAACAAATTCATTTTTTTGAGGAATCCAGTTGGATCCCTCCAACCTGTTTCCCTGCATCCACAGATGTTAGCACAATACCAATTCCACTTCGAGGTGGAATATCGCGGTATATGGGATTTATAAAATACTATCCGCTATTATGCGGTGCAATATGGTCTCATCCACTATATAATGTGGGAAATCAACTCCAAATACATATATAATACCAATTCCACTTCACGGTGGAATATCGCGGTATATGTTTTTAATATAATAACCTCTGCTTAATATGCGGGGTATAGGGTCTATTTCAATACAACAGATAGCAACCATCATTCAATCACACAATCAACACTATCAACAATTTTAAATCTAACTATTTAAAATTTAAATCGAAACACAATTTGATTGAGTGAGAAGTTCTCACCTTGCTTTTTAAAATGTCGAGCGTTCAATTTTTACATTAAATCGAACACGTTCGATTTAAAGCAAAAAATTTAAATTTCTCAAAATGATCCCAGATCTGCGCTACAGCGTAGATCCCGTCGCTGCGATTCCAGCGCCACCAGTTTCGTCAAATTCTGATAACGTATGAGATAGTTATCGATTTATAAAGTTTGTATAAAATTTTATAACAAATTTCTTTTTAATTAAATTTATTATACCAGTCGTTCATCTTGCCGCTCGTTTCTTCTACATCCCGTTCGCGTTCCAGTACTTAGAAACCCATCATTCACGAACAAAGCACGATCGCCGCCCCTCCTCCTCTCCGCTATAGCTCGATCAAGACACACCACATCGAAGAGCATTGCGCCACCATCCTTCGGCCAGAAAATCACGAAGCTCTTCTACCCCTACGCCTCACGATTTGCATACGAACGCAACCCCTTCCCGCTTGATTTCCGGCCACCTCGTCGAGTTCCGTGCCACTCCACCGTATGGATGTGAAGCCCTCGTCGAGTTCTCTGATTCTCTAGTTGAAGGCGAGGCCCGATATTGCTTTGATGTGGAGAAAAATGAGAGGGAAGATCATAGCATTTCAGCCATGAAATGTTTTCGTGGCGGCTGAGAGAGATAGATCTAGGGTTTGGCAAAAGAACGTGTGTATATACGTTTATATATTAAAATAATAATATATTCTCAAATTACTTAACTTTTCGAACGAATTCCAATTTAAACGTGCCGACAGGCGTTTACAAGGTTTTACCCGCATTTCGAACACAATGGAATGTGTTTCGGGAGCTAATTCGGTCATATGTGCGAGTTACGGAATTAAACGATCAAATTTAAATTAAATCGATTAAAACGATTTCTATACGTTTTGCCTTGCCCCGGACAAACTGTAAATCCGATTAACACGAAATTTGAAATCTTACAATAATATAACATTACGGATCCGATGAAACTGGTTTCGTCGAAATCAAAGACTGTTTGAAAAATGACTATTTTCACTCGTCAATTAAATATTTAAATAATCAATTTCTACAATTTAACTTTTAATTCAATTTTAAAAGTTTACAAACATTATTCTAACTCCAATATGATTTAATATAACTTTATAAATCATTTTCATACACATTTGATCCAATTATCAATTATTTCTGCAATTTTAAATATAAAATTGTCGATTTAGTTATCCAATTAAATCTCTATTTTCGAAATTAAATTTATTCGACTTACAAATCTTACTTGTTAATATTTAAAATCAATTAAATATCTGAATTTCAAATGACAGAAATTCTGGGTCGTTACATCATAAATAACAAAATATGTTGAATCTACATAATTTAAGAGAGCTTCATCACCTCTAAATTGAAAGGGTTTAGCTTCTCATTTGTGTTATCATTTCAACACATGTTGATTTCAACATTAAAAAGCAAGGAAAGTAAGAGCAACTTAAAAGAAAAGAGAACTAAACTACTTGCATAAATTAAATCTAAACTAATTGCAATGAAAAGAAAGCTAATCTGCTAACATGAAATAGAAGAAAGCATGTAAATAAAAGTAAGCATGAAATGGTAAAGCATATAGAAAAAGAAGAATAGGCTTAAGAAGCCATTTTATTTCCCATTGCTTGTGAGGATACAACTTGCATAATATCATAAGAAGTAAAAAACTCCATTACATGAACATAAGAGGGTTATTTATACATGACTAAAACCCTAACCAATTTTTTGGGAACTCCCTAAAATGCCTTTGATGAAGTGTGACCTCTAAGTTATCATTAGCATGAAATTAATCCTCCATTAAATGTGCATGTGCCTTTAATCCCCACTAACATATGCATTAGCTCTTAATTGTGGTTTATGGTTAGTGGGTAGGTGGGGTCCTCCATGATTACATGAATTCTTTTGTTTCTTCATTTCTTTGTCTTCCTTCTTGTGCATGTATACATATATGAAAGCTTCTTCATATTTGCACTCTTTTTCCTACAATTAAAAATAAAAATGTGCAAGTAAATTTTCTCAAATTAAATCATACACAAAATTACCATTTTACCCCCCTTCCCCAAATGAAGATCAATAAATGATGACTTGAAAACATTTTAAATTTTGGTTTAAACATGTAAAATACCCTAATATGCTCATTTATTTAAATAAAAGTAGATTAAATATGGAAGTAAAAATATGCACTTTTACGTGCACATCAAATACTTACACGCCACTATATACGTCCCTGGAGAATATTTATTTGTCTACATGCAATACCATGCTGTACAGGAAGCCGCCTCCAAAAGAATCAATAGAGAAGTAGAAAAAACCAGGAAATATTGTCGGTTTCACGAATGCTATGAGCATAACAAAAATGAACGCATGCATCTCCCGGATCTTATCGAAAAGCTAATTCGAGAAAGGAAGTTACATCAGTTTGTAAAAACCCCACAGGATGGCGAGCAGGGGACATCTGGCCTCAACCGAGGACAAGCACTATACAAGGCTGAGGAGCCTGTGCGGACTGTTGGAAGATTGTTGATTAATACAATAGTTGGTGGATCACACCCGGTTGATAAAAGTTGGCATGAAATGGTGCGCTATGCTAGCGCGATTAAGCACGTGGATTTCGAATATTGTTCAAATATGGAAGATAGAGCTCCGACAAAACAACAACATACAATGGCAAATGATATCATGTTTAGAAACAGAGATGCAGACAAGGTGGAGGCTCCAACGATCGACCCAATGGTCATTTCAGCCATGATTGACCCAGCTTTTGTGAGAAGGATATTGGTTGACTGTGGAAGTTCAGTAAACATAATTTTCAAAAAAGCTTATGATCAGATGAGGATAGAAGCCAAGGACTTGAAACCGTCTAAAGCTCGCATTCATGGCTTTAATGGTATTGCAACTGAAGCTGTCGGTTAAGTTGAATTACCTGTAGAGTTGGGAGAAGGTGACCGTAGGAGAGTGTGTATTCTGCCTTTTGTTATTTTGGATGTTGACTCTCCATACAACGCTTTTTTGGGCTGACCTTCCCTAGCTGAGTTCAGGGCGGCTCTTCCTCATGTTATTTGACTTTGAAGTTCCCAACTGATAATGGTGTTGCAGTTGTTCATGGTGATCAGGCGATTGGACGTGATTGTTATGTAGCTGAGTTGAGAGATGCTCAACAGAGGGAGAAATGTAAGGGTATGGACAAGTCAGTCCACATCCAAGCCACTGAAGATTGACAACAAATGCCTGAGCCTTGGCTCGGACGCCATAATCGGTTCTATAGAGATATAGATCTTAGAGATGACGAAGAGGATCCCACAGAGACCAAGACTGCACCACTGACGATTGAAATTATAGTTAGCCACAATGACCCATCGCGGGTCCTAAAGATCGGATCACAGCTCAGCCTCCCGATGATGAAAGAACTTGCTGGATTTCTCCGAACGAATTTAGATGTGTTTGCTTGGACTCACTCTGACATGTGTGGGATCTCGCTTGCCATTACGAGCCATGCATTGAATATCGACTCGAGGCATGTCCCGATGATACAAAAAAGACGTGGCATGGATCCGAAGAGATCTACCACTCTTAAAGAGGAGGTGGATAGACTCAAAGACAATGGGTTTATTCGCGACGCCCTCTATCTTAAATGGGTATCTAATCCTGTACTTGTGAGAAAGGCAAACGTGAAATGGAGAGCATGCATTGATTACTCGAACTTGAACAAGGCATGCCCAAAAGACAGTTTTCCCCTCCCAAGGATCGACCAGCTGGTGGACTCAACCGCGGGACATGAATTGCTATCTTTCATTGATGCGTACTCAGGATATAACCAAATCTCGATGCACATTCTCGATCAAGAACACACCAGTTTCATTACCCATGTTGGATTATATTGCAATATGGTGATGCCGTCTGGACTAAAAAATGCAGGAGCAACCTACTAGTGCCTAGTCAACATAATGTTTAAAGATAAGATCGGAAAAACGATGGAGGTATATGTGGATGATATGCTCGTGAAGTCACGACAGTCTAGCAACCACATTAGAGACTTGGCATAAATGTTCGACATCCTCGGACATTATAAAATGAAGATTAATCCTCTAAAATGTTCCTTTGGCATTGCATTAGGAAAGTTCTTGGGTTTCATCGTTAATGCCCGCAGAATCGAAGTTAATCCCGAGAAGATCCAAGCTATTCACAATATCCAAGCACCAAAGACTATCAAACAAGCATAGAGCCTGAATGGGAAGGTCGCTGCCTTAAGCCGATTCATATCTAGAGCTACGGATAAATGCATTCCTTTCTTTGACTTGACTAGAAGGGGAAAAATGAATTTTGAATGAACATAGGATTGTACACATTTCAAGCTTTGGTGAACCACTTGGAGGGACCTCCCATCTTATCAAAGCCAGTGGATCATGAAGATTTATATATCTATTTGGCCATGTTGGTACACGCTACAAGTGCCGATTGCTTCACGAAGAAAACTGAATCCAGAGACCGGTCTATTATATTAGCAAGCGATTGATAGGAGTTGAAAGGAACTATCGGAAGATAGAGAAACTAGCATACTGCTTGCCGATTACATTATGAAAGCTTTGCCCTTACTTTCAGGCACAACTTATTAATGTTTACACCAACCAGCTGTTATGACAGGTCTTGCAGCGACCTGAGACATCTGGAAGGTTACTCAGTGGAATATCGAACTTAGCCAATTTGTAACACCCTATATTTTTAGTACCATTATTTAGGATATTTAATTAGGTAAATAAAATAAAATAATATAAGGTGATTAATGGATTGAGATTTGTGATTAATAGGGGTAGCCGTGCCATGTTAATGAGTAAATCAAAATGAGATAAAATAGATAAAGGGTTAGGGAGTAGGTAGGGACAACATGAGAACAAGGAAAATCCTTATACCCTAAACCTTAAACCCATTAGCCGTGTATTCCTTATTCACTCTCATTTGCAAATTAAAAACATAGAGGCCGACCACCATTTTAGAGAACTAGAGGAAGAAAAAGCTAAGGAAGAAGATTAATCAAATCAAAAGCTGTTCAAATCTCAAATCCTTAATCTCAAGCTAAGGTGAATAATGACTACATCTCATTCTTTTAATTGTTTTCAGTTTTAAGTTAAATCCGAAGTGTTTTGCGAGTTTATGCCATGTTTTTGAATGATTAAATGTGAATATATGCTTGTTGATGATTTATGCTTGTTAATTAGCATTCAATAGGGTATACCAAACAATCAATGGGGTATTATACAACTATAACAACAAATTAACCCTAATTAAACAAATCAAAATTAAATAGGGTTTATAAATTAAACCTTCTTACCGAGAAATAGCTAATGAAGAGAGATGAAAATCGAAGACGGAGACCTACTGATGGCGTGGAAGCTTGTTGACGGCGTGGGGGAGGGCTTTTTTAATTTGGGGAGGAAATGAAAATGAATGAAACTGTCGGCCCGGGGTTCAAATATTCGTGACTTTTCGACGGCTTCCGACGGCCGCCAACGGCTTCATTTGTGACGGATTCTTACACAGATATATTCACAAGTCTTCTATACACTTTCCACAATTGAAAATTTTGATATACTTATCTCAGCTGTATAAGTATACTAACAAAACATTTCACTTTAAAATATAGAAAACCTTTCCTTATACTTATATCAACAATATAGGTATATTCACAAAACACTATATTTCCAATACTTAGAAAATGGACCCATATACTTATCTCAACGGTATAAGTATATTTAAAAATCATTTCACTTTTAAAACTTAGAAAAAATTTCCCATATACCTATATTAACATTATAAGTAAATTTACGAAACGCTACATTTTCCATACTACCGTAATTTTAAAAATGATCATTTATGAAAATCGGATCTAAGTCTTTTTATAAATTCCTTCTTCACAATTGCCTTTATAAAACTCCTTGTATTCACAAATTCCTTTTATAAAAATATTATTTATAAATTATAAAATCTCCTTTATAAATATCTAATAATTATAAACCTCCTTTTATAAATCTCCAAGCTTATTTAATAAACTCCTTTATAAACATCCTTTATATAGTTTATAAAACTTCTTTTCAAAATATTATTTATAAAACTCATTGTATAAATCCCAAAATTTATTTGCAACTCTTTTTACAAAATTTCAATTTCATTTATAAAACTCCTTTTATAAATTTCTAAATAAAATTACAAAACACCTTTTTGTAAAACAAAATTTCATATATAAAACCAAACTCCAAACATAATTATAAAACTTATATCTTTTCCATGACACGATCATTCCACATATTGCAATAAATTCACACTATGATTTATTACTCCAACTTAACAAATATAATATTTTCCCTTTATAGAATACCATTTATAAACCTATCCTTTTATTTATAAAATACCGCTTATAAATCTCTCTTTACTTTATAAAATACCGTTTATAAATCCGTTCTTTTATTACAACATTTTTATACAAAATGTTTCATAAATATTTATTCCAAAATACTTCGATCTTCCTTTAGAAACAAAAATCACTTTAAAATTAAACCCCTTTTATTTCCTTTAAAAAATCATTTATTATTATAATAACATTTCCATGAAAATAGATACTTCCCAAAATAATCTTAAAACATTTACATATATATCCATATATTAGGAAAGAATAATAAAAGAAATTGAAGTAAAATAGAGAAGTACAAAAGACTATTTTTGAGTAAAATATCACAATAAATCCAAATGGTCAAACTAAAAATCATTTTTCAAGTCGGAACCCATTTGCAAATCAAACAACCATTAATAGTATTTTCAAAATACTGTAACGAGGTCAATAGTTACTATAGCACTTAACCAATGCTATTACTATCCCTTTTCTCTAAAAAGGTTCAACTTTTAACATATGTCGGTGCCACATCCAATATGGTCAAACTATCAAATTTCTGCATTTAACCATCTTCATAACATGTATATAACTAAAATAAAATCAGCATGTATATAATAGAAAAATCAAAATCACAACGTTGAGAAATTCAGATTTCTCTATAAAAATCTAAATATTTCATTTTAAATGGCATTCATTTTTCAAAAGCGAATATTTAACCAAACCAACCAATAATTCATTCAAACATGAAAATTAAATTTTATCTACTATATATCATACCGATTATCCAAAAAGGTGAGTTCAACTCACCAAAATTCCAACGGACGCTTAGGCGTTCCAGTTTGACCTTCGATTTTAGCCCAAATTTTTTAATTAACTCTAAATTTCACAAAACCAATTCCATAGCGTAGCTATCGCCATTATGATTGCAACGCAAAAGACTGCGTCTCGATTGGACCTTGTATGAGAGAGTTATTGCATTTATAAGATTTTTGATTTTAAATAATGTAATTTAACACTAATTACATTTCTTAACTTAATTACCCAACATAATTCAAAACCCTCTTCTTCCTAAAACAAACTCCCACCCAAAAGGCTTGAAGATGAATCCACCATCACCGACCACCTTTCTCCTCCTCTCTCCGCCTCTAGTCTATGAAACCCAAAACCGACGCCATCGACGAACTCCTCTCTCATTCCTCTCCGTGACCCACACCTCCAATCCCTATCCCATCACGACCTAGCTCCCCCTTGCGACCACACAAACTGTCGCACTCCTCATCCCATCACCACACCTCGCCAAAATCGGCCGTAGGTGCTATTTGCCATGAAAACCTCCGTTAAGCCTCACATCGACCACAACTTCTGCTATCCTAAACCCTAGTCTAGCCAAACTCACGACCTTCACTATCGAGTTTCACAAAAACTCACTGAACTCAACAAAACCAGCACAGACTTGTAGATCTCTAACTCATACGAACCCAAAGATCAAATATTTATATTTTTTGTTGAGTAGATTTGCAATTTTTTTATTTTTGAAGTGGGTGCTTTATTTTCTTTTACTATTGGATTGAAATAAGAGAGAGAGGAAGAAAAAGAAATGCGTTGAATTTTCCTAAGGGTCTGTTTTAGTTTATATCCCAATTTCCAACATCTCGCTACACAGAATTTAATTTGCGTACAAACCGCAAACGATAAAACAAAAATACGATCATGCATAAAAATGCGATATGATCACAAAACAATAATAATATACATTGGTTAACAGATTTTGTAAAATCACAAAAATATTATCGTTTGTCGAAAAATCGACAAACGATAATTTAGATATTTTTCAAATTAAAAATTATGAAAAAAATCAAATAAATTAAAATAAGAATACGTCAATAGAAATCGAGTCATTATATTAAAAATTAATTTTCTTATTTTTATTAAATTTGAAACAAACCTGAATATTTAAATATATTAAATAGTCCCATTCAAAACATTAAAAATTCCATGTCGTTACAGCTTAATACAAGAAAATATTGAAACAATCAAATTCTTGCCACGTATTATTTAAAGAAATGTGTGGTTGAAATCAAGGGGAACAGAGGTGTTGCACGAATGAGGTGTAGCCGATCTTTTCCATATAAAACACACACACATATACATACATACATCCATACATATATATGTGTGTGTGTGTGTATGTATGTATATTTTGGAGTAACTATTGCAAATATTTGCAATAAACAACAAATATTTGGAAAAAAAAATTGTATTTAAAACTGCCTATTTCTAGAAACAAATGTTTACGCTAAAAATTGTTATTTTCAAGAATAATTTTGAGACATGCATTTTGCTCTTCAAATGGTGCAGAAGTTAATTACGTTTGGAAATAAGAGCATCTTGGTCATTCCCGTTTAACAAAATTATAAGGTTGTAATATTGATGTATTTTTACAAAGAGGAATGCAAGAAGGTCCGAATACGGGAATGTGTGCGAGAGGAATGAGAGAGCTGCGATGTAATTTGCTATTCTAATCCAATAGATGTAACCGTTTCGGGCTTCATTCCATATCCTTTTTTATGCCATTTCAGCTTTTCTGAAAAATAAATGCATTTCATTCCACTTTTAACCAAATTATTTAATTAATCAATTCATTTTCCCCTTCTCTTATTTAAAACACTTTCCCATAAACATTTTTTCCTTTCCATTTTAGTATAATAATAAAAAAGTAGCTACAATTTGTAGACTGGACACTACAACCCCATTCGCGCTTTATTCGTTTTATGATTTTCCAAAGTTTAGATGACAAAGATATAAGATGCATGTGGGTAACTTTAGTTCATCGTAGTCCATTTGATCTTATCATCTCTTTCATAAAATTAAACGGCGAGTCAGCTTTGCCGCAACAGCCACTCGTTTTGATAATCTGAAAACAAAATCAAAGTAGGTTTTCTTTTTTCCATTCCATTTTTTATGAGAGTATTAGCGAAAATAATCAAACTAGGTAGCAACACTCAAAAATAAATACACATTCCTCTTTTAATAAAATTATTTAATTAATAAATTCTTTTTTTCCTTCCTATTATTTAAAAAACTCTACTTTCCAAAAAAAATTCTTCTTTCTTTTATAAAAATAGTAATAATAAAAGTAGCTAGGATTTATAGGCTGGGCACTAAAGCCCAATTCACGCTCTGTTCCTTTTATGATTTTCCAAAGTTGGGAAGACAAAGATATGCCTAATTCTATTTAAACTTAGAATGTTGAGTCCCCCCATCCTCCCCGTCTTAAAAAAACACACACACACACCTCCTATTTTACTGAGTTTCCCTCCATTGTTTCCAGTTTTTCCCTTGCCTTTTTCACGTACCCAAATTTATTTCTCTTAATAAAAAAAATCTGCTATAATGAGAAGTTAATTTGCAGTATTATAAACGTTATATCTTTTAGTAGATGTACCAGATTTTAATTTCGTTTTCACCATTAAATCACAAATTTTATTATCTTTCGATTTAGATCCATATGTGGTATGTTTTGTCGATTTTTTTTTAATTTTTACAATGGCAAATATTTTCCAGATTTTCATGGTAAATATTTGCTGGATTTGCCAGGCAAATATTTACCACCCCTGTAAATTAAAAAAAATTCAAGCATAAACACATTCAAATTATCAAACACATACACATTCAAATTACATTGTTTACATTGTCACTGTTCTCAAACACATTCAAGCACAAACACAGACATTAATATCAAATACCATTGTTTTTTCTTAAAACCAAAAAACAAAGTAAATTAATTCCATTATGCATATTGAGTTCGTTCATCCCAAGCTTGCATGTGGTCACTATATATATATATAAATTTATATATATATATATTCCCAATTGCTTGCATCCGAATGATGAGTTGTCATAAAGTGAAACATTTTACATAAATTGGTGGAACCGGATGTTTCGCTTCCAACTTGACCTACAATTGAAAGAACAAATAAATTAGTGTACTTATAAGAAATAAATTAGTGGAAAAACAAGTCAACTTTCCTACTTACTTGCACAAAATGATTATCATTAACAAATGCTAATGCTATTTCAGAACGTTGAATTGGAGGTGGGACCCTTCCTTTGATCGGTAATATAGTTAACATTAACCTTTCATTTATGCTAAATACAACAATATTATATTTTGTTGCAACAACATAATACATTTTCGGCATTATCATCCACTTGTCCCGAGGAGCAAATCCATCTCCTTCATGCTGTAATTGCTTAAGTAATTCATTGCATCTGCCACGTTCTATGAAAACTTGTTCGTAAAGTTCTTGATTTTCATACAACTCTTCGTATAAATCCTGACGAAATTTAGGCCAACATGACTTACCCATTCCAAGTAATGCGGCAACACAATGAAATCCACAATTGTCGTCCGAACGAACATCAACAATATCGGTTACATTTGGTTTAATCTCCGATGAGATTTGATTTATATACATCCACATATCACGACTACAATTTTCCAACTATAAAAAATGTATTAATAAAGCAATAATGTAATAAAATATATTTAACAATATTTTTTTAATTTTTACGGTGGCAAATATTTGCTAGGAAAATTCAAGCAAGATTTGCATGGTAAATTCAAGTGAAACTGAAATAGAGAACTTTTGGATATTGTGGACATGCATGAGAACTATAAATTAAAAAAAAATCCCCCTTACCTGTATGGGTTTCCGAATTTGAAGCTTTTCCTTCTTTGCATTGTTAACACTGTGTTGACTAGAAAGATTATGCGATAAAAGACTTTCTACTAGCTCAAACGAAGAAGGCGTTCTTTTTGTTGACGTATGAGCCGATTTCTTACTTTCCCTTCCTTTAGTTTTCAACTTACTCTTTGGTGAACTAAGAATCGAAGTTTGAGGTTGCACAACTTCCATATTTTTAAAAAAATTGTAGTTGATGTGGTGCATCCATTTTGTTGACATCATTCAATAAAATTTCCATTTTTTCCACCACTCCTACATCTTCCTTTCCACTTCGTTCAACTAGATGTAGTCTACTCCAATGATTATCAACCAACTCAAGTGGCATGGGTGTTAATGGAGTAAAACGAGCTAACTCATGTGCACCTGGAAGTCTATGTGTCTGTCAAATAACACAACCACAAAGAAATTCATCATCTCCAACGGATTTCATGTGAAGTAATTCCAAATGAAGCAAGTCAAGAGCCATGGTACTTACCACACCTCATAGATTTTTGAACTCTCATATGTGAAAAATATGTTTCACTCTACTTAAGCTTTGTTCGAATGAAGCTTTTATTTCGGTGAAGGATAACTCCAACAATGAATGCATTTTACTCCAGCCTTGCTCGAAATTGCATTGACAGGTGGCTAAGTGTTTTTTTAACTTTGAATGAGCCGATTTGACCCTACATGTAACAAAAAATTAGTATTAACAAAAGAGACAAACAATTAGTAATGTACTCACACATATTAAAATAGAAGTAAAAAGAAAATACTTATTCGATGTATAGTTCCCAAAATGCATATACTAGTCGGTCCACAATTGAACAAATATATCCTTATATGGATCTAACCATTTCTCATGTACATATTTCAATAACAAATTGTATTTGCCAAACCTTTCATACAACAAATGCAAGTTTTCATTATACACATCACTATTTTGCGAGCAAACAAGTTGATTCCAATCACCAAAAAAGGACTTCTTATCCTCCACATCCATTTCATTCATATTCCTCTTCTTTCCCATAAAAGTGACAATGTTATTTTTGATATAACACTTGCACAACATATGACCATAATTTGGAAAAACTATCTCAATAGCATTAACCAATGCCAACTCTCGATCGCTTACAAATACATTAGGCATTTCTACCTCACAATCAACCATGATGGATTTCAACCGTTCCAATGCCCAAATCTAATTTTCTTCACTTTCTGCCATTAAATAAGCAATGGAAATACAAAATGTGTAATGTAATCCGTAGATGTAACACCTACTATCTCTAGCAATGACATCTTATACCTATTAGTTTTGTATGTGCAATCCAATATAATGACTCGAGGAAAAGTTCTTAGAAAACCTAAACTCGTCGGATGTGCCCATAAAATATATTTGATAAGATCACTTCCATCTAAAGCCTTACGATGCCATTCAAAGTATCCAAACTCTTTTAACTTGCTAAGCAAATATTGTATTTGAGAATGACCTCCTCATTCTATTGAATTTTGAGCATGAATCACATTATATATCGTTTTGGTGGTTGTACAATTGGAAGGATCATTTTTTTTAAGTGTATGCAAAATTTCTTTTGCTTTCACCATATTTCGATGCATTTCAACTACTAGTTTGATCTCTCTTTCGCTTAACCTACCCGCATACGAATGCCCCTCGTTATGCTTCAACTCGGAACGGTTATGCACACCATTGACTACACTAAATGCCATTTATCCAAATTACCATGTTTTGCACCTTTAAGCCTAAATGGAGAATTACATTTTTTGATACCCGTCAATCTATTATTTGTTGAATCTTTGATTTTCTTCCTCTTATAAACACCACTACGCTCACATGCAAACATTATTCTAAGTTTTTTAGTAGACGCACTGGTATCCGATTTCAAAATAGTGATTACAAAACCAAGACGTTTTCCCGTTTTACGAACTCATTCAACCAATTTTTCACGTGATTGGTATATCTACATAAACAAAATATCGTATTACCAAATTGTATACTACATTCCAAAATTTTTTAAAAAATATCACTCACATCATATGTTGTAAACACAGTAGTGTAGCCCAATATAATTTCATTCTCATTTTCATTTTCTTCATTTGATAGTGCCATAATCTGTATAATTTTTTTTTAAAAAAACTATGCAACAAACTATTAGGGGAGTATTTACAGTGCCAAATATTTATGGGGAAATTTTTGCAGGGCAAACATTTGCCAGGCCTGGCAATAAGCTGTTAAGGAAGTATTTATAGTGGCAAATATTTGCCGGGCTCAGTAAATATTTATCGCCCTTGTAAATAAAAAACAAAAATGGTCAAACATTGTCACAAACCACGCAATAAGCATTGGTGGTGCCATAATCTGTAAAAAAAATTATGCAACAAGCAGTGTCACAAACAAACATGCAACGACAAAGCGTGGTTGTTTCTGACAACCACACATTGTTAGTGCGTGGTTGTTTGCAAGAATCACGCATTGCTAATGTGTGGTTCCTTCAAACAGCCACGCACTATCAATGCGTGGTTGTTTGAAACAACCACGCTTTGCCACCTCCGCGGTGTCTGCAATTAAAATAAAATAATTGTGAATGCTTACAACATCTGTAAACTCAGCAAACTCAGCGTTAGTAGTAGTAGAATCGTCGAACTCTATGATTTTGATGAAATTTTTTAACAACTTGTAGATTGAATTTGGATTTGGAATTAAAGATAAGAGAAGAGATGAAAGGGTATTTTTGTCTTTATTTTTTTTCCAAAGAGGAGGGGAAACTAAGCATTTTTCTAAGAGCAACTCCAGTGGTCAAGATTCAGGGCTGAATATCGTGAAAAAATTTCCCAGTCGACAATTTAAGGCTGAATATTCAATTGAAGATTCAAGATCCAGTTCAGGATCGTAAATTCGGCTTGGGTTATTTTCCACTCCCTAGCTTCCTCCAGCTCAAAGGCTATTTTCCACTCCTTTTTTCTACCCCCTTCGGCTATAAACAGTCATGTTTTGACCTCCAACGGCTATAAACGATCATATTTTGACCCCAACGGCTATAAACGGTCATAATTTAAACTACAACGGCTATAAACGGTCATATTTGTGATTTCATTATATATATCGGACTATTTTTCAAATTGTAATACACATATCTCTTCTTCTACTACAATTATATTCTCAATTCCATAATATTGAAAGTATGTCTCATCCGTTTCAATCATATACTGAAGCGATGAATATGGATAACTGGGATTTTGATTCCCAACCCGTTCAAAATGTTCATCCGTAGACCGCTCCCCCTCTATCCTTCCATCCTTCTATTCCATGGTCTGGCGATGAAGATAAAGGTTTGTGTTATATTTACTGTCATTTTTCTAACGACTCGGTCAAGGGAAATGACCAAAGTGGAAAGGCATTTTGGGGGAAAGTCATGACTGCATACAATAAAAAGCATGTTGAAAAGACGAGGTCAATATCTGCAATCACCGGTCGTTTTGGGAAGATTAATCAACAAACACAATTCTACGAGTCTTAGATTCACAAAATAAGAACAGCAAATCCGAGTGGAATGAGTGGCGAAGCTGAATTGGTAACGTTTTGAAAAATATCATTTTTAATTTATATTCATATTTTATCAATTTGTTAATAATCATTTTGTGTTTCTATTTTTTCAGAAGAGAATGGCGAACGATCAATTCTTGAAATTATTTCCAAGAGAAAATGGTACAAAGAAACCACATTACTATTAGTTTTCAAACTGCTATGACTTGCTTGTTAGTTATCAAAAATGGAGCTCAAACAACGCAAAAAGCTTAAGAGATGTCCAGACGAAGTCGAAGGGCAAGAAAAAAGCAAGTCGAACTAATTATAGTTCTAGCCCAGGCGATTCTTCTCATATGGACTCTAATGTATGCCTAGATAACAAGACGAAGAAGCAGAACCCGCATTTGATGAAGATGCTAGACTGATGGGGCAACGAGTAGCTAAGAAGAAAATTGTTGTTCAATCCCAAATCGATTCTCGTTTAGCCTTAATGCATGAAAAACATGCGAGAGAAAATGCAGAACGTCAAAGAGGGAGTGCAAACAACGCATTGTTGAGAGTAGATCAAGAACGAAACATATGTAGTTGAAATATTCATGTAATATTTTTAGTTATTGCGGTTTATATATTCATGTACCTTCAGTTTATGTTTTCAATCGTGTACTATTTTCAGTTTTAAAATATTCAATGGTATATCGTTTTTTTCGATGCATTCTGTAGATATCATTATAGATTTACTTCACCAAACATAAATGCTATTACAAACACCATAATCATAGCATTCTACACTTTGTTACACAAATAAAAAGGTAAACAGATGTAACTAAACAAAGATCCACCATCACGAACTACTGATTTCCATAAGAATTCCAAATATGCTCCATTAAATCCCTTTGGAGCCTATTATGAATAGCTGCATTACGATATAGTTCATGATGATCGACATGAATGCGTACTGTTCTTCAGTTCGTAACGTGGTTGTGCGGAACAATTCAGGGGGTTGTCTTGCCCCATCATACTCGAAATCAGAATAGTCCATACCGCGTTCATCTTCAATGATCATGTTATGCAGAATTATACAACAGAACATAATTATAGCCATTTTTGATATCTTCCATAATCTACATGGATTGCTGACCATTGCAAACCTTGCCTGAAGGACCCCAAACGCCCTTTCTACGTCCTTCCTATATTGTAGCAAATTGTTTCTGTTTTGCCGTCATTGTGTTTGCAAATGTCTTTACAATCGTGCTCCATTTGGGATAAATTCCATCTCCTAGATAATATCCATGCTCATATGTGTTATGACCAAGAGTAAATGATACAAGAGTTGACTTAGCTTGCGCCAAATCATTAAACAAATGAGATCGTTCGACAACGTTTAAGTCGTTAAGAGAACCAGGCATTCCAAAGAAAGCATGTCAAATCCACAAATCATGAGAGGCAACTGCTTCTAAGATGAAAGTTGGGTTTTTTTTCTTTGCCGTTATATGCTCCATGAAAAGCTTTTGAACAGTTCTTGCACTTCCAATGCATACAGTCTAGACTTCCAAGCATGCCAGGCCAACTTCTGCTTTCATGCATTTCACGCAACCGCGTTACATCTGCCTCGTTTGGAGAACGAAGATATTCAGTCCCATAAATGTCCACAACTGATTGACAGAAGTGATCTAGGTTTTCCAATGTCGTACTCTCTGCAAAACGATATGCGTCATCAAGGGCATCAGCGGGTGTACTATATGATAACATCCTCAAAACCGCGGTCATCTTTTGATGCCCACTCAAACCTTGTTTTTTTGCAGCGTCCTGCTTGTAAACAAAGTAATTATTATTCTGCTGAATACTTTCGAGAATTCTTAAAAACAATAGACGACTCATTCTGAATCGTTGTCTAAACATCTTTGGACCGTAAGTTGGATCACGGACAAAGTAATCTTGCATAATTGTTTTGTGAAATACTTGCTGGTTACGGTTAATGTATTTCCGACCCACAACTAAGCCGCCGTGTTTTTCAGAAGTTGAACCTTATGCTTCATGGTATATCTCCATCAGTTCCTCCTCCTCTTATTGATGTGCTAACGCATACGCTTCTTCTTCAGAGTCGCAATCGCATAGCAATATAGCTTTTAGTAAATTTCTCGACATTGTTATTGAGGATAGTTGTTTGATTTGTGAACGTTTTGTTAGATTGAATTATGGTGAACAAGTATGAGATCCATATGGTTATATATATAGGACTAATTCTCGAGTGGAGACAAGGTGGCTAAGTGTGTGGTCAAATCGTACAATGTAGCCACGTCCGCTGTCGACCACAGCTAATATCTTTAATGAGTGGAGACAAGGTGGCTCAGTGTGCAGTCAAATCACATACTGTAGCTACGTTCATTTGCCGGCCAAGATTCCCTGCTTTCTTGAGTGGAGACAAGGTGGCTCAGTGTGCGATCATATCATACACTATAGCCGCGTTCCACTGTTGGCCACAGCTAATATCTTTAATGAGTGGAGACAAGGTGGCTCAGTATGCGGTCATATCATACACTGTAGCCACGTTCCACTGTCGGCCAAGATTCCCTGTTTTCGTGAGTGGATACAAGGCGGCTCAGTGTGCGGTCAAATCATACACTATAGCCACGTTCCACTGCCGGCCACAGCTAATATCTTTAATGAGTGGAGACAAGAAACATCCATTATATAAATCCACAAATCGTTATCTGTTTAAATCATTTAAAAACTTAACATAATTCAAACTACAATGTCCAACATGACATTTACGTCTCATGAATTGAAGCTACTTATGTAGTTTACATACTAACCGATGAGATATGCGACAATCAGTAGATAATGGTAATTTATTTTTGGGACACTCTGGCTGAACTTTACAACAACGACGTGGGCTGTCGAGTTAGACGTACGGCTCAAGAGGTCAGGGCTGCATACAGAAACTTTACTAGGGCATGCACGCATTACACAAAGGTTATTAATGAGGTTATATCAGAAAATGTGTTCGAGACTACACATTCGACTTATGACGGTCGATACAATTTAAAATACTGAATTCCGTTCATTGGCCATGATGCGTACTTCATACGCCAAAATTGGCTAGAAAGATTTGGATGGCCTTAAGATAACAGTATGACTAGCTGGTTATGTAACGGTCGTTAATGTATTGTTTACTTGGAGATGTTTTAATGTGTAGTTGGTTAAGTAATATTGTGTTGTATGAAGAATCTTTTAATGTTTAGAGAGCTTTCTGAATTGTCTTTTCAAATAATAATGTCTTTTGTTGTTGTCAGATCAAAAAGTAGTGCTATCACATCAATTAAATATACCTGTTTGTTTATATATGCGCTTTCTGAATTACTTCTTCATCATTCATAATCATCTTCTTCCTCACTCACAACAACAACTTCTTCTTCATCGCAATGCCTTCTTGGTCTTTTTCTATCGATTCAGATGCAGACTACGTGCTTACGGAAAGTCCACATACTGATGAGGATTGGCTTATCATTTATCAAGAACAATACTATGAAGATGTCCGCGGTCAATTTCCAGATCTTGACCAGCTGAGACTTCAGGAGGTGGTTGAACCACCAAACGAACAACAGGTTGTTCATCAGGCATATGAACAACCTGATAACCAGGTTCAAGTTGTTCAACTTCCCACTGAGCAAGAAGTTGAATCGTACCCAGTTTGTTGTCACCGCGGGTATGGAGTTGAAGTTGTAGTACGTGCGGATGGAGAAAATATTGGTCGTCGAATCCAGCTATGTCAATTCTGGCCGAATGGTTGCAATTACGTGGAATGGTTGGATGATCCTTTATGTCCAAGGGGCATAACATATACAAATGAGTTAAAACAGGAGATAAGACGTCTTAGACTTTCTTTACAGGAGTTCCAGTTTAAACGTCACTAGTAGTTTCTTTATGTTTATGTTCTATTATTACTGTGTTGTTTTTTATCAGTGTTCTATGTTCGTATATCTGTAATTCTAATGTCACTAGTAGTTTCTTTCTGTTTGTATGTCACTAGTTGGTGCTTATCAGTAGGTTAATATATCGGTGTACCATGTTTGTATGTTTGCAATTGTAATCGGTTTAGCAAATTAATTTACATCGGTGCACTCAAACATATAGAATTCATAGTATACTCAAACATATAGAATTCACAGTATACTCAAACATTATCATCCTAAATCAAGGAAAGTGAAATTAGATAAACATAAAGAATACACAGCATACTCAAACAATGATATAAGTACATAAGCTATAGGTACTGCAACATATAATAAAATGTCCACTATGCATAAACTAAAAGGTATACAACTAAAGGGATGCAACGTCGTCGTCGTCATCAGCATCCTCATCACCATCATCATCATCATCATCATCCCCGTCATCATCCCCATCACCATCCTCCCCCTCGTCCTCATCATCCCCATCGTCCTCATCCCTATCGTCATCCTCCCCATCGTGCTCATCTAAATCACAAGTGCCATACCCACTAGGACCAGCATCACCTCCACCTGGTGGTTCGAAAGGCTCATATACAACAAGTCTAGCTGATAGCTGATCAATCCACGCCTCTAACATCTGTGTATGCTGCATGTACATATCATGCATGGTGTGTGTATGTGCAAGAGTCATATTGCGAAACACACCAAGTGAAACTCTGGCCTGGTTTAATCTAGCAGCATACTGCATAAAAATATTTGACATAGATAAGAAACTAAGCATAAAATAAAGGAAAAATGGCAATAAACAACAAACGTACCTCATACGGAGGATATAACCCGACTGAAGGCATACCAGGATAGTCGGGGTGCTCTGGAAAGAATAAGGGCTGCTCAATCAGAGTACATGTCACGTCATATGCACTAAAAGTAGTATCAGGCTCCAACTGCATCGGAGTTTGGGAGAACCGTGACGAAATCGGGTCAAATGATTGTGGTACCTGAACTCTACCGGCTGCAATGTGAGGTCCTATATGATCAAAGTTGACCCCACGAACATAATCGGGGTGCTACTCTAGCCCAATAAGCATCGTAATCTCCATCGATGAAGAATGTACTACTATCCACCCATCCAGCCTGTCGTAGAGCATCTAGGTACTGATCGCCAATCACCCTATGTCTACCAAACATGTCCTCACAAGATAAAGGATCATATGGTATACGACGATTACCCGTAATCATAAGCACACCTCTCTCCCAAATACCACATAGGCATAAATGCAGGTATATGCAAAACAACCCTACGTCTAGATAGTGAATACGCAACCATCAAGAGATGGTCGTCTGCCATAAGACCTACATCTGCTAGATGAGTCCAATGTGAGGCCCAAGGAGTCCGAATGATGTTACCCCGACTACGCAAATCAAGCTGTGACCTAGCCTCCATCAAGTCATGCGGTACCCCTAAGGAAACATGATGTACGTACTGCATAGTCTCCCATCGTCTCATCCTAGGAAAGTACTGCTCAGCAGCCTGACTAGCCATGTCCTATATGCGGAGATGCATGTTTGCCGTGTACTCGGAGTACCATAACGGCAAAATATACCAAAAAGCATGCATCTGCTTGACATCGTCAAACGCAAAATGAATCTAGAGCGGTATAAAGGGTGCCTAATATCGCTGTGCCCCAATCAATAATATACAGCTGGTCTAATCTGCCAAGAGATGCTAAATAGCCTAGTCTAATCATACCTTTTTGGTTCGAAAAACAGGTCGAACCAAACAAGTACAACAGAAATGCTCTAATAACTGCATCCATCATATCAGCTCTAGCTATATAAGTGGTGATGTACTGTTGCAGGTAAGTCAACTTAACAGAACCACTAGTGACGCGGGTAACATCTATCAGTGGTAGAAAAGCAGTAAACAGATTGGGGGACTCGTATAAATCATCAAATGGAAAATGTCGAATGTCATGTCGTCCAATCTCAATGCCAGTGAACATGTAGAAATCAACTGGGGTAATACCAAGCTCAAAATCTGAAAAGTGAAATGTATGTGTGGTGGGTCACCACCTCTCAGCTAATGCCTGAATGAGAGGTCGATCAAAGGACTGGACATGCCTAATCGACAAAAAAAGACCAGAAGGGCTAGCATGTAGCCTCTCCATAATAGGACCGGGAAGAGAGTTATAAAACTGGGTAATGCATTTAGCCCAACTACCCCGACAATGAATGTAATGGTCCTATAGATAATTTATGAATTAATAATTTTGAATAGACTTACAGTTATATAATATAATTATGTGATGTACATATAAAAATAACCAGATATATTAATATGCAATTTATACTTGTACGGTGATCAAAGCGGTTTCGGCTCTGTGCCGATAACCATCTTGAAGCTCGTGTTGTACACGTAGATCGTCTGGTGAAACTCCAGATGGCGGCGAAACGTGTAATGGTCCAGCTTGCTCCGCTGGATGTCTGTGAACCGTTCTTCGGACGATTTTGATTAAACGCGGCGGCATTTCGTTTAGTTTTTGTAATTAAAAAAAATTAAAAAGTGAAAAATTAGATGGAAGTGGGAAGTAGAAGGGGGAAGACGGGGTATTTGAAGGGGACGGTTGACACCTATAAAATGACCGTCTGGCTTTCAGACGCCCATTAAATGGACGTCTGACCCTTGGGTTCCGACCTACTTTTGGGCTGAATATTCAACTCCTCAGACGATTGGAAATGCAGCTGAATAACTTTCGGTCCACATATGATGATGGGAGATGCCTAAGCTTAAACAGAATTAGCCCGAAGATATAAGGTGCAGCTGAATAACTTTAGTTCATCGCAGCCCATATTATGATATCTTTCATGAAATTAAATGGCGAGCAGCTTTGCCGCTGCAGCTGCTCGTTTTGATAACATGAAATTGGAACAATGTCGAACTAGGTTTTTTTTCCCAACTATTGGCGATTCCATTTTTCAATTGAGAAACCATGGGCGTGTGGCACTGACTCAAAACTGTTAGTACGAATATTTCATGGTTATTAGTCCAGAGCCAGCATTCTTCTCTAACTTAGCTATTTGTTTGCAGGTATTACGGTGAAATTGGTGCAGGTATTACCACTTGTTTGGAAAAAACCCATTGTAAATGAAAATAATGATGCAAGCTTAAATGGTCTATTATGTTGACATATTATTCACCGTTGAAGAGAGAGGAAATATGTAATATGAACTATTAAATCTTACACTAAAAAAATCTAATAATTTCCTTTATCTATTCGAGACGAGTTCTGTGTACTGGATTTTCATTAGGATCATTCTACTTCTGTATCCATTTCATTTTAAATATTTATCTGAGGTTTGTTGACATTTCATCCTCCTTTACTCTGTTTTATGTAAACAACCTTAGTATTGTTGTATTTTAAGAGTACTTATTCAATTCTCTTATGGTTATGGATACCATATTCGCTCGTTTACTATAGCTCTCTATTTGGTTCTTTTGGTCCACATACTTTTCCATGATCCCCAAAATATTTTTTAACGGTGAAGCTCAGTAGATAATCAAGTTTGTGAAATGACATGGAAACCTTGGTTTTTCTGCTAATATAGATTGAATCTAACTTATAATATTATATTGATGAACGTGTTTGCAGCCATGATTCTTTGTGTGGCTATGTGTGTGCGTATATGTATATTTATGTTTTTATGATCCAAAGAACGTGCAGTGGAACGTTTAAAGAGCCTCTCACATGTTTTTATAGTATTTACTACTCCATCCATGCATTGGTTATAATCAGCTTAATCCTAATTTTTTCTTCACTTGAAGCGATCTGGATATGGATAATCCTAAATGACTTAAAAGTCAGAGTTGAACAATGGGTAATTATATCCAAATCTTACTTAATTGGGGGTAGTTATTTGAATTTTTCTTTGAATAATATGAGCTATGAAATACATAAACTGACTATAAACAAAACAAACTAAAACCAGTGAATACCGGCCTCACTAGGTTTCTCTCTTGTGGAAATTGTGGCATCGAACTATTTTCTTCTTCAGTTCAGTGTATATAAATACATATTTATTTGGCTCTTCATGGGATGAGTGCATTCCAATATATATATTTTATTTTCATTCTTCTCTTTGGTGGTATGAGCAAGTTTTAAGCACTGATTATTTTAATGCTCAATACTCAGTAGAGAGTTAATGATAACTTATTCAATTTTCATACTTAACAGTTTCATCCACCATCTTATTATGTACAATGAGGCTTGGTACTATTTGTCTATCGTATGATACAGGCATCCAGGGAATTGCACCACGTTTTGCTTTCCTGGAGTATGAATACTGAAAGGTACAAAGGGATAGAGGCTACATTATGGTATGGCTATATACATTGTTTCGCTCAATTAGTATTACAGAATTAGTGAGGCCAATAAATCACTCTTTTATAGTTGGGTGTTTGCAATACAAGTGTATACTGTATACAATTGATATATTGCTACTAATTTGTATGTTTCTCTCATATCTAAAAAAGATGAAGCTGAGATTGTATCCTATTTTTCTTGATTATTAATCATATATTCATATGTTTCTAATCATTATTGTTTATATTCAGGCCTAGTGATAATATTATTGATCAAGAAAAGTATTGTTTTTCTTTTTACTCTTCACACGTCAGAATATTGTTCTTGGCGATTGATCTTCCTGTGCTCAGAGCTTCTTCTTCTTCTATTTTGTTTTTTCCTTTTTTCTCCTCGGACGAGGACAAAAAATTAATGTCTATAATGCAGCACTCTGTCCTGATCGGCGCTTCGATGTTGGTTAGTAAGTTTCAAATTTATATAAGACAGCTCACTAATATTGAAGAGCACTTGGCTGGGTGCTATAACAAATAATCAAATAAAAGCCATGTGACACCAAAAACTCATAATTTATTAAAAATAATAATAATGTGTATATTTCATTTCTGAATGAAACGACAGATGATGCAGCTTCTAAACAGATGATGCAGCTTCTAAACAATGACCTTAAAACCAATCAATATCAAAACATAAAAAAATATAGGATACACACATATTGATATCCAAAAAAGAAAGAAGAAAAAAGTTAATCGCCCCCTTAAATATATTTTTTCTTTAATTAGCAGAGTGGAAGATCAGCAGGAGGTACTTGTAACTTCTCTAGTTCTCCAGCTCCATCTTCAACCAAGAAAACCATAGCTAATCCCCATGTAATATGAACGTCCAAATGACAATGCATAATCCAAGCCCCAGGGTTATCCGCAACAAATCGAATAACAGCCCATCCATTTACAGGCACTGCCACTGTATTTCTCATAGGTGGATCCACCATGTTAAACTTACTCGTGTCCCTTTTCGCGTTGAAGTTCCCAAATCCCTCAGCAAGAATGTAAAAGTCGTGCCCATGTAAATGAATTGGATGATTTTCACCAGCAAATATATTGGTTCCTTGCAGTACCAACTGAACTACAGATCCATATTTTAGCTTGTACACTTTAGTTCCTTTTGTTGGTTGCCAAAGGCTCCTGCTTATGTTTTTTGCGGTGTAGTCAAACTGAACAGGTGGATTAGCTGGAAAGTTGGTTGTGAAAACCCCAGATACACCTTGATGATGTGCTTGTAAGATCGAATATGACTGAGGCAATACAAATGATATGTTGTTTATACTAGCTCCAAATCGTTTATTGTTAGGTCCTTTACATTTTTGTCCTTTCGGGCAGTTGAATAGTCCCACACCAACCGTGAAGAATAAGTTCTCATCCACTGGAGACGATAAATCAACTTTTCTTGGGCTTCTTAAACTTGTGGTGAAAGCTGTTGCAGAGTTTGTATCATTAAACGCTGGGAGAGATGGAAGAAAAGGTGGGATGTTTGATCCAGGCTTGTTTGAGCAGCTACATGTGTAGTCCAAAATGGCAGTCGTAGTGGTATTATCAAATGATACACCCTGTGCACTAGAGTAAGCTCTAGCAGCTATATAATACCTAGCAGGTGGTTGGTTGGTTGTGATTAAAACATCGGTTGTTTGTCCAGGGCCAAGCATGAGCACATTAGCGATTAAGGGTTTTGTGTATGATGCGTCTACTCCTACAACTGTCATTGAGTGACCCGCAATGGAGACGAAGAGCTCGGTGTTTAGTGCAGCATTAATGAACCTAAGGAGATCAGTCTCGCCTGGACCAACTGGAATTATAGTTGTATCTGTTGCAAGATTAAGAGACAAGGTTTTCTTACATTTCAAAGATTATTCTAAGTTACTTTTTAAGCATTATAATATGTTTAAATAACTATTATTAACTGTTTATCGATTGACTATTGATCTTGAAGGGAAAAAGTATACCTTTGCTTGAGCAGTTGAAGAGATCACCAGGCTGCCCATTGATGGTCAAAGCATTGGATGTCTTAGGAGCTGCTCCAGTTTGGGTCGCTTTATTCACTACATCGATTGGGTTTTCATTCCACCATTCCCCTGTTAATTTCTTAATACCGTGAGTGTAATCATTTATTCCTTTATTAACCCAAAATTACTATTCGTTATCGTATCCGTGTTGCTTTTCATTATGTACGCCTGCAGTGTTAACATAGTTTATCCTCCTTGATTGGAACATGTCCAAATCAATGTTGTATTTTTGTCTGTGCGTGTAACGCATATTTTGATAGGTTTGTGTCTGAAATTGGCCTGTAAGTGGTGGTTGGTGGCCACCACCTGCAAATATTAATTGCTATATAACTGAAAGATGTTTTCTTAAGGAAGTGATTATTAGAAAGAGGTATCATCGTGCTCAATTAGATATGTATTTTAATTTTCTATTAACATAACCTTCAAATAAAATAAAACCTTCATGGAAAATGACAAATCATAAAAATTGCATCATAGGAGTATCCCTTTTAACTGAAAATATCAGAAACTAAAGACCATTATATAACTTAAATGTTTGTTATCATATGGGAAGTTTATCGCAGTTTTAGTAGGTTGCACCAGGATTATGCATCTTAAAGCAATGGGGATTGTATAATTTGTCAACTTCTGCCTTTTGGTAATAGGAAAGCTAGCACGGCAGTTCTAAGGGAAAATAACAGGTCCTACATTGATAGATTTAAACCATTAATCTAATACATAAAAAGTTCAATACCAAGGAGTATGGGAGCTTGTCTCTTTGGTATAGTGAAAGGATACGAAGCACCCTCTCTAGGATGTATGATAAGGGCTCCATACACAGTAGCTCTTAACCACGAGCTGTGTGCATGCCACCATAAAGTTCCTTCCTGTCCCTCGATTGTGAATCGGTATGTGTAGCTTTCGCCTGGCCTTATTGGACACTGGGTTATGAATTCAGGACCATCTGCCCAGCCTGTTCTCATTTGTCTAACACCATGCCTAAATAACAAAAGTGCAGAAACGTGAAATAATAAATAATAGTTTACTTGGTTGAATCTTTCTATAGAGTAGTTAATTGTAGACTAAAACAATTATATATGTAACTATTGTTTATATGCATGTCGTGTAAAATCATTTTTTTTTTAAAACATGACTTCCTTACATACTTTTATACTTGTGAATGATGTAGGTGTAGACCTGATTATGCTATATATGAGGCCTAGTATGATCAAGTTAATATTTTATATCTAAACGAGGTTATTTGTTTCCATTAATATTAAATTAATTACAATGCTGACTGGGTCGGATTTCAATTTTCTATACTTGGTATATCTTTTGCCTACCAGCCTCAATATTCTTTGGTATGGTATCGGCGTGCCCTGAACTCTGTGCAGTTATATAAGTTTACATACCAATGAATAGTGACATTGTACATAGCGGCATTCTTGACGTTAACCACAAGGCTGTCACCATTTTTAACTTCGATAGTTGGCCCTGGGTACATCCCATTCACTGTAATGATATCAACAGTTCTGCACTGCCTCTTCACTGGTGTTTTTTGGATCTGCAAAAATAAGTTACGATAATCTATGGTGCATGATAAAAACAAAATAAAATTCAATGTACAATGTGTAGAAAGCATACAACAAAGTCATGGAAATGTGTTTCAGCACTGGATTGAGAATGTAAAATCGAAAACAGCAAAATGAAGCAAGAGAACAAACACTGCATGCTATTCATGGTATCGGTAGATTATTAGTTACTATCTTAATCTCTTGCTTTGATAGTTAGATATGATGTGGTAGGGAAAACTGAGATGGGTAGATGGTGTTATATATGGCAATGAGTGTAGGGTTGGTATGGAAGGTTGGCTTTATTAGGTTTTGATTTTTTGATGGGATAAATTTTTTGAGTGGTATCCTTGCTTCCAAAGTTTCTGATTTGTTCAAATTCTATTAAGGAGTGGTTGCACCAACTTACATATACCTCCTTTTGAAATAGTGCTAGCAAAAAATATTAGAACCTTTGTCTTTTGAAATGCGTGTGCTCACTTTTACACTATCAACGCATATGCAATACAGAAACTCTGTGCTATTTGTTTTACCTGTATCATACAGTCTATCTTTAATCCATCCACCGGCTATAAATTTCTTGGCAATGAGATTTTGAAAACGTTAATGGATGATATTGGTTTTTTTCTCATAGGTATAGTTAAAACTATGTTTTATTAGAAGCATGAATTAATGTCATGCATGCACAAATCACAACGCAACTTGAATGTGTAAGATTTATCCTTTATTGTTGACTATAATTTCAAGTGATAAGTAATTATTTTTACAGAGAAATAAATTTTCGTTACAAGTTTATGTTTAAGAATTCAACCAAGTCCTTTGAATCTGAAAAGTCAAATTTAATATTAGGGTTATGAATAAAACTTATGCATGGTGTTGATATCAGAATATACTTCGCATTGTTTTTTGTATTTATTTTTATTTATATTTACTTTTGTCAATAGCATGGCCATGATTTTTCTGTGACTATATGTTCCCGGGCATTGCTAGAAAGCCCGAAATAAGCGGAATTCACGGGGAGTTTGGGGGGTTTTTTTGGAGGGGGGGGGGGGGGCGGTGGGGGAGGGGTTGGGGTGGCATTTGTGGTGGCGGCGTTGATTTTATTCATTTCGATTAATCTGCAGCCGTTGGATTCTATCGAACCTCGTTCTCTGGCCTAAGTTTCAACTTTTCCAATATGTTCCATGTTTTTGTGTGTGTATCAGTTGAACCCCATTTTTCCTTTATCTTAGCAATCACAAGTAGTACCTTCGGAAAAACAAAAAAAAATTATATTGTCATGTGTTCACTTATGTATTAGTAACCAGTCACACCTCTATGATAATCTTGGAACTGGCCCTTTCTGAAAACTAAATAAATAAACAAATATTGGAAAAGAGCAAACTCATATGTTCAACTAGTGAAATGAAATTGGTTGCGCACCAAGCCACACCTTAACATTAAGGAGTAATCAATCATCAAAAATAATTACCATGTTCTTCACTTTAAATTAACAAAGTTTGCGTACCAACAAAGTCTCCAAAATATGACCTAATAGTAGTAATCTTCCCATTTACATACGTAACAGGTCCCATGAAAACATAGAATACATGTATAATATCTGTACTTTTTGACCATATCGAGCCTTCTAATTGTCAAATGCATAAAATATAATAGCATGTTCACATTTTTCTAGATGCAGGTTTTATCGGAAGGTCTTTGGGGGGTTTGGTTAAGAGTTGTTAAAAGGAGGCAGCAATTTTTTCAATACCGTAGACAAACATTCTTAATGACCATTTTGATGACAGGATAAAAAGTAAGCTTAATTCTTAAATTATGTCATTTGCTATTATGCTAAGTTTCTATTTTATCAAATGGAACTTTGTAATTTTGTATATGGTGTGGTTGGTCTATCTATTAACATAGGTGTTATGATCAGGTTTTGGGAGTAGTCACTTTCAGAACATCTTTACATTTAGGACTTCCAATATTTTATTCTTCTAAAAGGTTGATCAAAATATAATATGCTTATTTTGTCAACATTGTATTCTTCATACAGTTATATTTTTCTTAAAGTAGCTAGGTGTGTACTTTGGTAGTGGCATTTTCAGATGTGTGTGTGTGTGTGTGTGTGTGTATATATATATATATATATATATATATATATATATATATATATATAAAATGTAGTCACAAGGCTGGCTAAGCTTTGCTTTATTAATATTACTTTTTCCTTAATATTATATAAGTAGTCTAATTGGCTTTCAGGATCAGGCTTTAAGGATGACATGTTCTGGCTGCTTTTGAAGATTCAAGTGCAGGTACATACAGAGTACCATACCAAAAGTCATGTTTAGACTTCAAATTATTTCATCAAATGACCAAATATTCGACTACTTCAAAATTAAAATCGAAGATAATAAACTTTATACAAGAGACGTGATTCAGTAACTTGGCATGTCTTTTTCCTCATAGCCTGGTTCTGTTATAGTTTAAAAAGCCAAGATTTTAACTAGGACTTACAATACACTTGTTGAATCATTATCAGTATAAGATTCATACTATGTTAGTATGGTTACGTTGGTGACTGCTTGATTGTATTAACTAATTAGAGTTTGTTGTCAACTTTTTGGAACGTTCTTCACTTTGTAGGCTCATGTTTAGGTGTCTACTGAATATATATTAACATCCACAGTTTTTGTCCTTAACCAATTATGTTATTAGAATCCGAATGCTAGTTATTAGGTTGTTTATTTAAGCCACCCACGGTTTACATTTTTGATTGTTGTGTGAAAATTAAAGAAGTTGTATAGGTGGAAACCAATACATTGCATCTTAGCTACTTCGAGAATTATGCAATGACTGATCTCTTAACTAAAAAGGACAACTTTTAATTTAGCTCTTCTAAGGCCAACTGACTTTCTTATTATTATATCAAAAGGACAACCTTTTCAGTTTATCTTCAAACAAGCCATTTGTTGGGGTCTAAGTCCAGTTGTTTTTCTGCCTCCAAAATCAGTTGACTTTCTCCTATCAACTTATTTATCCAGAAATCTTTTTTCTGAGGCGAAGTTTATCGAAATGCCAAATCCAAATAAATCGATCTAGATTGGATTTTTCTTCTCCTTTCAAATTTATCCTAACAAACTCACTTTTAAAGTTTGTCATTTTCCTCAATTTCATCTTCTTTTTACCTGACATCCAAGCCAAAATCCGAAAATAAGACCAACTTATAGAAAATCAAGGTGGATGAATGTTTGCACCAAATATTGACACAAACACCCAATAGAGATTTTGTAGAGAAATAAATGAAAAATAATAAATGTAAACAGAGAGAATATAGCAGTAAAGTAATCGAAAATAAGGTAATAACAAAGACACAGCAATTTATAGTACTACGTCCACTTTAAAGAGATGACTTATTAATTATTTTGTAAACTGAGTACAATGGGGATCAAATTAAAATCCTTAGTTACAAAAGAGTACAAAGCAACAAGTAGCGTAAAAAAATCCAGAAAATGAACAATCAAGGCTATATTTATAGGGGAAGAAAGCGAAATATCTTCTTTAAATTTCGACAGCGAAGTCTCTAGATCCAGAAGAAGTCATATAGTATCGATCGTTGGTCTCACATTACTTATAATAATGATCGACGCCGATCGTTTTGCTAGCTCATTTTGGCATGCGATCGATATGGTGGGCTCCACTCTTCAATATATTGATGTTTCCAAAGTTTCATGTGTAGTTGATTTATAGATTTTGAGATATCGATCGTTTTTCGTTGAGTTAAGCTATAAAATCGATACGATACGATCCATAACTGATGAATATAAATCATACCTGATCCATTTTTTAGGAAGTTGTGTATTTTAATATTTTGAGCCTTCTATTGAGTTCATATCCCGCTTTCGCTTTACCGCTACTTCATATAATCATCTGTGCTTAATCTTTGGGGTTCATGATCGTTAATCTGAAGTGTCGATCTTGATGATAATCGAGTCTAATTTGTCTAGTCAGTTCGGGTATAGCTAGGCAAAAGGCAGGATAACACTTGCTCCCCAAAGTACGTCTTGTTTCAACATGACGTTCTTTGAATTGATGCAAGTTAGTGTCGTCGAAAAGGAATCCATCCAGTTTTCTGAACAACAGTTATTCCTTCGATGAATTATTTTCCTTGAAGAGTCGCATTTCTTTTTGTTTGACATGATGATTGGTCGATTTCCAATAGTATAAATTCTGGATCACATCCTGATGGTGATCATTTAGGTCTTCGTTTAAGTGAGTCAGTAGGCCTTGGTTGTCTGGTTCAAATTTTCCTCTTATTAATATAGGTGAGAGAATTCAATTTCCGTTGATTTCAAAAAATCGAAAATTTTGGAATGTACACTAGCACGTATACGTATTCATTCCCGACTCCCGATCACGATTGCACGTTTACGGGTCGTTGTCAACTTTCCTAATATGTTTCGCTCTTTTTTTAGATGGATTGACATGAATCCATCAAGAATGGATTGTACTTGATCCATTTTTAATATGAATCGGGTCAAATTTGTTTAAGATTAGATCATGTCTGTTCGTTCTCTCCTCTCCCTTTTTTTCAGTTTTTATAGAAAATAATGGATCTGTTCAAAGCCATCGGTTTTGGATCGTACATGATACAAGTATATGTTGAACGAACCAATTGCACTGCGTATTAAAGAGAAGGATCGGTATACCTCCACCACAGAACGATCGCATTCGATCGTTTCTTGGTTTGGCCAATTAGTTGAATTGCGGATTAAGAAAAATGGATCGGCATAAGACCATCATAAAACGACCGTACTCGATCGTTTATCGGTTGGATGCTCCATTGAACTGCAAACTTCGATGGCTAGTATTGCTTCCTTCATATATATACTTGGACACTTAGATTATTTTCCCCACTTTATTGCATTAGCAAGAGTATACTAACCGAACCAAAAATAAAATAAACTTCATCTTCTTCCTCCCCTTCACTTCCGATCTAAATTCCCAGATCCAAAATCGTTTCCCAAACACCATCCATCTTCTAACCGACCAACTCCTTCACTATATCCACCATCACCGCCTCCATCTCTTCAGATCTTGTTTCATAATCGAATCCGAATCGCTTCCGCTTTTTAATTTCTGATATAGGTATGTTGAACTTCTCTTACTTGTAATAATTTAGTGACGAGATGATGGGATCTCGTTCTATTTTGCATGATTCAGGCCATGGCGGTTCGATCACTCATAATGGAAGGGGAGATGGTGACGTGGTTGGTGGTGAAATCGAAGGACACGGTAAGAGTCGTAACGATCGAGTCGAGTTGTTTATGCTAGTGTGATGATTGCGGTATAATGGACCATCTTGGGCATTATGGAGTTTGAGGAGGTAGATAGCTTCTTGACCGATCATTTTTTTATTTGGATCGGTGTTTGGAGTTTTGAATTGAAGTGAAGTGTGGAACCAGAGTCGAGTTGGATCGATCGCAACGATCAATATGGGATAACGATTGGTTGGAGTTGCTAAAACGATCGGTTGTGAAATGATCGTACATAAATGATCGGTTATTGGAAGTTGGGATTTAGTAAATAGATCGGTCATGCGCATTGAGATAGATCGGTCGTAACATCATTTTGGATCGGTTGTTGGTTTTACTTTGATGGACATACCTAAAATCCTCAAATCTTAATTAGAACTTTGTGATAAGCTTTGGCCTTAAACGCTTGAATGGACGTACATGACTTGCATATGAAATGGACTGCATACTCTGACATATATGATAATCGAACTATGGAAGGAACTTGACTAATCTCCTATATATTTATATTTGTTGCCTATGCCTTGGAATTTTTTTTGAAGCTCATCCACTTCTGAACGCACAATTCGAACTTCAACATGCCAACAACTGATTCCAATGCTTAGACTAAATCCTTAGCCAGTGACGTAGAGAATTGGTTGAGACGGTCATCAATGACGGTCACTCGATCGAACTCTGGATTCTCGTCACAGTTGTAATCTTTAATTCTGAACTATTTTTCACTGCATTGCACGACAATATATCGCTTTACACTAGCATACACTTTGCACGGGGAAAACGAGTTATTTTTTTCTAATGATGATTATCTAGTGAGTTTAGTGGTCATGGGTTCCAAACGCTCGAAGCGTTTAACTGCCATGCCTTCCGGACAGCCTTCACAGCATAACAATCAAGATGTCGAATCGAGCTCCCCAACCATACCCGATAGACTCTCCCTCGGACATCAAGCGGATCAACCAGAAAGTTCCAGTCCACTATTCGACCTTTTCTCAACCTTTCCTATCCTTCCAGCAGAAGTAATAAACCCTTCTCCCGACACTTTAGAAGATGTCATATTTTTGGAAGATCCGGAGGATTCTATGGCTTTGAAAATTAATGAAGCCTCTCTTCGTAGAATTTGTGCCAGACACGGGATTCCATGTGATGACGTGCGATTCCCGACCCGAAATGATAAAGCTCGTATGCCTCCTAAGGGGTTCACTGCATGCAACAAGTTCATGTGTTGGGCAGGATGTGTCCCACCCTTCAATTCATTTATCCGAGAGATGTTACATCATATGAGGTTAGCACCGGCACAACTACATCCAAATGGCTATGCCTTGCTTAACTGTACCTACATGGCATTCATGGAGTTTTTATTCCGTCTTCCAACTCATAAAGACATTCGATTTCTTTTCACCTTTAAGCGACGAAAGGGAAGCCTTTTATTCACATTTCTCGAGTCGGCCAAGAAGTGCCATATCATGACCGGTACTTCGAACAAGTTGAGCACTTTCAAAAGCGAGTGGTTCTATATTCGCTGCACGCCCGGCTTTGTCAAACAGTGGTTTAGAAGAACGAAGTATTACTCCTTGCTTAATTTCTTGAGTGCTTGCATCCAGGTCGTATCCTGAACTAAGCAACTTTTCTGGTTTGTGCAGGCTCTTTTCCACGACCCGATGGAAAATAATACACAGACGCGTTCTTGGCCCTTAAAAGGGTTCCATCAAAAGATAGAGACATTGGAAATCTTCTTACTGATGAACGCCTCATTACCTACTGTCTGATGGAAGAGGGTCGTAGCATAGGGTTGCCGATCACTGCTAGAGTTATAGTGACCGAGCAACAAGAAGCGGAAGATGATGAAGGCCATCAAGCTGATCCTGTTGTGGCCCCAATTGAGAGGGCTCGGGAAGTTACCGATAAAGATGCATCAGGAGATGAGGGTGACGAGCCCGGTGGTGATGATGCGGGTTCTAGTTTTGGGCTGCGGTTGGATCCTCGCAAACCCCACAGCCCTCCGCTCTTGAAAAAGGAAAAGGAAAAGGAAGAAACTCGTTTGTAGGTTCCCTAAGAGTCGCCTCTTCAAAAAACCCAAGCTATCCATCACTCCTCAGGTTATTCTAGATCAGTCTGCTTCTTAACCTTCAAAGCACTTAGACGAAACATTTGAGGTATTATTTAACCTTCCGATACCAGATGGCGTTGATACCTTTTATTTTACTGACATGAGCATCGACGGATCAGAATCTCCTTCCAGAGTTGGGGCTGGAATCCCTTTTACCACTAATGGGGAAGTTACTCCCGCTAGTAAAGCTTTAATAACTGGTCCGTTGGGGGACACAAGGACACATCCATTCGCACCCACTTCACAATATTGCATTGCACTTATGTTGTGTCCTTCAATACTTAGAGCTGATTCATTCTTTGTTTTTCTTTGTAGAAACAATGATGAGAAAGAAGCACATGTTTTAGTCTCTATAGGAAATATCACGCCAGACTCCTAGTTCTCATTCGGGCCCATACCGCCAAGGTACGTGGTCATGAATAAGCCCCTAACTATCGCTCCAGCCGGGATCGGGATTACCAGAATAGGGGTGATAGAGACATGTCTTTCCATCATAAACATCGATCCAAATCTAGATCTCCTCCTCCTAAAAGTTCTAAAAGGCAACAAGATCGTCGCGACGACGTTCTTCCTATTGACACCTCTCGTGGGTCCCCCTTCCACTTTAGTTTCTTCACAGTCCGTTGTTCCATCTCATCTTCAACGACCCAAAAATCGTTGACATCATAGTGAGCATGATGTTCACCAACAAAGGCCGGGCAAGGAAAGCGCTGACATCCAAGTTGTCACTAAAGCTCAACAAATCGATGCCCCCACTCGAATGGCCCAACTTAAGTTAGATTTTTCAAATGTATGTCTCGATAGATTTTTCTTTGTACCCAATCTTAAGAAAGTTCCTAAAAAGTCCACCAAATGACTATGGATTGTGTGCATGATATCCAAAAGTAGTATAATGAGTGGATGAGAGCGGCAAAGAGAATTTCTAAATTATCTTGGGAGAGAGCGATAGAGATTGAAAAATTGAAACGCCAAGTGGCCTAGGATAAGCGGATCATCGAAACTCTAACCAATGAGTTAGAATCTTCCAGGAGCTCACAGGCAGAAGCCAAGAAAAAGCAGAAATGACCATCAAGCACTTGAGGATGAGAAAGCCAGGCACTTGGCAGAGGTTGAAGCGCTTCATCATCAAAACCATGAACTGGTGTTAGAAAGGGATGCGGTCTAAAGAAGCGCAGTTGAGTACAAAACTAAGTTTGAGCATGAATCCAAAGATAAAGAGGAAGCACCGAAAGTCGACTAGGATGCTTATGATGAATTGGTTACCATCAGGCTTAAAAGAGACGCGGCTATTGAAGAAGCCAAAGACATTGATGCCCTCGTTAAATGAGAAGTGGAGGCCGCGAAAGAAAAGGTCGGGGAGGAGGTTATGGAAGAACTAGATCCACTGCTTATTCTTTACAATACCAACATCCTGAAGCATAGAAACTTGGAGTGCCTCCGGGGTGGCTACCCTTACCATCTTGTATGTGCTTGGGAGCATCTTGTTCAAGAGGAGAAAAAGGCTCTCGACACTGAAGAAATCGATTTGATGATGTTGGAAGATGAAATTCTATTGGGTGTCGAACCCAAGGTTCTACACGAAACCCGGCTTATACTCTAAAAGAGCACACCACAACCTTTCAACATGAAACTGATGAAGGTTCGAGATCCATGTCCCACAATGTCGTAGATGACTAGAATCCGATGACCCAAGCTATTCCCAGCACCACTGTGGATTCTTCTATCGAGCCTGGTTTCAATTCGTAGAAGCTACATATTGATATATCTAGTGGGCTCTCCCCGATTATGGAAGGAGGTTCCAGTGGCACTTCGGCTCATGTGGGGGACCAATCCGGAGAAGGTATTTCATTAACCTTACATGCCCTTTAGAAAGCTGGAGTGTCCCCGGTCGATATTTCTAATCTCTTTAGTTATATTTCCTCATTTTTAGGTCTGCCGGTTGTAGTTCCACCTCTTCCTCAAAAATCTCAACCAGGACCTCAGGTGCCTGCGACGGAGTCCGTTACTGTCACGGCTTCGGCAACAACCCAATATGTCCCGGAAGAGGAAGCTTTTGTGATTTACGAGCACTCGGTGGACACTTTATTGAGGGAAGAAAGCCATTTGCATCAAGATTCCTGCTGACGACAACGTTACGATTACTGGAGCTTCCCCATCCTTTTTAGTCCGCTTTATGCAAGATATGGCACAGAAACTCGGGGTGGACATTTCCCTTGAGACGAAAGTAAAACAGGAGAAAATGGAGCTCGTTCCCCCTCCCATCTCCATCATTTTGCCTGGAGAAACTGTGCATGCTTCCGCTCAGTCAGAATCTGCTCAAGATGCACTTACTGGGTCAACCCAGACTACTCCAGTTAAAGGCCAAGTAGGAAAAGAGGAGAAAAGACAAGTGGGGAAAGTTTGAGTGAAACATCTCCCGATTCCAAGAAGAAGAAGAGGAAGCCAACGAGGAAGTGATTCTTTATGTGTACTCATGCTCCTAAGTCTTTTGGGTTTTGTTAACCGAATTTGTACGGGATCAACCCCCGTATTTTTGATTCTTTTGCTGTGAATACTTGTGCTTGATTCTCCAAGCTTATGTAAATAAAGTTCTTTTACTTTTATCGAAATTTTGTGTGAATTTGCTTAAGTAGTTGAGCTATCACATTTTCCATTCAATGTACTTGCAATTCATCGCTCATTGATTCGGATGATGATCCGTTAATTTTATCCCAAGGCCTTCATACAGTCGTGCCCTCAAATCGTACTAGACACTGGGCTCAAGCCCTAGTGTTATGCTGTTGGGTTCAGCGGTTTAAGTGATAATACTCCTACCCCCAGTTCTCGGGTTAAAGGAGTTAGATAGTGGATGGTCAAATTCCATCTATAGCGAATTTATACTCCTCCTGTCAATTTCAGATCGAAGTTAATTGAATAGTGAGTGGTCGAATCACACTCATCTATTTGTTTATACTCATATCTGCACTCTAGGGATAAGAGTTCGTTGGCAGATGGTCGGATCGCATCCAATTTGTGTTTATACTCCAGTCCACGCTTTGGAGACTTAGAGTTATTTCGGAAAATAGTCGAACCGTATTTTCCTTGATTGATTGACTTGCCCCCAAGCCTGGGGTTTAACTTGAAGAGCGATCAGTCGTGTTACGATCGCTTTTTGATTCATGTCTGTCTCATTGCTTGGTGGGATTAATTTGATTATCGGATGGTCAAGCCACATCCATTTCTCGTTAGTTACTTCGCCCATCGGGTTGTGAGCGAGAATCATTGAATGAACGGTCGGACCACGTTCTTTTTGTTTAGTCCAATCGTGAACTTGTGTAATCGGTTGGCTCCAAACTTTGGGAACCTGCTCGGACATGTCATTATTAGTTAGTCGGGTATCATAACTAATAGGCAATGCTACAACAGAGGTATGAAGGAAATTTCAAATTTTATTTGCTAAATGGAAATAAATGACATAGTTTGTCTTATTACATATCTGGAAAATCAAATGCTAAAGCAAATTCGGAAATTAAATACAACTAAATGAAAAGGAATTAAACTAAGTAAAATAGCGTCGTAAATGCTCGTTGTTCCACGCCCTTGGGAGTGTGACACCATCAACAGTCGCTAGCTTAAAAGTTCCTTCTTCAAGTCTCTGTTCAATGACGTACGGTCCCTCCCAAGTAAGATTCATGTGTGACGGGATAGGAAAAACCCGTTTCAAGACGAGATCCTGATTTCAAAGGTCTTGGTCGGAGTTTAGTGTTGTAGTATCAGACGACTCGATATCGATGTGCAGCTGCCCTCAAATCAGCTTCTTCGCGCTTCTTATCTACTAAGTATAGAGGTTTTAAGAGGAGATCTCTATTTGTTATGGGGTCGTAGTAGGTCCTTCGATGAGAAGGGACTTCGAGTTCAACAGGAATGACGGCTTCAGAGGCGTAAGCAAGGATGAATGGAGTATGGCCAGTCGCTGACTTGTGGGTAGTTCTGTAAGCCCATAATGCTGTGGGAATTCATCCACCCACTTGCCTCTAACCTTTTTCAAATGATTCTTCAGGATGGACTTTATGATTTTATTTATAGTTTCAACTTGTCCATTTTCTTAAGGGTGAGCAACTGCCGCAAATCTCTTTTCAATATAACGCCAATGGCAGAAGCCTTTGAATTCAGCGCTGTCAAATTGGATTCCATTATCAGTTACAATGGTTCGTGGAAGGCCAAAACGACAGATGATATTCCGGATAATGAAGTTAATTACTTTCTTCGTCGCGATCGTGGTTAAAGGTTCTGCTTCGGCCTATTTAGTGAAGTAATCAACTGCTACGATGACCTACTTCACACCACCTTTAGAAATCGGTAAGGAACCAATAATATTTATTCCCCATGTGGCAAACAGCCATGGACCAACCATTTGTGTAATTTTAGTTGGTAGAGCTCTCGGAACTTTTGCATACACCTAGCATTTGTCGCATCGCTTAGCGTAATCAGTAGCATCTTGGTTGACAGTTGGCCAGTAATACCCATAACAGAGTATTTTCTTTGCTAGGGTTTGTCCCCAGTGTGATCGCCACATTCCTCTTCATGAACTTCCCTTAGGACTCATTTTATTTCATCATGAGCGATACACCGGAGCAGGGGAACGGAAAAACCCTTTCTATACATGACTCATTCCTAAATGGTATATTGTGAAGCTTGGCGGAGGATTTGTTGCATTTCATTCCTCCGTTCGGGAAAGACTCCCTGTAGCAAATAATCTTTAATCGGAGTCATCTACGACTCCTTTTCAGGCTCCGTCTCTAGTACCCAGTCGATTTCCATCTGGTTTACGCTTGGAGCATTTAGTACTTCAACTGGAACAAGGCCCATTTGTTGTGCATCCCCGGTGCTAGCAAACTTTATCAATGAGTCAGTCTCTTTTTTTTATCCCGGGGAATATGCGTAGTGTCATAATAGTCAAAGTCAGTCAATAGCTCTTGGACTCGGATAAGGTACGGAGCGAGTCGTTGTCCTTTAGCCTGATAATCTCTCTCCTGACTTGGTATACCACCAACTGGGAATCGTAAAAGATTTCAAGAGATTTTATTCCCAGTTCTCGAGCAAGTTTGAGTCTAGCAATCAGAGCTTCATATTCGGCTTCGTTATTCATTACGAGGAAGTCAAGCTTCAAAGTGTAGCAAATTGATCGATCCTTCGGAGTTACTAATACGACTCCAGCTCCAGAACAATGATTGTTGGAGGCTCCATCCGTATACATTTTCCATCAGATGGTAGGGGCTTCACCGCTCTCTGGGAGATCATCCTTTGCGGTGAATTCAGTTATAAAGTCCGCCAGTGCCTATCCCTGGATGGCTCTCCGAAGGAGATTGGTAATGTCGAATTAGCTCATCTCGATGTTCCACTTGAGTAACCTTTCAGACGTCTCAGGTCGCTGTAGGACCTATCGTAATAGCTGATCGGTGTAGACGTTGACGGGATGAGGCTGATAATAGGGACGGAGCTCTCGTGAAGCAATCAACAAACAGTACGCCACTTTCTCTATCTTCGGATAGTTCCTTTCGGCTCCTATTAATCGTTTGCTAACATAATAGACCGGTCTCTGGATTCGTTTCTCCTTGCGAAGCAGTGCTGCACTTATAGTGTGTATCGACACAACCAAATAGATATACAAGTCTTTGTGATCCACCGACTTTGACAAGATGAGAGGTCTCTCTAAGTGGTTCACCAAAGTTTGGAATGCATCTTCACAGTCCCGTGTCCATTCGAAGTTCCTTTTTCATATTCTAATCAAGTCGAAGAAAGGAATGCATTTATCAGTGGCTTTGGAAATAAACCGGCTTAGGGCGGCGACCTTCCCATTTAGGCTATGTACTTGTTTGATAGTCTTTGGCGCTTGGATGTTGCGAATTGCTCGAATCTTCTTGGGATTAGCTTCGATACCGCGAGCATTGACAATGAAACCTAAGAGTTTTCCTGATGCAATGCCAAAGGAACATTTTAGAGGATTGATCTTCATTTTGTAATATCAGAGAATATCGAACATTTCTGCTAAGTCTCTAATATGGTCGCTTAATCGTCGTGACTTCACGAGTATATTATCCACATTCGTCTTTCTAATATGATCTTTAAACATTCAGTTGACCATGCGCTAATAAGTTGCTCCAGCATTCTTTAATCCAAATGACATTACCATATAGCAATACAATCCCATGTCGGTAATAAAGCTGGTGTGCTTCTGGTTGGGGATGTGCATCGGGATTTGAATATATCCGGAGTACACATCCATAAAAGTAGCAACTCGTGTCCTGCAGTTGAGACCACCAGCTGGTCGATCCTTGGAAGGGAAAAACTATCTTTCGGACACACCTTGTTTAAGTCCGAATAGTCAACGCATGCTTGCCACTTTCCATTTGCCTTTCTCACAAGTACAGGGTTTGATACCCATTTCGGGTAGAGGGCGTTGCGAATAAACCCATTGCGAAACTACATAAAAGTTCATTAGAAAATGGAATACTGCATGTATGTTTGTATGTCTTAAACTTAAAAGATGAAATTTAATAGTTAAATATAAGGACATATAAATGAGGATAAAATTTTCTATGTATAACACTTAAAATTTTATCAAAAATAGTTAATTTCACTAAGAACGCCTAATTTGACTAATCTTCGATTAATCTTCGTCTAAACGATTAATTTATAATCCATGCCTTTCGCCTTGTGATTTTTCCAATCTTGTTATTATGGTATGTAAAGATTTATGTATTGATTGCATAAATGATTGATTGGTCAACTTTGTAAGTATTTTTATACGAGCTGATAAATAATCATTAGAGATGATATATGTAGGTGGTTTGTGAATGTCCAGTGAAGTGCTTGTATTTGAATCTATTAATCTATTAAATCATAGTGAAGCGGAAGAATTTTTAGCTTTCTGATTAGTTATAGGAGTTTTCTTCACTCTCTTTAATTCTCTTCAGATGTTTTATTTTCAAATTTTTATACTTTACTATATAATTATTTCACTAAGCTTCTTATACCATTTTGCATTCAAATAATTTTCAGAAAAATTACAATTATTTACAATCTATTCTCAATTCACTCTTCTAATATTTTACATTCAAATTCATAAATTAATAACATAATCCAAATTTTAGATCTTTTGACAAACTCATTTAATTAATATTTAATCCATTAAATAAATTCTAAAAGATGACAATTTCAATACGTATACCATAATCACATTAACAATTGTAAAATTAATTTTTCATTAGATACAAAGATATATAAATCACATAATATAATTATATACATTTACAATAACAATAAATTTATTTTATAATTTGTTTAACTCAATAAAGTTATCATGCATTGCATTGAAAAATTCTACTTTCAATTTAAAATACCTACATTTTAAAATTTGTACAATTACTTACAAACTCTTTTCAATTCTCTCATAATATTTTATATTAATACCCATATATTTAACTAATCATGTAATCTTAAATTTAAACTATTCAAATAAATTCAGTTAACTAATATTTATTAATTCATTTAATAAATCCAAAAATAAAACAACTTAAATATGTATACAATACCCATATATATGAACAAAAATGAAAAAATTATTATTTTTTATTTGGATATAAAGATGTATAAATTACATAATATAAAATCTATACATAAATAATAATAATTTTTTTGATTTATAATTCATTTATCTCAAAAAAATTATTAGATCATCCATTGCATAAAAAAATTCATTTTTAACAATTTCTATGGATAAATTTATTTTGCAGCATTCGAATGTAAATGCACGAGTTACAGCAATAAAAATTAGGTTATATAAAATTCTCATTTTCAATATGATATTAAACCTTACCCAACCCATAACTCAACTAAATGTTACATGACATTATTTTGGAATTATTTTGAAATTATCTACTAAATCTTACAACATGGAATCCATGGATAGCTACGAAGTTGAAATGGTTTAATAATTAAAATCTTAAATAATGGATAAAGGTTCACGTGTAGATGAGCTAGCCATAATGTAACGACCCAGAATTTATATTAATTAAAATTTGAATATTTAATTAATTTTAAATATAAATAAGTAGAATTAATAAGTCGAATAATTTATTTTTTCGAATATCTGGATTGAATTGGATAATTAAATTGATAAAGTAATAGGTGAAATTCCAGGAATAATTGAAATCTGGATTAAATGTGAATGAAAATGATTTGTAAAGTTATATTAAATCATATTGAAGTTATGGAAGTGTTATAGAACTTTTAAAATTGAATTTAAAGTTAATTTGTGAAATTTGAATATTTTAATATTTAATCTACTAGTGAAATTAGTCATTTTTGGAACAGTCTCAGAATTGGACGAAACTAGTTCCATTGGATCCGTAATAGTTTGTTATTATCGGATTTCAATTTTCGTAGCAATCGGAGTTGTCGTTTGACCGTGGTAGCTCGAAACGCACCGAAATCGATTTAAATCGGTTTAATTTAAATCGATTGTTTATTGCCATAACTCGCACAGACGATCGAATTAGCTCCTGAAACATGTTCCATTGTGTTCGGAACGCGGGGTAAACCTTACGAACGCCAGGCGGCACGTGTAATATGGAGATCGTTCGAAAAAGCCGTTTTAAAATAAATTTAATATCATTATATACGTATATATATATATATATATATACACTTCAACGATTACAAAACCCTAATATTTTCTTCCAGCCGCCGTTCACAACATCAATGGCCAGAAATGTCGATTCCTTCTCCCTCAATTATTTTCCAATCCACTCAATATTAACGAAAACTTTCAACTAACAAAAGGAAGAGCACGCTGTGAACTACAGATTCAACGGTGATGATGGAGAATAGTGCAACGAATCAACGGGAAAATGGGTTTGAAGGGGCCGGCTTTGGTCACGTTTTTCACGCAAATCGAGGTAAGAGGGGGGTGCGGTCGGCCGGCGAAGGTGGAATAGGCAGTGGTCGTTCGTTTGGCGCCTTCCGATCAACGTAAATATGCTCGTAGGAGGTCGCGATTGTTAACCCTAGTTTCGACAATAATGGGTTTCGTTCGTTCGTTTCCTGGAACGTGACGGGGAAGAAACGCGAGTAGCGTCCGGATCTGATGGCAACGAAATCAAGGGCCCAGATGGAAATTAGGTTAAGAAATGAAAAGAAATTGTAAATATAATTATAATTTAAATTGTGTAATCTTTGTAATAGCATATCTTTTTGCTGCGAGGTCGGAATCGGACGAAACGAATTGCGTTGGCTTCGTTTTGGCGAATACTTCGCTATGGAACTGAATTGGAGCAATTTGGAGCTAGTGTGAATTTCGGGTGAAATTAAACGTCTGTTTAATTTATTCGAAATAAAAAGCTGAAACAGAATTGAAATCAAGGTGAGAACTCCTCACTCAATCGAATGTTTTGTTTCGATTTAAATTTTAAATAGTTGAGATTTAAAATTATTGATAGTGCTGATTGTGTGAATTAAATGATGATTGCTATTTATATTGTGATAAATAGACATTATACGCCGTTATTAAGCGGATGTTAATTATTAAAAACATATACCGCGAATATTTCACATTGAAGTGAAATTGGTATTATATATATATAGCAATATATACATATTGGCATATGTATATATTGAATTGATTGATTTCCCGCCTTGTGTAGCGGATGAGACCCTATTGCGCCGCATAATAGCGGATAATATTTATTAAACCCATATACCGCGATAATTCCGTACTGGAGCGGAATTGGTATTGTGCTAACATCTTTGGATGCAGGGAAACAGGTTGGAGGGATCCAACTGGATTCCTCACCGTAGTGATTTATTTACAGATATTGTTGTATATTCTGTTATCATATGATGATATATGATGTAGGATGTTGTGATTGACTATTTGGTGCTGTTGCATCATCGGATCCATTTTTGAAGTTTAAAAATAACGAGTTGATTTTAAATTGGGATTTTTGAATTATTCCAAACGGTTTATATAAAAGATTGCAAAATGGATATTTATAAATTAAAATGTTGGAATTATAAAACGAGTTTTTATAAGTGTTAAAAATGGAGTATAATTGGATTTCATAAGTTAATGAAATTTAGAAGTTTTATAATGTGAAGTTATAAAATAAATAGATTTTGTAAAATAAAAGTTTATAAGTAATTGACTTATAAATTAGATTTTTGATATGAAATCGAGTTATGAATTAAATTTATTAATTCAGGATTTTTTTATAAATCGAAGTTTATAAACAGGGAAAGAATTTATAGACATTGTTTATAAATTCGAAATCAATGGAATTTGATAAATTGAATATAGAAAATTATTAAAGGAAGTATATTCGCGATTTTGGATAGCGAATTATTATTGAAATAAATTGTGTAGAAATTGTTAAAATTGGGATAGTGATTATATTCACGATTTTGGACAGTGAATATATATTATTGAATAAAATCAATATATTTTAGGAAAAGGAATATTGTTAAATGAAGTAATTGTTTTAAAAAGATGTTTTAAAACGTGTTAAGTATCGAAACATAGATTTCAACATTTATTGTTGAAATAGACGTTTCGAGGAATAAGGAAATAGTGGACTATAACACTATTGTTATAGTAAATGATTTCCGAAAGGAAATGTTTTATATAGTGTTGGAATTCATATATATCTATCTAAATTTCGAATCCCTATACTAGTGATTTTGAGTCGTTGTAACGATGTTTTACGTAACATTCGTTTTGACTCAAATAGATGTGTTTAAGAAAATGATTTCCTTAAAGAATGAAATATATACTTAATTTTGATTTAAGTATATTGAGTATTTTCAAATGTTGAAAATAAATGGATTTGTGAATTACCTATTATTAAATAGGTATGGAAATGTTTTTCCAATATGAAGTGAAATGTTTTGAGATTTTATCTTCAAAGATAAATTGAAATGTGGAAATTGATTTGAAATTGTTTTCAAATAATTAAAGTGTGGAAAGTATATATCTTGTAAAGATATTTTTGAAAGATAAATAATTTGGAAAATTATTTGGAATCTGATGATGTTGCGCATCTCTATTGATAGTTAAATAACCGACTATCAATAATTACCTTGAATAGGTATTTGTTGTGAATTGAATGAATTTGAATGCCACACTTATTTTTGAATAAGCGCTCATTATTCGGGTTAGCCGGGAAAGGACCATGGGATCGTATAACCCATTCCGAATATGTGATACGTCGTTATGAATCGCATTTGATGACCGGTGTTGAAGACCGGATATTTTTGAAAACGGAAGGATTACCGTCGAGTTACTCTACATCGACTGATCTTCGATTTAGAGGTTTTATCACCTTAGTGACGGGAAGTCCGGACGTGATTGAAAATTATCCGGATTTGCAAGGGCTTCGTGAGAAGTGCCTTCGGTTCTGTTCGATCCCGGAACAGACTTGTATGGATTGTATGTCTGACATTACAAATTGAGATATAAAGCTAATTTCTTTCAAATACACTTCTGTTGGTGGCGGAGAATTTATTCTCTTAGCTTTACACCCTTCTCTGAGATGTACGAGCTCAGAGGTTATGTAGTTGAAGGTTATCAGCGATATATTCCCAATTTGGTAATGTGGCATGCTGAGTGTTGTTGTGTGATGATCAGTGTTTGATCATTTGTGATATGATCATTTGTTTGATCATTTATCTTTGTGATCATAGGTTGATCATTTGTTTGACCCAAAGCATAACTTTTGTATAAAGCGTAGCTTTGTGGACGAGACTTCGTCAGGGCCTCAACAACCCGGAAATGGTCGAAACAGGAATGTTGCGGCAAGGTTATGAGGGTCGCGCCCTTTAGGGTATGTCATTTCCTTCTGGAAAGGGGTGGTATCATGGTATAGAGCCCAGATACTTACTCATGTGGATACACTTATTTATTATGTGTGATGATGGTTACCGAGCGCTCGGATAAAGGTCCCAAAGGACCGGGTGATGGCATATTCGTGAGTTACTTGTTACAGGAGTAACCCGGCCTTGTTTGGCAGAGAGCAGTTTGTCTCTCGGGACGTCCAGCCAGAGGCGATCCCATTCGGCAGGAGGAAAGGAAGTTCCTTAGCCTGACCATTTGTTGGAAAATCCAAAGAAACAATACGAAACTTGTACGGTTTTAGTTGTATTACCTGCTATGGAATGTGGCGGTAACCTGCTATTGAACATAGTAGCTATAGTAGGCATAAGTGCGGAATGCCTATGCTGGCTAAGATTTATATTATACTTTCGAAATGATTTTTCTACACTATGCACTAATAATAATATCAAAAATGATTTGATTTTGCGTATCAAGCATCTTTGACTATCATAAGGAGAAATCTCCTCCGATTCTGCGTTTGCATTGTGTGTGTGTGCGGGAGGCCTTATGGTAGTCTCATTTTCCAAAAGCATTGCGAAATTGACTTTAAAATTATCCTGTTGTTTGTTTTAAAGATAAACTGTTTTAAGTTCTCACACCAGTCGCCATGACTGACCTGGAGTTTATTGTTTCCTTCCTAAACTCTGGGTGCCCACTACTTTCCACACGGGCAGTCTAGAGTTAGGTTATCAGATTATTCTGGATATTGGAGTGCTGTGGAGCTTAGTGGCGAGCTGGATGGCGAGACGTACCACTTGTATATGATAGTATTATTCTGCTGTGTGTTCTGCATATGGACAAGTTCATATGACTGTCCAGTTGTGTTGTATATTGTTGTTGTAAACTCTGATGATGATGTGATGTATAAAATGATATAGTTCTTTGTTTTAAAAGATTATTCATTTATTTATTATATGTTGTTCCGCTGCGAATGTGAGATTCTGATATTGTTTCTGTTTCTGTGTTTTTCAGTTATTTCTTCTTTCTCTTTTCTTCTATTTTCTTCTACCTCTTCTTTTTCTCCATAACAATTCGGTTTTCCGGCATTCGATTGTTCGGCAGTTGATACAGTGAATGTATTAATATCGATTTTCGAGCGATGAAAAGTCGAGTCGTTACACATAAGATGTTCTTTTCGACTATATACTTATGTACAAAGCTCTTCTCGTTTTTCTCCAACATTTTTACATTCAACTCTTCATAAATTATTTAAATAAATTCAATTATGTAATATCGTTAATTAATTTATAAATCCCTAGTAAACAATTTAATATATATTAAACATTCATATTAATAGAAGCAGTAAAGTTACTTTTTCATTCATATAAAATGCATGCCACATAACATCAACAATTTACATATATGATAATAGCAATTTTAATTATATATACATATGTGTGTGTGTGTCTGTGTTGAGTTTGGGCAATACTTTCCACATGGATATGTTTTTAGTAAGGACTGAACCCTCCACCTTACATCCGTTGAGACTGGAGTACGTAATGCTCTTCAAATGTTGGGCAGTGTATTACTCATGACTGTTGGGGGCGCATAGGGGTTACGTACTAATAGTTATTGGATAACTATGGAACGACTCACTCGATAGTTTTATGTTGGTTAATATAACTAAGGTCAAACAGAAAATATCGATGTGACTGATTTACACAGTTCTCTCAACTTGGGAATACTGTGGATCTTCAATATGAAAGCTCCGCTTTGATTATAGCCAAAGTCATGGCATGGCGTCCATCGAGGCACCATAGTTGGGTCGAGTGGAAGTATTGGAAGTGAAGCACTATTCAAGAGAGGATTTGTCTCCTCAGTTATATGCGGTTAGTATCACAGTCAACTCAAAGTCAAAGTCTCTGGCCAGAACATTTCGGTTAATAATAATTGTTATTATTAAACCAAGTACTTTGTATTTGGAGTATAAAGTTGAATGTGCATAATTTGTCTATTATACTATTTAATTTATATATAGACAAATGTTGTTTACTATACAAAATCAATTTTGGTCATTAATAATTGTTTTATATATATTTATTAATAAATTCATATATATATATATTAGTGTATATTTCTCTCTCATAATAGCATATATGCATATATAAGATATGTATATGATTTAAAAAATTTAGTACACTTATTTATAATATGAATTTACAAATTCGAAAATTAATTATCATACATATATTCATATTTTTAAATTAACATTTATTAAATTTTTGAATTGTTTATTATATATAAAATAATTATTACATTAAAAATTCATTATATATTTTTTTAAAATATTATATCATTTCAGAAACATATATGAAAAAATTTAGGAATTTTTCAATAAAGTTTATTATTTTTAATAATTTATATTATTTCGGAAAAACTGTTTATGATTTATTAAAAATAATAATTTAATTGAAAAATTCTTCAAAATTTTTCGTAACATTTCATTCATGATCCTAGAATTTCTGAAACTTTAAATTTTGAATTTTTAATACTATATTATTTTATATTAAATAGTTATTGCCGAAATCAATGTATTTGTTTTTAAAAATAATATTTCAACTTTGAAAAATCTTCATATTTTTCCTAAGCTCTATTTTATGATCCTAGATTTTCTAAAATTGAAAAGTATGAATTTTCATCAATAGATTATTTTATGTTAATTATTTACGGATGAAAACATTATTTTATTCATAATATATACAAATTAACCTACTAAAATTATTATGTTTACAAAACTAAGTTAATTTTGAATTATAAATAATTTTTAATAATTGTTCTCTCTCTTTCTATATATATATATATTTATCTATATATAAATATTTTATGTTCATATATTATATACAATATATTTATACATACATGTGTGTGTATTTTGTAACACATATACATGCACATATTTGGACAACATACATGACATATAAAATGAGCTAATATGTCTATTGCGATGTAAATCCCAACATCTACATATGGGCATATTATACCTTTCACGTATTATTATGTTACACATGCACTCACAAATATATGTATATGATACATTTATGTATAAACTAAATCAAATAAAATTAATTTCATATCTTAATATATTTGAATTTAAATAAAATAAATGATTTTATTTAAATGAAATTTAGAAATGTTCTAATTCAGTTAGACTTCATAGGCCCACTAAAAAATCCAATAGGGTAATTTTTTTGAAATTCACTCATAACTTCCGTTGTGGGCTAGTCCAGTTCCAACAATGGTATCAGAGCTCAATAGCATATGCGGTCTAAAATAGTCATATTAGGGCTAACTAATTAAGCTTGCCCACTTAGTACATTGTCTAGAAAGGTAATGTCTAGGATTGAAATTGGGTAATTAAGTACCATGTCCTACCTGCTACCGGCCTGGCCCGAAAGGTGAAGTGAGCCCAAAGGTTGCCCCTAATAGAAAAGGCCCAACTTAATTTGGGCATTGGGCTAATTTTCAAAAAAAAATTGAAAATTAATGTCAAATATTTTAAATTTAATAGTTAAATTTAAAATAAAACATGTTTATTATAAAAAAATTATAATACTACATAAGTTTTCAAAATGTTTGAAAGGATAATGATATTTTCAAAATGTTTGAAAACATTTATATAATAATTTCAAATTTTAAATTTATTAATAAGATTAATAAAATAAATTAATTAAATATGTTAATTAATTAATGCATATATGCATGTATTATATATGTTGATATATATTATGTTATTTTAAAATGTTTAAGATAACATAAGTATACTTGTATGTATACAAGATAAATTTTGAAATTAATAAATTTTAATAAAAATTGTTTAATTGAATAAATAATTAAAGGTTAATTAATTAAATAAAATACACATATATATGATATATGTGTTACACTATAAAGGTTATAGTATACACTATAAATGTTATAGTAGATATGTTCAATATAAAAGTTATATTGGAATACTAATTTAAAATTATTTAAAGAGTTAATTGATTAAAATTAATTAGATAAGATTTAATTAATGATATATTATACGTAAGACTATCATATAAGTAATGTGAAATATAAAAGTCATATAAAATAAAACTTATATGATATGTGTATAAACTAAATGTGGAACATTAAAGAAACCCAAATAGACTTGAGAAAAAAATACATATGTAAATGTACATATACCATAATTTCTGATGTGTCTAATACTTGAATTGCCGGGGTATTTCATAAGAAATATATTATTCTATAAGTCGATATCACTCAATATATATATTGAAGATTACGAATCTTCAATATAATGTTGTCATCTACCATATATATATATATATTAATAAATTACTTGCATACTCCTTAATTGTTGAGCAAACTCAAGCTAGGGATGTTATGCGTAGTACTATTAATATATTGAACAGATGAGGTAAGATAACTATATGTATTTGTTGAGAAAACTCAAGGTACATATACTATACTTAGGCCATCACGATATGGTATGAGTGAATAATCTCTTTCGATTTGTTGAGCAAACTCAATGTCGAAATGAGATTAGAACAAGGAAAAATGAGTTAGGAGTTGTATGTGATACAACCGATAAGGAGTTATCCATCGTTTGTGGGGCTATGATTTGTTGAGCAAACTCAAGGTCAGAATACCAAAACAAACGAGTCCTAACACCCACTAGTGAAGCTGTAAGACTTCTATGTTTCATTTTAGTGTTTGGAGAAACATAAAAGACTAGTGGGAGCCTTATTAGAAAAATGAAATGGTAACATTTAACCTTTCTAATATTGTAAGAACATATGCTATATAATGTTATAATTATCTACAACGATAAATTTGTACATTTAATATGATTGATAAAGCGTTTGTTAATTAACATATATAAACAAACTGAATTAAAAGTTGACAAATAGAAATATAATATATACTTACTAATAATTCTAATTGCATGTTATATAATGTTTTTATACCCATGCAAGTGTCTAATTTCAACTACTTAATACATTCGTAAGTTGGTCACTTATATGTTTATTTGGTTTAGACCGTGTATTGCATTTTATGAGTTTTTGAACTCTAAATGCAATTTAATACTATGGATATTTGATCCATGTACTTTCACATATAAATGTTATATGGTGAACAGTCATAGTTTGTGTGGTACATTTCGATGAAGTTAGTTCATTCGAAGTAAGCCAATAAACAGTATTTTAAGATCATGTATTCAACTTGAATGATTTCAAAAGGATCATATTGTGTTAATATAACATAAGACCATAAACTACGAGATACATCTAAGAACTCGATCGTTGAAATGTCATCTTGATCGGTTTACATAAAGTGCAACATATTTGATGTCTTAAATGTTAAGAATAATCGAGTGCGCTTTTGTAAAAGGTTTGTTATGATATTGTAGTAAGGTTTTTTTTTTGAATAGTTTGACCATTTGAAAGAAAAAAGAATGTATAAGAATAGATGTAATTTAAGGTAAAGTTGGAATGAAGAGAATGAATAGTCACTTCTGCTTCATAGAGAAACATTGGAAACAAGAATTGTAATAATAATTGATACTTAATATTGGAATATGAAATATGATTTTTATTCTGAAATGTATTTTCATATAGAAAATTGTTTTCTATAACATTTATTTCTTTGAGTTCAAGATATTTATCAAAGAACTCTCCATTGTAAACTAGTTGTAGCATATGAAATAAGTAAACAATATTAACAATATTAAGTGAATGGTGGACCTCTAAATTTAGTACGCTATTATAGTAATGGCGGAAATAGTAGGAGCATGCCATATAGCACCTAATGATTGCATCAAATTACGAAAATTGTTTTCGTAAAATGTACCGAACATTATTTGTGAAATAATGTTTATTTTTGGTATTGACTGAAAAATAGATATCTATATTTCAATATGAGCATTGTGAATATTCATTATGAAATAGAACTATATTATGGAAAAAAAATTCATAGTAAAAGTGATGCAACAAAATATATGTGTGTCTAATATTATTTACAGTTGTTTTGGAATTATAGACTAAGCCGTAGTTTTGAGAAATAATTTTACTATATGATTATGAATCATATGATATAGGTTAATTATATCTCAAACAATTAATGGCTCTGCACCCATTCAGTGGGAGCATCATAAGAGTTGATGAACTATTTGAATTAATACATATTGATGTATACAATCACAAGTCTCTTAATACCAAAAGGGTTCCACATACTTTGTTATATTCATCGATGATTATTACCAACATGAACATGTGTATTAGATACACATGTAGTAAGTTTCTGATAAAATCATATAATATAAAAGAAAAGTAAATAAAATAACATGCAATAAAATAAAATGATTTGATTTAGTCGAATAAGTGAATATATTGGAAAGAGTTCCAAGTGTACCTAAAAATGAATATAGATTCAATCTTATAAGTCACTCCTCCATGTGATACATAATGATGCATCGATAAGGAGTAATCAGACATTGTTGGACAATTTACGATTAATTGTGAGAGAAGTTGAGTTAGTTTCTTTCTATAAGATCATGTACTTAAGAGTAGTACACAAGGTTGATATTATTTCATCTAAACAATAGTTTACAAAATCATACAAGATAAAGGTTTGTAAGAAATCCCAACATATCCTAGGCCAAGGAGTTGGCAGGTTGTGTGAGTCGAAAGATTGTGTAATAATTGTTCATGAGGGAACTTGTATGAATCTCCAATAAGTTTTTTGGAAAGGTCTGTCATCAAATGACATATTTATGTTTTAAACATAATTTTTTTTAAACTAAAATCGCTTTTATAAATAAAAAGGTTCATAAACCATTTATGAATCCCTATTCTATTTGCACTAAGAAACAATTGTTGTTTCAAGATATATCAACTTCATTGTGAAGGAATTTCTTTGAGAAATTTTTGGTAGTTAAATGGAATTGGATCCGATTCAAAGATTGAACTGATTATATGAGATGAAGTGAAATTAACTAACCTAAATGAACACATAACATTAGAATATCTAATAAGTATTCTCATACATCGAAGAGAAACTATGAGTTTCTTATTAATGTCGAAAATATACATTACCCTCGGTTGTTCAATTAAACCATTAAGATTGTTGACTTATATGGTATGATGCGCAAATCTGAAAGAATTCCAAGTAAGCTATCAAAATATGATTTTGGTGGTCGTAACCAAAGAGATGTGATCCATCGGCCGAGATTGTGTCTTTATTGGAAAGACTAATGTGGTTGGAATTAAATGAGCAATGTTGATAAGAATAATATCACAAATTTCAATTGTTGAAATTAGCATAACAGATTCAGTATTCAACATGCTCAAGTTAATTCAGATTTACTCACAAAATTATCGCTCGATAAGACTTAGTGTTTGGTACTTATGTAATGAAATAGAAAATTCTAAATAATGATTCAGAGTAAGCTGTTTACACATATTAACCAAAAATGCCTCGAAGTCAGTGGGAGTGATATTGGGTTTGTGAGTCTTTGGATATGATCCAAGAAATGATACGAACGTATCATTTTATAAGCATCAAGATTGAATAAGCATTTTGATAGAAATACCAAATAGTTTGATTTTCAATCAAAGTGCAGAGGAAGCGTGTGTTCATAAGAAAGAACGTTAAAAGGTACATTGATATTTCTAAACTATAAGTAAACAACACGTTGATTTTAACAATATGCTTGTATTAAAATCAACTTTAGTTGTTTTAATACTCAATTTTGGATTGTAAATGATGTCATTTATGGTGTGTATAAAAGATATAGGGATTGTCCCAAAACGATATACAAGAGCACCCTATTAAAAAGAGAACATGTATGTTGGATTCCTTATGCATTAGCAATATGAATTATCATACAGATAATGTTGTGTATGATATTGTGTTTTGTTTATGTATTTGATACATGGAGCAAATATAAAATCCAAATTGATATCACTAAATGGTTGTTTGAGGTGTTCTCACGTATTTATGAAATACTAGAGATTGTTTATAGAAACAACGAACTCGTTATGATGGAACATTTGGACACAAACTTTTATAAGTGATATTGAGTATAACATGTCAATGATAAAATTCAAGTTAAAATCTTTAATTTGAAAACGTTTCAAAATAAAAGTGATTGTAGTCGATTCAACGAAATGTTGAGAACGTTAACTTGAATAGCACTACAATAAACCAATATATATAGATATAAATGCACAAATTTATAATTGAGCCAAAGGTGATTCCAAATGTTGAGAATCCCATAATATTGTTAACAATGTCATGAAATTGGTCATGATAGAACTTAAAGCTCACTAGAAGTCGAAAGACATACTTCGAATCGTTCCACATGATAAAGGCAGTTTATCCGTGTCAGAGAGAGTTAATCGACAAAGTAGATAATTAAAACATAATAGCATACCCATTCACTAAGGGACTAGCCTAATTGGTTTTAAGAAAACTGATTGGAGAAGTTGGAATTAGATTCCATAATTGACCCCAAGTGCAAGTGGGAGATTGATAAAGTTAGGGGTATGCCCTAGGGGTAATTATGTAATTTGTTACATATATCCAACTCGTTGACCAATCTTGTTCGAAATAAAAGGTATTTTCTTCCTATTATATACTTGATATAATGATTATATTAATTAATTAACTTAATTAAAAGTATATTTAATAGAAAAATCCATAAATGGTATATTTTGTCATAGTAGTTAGAAAGTGTTGTAACTGTGAGTAATTTATACAACGAAACAAATATACCATTTTAAATGTTCCTAGTCAAGATGCATCGAGACTGGATATCGACGTATCCGTTGAGACTGGAGTACGTAACGCTCTCCAAACGTTGGGTAGTGTATTACTCATGGCTGCTGGGGGCACTTAGGGGTTCATACTAATAGTTATTAGATAACTATAGAACAACTCACTCGATAGTTTTCTGTTGGTTAATATAACTAAGGTCAAACAGAAAATATCGATGTGACTGATTTACATAGTTCTCTCGACTTGAGAATACTATGGATCTTCAATATGAAAGCTTCGCTTTGATTATAGCCAAATCATGGCACGACGTCCATCGAGTGACTATAGTTGGGTCGAGTGGAAGTATGAGAAGTGAAGAACTATTCAAGAGAGGATTTGTCTCCTCAGTTATATGCGGTTAGTATCAAAGTCAACTCAAGTCAACTCAAAGTCAAAGTCTCTAGCCAGAGCATTTCGGTTAATAATAATTGTTATTATTGAACCAAGGACTTTGTATTTGGACTATAAAGTTGAATGTGGATGAGGTTAGAATTTTGACCATTACCAAATTCCATAAGTCCAAAGTGATATAATTTTGACGAAGAGAATTGGTGTAAACAAATGTCACAACCGGGTAACGCTTATTAAAATAAAATTGGATTTTTACCGAAAATGAGTAAGCGATAAATTTGGCCATAATGTCACACCACCTACTAAGTGACGTGTGAACGTTAACATTAGAATAGTTCGATGTTAATCGCTGACCAAATTCACACCCAAGAGTTACATAACCGAAATGATGAATTCCCTTAAGACCGAACAATTTAATTAGTTTATAATTGTTATAAATTAATTAAATTAATTAATATTTATAAAATATTAATTATAAAATTTGAATATGATTTGAGAAATAAATAGTGTTATATATATTTATAACAGTTATAAATATATCGATCGATACACAATATCGACAAGCGATTAAATTAGATTTAATTGCATAGTATTTTGGCTTGGGCTTAGATGGGTTTAAGGTCCATCATTAGGGCTGCAAAATTTTGGTTTTGAGGTCTAGGAGTGACTAAAACATAGGGAATCGGCTTGGAGATAATGGGTTTAAATCAAGTGAGAATGGATAAAAAGGTTTGCCTCGTTTCTCTCTAATACAACCCTATATATATATATATATATATATATATATATAAGGATGAACTTTTTTTGCCCGCCATTACCTTCTACATTGCTGATTAAAACATAGCTCTCAATCCACTTCAAAATTCTCAAATATATTTCAAATTAAAATAATATTATTCGATAGTTAGAGGTCGGTGATTCTGGACTTGCAATCTTACGAATCAAGAATAGTAAAAGGAAGGGAAGTCATTACTTCAACGTGGATTCAAATGCATCATTAAATTGGTAATTTTAATTCATAGTACAGTAATTAGATTATATTCTATGATCCTATAATGAGCAATTTCATATCTGTTTAAATATATTGCCACTATATGTTTAGTTAGGTGAGATTTTTGTAAGTTTAATATATAGTTTAAAAAATTATATTTAATATATAGTTTAAATAATTATATTTAATATTACAGTAATTAATATATAGTTTAAAAAATTATATTTAATATGTAGTTTATTATATGATCCTATAGGGAAGTCATATTTAATATATAGTTTAAAAAATGAACATGAACTAAAAAGAGTACTATGTATCATCATATTAAAAGGTAGCTAAATTCAAAACCTTAAAATACCAACGAAATTTATAATCAACCTCAATCCGTTTTATTATCTTATACATTGAACATACTACTTTTTAACAGCGAGAACGGCTACTTCTAGTATGTGTAAATTATATATTTACTGATCTACTATACGAATTTAAGTTATATGGACAATACGTATGCTAACATTTATTTTGTTATCCATCTATCTAAAATCTATAATGTGAAAATTATAGAACTATGAAAATGCTAACAGTCCTTTGAGTTTCCATACCCGTTGCTTATTTTTAATGCTAGTATATAACTGGATCATCGCACCAGAAGCCCAACAACAAAGGTCCACTTAACAAATGTGTTAATGATATTTTTCGATCGCACAAGACCAAATTAAAAATAATCGTGTCATTATATGCTTACACGTTCAGGAATTCAACAAGTAAATGTTTATTAAAATGTTGTGATTAGAAGTAATTATGCCATCGTGTGGTTATAAAATTTTGAAGGTTGTAATTTAATAACTTTTTGAAATGGTTGAGTGAATTATAACTATTTCAAACAAAATTATAACAAAACAGAAATCAAAACATACTTAAGACTAAGAACACGATGAATTTATATGGTTCAGATGTTAATCAATCCGACGTCCATGGATCAAGTATTGAAATTTTTATTATCTTTTTTTAGTACAAGTAGAGAGATCAATGAAGATTTTGTTACAAATTTTTCCATATTAAATTCTCCGAGTGAAAATTTCGATCTTTTTTCTCTATTATAGCCATTTCCTTTTATTGCAGAAAAGATGTTGCATGGATTGCTGGCATCATGCCTCGTACTTAATTGCTACCTTTAGATCTTGCCACATGTCCTTCATCCGCGTTACTGGGTCTATATGTCGTGGATTGATAATGTGGATTTAGGCAGGATAATCTTGTTTAGGCAGAGTAATTTAGATTCAGGTGAGATAGTTTGAATTAGCCGGAATAATTTGAATTTGAAATGTTGAAATGAGCACGATGTCGATAGATGCTTACTGTATATTTATGGTGTAACGACCCGGATTTTCCGTCATTTGATTTTGAACATTGGATTTGGAATATAAATTGATTTTTGAATATGAAGATTCTGGTTGAAATTATAGAATGAATTTAAAATTTTAAATAAACGATTTATCGTAATACGGAAATGGTAAATAATTGAAATTTGAGTTGAATAGGAATCGAAACGATTTCTAATATTGATAAAAATTCTATTTGAATTAGAATTGAGTTAAGAAGTTTTAAAAAAATAGAGTGATTTCGCAAATTTTTGAAATCGTCGATTTAATCGACGCGTTAAAATAGCGATCCGGGGCACAGTCTCGGAATTCGACGAAACAAGTTCCATTGGATCCGTAATAGTGTATTATTCTCGAATTTCAATTCTCGAAGCATTTGGATTTACCGTTTGGTCGTACGATCTAAAAACGTCTAAATAATTTGATTGAATTTAATTTAAATGGTCGATTTAAAAAGCTATCTTCCAAATACAATCGAATTGGGCCTCGAGACTTGTTCCATTGGGTTCGAAATAGCGGTATAACATTAGGAATGCCAGACATCACACTTCAATAGGAGTTCGAGATTTCCCTGTATATAATACGAGATATTATGAATATAAAGTTAATTAAAATAAAACGGTCAAACCCTATAATGTCTCATACCCTATAATGTCTCATCAGCCACACTACCTATTCGCTACAGTACTCCCTTCTTTTTAAAAATGCGTCCTCCCTTTATCTTGCTCACGAATTCAAACTGAAGGAAGAAAATCGAAATCGACATTCAGAAAATGAAAAAAGAAAAAAATATGTATAAACGAATCGCGATAGGGAAGTCGAGCGCACCTGTAACCGGTGGCGGAAAGAGGAGAAGAGGCGCGTGAAGGGGGAGGGTTGCTCGCATGGAATGGAAACACGAGTCGCGCGCGACTGTAGAGGCGAGGTGATGGCGGAGTCGTGAGCATCCTAGTGGCGTGCACGAGCAAGGGAGGAGCACGCAGTAGCTGGGGTTTGTGATCTTGAATCGTGTGCGATAAGCAATGGGAGATGAAGTCGCGGTCGCGACTTGTTGGCAATAGGAAGTGCGGTGCCTGGGTAGTCGAAGAATAAGCTGTTGACCGAGGAGGAGCAGCATCAATTAATTATTGTAGGCGACGCAGGTGTGTTTGAGGTTGGAGCTACGGTTGAAGTTGGGTAATGGCAGCGTGCTAGGTGATGTAGCAAGGTCGAAGTCGCATGAATCGGGTAGTATTATATTCGTAAGGATGTAGGCTACGACAGGGAATTTATTTAGAACGATTGGCTATTCGGAAAAAAATCAAGGTGAGTAAATCTCACTCATTTGGATTACTGCTTATAATTTTAAATGTTAAAAATTAATTATTGGATGATTGATTGAATTGATAAATTATTATCAGTTGAATGTTATTAAATATATACAGTAGTATATATATTAGTAGTTGGATATATTTCCCGCCTATTGGAGCGGATGAGACCCTATGCGTCTCGCATAATAGCGGATGACCTTATATTACCGCGATATCCCGCCTCGAAGTGGGATTGGTATTTTATGTTATCTAACATCTGTGGATGAAGGGAAACAGGTTGGAGGGATCCAACTGGATTCCTCAAATATATTTATTGTTTTTCATATATAGTGATATATGATGTGATTAAATAAATCTGCTATGGATTGTTGCGTGATTTGAGATATTGGATGCTATAGTAGCACTGGCCTAAATTTTGGTATTTTAAATACCATAAATAATATTTTTGAATTTAAAAAGAAATTAAAACGGAAATTTTGGAATTTAAGACAATTATATAGAATCGGAGTATTTTATAAGAAATGGATTTGAACTAAATAAAAGATTTGATTTTTGGAAATTTGTTTAACTATTTTATTATATGTTTCAAATAGAGATTTTTTGAAAATAATTTATACCAAGGAATTTTAAACAATAAATTTAATGATATCTATTAAATATGATTTGGAAGTTGAAATCGAGTTTTCGAGTGGATTTGGAGTATTAATTGGATTTATTGAGGAATAGATTTCCAAATGGAATTTTAAAAAGAAATTGAATTATAAATGGACTTTTGTTAATATAAATCTGTTGTTAACGGAGAAAAACCGGAAATGAGTTTGTAAATTTATAAACAATGTTTATAAATAAGGGAAATGATATCAGTTGATAAATTGAGAATATAATTTCACAGTGTGAATTTATATCGAGATATGAAAATAGATTTTTGGGAAAAATAGTGGATTCTATTTTAGAAAAGTGAAAATGGTTAGAGAATCGGAATGAAATCGATGTGTTATGATTCTAGAGGGATTTATAGATTGAAACTGGTTATTGAAATTTTAAAAATATTTTTTTTTTATTAAGAAGTTAAGTTTTGTTCTAAAAAGGAAAATTTTATTTATAAAACTATGTAATCTAAAGCTAGTTAGTATTGAAATACTTCGAAAGTGAATTTTTCAAATATCTAATATTAATTGAAATAAAATTCTAATTTTTACAATAAGTTTTGTAAATCGATAGGTTTTATTTAAAAATGAATTGGAAATGAGTTATCGATGTTTGTTTTAAGTTATTGGATATTTTAAAAACTACTTAAACGTGTTTTAAAAATAAAATACTATTATTTAAAAATATTTATTATATATATGGAGTTTTGGAAGTAATTGGAATTTAATTATAAATTCTCTCGAGATTTGTAAACGGAGTTTATTTAATGATATGATTTTTATAAGAAAAATCTTAGAACGGACTTTTGGAACTTAAGGAATTTCCGAAATGGTTAGATAAGTGAACTTTGAAAAATGAATCTGTATTCGTAAAAGAAGTTATAAATTGGTGAATGAGATTTTAAATAAGAAAAATCTATTTTTGGAAATTGTAGAAGGGATTTCGAAAATTTCGGAGATTTAGGAAATGAATTATAGTGAGTTGTGACTTTACAAAAGGGTTGTAAATGGTTTATGAAGTTGGAATAAAAGAGAGATTTCCTCGTTTGTGATTATACCTATAAAATCGATAAGATATAAATATTTCCTAAGTGTTGAGAAGTAAGTATTTTTGGGAAAATATATTTATAAATATATTTCTAGGTATTGAAATAAATGATTTGAGAATGTTTGACTGTGGGAAGGTTATACGGAAATATTTCTAAGTGTTAATACGGTTTGAAATTATCCCGTTAAGGATATAAGGATTTGAATTTGTTTTCAAACGTTGGAATGATGGAAGGGAATTGAATATATATATATATATATCTTTGTAAAGATATTTTGAATAAATATTTGAAAGATTTAAATATGGGCCTAGTGACTACTTATGTGTGTAATTTGATAGTTAAATAACCGACTATCAAGGCCAAATTCGTTGATCGTTTCGAAGAGACCGGGATCAGATTTAATTATCCGAAAACCACTTCGATCCGATTGGTGCGTTACGAATTGTGAATGTCTCGAAGATAATAGAGATGGAGATCTGTAAAGAGATTGATTTGTTCAGACCCAGAACAACTTGTATGGATGAGTGCTGTAACGACCCCGGATTTTATATAAATTTAAACTGATAATTAATTTAATTTTTGAATTAAAATTCTTAAATTAATGGATAAATGGATGCGAGTTTCCCCGAACTCAAATAAATTTCGTATAAATCATTTAAATTTAAATTATTATATATGTATGTATATATATATATGAATATATTTGTATTTGGGCATATATGAGTGAATCTGGAAATGTATATGTATATATATATATTTGATTTAAATTTAAATCGTAAATAAATGGTTTAAAATAAAGATACAAATTTTATAAGATAAAGTATAAAATAAATACATTGGATAAAATCTAATAACATAAACTAAAATAGAAATTCACCTATATTACAAAATGAATATAAAAATAATTAGTATTAAATTTAGAAATAAATGATTGAGATAGAAATAAGTATAAAAAATACATAAGATAAAATTATAGAAAATATATATAGTAAACAAATTAGTTGAATTGAACAATATATTAAAATATAGAAATTCATCTGTATTTTAAAATGAATATATATATATATGGTTTTATAAAAATAAGGTAAATAAATAAAACTTAATATCATATTAATAAATCAATACAAAGTAATACACATAGAATAAAAACAAACAAAAATAATAAAAGGAAAATAAAATAAAGTAAAAATAGAAGTTTATTCACACTATAAAGTAATACTATAAAAACAAATCAAAGTTTGTGTGAATAATAAAATGAAACAAGTAGATATATATATATAAATAGACTTGGAAAACAAATTGGATAAGCACAAAGGTATGAAGCAAGAAATTGAACAGACAACACAAAAATAAATATTTATGTACAAAAAATAAAAAGACAAGTATAAACAAATACATTCAAGTATGAACTAGCAAAGAAAGTATAAGACAAAGATAGAAACAAATACATATGAATGTACTTGCTAAAGAAAAGAAAAAATATATATATGTATGAGCTTGTAAAGGAAGACATCAATCTATGTCATATTGTACAGCCGAAATGAAGTAAAAAAAATATAAATATGGTACAAAGTAATTAATGCAAGCCACTAAACAAAATCATCTCAGCCACAATATACAACATATCAGCCACCAAGGAAAAAATATCCCTGCTTATACTTGTACAAACAAATAAAAATATACTTTACCTTGTACAAATATCATCATCAACCTGTAAACTGTTTTCTTTATATCAAGCTTTTCATTTCAATCTCGTTTATTCTAGGTTGTGAAAAATCTGAAGTAAATAACATCATTCAAACTAAAGCAAGCAGACCTGTAATCTACTTTCAAATTAAAGATCAGAATCATAAATCTATAACTCATTTTCAAAAAGGCCTACAAGCATTTCTTAAAACCTGGTATCTTTTCAAAAGCAAACTCAGGAAGAAATCAAAGCAGATCCATCTTTGTTTTAAACATTAGTCATCACTACTAGATCCAGTAACAAGCTTCAGTAACTCAAGTTTTAAAAGCAAAAGCATATTCAAGTTTAAAGCTCAAAACTGTTTTCAAAATCAACTGCTCTGTTCTTCATTTTCAAAAACAGGTGAGTAACATTCTTTTAAAAATCTTAAGTATGATTCTGGTTGCGTGCTAATCTCTGTGTTAAATATTGTATTGAGTATATTCATAAGTATGTTTGTGTATTTACAATGTTGTTTTCCTGGATGTATGGTATGCATGTTTTTTCCCAGAGTACTCTCTGTTTACAACTTACAGTTTTTCAAGTTTTGATTTAAATTCAAAACCTTTGATCTTGACTCTGTTTAAATTTAAGATTCAAATGAAACTCGTTTGTTTAATCACAAACTTTAGTTTAGAATTTTACTTAAGTTAAAACAACTTTAGATTTTTACTGGAAACCAAACTAAATGATCAAGTTTTGAAAGTAAGTGAAATTTAAATATCACGATTCATTGTTTCAGGGTTAGGATATGAAACAACATTTAAAAACATTAATTTTAAAACTAAAATCACGATTTTTAGTTTGGGATCGAGTGTATAATTCGAAGTTGACCAGGAAATGGATCTTTGAGCTTTACTGGTGATCGATGAACTTTTACGGGTCGGGGTTTTTGTCAAAGCTAGAATGATGATTGGGGTGTTTGGCAAAAATGGTGGAGGTGACAAATGTTCGTCGTGGCGTTGGTGGTAGACTGGAATAGTTTTAAGCCCTAGTTTTAGTCGAGAGTGGATTTTGGGTTCGTTCGCGCTCGTCAATGCGTCGAGTTCGATCGCACCAGTGGCCATCTGACCAGGGAAGGTATGCGAAGCTTCGATCAAAGTGGCGGCGTTGTTGTTGGCCTGTGGCGATCAGGCGAAGCAGATTTCTGATGGGTAGTTGATATTCCAGTTTGGGTTGAAGTGCTCGTTTTCGATCAGGGGCGTGTGAAGGTGTTTTGATGATCGGAGTGGGTTGCTACATCGATGGACGATGTGTCAGAGGGATCATCGAAGACCGGAGGTGATTCTGGCGATGGTGCATATGCACAGGCGAGGTTGTTTCAGTGGGGTTCGTGGATATTTGGGGAAGATAAGAAGTTCTCGGGGTCGAACCCGAGGAAAAGAATGGGTTACTCGAAGGAAGGAGTGTGCAGAATTACTCGAAGTTATGCTCGAGAAAAATTAGCCTGGGCTCGGGTAAATATTGTCCAGGGTTTAAGAACAGAAATCTGTCCTGTTTTGGTTTTGGAATTTTAAAGTTTAAATTTCAAATTATAAAACAAAGTTTTAAACTGAGTTTAATAAAAATCAAAGTTTAAATATAACTTAAAGTCAGTACAAACTTAATTTGAGGATAAACAAAGTTTACATTTAAGTTGTTTAAAAACATGGGATTAGTTTGAAGTTTAAGAATAAATTATTTTAAAAGTAATTAAGTTTAATTAATTTATTTTTGTGACATTATTTATTAATTAATTCTTAACTCAAACTAAATAGATAATGTAATTATTTAAAATGAAATGTTGTTTTAATCAACCTTAATCTTTTGAATAAATTATGTGTTAATGATGATTAATTATGAATTTCATTAATTAAAGATTTTAATGATAATAAAGTGATTAATTAAGATAAATGATTTATCTTTGAATTAATTAGGTAATTAAAAGTAATTAAAGGGTAATCAATCACGTAAAGATAATTGCGTAATGAAAGTAACTAAGGATAATTATTTACTGATTTAAGGTTGATAAATCAAGTGTTTAAAGAATAATTAATTAAGGGTTAATTTATTAATGTAATCAATTAAAGAATAATTAGGGATTATTTATTCAATGATTAGAGGTTGATTCATTTGAGATTAATTAATTAAGAATGTGATGGTTAGTTAATGAATGACTAAAGAATAATAAATCAAAATGATTTGTAATTTATTAATGTTAATTAATCAGGATTTGAAATTCATAAGTAATAAATCTGTTTTGAATAAATCAGACAATTAACCGATCTTACTTATGGATGTTTGGATTCTATTGAATGTCGAATTATTTGATATTCCCTGATTTGTGATGCTGTGTGATATATTCTGATTTGTGTGTGATCTGTACTGTAGTTTATTTATCTGGGATGAATGTAATATATTATCTGTGATCTGTGAATAAAAGATAAGCATTATAGTTATACCGCTTATCAACTATATTTCTGTATTCTGATCTATGATGATTGAATGATGTTGCACTATTGTGTTAAACCCCGGGACTACACCATACACACACAAATATGGATTTCACGTGGAAATCGGTTAAGTCACGGATGGTTTAAATTTAATGTTTTTGAAATTGAAATTTTAATTTCAAATTGATTTTGTAAAAGGATTTGGGTTAAATGTTAAAACTTTTAAAAAGAAGTTTTTAAGATAAAAGTTATTTTGAATAACTTGATAAAGTCAATTTAAATAATTTAATTTGAATTTGAATTCAAAATAAGGAATTGAATTCTATGTTGAAAATGTGTTTATATGAATTTAAACCATTTTTTTTTAAAGTATGGTTTTGAGTACTTGAATTTAACCCAAAGATCTTAACTCGTATAAATGAATCAGATTTTCCGAAATGAAAACTATTGTTTTCAAATGATAAAAGCTTTCATATAAGAAATGAAATTCCAATTTAATTAAAGGAATTTCAAGTTTGAATTGGAAATAGTTTTCCGAGTTATGAATTAATCTTTGTGAAAGTTTGTTGAACTTTGTTTTGAAATCGAAATGGAATCGTTTTGAAAGCTATCAATTAAATCTTTGATTTAAATATTTAACGAGTTAATCCAAATTGAAATGGAAATCGATTAGAAAATCTGTAAATGAACTTTTGTGAAACTGGGTGAACTTTGTGAATTGAATCTTTTTGTTTAAAAAGATTAAAATGGTAATGTGTTTAAACCATTTGAAGAAAAGCTTTGGATAATAAGTTGTGACTTAATTGAAATCCCAATATCCATATGTTTTCAAATATTGCGCTCGTTATTTGGTTTAGCCGGGAGAGGACCTTTGTGTCATATAACCCGTTTCGAATAATGATACGTCGTATATGGATAGCATTTGGAGACCGGTGGTGAAGACCAGATATTTTCGAAAACGAAAGGACAACTCGTCGAACGTCTCTGCATCGGCTGATCTCCGATATAGAGATTTGATTACCCTTTGTGATGGGAAGTCCGGACGTGATTAGAAATTATCCGGATTTGCAAGGGCTTCTTTGGAAGTGCCTTCGGTTCTGTTTCAAAACCGGAACAGACTTGTATGGTTGTATGTCTGACACTACACTTTGAGATATAAAGTTGATTTCTTTCAAATACATTTCTGTTTGGTGGCGGAGAATTTATTCTCTTAGCTTAACACCCTTCTCTGAGACGTACGAGCTCAGAGGTTATGTAGTTGAAGGTTATTAGTGATATACTCCCAATTTGGTAGTGTGGCATGCTGAGTGTTGCTGTGTGTTGATGGTCATTTGCTGATCATTTGTTGATCAAAGCACGGCTTTGTGAAAAAGCGTAGCTTTGTGGACGAGACCTCATCGAGCCTCACAGACCGGTAATGGTCGAAACAGGAAAAATTCGGCAAGGTTTCAGGGGTAGCTCCCTTAGGGTATGACCATTCCTTCTGGAAAAGGGTAGTATCATGGTATGGAGCCCAGATACTTACTCATGTGGACACACTATATTTACTACTGTGTGATGTGTTGGTGACGAGCGCTCGGATAAAGGTCCCAAAGGACCAGGGGTGGCATATCTCAGGTTTACTACCCGGGAAGGGGGTAACCGGCCTTGTGTTGGCAGAGAGCCAGGTGGTTCTCGGGGCGTCCCTCCAGAGGCGTTCCCATGTGGCATAGGAATTTCCTTAGCCTGACCATTTGTTGGAAAATCCAAAGAAACAATACGAACCTTGTACGGTTTTAGTTGTAAAACCTGCCATTTAAAATGGCAGCTATAGTAGGCATAATATAATGGTACCTATGCTGGCTAAGATTAATATTGTATTTTCAAAATTTTTTCTGCACTATGCACTAGTAATAATATCAAAAGAGTTTTCCTTGCGTAGGAAGCATGTTTGACTATCATAAGGAGAAATCTCCCCCATGTGTGCGTTTGCATTGTGTGTGTGCCGGGAGGCCTTATGGTAGTTTCATTTTCCAAAAGCATTGCGGGTTTCAATGTTTAAAATTCTTTTGTTGTTGTTTAAAGATAAACTGTTTTTGTTACTCACACCAATCCCATGACTGACCTGGAGTTTATTGTTTCCTTCCTAAACTCTGGGTTTCCATAATTTTTCACACGGGCAGTCTAGAGTTGGGTTTTTCAGATAGTCAGGTTTAGTAGATTATCTGGAGCTAGTTCAGTTCATCGAAGATCAGGACTGACGTTGCTTATCTTGGTGCAACGTGATGGTGGTTCGAGCTGAAGTTGGAGTTGTTAGAGTCATTCTCTTTTGTAGATCATTTGGAGTGATCTCTTCCATTATTGTTATTTCCGCTGTAGCATTGTATCATTATTGTATCTCTGATATTGTTGTATCATATTGATATCATTGTTATATATCATTCTGGATATTGTATTCATTGGAGTTGTATATGATATCATCTATTTCTTTCTTTCGCTGTGTTGTTATACTTAATGGTGTTATAAGCTCCGGGGAGCCAGATTCGGCGTTTGAATCTGCGGCATTTTGAGTACAAGTGAAGTATGGGTGCCAATTTTCGAAGGCCGAGTCCGGGATCTTTACAAGTGCTATCATTGCATCTTTGCCTAGAAGGCAGTGTTAGCATTCCAAGTATGAATGCTATTCTAAAGGTAAAACGTACCCACAAGCCTCATCAACCGGGAATGACTAAAACATGGGAGATGCAGCAGGGCTAAGTGGGTCGCACCCAAGTAGGGTATGTTATCACTTTTCTAGATATCCTCGGATATATACTATAATTATGGATATGGTTGTGCATGGAAAGAGAGCGCTCGATTAGGGTGGGAACACCCAGGGTGATAACATATTCGGTCTATCCAGGTCAGGGGTAGGCTGGTCCTGTGTTGGCAGGGGATCCAAGCGAGGTCCTCGGTACATTTTTCTAGAGGTGTAGTATGGCGGGCGGTACCCCAGTAGCCCAGTCATTGTATAGAATCCAATATCCACTGCGAGCCTTTACGGTTTTGATTGTAGAGCCTAGTATGCTGGAATATAATTAATGTAACAATTTCGGCTATTTTAATAAGTACTTGTACTTAGACACTATTATAATATTAGAGGATTTTTTATAAAAGTGTTTTGGTTATCGCAAGGTAAAAACCCATCGTTTTTATGTGTGGCGTGGTCTTACGAGATACCTTAGATTTCAAAGGATTTTGATAACAGTAATAATTCAAATTGAGTGTGTTTTCTTACGCTGGTTTTCCAGACTGACTCGGGTATTATTTTATTATAATGCTCGGGTCAGACCGAGTATTACTGATCCAGGTTAGGATGCTATGGAGCTCAGGAGACGAGCTAGAGGAGTCTCAGGTGTATTCCACGTATATGATTATATTCCGCTGTGTGTGTAGACTGTATAGTCAGCACTGGTGAGGACAAGTTATAATAACTGTCCATATTGACTGATTGATTACTGTACTTTGATGATTGTATGTATATTAACCGTTACAGTTTCTTTTGTATAAAGATCTGAATTATCTATTATATATTGTTCCGCTGCGACTGTGAGATTCTATATTGTTGTTCATGTTTCCTTCTATCTCTTTCTTCTTCACCCCTAAAGATTCGTATTCCCGTTCAATTTGAGTTGGACTTGTGTGAATTATTGTCGACTCAAAGGGTAAGGAGATATGGGCCTTTACATATGGGTTGCACTGTTTGATGAGGAGCTCAAATTTTCTTTATGATTGATGATAACAAACCACGCTCTTGCACACTCCGGACAGTTCCGATGATGTTGTGAAGGCATGTCATACTTTGAGAATGTTGTAAAATTCTGACGCTGCACTTTGTCAATTTAACAACCCGCCTTCTTTGACCCTGGGTCGACGCCATAACCGACGTCAACACTCAAGAATCGAAAAGACGAGTTATTGGGACAAAGATATAATATAATCAACTAAGATACACACACACACACACATATATATATATATATCAGGTATTAAGTATAAATTCTAACTATCACTAACTTTTATCAGAGTCTCACATTAGAATGAGTAAAATATGATTACATAATCAATAACGTAGTCACAACACCATAACATGTCTAAAATTGTCAAATAAACATGTCTGAAAAATATAGATACAACCCAATCCCTTAGATATAGAATCAACTCCAAGTTAAGTATTAAACAACTCCATATATACAATACATAAATAAATCTCCATTTCTGATATCGTTTCATCATTGAACTCCATCAACCTGAATACATGTATAAAAACAAAGTAGGAGTGGGTTAGACATAAATCTGGTGAGTGAACCATACTCTGCTTTATATATACTGGAAAATTAATACTATAACATGATACAATTCTATCGTCAGGCCATCATTCGTTCTATAGTCATGTCATACCTAAATGTGCTACATATCTAACCACATCATATCTATAAGGACTCACGCTCTAGTCTGGCACTTATGCCCTACAGAGTCGTATGTTGCCCATCTCCTAATACATCGTATGAGACTCATGCCCTGGATCGCTCGTAGCCTACATGGTTTCCTGTTCTCCTCGTGCTATGTAACACCCCGTAAAATCAACCATAAATGAATTGAGTGAATTAAATTAAATAAGGTAGGATTGAAAATGGAAATTTTATAAAAGTCATAATTTAACAACGAAAGTTATTCTGTTGCGTTCGTGGCGAAATTGTGATCTGTTTCCGTATATAATATGCTGAAATCAGAGTCAAACGGAAAAGTTATGAGCGTTTAAAATTTTCAGATTTAAATTAATTTAGTTTGAATTAAATTCAGATGAGTATTTAAATTTAGGATTTGAATTTCAAAAATTAACTGTAGGTTTACTTGGGGTTAAGTTAAACGTTAAGTTAAACAATTAACGTTAAAATTTAATTAGGCAATAAAATAAACGAGCAAAGGAAACAAATCAGAGCACCCAAAATTAGTGAAGAGGTCGACACCTCCGACCCCAAGCGATCGACCTCTAGCGGTCGATCGGTCTATAAGGGACGGTCAACCCCTATTCAAGGTGGCGGCTAAGTTTTTTCAGCGTTTAAATGCTCTAGATTTATCGATTTTCACCTAACTTCATTATGCAGTTCTGGTGCGTTTCAACTCCTATAAATAAGACCTTTTCCTCTCTAGTTTCTGTTCATAAATATTTGGAAAATACCTCGAAGCTCTGTCATTTCTCTCTTCAATTAGATTCAAAAATTCTATTAGGGATTTGGGTAAGGATTCTAATCCTTTTCCAATTATTCTTTTAATCTGTTCACCTCTCCTCCAACCTCCCTCAATCTAACAAAATTATACACACACACACATACACATATACATATATACATACATACACACCTATCCTTCACTGTGTATATATATCAAAAGAAGGAGAGTTGGAAAAGAGTTGCTTTGGCATTGCAAATCCATAAAAGAAAAGCTAAGAATAATCTATTTAGAAACCTTAGTATTTTTATTTCAGTAATTGATTAGTATATATCTATGGAATTGAATTGCCTTAGAGGTTTTAGGATTGTGAAAACAAAATAGTTAAAATCTCCCAAAATTCCTTTTATTTCAAAATGTCAATTCTAGATGGAGATTCTCAATTATTTATGTTAATTTGATAGAATTTATATTGTTTCTGCAATTTTTGATAATTTCATAGTCTATTTCACTTCTCCTCCTTCTTTGGTTCAAATTGTGAGTTTTCAATAATGAAATAAGGGTTTAGAGTATGAAACCTATTCATAGTTTACACTATTTATTCCACACAAATTCCTGTGTTTATCTCTTTGAAAAGAGGAGTTGAATAGAATATGAAATTAGAATTGCAATATCTATTGTTTAGGATATTCCATTTAATTGATGTAAAAAATTGGGTTTCTATTTCTATTTACAAGTCTATTTATTGTAGTTTTATTTATGAATATTTCATCTTTATTATGAATATTAGAATTCATTGTCATGGATATTGAAATCTTAGGAATTTGAAGGAAAAGGACTTGTATTAGTATTATGGTTAAAAGAATTGACATTTAATGCTAGTTTAGGACGTATAAACTGCATGCTTAGATTTTATTAGGTGCGAATATATATTATTTCTATTGGCGTAATAAACGTATAATTATGGCTTATAATACCGCAAGGCACTTATTAGAGAATGTATTTCATCCAATGACAGGCACCATGGTACCACCTGTTACGGTACACCTCTAGAAAATGTACCTATGGCCATGCCAAGGCCCTCTGCCAACACAGAACTAGCCTATTCCTTACTGGATAGTACCAAATATGCCATCACCATGGTTGCTTTGCAACTTTTTTACTCGAGCTCGCAACACACATGAATTCATGGATAGTGATCTAGAAGGGTGATGACATACCCTAATGGCCGCGACCCATATAGCCCTGGCACATATCCTCTGATTTTTGTCATTCTCAGGTATGAGGCTTGAGGTTACGTTTTACCTTTTTAGAAAATCCGACTTAGAATGCAAACACTGCCCTCCAGACAACAATGCAATGCCAACATTCATTAATACAAGTTGTTCAGGATATGAACAAACCGAAGGCACTACTTCTACCACATCCTGGGGATTAATAGCAAGTAGCCCTTGCACTTCAAAGAACTCCATCTTCGATTCCATCATCTTCAAGATATCTCCAATTCAAACGCTTATGCCGGTTCGAAGTGGTTTTCGAATAATATATCTAATCCCAGTCTCTTCGAACCAACAACGATGGTCAAGATTTGATAGTCGGATGTTTAATTATCAAATAAACAAACAATCAAATCAGAGATTTAATTTCACGTGGAAACCAAGCATGGTTAAGCACATAAGAAAATACAAAGCCTCATTAATTAATCATTTAATTAATTAAAACCACTTTGTAAATAATTGTAACAAAATACTTTTGCAAAGATATATTCACAAACCCTTTCTATTCTTTTCAATACTTGGAAATATTTGTATCTCAGCTGTATAAGTATGTTCATAAACCATTTCACTTTCAATACTTAGAAAACGTCTCTATATACTTATATCAACGATATAAGCATATTTACAAATCTTAAGAAAGATTTCATTTCCAAAACTATACTTAACTGGGTTAAAAACAAATGTCATTTAAAATATAAGTAACAATAAAAACCAAACCACTTTTCTCTTTTCGGTGTTAAGTGTGAAAAGAATACTTTCCATACCACCCTAATTTAAAATTATTATTTATGGAAATCGGGTCTTATCCTTTTTATAAAAACTCTATTATAAATCCCTTTTATAAAATTTCTTTATAAAACTCCTTTCTATTTTTAAAATCTCTTTTATATTTACGAAGTCCTTTTATAAATTTCATTTATAAAATTCCTTTCATAAATGTCCAAATTTATTTATAACTCTTTTCATAAAACTTCAAATTCATTTATAAAACTTCTAATTCATTTATAAAACTCCTAATTTATCACAAACTTTTAATTTCAAAATATACCTAAATACTTTCCATAAAACGTTCATTCCATATATTACTATAAATCCACAAATGTGATTTATTATTCCAAATTATAAAAATAATGTCATTTCCCTTTTTATAAAATACAATTTGTAAATCTATTCTTTTATTTATAAAATACTGTATGTAAATCTCTCTTTTATTTATAAAATACCATTTATAATCTATTCTTTTTATATAACATTTTATATGAAACGTTTTCACAAATATTTATTCTAAAATATTTATATCTTCTTCTAAAACAGAATTACTTTATTACAAAATATAAATTCTTTCTTCTTAAAATAAACATCCTTTATTATATTATTAACTTTTCTATAAAAATAAATAATTTTCGAAATACTTTAAAAACATTTCCAAAACGGTTGGAGAAAAATAGAAAAGTACAAAACTAATTTTAAATAAAATAGTCAGAAAATTCCAAAAACCATATTTAAAATTATTCTTCGAATCAAAACCATTTTCAAATTCAAGCAGCAAAAAATAGTATTCCAAAACACTATAATGAGGCAAATAACTACCATAGCACTTAAATAATGCTACTACTACCTTTATCACTAAAAAGGTTCAACTTTTAACATATCAATGTCATATCCAATATAGCCAACCAACAACTTTTAGCATTCAGTAATTTATATAACAAGTATATAAATGGAATTAAAATCAATAGGTATATAACTGTTCAGTTAAAATCACAACGACGAGAAATCCAGATTTCTCTACAAAATTCCATGTATTTCATTTTATATGTCATTTGCTTTTCAAAGCGGAATTCAACAAACCAAACCAATAAATCATTCAAACATAAAAACAATATTTTTTATCTACTATATATAATATAAAGTTTAATCAGAAGTGAGTTAACTCGCCGAAATTCTAGTTGACGCTTAAGCGTTCTCGGTTGATCTAAAATCAAACCGCATTCGATTTTAGCTTAAAATTTCACTTGTTATAAACTCCAAAAAACCAACTCCAGTGCGTAGATATTACTCCTACGAGCGCAACACAAATGACCGCGTCTCGATTGGATCTCGTATGAGAGAGATATTGATTTTATAAGATATTTGATTAAATTAGATTAATTAATTAACTTTATTCAACTAATTACTATAATTAACCAAATCCCTTCCACTGGTCCTTTTTCCCTCCTTTTCACCTCATTGTGTATGCACACAAAACACCCAGGCCATGCATGACTTCTCAATGACACAGAGCTACGCTCTACCGTGCGATGAACGGACTTCGCCGACGAGTTTCTCTTCGCATTCTCCACCTCCCCAACCAAAAATCTTCGAACTCGCACCACCTTTTGCAACCGCGATCTGCTCCCCTCCATCCTCGACTATGCTACAATCACGACCCCCAAAAAGGCATTGCACTCCACCTTTCTCGGCAACGAGATGCCATTTCCCTCCATAAACCCAAATCCAACCTTGCCTTGGCCAATCGTCATCTAAATCAAAGCCAAACCCTAACCCTAGTCGGCCAATCACCACGTGGAACCCAACCAAACACGACCACACTCTACAAATTTTACATGGATTTGAAGCCTATACTCATACGACTTTCAAGAATCTTGTTTTGCATTTTTTCGTTAATTGTAGCTCTAGGTTTTGATTTTTGAAGGAGGGATGTTTGTATTCTTTTCTTTTTTTTACAGTGAATGAAAGAGAGAGAGGGGAGGAAAAATAAGAATAGGAGGGAAAGAAAAGTCTAAGTGTTTTGCATTTTATAAGTGTTTAGTTTAGTTTATAATATGATTTCCAGCATCTCGCGACACGGAATTTCATTCGCGTACGAAACACGAACGACAAAACAAAAAACATTCGTGCACAAAAATGTGATACGATCACAAAACAACAATATAATACGTTGGTTAACTAATTCTGTAAAACTTCAAAAATACCATCATTTTCCAAAAATACATCAAACGATAATTCAAATATTTTCCAAATCAAAATTAATGGAAAAATCATTTAAATTAAAATAAAAATACGTCATTAAAATCGGGTCGTTTTATTAAAAATTTATTTTCCTATTATTTATTATATTTAAATCAAATTTGAATACTTAAATAGATTAAATATTCTCATTTGAAACATTAAAAAGTCGGGTCGTTACATTATTCCTCCTTAAAAGAATTTCGTCCCCGAAATTCCCAGAGGATGTAAAATGTCTTCACACCCTTAGGCTTTTAAAACCAATTGACTAAAATGAGTTATTAAACTTATAAAATCCTTTAAGTACCGAAAAAATTCAACAGCGCCTCCTTTGCATGGCTTGATCTGGAAAAACCACAATATCAATATAAGCCCATATCTGGGACCTCCCATATTTGGGGACAACACAATAACAATATATACTTTTGATATATCTTGTAGAGTGTGTATGACACATAGCAAACACATCCGTTAAGGAATAAACACATACCATTTTGTCAAGCAAACAAGCTCTACTCATGAAACCAAAAGCAGCAAGCTAGCATTTGCTTCCATATACCTGATTCTCACTTACAAATGCCATCAAACCATATAACTTGCATTTTCTAATGTCAAAAGCATACAATTACATTAAAGCCCATACGATGTACATATATCATCCTTAAGCAATATCAAATCTGATCACTCGATCGATCACACAAATTTCTCTTTCGAACTAGTATCGCTCACCCGACTTCCCTAGTGCGGATTCGATCAAGTTCCTTGATTAGAAACCTCCATTCTCCTTACATAGTCGTATACTATGATTGAAAACTCCAGAATCATATCAAGAATCTGTATCAAGTGTTTGTAATCAAGAATCGAGTGAAAAATCCTAATTTGGATCAGTGTAAATCATCTCAAAATTATGTACTCGAATCTGGATCAAGAATAGTTTTGCGAATAAATCGATCTACCTACAACTTACGTACTTATTCCATTGGTTCCTTAACCATACAAATTATTTTTTATTCACATTTAGTTTTGCTTATGGTATTTAATTTAATACTAAAATGATTTATGAAACATTTCATACAACCATTACTTAAGTTTATATTTGTATAACACTCTTCTATATCCTAAGGTTATATATACACAACATCAGATTTGTTTTACTTAACCAGGATGTTCAACAAATTTAAAACCTGTTTTAACCTACCATCGGCTTAAATTTATAAGTTACGAAAACTTATTTTCTTATAATCTCATAAAAACACTTGGCTTCAATTTATAAATTAACTTGGAAGTTTTCAACTGTCCAAAACCATCGAAAATTCCATTTCATTTCAAAAAATGAAAAATATCAACCAACGCACCATAATGAGATGCACAAACCAAACCATCATAATGCATAAGATACATGAGTCCGTAAATAACTTAACTGAAAACTTAAGAATTAAACACCCGGTTTTATTTCAAAACATCTTGAAATAATAATAATATACATAACTCCCTTTGTATATCATATCATACCACTGGAATTTAAAACAAAATTTGTTTTACCAAAATAACTATGAAGCAAAACTACTACGGCAACATTCTCCACTTAGAAACTCGAAAATGAATGCCGATGATGCTGCAGTCATCACCAGAATTATTTTCCAATGACAGAAGTGGGTTCAGCGCTTTCTTTCTCCTTTAAAATCCATTTTTAAAATATTTCTATACATAAATACTTTCAAAATACTATTATTATTTTCCCCAAAACTTTGAAAAACCATTTTCAAAAACACTGGGATTTAAATTATCAAATTCTTAGTTTTAAATCCATTTTATTTATAACCATATTATATAAAATTATTTCATAAAAGTTTATCTTGTTTAAATTGAAATAATTTTTTTTATTAAAATTAAATTTTAATCCAACATTATCACCGAATGCTTATAGTCAAATCGTGAAACTGAATTCACAAAGTGTTCGTATTTAATTTTACCAAACAATCAATGCTAATAAACTGGCCGAGCACAACTCATCAAACAATAAATGATGATAACCAAATATTATCATTTCGTAACAAGCAAACACATCATAAATAATTATATCAATTCATGAAATTATTCCTTTATGTACAAAATATAAATTCTAGGTAAAACTATTTCATTTACTCACAATTTCAAAACAATACTATGTTGGTTTGCCTTGTCCAAGTGTTTAGAAACCCCTATTGATATAGTTGTACCCTTTGTATCAACCAGAATTCATAAATCACTCAACCGATAAATCAACACAATATGAAACATTTTTATAGCACTGACAAATATGCTCTCGTATATATATACACTCAACTCATTCTAGGGTGTTACTACCCTATCTCTAATGAGTTTACCCTACCAAGGCCTAGGTATTCGCTCAACCTAAGTTCTGATACCAAGTTGTAACGACCAGTCTTTCTGACCCTCAAAAGTCGACACTAATACATCCACGGTGTTCATGTGCCGAACATCCAAATGCTGAAAAGACATATTGTTGGGGTGAAAGAAAGAAAAGATAGAACATAATCTCACATCATGACGAGCAATATATAATATACAACAGATCTTTATAAAAGAAAACTGTAATACACATACATCAATCAGAGTAGACTAATCTATCATCAGCCTGGACAGTTATAACAGCATGTCCTCACAAATGCTGATAAATACAAAACAACAAATGCAGCGGAAATAAAGATACGTAAATACGTCTTGGAGGCATCCAGCTCATCAGCTGAAGCTCCAGAGCATCCATAACTAAATCTGAAAGATACTCGGTCTGACCCAAACATTATAAGAAAATAACGCCCGGATTAGTCTGGTAAACCAACATGAGAAAACATATATCAAATGGATTTTTAATGTTATAGAACCTTTCAAAATAAAGGTATCTCATAAGACCACGCCACACATAAACACAAACAGATTTTTACCTTGCGATAGCCAAACGATTTCAAATAGAAAATCCAATGATATTATAATAATGTCAAGGATTTAAAATAAATATATAACATTGCTGGAATGCTTGCATCTCATGTTCCAATATATTTGGGCACAACTAAATCCATAAGGAACTTATTGGAGAATGGATTCCATACAATGACAAGGCATCGGGGTACCACCTGTCATAATACACCTCTATAAAATGTACCCAGGGTCATGCCTAGACCCCCTACCAACATAGAATTGGCGTACCCCTTACTGGATAGTATCGAATATGTCATCATCCTGCTTGCTTTGCAACCTTTTTCCTCGAGCTCACAACATACATAAATTCATGGATATTGATCTAGAAGGGTGATGACATACCCTAATGGATGCGCCCACATAGCCCAGCCGCATATCCTCTGATTTTTTTCATTCCTGGGTGTAAGGCTTGAGGCTACGTTTTACCTTTTTAGCAAATCCCACTTGGAATGTAAACACTACCCCTCATCCAACAATACAATGCCAGCATTCATCCATACAAGTTGTTAATGATATGAACAAACTGAAGACACTACTTCTACTACATTCTCAGGATGATCATTTATGGAAAAGAATACTTCTCATACTATCCTAATTTATAATTATCATTTATGGAAATCAGTTCTCATCCTTTTTATAAATTTTTTTATAAATCCCTAAAACTCCTTTATAGAACACCTTTCTATTTATAAAAACTCTTTTATATTTACAAACTTCTTTTATAAAATATCATTTATATAACTTCTTTTATAAATATCCAAATTTATTTATACTTTTTTTTTAAAACTCCAGATTCATTTATAAAACTTCTAATTTATTTAAAAGTTCTGATTTATCACAAACTTTCAGTTTCAAAATAGAACCAAATACTTTCCATAAAACGATCATACCTCTATAAATCCAAAAATGTGATTTGTTATTCCAAATTATAAAATCATTTCCCTTTTTATAAAATATTTATAAAATACCATTTATAAATCTCTCTTTTAATTATAAAATACTATATATAAATCTATTCTTTTTATACAACATTTTATATTAAAGTTTTCATAGATGTTTATTCCAAACTATTTCTATCTTCTTCCAAAACAGAATTACTTTATTACAAAAGATAAATTCCTTTTTATTTAAAATAAACATCCTTTATTATATTAACTTTTTTATAAAGATAAATACTTTTCGAAATACTTTTAAAACATTTCCAGAAAGGTTGGAGAAAAATAGAAAAGTACAAAACTATTTTTAAATAAAATAGTCATAGAAATTCCAAAAATCATATTTAAAATCATTCTTTGAATCAAAACCATTTTCAAGTCCAAACAGCAAATAATAATATTTCCAAAATATTATAATGAGCCAAATAGCTATCATAGCACTCAACCAATGCTACTACCACCTTTATCACTAAGAAGATTCAACTTTTAACATATATCAATGTCATATCCAATACGACCAAGTAACAACTTTTAACATTCAACAATTTATACAATAAGTATATAAATGGAATTAAAATCAATAGGTATATAACTGAAATTTAAAATCACAACGGCGAGAAATCCGGATTTCTCTACAAAATTCCCCGTATTTCATTTTATATGTTATTCGCTTTTCAAAGCGGAAATTCAATCAAACCAAACCAATAAATTATTCAAATATAATAATAATAATAATTTTTATCTATCATATAGAGTTCAATCAGAGGTGAGTTAACACACCGGAATTCCAGTGACTCTTAAGCGTTCCGGTTTGATCTAAAATCGAACGACTTTCGATTTTAGCTCAAAATTTCACTTACTCCAAACTTGACGAAACGAACTCTGATGCATAGATATCCCTCGTATGCGCGCAACTTAAAAGGCCACGTCTTAATTGAACCTCATATGAGAGAGATATTGATTTTATAAGATATTAGATTAAATCACATTAATCAATTAACTTTATTCAACTAATTACCATAATGAATCAAATCCCTTCCACTAATCCTTCTTCCCTCCCTCTCACCTCACTATGCACACACACAAAAATCCCAGGCCGTGCATGACTTCTCAATGACACGTAGCTGGGCTCCACCGTTTGACGAACGAACTTCATCGACGAGTTTCTCTTCGCATGCTCCACCTCCCCGACCCAAAATCTTCGAACTCGATCCACCTTTTGCAACCGCGACCTGCTCCCCTCGACCCTCGACCATGCTACAGTCGCGACCCCTAAGAAGGCGTTGCACTCCTTCATTCTTGACAACGAGATGCCATTTCCCTCCACAAACCCAAATCCAACCTCATTTTGGCCAATCGTCCCTAAATCAAAGACAAACCCTAACCTTAGTCGGCCAATCACCATGTCGAACCCAACCAAACATGACCGCACTCTACAAATTTTACATGGATTTAAAGCTTATACTCATACGAGTTCAAAGAATCTTGTTTTGCCTTTTTTCATTAATTGTAGCTCTTGGTTTTGATTTTTGAAGGAGGAATGTTTGTTTTCTTTTAAAGTGAATGAAAATGAGAAAGAGGAGGGAAAATGAGAATAAGAGGGAAAGAAAAGTCTAAGTGTTGAATTGTATAAGTGTTTAGTTTAGTTTATAATATGATTTTTGACATCTCGTTGCACAGAGTTTTGTTTGCATACCTAACGCGAACGAAAAACCAAAATACGACCACACACAAAAATGCGATGTGATCACAAAACAACAATAAAATACACTGACTATCTAAGTCTGTAAAACTTCAAAAATACTATCGTTTGCCGATAATACGTCAAATGATAATTCAAATATTTTCCAAATTAAAAAATTATGGAAAAATCATATGTATTAAAATTAAAATACGTCATTAAAAATCGAGCCGTTTTATTAAAAATTGATTTTCTTATTATTTATTACATTTGAATCAAATTTGAATATTTAAATAAATTAAATATTCTCATTTGAAACGTTAAAAATTCGGGTCGTTACAACACACCTACACCAATAACTTGTGCAGGCTCATACTAAGGATTGAACAACTGATCGAACCTATAGACAACTAATGATCGACTAATAACTACTGGAACTTTTCAAATGTAGGGTTATCCTACAATTTCCTTTATGGGACTACATCTCTTACATTACAACTAGCGTAACTATTCTGCATAGGTTTCACTACAATTTCTATCATGAGACCAAGTTTCCCGGAACTATGGCTACACGTACCCCCATTATGCATTGAGGGGGAGCCCGCAATGTCGACTCATCGAAGTGCCTCATCATCTACATCTATGTCCACCTCTCATGGTAACGTAACTCCTCTTATTGCATGCGCCGAGGTTCAACAACAACACAATACTGTATCGTGTCGGTATCTGTGAATACCAAGGAACTCCCATTGTGCTAGGCCCACACACTTCATCAGGCATTAGTCACTATAGAACCTCATATGAGTGCCATTTGCAATAGAATCGCCCCCAGTCAAATATCGATCCCCTTTTGATAAATAGCATTTACCCAGTCCCGCAACGTCCTAGTGCCACCTCATAGAAATAGCTTCCCAACTCATAACATCCATGCACACACACTACCGTCTAATTTATTTATAACTCGGGCCTTAGGCGAGGTTCGTCTTGTGCTTTTGGGATGCTAACCGTTCGACCGCCTGTTCTTGAAGCGGTTGACTGCTCGAGATAGTGCGGTCGACTGGTCGCGGCAAATTTTTTAGGTTAAATGTTTATTTTGTTCGAATTTCATTAATTATAGTTTGATTTTTGTTCACCCTCTAATTCCAATAGTAACCCTACAGTTTCAGGTTTAACAAGTTATGTGAAATCAAAGTGGTATTTGTCCAAGCTCCTAACCAATTTCAATTTACAATAATTGGTTTAGTTTAGGTTTTAGCATTCATATTATCATGTTACATTAACAGATTATAGGAATTCTACTTAATTAAAAAGGGGTTTAACCTAGATCAATTCCTATTCTAACAAGTTTAGACCAACTTAATTTGTAATTCAATTCCAGATTTAAGCGATATGATTCTCCAATTTAGGTTCTAAAAACCTAGATCGGATATAGTATATTAAAATTAACCACATATAAGTATCTTATTAAAAATATATCCACTCACCTCAGATCCAAGCTTTCCTTTGAATCCTGACTGAAATCCCCCCATTCATTATTTATTAGCGTGATTTTTCCTCCTTAATCTCTCTACTTTTATATTTATTTATTTTTGAAGAATTTAGGTATGGAGAGGAAAGAATTTAGCAGAGTTTCAGTACACAGACAAATTTCTAATGATTTAGGGTTTATGTTATCTATGTATTTATAGGGGTTTTAGATTAATGTTGGTCGTTGATCGAACCTAGGAGAATATTTGTTTACATCATGCACATTAAACATTTACTTTGTACCCAAGTAAAAATATTTCATTAAATCCGGGATGTTGACCGCTTAAAATTATTGATTTGGAACATCAACCGGTCGACCGCTACATACCGACCGACGACCCTACAAGGTGTCGACTACTGTTTTTATTATTTTATTAATTAATTTCTTTTCAAATTTACATATTTAATTATTATTTTAACTGGGAATTTTCAAACGTTTATAACTTCTTCATATTAGCTCCGATTTCAACGTGTTATATATGAAAATCATCCTGAAAATCGCTATAAATGCAACGATACAAGTTTCATAGCCAAATTCAAACGTTTGTAAAAATTATATTTTTGCCCTTCTTATATTTAAATTAATTCTTTTATTGAATTTTCGCTTAAATTTTCAAGGTGCTACAATATTATTCTGTGAGAACAATGCAGCGATCAGATTGCAAAATACTCAAAGCACACATGAAGTCACGACAAATTCTTCGAAAGTTCCACCTCATCATAGAATTCGTAGAGTAGAAAGAATTCATGATACAGAGGGTATATACTAAGGGTAACATAGCAGAACCATTCACTAAAGGTCTAGCTCAGTCGGCTCTCAAGAAGATAATCGATGGGATGGGATTAAGATTCCATAATTAGCCCAAGTGCAAGTGGAAAATTAATAGAGACAAATTTATGCCCTAGGGGAAATTTTGTAATTTATTGTAAATTATTAACTCTGTAATCAATTCTCGTTCTCAATAAAAGGTGTTTTCTTTCCATTGTATGTTTGCTATAATATGTTATAATTAATTATTTAATTTAAGTATATTCAACAGAAAATCCATAAATGGTGTGTCAATGATAGTAATTACGAATACTTGTAATCATAAGTATTTTGTCATAATATAATAAACACATCATTTTAAATATTCCTAGTTAAGATGTATTGAATCTAGATATCGATGCATCCTTTGAGACTAGGGTACGCAACGCTCTCCAAATGTTAGGCAGTATATTACTCATGACTTCTGGGAGCACTAAGGGATTACATAATGATAGTTATTAGATAATCATGAAATGAATCACTCAATAGTTTTCTATTGGTTAATATAACCAAGGTCAAACAGAAAATATCAATGCGATAAATTTACACAGTTCTCCTAGCTTGAGAATACCGTTGATCTTCAATATTGAAGCTTTGCTTTGATTATTGTCAAATCATGGCACGACGTCCATCGAATGACTATAGTTGAGTCGAGTGGAAGTATTGAAAGTAAAACACTATTCAAGAGAGGATTCGTCTCCTCGGTTATATGAGGTTAGTATCACGGTCAATTGAAGTCAACTCAAGGTCAAAATCTATGATCAGAGTAGTTTGGTTAATAATAATTGTTATTATTAAACCAAGGACTTTATGTTTGGATTATAAAGTTGAATATGGACGATATTGGAATTTCGTCCATTGTCAAATTCCATAGGTCCTAACATGATATATGATGAAGATAATTGGCACAAATAATCGTCACTACTAGGAAACGCTTAGTAAAGTAAAATTGGATTTTATCGATGTTGATTAAGGGATAGATTTGGACATAATTTCACACCACCTGCTAAATGACGTGTGAACGTTAATATTCGAATTGTTCGATATTAATCACTAATCAAGTTTACACCTAAGAGTCTCATAACAGAAACATTGAATATTCCTGTTACCACCCGATTTAATTAAATTATAATTATTATAAATTAATTAATATTTATGAAATATTAATTATAAAAAAATATTTTATGCGTGTTGAATAATATAAGAATGTGTGCGTATAGTAGTTATAAATACACTTATTGATATATGATATCGATATGCATTTAAATTGGATTTAAGTGTGTTAAATATTATTTGGACTTGAAGTAAATTTAGGCTCATGGAGAGCTTGTTATTTTCTTCATTGATAGGGATAGGGAGGGTCAGCCATGTGATGGCATGGTGAAGGGGATTCTGAATTCAAAAAGAAAGAGAAATGGCTGTTCAAAACGAAAGAGAAATGGCAAGAGAGAAACACGGACCGTGATTCTTTTTTTGCTCGCTAGTCTCTCCTTTATTCAATCCCTTTACCCCTTCACTTTTGAAGTGACTGTTGGAGCCTCCACCACTTCCCATTTTTGGCCGAAATCAAGCTCCTTTCTCCTCAAAATTTCAAGCATTTTAAACACAAATCAAATTAAATACAAAAGTCGGTGGTAGCTGTATTCGGGAGCTAATGACTTCTATATCTGAAATTGGATTCAAGGAGTTTGGTTCTCCGTTTAAGGTGCGAATTCTAGGCATAAGGCAAAGGTAATTTAACTTGATTACAATCATATAAATGCTAAACAAATTTATCATATCATGTTTAGGTTTAGATAGAATCCATTATCACGAATTTGTATATCTTTGTGTTGTCGCATATTAGATAGTTATATATACATACATACACATACGCATACATATACATATACATATACATATACATACATACATACATACATACATACATGTATGTATATATATATATATCGATGTGTGTAATAAAAAAGATATTTTTTTCCATGCATAGATGCTCATGGCCTTTGACTAAACTAAAAAACAATTTGTATGTGTATGTGTGTGTCTGAAATACGAAATATTTTTATTAAAACCAAATTCATAAGAAATAATATTATATTAAATATAATTTATATTTCATAAAATTATATTTATTCATATAAGATTTTTGAAATTAAAAATAACAATTATATATATATTTGATTCGCATTTTTATTATATATATATTATTTAATTTAAAATTAATTTATACAAATAATAAATACATTTATTTTTATCCGTAAATAATGTAACATGTAAGTACATAATTTTAACGCACAATATGCTATCATTTTGTTTTCGAAATTACTAAAAAACATTAATTTTTTTCCCTTATTTTATACAAAACTAATTAAAAAAAATTTAAAAATTAAATAAGTTTAAACCAAATTTTTTTGCCGAAAGCATTTAGTATATGTATATAAATTTTATTATTATTATTATTTACATTATAATATATTTAAGTGTATATTTAAATATAAAGTATTCATTTAATATATAAAAATTTATTTTTAAATCATATATAATTATATATATATATTTATTCAAAACTACTTTGTATATTTATATTCAAAGTATTTTGAAATCTAATTATATTTTATATATGTGTATATATTTATATAAGTGTATTATATAATTCTATTTATAAGTAGTACTTTGTAATATGAATAATGATACATGTATTTATATTTATTTATTTATATTAATATTATATTATTTATATGTACATAAACATACACATAAACACAATACATACGTATACAGAGGGGCTAATATATCCGTTGCGTTGTAAATCCCAACATCTATATATAGGCATATCAAACCATATACACTTTATTATGTTGCACGTGCATGTGCACATGCACACATATGTGTCTATGAAACGCAAACATATACATGTATATAATATAATACAAATATACAACAAATTAAACTTTATTTATAAATAAAATAAAATATTGATTTTATTTAAAATAAATTTAGATAAGATCTTAATAAAATTAGACTTCATAGACTCAATAAGATCCAAATGGAAGATTTTTTTTTGAAATTTACCTGTTTACTTTACTACGGGCCGACCTATTTCCAACATGCCAGACAAATCATAGGTCCGCAAGTGATTGATAACATGTTATCGGTTGTATCATATACAACTCTTAGCCCATCATCTTTATCCTACTCTAAAGTTAACCTTGAGTTTGTTCTACAAATCACAAGAGATTACTCGAACATACCATTTTATGACGGTCTAAGTATAATATATGTATCTTGAGTTTGCTCAACAAATACATACGGTTATCTTACCTCATCTAGTCAATATATTAATAATACTACACATAACATCTCTAACTTGAGTTTGCTCAACAATTAGAGAGTATGCAATTAATTTAATAAATATAAATGGTAGAGGACAATATTTATATTAGAGATTCATAATCTTTAATATATTTATCTGAATGTTATCAATCTAGAGAATAATATATTTCTTATGAAATATCCCCGTGATTCAGGTGTCAAACACATATGAAATCATACATTATACATATATATTTATTTCTTAAAGCTAATTTGGTTTTTATAGTTCCACTATATTTAATTAAATCATATTTAGTTTAATTTTGATTTTACTATATTAAATAAATCATATTTAATAAATACTTTAATTAATTCCATATTTTATTTTCAACCATTGAATTTTAATTTATTCATCCTTAACAACTTAAAGATGAATATAGACTATGACATTTATAGTAACCACACACACATTAATCGTTTCAACCAATGAGAGCATGCCACGTGTGATTCGCATTAATTACTATTAAGACAAGTCCGCCCCTGCTTATAGGGGTGAACTTGGGGGGAAATATTACTTGGTTTTCTCGTAAAAGCCTGACTTGGACCATCACGCCCGAAGCCTAGCAGCAAAAGCCTACTTCATGAGTGTTGACCAACATTTCTCATGGACCAAATACATGTCTATGCAATAAGCCTTGCTCTCAAGACTTGTCCGCTACACAATCTTTGCCTATAACCATGTCCTATCTTCCTCTAAAGATAATGGTCGACCGTAAGCCTTGTCGTACAACATCCCGATCCCTACTTGACAGCTTCACATCTTGCTTGTCAACATCCAAGTCATGAATGTGACGCTAACCCCAATACCCACATGTCCGTCTGTGGGTCCTGTCCATACATTTCCCTCTTCGTTACCCATATCAGTCGGTCCTCCTGCCTGCTTCATTTTATCGTATGTGGACATAAGTCCGACAAAAGCTCTTGACTGCTTTTGTAAAATGAGGCGGTAACTCTATAATTTTCCATTGACAAAAGTGTCATGACTCTATTATTCATCCGACAAAAGCACCATTATACAATAACCACCCTTACGCCTCCTTCGACTCAAACACACAAGAGTATGTCCGGCAAGCTAGCATACTTCTAGACCACTCCGTCCATGTGCTTTCTGAGCTGGACACATCTACGCTGCAAATCACAGTCAACAGCTCTAAAGGAACTTGACATCAAAGGCATCAATCCTAGTCATTCAAGCCATGATCTCCACTGCTATATAAATAGGAGATCACATGGACTCGTATGAGGATCGAATTCTCTTTGAGAAATATATTGTATTTTGTTTCATGTTCTTGTAAAAGCCATTAAGTTTGTTTTATAATCGAAAATTCAAAAGCAATAAAATAAGAACCATAATGGACGTAAATCTTTTTTAGGTTGAACTGTTATATATACACACGCGCGCGCGCGTAATAAACAACAAAAAATTGAAATAAGAATTGCATTTAAGATCGCCTAAGTCTAGGAAAAACTTTTACACTAAAAACTGCTATTTTTCGAGAATAATTTCAACTGTTCAAGAGTGTTTCATGCATGTTGCTCTTCAAATGGAGCAGAAGTTGATTTAAGTTTGGAATAGGAGCATCTTTATCATTCCCTTTTTGACAACTATGATAAGGTAGTAATATTGAAAAATAAATGTATTTCATTCCTCTTTTAGAAAAATTATTTAATTAGTAAATTCATTTTTCCCCCTCCTCTTATTTAAAACACTTTATGTTTCAACATTTTATTTCTTTCCATTATACACACACGAGTGTTATAGCACGTGTTTCGCGCGTGAATTGTTTTTCTTATAAATTGTATATGTTTAAATTAGGGCTGTTATGGTAACGGTTACCGTTACCATTTCACAAATACCGTTACCGTACCATTTTTACTGGTAAGCGAAAATTGCTTACCGTTACCGTTACCGATAGGCTGGTATACCGAAGACTGGTATACCGATAATCTGGTAACCGTTACACTGGTAATGGTAAATTACCGCTTGTCTAAAAAAGGTTAGTAACATAACACGTATTCACACCATAACGGTGCTTCATCATACAATTTATAGTGTTACTTAATAAAAGGCATAAATGAGAAAGAAGTGAAGTGTATTTAACATTATTTCACTTGGTTAATAAACTAAATTTAATCATTTGCTTGGTTCTAAATGCCTATAATAAAGCATGTTACATGAATATACATGTATTATAAATTGACTGGTAAATTACCGTTACCGCTGGTATTGAAGAAATGTTACCGACGATTTACCGTAGAAAATGGTAAATTTACCGTTACCATACCGATTAAACTGGTATACCGGTTTCACTCGAAAATGGTAACCGATTTGCTGGTAATGGTATGGTAATGATAAATTTACCGTTACCATAACAGCCCTAGTTTAAATCAATAAAAAATGATTTTTTATTTTCAAGTGATATTAAGATTTATATATTTATAAAGAAGTATTTTGAATTTGTAAAGAAAGTTTAATTTTAGATCTTATTTTTAAAAATGTTTTGAATTTGTAAAGTATGTTTAATTGTTAGACTCTACTTTTAGGAACTTTATAATTTGTATAAAAGGATTAATATTAGATCCTATGTTAAGTAATTAAGATTTTATTTTATACCGGGAACGTTTTTGGCCGTTGCCGTTGATACAACTATTACTAAATAATGGGATTTTCAGTTTGAATTTATCATTTTCACTCTGCACAAGTAATAATAATGGAAGCAGCTAGGGTTTGTAGGCTGGGCGCTACAGCCCCATTCGCGCTTTATTCCTTTTATGATCTTCCAAAGTTGGGAAGACGAAGATACGTGCAGTTGAATAACTTTAGTTCATCGTAGTCCATTTGATACGATGATCTCTTTCATAAAATTAAATGGCGAGGCAGCTTTGCCGCTGCAGCCACTCGTTTTGATAATGTGAAATTGGAACAATATCGAACTAGGTTTTTTTTCCCCCAACTATTAGCAATTCCATCCATTTTTCAATTGAGAAACTATGGACGTATGGCACTGACTCAAAACTGTTAGGTACGAATATTTCATGGTTACTATTAGCAATTAGTTCAGAAGCAGCATTCTTATCTAACTTAGCTACTTGCTTGCAGGTATTGGGGTAAAATTGGTGCAGGTATTACTGCTTGTATTATTTTTTGCCTTCTAAGTTTTTTCCTAATTTCTAGTTAATGAGGTCTCAGACTAGACTTGCCATGATTTTGGTCATATTGAATTGGAATTACCATTTTGTGAATTTTAAATGAATATTTAACTATGAAATTCAAACAACCATTTTACGGCAGCTATAAATTCCTGACATATTCAAGGCCTTGAATCCTCGAAGAAAAATACCCCAAAGTTCTATTTCTTGTTTAGAAAAAACCCACTGTAAAGGAAAACAACGATGCAAGCTTAAATGGTCTATTATATTGACATATCATTCATCGTTGAAGAGAGATGAACTGTGTAATATGAACTGTTAAATCTTCCACTAAGAAAATTTAATAATTTCCTTTATCTATCCGAGACGAGTTTTGTGTACGCAGGGTTTTCATTAGGATCATTCTACTTCTGTATCCATTTCACTTTAAATATTTATCTGAGGTTTGTTGGCATTTCATCCTCCTCTTTTACTCTGTTTTATATAAACAACCTTAGTGTCGTTATATTTTAAGAGTACTTGTTCAATTCTCTTACGGTTATGGATACCATATTTAGCTCTTTTACTATAGCTCTCCATTTGGTTCTCTCAGTCCTCCATCAAATACTTTTCCATGGTTCCCAATTTTTTTTTAATGGTGAAGCTCAGTAGATAATCAAGTTTGTGAAATGACATGGAAACCTTGGTTTTTCTACAAATATAGCTTGAAGCTAACTTATAATATTGTTGATGTACACGCTTGCAGCCATGATTCTTTGTGTGCCTATGTGTGTGCATATGTGTATTTATGTTTTTATGAATTAGTACTCCAAAAAATGTGCAGTGGAACGGTTAAATAGCCTCTCACATGTTTGTTGTAGTATTTTTTATTCCATCCATACATTGGTTATGATATTTATCTGGAGTCATGCTATCATTGTGAATCCAACATCACTTTTATGTTGGATCAATACATCAATAGAATCATACATGCGTCTTTGAATATATATTATAGTGTTGCAGGTTTTTTTTGTTTTATTAATTGTTTTGTTCAGTTTCCTCGTGATTTTTTCTTCACTTGAAGCGATCTGGATATGGATAATCCTAAATGACTTAAAAGTCAGAGTTGAACAATGGGTAATTATATCCAAATCTTACTTAATTGGGGTAGTTATTTGAATTTTTCTGAGTACGGTGAGCTATGAAATACCTAACCTGCTTATAAACAAAACAAACTAAAACCATTGAATACCTGCCTCACTAGGTTTCTCTCCGATGCGGAAGTTGTGGCATTGGACTAGTTTCTTCTTCAGTTCAGTATATATGAATACATGTTTATTTGGCTCTTTATGGGATGATTGCATTCCAATGTTTTTTCCCCTTTGGCGGTATGCACAAGTTTTAAGCACTGATTATCGTAGTGCTCAATACTCAGTAGAGAGTTAACGATAATTTATTCATTTTTTATACTTAGAGTTTCATCCACCATCTTATTACGTAATGAGACTTAGTACAATTTGTCCATCGTATGATCCAGGCATCCAGGGAATCGCACCATGATTTGGTTTCGTGGAGTATGAAAACTGAAAGGCACAAAGGGACAGAGGCTACATTATGAATATGGTATGGCTAAATACATTGTTTTACTCGATTAGTACTACAGAATTTGGGAGGCCGATAAATCATTCTTTTATAGTTTGGGTGTCTGCACCACAAGTATATAATATCTACAATTGATATGTTACTAATTTGTACATTTCTCTATGTAGCTGAGACTGTATCCTAATTTTCTTGATTATTAATCATATATTCATATGTTTCTAATCATTATTGTTTATATTCAGGCCTAGTTACATATATCATTGATCAATATAAGTATTATTTTTCTTTTTAGTCTTCGCACGTCAGAATATTGCTCTTGGTGATTGATCTTCCTGCGCCCAGAGCTTTTCTTCTTGTTCTTCTTTTCTTTTTTCCTCAGACGAGGACAAAAAACTTAATGTCTAGACTGCAGCAATCTGACCTGATCGGTGATCTTTGATATTGGTTAGCAAGTTTCAAATTTATATAAGATGGTTAACTAATATCAAAGGGCACTTCGCTGAGTGCTATAACCAGTAATCAAATAAAAGCTACGTGACACTAAAAACTCATAATTTATTTATTAAAATAATAATAATGTCTATAATTCATTTCTGAATGAAATTACAGATGATGCAGCTTCTAAACAATGACCCAAAAACCAATCAATATCAAAACATAAGAAAATATAGGACTACACACACACTGATACCAAAAAAAGAAAAGAAAAAAAAGGTTAATCACCCCTTTTAATATCTTTTTTCTTTAATTAGCATCGCGGAAGATCGGCAGGAGGAAATTGTAACTTCTCTAGTTCTCCAGCTCCATCTTCAACCAAGAAAACCATCGCTAATCCCCAGGTAATATGAACGTCCAAATGACAATGCATAATCCAAGCCCCAGGGTTATCCGCAACAAATCGAATAACAGCCCATCCATTTACAGGCACTGCCACTGTGTTTCTCATAGGTGGATCCACCATGTTAAACTTACTCGCGTCCCTTTTCGCGTTGAAGTTCCCAAATCCCTCAGCAAGAATGTAAAAGTCGTGCCCATGTAAATGAATTGGATGATTTTCACCAGCAAATATATTGGTTCCTTGCAGTACCAATTGAACTACAGATCCATATTTTAGCTTGTACACTCTAGTTCCTTTTGTTGGTTGCCAAAGGCTCCTGCTTATGTTTTTTGCAGTGTAGTCAAACTGAACAGGTGGATTAGCTGGAAAGTCGGTCGTGAAAACCCCAGATACACCTTGATGATGTGCTTGTAAGATTGAATATGACTGAGGCAATACAAATGATATGTTGTTTATACTAGCTCCAAATCGTTTATTGTTAGGTCCTTTACATTTTTGTCCTTTCGGGCAGTTGAATAGTCCCACACCAACTGTGAAGAATAAGCTCTCATCCACTGGAGATGATAAATCAACTTTTCTTGGGCTTCTTAAACTTGTGGTGAAAGCTGTTGCAGAGTTTGTATCGTTAAATGCTGGGAGAGATGGAAGAGAAGGTGGGATGTTTGATCCAGGCTTTTTTGAGCAGCTACACGTGTAGTCCAAAATGGCAGTTGTGGTGGTATTATCGAATGGGACGCCTTGTGCACTAGAATAGGCTCTAGCGGCTATATAGTATCTAGCAGGTGGTTGGTTGGTTGTGATTAAAACATCAGTTGTTTGTCCAGGACCGAGCATCAGTACATTAGTGGTTAAGGGTTTTGTGTATAATGCATCTACTCCTACAACTGTCATTGAGTGACCCGCAATGGAGACGAAGAGCTCGGTGTTTAGTGCAGCATTAATGAATCTAAGGAGGTCGGTCTCGCCTGGACCAACTGGAATTATTGTTGTATCTGTTATGTTTCAAAGATTACTGTAAGTCACTGTTTAAGCGCTATAACATGTTTAAATAACTACCATCAACTGTTTATCAACGGAAAATTGATTTTGAAGGGAAAAAGGTATACCTTTGCTTGAGCAGTTGAAGAGATCACCAGGCTGCCCATTGATGGTTAAGGCATTTGATGTCTTTGGAGCTGCTCCAGTTTGGGTCGCTTTATTCACTACATCGATTGGGTTTTCATTCCACCATTCCCCTGTTAATTTCATAATACCGTGAGTGTAATCGTTTATTCCTCTTTAAGCCAGATTACTATTCGTTATCGTTTCAGTGTTGCTTTTCATTATGTACACCTGCAGCGTTAACATGGTTTATCCTACTTGATTGGAACATGTCCAAATCAATGTTGTGTTTTTGTCTCCGCGTGCAACACATATTTTGATAGGTTTGTGTCTGAAATTGGTATGTAAGTGGTGATTGGTGGCCACCACCTGCAAATATTAGTTGCTGTATAATTGGAATATGTTTTCTTAAGGAAGTGAGTATTGGAAAGAGGTATCATTGTGCTCAACTAGGCATGTATTTTATATTTCTATCAACGTAACCTTCAAATGGAGTATAACCTTCATGGATAATGACAAATCATAAAAATAGCGTTATAGAGGTATCCCTTTTAATAAAAATATTAGAAAGTAAAGACCACTGTATAACTTAAATGTTTGTTATCATATGGGAAGTTTATCGCAGTTTTAGCATTTTGCACTAGGATTATGCATCTTAAAGCAATGGGGATTATATAATTTGTCAACTTCTACCTTTTGGTAATAGGAAAGCTACCGAGGCTTAGATGTGTAATTTGCATGGAAATAGAGGCTAAATTAGAAGTTTTTCTAAAATTCAAGAAATTGTAACAACAACGTTCTAAGGGCAAATAACATGTCCTAATAATGGTAAACATTGATAGATTTAAACCCTTAAATCTAATATATATAAAATCAATACCAAGGAGTATGGGAGCTTCTCTCTTTGGTTGAGTGAAAGGGTATGAAGTACCCTCTCTAGGATGTATGATAAGGGCTCCATACACAGTAGCTCTTAGCCATGAGCTGTGTGCATGCCACCATAAAGTTCCTTCCTGTCCGTCGATTGTGAATCGATATGTGTAGCTTTCGCCTGGCCTTATTGGACACTGGGTTATGTATTCAGGACCATCTGCCCAGCCTGTTCTCATTTGTCTAACGCCATGCCTAAATACCAAAATTAAAGAAACGTGAAATAATAAATAACAGTTTACTTAGTTGAATTTTTCTATAGACTAGTTAATTGACTAAATCAATTGTACGTGTAACTATTGTTTATACGCTTGTCGTGTAAAATCTTTTCTCTTTTCAAATGGACACGACTTTGTTACATACCTTAATACTTATAAATGATGTAGGTGTAGACCTGATTATGCTATATACGAGGTCTAATATGATTAAGATAATGTTTCATATTTAAACCAGGTTATGTGTTTCCATTAATATTAATTTAAGCAGAATGTGGACCAGGTTGGATTTTAGTTTTGTATACTTGGTATATCTTTTGCCTACCAGCCTTATCAATATTCTTCGATATAGTATTATTGGTGTGCCCTGAACTCTATGCAGTTATATATGTTTACATACCAATGAATAGTGACATTGTACTTAGCGGCATTCTTGACATTGATGACAAGGCTGTCACCATTTTTAACTTCGATAGTTGGCCCTGGATACATCCCATTCACTGTAATGATGTCACGGGTTCTGCACAGCCTCTTCACTGGTGTTTTTTGGACCTGCAATAACATAACTATGTTAATCTACAGTGCATGAGAAAATAAAATGAATATAATGTACAATGTGTAGAGAACATACAACAAAGTCATGGAAATGAGTTTCAGCGCTGGATTGAGAATGTAAAATTGAAAACAGCAAAATGAAGCAAGAGAGCAAGCATTGCATGTTATTCATGGTATCAATAGATTATTAATTACTATCTTAATCTCTTGCTTTGATAGTTAGATTTGATGTGGTAGGGAAAACTGTGATGTGTAGATGGTGTTATATATGGCAATGAGAGTAGGGTTGTTATGGAAGGTTGGTTTGATTAGGTTTTGATTTTTTTGATGGGATAAATTTTTTGAGTCGTATTCTTGCTTCCAGAGTTTCTGATTTGTTCAAACTCTATTAAGGAGTTGTTGCACCAACTTGTAGCTCCTTTTGAAATAGTGCTAGCAAAAAACCTTCGTCTTTTGAAACGTGTGCTCACTTTTACACTATTAACGCATACACAATACAGAAACTCTGTGCTATTTGTTTTACCTGTATCATAGAGTTTATCTTTAATCCATGCACTGGCTATAAATTTCTTGGGAATGAAAAATTCAAAATGTGTTAACGGATGATATTTGATCTTTTTTTTTCCTCTCATAGTTATAGTTATGATTATGACATTTTAAAACTATGTTTTATTAGAAGCATGAATTAATGTCATGCACAAATAACAATACAACTTGAATGTGCAAGATTTATCCTTTATTGCTGACTATAACATCAAGTGATAAGTAATTACTTTTACAGAGAAATAAGTTTTCTTTACAAGTTTATGTTTAAGAATACAACCAAATCCTTTGAATCTGGAAAGTCAAATTTAATATTTGGGCTGTGAATAAAACTTATGCATATTGTTGATATCAGAATATCCTTCGCATTTTATTTTTATTTTTATTTCTTTTTGATGACTTTTCTGCAACTATATGTTCCCTGTTTTTGTGTGTGTATCAGTTGAACCCCGTTTTTTCCTTCATGTTAACAGCTACAAGGAGTATTTTCTTCAAAAGAAGTTTCCTATATTGTCATGTTTTCACATATGTATCAGTAATTAGTCATACCTCTATGATAACCAGTCCTTTCAGAAAAACAAACAAACAAACAAATATTGGAAGAGAGCAAACTCAAATGTTTAACTAGTGAAATCATATTGGTTGCACACCAAGCCATCCCTTAACATTAAGGCTTAATTAATCATCATAAATAATTACCATGTTCTTCACTTTAAATAAACAAAGTTTGCGTACCAAGTACCAACAAAGTCTTCAAAATATGACCTAATAGCAGTAATCTTCTCATTTACATAGGTAACAGGTCTCATGAAAACATAGAATACATGTATAACATCTCAACTTTTTGACTATATCAAGCCTTCTAATTGTCAAATGCATAAAATATAATAACATGTTCACATTTTTCTACATGCAGGTTTATCGAAAGGTCTTTGAGGGTTTGGTTAAGAGTTGTTAAAAGGAGGCAGCAGTTTTTTTAATACAGTACACAAATATTCTTGATGACCATTTTGATGACAGGATGAAAAGTAAGCTTAATTCTTAAATTATGTCATTTACCATTATGCTAAGGTTCTATTTAATCAAATGGAACTTTGTAATTTTGTATAAGGTATGGTTGGTCTATATATATTAATATAGGTGTTATGCAGGTTTTGGGAGTAGTCACTTTCAGAACTTCATTACATTTAGCACTTCCAATATTTTATTCTAAAGATTTGATCAAAACATAATACATATGCTTAATTGTCAACATTGTATTCTTCATACATGTCTATTTTTCTTAAAGTAGGTGTGGTGTGTACTTTGGTAGTAGCATTTTCAGATATATAAAATGTAGTCACAAGGCTGGCTAAGTTCTGCTTTATTAATATAACTTTTTCTTTAATATTATATAAGTTCTCTAATTTTCTTTCAGGATCGGGATTTAAGGATGACATGTTCTGGGTGCATTTGAAGATTCAAGTGCAGGTACATTACAAAGAACTACAGTAAAAGTCACGTTTAGACTTCAAATTATTTCATCAAATGATCGAATATTTGACTACTTTAAAATAAAAATTGCACGTAATAACCTTTATAATTTATATAAGAGACGTAATTCAGTAACTTGGCATGTCTTTTTCCTCATATATAGCCTGGTTCTGTTATAGTGGAGAAAGCAAAGATTTTGACTAGGACTTATAGTACGCTTGTTGAATCATTGTCAGTCTAAGATTTCATACTATGTTAGTAAGGTTAAGTTGGTGACTTGTATCAACTAATTAGAGTTTGTTGTCAACTTTTTCGGAATGTTCTTTTTCTATAGGCTCATTTTTAGGTGTTTACCGAACACATAGTAATCCACAGTTTTTGGCCTTAAGCAATTATGTGATTAGAATCAGAATTCTAGTTATTAGGTTGATTATTTTGAGCCACCCACGGTTTACGTTTTTGATTGTTGTGTGAAAACATAATGTTAAAGGAGTTATATTGGTGGAAACAATAGATTACGGATCTGATTGAGTTGACATGTGAAACACAATGAATATAAAAGATCTTTGCTTACCGAATATATCAATTGACAGAATTGAAGGCAGGAAATTATTGTCAAGGACAAAATTTCTCAGAGTTTTAGACTCAAGGACAGACCTTGAAGAAACAAAGCAGTGTATTTATATGTTTAAAGAAACGCGTAATTTTTTTGGTTCTATTTTAAATATTACACTGAAGTAACTGAATATTGAGGATAAGCCCCTCATTAAAGATTTTGAGGGGGGTTTTTTTTTTTTGTTGCTCTTTGAAGTATTGCTTCCTCCAATTTTTGGTTATTTTTATGGAGGACAAGTTCAAATTTTAATTTACCTCTTCTAAGAGCATCTCCAACAGTTTGGAGTGCGGATTTGAGAATTTTCGCACTCCAAAATGTTGGCGCCTTCATTTCTACAACAGAAATGAGGGCGGGCGCCTGTTGAACAGGCGCCTGGTCATCAGGCGCCTGTTCAACAGGCGCCCGAGTTTAATTAAACTCGGGCGCCTGTTGAACAGGCGCCTGATGACCAGGCGCCTGTTGCCAGGCGCCTGTTGAACAGGCGTCCGATGTTTAGGCGCCTGATGACCAGGCGCCTGTTGCCAGGCGCCTGTTGAACAGGCGCCCGATGTTTAGGCGCCTGTTCAACAGGCGCCTGGCAACAGGCGCCTGTTCAACAAGCGCCTCAATGCATTGGGGATTCTCAGCCCGAAGGCCCCCAGATCTGCACTATCACACATTCTCGCACTCTGTTGGGGACGATTTTGGGTGCGGATTTGAGAATTCTCGCTCTGTTGGAGATGCTCTAAGGCCAACTGACTTTCATATTATAACAAAAGGACAATTTTTTCAATTTATCTTCAAACAGGCCTTTTTTTTGGGGTCTAAGTCCAGATGTTTTTCTGCCTTCAAAGATCTGTTAACTTTCTCCTATCAACTTACTTATCCAGAAATCTTTTTGCTGAGGCAAAGTTCTTGAAAATGCCAAATCCAAATAAACCGACCTTGTTAGATTTTTCTTTCCAGTATTTTCTTCTCCTTCCAAGTTTATCCTAACAAACTCACTTCAATTTCACATTCTTTTTACCTAGCACCCGATCCAGAATCTGAAAATAAGATCAATTTATAGACCAATTTATCTAGCAAACTGGGACCTTGTTTGGGAACTCTTTGCAAGTAGTAAAAAACTAAAAAACTACTTACTAGTAAGTTATTTCAAATATTATATTCAAGAACTTTTTATAAGTAGCTTGGGAAAGTAAATAGTAAGTAGAAATCCGAGAAACAATTATTTGTTGATTATGACTTATGAAGCAATTCCTTAGACCATTTTGATCAAACATTCTAATTAGAATTCATATTACATCCAAACACTGGCTATTTAAAACTATTTAAAAGTTATTATTTAAAACAAAATCCTTAGTTGCAAAGCCTTTTCACAATGATGCAAAGGCCTAACTCCTTCAATGCTATTGCTAAAAAAAGGAAGCTGAGAAGGTATGAATCTTCGGTAAGATATTTTACTGACTGGATTATTTATGTTTTTTATTTTTTGGAATTTCAAGAGAACCGAATTAACCCTTTCTTGTCAATTTGTGCAAATTGCCAGTTTGCCAAGTCTACTATAGTTTGACTTCATATCAATTATCAAACTTCTTCCTATGAACAACTTTACAAGGAAATGCTGAATTCGATATGGAGATTAGTAATAGTTACAGTGTGAGGTGGAGTTGTTTGTATGAGCTGATATATGTATTTCCACTAGTTAAATGTGTGCATCATGAGCAATAGTTATTGTATGTACCTGAATTTGTTATTATATGAACTTGAATGAAAGGTTGTATTTGGTATTATGCGCTTGTAAAAAATCAGGCTAGGCGGGTTGTCTAGGCATTAGGTGATGCCTGTAGACTCGCCTACGGGCCTAGTTGGCAATTCTAGGCGGTCTGATCGCCAGACTGCCTAGATGGTGTCTTAGTCTGCCTACGTGGACGGGCCTACGTGGAATCAGGTAACGTCAACAAGAAGTGGATTTAAGCGGGAAACTTCATGGTGGCATTTGCCTTATAGAGTGTTTGGGACGAGAGACCATCGATATTGTATTGAATTGGACTGACCTATACCCACAATTTGGTCGAACAAACGGAATTTGGTTGATGATGTCGGTAGGCATCAGCCCTTAATTGTGAAATTTGCTCTAACTGGCTTGTTGTTTCGACGTTCGACCTCCGTAGATGCAATATACTCTTTGATACAAGCATAACAGCATATTCAGATCATTGTTTCAGGATGCATAATTTGAATGTTGCAAAATGGACGTGCGAGATCAGCCATATATGTTCGTGAAAATAAGAGTAGGTGTAGCTTTTTACAAACCTAATATTGTCATAAAGGTCTCAATAAATGATGAAAAACAGAAGACCGTTCGTGCATATCTTTCCATATGTGGAATTTCCAATTGAAGTTACATCTTTATTTGTATGTTATTGTATTGCACTTTATTATTCGCATTCGAAGTTACATATTCTCTAATAGAGTACACAGATCCAGAATGTTTATACTCTGTATGGGGTAAAATTGCAAAAGAGAGATGACTCTTAAGTTAGGACCTGAATGATATGGATAAAGCTATATTCCCTTTTTATTTATGAAAATATGAAGCTAATATATTACTCATAAGAACAATATGGTTTCTATGACAATAATATTTAAGGCAGGACGAAAAAGTGGAAATTGTCCTTGAACAACATGGTTTCTATGATAGTAATATTTGTGGCTAATTTGGGGTTGCAGATATTTGAGTTATCATGAACTTAAAACCATTCATTGCATGGCAACGTCTCTCTTATTTAAACAATATTACAATAATGCCGGCTAATGCTGCAAAAAATGGTGGATTTATCTGAAGCTCGTCAAAAGAAAAGTGGGATGTTTCATGATCTCATACTATATTGCCTCCAGAGCACCAAATAAATGGACGTCTCAATTTAATAACTTAAAGAAACTTAGTTTAAATCAATTATATTTAATATATGAGTTAAAAAATCACGTGAACTGAAATGATTATTATGTATCGTACCTAGAAAGTGACCAAATTCAAAACCTTAAATTACTGACCCATCCTATTTTCAACCTCTATTGTTTTATTATCTTAAACATCAAATGTGCAACTTCGTAAATACGAACATCCCATATTTTAAAGTAAGCCAAATACGAGATTGTTATAGTAAGTAAGATAATTAAACATTTAATATAATTTTGATTGGTTAACTAATTAAAAAAGTGAACGACGTTGAGATTATTAATTAAATATCGAGTAATTGGTTACAAGACTAGTAATTAGTTACAAGACTACGAAAAGAAGTAGATTGAAAATAAAACGAGGTTTAGATAAAATTAAATTTTGACCATAAAAGACTATTTCGTTAACGGGATGAATTGAATACAAGTGTTAAACTAAGCGGTTTACCAAATTAATTAAAATGAATGGAGTTGGCCTAAAGTCTATAACATTAACTCATAACAAATACTCTCCCTTCGTTCTATTCACCTAAACAATAAATAAATAAATTATAGACACACTTTGGCCATCACTTTCGAAGCTGAGGAGGGAAGAGAATAAATCTAATCAAATCAAGCTTCATTTTCAAAGGATTTATGAATTTTTCTACGTCAAGGTGAGTAAAATTATACATTTTTCCATTCTGAGCAGTTTTAATTTTGGTTTTTATGCTTTATTTTCTGTTTGATATGAGCTTAATCTGGTTTTTATGATGATGTAATGATTCCATATGAAATATGGAACGAGTGGCTTAAACATTGACATAATTAAAAGGAAAACTTGAGCTAATCACCTTCAAACAATATGAAATTTGGATATGTTGTTTATGATAAAAAGTCAGAAATGCATTTTAAATTTCATAATTTTTCCATATATAGATTAATTTCTACGAATTTTCTAATGCGAAAATATATAGATTTTAACTATAAATAATACTTTTAAATAGTAAAAACAAATATTTTGCCCTGAAATTTTTAGTGAAGCTAAACAGTCGTATTAATGTTTTTCTATGAATTATTTGGGATTTTCCTAATTGATATGAATCTTTTGGTGAGAAAAACCAGAATTACTTAATTAATAAATTAACTAGTTTAGTATCTATGTTTGGTGGGATAAATTGCTACCCATAACAGCGCTTCTATTAAATAATAGTAAAATAGACAAAAATACATTCCTTAATTATCCGTTATTATTTTATTATCCTTAATTCTCTCTTAATTTAATTTTTAAGTTCCTTGCCATTTTAGTAAATAAAATGTCAATGATTTTCTCTTAAATATCTTTTGTTACAATTAAAATTTATCATCGAATTCGATTTTATAATTTCACTCCAAACCCATCATTAGTTAGAGACACACATGTATACGTGATTTTCCTTAAATTACTCTGTAGTAAAAGAATATTTTACGTTAATATTTAAACCTTTGAAATGAAGTTTAATCATGTATATCATTTGCATATATTCAAAATACACAAATTAGCCAAAAATAATATTTAATATATAATTTATTAAACTTAAGTGCCGCTTTAAATTACTCTAAAATCGAAAAATTCAAACGGTATAATTCATGTTTTGTATCAATGGGACTAAGTTTCCTTTTTCAGTAGCCTCTTTCTTTTTCCCCTTTTCTTCCTGTTCCATTTCATGCTCTATTCTCATCTCTCATCTCCCTCTCCCCTAACCTAGCTTTTCTTGTTGCTGCAACCTATTTAATTTCGCGAACCCGATGCTCTGTCGCATTTCCGCTCAGGTCATCTCATTCCGCCGACTCACATCCGGATCTGGCGTCATAAGTCAAGATCCGCCCTAGCTCCGACCTACTGTTTCCGTTACTATTTTGGCGTTTGTCTCGGCTTGCTCGGGAAGTAGTATTGTACTTCTCCATTTACCCGTTTTGTGTAGTGGCCACTTTGTTTGGATTTTTTATTAGGTTGTAGGGTACTTGTTGAAGCTCTTGCCTATCTTAGCTGCGTTTGGATCTAAGGATTTAGGTTTCGGCTTGTGTTGTTTCCATCTCGCATTTTCTTCATGGCATTACGTCCTTGGCGATTAAACTACAAGACACACACTATTTAGCGATGGCATATTTCCATTGCTAGCCTACAGAAATAGCCGTCGCTCATATACTTGTCGATCCAAGAAAGAGTGATGGCCTTAGCGATGACCTCGTCGACAACCTTCCGAGGGTTATTAACAACAAAGCTTTCCCTAGCCGAAGTACACGTTTCAAGGTTCAACGCTTCATGAATTTTCCACTGGGTCGTTCGTTAGTCGTCGCTATCCTGCTACAAATAAGTCGTCGCTAGCCTGAAAGTGTTGTTTTACATAACAGCTGTTGTTTCATCCACCACCACCCCCACACACATATATTCATCTATCGCTCCACCTCATTTACAACACATATAAACCCAATTTCACAAGTACAAGTATCGCATACATCACATAGTATCATACATATCACAAAAAATCATGTTTATATCATAGAAATCCATATTTATATCAACATTCCATCAAACATTCACAACATACCTACTAATTGTTCAATCAAACATCAAACCTCCACAACCATCAAACATAATCCAAGTTTAAAGTACATAATCAATCGAACATCCATCAAAAAACACAACCATACCTACTAATCATCATTTTTATCATCTCCCTACCCATGTGAAGGAAGCTCTGCCATATATGCCACAATCCGCTCATCTAACGGCATAGTTAATCCTTCACTTTTTCGCTAATCGTTCAATTCTGCTATCTCAGCTTTCAACTGTGTTATCTTCTCCTCAGCCTATGATTTCCTATAATCAGCCTGAGAAGTCCTCGCTTGTAAATTAGTTAACAGCTAGTTATAATTTATACGTTATACTAAATAAAATTTATAAATTAGTTAATGAAGTAGTTAAACTTAATGAACATTACCCCCTTATTACCATAACCGTAGCGTCTGTTCAGCATCATCATGTCGGTCACAGCATCAAAAATCCTATCCTCCTCCTCAATAGTTAACTCATCTCGGTCAGTCACCTCCAGCTCTCAAGCTCGCTCCATTTCAAACTTTTCCTGCGATTAGAAATAGAATTTTGTCAAAACAAATATTCAATTTAAAATTCATGTAATGTGAAATAAGAGGAAAAAAAAGCAAAACATGTTTACCATGACAGCTTGTGATTTGGGGTCTGTCCATGCAAATGATACCGAGCCATCTTCATTAGTGTGCTCGATGGCGTGTGTGCAAGTGAAGACCTTTAAATAGGTAGGGTCATGACCCTTCTCCTTCCTTTGAAGTTATATATGATTAAACAATGTATAAATGATTAGACAATGTTATAAGCATTTTATAATCGCAATTTATAAATTTATCGTTTTATTCCTATATTGTTGGAAGGATTTTGATCCACCGTAGTGTGTAACAGGAGTTTTATTCCTGTTTGTCGAGTTCCACGCAGAAACTTCCTGTAAATTTAACATAAAAGTTAAATTTAATGTCTGTAACTACTTAAATATATGATTGACTAAATTAGTGCATTTATTGTATAAACTTTAAACAAATTATAATAGACATATAAAACTAGAAAACTTAATTTCGCGATGGGAGTTTGCCAGTACTCATTAGCACTCATCCAATCAGATTTTTTATTATTGTGTTTTACGTCCAAGAGGATGTCACTATAGTTTTTTCTCATCTTTTTATTCCAGTGGTTTCTAAACAGCTGTTGATCTTCCTCCTCTACAACAACCACAGCCTACACATTGAAATTAAAATGAATTATACATAGTATATTAATTTTCAAAGATCAAGTATGTCATTTTCAAATGAATTATAAATTTATACTTACCGACAAGTTGACCCATATAGCATCTTTAATATAAGGTGGGATATCATCCCACGTCGGTCAACAGCTTGACATCCGACTCATATACGCCTTTCTAAAGACAAGTAGAATATAATTAGAAGACTTCGGCTCAAAACCCCTGTATTAATTTTGATATTGACATTTAATAAATCATAAATAATATACATTCATTAAATATTAATGATGTTGCAATAAATTTCATACTTACCGTCCAATTTGGAAGTCATACTCGCCATTGACGTAAATCAGACAAGCCACTAGCACCTTCGCCAACAGTAGGAGAGCCCAAAGAATGAGATTTAGAAGTTTTCCTAGGAGACATAATACCTGCCACAAACATATCATTTCATATAATGAAAAAACATATCATTTTATTATTAGAAAACATGTCTGATTAATAATCACATAAAATTTCCACTAAAACAACAAAAATGGAATAAGATCTCCTAAATACATAGAATTAATAAAGCAGAATAATACATAGCTCACAACATAGTCATCATCATTAATAATAGTAGAAACTCAAAATATAAATTATACAATAGGCGATACAAATATCCATCATATATACATTGCATTGTCAATTATTAATAATCAGTCAATGTCGTTTTCTGATTCAGACTTGGTCTCGTACTCTATATTGTTTTCCTCTGTACTCTCAAATGCTTCTATTAAAATATTTGATTCATCGTTTAAAGGCCCTAAATCAGTATGATCATCGGTTATTATTATTTCATTATTTGGCTTAAGGTCTACTTGATAATTTGCTTTGTCCGGAGTATTATTTCCGTCAAAGTAAATCTTGTCTTTGTTTTAAAAAAAGCCGACCAATCTGCTTTATCTCTTTTTAGAGACGGATATGGAGTAAAATAAACTTGTAACGCTTGTTTGGCTAATACAAAAGGATCATACTTATAGCAATGCGAGTTATACTTTATTTCAATAAGCTTGTAATCTTTGTGCACGTTGATTCCAGAACCAGAAACAATGCTGAACCAATTGCATTTGAATAAAAAAACTTTTTCTGCAGGTCGTATAAAATATGTCAATTCTAAAACCTGTGTTAAGACTCCGTAAAAATCTTTTATATGTTTATCTAGATCATCACTACTTTTGACAAATACACCGCTGTTATAGGTTAATTTTTCAGCATCATATTCCTTGGTGTTGAATTTAAATCCATTGACGAAGAATACTGAATAAGTCTTGATATTTTTTTTCGGTCCTATCACAAGATGTTTTAAACCTTCACCACCGACACAAATTCTTAGATCATACGTAGTTCGAAAACCAATTAGCAAATTCTTTACTAAGATCGCCAAGTGGTTGTTGTGATTCATATATATTGCAAATATATATATATATATATATATATATAATATTGCATTATAATCTATAAGTATAATTGAAATAAATATGAATTTGGAAATTCATATATTGAGAACTACTATTTAATATTACCTAACAAATAGTGCAACTTCAATACAATTAAGAAGAATATATGTGTGCGCTATATGGTAATCTCTATAGTCTAACCATAGTTTCACACATTTTTCAACAAGTCGGCCATGTTGTCTAAAAATAGATAACATTGCTTGAGAATAATCATGTTCAACGGCTTCATCATTACAAGGAACACTTACATATGCTAAGTTCTCATGGTCACTGAAATAATGATAGAGAAAGGATGAAGCTTTTTCTTCAAAATATGATTTGCAAATCGAACCTTCAACTCATGTTTTTTGTCTAACTTTTTTTTTTCTTTAGATGATTCAAATACCTATTATAAAATTAATTCAATTTAAATTTGAAATTAAAATTAATATTATGGATATTCAATATTACCTCTCAAATGGATACATCCATTCATATTGCACAGGACATCGAAGAAGTGCTTCAGATGAAAGATGAACAAGTAAATGCTCCATTATATTAAAGAATCCCGGAGGAAATATTTTCTCAAGTTTGCTGAGCAGTATAGGATATCCGCTTTTAGTTTACATATACGCTCGACTTTTAAAGTAGTCGAACAAAGCTCTTTATAAAACATACTTAATTTTGTTATAACACTCTATACTTTTACGGGCAAAAATTCTTTAGAAACCATATGTAATAAATTTTCCATCATAACATGGCAATCATAACTTTTCATGCCACTTAGTTTATTGTTTTTAAAGTCAACACTTCTACGGAGATTAGAAGAAATCCCATCAGGACATCTTAGTCCTTCCACCCACTTTAACATAAGTTTTACTTGCTTGCCGTCTAGCTCATAGCATGCTTTGGGTTTCTTTACTTTCATTAGGCTTCATATGAAGTTCGGAACGTTTACATAATTTTGTTATATCATGTCTTGAATTCAAATCATATTTAGTTTTCCCCTTAACATTCAAAATTGTATTAAACACATTATCAAACACGTTTTTTCGTTGTACCTCACGTCTATATTATGTGGAAGTAAGAGATCTTTCAATAAGGTAATTCCTAAAATATACTTTGTTTGCACCAATTATAAAATATCGATTTACTTGGAATTTCGGTATGTACTCCAGTTTCATCTACCTTTGGATATTCCTTTACAAGGTCATATATTTCTACGCTGGACCAAATCATTGGTGGTTGTCTAGTCTTTGCTCTATTAGCTATAAAGTTTTTTTTATCTTTTCTAAAAGTATGATTAACATGGAGAAAACACCAATGGTAAATCGAACCATGTAATTTTCCTTCCATTCGGTAATGAAAATGCATGTGTTTCTTCCAAGCAATAAGGCCAAGCTAGACGACTAGCCGTACTCCAACCTGAAACCATTGCATAATCCGAAAAATTACCAATAGTCCATAACAAAGATGCAAACATATGAAAATTCTTTTTTAGAAACTTTGTATGTATCAACCCCTTCATGCCATAAAGTTTTCAACTCTTTAATCAATGGCTACAAATAAATATCAATTCCTTATGTCGAATCATCAAAAACCGGGATGACAATAGTAAGGAACATATATGAAGTTTTCATACACATCTACGGAGGTATATTATAAGGGGTAGCGATTATAGGCCAAGATGAATATTGCTGCAAATTGAGAGAATGATGAAAATTCATCCGTACATAAACTAAGTCTGACATTACGACTATCTGTAGCAAACGCGGGATAAGCCTTATCAAAATGTTTACATGCTTCTTCATTAGATGGATGTGTCAAAGTTCCCTCCTTTTGTGTTCTCACACTGTTCTATCTCATATGAGATGTGGTAGCAGACGACACATATAACCTTTGAAGTCTAGGAGTGATAGGTAAATAATGCATTCTCTTATATGAAACTTCCTTTTTTCTCTCGGTTTATCTTTTCTCATTACATATTCTGCATTTCCTAAGGTTAATGTCATCTTTCCATTACAACATGCAACCTTTTATACATGTATCTACCTTTCGGTACGACAGTGCAAAAGTTGACATAAGTTTTTTCACTTTATAATTACTATCACGCATCATATTATTGAGTGGTATATGTTGTTTGCAACTTATACAACTGCTGCAAACAACCGCTATAAATCCAGCTTCTGTAAAGTTGAATTTTGATTTCATAGAAATGTATTCGGAAGTTACTGATAATTCGGTTCCACTTTTACAACCATCACACAACGGCCTCTTAGCAACATCCAATAAATCATAGATTCTTTTCGCTCTCATTGTTGGTTCTTCTACGACATTTGCGTTTTCATCATCATATCGAACGATAGGGAATATTAATCGTGTTATACCTTCCACTATATCTTCTATTAGATTCGCCATAACATAGTCGTTATTCACCTCATCCTCTGACACTATATGATTAGATGCAACTAGTTCTCCATGACGATCCCACAAATAATAATCTGACACAAAACCAACTTGACACAAATGCACTATAACCATGTCTGATTTTCAATGCTTCAAATGTTTGCATTTACGACAAGGGCAACGAATTTCTATGTCATTTCCATTATTAGATTTAGAGAATCTAATAAATTCATGTACACCATTGTAGAAGTGTTCCTTCACTGAACCTTTCATACCAGTTTGCTCTTCATACATCCAATTACGGTTGATAAAATAATTAAACATTTTTCCTACTTTAAAAGTATATGTTAGAAATTTCAATAGCACTTCACTATCATGAAGTGTACGCATAATTTTGCATCCAAAGGGTGTGTTGTTGTTGTATTTACCCCTAATTTTCAAATAAATATTATATTTATTTTTTAATTTTTACAAATCGATTTTAGTAGAATATTTGTTTCAAAAGCAATTTATTATTTAAAACTGCTTCCAAAATGATATACACACAAATTACTATTTTACTAACTACAAATTAAATTTTAAACCATATTTTATAATTCATTCAACTATTTAAATATTTTATTGACTAAAATTTAAATTTTAAACCATATTTTATAATTCATTTAACTATTAAATTTTTTATTTAACTACTTTATAAACTAAAATTTGAAGTTTGCAAAAAGGTGCACTAATTAATTAGTTGCTAAAAATAATTAATCACTAAAAAGAACTTTATTTTATAGTTACCACTAACACTTATAATTAACATACGCTAATTAATTAACATAGAATTATGTTTAACCATAGGCTTTATATTTAGCATATTCGCTATTAACCATATATATTAGTCCTAAAATTAACCTAAACTATAATAAACAATCACTTACACTAATCCACATACATATTAATCAATAATTATAAGCTAATTTTTGGATTTTAAATTAACCCTAATTTAAAATTACAAATTAAACAATTACATCACTAATTACTCCCTAATTCAAGTAGTACACTATTATCACTAATTAATATGCAATAATCATCATATTTTAACCAATAATCATACAAAATTAGCCCCAAATCCGAAATTAGGGTTGAGAATTTACCAAATTTGAGATGAAAATGGCGAGGAAGGAGATTTGGCGAGTTGCGGCGGCCTATGACGACGGCGACGAGTGCCGGCGGATTCCGGGAGGGTAGCGATGGCTAGGGATTTGGTTTTTTTCATTTCGGGAGAGTTGGGGAATGAAGAAACCGGCGCGGTCAGGTGCTCTATATACTCGACATGACATATCAATTTTGTATTATTTTTAAAAAAATTTGTTATTCATATTACGTTTTAAAGAATATCTGAAAATACTAATTTAATTTTTAAAAAATAAAAAGATATTTTAGCATAGCCATTCAACCTAAGGTCGGCTTGTGATCGGCTAAATTGGTATTTTCGATAGTCCAACGTCATATAATTCGAATATTTATCGTTACTGAAAACCTAATCCGCACGACCAATCTATGTGACTTTAAGTTAGTACATTGAGCAACTTCGATAAAGTTGATTATGTGTAACATTTTTATGAATTAAAATATAGTTTTAAACCATTGGGTAATTAGTGACGAATTTTTAAATGTGTTTAGTATAATAAAATTATATAAAATAAAATATTTGGTAGAAAAAAAAAGCATATAATTAGATCGACATAAGATCTAATAAATTTATTTTCTTATCGAATATTTTATTTTATAACATTTTATTATACTAAATACATTTAAAATTCATAACATATTACCCAACGGTTTAGAAAATATTTTAATTCATGAAAATGTTACACATAATCGACTTTATCAAAGTTGCTTAATAGACCGACTTAAAGTCGCATCGATTGGTCGTGTGAGTTAGATTTGTAGTAACAATAAATATTCAAATTACACGACGATAGACTATCGAAAATATTAATTTAACCGATCAAAGCCGTCCTTAGGTTGAACGGTTGTGCTAAAATATCTTTTTTGTTTTTTAGGAATTAAATTAGTATTTTTAAACATTTTTTTGGAATTAAATTAGGAGCCATTTCCTGGGTTGTGATGATGCTTTTACCTTTTCTCTTAGCAAATCCCACTTGGAATGCTAACGCTGCCCTCTAGAAAACAGTGCAATGCCAGCATTCATCCATATAAGTTCGCTCTGGGTTTGAACGAAACCAAAGGCACTACTTCCACTACATCCATTTTGGAATCACCCTCAGGATTAGTAGCAAGTAGCCCTTGCACTTCAAAGAACTATATCTTCGAAACTATCATCATCAAGATCTCTACCATTCGAACGCTTACGTCGGTTCGAAGTGGTTTTTGGATAACATATCTGATCCCGGTTTCTCCGAACCAATGACCAATAGATTCTCGGTTGACTCAATCCTGGTTCTTTCAGAAGTAAGCAGTCTATAGCAGAGTCCCAAGGGAATCTCTAATATATCACTTAGAGCTAGAGACGTTTCATCGGAATGAGTTCTCCCAACGGATCTCAAACCATATGAACACATGAAATTCTTATTTACTTCCTAAGTCAAAACTGGCAAAAATTTGATAGTCGGTTATTTAACTATCAAATATACAACAATCCAATCAATGATTTATTCCCATAGGAAACCAATATTGGTTAGGCACATAAGCAACCGCTATCCTCTTTAATTAATCCTTTCATTAATTTAATCACTTTGTAAATACTTGTATCAAAATACTTTTACAAAGATATATTCACAAACAGTTTATACTCCTTTCAATACTTGAAAAAATATCCATATATCTATCTCAATGGTATAAGTATATTCATAAAAACACTACACTTTCCCTACTTAGAAAATGTATTCATACGGTATAAGTGTATTTACAAATATTTATGAAAGATTTCTTATTTCAAAATCATATCAAAAGGATTAAAACAAATATTGTTTTTAAAGAAACTGAGATAAGGATAAACCCGAACACTATTTCTTCGGTGTTAGCTATGAAATGAATGTCCACACCACCAAAATTAAGGTCAATTTGAGAAAATCCAATTTCAATTTCTTTTATAAATTTCTTTAATAAATAATTTTAATAAATCTCTTTCATTTATAAACATCTCCTTTACTAAAATTCAAAATCCATTTTATAAACCTCTTAATAAATCTCCAAGTTTATTTATAAAACTCTTTTATAAATATCCAAAACCATTTATAAAACTTCTTTTATAAATATCCAAAATCATTTATAAAACTTCTTTCCAAATTTCAAGATCTCCTTTCAAGTTATAAAACTCCATTATTGTTCTCTAAAACAATTTATAAAACCCTTCTATAAGTAGAAGCTCTAAATTTATTTTAGAATTCCTTTCATAAAATATCATTAATAAATTCCTTTATATATATATATATATCATAATCAGCCTCCTTTTATAGATTTCCAATCTGACTGCAACTCTTTACAAATTCCAAATTCATTTATTACTTCTTCTATAAATTTCTAATTGGAATAACAAACTCCCTTTTTATAAAAAAAATCTCTATATATAACCACAACTCCAATATATAGTTATAAAACTTCTGTACTTCCCATAACTGGGTCATTCCATATATTTTCATAAATTCACAAATGGAATTATTTATTTCAATTTATCAAAATGATATTGATTTCCATTTTATTTATAAGTTATCGCTTATAAATCTCTTTTAAATATATACATACCATTTATAGATCTTCAAATATACTTATAAGACTCCTTATATTTATAAACTCCTTTTTTAAAATATTATTTATAAATTACCCTTTATAAAATATCTAATCAAAATTTACAAACCTCCTTTTATAAATCCCCAAATTTATTTAATAACTCCTTTATAACAATCCTTTACTTTTATAATATCCTTTATAAAATTTCTTTTAATAAATAAGCATTTATAAAAATCATTTTATAATTTCCCAAATTTCTTTGCAACTCTTTTTATAAAAACTTCAAATTCACTTCTAAAATCTCCTTTTATAAATTTCTCAATATAATTGAAAAACTCCTTTTTAAAACAAACTCAAAATATAAACTGCTTTAATTACTTTAAAATAAACATTCCTTTACTTTTAATAACTTTTCTATAAAGATAAATACTTTATAAAATAATTTTAAACCATTTACATAAATACATATATTAGAAAGAAAAATAAATATTTTGAAATAAAATAGAGAAGTTCAAAAACTACCTTTAAATAAAATATCACAGAAAATTCAAAAGAGCATATTAAAATCACCTTTAAAATCGAAAACCATTTCCAAATCAAATAACACTTAATAGTATTTTCACAATACTATAACGATGCCAATGGTTACTATAGCACTTAACCAATGCTATTACTATACTTTTCTCTAAAAGGTTTCAACTTTTAAACATATGTCGGTGTCACATCCAATATGGCCAAATTAACCAATTTAACTTTTAACGTTCTATATAATAGGTATATAACTGGAAATTAAAAATAATAATATCGAGAAATCCAGATTTCTCTACTAAATTCACAGTATTTTCAATTTAAATGTCAATCGCCTTTTAAAGCGAATATTTAACCAAACCAACCAATAATTCAACCAAACACAAACAATAAAATTTATCTACTATATATCATACTGATTTATCCAAAGAGGTGAGTTATACTCACCAAAATTCCAGTTGGCGCCGAAGCATTCCGGTTTTGAACTAAAATCACACTACGCCCTATTTTAGCCCAAATTTCAATTTGCTCCAAATTCATCCAAACCAATTCCATCGCGTAGCCTTCTCCATTACAAGCGCAACGCAATGTCTCGATCAGACCTCGTATGAGAAAGTTATTGATTTTATAAGTTTTGATTAAAATAAATTTAAAATTTAACATTAATTACATACTTAATCACTTAATTACCCTATTAAGTTTTAAACCCTTCTTCCTAAATTACCCCCGCTCAAACCAAAGAACCCTCCATCCATTTCCGCACGTTCATCCACCTCCCTCTCTCTCTCCACGATGCATGAAATGCCATGAAACCATCACCATCCTCCTTCTCTTCGAATACTCCATCCAACCGACACCAAGACGCCAAGGGTGCACTCCCCGACAAAGTCATGACATCCAGGTTCCACGCGGCCGTACGAAACTGTTAGCCTCACCGTTCCATCATCGAGCTTCACAAAATTTGGCACGAAGATGCTATACGACATGAGGAACTCAAAGAAACAAACTTCCTCCTCTTTCGTCGACCACCAGGCGAGAAAAGTGAAACCCTAGTTCCTCTTGCTCCTATACAAACTATCGAACCCTCCAATGTTGCTGACGCATCCTTTATAAACCAAACTACATGTAGATCTACCCATTTGGAGTTCAAAGGTTCATCCTTTTTTATTTTTTGTAATTTATTCGAATTGTTTTTGATTCTACAGAAGAGGATTTTTATTTTATTTGTTTCACAATAAAGATGAATGAAATGGTAAATGATAAAAGGAAAAGATGCTTCTTGGCTAAGTATTTAGTTATATTTGATTTCCAAGTTCCGACATTTCACCGCATAAATTTTCGTTCGCATATGAACTCCAAACGATAAAACAAAAATACGATCGCGCTTGAAACAACATCGCGACCCCAAAACAATAGTATTATATGCTGGTTATCGTATTCTGTAAAATCACAAAAACGCTGTTGTTTGTCGATAAATCGTCAAACGATTAATTTAAATATTTTTCAAATTAAAAATTATGGAAAATTCAAATAAAATAAATTAAAAATACGTCAATAAAAATCGAGTCGTTAAAATAAAAACAAATTTTCTGATTATTTATTCGAACTATTTACTACTATAAATAAATTTACAAAATGAATTCACTATTGTTATTTATCAATTAAAAGGAGTTAAATAAAGCTATTCAATCCATTAAATTAATATTCAATTTAAAATCCAAATATTTAATTCACCATTTGAATATTAAATTCACCGATTAAATAATCCCTATATTTTGAATTCCAGCTATTAACTTTTAAAACCAATATCTCAATATTTAAAATTAATTAAATATTCAAAATCAAATGACAAAAATCTGGGTTGTTACATATAAACCCTTATCTTATATGGTTAGTAAACTATTCTTTGTATGATATTAATTTTAAAATTATGTACTACTCTTATGTACACACCTTATAGAAAGTATTCTAACTCAACTTCATTCATCATTAATCGTACTTTATCCGACAAAGTTCAATTACTCCTTATCGATACATCATTATGTATCATAAGGAGGAGTGACTTTTGAGGTTGAAACTTTATTCATTTCTAGGTACGTTTGGAACTCTTTCCAATATACTCACCCATTCGATCAAATCGAATCATATTTCTCGCATGTTATTTTATTTACTTCCATTTTATATTCTATAATCTTACCATAGACTTATATACCCGTATCAAATACACATATCCATATTTGTGATAGCTATCGGCGAATATGACGAAGTACATGGAACCGTGTTGGTATTAGTCGACTTACAATTGCATACATATCTATGTATCAATCTGAAGAGCTCATCAACTCTTATGATGCTCCCACTAAATGGGTGCATAGCCCTTAATTGTTTGAGATATAATTAACTCGTATCAATGATTCATTATTATGTAATAAAAATTATTTCTCCAAACTACGACTTGGTCTATAATTCTAAAATAATTGTAAATAATTTTAGGTACTTCAGTATTTTCCAATGCATCACTGTTGTTGTAAAAACATATACAACATTATAGTTTTACTTTATAATGAATATTCATAATATTTACATTGAAATATAACTATGTCTATTTTTCAATCAACACCAAAAATTAGTCATTATTTCATAAATAATGTTCGGTATGTTTTACGAAAACAATTTCATAATTTGATGCAATCAGTAAGTGTTATATGGCATGCTCCTATTATTTCCGCCATTACTATAATAGCATGCTGAATTCGAAGGTTCATCGTTCACTTAATATAGATTATTTATTTCATATACCGCAACTAGTTTACAGCGGAGAGTTCTTTGATCCAATATCTTGAATTCAAAGAAATAAATCTTGTAGAAAATAATTTTCTATATGAAAATACATTTTGGAATAGAAATCGTATATCTCATTTCAATGATAAGTATCAATTATTATCATTTCAATTCTTATTTCCGATGTTTCTTTATGAAACAGAAGCTAATATTCAATCTCTTCATCCCAACTCTACCTTAAATCATATTTACTCTTATAAATTCATTTTCCTTTCTAAATGGTCAAACCATTCAAAAGAAAACTCTCACTATAATATTATAACGAACTCTTTACAAAAGCACATTCAATTATCCTTAACATTTAAGGACATCAAATATGTTATATTTTAGCAAACTGATCAAACCGACAGTTCTGTGATCGAATTCTTAGGCCTATATTATAGTTTTGGTCTTGTGTTACATTTAACACAATATGATCTTTTGTTGTAATCAATAAAATTAAATATTTGATCTCGCACTATGGTTTATTTGTTTATTTCAGATGAATTAATTCCATCGAAATATTGTACATTACAAAGTGTGACCATTCGCCATATATCATCTATATGCGTTTGTAATGGATCAAATATCCATAGTATTGTATTGCTTTTGAGTTCGAAACTCATGGAATGCAAAACACAGTCTCGACCAAATAAACACATAAGCGACCAAATTATGAACGTATTTAGTAGTTGTAGAATCAAGCGCTTGCATGGGTGTTGAAACGTTAACATGCTATAAGCATTTGTTAGTAAGTATATGTTATAGTTCTATTTGTCAATGTTTAGTTCAGTTCATTTGCATATCTTAATTGAAAAATGTTTTAACAATCGTATTAAATGCACAAATTTACCAATGTAGATTATTATAACATTATATAGCAAATGTTCTTACAATATTAGAAATGTTAAATGTTATCATTTCATTTTTCTAATAAGGCTCCCACTATTCTTTTATGTTTCACCAAACTCTAAGCGAAACATAGAAATCTTTCAACACTAATGGGTGTTTGGACTTATCCGTCTTGGAATTATGACCTTGAGTTTTCTCAATGAATCATAGCTCCACAGACAATGGACAACTCCTTATCGGTTGTATCGTATATAACTCCTAACCTTTGGTACCTTGTCATAATATCATTTCGACCTTGAGTTTGCTCAACAGATCGAAACAAAATTATTTACTTGTACCTATCATATCGCGACAGCCTAAGGGGAGTATATGTACCTTGAGTTTGCTCAACAAATACACATAGTTTCCTTACATCGTCTAATCAATATATTAATAATACTACACATAACATGCCTAGCTCGAGTTTGCCAACAACTAAGGAGTAGGCAAGTAATTTATCAATATGTATATATTAGAGGACATTATATTGAAGATTCATAATCTTTAATATATTATATTAAGTTATATCGACTTATTGAATAATGTATTTCTCATGAAACACCCCCGTGATTGAAGTGTCTAACACATCTGAAATCACTGAAATCATGGTACACATACATTTACGTATGTATTCATTCCTTAAGTCTATTTAAGGTTTCTTTAATGTTCTACCTTTAGTTTATACATCTATATTATATAAGTTTTATTATTATATAACTTATAAATTTTAATTAACTTATATAATAGATTTATGTATAACATTATTTTACTTAAATCTTACTTAATCAATTTTAATTAATTAACTCTTTAATTAATTTATATTATTCCAATATAACATTTATATTGAATATTCATTATATATTATAACCTTTATAGTATAACACATATATCATATATATGCATATATCATTTAATTAATTAACCTTCTAATTAATTTATTTAATTAAACAATTTTAATTAAATTATACTAAATTTGGAAATTCATTTCATATACATACATGTATACTTATGTTATTTTTATATTTTAAAACAACATATACCATAATATATAACACATGTATATATTAATTGATCAACTAAGTTATTTAATTAATATATTTTGTTAACCTTATTAACAATTTTTTTAAATTTCAAAATTAATTTATATTATTTTTCAGTCATTTTGAAAAATCTTTTTATATTATAGCTTTTATAATATATATATGTATGTATGTATATAATTTTAAATTTAAATATTAAATTTAAAATCTTATATTTTTTATTTTCAAACAGTTTTGAAAATCGGCCCTAGGCCAATTCAAATTGAGCCTTTTCTATTAGGGACAGTCTTTGGGCTCACATATCTATTCGGGTTAAGCTAGTAACCATGTAGAGCGAAGAACTTGATCACCCAAACCCAGTCCTAGACACTATCTTTCTAAATAGTCTACTATTTGGACAGTGAGCTTAATAGTCAACCATAACATGCCTAATTTAGACCGTATAGGCTATTGGGCTCTGATACCATTGTTGGAACTGGACCAGCCCACAACGGAAGTTATGGGTGAATTTCAAAAAAAATCTCTTATTGGATCTTTATTGGGCCTATGAAGTCTAATTCATTTAGAACATTTATAAATATTATTTAAATAAAATATTTTATTTATTTAAAATTATAAATTATATAGTTTTATTTAATTTATATATTGATACACATACATACATACACACTCACACACACACATATATGTGTGTGTATGTATCATATACATACATACATACATACATATATATATATATATATTTGTATGTATGCATGTGTAACGTATCAACCCATGCAAGGTATAACATGTCTGTGTATAGATCTTGGGAGACGCGTTAGCTCATCCAATATGCAAGTATATGTTGTCCAAATATGCGTATGTATATAAACTATTATTTATAATATTATATATATTTCTTACATTTATTTAAATAATTATATATATATGTTAAGTTTATTTAAATAATTTTATATAAGTGTATAATATGTATATATACACCTGTATTAATATTATAAATAAAGTATTAATATAAATAAAGCATTAATATTATATATATACCATTATTATAATGTATTTATTTAAATATAAATAAATTATTTAAAATATCAAAATATTTAAAAAAAACCATGAATAATATATGTATACATATATAGTAATAAAGCAATATTATATATATATGTGTGTATGTATGTATGTATGTATGTATATATGTATGTATGTATATACACAAATATATTTACAATATATATATATATATATTAATAATTTGATAAAAAAATTTAATTAATTAAATCCCAGGTCATGTACACAGCACATAAATAATTATATATATTTTTTAATTTAAAATTTAATTTAATTAAATATTTAATTGAAAATCAATAAAATATTAATACATCAATAATTTAAGACTTTATTTCAAAATTTAAATTTCCAGTAAATCCTAAATGATATTTTGAAGTTTGAAATTTTTTTCCATATTTTTCTTGGTTTAAATTAATTTTATATTAATTTATTTAATTTCGGTTGTTTTAAACAATTAATTTTTAAAAATAAAAATTAATTTTTTATTTTCTCATTTTTGGCCGGGAGCTTATCTTGTGCTAATATAACAACAACTAAGCCATTATTCTCTAACAAGTTGGGGTCGGTTAGAGATGGAACCCAAAACTAAATGACAAAGTCGATTTAAAAGTCATAATAACGTCAACAACAATAATAATAAAAACCATGATAATAATAATAAAATAAAGTCAAATAAGTAAACAAATTATAATGATAATAAAAACTAAGCAAAATAAAGATAAAAAATATATATATTAAAAAAACTCCTAGCTCGTGGTTCTGGTACGTGGATCGCTAACTTCCATGCGCTCCTGTTCGACACCAGCTCTTCGGATATATTCCAATCCTTCAAGTCCCTTTTCACTACTTCTTCTCATGTCAACCTTGGTCGACCTCTGCCTCTCTTTGAGAATTCGGCACGGCCTACGATTCTAACGTGCTCCGGTGCCTCGAGAGGCCTCCGTTGGAGATGTCAATACCATCTTAAGCGGCGTTGGACTAACTTCTCCTCAATTGGTGCTACTTCAAGTTTATCACATATATCATCATTTCTAATTTGGTCTCTTATTTTACGACCGCAGCTCCATCGCAGCATACGCATCTCTGCTACACTTATCTTCTGGACGTGTTGGCTTTTAGTAGGCCAACATTCTGCACCATACAACATCGCAGGCCTGATTGCCGTTCTATAGAACTTTCCTGTCACAGAGAATGTCAGACGCTTGTTGCCATTTCACCCATCCCGCTCGAATTCCAAAACTACCATCTTCATCAATCTCACCATCATGCTGCAACATTGATCCTAACTATCGAAAGGATTCTTTCTTGGGCACTACTTGTCCGGTAGGAGTGACATCTTCATCCTCCGACCTGACACCGTTGAACTCGCACTTCATATGCTATGTTTTAGTTCTTCTAAGCCCAAAACTCTTTGATTCTAAAACATGTCTCCACAGCTCCAGTTGTCTATCAACTCCAATCCTACTTTCGTCAATTAGCACCACATCATCAGCAAAGAGCATACACTAAGGAATCTCACTTTGTATACCCTTTGTAACCTCATATATCACTAGGGCAAAAATGTAGGGACTCAAAGCTGACCCTTGATGTAATCCTATGCTAATGAGAAAGTCACTGGTTTCATCCTCGCATGCTGTGACACTAGTCACAACATCATCGTACATATCCTTGATAAGGGTAATGTGCTTTGTTGGGACACTCTTCTTTTCCGGAGCCCACCACATAACCTTTCTCGGTACTTTGTAATAAGTTTTCTCCAAATCGATAATTATCATGTGTAGATCCTTCTTTTGCTCTCTAAACCTCTCTGTAAGTTGTCTTATCAAGAAAATCGCCTCTGTGGTCAACCTCCCAGCATGAAACCAAATTGGTTTTTTGAAACGCTTGTCATCCTTCTTAATCGATGTTCAATGACTCTCTCCCAAAGCTTCATTGTATGACTGATAAGCTTAATTCCTCTGTAGTTTGTGCAACTTTGAATATCTCATTTATTCTTAAAAATTGAAACTAATATGCTTCTCCTCCACTCAACTGTCATCTTGTTTGATTTGAAAATATTATTGAACAACTTAGTTAGCCAGGCTATCCCTACATCTCCAAGGCATCTCCACACCTCAATGGGGATGTCATCAGGGCCCCAATGCCTTCTACTTTCATCTGCTTTAGAGCCTCCTCTACCTCGGACTCTTGAATTTTCCGAACAAAATGTCTACTGGTATCATCAAAAGAGTCGTCCAGCTCGATCGTAGTGCTATCACCTTCTTTATTGAATAACTTGTCAAAGTAATCTCTCCATCTATTTTTTATCTCATCGTTCTTCACCAAAAGTCTATCATTGTCATCCTTGATGCATTTAACTTGGTTGAAGTCTCTTGTCTTCCTCTCGCGGAGGTTAGCTATCCTATAGACATTTTTTTAACCCTCCTTCATACTTAGCTTTTGATAAAGATCTTCATACGCCCGACCCTTTGCTTCACTCACCACTCTCTTTGTGTTTTTCTTTACCACTTTGTACTTTTGCATGTTGTCCTCGCTTTTGTGATGATGTAAGCACTTATAGCATTCCTTCTTCTCTTTGATAGCCTTTTGCACATCACTGTTCCATCACCATGAATCTTTAGGTTTGCATTTATTTCCTTTCATTATCCCAAACACCTCGGTAGCCACTTCTGAATGCGCGTTGTCATCTCATCCCACGTGTCATTTGCTTCTCCTTCCATATTACATGCCCCTTCTCCTCTCACTTTATCCTTAAACACCCGTAAAGCGTCTCGTTTGAGCTTCCATCATTTCATCCGACTAATCTCGGCTCCTTTATCATATCGCACACGTATTCGAAGACGAAACTCAGATATCAAAAGATGATGTTGTGAGACGACACATTCTCCAAGTATGACTTTCCAATCTACACAAGCTTGTTTGTCATCTCTTCTAGTAAGGACAAAGTTAATCTGGTTAGAGTGTTAGCCGCTATTGAAAATAATTAAGTGCGATTTTCTTTTTTTAAAGAAGGTATTAGCTATCATGAGTCATAAGCAATAGCGAAATTCAATATTTCTTCTCCTTCTTGGTTCCTATCGCCATATCCAAAACAACCATGCACTCTCTTAAACCCCCCACTAGTTGTACCAACATGGTTGTTGAAATCTCCTCTTATGAAAAGTTTCTTGCTACTAGGCACATCTCTAACCATGACATCTAACTCTTCCCAGAAATTCCTCTTGACGGCTTCACTTAGGCCTACTTGTGAAGCATAAACACTAATGACGTTCAGAACCATATCACTAACTACCAGCTTGACTAGGATGATCCTGTCCACTTGTCTCCTAACGTTGACCACTCCGTTTTAAGGTTCTTGTCAATTAAGATACCTACCCCGTTCTTGTTACGTTCTTTTTTCGTGTACCATAACTTGAAGCTTGTGTTCTTCACCTCCTTCGCCTTTTGGCCCGTTCATTTAGTCTCCTGAATGCATAAGATATTTACATGTCTCCTAATCATAGTATCAACTATCTCTCTTAACTTTCCTGTTAAGGATCCTACATTCCAACTACCTAACCGAATCCTACTTTCATCGACTAGCTTCCTTGCCCCTCGCACCCGCCGAGTAAAGTGCGAAGACCCTTGCTCATTTATCACTACATCAAGGCATCGATGTAGCGCGCCACTAAAAGAGTGACGACCCAGCCCTTGCATATTTATCACCATACCCGAGCCTCGATATGGCGCGCCACTAAGCTTGTGGCGACCCAGCCCTTGCTCACTTATCACCATGCCCGAGCCTCGATATGGCGCGTCGCTAAGAGGGTTACGCCCCAGTGAAATATAATAAGGTTCCATTTCCATAAAATAGACTATGGTTTTTATGTTGGCTCGTCAAGCCTATCACAACCCTTCTCCTTTATCCAAAGTTGGGACAGAGTGCATAGAAAACTACATGGGCGGAGTCAATATAATTTTATAAAAGTACTTTTCATAACATATTTGAATCAATATAATTTATTTATGAAGTAAATTGGTTTAAATAATATTAAATAATAATAAAATATTTATAAAAATTATATTTTACTACAAAAAATAATTTTACTATAGTACATTTTGTGAAATTATATGACCGATTTTAACTATAATATGATGCTATAACTAATTATAAACTATATATGTAATTAAGTAATAAATATATTAATTTATAAAATATAAATTTTATTATTTTTCAAATGGCTTTACTGACCTGACATATATGATATAAAAATCTTTTTTAAAAAACATAAATATATACATACATATAATCAAAATTATTTTGTGACAACATTGCTTGCATATCAGTATCGTCACCTAACTAACAATATAATATATACACATATGATAAAAACATTATACTGAAAATCATTAACTATAATCTTATAAAATCATACCTTAATTTCAAAGCCTTGAAGCACACCGTGAAAAGATAAACTCTCCTCTTTAAAACTCTTTCTGATTCAGCGGATTGCTAGTCCATTAACCGTTGACCTTCAGCTATCGGATTATGATCAGATCTGACTTGATTTGAGCTTGTAGTGATGGATAGGCAAGGGTATAATTTCGACCAGCAAGTAGATCAGGTTGGAGGCTTCTAAAAGTCATCTGAAGGTTGAGGATAGAGATGCTTATGTAGAGGAGAATTAAGAGATATTTTAGGATCAAGATCTTACCTCATCTCTTAACAATGCTCTTCCATTTTAACCCTCCATCTTAAAGTCTATATTGCACCATCGTATGACCACATTAACCCCTCATTATGACTGAATTTTCCAGCCCCCTTCACGGGCTTTTAAACCCATTTAGAGCCCAATTAAAATATTATACAATTAGATCCAATTTAACCGTTTATCGATATCATATATCGATTGATATATTTATAACTATTATAAATGTATCTAATAATATTTATTCAACCCATCATAATCAATTTTACAATTAATATTTCATAAATACTAATTAATTTAATTAATTTATAACAATTATAAATTAATTAAATCATTTGGTCAACGAAGAATTCATCGTTCCGGTTGTGTGACTCGTTAAACGTAAATTCGGTCAGCGGTTAATATCGAACTATTTGAATATTAACGTTCACACGTCACTTAGTAGGTGGTGTAACATTTTGGCCAAATTTATCGTTTACTTGGTTTCGGTAAAATCCAATTTTACTTTGTTAAGCGTTAACCGGTTGTAACTTTTATTTACACCAATTATTTTCGTTAAAACAATATCACTTTAGACTTATGGAATTTGATAATAGTCAAAATTTCAATATCATCCATATTCAACTCTATAGTCCAAACACAAAGTCATTGGTTCAATAATAACAATTATTATTAACCGAAATGCTTTGGCAAGAGACCCAACTATAGTCACTCGATGGATCCTCTCTTGAATAATTTCACTTTCAATACTTCCACTCGACCCAACTATAGTAACTCGATGGACGTCATGTCATGATTTGATTATAATCAAAGCGAAACTTTCATATTGAAGGTCGACGGTATTCTCAAGTCGAGAGAACTGTGTAAATTAGTCACGTCGATATTTTTTGTTTGATCTGAGTTATATTGACCATTAAAAAACTATCGAGTGAGTCAATCCATAATTATTCAATAACTATCGATACGTAATCCTCTGGTGCCCTTCAGCAGCCATGTGTAATACACTATCCAACATTTAAAGAGCGTTACGTACTATAATCAATATAGTTTTTCTAATTCGCATCATAAATGAAATTCGAACGCACACGGACTGGACGTTTTATAACTACAGATCGAGCTGGACGTATTACACTTTTCTAAAATTTACAGCCTGCTCTAAACCATGCTAAACAAAATCATTACCTTTTGTTGGTCTAACAAATCCTGAATTAAAAATATTAATGAGTTGCACATGGGTGTTTTAATTTTTTTCAAGACATAGCTTGGGTAAATGTAGTTCATTATCATTACCCCTTTCTGGGCTCCTGTACGACAGTACTCCATTAACCCAAAATCTAGTCTTTTTCTATCATCAATTTCATTCTCCATTACCTATCATTCCCTTTTAGGTGGGAATCTTTGAACGTCACTATTTCCGACACCACATTAAACTACAGCCAGCACAAAAGAGTCAGAAGACCTAGTGCCCCACTTCACATTTTTAGTATTTTACTCACAAACTCCCTATACTAAAATGCCATGGGCCTTCAAAAATATAGCCGTTAGCCTCCTGTGTCAGTAATAACAGAACTAGCCGTTTGAGCTTCATTTACAAACAAAACCAACCTCTCTCCTCTCTTCCGTTTATAACTCTCTTCTCATCTCCAACCACTTTCTATTTTCTAAAAAGCTTCATTCTTTCCTCTTAAAATGAGCTTAAACAGATTCAAATACCTTCGTCTTCTTCTTCTCATTTCAATCCTTCATGTAATCTACCGATCAAATGCTAGAACATCAGATGGTATTATAATATCAGAATCAAACTTACAAGGCCTTCAAGCATTCAAACAGTCATTAGAGGATCCTAAAGGATTTCTAAAAAGCTGGAACGACACTGGCATTGGAGCTTGTTTAGGAACATGGTACGGCATAAAATGTGTGAAAGGCCAAGTGATCGCTATACAGCTGCCATGGCGGGGACTTGGAGGCAAAATCACAGAGAAAATCGGGCAGTTATCGGGTTTGAGGAAGCTTAGTCTTCACGACAACTTCATCGGTGGCCAAATTCCAGCCTCCGTCGGCTTCCTTCAAAACTTGAAAGGTCTCATTTTGTTCAATAATCGATTTTCGGGTAATATACCTCCGAGCATTGGTAACTGTTTGTTTCTTCAGACACTTGATCTTAGTAATAATTCACTTATAGGCAGTATTCCTCCTTCTATATCAACATCTAGCAAGTTGTATAGAGTCAATCTTAGTTATAACAGCTTGTCTGGTTCGATTCCTACTGGTTTAACTCAGTCTCCTTCCCTTACTTTTTTGTCCTTGCAAAATAATGATTTATCAGGTTCTGTTTCTGATACTTGGGGTGATGAGACTATAACTTATCAGCTCCAAATTTTAAATCTTGATAACAATTCTTTCATAGGAAATGTGCCTAGTACATTTAGTAGACTCCCCTTATTGCAAGAAATTACATTAAGCAATAATAAGTTCAGTGGAAGAATCCCAGAAGAAATAGGCTCACTTCCTAAAATTCAAAAACTGGATTTTTCAAACAATTCCATTACTGGTGACTTCCCTTCTTCATTTCCAAACTTATCTTCATTGCTCGAACTGAGATTAGATAATAATCATATCAGCAACAGCATTCCAGAATCAATAGATGGGATGCAAAAACTTGCCATCTTTTCTGTAAAGCATAACAATTTAAGTGGAGAAATTCCTGCAACACTTGGAAATATTACTACATTGTATCATCTCGACTTATCGGACAATGCATTGAGTGGAGAAATACCTTCATCCATAGAGAAGCTATCGAATTTAACGTTCTTTAATGTATCGAACAATAAGTTATCAGGGCAAGTTCCTTTTTCACTGTCTCAAAAGTTCAAACCAAGTTCATTTTCCGGCAACATTCAACTATGCGGGTACAGCCCATCAACTCCATGCCCGACTCCACCTCCTTCAGCATCTCCTTCATCGGCTGTTGCTCAGAAAACAAAGAAGCTGAGCACAAGAGACATAATACTAATAGTTTCAGGAGCCATACTAGCAACGCTGCTTCTTCTATGCTGCATCCTCCTATGCTGCTTAATCCGAAAAAGAGTAAAATCAAAGCAGCAGAGCAAATCCACAGGCGCCGGGCCTGCCACCACCGGCAGAGCTGAGAAGCCGGGGCCCGCTGCAGGCCCGGAAGTCGAGTCCGGCGGCGAAGCGGGCGGCAAACTGGTCCATTTCGACGGCCCATTTGTCTTCACAGCAGACGATCTACTTTGCGCAACTGCCGAAATCATGGGCAAAAGCACCTACGGCACAGTGTACAAAGCCACCCTCGAAGACGGCAATGAGGTCGCAGTCAAAAGGCTCCGTGAAAAGATCGCCAAAGGGCAGAAGGAGTTCGAGGCAGAAGTCAATATCATAGGTAAAATAAGGCATGAGAATCTTCTAGCTTTAAGAGCTTATTATTTAGGACCTAAAGGGGAGAAGCTGCTGGTGTTTGACTACATGCCGAAGGGCAGCCTGGCCGCATTCCTGCACGCGCGTGGGCCAGACAGCCCGATAAACTGGGCCACGAGGATGAAGATAATAAAAGGGACCACTAAAGGGCTTAATTACTTGCATAACGAAGTTAATATGATACATGGGAACTTGACGAGTTCGAACATATTGCTGGATGGGGAGATGAACGCAAAGATATCGGATCACGGACTGTCCAGGCTGATGACCGGGGCGGCGAACGCGGCTGTGGTGACAGCGGCTGGGGCGTTGGGGTACAGGGCGCCGGAGCTGGTGAAGGTGAAGAAGGCGGGGGTGAAGACTGACGTGTACAGTTTGGGGGTGGTTATGCTGGAGCTGTTGACCGGGAAGTCGCCGGCGGAGGAGATGGGCGGGATGGACCTGCCACAGTGGGTGGCGTCGATAGTGAAGGAGGAGTGGACAAATGAGGTGTTTGATCTGGAGCTGATGAGGGAGGTGGAGGGGAGCGTCGGGGATGAGCTGCTGAATACCTTGAAGCTGGCGTTGCATTGCGTGGATCCGACGCCAGGGGCCAGGCCGGATGTGGCGCAGGTGATGGTGCAGTTGGAGGAGATCAGACCGGAGGTGGGTGGCGTGGCGAGTACGAGTGGGTCTGTCGCTGACCCGTCTTCGTCCATGGGTGAAGCTGATGATGTATGATGGATGTTTGATTTGGATTCTTTGATTCTTGAAGTTTTGATGATAGTTTTTTTCTTCTTCTCTTTGTCTGTATATAAGTTTTTGTTTGGATTCTTTGTTGGAGTTGCTGCGGTCTGAATTCTTTTGATGATTATGTTGTATTCTTATGATCGGGTTATGTTTTGTAATGGAATTGTTTTGATAGTTCAGGGAATAATAATGATATGTAAAATCCAGCTTTTTGCAATTAGTGTACACACATCTCTCAGTGCAAAGATTAATGTGATTAAATGAGACAGTGGACACGTGATATTTGGAAACATCTACATTGGCACATGAACGTATATTCGAATACTTGGAGTAGACAATACCACACTAACCATATAACTTCACTTCATTTCGAGATATACATAAAAATACATTATGCAACAAAATATAAAGTTAATATACCATATAAGATAGTTTATTGAAAAATTGATGAATTATAAAAGTTATTTTGTTAAGTGTTAGTAAATTTGCTATTTGATTTGCATACTTTTGTATTTAAATAAAATTATTTTTTGGGTTTTTTTTTTCCATGTAAATGGTTATCATATAGTAAATTTGTTATTTTGTTGATGATAAGGTTTACAACCCCTTTAAAATTCATGTTATAGAAAGCTAGTGAAACGCTTTGATTAACATGGCAAAAAAAATGGAGGATAAAAAATCAGAAAGGAAAGGAGAATTAATAAATAAGCTCCTGCTAGATAGAGTGGAGAAACTCGAAAATGAACTAGCTCTAAAAACAGAGCTCTACAATGAGGGGTAAGTGTTAGGACTTTGTTAGAATTGAGAAATTGGCTTATGGATTGGTGTTTATACACATGCTTCTCATTTCCAGTGCGTTTACGGGAAAACGGCTTGCGGGAGGTGAGCGGATGCTTTTTTTACATACGATGTATCAGCCGGACGTAAAAATTAAATTTAGGGTTGGAAAATATATGGTTTGACGCCCAAATTCTCATAGGTTTTGTAGGACTTTATTTTTACACTCGGACGTAAAAAATCTTCTATCAACAACTCGAGAGCTTCTCCTCCATCATTTCAAATCAAAAATAACCATATCTCAAAATTTCTAATGGCTTTTTCCGCATTCTCTTCTGCTTAAAAAATAACCGATCCAAGAATGGACGGATGAAGAAACAGTCGGATTTACTGATGCGTGTTTCTTATTGCATCAAATAAAAAATAAAAAATAGACATTCTTAACAAAGCTGTCTGAATCTACATGAAAGATAACTATGAATCGAATTACAAGTATTTTGTTCTGCTGCAAAAGTGAGATAACCATCTCTGTTTGTACAGAAATTTTCAAAAGATGAAGATGGTGGAGGGATTGAAATGTGATGCCCAAAGGCGAATAATCAAAGGTAATGCTAATTTTTGAAAAAGAGCGAGAAAATAAGATGTTACATTGCTGAGTTATTGTAAGAAATCATTACTTTATGGATGGAAGATGATTGATTTTTTACTACATGGATACTTGTCTACGAGTTTTTATCCATTCGGCGGCGAAGTTGAGTTCACACTTCCTCTGTATCTCAGTTACGAAGCCGTTATGCGCTAGATCGTTCTGATGAACGAAGAGAGTACGAAGGATATTGTGGTTGCTCTTGATGGTGTTGACGTATCTAATTTCACGACGTATCATTCACTCCAGATCCAGCATTATACCACTAGCGTCATCGTTCTCTTCTCCACCATCGTCCTAACCGAAAGTTCAAGTGTCCCGTTTTGTTGGACCTTCTGCTCCTGCTCCACTTCCTACCCCCACACCACGGTGATAAGAAACTATGAGAATACCGAACAATTCTCAGTTGTCATCGACAGAAGAATTAGCTTATGCTACTTACTTTTCTAGCGCTCCAAATAAACTAGAGTTGGCTATGTCGATGCTACAGTTTGGTATTGAGCTGTTTGTTGAAACTGTCTACATCATTATCATGAAAAACTGGCGAGGCCCATGATTTTTCTTTATGTATTGGAATTTGAATTTGGAGTAGATTTCTGAATTTATATTTGTATTTCAATTTCAATTTTATTTTCTGGTGTTATAAACATTAAATATGATTATTAAAATAAATTACGCAACGATTTCTATACAACAATTTTTACATTACTTCAAATCATTTTTTTTACGTCCTACCCAAGCTACAACCAACCTCTAATAAAAAAATTATCTACGAACGGACGCTCTAACATCTAACAACTAATCCAATTTGTCCACGAACACATCTTTAGTGCTCAAACTTCAATTCCACGAGTCATTGTTAATCGAAATAAACAACATGTTTGGGACTTCACTTCCACAAGTCACTATTAATCACTCTATATCATTTCAAACATCAAATCAGTGGTCGGTTTTTTCACAATCGACCGCTATTCTAAAGTAATTTTTGGTTTAAGGATCGTAAAGTATCATTTTTGACCCCAAGGAAAACACTTAAAAAACAAAATGACAACGCGACTGGAGGTGATAGTTGGCGACGGCAATAACAAGAGGTGATGGAAAAGTGATGTAAGTGCCAGCAACCTGACCAGCTGTAATGCCCACCTCTATATCCATACTACCAAAGAGAATTACTAAGTAATCTTGTGCAATACGGAGAATGAGGCTGGTTAGGAGTGATCACATGTGAATATTCCTTTGGGCTAATGAGATACGTATCTCACCTCAAAATATATTAATAATATGCGTAATTGGTATCGACGCGAAGCAATAAGCACGCGGGCTTACTAGGACAGAACAATATACAACATATAAAAATGAACATAGACTCACAGATCGTAGCGGAAAAACAGAATAAATAACAAACTGTACCAACTGTATTGTCTGTCTCACTGCATTCATAATACACAACTCCTAGCCATCTCATCAAAAACAAATACATGGAGACATCTCAGGGAAAATATACAAAGTCAACACAATCTCAAAATAGGATATAATATATATACATATATTGTTTCCTATAAATCCCATCGTCCAAATGGCTAATGTCCATGTACTTGAAAAGTCTAGGACTGACCCGAGTATTATATAAATAATAAACGGGTCAAACTATATCTAAATCCGAGGCGAAGACATAACAATAAGAAAGGTATTAAAAAGCCAAGTACGAATATGACTCAACGAAACATCCATCATAACATCATAATAATAACATATCATGCCATACATTCCAGATATCACCCTAGGAATACATACAACCAAGTAAGAATCACGTAATCTATAAATTGGGTGATAATAATCAAACTCATCGAAATTACAAAATACTATGGATAAGCACCCAATCTATCCATAAAACCACAATAAAGGGATGAATCCCGAATCAAATCAAATCCAATGGTCAACAACCAAGAATATCTGTCTTGCCTTGTAGTCCTAATGGAAGTATAGACTTCTGACTGTTAAGTCCTTGTATATAAATCAAGAAAGGCATAATCCTAAATAAATAATCAAAGTATTAAATCTCGGCTTACAACCCTAATGGAAGTATAACTCTCGACTATTAAGCCATAGAAGACAAACCACAAGATGTGGAACCCAAACATAACATATTCTATATAAAATACAGAAATCAATATCCAAGGATATTATCTCGACTTACAGTCCTGATAAAAGTAAATACTTCAGACCGTTAGTCCTAGGAGATAATAAGAAATCCAGATCCCAAATAAACACAATCAATATAAAATATAAAAAACAATATCCAAATAATTATCTCGACCTACAGTCCTAATGGAAGAGATCAAGAAACTCAAACTCAATAAATATCAAACTCAAGTTAATGTATAAAACTATATATTGCAACCCCTAGTCCATAGAGAGGCGAAACTATCGACCGAATGACCTTAGGAGATAAAAACCACAAATCATAGAAAAAGAAGATTACTCTGACATGGGATCTTATGAGAGATGACAAAAAAGCTCACAACTTGTCTCTAATGGTTAAATAGACAACACGTAGTCATCTCGGGTTAGACTAACTCAAATGACAGACTAACACTTAGCTAGTCTCTAATATTCAACAATCATCGTCTCTAATGAGATGATAATATCAAATAAATCATATATAATGGATCTACCTAAGTCATCTAGATGGGGGACTGACATACCGCGGCACTACTCTAGGAAATGCTAATGAGCGTAGCCCGTTTCCTACAGTCCCTAAGTTACTCCTATAATTGTGACACTCGTATCCATCGTATGTCATAAACACGCTTTGGACTACACCAAGCATTGATCACGATTCCTACTTGCCCTTGGTAACGGACTATTGGTCCTTAAGTGACGTTGGGGCAATGGCTTTAATGAGTGAAGTAACTCTCAGCCTACAAACTCAACAAGGTGACATTACGGATCCTATGTGCAACCCCACAATCAGAACCATTAGAATGGATAACTAGCCTATCTGGTGGGTCTATTTCATGTGCTCTCCATAGTGCGTGAACCGTATGAAATAGATTCCCAACAAACACTCTCGACTACATAAGTCCTAATGAGAATGGTAACTAGTACTCTCAACACTATGAGTCCAGATGAGAGTGCCAGCAACTTCTCTCGATTCGATAAGTCCTACTGAGAGTGATACCGGTTATGTTGTCTCGTTGAGTCCCGATGAGAGCCATATCAAGTACTCTCGACTTTAGAAGTCCTGATTAAAGTAATCTTAACTTAACAAAATCCTCGACTACTAGCCCTAAGAGTAGATAGCGATACTCGATTAGTTGGTCCTTAGAGGGTACAACGAAATACTCTCGACGAGATAAGTCCAAATGAGAGTAATAATAATAAGTACTCTCGACCCATACGTCCTAATGAAAGTTTACTACATAACAATTCCTTGACTACTATCCCTAAGAAAAATAACAATATAACTCGGCTAATTTTCCTAAGTGGATAAATCTGTAAATTCCAACATATCTCCAGCTTGTAGCCCTTAGAGAGTAATATAACACTCGACTACTAAACTCTAAGGAGTCACCTCTGGATGATATCATAAACTCCTAACGCATCTTCAGAATATAAGTGACGCTTACTCACCAATAGTAATTGAACAAGTATTACTTGAGCGTTACATTCCACTTAGTATTACTCGAACATTTACTAGAAGCTAGTAAACCACACTCAACAAAACAACAATATTCCACAATATGAGTCAATAGAGTAACCAAAAAAATATTACCTAACATCGCATCTCAGACGGTAATACTAATCCGCTTATTCAATATCCACATTATATAGAATTAAATCACAAAATCAATATAAATCATTTCAAATCAAACCATATACGAAAGAGGATTATAACTCAAACTCTCAAATTCAATTAAATATTTTACAATTTAATTTATCTTCAAAATAGATTGTATATTATTTAAAAATCCTCTTTGAAAAATATTTCTTGAATCCTTTTTGTCAAATCAAATAATCCAATTTCGAACCAATAAACATATAAAAAGGTGAATATATTTTAAAACTCTTAAAATAGATTTTTATGATCAAAAATCCCCATTTGAAATTCCCTTTTAATCCTTTTTACTAAATATTCAATTTACAAAGATATTTTCTTTCAGAAATATTATTAAAAACCCTCATTATACTTACAAAAATTCCATACATTCAATCATTCTTGAAAATCTCTATTTTCATTTTAAATCAATTTTATTTATAAAACAATTAGTAAAAAATCATTTTATTTCTTAACAACTTTTATTTATTTATAAATATACTTCAAATAAATTTTTAAAGTCCATTAAATTATTTTTCGAAGCTTTCAAAAATATTTTTGAAACGAGAAAATCGAGCAAATGCCCAAAATATAAATCATGGATCTAAATTCTCCAAACTCATCAACCAATCAATATAAATTTTACCGTTTGGCCCTAATTGAACTATATCGAATTCTGGCCATCCGTACAATATACACACACATATAAATAAACTTCACAAATCAAAATGCAATTGGACGGTATCTCCTTTGCATTTTGATAAATTCAACATACACAAAACTCCATTATCAAACGCAAAATCACATTCAATATTAAAACAACCAATAAAATATCCTAAACCAATATCTTAACGAAGCAATTCAACCAATAAATTGGGATAAATATATAGCACTAGCAAGTGAAAATAAATACAGATGTGAGTATAAAACTTTCTGATTTGTAATTGAAGATTATATCGTCACAAGCCATAACACAAAAGGTGCTGGAACTTGCTTGTACTAGCCACCGTCAACATCATTAGTCCCTTCATCATAGCCGCTAACTACCATTTCCAACCACCACGCTCCCTTCGCCGCCTTCAGCTTCACCTACGTGGTATTCACGTCGCCTGCACCACCATTAATCTACCTACGTAGTATTCATGTCACCTGCGCCAACATTAATCTACCTACTTAGTATTCATATCACCTGCGCCACCATTAATCTACTGCCACCGTCACCATCTTCGTGCCCACCTACACCATGTCATGAACGCATGATCATCGTCCCCTATCCATGCTCCAGCCGCCGCAATCTTGCATCGTGTCCGCACCTCCTCGCCTGAGCATGAATTATCTTTGCCTTGCTGAGGTTGTCGTGCTCACCTTCAAGTGACTGCGATTCATTCTCTCTTTTTGATTTGGTGCATGCGTTCTCATTGAGATTTTATGGCATACCAGGTTCAGGCAAGTCGAGCTTGGAGGGAGAGATGTGGAGAAGTTTCTAGAAAAGGAGAGAAGTGAATGAGTTAAATGGGCTTGGGCCAAGACGATTTCGAGCTAGCTTCGATTAATTTACTTTGCTCATTTATTTTTCTTTTCTTTTTAATTTAACAACTCTTTCAATTAATTTGCTAATTTATTTCAATCTAGTTTTTATTTGATTTATGCTTCATTTTACAAATTATATTTCTATAAATACATAGTTTCATTTATTTCAATGTACGTCTATTTATTTTTCACTCTTTTAGTCACATAATAATTATTTACACTTAAAAAAAAATTATATTCAATTAAAACAATTTATTTGGTTTAAGTAAATTATCCAGAAATAATTTATTAATTTCCTTCAATTTTGTTTGAACAAAATCTTTTATTAAATAACGTTCAATTAAATAAATATTTACTTTCAAAAATAATAATTATCAAATATCGAATTCAAACAATTTTATTTTAATTAAATTATTTATTTTACGATGTAGAAAGCAGTTTTGTTACAGACTTCCTCCCTTAAAAAAATTGCGTCATCGCAGTTTCTTATAGGTAGATGTCAAATGCAACTCATACCCTGACTTTCTTTGTATTCTACAATCGTCTAGAAAATTACACAAATCTCCATGTGGCTCTTTCACAAACTTCTCTTATATTATGTTGTAGATCCATTCAACAACTTTCTATTTTCACGTACGATTAAATTTTGTGAAAAATTTCTATGTGTCGGATTTTCCAAAAAAATTCAACAGAGTCTCCTTTGTACGGAGAGTGTTTCGAAAAATCAAAACACAATATATCATAAATAATTTACATCCCAATCAATGGAGCATCCCGAAATAAGGGGAAACATCACATAATATATCGATATACCATAAAAACGTACCTTTTAATCAGTATTTAAGCGATCTATTTTTCTTTTACGCGAACTAAAGCAAGCCAACATCGCCAAAGTATCTTAATATGCTCCAAATGTACCTACTGTTAATCTCAAATTCAAACATTAGTAATATATAAAGAGTTATAAAGAGTATGTATTCATTAGAAGTAAAAGCAACATCACTTTCGTATTTAAACCACTTTCTATCCAAATTTTAATGGTCAAAACGACTAAATTAAATAATGGTTTCAAAGAATAAATTGTCGCATAGTGAAATAAATTTCCAAAAAAACTTTCGGATTGCGAAAATATGAATTACAACATGAGTTAGGGGGATTTACTAAAAGTATGCAAATCTGGTTTCATATATACATCTGTAGGCCCTCCTTATAAAACAATGTTTTTAGTATAGAAAAGTTCAAAATTTTGTGAAACACTTAAAATAAAAGTTGTTTCTTAGGTTCTTATCTTTTCATAATCAGCAAGATTGTCGAAATCGTATAAACTGTTCAAAAGCTATGACTAAATTACTTAGGCGTAAAATATAGAAAACCAAACGGGCTAGAACTTTAATCCAACTTTACCCATTTTTTAAATGCTACTAAACTTCAAAATTCCAGAAAGCGACAAATAAAAAAGTTGTTCCATATTTAAGTATCTTTCTAGAGAAAAAAGATTCATCAAAATCGGACAAAAAATCATAAGTTATGACCAAACAAATTTAATGTTGCTACAAAGGATTTCTAATTTCTAAACAACAATGAACATCCTTCTTAATCCATATTTTAACCTTTGCAAACCATGTGATTTTGCTCCACACTTAAAAGAAAATTTGTTCAACAAAGGGCATGCTTTCTAACGAATTTAGAATCGTTGAAAATGGATCGATGGTTCGAGAATTGTGTTTTAAACAAACCATGGTTCTAACACAAAATTTAAATGTTGTTCAAAATCTTTCATTTATTTAAAACAAAATTTTGCCATAACTAATTTAATTTAATTTTTATCTTCAAATCACATATTTTATTTTATTTTTCTCGGTAGAAAATTTGTCTGCAACTCAAAACAAAATCTAATTCAAATCCATAAATATCTTTCTCTAGAAATTCTTATAATTCAATCTCGAACAAATATTTATTTACTTACGATAGTCCACACATTAATTTATATTAAAATATAAAACTTTGTCGCGGCATAAATTTTAGCGATTCATTTTGCCTATTTGCTACAATGTTGATTGCCTAGGATAACGTATCAACATTGTCTCGCTATTGATCTCAACTTTACATTAATATTCAATGGCTGCATACGTTGTTCAAAAATATTTCAAATCTAGACGAATAATATTTCCATTCTCCAAGTAATATATTTTTCTGCAAAACAATATATACTTCTAAGTAAACTATTTCTTATATCATTGCAAAATATTGTGTCATATTTGCCTCGTTTAAGTGTTTAGGAATCCCTATCGAATACGTGTGCACCCTCATCGACCAGAATTCTAAAAGTACTCCACGGACAAATTAATACCAAAACAACCCACTAAATAATTCCAACACTTTATAAAATCAATTTCATATTTTATTGAACCATATGCTTGTTTGAGTAAAAATGTTTATTTTCAAAATTTGTCTATACATCCAATTTTTCAATCATCAACAACAATGAAATTCATTACACAACATCTATAATACTGTTGCGCCACTCTGATCACTACTGGATCATTCACTCAAACTCGCTACATTACAATCCAGAATTGTGAGGTATTTACATTGTGAGATTTAAAATAAGGCCTTTTACATCTTTCCTAACCGAGCTACTACATTCGCATTCAAGCCACACAGAGGTCTATTCATCATTACTAATACACATGCTACTCATCGGGCTAATAACTCCTTACTTCACTACCTTCCCCAACAACTTCCATTTCACTTAGAAACATATATATGTATATGAATATGTATACACACACACATACATACATACATACATACATACATACATACATATATATAGTAGGAAAAATAACAAGTGCGTCCGCCGATGATTATCCGAGTAATCATCGTATACTCCTACTATCCCCTTAACATAGGGTAACTACCACACATCCAAGGGAACATGGACACTAAAGCCACTCTAAGTCCAAGACCCGTGTCACCAATATTCTATATTATTCTAAACCTGGCTCTGGTATCAAACTGTAAATAGTGTCTTTCGCGGGTATAGGCTCTGCTGTGATCACCGCAGGTACCTCAGACACACTGGTTTTATGGCCAACCTCTCGACTGTCACAACCGACCATCAAAATAGGATGCGTAGGGGTAAAGTCAATGCTTCTCCGTGATCATAAAGCGAGAATACCCTATCATGCACACACACAGCAATCAACTCTGATACCAAAATGTAACGCCTCACATCTATACCCATACTACCACAGAGAATTACTAGATAATTCAGACTAATAATATGGAGAATGAGGTTGGTTAGGAGCGACCGCACATGAATATTCCTAGGACTACACCGGTACATATCTCACCTCAAAATATGTCAACAATATACGTAACCGGTATCCTCACAAAGCAATAAGCACGTAGGCTTATCAGGAAAGAACAATATACAACGTATAAAAGTGACCACAAAGTCATAGATTGCAGCAGAAAAATATAGTATATAATGTTTGTACCAAAATTGGGCACAACACTCTTCGGACGTATTTGAAGAGATTAAAAAGAAGAATTTGAATGTAAAAAGAGGCTAATCTAACAAACACGCCAATTTAAGCAAACAGAAATAGAAATAGACATGGATTTATAGTGGTTCGGCGTTGTAGTCTACGTCCACTTCGAATGATTCGATCTTTATTGCTGATTGCTAACTGATTAAAACAGAGAATAACTCAAACACTCAAGTTACAATGGATCCCAATCAAAGTAACGGCGTAATGGAGTCAAAAGACCTTTTTCTGTTGGCATTGGAGTGCTATTTATTGGTGCAGTCTGGAAATATCTGGCTTAGATCTCGGAATACCCCTTCTCACACGTGGGTGGGCCCACCAAATCGATCCAAGGTCATTTGGGATCGATCCATGTACATTTCGTATCGATTAAGATTTGCTCTTTTGGGTTGAGATCGATCAGAGACATTCTTAAGGTGGTATGTAAGCTCCTGTGAAAATTTGGTAGCATTTGGACTTTTGGATCTCGAGTTATGATCGATCTAAGATTCACATTGTAGGTAGTTGGACTATGTGTATCGATACATTCATATCGATCAGTATTCGTATCGATATCTATTCGTATTGATCGGCTATGACTCGATGACGTGGAGCGATTGTTTAGGGGAGATCCACTTTTTATGCCGCATGACTGTTTCCTTCACTTGACCATGCCTTCTTCGTATCGGTCTGGAGTAACTTCTTTCGTATCGATATTTAGAGGCCGCCTTCGTATCGATGCTTCATGTTACTTTCCTCGTACCGATCAATGGCTGCTGCTCTTCGTATCGATGGAAGGAGATCGATACGAAATGAATGGAGGGAGATCGATATGAAATTGACCTTTGTCGATGGATGATGGATACGAAGGGGAAGGAGTTTGATGGATACGAAGAGGGGTGGCATTTGATGGATACGAACTGACACCTCCTTCATTGATTTTGATCGATCCATATCTTGAGTATACGAACTCCGATTGACCTGAAATTTGGAATGTTGGCTTTCATAGCTTCGCTTGTCGTATCATGTTAATTGTAGCTCGATCCGAACTCAGGCCAAATTTGCCAGTATCCATAGTAATCATGTGTATGACCGATCTTCAGGACGGATTGTCCTTGGTTTCTAGTCAAGTCCTTGGTGTCACGGCCTTGCCAAAAGGTGGGATAACATTTTCCCTCCATAGTACGTCTTGTGTGAACATGACATGCTTTGAAAAGCTGCATTCTTTACTCCGAAAGTGCTCTATCCTTTTCATTGAATAGTCGATGCTTTTTCATCAAGAGATGTAACCTTTGATCGATTTTCAGTAATATAAATGCTAAATTGTTGACTACCAATGATCATGCAGTGTTTTGTTGTAACTGAGTGCCGAGTGCTAGCGATTTGTTGTTCACTATTTTGATTGTCATCAGGTGAGTGTTCAATCCCTGTTAATTTTGAAAATTGAATGTTAGTTTGTCATACATGCACGTAAATTAACCCGACTCCTGTTCATGTTTGTACGTTTACGGGTCGTTGTCAAGTTTTTTAGTTTTTGACTTGGATCGAGTTTCGTATCGATCCACTCCTGGATCAATATGAAATTCGAGTTGTAACAAAGTTTGATGGTCGTTTTAAAACATCCCTTCATATCGATCCTCTCCTGGATCGATGTAAGAAGTTGGAATGCTTCCTTCGTATCGATGGATACAAAATTGGCATTTTGTATCAATGGAATTGAACGATCTAAATATGACTTGGCAGTGGCGTTTTGTATCGATGGGCTTTTTGTAGGAACTACCCGTAATAACGAACTTGCAAAATGGATCTGTTTATCATAAAGAGATTCGTTGTTCCTGACCCTGCTTCACCTTAATTGTTATTTGAACAAAAAGATCATAAAAAACTTTTGGTAAAAGTTATGTCTTGGTCCGAGTGGGGATAGCATTTCTCTTCTGCATGTCTATGGAGTTTTTAAAAATCCAAACATCTCAGAGATAGATATAGAGGGAAGACCGATTGCTAATGGATACGAACAGCTACACTTCAGACCGTTCTGGATTGATGGATACGAACTAGCTTCTTCGTATCGATGGAACTTGTGACCGTTCCACTCGGTTTTGGCTACTGGGAGATGAATCGTTTCTTACCTGGTCACGAGTGCATATAAATGCTTTTTGGACTTAGAAATTTTTTACTTGTCATCATTTTATTTTCTACTTTCGTATCGATAGAGCACTCGAGAGAGAAGAAACTGTCTTCGTTCACAAATCAAATTAACTCACCAATCCCTCAAGCCGATCCTTTAATCTAGGTAATTAACCAATTAAATCAATTCTAACATGACGAGACTCGAGTTTTAACACCAATTCATTCAAAGTCGAGGCTGATTCCGGCGATGTTGATGTCGGAGTTGGGTCGGAGCGAGATTGAGGAAGAAGCAATGGCGTTTAGGCTGTTTGGAGAAGAAGGACTACCGAGGGATACAAAGGAATCACGGGAAGAAGCTTTGCCTTAGACCTCATATCGATGAAGGATGGAAGAAGCATCTCTCGTATCGATCCAGAATGGGGAACTTGTATCGATCTGGAACCGATTGGTGGAAGGAGGATTTTTGTATCGATCTGGAGTGGTGGAACTTCGTATCGATCTAAAGTGATCGATACGAAGCCTTGGCCATGCGATCGATACGAAATCGAGGAGCCGATGATCGATACGAATACTCGGTGGGCGATCGATACGAAATCTTTGGTTGGAGATCGATACGAAGTTGAGGATCTTTGATCGATACGAAACTTGATTATTCTCGATCGATACGAGACTGGACTTTTGTGGAATGATCCATGTTTGAACTCTGACGGATACGAAATCTTTTGCATGTTCGAACATTTGACTCCAACGGGCTTCACCCTTGCATAATTGGACTTAACTGTTTGACTACATATTTGATTAGCCTTTGAAGCTCGTCGATGGAACTGTAACCTGACAAACTTAACGAACTCTAACACGGATTGTTCTTCGAAGTCAGGATGGCACGGTTGTGACAGTCAGCGATGACGATCTCTCCGGTTGAATCTCGAAGTCTTGTCATTTTAACGTCCATCGAACTTGAAGAAATCACTACACGACACGCTCACTCACTTCACAATCATGGGTTTCTTGCCATCTAACAATGTTTTTACTAAGTTTAATAGCTATGGATCCCGGAAGCTCTAAGTCGCAGGATATCCAAAGTCCTCCCCTTCCAGCAATACAGATGCCAGAGATTGCAGCTGAAGTAATAAGGTCCGCTTCGGACGAGATGCCGGGTGCAGCTTTTGTCATGAATCCGCAGGATTCGGTCCATTCTAAAATCTCTGAAGACGTGTTAGGTAGGATTTGCCTTAGACACGGGCAATCTATGGAAGACGTCTTAGAACCGGGCACGAAAGACAGAGCCCATAATCCCCCAAAAGGGTATACTGCTTGCAACAAGTTCATGTGCATTGCCGGAATGCTGCCTCCTTTTAATCAGTTCATTCAAGAAGTGCTACTCTGCTCGAGAATTGCTCCATCTCAATTACATCCGAATGGATACGCTCTACTTAACAGCTTGTATATAATCTTCATGGAGCATCTTTTTCGACCTCCGACAGTCGAAGAAATCAGATATCTATTCAACATTAAGATTCGTGGGGACAACCCTTCTTTCACTTTTCTGGAAGCAGATAGAAATTGCTAAGTAGTGGCAGGAGCCTGGAGCAAGCTAAGTTACCTCAAAACTGAATGGTTCTTCGTTCAGTGTCCTTTGGGATTCGCTAGACGGTGGCTAGTTAGACGTAAGTGTTCTAACTTCTTCGCCGATTAACTGAGTAATTCAAGTTGATGTTGAGCCTAATACTTTGCTTCTTTTACAGCTTCGAATCCCCTAGCTTGAAGGAGAGCGATTCAAAGAGATGGTATGAACTCTCCAATCGGTGTCTGCTGAGCTTAGAGAGATTGATTAAGTTCTCACCGACGAAAACTTAATCGGTGTTGGGATTATAAAAAGTGGCTCAAGCATTGGATCAACAGGCGTCCTCAGAATGGCTCTAGCAAGGCAAGTAAGAAGTAGAGCTCTCGGAGTCATGATTATAGAACAGGGCGATGATGAGAATGCGCCCGCTGAAGATGAGCCCGCATCTGTGCCTCCGCTGAGTCCCCGATCTTCAGAGTTGAAGAGAAAAGGCAAGACTATTGCCTATAAATCCACGAGACGAAAAACTGTCTTGATATCTCCGCCCGTAACAACTGTTATAAGTTCGGAGGCTCCTCCCCCGTAAATGGAGAGTTCTTTTACGGGATTGGCGGACATCCCCATTCCATATGACTTGTCTTCCGATCGAGACTTCAGATTCGAGGGACTTCAAAGTGCCTTAGACATAGAGGAGCCAACTCCTACGAGTACGGCTGCTACAACCGGTTGGTTTGGGGGTTTGCACATGCATGCACACACTTTACGGCACCCCACAACTTCTAATCACAAGCTTCTCAATCTCTAGAGATAACTAACTCTGTTTCTCTTTCCATTTTACAGATACGATGTCGAAGTGGGGATCAATGCTCGGTAGTCTTCGTTCTGCGTGCCATGCTTCTAGCTCATATTCCGAATCCCACGGGCATGAATCTGAAAGAGATGACCGTGGCCGCTCCAACCAAGAACGGGAGCGTAATGAAAGGGAAAGGGAGAGGGAGAGGCAACATCAAAGTAGGCACCATTCCCGGTCACGTTCTCCACCACTTAGAGGTCCCTCGCAACCCCCCAACTCTGGAAAACAAACTACTGAAACTTCACATCCAATAGCGCCTCCCTGAACTTCGAAATTCGGCGAACAACGCTGCAAAACTGAGGCAGAAACTCCTGTTGTTACTTCATCAACTGCCATGGAGCCCACGGAAGAGGGAGCCATCAGAATAGCTAAGTTAAAGACGGATTTCCCAAACATCTGCTTCGATGGCTTCCATTTCCCTTCGAACTTAAAGCGAATCTCCAATGAGGCAGAACAGACGGTGCATGATTATGTGTACGATGTCTACAATTAGTATCGAGAATGGGTGAAGACCGTAGAGAAAGCTTCAGCGGTGGCCTTTGAGTGGGAAAAAACAATCGAGAAACTGGAGAAAGATCTCGCTCAAATGGACCGTATAGTACAAGTGCTTACCAATGAAAATGAATCTTCATGGAAGTCTGAAATGGAGGCCCAAAAGAAAGCCGCTGAGGCAAGTAAATCTGTGGAAAAAATGCGACATGACCATTTAGCCTTGGTCGAGGAGATGGGCCATCGAACCACCATTGTCGTGGCAGAAATAGATGTCGCGCTCAAGGAGCTTGAGGAGTTAAAGGTGAAGTATGCTGAGGTCGTCAAGGAAAAAGACGACGCTAACAAAGCTGCCCAAGAAGCATGTGAGTAGATGGTGATGCTCAAGAATGAAAGGGATGCGGCGAACTTAAAGGTCCAAGTAGCGGAGGCCAAAATTGAAACCGAGGTTAAAGCGGCAGAGGCCAAGCTGGAAAGTGATATTGAAGATCTCCTGGTCATCTATAACGTCAATGTCTTAAAACACCGCAACCTGAGATGGCTCGAAGACTACCCACTCCATCTATATAATGGCTTGGCGCCGCCTGGTGGAGGATGAGAAGGCGGATCGCAACACTTCAATTATTGATGACTTTGAACTTGAAAACCGTATTTTAGTTGAAGATGAGGCAAAAGTTCTTCACGATGCCATCGTTGCCTTCGAAAAGGAAGAATTTGCTGCCAAGTACCCAAACATTGGGGAAGGGCCCGGAGTCGAGCATCATGAAGTAAGCTCTGAAATGGATGCAGCGACCCAACCTGAGTTTACTTCTGCAATTGATTCTCCGGCTGTTCTGGCATACGACCCTGGAAGGCCGCACATATCTCCGGTACTCGAGCATGTTTCTGAAGGCACATCGGCTCAACATGTGAGTCAATCTGAAGAAGGTACTCTGAACACTTTTGCCATTCGTCTAAATGCATGAGCATTGTCGGAAGATGTCACTGATATCTTTTCCTATCTTTATTCAGTTATAGATGTTGCATCAGCGGATCCTCCTGCAACCCAAGAATTGCATCATGAACAGGAGGCTATTATGACGAAGGCAACGACCACAACAGCCGCTACATCAACCAGGGAGGTGCATGAGAGCAGTTTCGTTCTTGATGAACAAATGATGGAAGCACTCCTCGGCCACCAAAGCGACCCAATCGTTGATCTGCCTTCCGTTATGGGTAAAGATGTGTTTACAACCAACTCCTCGTGCCCGACTAGCAGCATTCCAGTGGGCGTTAGCGCACAATGGGCCGATGAGATAATGGTAGAAATCACAGCCGAAATAGAGCAACACCAGCGGGCCAGTAGTGTTGGAGGTGGTATGGCGGGTCCCGACCCCGTCCCTATGCGTATGATCTCTCCGGGTGGCACCATCATCGATACCAGTGTGCCCCATTCTTCCAGCATTGAGGGTGCCACCGTTCCTCCAGCCCCGCCCGTAGAGAATATTCCGATCTCTATGAAATCTAAGGAGAAGACGGTCGTCATTCACCCGACCGGAGATAAACCAGATAAAGGAGGATGGTGAGGTAAAAGCTCGAAGAGAGGACCGAAGGGCGGTACAAACGGGTCTACGCCAAAGAAGAGCAGGAAGGATAAGAAATCAAAGGCGTAGTAGACTCGCATTTTTGCTTCTTCTTTTTGCAGATAGCTTAGAGTAAGTTTTTTCTTTTGCTTTTATAGACTATGTATAGATGAAGGTTGGCCCTTGCTTATAGGAATTCATTGAAAAGATTTTTGTACTTGTCTTTTTTCCATGGAATAGCAGGAATAAAATCTCCTTTTGTCTTCAACATAACTCTATGTTCATTTGCTTAAGTATTTTAGCGCTCGAATTTCCATTCGTTGTACTTGTAAGGCTTTGATCTCTAAATCGGACTTGAGTTCGATCGTTAAGTCCTGAAGTCATGGCTCCAGTTCATAACCAAACGCCAAGTCGAGTCCTAATGTTGCGCTGTCTCGATTAGGGCTTGTACTTGAGTTATGCCCTCAGTTCTGGGGAGAATTGAAGTAGTTGTTCGGCAGTCGCTTTCCGCCTTTATTTCCTTTGCTTTAACTTAGCTGGAACATAGTTAAAGGAAAATGAGTTTGAGTGGTCGGATCACACTCGCTCATTTTTTGGTATTTGCATCCGTACTCCGGGGATTAAACCTGCATGTCGGAGGTCGGTCACGCCTGCTTAATGTTCAAAGTCATATCCGCGTTCCGGGGACTTAAGTTATTTCATGGGTGGTTAGTCACACTTGTTTAATACTTAGAATTATGTCCGCACTCTGAGGACTTAGATTGATTTGCGGGTAGTCAGTCACACCCGTTTTATGTTTATACTCTAGTCCACGCTCCGGGGACTTAGAGTTATCTCGCGGGCGGTCGGTTCACACCTGATTCATGTTTATACTCTGGTCCGCGCTCTGGGGACCAGAGTTAGTCGATGGGTGGTCAGTCGCACCCATTTTAATGTTTATACTCTAGTTCGCACTGCAGGAATCTGGTGTCGGTTGATAGATGCTCAGTCAAATCTGTTTAAGTATTAGGATCTCGTTCATACTTCGGGAACGAGGAGTTGATCAGGGTGGTGGATGGTCAGATCACATCCACCCTGAGTAGGCAAGCGAAGTCGTAGATGGACGGGTCCATCCTCCTCGAGCTTGTAAAAATGGAGATGAGGTCGTGGATGGACGGATCCATCCTCCTCGAGTTTAAATTGAATATGGGCAAAGTCGTGGGTGGACGGATCCACCCTCCTCGAGCCCATGTTTTGGAGCTCGTACTCCGGTTCACACTTTGGGAGCCGGAGTTCGTTAAAGGATTGTCGTGTATCAATCATTTTGGCTTTAGCGTGGTTGCTTGCTCCCAAGCTTGGGGTTTCATTTAGCGAGTGACCGGTCGGATCACAGTCACTCCCTATTTGAATAAGTCCCACCGTAAGATGGAACTTAGCTCTTTGTGTATCATGATAGTCGCATGGCGCATTTTAAGAATCGCCACTCTGGCTTGACGAGTTTGCATTTTATTGCTGAAATAAGAAAGTACGGCAAAGTCAGTTGCCTTATTACAAGTTCAAATTTCGAAATGCATAAACAAATTTCAAAGAGAAAGCAGACTAAATGAATAAATAAAGTATGTTATGTGTAATAGCGACGGAGACTCTCGCTGTTCCATGCTCTTGGTAAAGTGAGACCATCAACAGTTGACAATTTGAATATGTCATCTCCAAGTCTCCGCTCGATAACATACGTTCCTTCCCATATTGGTTTCATATGTGAAGGGACCGGATAGATTCTCTTGAGTACGAGATCGCCAAGTTCAAAGGTTCTGGGTCGAACCTTAGCATTGTATAATCGGGAGATTCGACTCCGGTGTGCGACTGCCCTCAAATCATCCTCTTCACGCTTCTCATCCAACAAATCCAAGGATTCAATAAGTAAAATGGCGTTCGTCTTTGGATCATAATAGGTGACACGGTGAGAAGGTACTTCCAATTCAATTGGGATAACGACTTCAGAGCCGTAGGAAAGTGAAAATGGAGTGTGGCCGGCCACGGACTTGTGGGTAGTTCAATATGCCCACAGGGCCATAGGAAGTTCGTCGACCCATTTGCCTCCAGCCTTCTTCGGTCGTTTCTTCAGAATGGACTTGATAACTTTGTTAACAGCTTCGACTTGTCCATTTGCTTGAGGGTGAACAACTGCCGAAACTTCTTCTGGATGTGGAAACGTTGACAGAATTCCTTAAACTCAACACTATCGAATTGGGCTCCGTTGTTAGTGATGATTGTATGTGGGAGGCCAAAACGACAGATAATGTTGCATACAACAAAGTTGATTGCTTTCTTCGTCATGATAGTAGCAAGGGGCTCAGCTTCTGCCCATTTGGTAAAGTAGTCAACTGCAACGATGGCTTACTTCACACCACCTTTAGCCAGAGGTAAAGACCTAATTATATTGATGCCCCATGTGGCGAATGGCCATGGACTGACCATCTGGGTGATTTCAGTAGGCGGGGCTCTCAGAATTCTGGCATGCTTCTGGCATTTGTCACATTTCTTGGCATAGTCCAGTGCGTCTCGGTTCTCTGTCGGCCAGTAATATCCGTATCAGAGTTTCTTCTTAGCAAGGGCTTGCCCCCCAGTGTGATCGCCACATTCTCCCTCGTGCACATCATGTAACACTCGTTTGATCTCGTCGTGGGCGATACACCGGAGTAAAGGAATAGAGTATCCCCTCATGTACATGACTCCATTCTGGATAATGAATCGCGAAGCTTTCTAGAGAACCTGTCTTTTCTCACTTCGGCGCTCTGGCAAAGCTCCATGCTCAAGATAATTTCTGAACGGGGTCATCCATGACTCCTTCTCGAGTATTGCCTCATACATCCAGTCTGTCTCTATTTAATCAATACTCGGAGAGGTAAGTGTATCAACGGGGATGAGCCTCATCTGCTGTGCTTCACCAGTGGTGGCTAGCTTTGTTAAAGAATCGGCTTTCTGATTGTGCTCTCGGGGTATGCAGTAGATGGCATAGTAGTCGAACTGATTCAATACTTCCTGAACCCGAGCAAGATAAGCAGCCAGCCTCCGCTCTCTAGCTCGATATTCTCCCCGAACTTGGCATACGATCAGTTGCGAGTCACAATGAACCTCTACAACAATAATCCCCAAGTCTCTGGCAAGTCTAAGTTCAGCAAGTAAAGCTTCGTACTCGGCCTTGTTGTTAGTTGCGCTGAAATCAAACTTCAAAGCATAGCATATGGATCGATCTTCAGGAGTTTCGAGTACTACTCCAGCACCTGAGCAGCGGTCGTTTGATGCGCCATCAGTGTATAGCTTCCATATGCGTTTGGAAGGTTCACTGGTTACAGGCAAGTCCTCCGGTATAGTGAATTTGGCTATAAAGTCTGCCAGAACTTGTCCTTGAATGGTTCGCCTTGGTGTGTAAGCAATATCGAATTGACTCAACTCGATGTTCCACTTAAGCAACCTTCCAGACGTCTCAGGTCGTGTAAGGACCTGTCGTAACGGCTGGTCAATGTAGACAGTGTTCGGATGAGCCTGGAAATAAGGACGGAGCTTTCTCGAGGAAATGACGAGGCAATAAGCCAGCTTTTCTAGCTTCGGGTAGTTTCTCTTCGCCCATGTCAGTCACTTGCTGATATAATAGACCGGTCGTTGGATCCGATCTTCCCCTCGAATTAGCGCAGCACTGATCGCATTCACCAAAACCGCCAAATAGATATACAATCTTTCATGATCAACCGGCTTTTACAGAATAGGTGGCGTTGCCAGATGTTGAACTAGTGCTTAGAATGCGCCATCACACTCCTCTATCCATTCGAAATTCCGCTTTCCTTTTCTGATCAGATCGAAGAAGGGAATGAACTTGTCTGTGGATTTGGAGATGAATCACTCAGATCTTTTTAGGATCTGGCTTTAATTCTTAGAGCATTGACAATGAATCCAAGGAACTTTCCAGATGCGACTCTGAAGTGACACTTCAATGGGTTGAGCTTCATTCGGTACTGACGGAGGATGTTGAACATTATTTCCAAGTCTTTGACATGATTGATGGATAGCCACGACTTCACGAGCATGTCGTCCACGTACACCTCCATCGTCTTTCCAATCTGGTTAGCGAACATTCGGTTGATGAGCCTCTGATAAGTTGCTCCAGCATTCATAAGTCTGAACGGCATTACTTTATAGCAATAGAGTCCCAGATCGGTGACGAAGCTAGTATGCTCCTGATCAGGTAGGTGCATCGGTATTTGATTGTAGCCGGAATATGCGTCCATGAAAGATAAGAGCTCGTGTACGACCGTTGAATCCACAAGTTGATAGATTCTGGGAAGTGGAAAACTATCTTTAGGGCAGGCTTTATTTAAATCTGAGTAGTCCATACAAGTTCTCCATTTTCCATTGGATTTCCCGACAAGCACTGGGTTGGATACCCACTCCGAGTATAATGCATCACGAATAAACCCATTCGACTTGAGTTTATTTACCTCTTCCTTCAGGGCGGCAGATCTCTTTGGATCCATACCGCGCCTAAGCTGTTTGACTGGGACATTCCCCGGGTCAACATTCAATGCATGGCTCGCGATGTCCGGCGAGATCCCACATATATGAGTGAGTCCAGGCAAACACGTCGAGGTTTGCTCAGAGAAATTCAACCAATTCCTCTCTCATCTGGTGGCTAAGTTGAGATCCGACCTTTATCATTCTGGAGTCATCACTATCATCGATTGGAACATCGATCGTCAACTCTGCCGGAGAAGCCTGACTGTCTTTGACTTCCACTTCATTATCATTATCTCATGGATCAAGATCTTTTAGGAATTATTGTGGTGTCCAGGCCTAGGCCTAGGCGTTAGCTGTCAATTCTCAGAAAAATAGACGCAAAGAGATTCCTCTACGCCCTTGTTACGCAGCGCCTCCCGTAGCTCAGCAACATAACAAGCGTGTCCAGCCGCCTGATCTCCATGAACTACTCCAACCCCGTGGTCTATGGGAAACTTTATAGTTAAACACCATGGGGCAATGGCTGCCCTGAATTCAGCGAGGGCCGGTTGGCCCTAGAAAGCATTATACAGGGAATTAATATCTAACACAACAAATTGTAGCATCCAGACTCTCCGGCGATCTCCGATTCCCAACTCAACTGGCAACTCCACCATCCCAGCGGGTATCGTTGCACTTCCATTAAAGCCATGTATGCAAGACTGACACGGCTTTAGGTCCTTCGCTTCCCTTCTCATCTGGTCATAAGCTCGTTTAAAGAGAATATATATAGAGCTTCCACTATCGACCAAGATCCTCTTCATCCAAGCAGGACCTATCTAGGCTGAAATAACTAACGGATCGATAGTGAGGGCTTCGACTCTGTCAGCGTCTCGGTTTCGAAAAACGATGTCGTCTGTCATCATTTTCTGTTGTTTTGCCGAAGCCCCGTCATCAATATTAATGCAACATTCGAAGTCTGCATGCCTAATCGAACTGGCATACGACTCCATTTCCTTCCAGCTCCGATCAACTGGATGAGGACCACCACTAACTGTATTTATAGCCAACCTCCCGCCAGTACGCACGGGTTCCTCGGGCCTAGCCTGGCCTTGTCCTTGATTCGGGTTAGATAGGCCTGCACCTCCATTCTGCGGCGCCCGAACATAATGTTCCAATTTCCTCTCTCTGATCAACTTCTCAATGATGTCTTGCAAGTGACGGCACTCATTGGTGTTGTAGCCGTAGCAATCGTAGAATCTACAAAACTTTCCAGTTTGAATTTGCTTCTCAGATGACTGTTTCGGAGCAGGCTTCTTATAATGTTCGGTATTACAGGTTTGCAAATAAACATTCTCCAAGGATGTATTCAAAGGGATATATCGGTCGAATATGGGAGCTTTGGGTCTCGGTCTGCGATTTGGATCTCGCTTCTTCCCCTGACCTCTGTTACCTTTTTGTTGACCTTGCTTGTTCTGTATATTCAACTGCGCTTTATCGGAACTCTCACCGATCTATTTCATAGCAACATTACTTTGAATGCCTTCGACACTGGGCCTTGCATTGTCCTGCTTTCGAGACCTTTTAGCATCTCCTCTCCTTAAAAACTAGGCCGCCTTAGCATAGAAACGATCCAATGACACGGGGGATTTCCCAGCCAACCAATTTCCAAACTCGAAATCGGGATCGATTCCTTTAGTTAATGCCATTAAAATAGAATTGTCATTTGGGTTGCTGACCTCGGCACAGGCAACACGAAACCTTTCCAAATAACGTCTAAGTGTCTCTCCTAGAGCCTGTGTAACGCTGGACAAGGGGTTGACATCTTTTTCCTTGTAACATGCATACGGAATTGTTCGACAAACTTCGTAGCCAATTGATCGAAACTGGAAATAGATCTGGGGGGTAAACGAGTAAACCACATTGGTGCAATACCTCCCAAGGAATGGGAAAACTCCTACACTTAACCGCATCGTCAGCTCGAGCGGCGTTCATGAGCCATTCATACTTTAAGATGTGTTGATTAGAATCTGAACTTCCCTCATACACAGGCAGGGTAAGCATCCTGAATTTGCGAGGTGGCTCAGCATAAAGAATATCATCGATAAACGGAGTATGACTTCGGGAGATTCCCCAATCGTCATTAGCAAGCCTTGACTTTCATGGATCATTTGGAAGATTATGGTTGGAATGACAGGCATTTGGACATTCGAGGCCAAGGCGTGGTCGGGTTCCACGTTGCGGGGACGGTCTGGGCACTGCCGACGGTCGTCCCTCGCCTCCTTGGCTCCGGGTCTTCAGGAACATAGGGCTCTAGAGCATGTACATATTGACGAAGGGTCGGATCTACTCGGTTCCGAATCTCAGCATCCAAGTCTATGGCGGCGGCGGCTGCATGGCTATTGATAGTGTGATAATGAAGCGCCCCTCCTCGGGAGGAGGGCCCGGCTTGGTGTCCTGCAGAAGGACCAGCCGCGACTTGTCTAAGATTCATGGCACGCTGTTGCCCAGAGGCTTGCACGTTTCCATCCAGCCGTTAGCGCGTAGATCTATGATGGAGGTCAGAGGAAGTTGAGCTTTCTATAGGTGAATAAGAAGCACGATCTCTTCTGGGTTTACTTCATCTTTCCTCATTCAATTGGTTCGTGAGCTTCGTGTTGGCACGGATCTGCTGGGTGAGCTGCTTACGGCTCCTAGTTAGATCTTGCATTATAATCTGGAACTCTTCCCTAGTCACGGGGCCTTGTGAATCTGGAGCTCCGGTAGATGCTTGACCCGTTGTATTCAGCTGCGTGGGATTCTGCCTATCCCTTCCTTCTAGATCTGTAGCAGTTGAAGCGGTTTTGGTGGTAACCATGGTGAGTGATGTAGCTCTTTCCTAGATCTAGTGGAATCTGAATAGAATGGAAGGAACTACTGGATATCAGATCTGGATCTCATCCTTAGATTTTGCAATCCAACGACGGTAGTAGATCAAATGAGCAGGAGAAAAACTGGGTTTTCTCAATGAAAGAACCAAAGTGTTTGTACCAAAATAGGGCACAACACTCTTCGAATGTATTTGAAGAGATTAAAATGAAGAATTTAAATGTAAAAAGAGGCTAATCTAACAAACACGCCAATTTAAGCAAACAGATATAGAAATAGACAGAGATTTATAGTGGTTCAGTGTTGTAGCCTACGTCCACTTCGAATGATTTGATCTTTAATGCTGATTGTTAACTGATTACAACAAAGAATAACTCAAACACTCAAGTGATAATGGATCTCCGGCAGAGTAACGGCGTAATGGAGTCAAAAGTCCTTTTTCTGTTGGCATTGGAGTGCTATTTATAGGTGCAGTCTGGAAATATTTGACTTAGATCTCAAAATACCCCTACTCACACGTAGGTGGGCCCACCAAATTGATCCAAGGTCATTTGGGATCGTCTCTGATCGATATACAGAAATATTTTCGGATGTGTAGAAGGCTGTGACAAAGTTTGAAGTGATTCAGAGATTATCCGTAGGGTATTGAAAATTAAACTGAAAGGATTAATAAGGATTCGATAAATTCACATACCTAAATTGTAGCTCTTTCATCCATCTTCGAGTGTTTTTTGAACTCTATTTGATTTGTTACCACCATTAAATTCCTTTGAAAATTTATTCTCTATTCCAGATGTCCTTTATCTGCTTTAGTTTATTATTTTTCATGAATGTATTATTTATTCTTTTCTTTCTAATGTTATGCTACCATAAAGCTTACTTTCAACCTGTAAAATTCGATAAACACATTAGTCACTTTGTCGTATGGTTGTTATCATAAAAATAACAAAATCATGATTTTAACATTCTTCCATTTTTGATGATGAAAGCCACAAAAGTTATATTATAAATATGTTATTAGCCAAAAAATTGGTATAATACCACCAACTAATTAATTTTACGAATACAATGATTGCAAATTTGTTGTATCTGATCAAGTAGTAGTAAATCATAGAAATAAATATAAAAAAATGAAGAATATGAGGAAGAAAAGAGGAAAAGAAAGACACAAGAGATTTATAGTAGTTAAGCTATGCCTAGATCCACTTTAATACTATTTTATTGCTTATTACACACAAGATACAGAAATAAATATCAACTGCAATCTCAATATTCAATTAAAAATTGTGATGATAGTAATTCCCCTAAGATGTATAAGAGAAATTTGCTAATATCCATTATATTACACGTAACTGGTATTTATAGTTGTAATTGGCTGTTGTTGGGCCTTAGAGTTGTCAGATTGCATACTAGTCCATTAGAATTCATTATAGATCAAGATCCAAGAAGATAGGGGAAGAATAAAGCAAAAACCATTAAAGTTGATGGATTGATGTTGGTCCATCTAAGGATCGATAACAATCCATATATAAATTGCTTCTCCCTACTATCTTCTAGATATGTTGTCTTCTTTATATATTGATCATCTCTTGATGCCCCTTAGCTTGATGTTCCACTTGTTCACTGAGAATGGATAACACCTATGCTTGGTGCTTGATCCATAGACTTAATCAATTTCCTAACTCCTCTTCTTGTTGTACTTAGTGTTTGGTCGTTTTTGAGTCTAGCATCCATTTCTTCATCATTTCGAGATTCAATATCAGTGAATTATCGCTTGTGAAAAAACCCGCTAACACCTACTCCCCAAAGTATGCTTCTTTTAGTATAAATATACTTTAATAAAAATCAAGTGACCTAACTTTTTATTAGTATAGACGCTTCCATTACTCATACTGTTTAAATGGAACATAATTTTTTTCAACAAACTTCATTTCCACACAATCATTGGGTCTTCAACATATATAAATTTCATAGCTTTACAGTCCTAAAAGCTCATTTATTCCACTTATCACTGATAACCATTTTGATTGAAAGTAAGATGGGCCAATTATTATTAATGTTTATAACATTTTTCCAAAGAAATTTTGAATTAGTATCGATCGATCCCTGTACATAATATTCCAACATTAAGAATTTTTTTTTTTAAATGGGATAATATATCACATGTCAATAAACGTTCGAATCACGCTACGCAAGTTTCGAACTTGTGACCTCTCGCACCAAAGCCGAATCACTTAACCACTTGGACAATGGTGCTTATTAAAATTTTCTGTCGTTCTCCTTCCATCGATAATTCCTCAATACAACAACCTAGAGTTTCAAACCTTCAACATTTTCTGTCTAAGAATCACTATCGTCCTTCCAAATCCACTTGACCAAGGTACAACATTCCTCCTCACTATCACGTGCCTCCCTCCAGCCTCACTTAGGCTGACACCAATGCCTTCTTTTCCCTTTCCACCCTTTTGCTTGATGATCTCTGAGCATGTGGACTAGATTATAGGGGATTTCAATCAGCCTTTGGTGACGATGAGGCTATAATCAATCATGGGAGATGCACTGTGATGCACCACTATTTCCAACGTATAAAATTGGTAACAAATGTCGTCAAAATATGCTTGCGCAGTAATCTCAGATATAAAAAAGTGGGTCGTTGGCTATATAATTCAAAATAAAAAATATGAAAAAAGAAAAACCTTGTGACGAAATTAAACAACAATATACACCATTTCAATATATGAATACCATACAAGACCCAATTCATTAAAAAACATCCACATCTTTATATACATTAATTATTATTAAATTTACAAACAATACAACTATAGCACATAGGAAATATCCAAAGTAAACAGCCTATAGATGTTTCATGCATCTAGACCTCATTTCCCTCCTTTGCTTCAACCCGTAAACTTGAAAAAATACATGGATATATAGAGTAAAAAGGAAAAGGCGATTAACTGTGTTTGGACTACGTCTTATCCTATACACCCCGGCCCAAATTAAGAGATATGGTGGCTTTCATAGGAAAAGACTACCCGCCTACTTTTTCAGGAGTCAACCCACATAATTAAGGTTGCTATTTTTCTCCCGCATCAAATAGTTGTTAGCACGTAACATTGCACAACGATAACAATCGAGCCAACAACATAAGCAGAAAACATCATACTCAACCATGCCACCACAATCAATCATCATAAATATAGAGAAACAATAATAATTGCAACATACAACTATTAAACATCACTCAAATTTGATAATACCCAATGTCAACCCCAAACATCGAATAAATCAACAACCGTGATTACCGTCATATGTGTACTAATCATCCATCATTAGTAACACAATGTCAGTAGCACAAATACAAGTATAAATCCACAAAATGTGTGATAACCGCTCCATATAAGTAACGCAACATCAGATTTATAAAATGTATGATAACTACACTATATTAGTAACACAAAATCAGACCCATCAAATGTGTACTAACTACTATATACTAGTAACATAAAAATTAACGTCATAAATGGATCAAAACTATAAGTGATGACACAACATCCATGTAGCAGTAATGGCAAAACATCGTATAACTCATCCAAATGCAATTCCATCTTAGTACAAAAAACATATATGACAATTTCAAACAACAACTAATAAAATCTGTCACAACAATCCAAATAATGTATTTACATTTATTATTTCCTCTTACGTATAAAATAGCCTTGTTCATTACAACAAAATACTGTTTTTACAACGGACAATGCCCGTTGTAATAGATGTTTAACAACAGATTTGCAACCGTCGTAATACACGAAGTTGTAATAGACCGATGAGATTGTACAACTGTTTATGACCGTTCTAAATGTCCATGTAGTAAAAGTTTTTTACAACTGTCAAAAGCTGTTGTAATATAGTTTTTTACAACTGTAGCTGCCTGTTGTAAATCTGTAACATTTCTCTGAAAAGCATGATAATGCAACTCTTACTGACAATTGTAGTAGCTTATAATACAAGTGGCACGGTCGATTGTAATATGCCTCAACAACAAGAGGTAGGGACCATTGTAATATGCAAAATTAGCTGTAGTTTTTATACTAAAATAGACCTATACCAATATTTAATAATTTAATGTCTAATAAATATTATCATTAAACAACCAAAATCGCACATTCCAAAAGACTAAATAAAGTTACATTCACAAAGTTCTAACACATATTCCAAAAAGATAGATAAAGTTACATTTACAAAGTTCTAACGTAGCACAACACAAAATCCATAAATACATACCCAGACGACAGTTCCAAAAAGCTAAATAGTACCAAAATACATATCGAGTTCTTAAATAGAGCACTAACACATAACCCATAAACCTAAAATGCACATACATACGAGGCCAAGAAGATGAAGTCTTTGTGTCATGCGACAGTTAACCAAGTGAACCGCTAAAGAGTGTGCATGCTAGTTCCTTGATAGTTCAAGCAGACACGCCTGCTTCTTCAAGCAACTGCTTCACTTTAGCGATGTAGTCACCTATCTCTTCTTCCTTGCTCTTTGTTGTTCAAACCCAAATATGTTTTAATCAAATATAAGAAACCCTTATGTACAAATTGCATATTCAGAAATCAATTGTTAGTTGTTACTTTTTAAATATAATTGAATATTAACAATTAAATACTAATTATTATGTACGTATTATTAATTATTAATAATTATTACTTGCTCATACTAGGAAATGCACGAACTAAGATCAAACACTTTTACTTATTTGTAGAATCTGAATGACCTGTCTGTTTGCCACATGTCTAGAAGTTTACATAATAGGATGACCTGGACTGGGCTTGAGATTCATCAGTTAAATAATAGGATGAACTGTATAATATACCTTTAAAAAGTAGAATATAAATGAAGACTTAAGTTATATGCGTTAGCAGTAGGATAAACGTATATTAGTTTAAATAAAAAAGGTATATGCAATATTTATGTGCAGTTCATTATTCAATAAAAGTTGCATTGTATCAGAAAACAGACAAATGGGTAACTAAACAAATGGATGGTATACTCATAGAACAAAACATGGCAATCGGTGAGTAGAAAAGACAAACCATTCTTATGCGATGAAGGCAAGGCGAACTATCTCTTATCTCTTTATATTCTTGAGGCCATTTCTCTGAGATGTAATTTGAATATCTTATGGGTCTGTAATTTGTAATAAAACACCAAATGGTAGCATCAGTTTTTGCTGTGGTAAAAAATAAAAAGGGTATTAAATATGTTTGGCAAAAACAAAAGCTCTTATCTTACAAATAGTTCAGACAATCAGTATCAATCCTATAACACACGTCTTATAAAACTAATAATTAAAGAGAAAAATATTTTTGTAGGAGTTCCTGAAAATGTCCTACAGTGCAAACAAAAGAAGCGGATCTCTGAAACCAATGATTTTCAAATTTCTATTAAATAAAAAATAAGGCATCCAAGTAATTATATAAGAATGTGACTAGCTTCTAATAAAAATAAGACTTCAATGACATTTAGTACATGCAACTATTTGACTAAATGCAATTAAAATAGTGAATACATTAGAGATAATATGAATTTTATTCTCAGTAGCTGATATGTTGTAGCCATCAACATACCAACCAAATATTTTCAGTATACCAACATCAATGTACCAATATGGAAACGGTAATAATCAAGAATATTTTCAATATACCAACATCAACGTACCAATATCGAAACGGTAATAATCAAGAATATTTTCAGAATACCAACATCAATAAGTAAGATTTAGGTTTGTAGACGAATCTAAAAAACAAAATAGAAACAAAGATCAAAGAAACTAACCAGGCAACCATCAGATCCAAATCCAACGGCCAAGGCGATGCCACTTCGACCACCGGCGACGAATCGGACTCACATTATACCTCAGCCTTCCACTGCCAACCCGATCCTACAACCAATCTCCCATCACCAACCGCATCCACAACAGCTCGCGGCAAACAACCAAAATCGCCTAAAACACTTGCTCAACCTAGATCCGAACCAATTTTATGGAGAAACCCTAAACAGCCTAAAACCCAAACTCGGGGAAGCATCCACAACAACTCGTGGTCCATCTCACCTATATTTTGACAGAGCAGAAATCGCGATCGGATTGTATGATTTACATGGGTACGAATGTAAAGATAGTAGAGAGGCGATTGGATGTGGGAGCAATCCAACTGAAATCGTGATTCTGGAGCCCAGTATTTTTGTTCTAAAATAGGATTGTATAATTTACATGCGTACGGCGGTGGAGATAGCGGAGAGGCGATTGGATGAGGACTAGGTGTTGTGGTGGAGAAAAGGAAATTGATTTTTTTTTTTTTTTGGATTGTGAGGGTGGAACGAGTCTAGGTAGAGCCAAAATGGGTAAGCGGGAAATCAAAATTGAGGACGGGAAATGGTAAGATTAAAAGTAGAATCAAAATGGAATGAATACAAACTTTATTATAAACTTTTATTTTTGAATTTTAGAAAAATTTCAAAATTTTGTTTCGAAATTTTATTAACTTTTCTAAATTTATTTCTGAAAACTTTTAAATTTAATTTTTTTGAAATATTAAATAATAGATTTAGGTATTAATAATAACTATTAGATATCAAGTACTGAATAGTAAATATTACTTATTAACTATTAAACAGTAATTACTTATTAATTATTAATTATTTATTAACTATCAATTATTACTTATTACTTCTTAATTATTATTGAATATTAATTATTTATTACTAGTTATTATTTATATATTATTAATAATTAATTATTACTAATAGTAATTATTAATCATTAATTTTCAGTTATCGATTATTAAATTGTAAATTAATTACTATTATTAACTAATAAATATTAAATATTAAACTATATACATTATTAAAAGTGTAAATTAGTTAAATATTAAATATTAAACATCGATTATAAAATATTAATTATTAAAAGTTAATTATTAATTATTTAATATTAATTTTATTTATTATTTATTAATTATTCGATTTAATTATTAATAGTATTTATTAACTATTAATTATAGCTTTCTAATTATTTACAAATAACTATAATAAATTATTAAACATAAAAAAAATATTGATTATAGATAATAATTAGCAATTATAAATTATTTATTAATATCCACTGATTATAAATTATAAAAAATTGCCTATATATGTTTTCATTTATAAATTATTAATCACAAACTACCATTTATAAATTAATTAAGTAAGTGCCGAATATTTGTTATTAATTATAGATTATCAATTAGTATAATATTTTAAACAATAAACATACTAAAAAAATTAACGTAAAGCTATGAGTAAAACCTGTTTTAAAAAAGTTGTAGTTAATTAATATCTAGTTGTACAAAACAACGTTTTTACAATGTTTAGAACTGTTGTTAAAAGGGTGCTACAACAATGTTTATAACAAACATTGTAAAAAAAGTAGTTTATTACAACGTTTCTAGTGAAAAACGTTGTAAAAAGTCATGTTTTACAACGTTTTATGCAAAAACCTTGTAATAAGGATGTTTTCTTACAACGTTTTTCTTTTTAGGAAAACGTTGTAAAAGGGGGGTTTTACAACGCTTTAAACGTTATAAAACAAACGATGTAATAAGTTGTATTTGTCATAGTGATTATTGTTTATTATAAAATTAATTATGCCTCTATTATCTCAAAACAACAATATTTTCTCAAAATGATAATATACTTTAGAAAACCTTTACTATTCATTTATTACTTAAAATATCTCAAAAAATCGTTATTTGTTCAAAAATAGCAATTTACGTTAAATTTCTTTAGAAAACAATAGTATTACTACTTTAAGTCAAAATAATAATATTTACTCAAATCTTCCTTATTAACTTTCACAACCATTTCAATACTATTTAACTCAAAAATAATAATATTTCGCATTAAATCTTAAAAACCACTTTACTATTATTTATCTCAAATATAGTAATAACTTAACCTAAAATACTTTTAGAAAATATATTCTTATTATATAAATTATTCCCAAAATATCTCTTGTTTTTATTATTTAAATAATAATAATAATACTTTTCTACAAACTCCATAAAAATAATTGTATTATTATTTACTAAAAAACAATATAGTCTTCCCAAAAAATCATTTTATTATTTATTAAATTCTACTTTATTTTATAAATAGTAATAAATCCACCAAATTCACATTAAAATAGATTTTCGTTATTATTTATGAACTTCCCCAGAAATTCATAAATAACAATCTTATTTAATTTTTCTCATCTATTTTAGTACAAATTGATAAATTACAATTATTTACAAACATGACATAAATTTATAAATAATCCTATCTACCTCAAAAATAATAATTTTACTTATTTTCTATTCGTTAATTATTTTTCCCAAAAAATAAAATCACTTGCCATAAAATGTCATCACCCAGCAATACAGCAGTTAAACAAATAAACAGCCAAATTAGAACATATACCGTATCAAAAACATCACCACAATAAAGTAATCATCAAAAGGGAATAACTCCTATTAATAGATGTATATTTTTATCGATGAATATTTATTTAATATCTTTAAATATATTACTTACAACCATTGAATCATACCAAGGCACTTTTGCAAACAACTCCAAACGTCAGTAAACCATATGCCAAAATAGCTAGAATTTCGCCATGAACCCAACGAAACGACCCACACTTGAATCGGACATCATATGCGAAAATAGTAAGAGTTACAACATTTGAAAGTTTAAATAATATTAAATAATCAAAATTACCTTATTTATAATCTTTCTCACTCAAGTCTCCTGCTTCCTCACGTTAGCTCACGCCTACATGAACTCAGCGTACACATCATTGACCAGTGTAATCCCCGAGCTCTGACCTACGTTTCAGAAATCAATGCCATTACGTGCTCCTCATAACCGGAGCTACCAAACCCGATCACCCTTATCGCCCCTAGTTGCAACTGACACCACAGCCACCCTAAACCCTAATCGACGAATTGCGGCTAGCACGGCCACATTCAAACCAAATGAAACACCACCTCATGATTCCCCTTGTGAACTTTATAAATCTTTGTTCTCAATTCTGTTCATTGTCGTCGAAATCAAGAGCGCCCAATTTGCCTTAGGATTTGTCGCTTTCGACCTTTAACCGTGATTTCTAGCCAAACCATCATTTCAAAAAAAATTGTTGACATTTCTTCTTCTCGTTGAGACGATCAATTTGATGTGTAATCCGATGACATTTAGACAATTTGAATTTTGAAATAAATTTTAATTAAAGAAAATAGTCCGTCGTTAGAATGGGATTAGGAGGATTTCAGGATTTGTAAAGAAATTTTGGTGTGGTCGTTGCCTCCTAGTGTTCTGTAACTTCATTTATAAAGAAACGTTTGATTATTTACAACCTTTAGGTTCTAAAGTGGTTATGTACCCTATTTTGTTGTGGTGGAGAAAAGGAAATTGATTTTTTTTTTTTTGGATTGTGAGGGTGGAACGAGTCTAGGTAGAGCCAAAATGGGTAAGCGGGAAATCAAAATTGAGGACGGGAAATGGTAAGATTAAAAGTAGAATCAAAATGGAATGAATACAAACTTTATTATAAACTTTTATTTTTGAATTTTAGAAAAATTTCAAAATTTTGTTTCAAAATTTTATTAACTTTTCTAAATTTATTTCTGAAAACTTTTAAATTTAAATTTTTTGAAATATTAAATAATAGATTTAGGTATTAATAATAACTATTAGATATCAAGTACTGAATAGTAAATATTACTTATTAACTATTAAACAGTAATTACTTATTAATTATTTATTAACTATCAATTATTACTTATTACTTCTTAATTATTATTGAATATTAATTATTTATTACTAGTTATTATTTATATATTATTAATAATTAATTATTACTAATAGTAATTATTAATCATTAATTTTCAGTTATCGATTATTAAATTGTAAATTAATTACTATTATTAACTAATAAATATTAAATATTAAACTATATACATTATTAAAAGTGTAAATTAGTTAAATATTAAATATTAAACATCGATTATAAAATATTAATTATTAAAAGTTAATTATTAATTATTTAATATTAATTTTATTTATTATTTATTAATTATTCGATTTAATTATTAATTATTAATAGTATTTATTAACTATTAATTATAGCTTTCTAATTATTTACAAATAACTATAATAAATTATTAAACATAAAAAAATATTGATTATAGATAATAATTAGCAATTATAAATTATTTATTAATATCCACTGATTATAAATTATAAAAAATTGCCTATATATGTTTTCATTTATAAATTATTAATCACAAACTACCATTTATAAATTAATTAAGTAAGTGCCGAATATTTGTTATTAATTATAGATTATCAATTAGTATAATATTTTAAACAATAAACATACTTAAAAAATTTAACGTAAAGCTATGAGTAAAACCTGTTTTAAAAAAGTTGTAGTTAATTAATATCTAGTTGTACAAAACAACGTTTTTACAATGTTTAGAACTGTTGTTAAAAGGGTGCTACAACAATGTTTATAACAAACATTGTAAAAAAGTAGTTTATTACAACGTTTCTAGTGAAAAACGTTGTAAAAAGTCATGTTTTACAACGTTTTATGCAAAAACCTTGTAATAAGGATGTTTTCTTACAACGTTTTTCTTTTTAGGAAAACGTTGTAAAAGGGGGGTTTTACAACGCTTTAAACGTTATAAAACAAACGATGTAATAAGTTGTATTTGTCATAGTGATTATTGTTTATTATAAAATTAATTATGCCTCTATTATCTCAAAACAACAATATTTTCTCAAAATGATAATATACTTTAGAAAACCTTTACTATTCATTTATTACTTAAAATATCTCAAAAAATCGTTATTTGTTCAAAAATAGCAATTTACGTTAAATTTCTTTAGAAAACAATAGTATTACTACTTTAAGTCAAAATAATAATATTTACTCAAATCTTCCTTATTAACTTTCACAACCATTTCAATACTATTTAACTCAAAAATAATAATATTTCGCATTAAATCTTAAAAACCACTTTACTATTATTTATCTCAAATATAGTAATAACTTAACCTAAAATACTTTTTGAAAATATATTCTTATTATATAAATTATTCCCAAAATATCTCTTGTTTTTATTATTTAAATAATAATAATAATACTTTTCTACAAACTCCATAAAAATAATTGTATTATTATTTACTAAAAAACAATATAGTCTTCCCAAAAAATCATTTTATTATTTATTAAATTCTACTTTATTTTATAAATAGTAATAAATCCACCAAATTCACATTAAAATAGATTTTCGTTATTATTTATGAACTTCCCCAGAAATTCATAAATAACAACCTTATTTAATTTTTCTCATCTATTTTAGTACAAATTGATAAATTACAATTATTTACAAACATTACATAAATTTATAAATAATCCTATCTACCTCAAAAATAATAATTTTACTTATTTTCTATTCGTTAATTATTTTTCCCAAAAAATAAAATCACTTGCCATAAAATGTCATCACCCAGCAATACAGCAGTTAAACAAATAAACAGCCAAATTAGAAATATACCGTATCAAAAACATCACCACAATAAAGTAATCATCAAAAGGGAATAACTCCTATTAATAGATGTATATTTTTATCGATGAATATTTATTTAATATCTTTAAATATATTACTTACAACCATTGAATCATACCAAGGCACTTTTGCAAACAACTCCAAACGTCAGTAAACCATATGCCAAAATAGCCAGAATTTCACCATGAACCCAACGAAACGACCCACACTTGAATCGGACATCATATGCGAAAATAGTAAGAGTTACAACATTTGAAAGTTTAAATAATATTAAATAATCAAAATTACCTTATTTATAATCTTTCTCACTCAAGTCTCCTGCTTCCTCACGTTAGCTCATGCCTGCATGAACTCAGCGTACACATCATTGACCAGTGTAATCCCCGAGCTCTGACCTACGTTTCAGAAATCAATGCCATTACGTGCTCCTCATAACCGGAGCTACCAAACCCGATCACCCTTATCGCCCCTAGTTGCAACTGACACCACAGCCACCCCTAAACCCTAATCGACGAATTGCGGCTAGCACGGCCACATTCAAACCAAATGAAACACCACCTCATGATTCCCCTTGTGAACTCTATAAATCTTTGTTCTCAATTCTGTTCATTGTCGTCGAAATCAAGAGCGCCCAATTTGCCTTAGGATTTGTTGCTTTCGACCTTTAACCGTGATTTCTAGCCAAACCATCATTTCAAAAAAAATTGTTGACATTTCTTCTTCTCGTTGAGACGATCAATTTGATGTGTAATCCGATGACATTTAGACAATTTGAATTTTGAAATAAATTTTAATTAAAGAAAATAGTCCGCCGTTAGAATGGGATTAGGAGGATTTCAGGATTTGTAAAGAAATTTTGGTGTGGTCGTTGCCTCCTAGTGTTCTGTAACTTCATTTATAAAGAAACGTTTGATTATTTACAACCTTTAGGTTCTAAAGTGGTTATGTACCCTATTTTAACACTACAATGTCCATGTTTCTCAAATCGTAACTCCAAATCTTTCAAACTTATACTTTAAATTTACTAGTTCGAAAAGACCTACGCAATGGTTATAAATACAACATCTAGATCACTCTTCTGTTTAAAATTCATTTTAACTAATTTAATTTTAACAATCTCATAATTTTGATTCATTACATTCCCCCTCCCTTGCAGTTCCCAAAAGAATAAACTCTTAACCCAACGCATGAAACATCTTCCCACTTCATATGCTTAAGTATAAAAAATATGGGAAGAATACTAATCATGAACTAACCGCTTCTAAAGTATTACACGAACTGCATAACACCAATCCATTCTCAATAATAAATGCAATTTTCTGCACACACTATAGTAATACATATGTTTCCATAACTATTCAATTAACTATAGCACGTAAATATAACACTATCAACCATGAGTAAAACAATCTCAATCATAGATCAATTATGTTCATAAATCATATCATGCATATCAATAATTCGACAACAATAGCCCACAACAAAATTTCACAACAAAAACTCAGGTTTGTCTAAACACGCATGCATAAGTAAATGTATAAACCAATAATCAGTATCCCTCGTCAAAATAAAGCACACATACTCAAAATGACATGGTATTATCATCACACTAACATACCCATAAATAACACATATGTGCTAAATCATATACTAACTACACATCCACCGTAATATGTGTATCCTCAAAACTCTTGATACACCTCCTCATAATCTCATCATCAAAATAATTGGTGTACCATCTCGTGCTTACACCCTACAAAATATCATTTGCACCTACTCATGGTTACACCGTTAAAATGATATATGTGCCCACTCATGGCTACATCCTCATGAACATATACATGCCTACTCATGGCTACATCCTTAAAATAATATGTGTCTATCATGGATACATCCTTAAAATAATATAGCCATCTACTCATGCTATAGCTACATCAATCCTTGATTCCCGGACCCAGCCAGATTTTTGGGAAGTCTTGGGCCATTCAAATTGTCTCATACCAAGAGCTCTTTGATACATGATGGCACAAATGACCAATATCGTTTAATCAACGAATACTCAACATTGGACTACATAAATGCTTAAATCCTTACTACTCATATAGCCAGGACCAACATCGTAAGGTCCAGGGTAGATCCCGTCATACAATCCATGGTGAGCGTCCCACCTAATCCTTTACGAGCATACATCAAAGCCTTTGTCATAACTGATCACTTGACATGCATATTCACGTTAGAAGCCATCTTGTTCCAACCTTCGAATTACATGAAAATATGATTCCACAATCCTCTTATTATATCTTCTTCATTTGATGAAAGGGATGACTCACCCAAAATAACAAAGAGAGATCTGCTAGCTCATCTTCCCTAGCGATGAGAGTTATAATACATCTTCAGATCAAAACATTTATACAAAAATATTATAATTTTCAAACCAAAATTTTTCTTATTCAAAATATTGTCATCATTTATTTCTTTAAAATTGACTTAAAATAATTTTGAGCAAATGCTATTTTATAAAGAAAATCAAATGTCTAAACTTCTTTAAAAATCAAAATAGAAGTTCATATTGAAATAAAACAATTATAGAAGCTGGTAATCGCTCGTATAAAAATAGATTTTGATACATGCATATATTGAAACTCAATATTTTAGTAAAGATGTAATGAACCTCCCACTCGTCGTATTGATTCCTCGATGGTTCCCACCAAGACTTTAGTCAACAAAACTCTCCCATCACTATTACTTATCATCTATTAACATCATTACATCTCTTAGTTGATTTGAATACCTATTCTTCCTTAGCTTAGGAACTATGTCCTCTCACTACGACTAAACCAATTATGTTCTTTAACGCTCCGTTAATTTTTTCAATGCACACCTCACTAAAAGTTAACATTAGATAACTACCCCATCATACAATTATCATACATAACAAGCAATATAACCCTTACCCGACTGCTTAAAGATCTCAACTAACCTTATATCACTTCTCTCAATAGAGCTAATACGATCCATAATATAAGGTCATACTTCCAAAGTTTCTAATATCTCGGGTTCAAGTTCATATATCGATTGGAAGTCATATTCGACAATATACACGATTCATTTCCATTCTACAAAATGGAACCAAAATCTAAGTGCATTTGTCACAACATTCCCCATACCATATGTATAAGAAATACCAAAGTCATAAAAGGCTAGAAACTTAACTACCGCTATTGCCTATAGTTGAGATGATTTCAAAAGAAAAGATACTTTAATTCTTTGTAGTTAGTGAAGAGATCAAATCTTTCCCTAATTAAATAATGCCTCCACATTTTCAATGCGAATACAATAACGATCAACTTCAAATCTAGAGTTAGATAATTTTTCTTGTATGACTCAAGTTCTTAACCCACGTAAGTCATGACTTTGCCATTTTGTATTGTAACAACGTTAAGTCTTATGCCACATGCATAGAAATAAATACTAAATTCTACGGCCTCATTTTTGAATTACTAGGACTCGCACACTAGTCAAAATCACTTTTAACCTTATAAAAGCAAGTTCGTGTCATGTGTCCCATACAAAAATTTTATTCTCGTTAGTCATGTGTCAAAGGAGTAGATACATTCAAGAAGTCTCGAATGAACTTATAGTACTTTGTAAACCCAAGAAAACTACATATGTTGGTTTCTGTTCTCGGTACCTTCCGATCCTAAACTACAACTATTTTTCTAGCATTTTAAAAATCCCTTGCTTAGATAAACCATGTCCGAAGAAATGCACCACTCTTCTCTAAAAGCGACACTTGGAAAACTTGGCTTCAATTGGTGTTGCTCCAAAATATCAACCACCACTCTAAGATGCACCTCATATTCCTCTTCATTTCGATAATATATAAAAAATAACATCCATAAACATAAGTACAAATTTGTTAAGTTAATTCCTAAATGCATAACTCATGTGGTCAACAAAGCATGTTGGTGCATCATTTAGCCCGAACGACATAATCTTCCACTCGAAGAACCCATTTGGAGTCCTAAATGCAGTTTTTGACACACTATCCTTTGCCACCCTAAGCGGATGAAATCTTGTAGCATGATTTGTTAGGATAATTTATTTACGCTGCAAAGTTGAAGGAACAAGTCTTCCATACATCGCATTGAATATCATTATATGTATATATATGTATGTGTGTGTGTGTATATATATATAATTTTATTAATTGGCATTTATTTAACGATTATTTTTATTTAATTAAAAATGATTTTTAATTAAATAATTTAATAAATTCAAAAATATTTATTTATAATTTACCTTAAACAATTATATGTATGTATGTATGTATGTTCAACTATAACATTTATGTAGATACACACACACATATCAATATTTATGTTTATTTTAATTAATTAACTTTTATTTATTTATTCAATCCAATTGATTAAATAATTTCAAAAATAATTTTGAAAAATATTTTATAACCATTAAAGAATTTAATTATATCTTAAATTTAACTTTCAAATTAAAAAATTATTTTAAAATTTTTCAAACTGGAATTTGGAAATTAGCCCAAGGTCCAAATCAATTTGTACAATTGGACCAACTATTTAGAATTACTCCATCGTTGAGTTAGATTAGTAGGCAAAGAGGGGAGAGTACTTGATTATCCACTCCAAACCTAAATACTACTATTCAAGACACTCAAATGATATATGAACTTTATTTGTTGGCCCTAATTGAGACATCATATACCATTAGGGCTTTGTTACCATTGTTGGAATCAGATCGGTCGGTGGGTGAAATAGTTAGATTTTAAAAAAATTCTATTTCGGATCATATTCAGTCTATGAAGTCTAATGGGTTATATTAGATCCAATCTAATTAATTTAAATAAAATCATATTTTATTCAATTCTTCTAGTTTAATTAATTAATGAATTTGATTAAATGTAATTTATATAGTTAATAAGCATATCAATAAACAGTCATATTTGTGAAACGTTCACATGCAACTAGCAAACGTTGAAAATGGTTAAGTTTATATATACAAAATACTATATTTATATCTATAATATATATACTTTGCTTTTACAAACACACACAGACATATATATATATAGCCTGATTAAATATTTTATTTATATATATAATTTCAAAAAATTAATTAAAATATACATAAACAGAGTTTAAATACAATATAAATTTAACAAAGTTGTTAATTTCAAATTTTAAATTAATATATTTGTTTGAACAAAAAATGGCACAAATACCAAAGGAAAGTAAGTAGAGAATAAAAAGTGAAGAAAATAAATGAAAAACGAGAAGAAAAGAACACATAACAGTTTATAATGGTTTGGATAATCTTGGCCTTCATCCGCTTAATGATTTTATTGCTTATATTCTGACTTTAAGGTGAAAGTTCTTACGGGTCGATACAACTCCGATAAAGATTACAAAAAATAGAGAAAGGAGAGTAAGAGGTAAAAGATCTTAAAAAATGAGCCCTACCCCTTTATTTGCAAACGCCTAAAATCTCACACAAAAGATCTCCAGACTGTTTTCCTTGCTATAGACCAGTTCTCCATGAAAATAGGTTGCCACCTCATCAGCTTGGATGAGTTGGTACAACTCTAAGGATAAGGGTCAATACTGACCCATAATATTTCCAGGTTGGTTGCTTTCGACTCTTCGCTTCGGCTCGTCTTATGGTTAGCTTCATGATTCCATAGCTATTTACATCAATAATAGCTTGTTTTAGAGTCCAAATGACTGAGTTATGGAAAAACAAAGTTGCTGACTCAGGAGTTCGTGGAGATTGATAGAGAATTGCATTGAATCGACAAAACAACACTAGAAATAGTATTCTATCATCGAGGAGGGATCATAGGCAGAAGATGGGCCCTACCGGGTCAAGGAACACAGGTCGGTGCTGACCTACAGGGTGGAGTCGGTACATACCCTAACTTTGGTGTTTCCCGGTTCTTGGATTCATGGAGTGAGCACATACTTTCCTTGTGGTCTTGGTTGTAATTGGATTCTAGGCTTTGTGGTCATCCCTCCGGGTGTCTTGCCATGATAACTTTGAAGTTTAACTCGTTGGGTTCGTCTGTATAGTGCTTGGTCAAAAGGCGGGATAACACTTGCCCCCCAAAGCACGGCTTGCGAATGGAATGTGTGCTTTGCTCAAGAAAAAATGTGATGTAAAACTTCGATAGTTGAGCTTTTTGGCTAATTCAATTTTGGTGTACCATCCGGTTTCTTTTTCTTGTCAATCACGGGTCATTCAAACCCGTTATATCCTAAAATTCTAAACTTTTCTTAATTGTAATCTATACATCATCATCATTCTGATTTCATTTGGAGTTATTACATCACATATTAAAATCGTCCTGTCTTCATCCAGGATTTGACAATTCTATTTCGATTATAAGGCGTTCAAATCCTTTTATCAAAATCAAATCTATTTTCATTCTTAGGTTCGATCTCTTTAGATAGTTTCATATTCAATTTAACATATGGTCTCTCTGGATCGTTCGATGTTTGGTTTAATGTGCAATCTCTCTGGATAATTTAATATTTTAGTTAAGGGAACGATTTCTCCAAACCGTTATTCACAACCATGGTCGTTCAGGCTGATAGTTAAATCCGCGATCTCTTCGATCATTAATTTAGGTTATGGCCATTCGAGGCTGGTAAGTAAATCTATGATCTTGTAGACCGATAATCAAATCTATGGCCATTTAGGCCTGTTAATCAGATCTGTGACCGTTTGAGGCCGATAATCAAATCTGTGGTCGTTTGGGACCGATAATCAAATCCGTGGCCATTATGGGCTGATGATAAATCCATGGTTTCTCTAGACCGATAATCAAATCTATGGCCATTTAAGGCCGATGATCAAATCCATGGTCTCTCCAGACCGATAATCAAATCCATGACCGTTTAGGACCGATGGTCAAATCCACGATCTCTATGGATCTTTGTTGGGCCCAATCTGCTCGCTCTCCAACAAGGGAACTCAACGATAAGTAAACCCATCCAGTCACTATCCGGCAAAGTGACCTACCTCCTGCTCTCCGATCCCGACTCTTTGGTCAGGACTTAATGCGATCAAAGTCCATGGTCTCTCTGGACCTTTATTGAGCCCAATCTGCTTGCTCTCCGACGATGGGACTCAACGACAAGCAAGCTCATCCGCTCATGCTCCGGTGAGGTGACTTACTTCTTGCATATCGGTCCCATCTTTCCGGACGAGACTTGAAGCGATTCTAGTCCATGGTCTCTTCAGACCTTTGCTGAGCCCAATCCACTCGCTTTTTAGTGAAGGGACTCAATGACAAGCAAGCCCATCCGCTCAATGCTCAATGAGGGGACTTGCTTCTTGCACTTCAGTCCCATCTTTCTGGATGGGAGTTAAAGCGATTCATATCGTACAAGTCCATTGGCTCGCGCTCCGGCATGGGGACTTGCACCTTACATAGCAGTCTCATCTCTTTGGATGGGATTTTAAAGCGATCAATATCAATCATCGCATTTTATGTGGATTTTCAAGTTAGCGTTCTCAACCTGGCCCCTGACTCCACGAGGGAATTCTGGCACATACTCCTTCAGTTGTGCTTCTGCATTCCGATTCACATTCAAACGCTCCACTTTAGCTCCAAAATGTACATCATTCCTTCCAAGGCCAGGATCACCCATGCCCTCGAGCTCTTGGGGATCGGTGCTGACCCGTGCTTGGGGGTCAGTACCGATCCATATATTTGGCTCAGGGTTTGTCCTGGGTCGTCCTACCCTGCTTCCAAATACCTGCACTCTTGCTTTTGGTCTTTGATTTTGATCTGCATCAACTTCATCTATTCCCATATGTCCCGTTCTTCTAAAGAAATTCTCCATCATCTCTTCTTGGCGAGCAATCATCCTTTCATGCAGTTCATTCATCATAGTTTCCATCTCATCCCTGGTTATGTAGATAGATGTGGGGGTTAGCTCCTAAGGATGCCTCTTGGATGCCCCCTTGTTGATTTCCTCCAGTTATGTCTTTCCTAGTTGATTGTCAAGTCATTCTGAATCTTCCCAGGTCTTAAATTAGTGAGTTCAAGAGTTTCTCAGTGAAAGCACCAAATAAAACCGAAAACTGCTCTCCCTCTAAAGAGGAAGATCCACTCCCCTCATTCGAAGAATCAGGCCCAATAACATGATAAAACCTAGAGAAAATAGAAGCTAACGATGGAACAAAATCCATAGAATCATAGCCATAAAGGTATTTACTATCCAAGAGGAATCCTAGATAATAGAAAGATTCAAATCAACAAACTGTCCTATGACCGAGAGCACAAGGCATTCTCCCTCAACATGGTAATATAGTTGTCTTTCTTTGTCATCTCCACCAACATACTTATAGAACCTACCACCCTTAGGGTCAAATATCATTTCAAAAGGCTAATGGATCCAAGCCTACTCAAATGAGGCCCAAAAGAAATCATCTAAGGAGAGAGCTGAATCAAAAATACCCACAGAGCTATCCTCAACATCAACTGAGCAAACATCAATAACTGGAGACACGATCTCAGGAGGCACAACGACATTAGTAGAGCGAACATGAATAATGTCCACAGGGGGACAATAGTGTTTGAAGGTGTTACATCACGAGGCGAAAGCACAGGTCTGAGGCAGACTTTCAGGACCCACTTCAAGACATGAGGAAGAGGGATCCTAAGTGGAAGAGGAATAGGTAAGGCGGCAAGTTGCAAAGAACATGCTTCAATAAGATGACCAAATGTGTGAAAAGATGAATAAATTTCCAGTTTCCAACTACAGTGAACATCGACAACTGATACATGGCCTAAAGCAATACGAACAGATATCTTGGAGGGAAGAGGCTTATCTAGAGTTATCTCAATAAGATCATTCGCATACACAAGCTTGTTTCAAGCAACGGTATTCCAATCGAAACATTTGAGTTTTCCAACAACACTCGCTAACCAATTTAACCCTATCATAGACTGCAACACAGACGGTATATGAGAGAAATAAGCCCAAACTAGAATAGAGAGAATCTATTCCCTAGCCTTGTCCACTGTCGGACTCCATGGAGTAATAATGAAGGGCTCACAAGCTATAATAGAGGGATCTGCCTCAAGCACTCAGAGCCTTTCTTCTTTTCGAGAAAACTTAAAAAAGAACAAATTGTTATCAAAGTGCACTTAAAGACAACCCCTTCCATCGCTGACAGCAATGTTCGTGGACTGCTTGGTATGGAGAATTAGAGTTTAGGAAAATCTTAAAAGACACTCTGACCAAAAAGCAGTCCCTACTTCCAAGACCTCCAATAGGGGAACCATAGCACCATCCAGCTCCTCGGTATCAAAAGAGCATGGAATGTAATCGCTCGCGTTCCTCAGTGTCGTACAAAAATGTGACGACCACTTGGAGTCGGGCATAGGAGATGCACCTAAAATTATATTAGGAAAAATTGCACTAGAATTTGGGGTGACAGAACAAGGAGTAGCAGTTTTCACTTGGGCATTATCACAAAGAGATTGCATGCTCCCAATTCCATACAATTTAACAGCTCCAATGTTTTCATTAACACGAACTAGGTCAACATCGCTACCCAAAGCAATGACACTATTGCTATTAACATTAATTTCGAGTGCACTTTCTTTTACATTGTTACCTTTATCATTAACACCAGAATCATCCCACTAGCCCGAAACTGCACCCAAAAACGATAGGAGAGGACTTACCCCTATCACAGCTGTGGCGGAAGTAGGCACTCTAGATAATGGAGTACATTTCAGGCCATAATTCTACAAGGCAGAATCTAGCTGTGAAAATACATTAGATGATATCACAAGTGGGACAGTGCAATTTCCAAAGTGGATTTTATTCGAGTTTGAAGTACCCAAAACGAGAAAGTCGGAGAGTGAAGCAGCCATCTCAGGTGAGGATGAAACCATAGTGGACGATGACGATGAAACATTGAAAGCCATGCCCAGTCTGGTTATGGATGGAGGAGGAGATAATAAACTGTTCGTAAAAGTCATAAAGGGAAGGACAAGGAACGAGAATCGAAAGAAAGGCGGAGGGAATCGAAATGAATGGAAGAGGCGGAATCGAAAGGGCATTAGCGAACAACAGCCATTAAAAGGTTTCCATTGAAAAACGAGTGCTATGTATTTACTACTTAATTTAAATATTTTATTAGTCTTATTAATAAAATTTAATTTCAAAATTAACTTATATTTATTTTCAAACATTTTGAAAATTTTCATTATATTATAACTTTTATAGTATATATATATATATTAAAATTTAAACTTAACTTTTAAATTTAAAATCTGTATTTTAATTTTCAAATAATTTTGAAATTTAGCCCAAGGCCATGTTGTTAAAGCCCCACTAATGCCCCGCAAAATTCCCACTATAGCGCATAGTCCTCTTCGACCGAAATGATTTTCCAATATAGCACTGTTGAATAGTAGATCCACTTTAAGCCCTACTGTTTTCCGCTACATCCGCTAAATCAAGGCATTTTAGCACACCTTTAGTAAGATTAATAAAAAAAAGTTGAACTGACTAATTCTCTTTTGAACAAAATCAACAAAGTTAGGGTAAAGAACTAATTTTTAGGCATAAGTGCTTAGTATAAGTTAGAAATCTATTGTAGTAACCAAACCCGGAATACATAAATCATGATATTATTTTATTTTGTTATATATGATTAAAAAATATTTCTTTTTCCTACACAAATGATGTGAGAATGAGAATAAGTTAATTTTAAATATTTTGTTTTATATTTAATGAAGCCTTTTGCACCTCCATCGTTTTCTGCTATACCCCCATTATAACTTTTTGCACCTCTACCGCTATGGAACCGCTAAGCGTTTTTATTGCACAAGTCCAAGGCCTAATTCAAATTGGGCCTTTTCTTATTAGGGTAACTTTTGGGCTCACATATCTATTCAGGCCAAACCAGTAGCCAAGTAGGATAGAGTATTTGATTACCCATGCCTAATCCTTCGATATTACCTTCCTATGCACCCTACTATTTGGGTCGTGAGCTTGATTAGTTAACTCTAACATGACTTAGACCGCATAGGCTACTTTGCTCCGATACCATTGTTGGAAATGGGCTAGCCCACAATGACGTAATTGGGTAAATTTCAAAAAAAATTACTTACTAGATCGTTAATGGACCGATGTTGTCTAGTTCATTTAGAACTTTTCTAAATTGTCTGTGAAATAAATCAATATTTTATTTGAATTTATAAACAAAGTTTTAAATTACATAATTTGTATTTATTATTTATATGTGTATCACACATGTGTGTTCATGCACGTGCCACATAATAACGTGTACACGTTTTGACATACCGGTGTATAGATTCTGAGATTTACACCGCAATAGACAAGTTGGCTCCTCTTGTATTCGATTTGATGTCTAAATGTGTGTATATTTGCATTATAATAATATACATAAGTGTATATATATATATATATTAAACTTTAGTAATAAACAATTTATATATAAAACATTTAATAATTATATATATATATGTAAATATATATATATATATACATATACATGCATATAATTAAATCATTAAATTAGTTTGTAAAATTATTTATAACATATACGTACATACATATAATTTAATATGAAAGCCGTGAATAATTTAATAAAGTGATATTTTATTTTGTTTTTAATTAATTTATACAATAAATATAAATGTATATAATTAAATATAAACATATATATATATATATATTATTTTTTCTAAATTATATTTTTCTAAATTTGCACATGGCCATACTTATAAAATTAATAAATTTTAGTTTCAATCTTGCATTTGAAATCATTTTAAAATTTAAAAAATCCCATTTAAAAATAATATAAAAATATTATTTTCGAAAGTGTTATGTATAATATATGTTATGTAGTATTTTATTATTTGAAATATATATCTGCACACAAATATTTAAATTATATGAACAATTTTAGGTTACACAAGTATTTAATATATTTATTCAAAATAATTTATTCGAAATAATTGTTTTATTTAGTGGCCGCTGAATGCATTTAATAGATAAACAAAATTTTCAAATTTTTTAAAAATATGATATATAATATTAATCTTTTAAACATGGATTTTAATTAATTTAATCATTTAATAATATTATTATATATAAAAAAACATTTTTTTATTTGTAGGTCGTGAGCATCTAATAAGCAAGCATACAAAATAATTTTTTTTATATAGATATAAAAATATACACAATCAACCAAATTGTGAAAGCATTTCACTGTACAAGATTCATACTATAATCTAACATCCTATTATATAAATAATATATATACGTATGATATAACAAAATAAAATAAAGAAGTACTTTTCACCAACGACCTTACATACACGTTGAAATGTTGAACAGATCCTCTTGAATCCGTTCACAAATCAGAAGTTACTAGCCCCCGAACTACCTTATCACCGACAATCGAATCAAAGTGTTTTGATGTAATTTTATACTTGGATTTTGGGGCTTAGAGAGGATGATTGCTAGCCAAAATTTTCAGAGAGTAAGGGAAGCAAAAGCGTAAAAAGGAATATTGTAAAAGGTGGCTTATAAATAAGAATTTAAGAGAGAGAAAAGTGGATCACAGCCTAATATCTCTCTCTTACCAATTCCAATCTTTTAACCATTCTGAATCCTCTTTAATTGCCATGCATGGCCTCCCAAACCATGCCTTCTACAATCGACAATATCATGCCCATATGGGCTTCAAATCTGGTCCAAGTCCGAACAACATTCAATGCAATTTTAAATCTTATTTAAACGCATACCGATATCATATATCGATTAATAGTTCATAGGTATCATACAGTTTAATATTTTTCAAAAGTCAAATAAAATTTTATAATTAATATTTCATAAATATCAATTGATTTACAATAATTTGTTAATTAATCAAATCAGGTGGTAAAAAGGATATTTAACGTTTCAGTTATGTGACTCTTAGGTGTAAATTTGATTAGCGATTAATGTTGAACATTTCAAATAATAACATTCACATCTCACTTAGCAGGTGATGTGATATTATGGTCACATTTATCGCTTACTTGGTTTAAGTAAAATCCAATTTTACTTTACTAAGAGTTACCTGGCAATGACAATATTTACACTAATTATCTTCGTCAAAACTATATCACTTTGCACTTATGGAGTTTGATAATGGTCAAAATTCTAATGTCATCCATTTTCAACTCAATAGTCCAAACACAAAGTCTTTAGTTCGATAATAACTATTATTATTACCCAAACAACTATAACTAGAGATTTTGACTTTGAGTTGACTTCAGTTGACCGTGACACTAACTCCATATAACTAAGAAGACGAATCCTCATGAATAGTATTTCACTTTCAATACTTTCACTTAACCCAACTATAGTCATTCGATGGACGCCATGTCATGATTTGACTATAATCATAGCGGAGGTTTCATATTGAAGACCGACAGTATTTTCAAGTCAAGAAAACCGTGTAAATTAGTCACTTCGATATTTTCTATTTGACCTTAGTTATATTAACCAATAGAAAACTATCGAGTGAGTCGTTCCATAGTTATCCAATAATTATCAGTATGTAATCCCTTGGTGCCTTTAGTAGTCATGTGTAATACACTGCCCAACATTTAGAGAGCGCTACGTACTCTAGTCTCAACAGATGCATCTCCTCTAGAAATATTTTAAAATGATGTGTCTATTATATTGTGAAACATTACTCATGAACTATTTGTAATTAAACACACTATTTATGGATTTTCTATTAATTATATTTTAATTAAATATTTAATTATTTATAACACATTAAAAAAAAATATAACAGAAAGAAAACACATTTATTACGAATGAAAATTGACTATTGAGTTAATAATTTACAATAAATTACAGAATTACCTCTAGGGCATACCCTTAACTCTATCAATTTCCCATTTGCATTTGGGGCCATCACTTCAATCACTTCTTGAGACCCAACCTACATAGATCCTTAGCGAATGGATATGTTATGTTGTCGTTGGTATCTACCCTTTGTATGATAACCTCTTTCTTCTCAATAAATTCTCAAATGAGGTGAAGCATTTGAAGAATATGCAATGACTTCTTATGTGCTCTGAGTTCCTTTGTGATCTACATCACCTCATTGGTATCGTAGAACAATGTCATTGGATTCGCGGTATCGGGAATCACTCTGAGCTCACTCAAAAACTTGTGCATCTAGAGTGCCTCTTTAGCTGCTTCATTGAGGGCAATGTACTTGGCCTCCATTATCAAACCAGCTACTATTTATTGTTTGGAACTTTTCCAACTGACCACTCCGCCGTTAAGCATAAAGACATAATTAGACACCAATTTTCTACCATCAAAGTCACTCTAAAAGCTTGAATCTGTATGCCCTTTCATAAGGAGGTCTTCATTCCCGTATATGAGGAATAAGTCCAGAGTATTTCCCAAATACTTCAGCATACATTTTGCGAACATTCAATGCTTTTCTCCAATATTAGACTTCTACTCACGCATCCTAACACATAAGCAACATCTAACCTAGTACATAACATAGCGTCAAGGTTGTAAAAATCGTTAGACGGACGTTAAGCAGTAAGTATGGACTATGGATTAATCATTTAGGTGAGAATTAATTAGAGCTAGGAATTTTTTATAACCCATGTATTTTGGATAAAAGTTTAGTGTTTTGTTTAGCGTTAGTTGATATAAATTGGAAATTTAGGATTTTAAATGTTCTTAAGAGCAGACAAGGAGGCAAAACCGCCTAAAATTAGCATACTGATGCTTATATGTGATGTTGAACTTTAAACAATGCCTAACAAGTGCATATATAAATGTTTAGATACTTATACGAGGAATCAGGATCCTGATTCATGGATCTCTCGGTTCGAGAAATAAGAGGATCGAAATTTTGTGAAGAATGTGGGGTGGAAAGCCTAGCCTAGCACCTAGGCAGGGCCTAGGCGGAGGCCTAAAAGGTTTCTTACAACAAAGCATAACATGCATTATGGATCCTATAGCTGAAGCATAGATCTTCATATGCTCTTTCTCCTCATCGGTATGAGGAGCATCCTTATAAAGGACAATTCCAGACTACGTTGGAATGTTTCCATGCTTGGAATTCTCCATATGAACCTCTTCAGTATGGTATCTATTTACAGGGATTGTGACAATCTCAACAACCTCTTAGATTTATCTATATAGATCTTTATACCTAGTATATAGGCTGCTTCTCCCAAATCCTTCATGGAGAAGTTCTTGGAAAGACAAGCTTTCGCTGATTACAATAATGAAATGTCACTTCCAATCAACAAAAGATCATCGACATATAGCACTAAGAATATGATAACATTGCCCTGTTCCTTTCTGTATATGTACGCTTCCTCTGTGTTTTGATAAAAACCAAACTGTTTGATTACCTTATCAAAACACTTGTTCTAAGTTCTTGAAGCTAATTTATGTCCATAAATTGACTTTGACAACTTACAAGCCTTGCCCTTACTCCCATAGACTACAAATCCCTCGGGTTACGACATAAAGATGGTCTCTTCTAAATCACCATTTAGAAATGTAGTATTTACATTCATTTGCCATATTTAATAGTCATAGAATGCAACAATGGCCAGCGTAATCCAAATGGACTTAAGCATGGCTACAGACGAAAAGGTCTTGTCATAATCAACACCTTAAATCTGATTAAATCCTTTTGCACCTAACCTAACTTTATAAGTCTGCACTTGTCCATCTTAATTTAGCTTTTTCTTAAAAATCCATTTACAGTCAATGAGTTTTATCCTTTTAGGTACGTCTAACAAAGTCCACACTTCATTTTCGTACATGGAACCCATCTCGGATATCATTGTTTCAAACTAGAGTGTAGAGACTTTACTACATAGTGCTTGCTGGAAAGATGAAGGAGCATCACCATCTAAAACATAGGCCTCCTTCTCTCCATCCAATAGAAAACCGTAGTACCTCTATGGTGCATGTGATTCCCTAATAGACCTTCTAATACGTTGTGTGTTTTCATATACAGGTGAACTCGGTTCTCCTACTGGTTCGGCTTTAATGTTAACTTCTTAGATCTCATCCAAGTCTATAACCTCGCTATTAATTTCTCTTGATATAAATTCCTTTCCTAAAAAGACAGTGTGCCGAGTAATAATAATCTTTTATTCCTCGATATCGTAGAATACATATCCCATTGAGTTTGAGATATCCTATAAATTTACACAGTATTGATCTTGCCTCCAGTTTATTCGGACCAATGTTTTTAACGTAAGTCGGACAGCCCCACACCTTAAAATACTTGAGTTGGGGTTTCTTGCCATACCACATCTCATATGGTGTTTAAGGCACAGATTTAGTGAGCAACAAGTTCAACGTATGCGCTGCGGTTTCTAGAGCATATCCCCAATAGGATAGCGGTAACCAGCCTTACTCATCATAGAAAGAACCATCTCTAATAAGGTTCGGTTCCTTCACTCCGACAGACCGTTGTGTTGTGGAGTATAGGGTGGAGTAATCTGAGAGATAATCCCATTATCTTTTAAGTATTGTTGGAATTCCTATCCAACGTACTCACCTCCTCAATCATATCGAAGAATTTTAATCTTACGTTCCATTTGGTTTTCTATTACATTTTTAATACTCAACAAATTTCTCATAGAGATAAGATTTGCTCTTCATAAGATAGATATATCCTCGTCTCGAGAAATCATCAGTGATGGTAAGAAAGTAAGAATTATTATCTTTGGTGATTATAGGCATCGGGGCACTTACATCACTACATATTGACCCTAGAGTTCATCAACTCTTTCACTGTTCTCACTGAAAGGGTGCTTGGTTATTTTTCCTTTAAGACACGACTCGCACATGTCAAATGATTCAGAATCAAGTGGTAGGAGAAGACCTTTGGTTTTTCAGTTTGTGTAGTCATTTCTCACTAATATGACCTAGTCCATAATGCCAAAGATAATTATCATTTATATTGTTAGAAGAACTATTCAAGAGCACACATAATTAGTATTGATCACATAAAAGCCATTTTCAAGAATGCCATCCTAGACTTTATTTCCATTCAAACTAAAATTCATAACATTATTCGCACAATGAAATATGTATCCAGTCTTAAACAATTAAGAATTAGACAAATTCCATAAATAAAGTCTTTTACAAAATAGCTATTAATTAATATCAATTCTATTTCACTAGGCAAACATAAATGATAATCTTCTGCTATCGTTGCATCTACGATGTATGCATCGGCAACTTGGAGCCTAACCTCTCCTCTTTCCATGTGGCACCAGTTCCTATGCCTCTGTAATAATTTACATATATGAGTTCCAGATCCAATATCTATAACCCATTACAAAACGATTTTGAATCATAAATGTACCTTACGAAACTGCAGAACCATTCTTCTTTCTTTCTTTAACAATCTTTAGGTAATTAGAACAGTTCCTTTTCCAGTAACCTTACTTGTGGCTATGATGACATTCACCCTTGTCATCGGTCTTCTTACTTTTCTTATTCTTCTTACCTTCTCTTTTCCGCTTCTTCGAACTTTTTGAAGATGATGCACCACCCATTATAGCAAGTACAACCCCTTGATCATTGGATTTATACTCGGCCGATCTTAATATGTTGAGGAACTCCATAAGATTCACATTCAACTGTTTCATATTATAATTCAATATGAACGGTTCATACCGAGTTGAAAGAGAACCAAGGATTAAATCAACTTGTAATTCATTGCTTATCTTTACATCAAATTATGAAAGCCTATCAATATAGCCCTTTATCATCAGTATGTAATCGTCCACTTTCTGTCTTTTAGTCATTTTTGTATTGAACAGCTTCTTCATAAGCTTGTACCTTATGGAGCATGACTGATCACCAAACGGGGCCTTGAGACTCAAATATCTCATGGACAGATATGTTTTTGTGCTACCTCTGCAACGGCTTGTCTAACATAAAAGCTTGGGAGATCTCTAAATCTGAAAGCCATTTCTCATAAGCAAGTCTAAGTTCGGGGTCCACATTATCAACGGGTTTTTCTTTAGGTTCACTTATGATAGACGGTTAAAGGTGCTCATAAGTCAATGCTATCTTAATCGCTCTTAGCCAATCGATATAGTTTGGTCTAGTAAGGTTGTCACTTTTATAAAATAGTTTTGGAGTTGAAATTTTCTATAAGTTTTAATCGATAGATTATTAGGACAATATTATAGTAGATATTATTAAAATATTAGTACGATCAAACTTTATGTTTCATTTTACTAATAAGCTCCCAATAGTCTTTTAAGTTTCGCCAAACCCTATGATGAAACATAGAAGTCTTTCAACTTCACTAGTAGATGTTAGGACTCATCTCTCTTGGAATTCCGATTCTGAGTTTGCTTAACAAGTCATAGCTCCAAGGACGATGGATAACTCCTTATCGGTTGTATCGTATACAACACCTAACTTATGGTACCTTGTCCTTATTTCACTTCGACCCTGAGTTTTCTCAACAGATTGATATGAAAATATTCACTCGTACCTCCTTATCACGACGACCTAAGTATAGTATATGTACCTTGAGTTTGCTCAACAAATGTATATAGTTATCTTACCTCATCTATTTAGTATATTAATAATACTATACATAACATCCTTAGCTTGAGTTTGCTCAACAACTAAGGAGTATGCAATCAATTTATTATTATTATATATATAGATATGGCAGAGGATAACATTATATTGAAGATTCATAATCTTTAATATATTATATTAAATGATATTGACTTATGGAATACCCTTGTGATTCAAGTGTTAGACACATTAGATTTCATGGTATACGTACATTTGCATATGTATTTATTCCTTAAGTTTGTTTGGCCCACAACACCAAATATGGCATTTTGTAACACTTTTTTCGTTTTGATTTCTCACGGTTATTAGCGTGGGAAATTTATCACGGTTATTACCGTGATATATAACGGTCACGGTTATTACCGTAACACAATCTGGTATTTTCGTAAATAGTTCAAAGCATAGTGGGTAGTTTCGCCAGTTTGGTATCTATTGTTATCTCTGCCCTTTGTCACGGTTCTAACTTGCTCCTTCCTTATTTCGCAAGGCAAAATTGGAGCCGCGTTTACCAACCCCTCCGCCCACGACCTTGTTTCAGTGCAGGTTTGTTTCACTTTCGCGTTTTGTCTTGCTATTTATCAAATTCAAGCTTTAAAGATGAACGTAACCGATAATTGATTTGATAGCAGGCCAGATTAGGGTTTTCGCGTACCAACCCATCCGCCTTCGACCTCGTTTCAGTGGCAGGTTTGTTTCACTTTCGCGTTTTGTCTTGCTATTTATCAAATTCAAGCTTTAAAGATGAACGTAACGATAATTGATTTGATTGCAGGCCTCCGCCTTTCCCTCGTTTCAGCGCCCCCTTTTCGCGTACCAACCCCTCCGCCTTCGACCTCGTTTTAGCGCCCCCGTTTTGTCTTACTCTCTCTTTTTCTTCTTCGTTTGTATTTGTGAACCAAACTTTGATAAAATATATCGTTTAGATCAAACTTTGAGGCTCGAAGGGCAGCTACATCGGTCGATGCGGAAGACAAATCAAAAAAAGCAATGCGGCGCAAGTACCAGGAAGCAAGAAGGCTATTTCAGGTTTGGGTTTTAATTTTTAAAATCTGGTAATTTCAGTCAGTAATAATTTCAGGTTTTTTTTCTTCTAATTGCTTTATTTTTAGTGCATTGCGTTATTTTAAGGGTTTCATGATATGGGTTTTGCTTGATTTAAAACTTCGATTCATGATTTGGCTTATTAGACAAAAAAATGGCAACGGAACGTGATTTTTAAGGTATTTTTAGTTAACTCAACATCGTTTCACTTTCAACAAAGCGATCTAACTTTCAGTTTCGGATTTTGTTCCTTAAACACCAAGTTATTTTTACGAATTTGATTAAATTAAATACAAGAGCATAGCTTTGTTCTTGTTTTGGTAAACTAAGAATCTCTGTCTAAGTATATGTATATATACATTGATTAAGTGCAGGTGGAATTGAAGGCAATGAAATACAACGGAGAAGACTTGCTGACATGCCATCAGACATTTCAAACCACGTAGTAGACAACAGTTCATTAGTTTTGGCTGCAGCGAGAACTCTAAGAAAAGTTCCTTTAAATGGTTTCAGTTTATATAGAGGAGGTAGGAATATCAGTGATCCACACTATTGGACTGTAAGTTCACGTTTCTTTTCCCTTTATTTTTAGTTTTCATTTGCATCGAGAACGCTAGGAGCAAAGATTTATTTGTCTCTCTTTATATGTATGTATGTAGAGTAAAATATGCGAGATAAGATGGAAAATGTAACATAAACAAAATAATTTTATAGTAGAATTATTGTATAATTTACCCTTTTTCGTTTGTGCCTATTATAGAAATGTAAAAGCGATTTCATCTTAATTTATATTTTGTTTAAATTAATCAAGTTGTATACGACAACATAATTGGACAAGGTGAAAATTTTACTCCATGAACTTATTAAAACTTAATTTTATGAATATTAATCTCCTAATGTTGGATGCAAATGTAGAAAATTGGACAGAAAAAAGATAAATTTTGAAAAGAAAAAATGAAAAAAGAAATGAGCACAATATTAAAAATAAACACAAAATATTTTGTATAACAAAAAAATAAGCTTATTGATGTTGAGTTTGATCGGTTAGCAAGGATAATCACATGTTGTATAAAATGTCAATGAACTAGAAAATTGTTTGTTTGATGTTCATACAAGGGGTTAATGTTCACTCTCATTGATTGAGAGTGAACAAAAATTGTATACTCTCTTCTAGATCATATTTGTGCAACATATCGTGAAATAAAAATTGGACCAATCCTTGTTGATTGCCTATTTGCTTTTGTAAGCCATACATATGTTCAATGCATTTACATTTCAGTTTTTCGACAATCTCCTAAACTACAATACTTGGTGCATTCTAAAGTATGTGTAGTAAGAATGTACGGTTTAATCAACATTCTAGCAAACTATACACATGGAATGCAAATTAAGTTAGCAAAATATATTCATATACTTTTGATTATTCCAGTAATTGGTCTGAGTATACAAATAGAAATCTGTTTGAATATCCGAGTTAATTGGTGCAAAAAGATCATGGAATATTAGGAAGTAATCCGAAATGAGTATTTATCAAACACAATACAGTAGCATCTGAATCATCTGACTATTATCTGGATATTTGTTTAAACACCTAAAAGTTTGTTATGTCTGCTCCTGTGTACACGTTTATCCATTCGGGACAAATGCACTTGCACATATGGACATGCAAATATGATACTTTGGTCTTCTGTCTAGGTTATATATAAGATAAAGCTTCCAGGTCCTGCAATTTTAGGTGAAGGAAAACCAGAAAATCAAAACCATGCTATAATATTTACGCGAGGTGAAGGTTTACAAACTATAGACATGAAGCAGGTAAGGATTCCTTTTGGTGTTGCTTTGCTATGTCCGTATTTATTTTAACAGAATGTCAATATTGTAGGAAAATTACCTAGAAGAGGCTTTCAAGATGAGAGATTTACTGCAAGAATTTCTTAAAAAACAAGATGGTGTTAGATATCCCACTATACTTGGAGTTAGAGAGAACATATTTACTAGCAGGTTTGTGTCTCAGATTCTCAACATGGCTAAGAAAAGAAAGATAATGCATGTTTTTTGTATGAATTGTTGGTGATAATTTAAAATCTTTTCATTATACAGTGTTTCTTCTCTTGCCTGGTTTATGTAAAATCAGGAGACTAGTTTTGTTACCATTGGACAACGATTGCTGGCTAATCCTCTCAGGTATAATTATGGATGATGAAGCTAGATTGCATATTGTGCTTATATTGTAATGCTTTTTTGATCAGTTATTTTTTCATAAAATAAATATCGTTATAAGTGATGAAATTATATTACTGACGGTCTGCATTATCCAAATTCTTATCTTATTCCATATTGATACTGAAATTAGTAATCGAAACTATCCAGTTTTTAGCCACTAATGAGAGTTTCAACCATAGGTAATCAAGTGATGGCTGTCACTGTTCATTTTTTGTTATGTGAAACAGTAGTGGTATAAGATGAATGAAATGTTGAGCAGTGGAATGAGTGTTCAAGTCGAACTGAATATGCCATAGCAAGGAGTAAGATTGAACTGAATGTGATGTTGGAGGAAGGCAATTATCCTGACCGTTGGACTACAAACGCAATGATTAGTGAGTTGGTTCAGGTTTGGTTTTGAAGTCGTAGTGGTCGAATGTGTTGTTTGGTGATGCAGCGGTTTGGGTTTGAAGGTAGTAGCAGTTTGATTGTAGAAGTTATGATGGCGCACAGATATGTGCACGGCAGGTGCACAGAAGTGCAGAGCAGTATTTTAATGAATGGTGGCTATATATTAGAAGTTGTTTTGAAAGTATGGAAGTGCAGGCACTGTGAGAGTATGAGGCAGTGGTTTTCGAAGTATGGAAGTATAAAAATGTAGGCAGTGGCACTGTTAAAATGACAGGAGGTGATATACGCGATGAAATGCATGGTTCGGAAGTTGGCTAGTGACGTGGGTGGTGAGTACAGCAGAACCAATGGATGGTAGTGGATGTGGTGAACTAACAGTGGAGTGACAGTAGAGGCAGGGGATGTAGTTGTATAGAGTTTGGAGTGGTATGACAGGCAAGTTGCTGCTATACTAAAATGGCCATTACACGCTATCTGAATTAGTTGAAGGGGGTTTTGTGATTTGGCCTAAGTATCGTTTGCGTTATTAGTAAGTTACGAAACACTGTATAGTTATATTCTGAAACTGTTTTTTAAAGTTTGTTATATATACTATGCTTGTATGCTATAATGTGTGGTGTTGGTATGATGTATCGTTTGTGGTGTTTGTATGAAACATAAATGTTTGGTGTTGTTCTAATTATTGATCGTATGTTTTCTTAATGTTAATACTATATATTTTTTGTATAGATTGTTTGTAGCTGTAATAAAATATTGGTGCTATATAGTTTGTTTGATATTGTTTTAGTTATCACGGTTATAAGTGTTAGAAAATAACCTTTCGTAATGGTTATAACTGTGATATAATTTGCATTTGTCACGGTTATAAGTGTTAGAGTTTTCTTTTTGGTAATGGTTATAAATGTTAGAAACTATTGTTCTGTCACGGTTATAAGTGTGATACTATCTAAATTTCCCACAGTTATAAACGTTAGTAATAACCATTTTATCACGATTATAACCGTGAGTAAATACTGTTCTGTCACGGTTATAAGTGTGATAATATCTAAATTTATAACGGTTATAAGCGTGAGAAATTACTATTTTTATCACGGTTATAACCGTGAGCAAAAGTGTGACTGAATTTGCCCACGGTACATATTTTTACGGTTATAACCGTAACAAATTAGTTTTGTCACGCTTATAACCGTGAGGAAATTGCCTTTCTGGTGTTGTGGGTGTTTCTATAATATTCCAGATTTAGTTTATACATTCATATTATATAAGTTTCATTATTATATAATTTTTATATTTTAATTAGCTTATATAATTATCTTATGTATAACATTATATTAGTTAAATCATATTTAATTAATTTTAATTAATTAACTCTTTACTTAATTGTTTATTATTCAATCTCATATTATATTGAGTATTTATATACTATAACCTTTATAGTAATACACATATATCATATATATTTGTGTGTGTGTATTATTTTAATTTATTAGTTAAATTTTAATTTATTTATTTAATTAAATAATTTTAATTAAATTTTATTAATTTCAAAAATTATTTTGTATACATACATGTATACTTACATTTAAATATTTCAAGATAACACAACATGTATCACTATATGTTATACTTACGTATATGTATATTATTTAATTAAATCATTTAATTAATTTAATTCTTTTATTAATATTTTTAATAAAATTTAATTTTGAAATTAATTTATATTTATTTTCAAACATTTAGAAAATTTTCATTATATTATAACTATTATAGTGTGTGTGTATTATTTTAAATCTAACTTTAAATTGAAAATATATTTTTTTAATTTCAAATTTTTTGAATATTATCCGAAGCCCCAATTCAAATAAAGCTTTTAGGCTTTGAGGTTAATTAGTTAACTGTAACATGACTACTATAGACCACATAAGCTATTATGCTCGGATACCATTGTTAGAACTGGATTAGCCCGCAACGAAGTAATTAGGTAAATTTCATATTTTTTTACCTACCAGATCTTTAACGGGCCTATGTGATCTAATTCATTTAGAATTTTTCTAAATTTTCTATTAAAATAAAATCAGTATTTTATTTGAATTTATAAAGAAATATTTATATTATATAATTTGTATTATATTATATTTATGTGTATTATATACACGTATGTGCGTGCATACACGTGCAATAGAATAATGTGTACACGGGTTGACATGCACTTGTGTAAATGTTGGGATTTACGTTGTAATAGACAAGTTAAACCTTCTAGTATTCGATTTGCTATCAAATGTGTATATGTTTGCATCATAATAATATATATAAGTGTGTGTGTGTGTGTGTGTATATATATATATATGTATGTATATTAATTGTTGATTATAAACAACTTATGTATAAAACACTTAAATTATATATGTATGTATGTATGTAAATATATATATATATATATATATATATATATATATATATATAAATATATAAATCAATAAATTAGTTTATAGAATAATTATTGATATTTTTTTTGAAAATGGGTTTTTTATTAATGACGAAAGATCATTAAGGATTCCGCTGTCTTAAGAAACCTTGGCATAGTAGCAAGGAAAAAAGAGAACAACCACCCTTATATATTTTCACAAAACAAGAATACTAAAACCAAAAACACCCTTTATACAAAACGAATTCAAACCGGCCCAGCCTAATAATAATGATTCACAAACCCTGAAAATGCGCCGCTTCAATCTATCCCGAGACAAAGGCGATGTTCTAACTCCGAAGCTAATTCATGTCTTCCTACATAATCTCCTCAAAATGCCTTTGAAATTAGGCTCGCATCTCGACTTCAATTAATTTTCCTCTCTGCTAAATAGTGAAGCTTTCGCCTTCGAAAGCTCTACTATTACTTTCCAACAAGATGTGATGAATAATTATAGCAGAGGCTATAAAAGTGATGTCTTGGCCAATTCCTTTCCGATCGAAGCGGTTGCTGATAAGCTCTAGCTCATCGAATAAGGCCGATTCATGTACTAGCAGAAGACAAAGGCGACTCCTAGCTTGATTCCAAACATGAGTACTGTAATTACATTTAAAATAAATGTGTGTGCGATTCGACTTCATGATTGCATAGAACGCAGTTTCCCCATGTACATAATCTGTCTTTTGAAGGAAGACGACCCATGCAAGGTTTATAGGTCGTAAAACAGAATTTTTTACAATACATTATTTTACCCCAGCCGACAGTAGGTGAAACTGATCTAATTTTATTCCACATTGATGAAAATTTAAATGAACGTGAATCTGCACTTTTCCAGTAATCATTACTATAATTTGATGCAATTGTAATTTGTGTAATCATACTGGCCAACTCTCTAGTAGATGATAACTTTGCAGGATGTAAAGAACCCCCTTTCCAGTATACAGTGAACATTCAAATTTGCTCCAGGGCACAGATTAAGTCTATGCCAACCCAAAATATCAACCATAGATTTGTGGTTTCACCAAGGGTCAAACCACAACAAAGTATTATTACCATTAACAATTATTCTTTGCATCAGACATACTGCTGAATCTCTTGCTCTTAGCATATACTTCATGGTGCAAGAAAAGTTGTTGTTAATTGCCATAGCCTAAAATTTCCGATTGTGCAAAAATTTATTTGTCATCCATGTACTTCACATACAATCTTTTGTGAGTAGTGTCCATAGTAGTTTCAATAATGCAGTTTGACGAAGGTCTTTAAATAATCTGAGTACCCCCTTCTGATTTTGGTCTGCACAATAGTTCCCAAACAATTTTATGATTCCTGCCCACCTAAAAAAAATATGCACACGTTTTTTTAATCTTGTGTAACACTGAGCTAGGTAGATGATAAATAAGCAACTAATATAGCATTATTGTGTAATAGTACTTTGAATTAGTTCAATTCTTCCTGTAGTAGGTAGTAGATCATTATCCCACCCCTCAAATTTAACAAACACCTTATTCAAAATTAATAATAATAACAATAACTTAACACACACACATAGATATACATATAAATATATATATATATATATATATATATATATATATATATATAAAATTTAATATGAAAGCCATGAATAACAATAACTTAACACACACATAGATATACATATAAATATATATATATATATATATATATATATATATATATATATAAAATTTAATAGGAAAGCCATGAATAACTTAATAAAATAATATTTTATTTAAAATTAATTTATATAATAAATAATGTTAACGAAGTCAACATCCAAAAACATGTAAAAGATGGGTTAATCAAAGGTTACCTCTTCGAAGCTAGCCGAGGTTGTTTTCTTCGCGGTTAATCGAAGTCATAGGTTGTTGCATGCATTGTTCCAAGTAAGTAATCATTCTTTGTGTTGAAGACTTTTTTACTTCGAAGGTAACGACTACTACGAATTAATATGCTATAGACCAGGTATCACCTAAGTCAATATGCTTAAAGAGACCTAGGTCAAAATGTTTGTAGACGTCCAAGTCTTAGTCCAAGCTCAATTAAGTTTGCGAATTTTGAGTTTGAATATGTCAATAGGCTATGCAATTGTTTGATTTTCAATTCCTTATACGTACAAGGTTGAGAAGCAAAAGAGTGCTGCGGTGGCTGAAATAACTCGAAGGTTCTCCACAAACGAAAACACATTTACATTAGGAGGAGCATATGCTTTAGATCCACAAACAACAGTAAAAGCCCGACTTAACAACTCCGGAAAGCTAGGAGCACTTTTACAACATGAGGTGAAACCTCATTCCGTTCTCACCATTTCTGGTGAGTTAGACACTGAAGCTTTGGATAGGACTCCCAAATTTGTTTGTCCTTGCACTTAAGCCATGAGATCTTGATTTATTTACTACATTTTGCTTTTGTGGAGATGGTTTAATGTTGCCATTGAGTAATAAAAAAATTATTCCACACATGGATGACAATTCATAATTTTTGTATGGAGTATTTTGAGTTTTTGAAACCTTTTATTTTGGTATTTTTTTTATACATTGTAGCAATTTGTAATGGCTGTTAAACCAGGTCAGACTGGAAGTCTGTTTAATTGATTTAACGTTTGAAAATTTTCAGCTTTATTTTTTTTATAGTTCAGATAGATTATTTCAATTCTTCAATGCAACAAAAACTAAATAGTAACTAATATGTGGATATATGAATATTCCTATTTTTTGTTTCTAGCATGCAACATATTTTTATTGTATGTTTATTGATTCACATTATGAGTTCTTAAAATTATATATATATTCCCCAACGGATGGGGATAATGAAACATGAATCAAATGGTAAATAACACTACAAGGGGAAACGCAATTTCCGACGGCCAAAAGCCGTCGGCGGCCGTCGGAAGCCGTCGACCGCCGTCGGAAATAACCGTCGGAAATGGCGTTGTCGGGAAGCAGTATTTCCGACGGTTTCCGACGGACGCTGCCGTATACATTTCCGACGGACATAGACGGTTCCCGACGGTTTCCGACGGATTCCGACGGGTGTCGGAATCCGTCGGAAACCGTCGGGAATCGTCTGAAACAGGCCGTCGTTATCCGTCTGTAACCGTCGGGAATTTCGACCAATAAGCTGTCGGAAGCCGTCGGAAATCTGCTGTTTTTTTTTTATTTGCTTCAGATTTAGCCTTCCAACCACATTTCTCATCAAAACATTAGAATATCAATACTACTACACAATCCAATATACAATAGTCCAACCAAATATTCAAACTCAAACCACAAAATATTTAATAAACACACAAATAAATAAAATTACATCAAAATATAAATAACCATTCCAACATTAACATAATCCTAACAATAACTGTTCTACCATGTTGTTAATACACAAATTCATCAATATTCTCATACACGTTCTCATACTACCATAGAACCAAATTTGTCAAACATAATTATACATAAATCAATAATTACCTACGCCGTCTATCAAATCATTCTAAGTTAAAACAAAACATACCTGAACGAGCAAGTAATGAATTAATCTCCTGCAGATCCAGAGCCAGCCGAGGAAGGAAAGTGACCACCACCCTGTTGCTGCTGCTGCATGTACTCTAACAACTGTGCGGTGTGCATGGCCTGTTGGCGGTTCTGCTCCTCCAACTGGGCAACTCTAGTACGCAATTCTTCTATATCTGCAAGATCGCTCTGATGTCTACCCCGCCGTCCCCTACTCTGACTACTGGACTGCAATAATTGAAAAATAAATAAAATTCAAGTTTAATGTTTTGAAAAAGTGAAAATATCATATTTTTAGAAAAAGTAAATTATTTACCGCTAAATTGCCAAATCCGTATCGTCGACCATGCTCTGCTGGATCCATAACGGACTCAAATATAACGTCTTCCTCATTGGTCGTCAGCTGATCTCGACCTGTGTCAGCAAGGAGTTTCTTCCGCTGCTCCATAAACTTCTCCTGCATTAACAAATTAATAATATCATATCTTATGTCATCATAGTTTAACAATTAAAACAATTACTAATACTGAATAAAATAAAATATGCTTACATGGCTTTTGCTAGATTTATCGTCCTGCCATGTGTACGAAACAGTCCCGTCTGGATTAACATTGCATAAGCAGGAAAATCACTTATAGTCCACAACAAAGAAGCAAACATACGAAAATTTTTCTTCTTGGACACATCGTATGTTTCTACTCCTTCGTTCCACAGTATTTTTAACTCCTCAATCAACGGTTGTAAATATACATCTATTCCTTGTGTCGGATCGTCGGGGCCAGGAACGACAACAGTAAGAAACATATATTGCATTTTCATACACATCCATGGAGGTAAATTATAAGGTGTGACGATAATGGGCCAGGATGAATATTTAGAACCAAATTGAGAAAATGGAGAAAAACCGTCCGTACATAATCCTAATCTAACATTTCGACTCTCCGCTGCAAAATTTGGATACGTTTTATCGAAATGCTTCCATGCTTCTCCATCGGCCGGATGTGTCAATGTACCCTCTTCCTCTGTTCTCACACTATGCCACCTCATATTAGACGCAGTTACAGAAGATGCATATAATCTTTGAAGTCTTGGAGTTATGGGTAAGTAGTGCATACGCTTGTATGGAACTTCCTTCCCCTTCTTTTTTCTTGGTTTGTATCTCTCCTGGTTACAAACTTTACAATTTCTAAGGTTTACGTCTTCTTTCCAAAACAACATGCATCCTTTTAAACATGTATCTATTTTCTGATACGGTAAACCAAAAGCCGACATAAGTTTTTTAACTTCGTAGTGATTTTCACACATGTGATTATCGGGCGGCATATGTCTTTTTGCAGCTTGTACAACAGCCGTAAATCCAGCTTCAGTGATGTTGTATTTTGACTTCATCGCAATGTATTCTGCGATTACTGACAGCTGAGTGCCGCTTTTACAACCATCCCAAATAGGTTTCTTAGCTGCATCTAGTAAATCATAAATTTTTTTAGCTTCAATATTTGGTTCTTCAACATTTCCATCATCGTCGTCAACTTCAACCATAGGAAACATTGATCGTGCTGCATCTTCGACCATATTTTCTATACGGGTCGTTGAAACTATTTCGTTAACGACACTTTCAGACTCTACAGAAGTATTTGCTACAACTTCTCCATGCCGATCCCAAACATAATATTCGGGTGCGAAACCGTGTTTGCACAAATGAACTTTCACAACATCTGGTAAAAAATACTTCAAATGTCTACACCTACTACACGGACAACGAATTTCGGGATCGTTTCCGTTATTACTTAAAGCGAATTCAACAAACACGTTTATACCATTATAAAAATCTTCTTTTATTGAGCCCCTCAGTCCTTTTCTTTGGTACATCCATCTCCTCCGATCAACAAAATAATCAATCATTTTTCCTATTTGACAAAATGAGAAGTTCAAACTTTAATATTTATTTTGAAGAATACAAATTCGAAAAAGATTATTTTCATGGTCGTATAATATTTTGAATTTAAAGAACAGCTTCACAAATTTAAAAATATTTTCAAATAGGGCACATTTTATTTTTTAACGTAACGATTTAAAAATATATATAATTTTTTTTTTCATTGGTCAGGCATCCTACTTCCCATTACAAACACAGTAAGCATTTACATTTCGTATATTACTTCGTCTCAAACGATTCAACAAAATTTCGGCAGCATTTCCCTTTTGTTCCCTGCATTGTACACAAATGCGTGTACGCAGGAAACAAAAAAGAAAAGTTAGGCCGAAATTTTATGAACCGTTTGAGACGAAGTAGTATACAAAATGTAAATGCTTACTGTGTTCATAACTTGTCCAATACAGGGACAAATCCGACAAACATTGTACCAGATGAATATAAATGGTCGTTTTTCGAAAAGAACGACTATTTATACAACGATCATGTACAACACTCGTCAGACGGGGCCAAAAACTCTCTAAGTGACATTTGTCAGTTACATGCGCGCATTTTGCAAAAATATACAGTTTTACTCAATGTTCACATTTACAAAAATATATATTAATTTAACACATTTATTCAACGTATTACGCATCAACTAAAGGCTCGTTCGACGTATTTTTTTGTTGCATAAACTAACACAATACAATGATAACAGTGCTACACACATATATAATCAATATAAATTATACATGTTTTTCGCAATTTCACGATATCAGATGAAATAGGAATACCATGGAATGCTAGAAACTATTATAACACTATTGTAAACAATTTCAATCAACAATTACCCCTAATTTATCAAATTATGCAAATCTTGAATTAGGATAAAAACTGAAATTTTGGCTAAAACAAGAGATTATACCTGTTCTAAAGAGCAGTAGAAGTTAATTGCACAGCCGGGAAGAACCTGAAATCTCGAAATTGCTGATTGGAGGGCTGGGGAAGAGAATTGGGGGAAAGTAACCTAGAATTTTCGTATGAAAGTGAAGAAGAAGCAGACTCGGCTGGAGCATAATATTCGCGAATTTCCGACGGCTTCCGACGGCCGCCGACGGCCCGTCGGAAACCGTCGGAAATAAGCCGTCGGGAGCCGTCGCCCTACCCTGCCGGTTTTTGAGCTTTTTCTTGTAGTGTAAGTTGAATAATTAAACGTTGAATAATTAAACGACAATTAAGTTAATCAATTGAAACAAATATCAATTGTTACTTGTGATCTTTTCTATTTTAAAATTGGTTTTTTAAAGCAATATTCATGCTAGAGTGAAGTTAAAAATGCAGTTACAGATTCATAAGAAGTTCAATTTTATAGAGCCGCTTAGACTAAAAAAATGTTAAAATTCTCATATATGTTATATAGACAATGCTTAACCAAAATATATCGAGCACTTATTTACTCGGTGTGCTGCCACTACAGATATTTGAAAAGAGGAGCGTTCAATGACACCTCAAATAATGCAGCATCCCATTGTCCCTTTGATTTCCGCTACAAGTTCCGATTTAAATAATAATTGATTCTCTCTCTTTTCACGACACATATTATTCAAATTGAAATTTGTCGTGAAAATCTGAAGGTTAGTGCGGTGTTGTACTATTTGAGGTGTCATCGAACGCTTACACACACAAAGACACAAACATATTGACACATGGTTTCTTTAATATGTTTTTCTATTAATAAAAATATTTTTTATCGAAGATATTACCATTATGTGTTCAATTGAAACATTGCAATTTTTTTCTTCAAATTGTACAATCAAACGGTCGGTTTTCCCATCGTTGTACGGTTATACTAGTTTTACAAATGTCCTACTACCTGGTATATCATTAATAAGCTATCAATACAGTTTGATTTACAATTGACTCATTATATTCCATCAACACTTGTTTATTGGATTGTATACAGCCTCAGCTATACATTGTCATATACACTTCTTTTAAATTCTATTTACATTATCACTTGTTGGAGTTTACGTCAGAAAGGAATCGATGTATTTTTAAAAATATTTACGGAGATCTCTCTTTGATTTTATATTTTACTGCTTGACGCATTGTTTTTTAGACAGGTATTTATATAAACAACCTCGAGTGGCAGTCCAAAATCCACCGCTACCATAGCATTTTTTAGGTTAATAATACCACATATCTTAGCAAATGGTTGGTGATTGATCTCATAAATAAAATCAGATGTACTTTTTCTGGAAAGGAAGTAGAGAATGCTTTAACATGTGCTGTCTAATAGGCTGGGATCAAATCTGTAAACCCAAAACACAAGGTGGTCTTGGTATCTTTTACCTTAAAAATCTAAACATTGCTCTTTTATTTAAGTGGATTTGGAAATTTTTAATGATAGGAAAGCTATACGAAAGGAAATTATTGCTAACTTCTAATATAACGACACTCTTGATATTTATAAACCCAACAACTATTGTATGTTCGTGTTCCGAAAAAATATTTCCTATTTCCTTGAATAAGAATACCCAGACCTTTATTTGATTTCCAATAATAAAAATGAACTTATTAAAGGACTTTATAATTCAAATGTTGAATGCAAATGAAACCTCGCTTTTAACAATAACCTGGTTGAGGCTTCATTAAGACAATTTTAAGATCTTATCTCGAATATTGAGAATATTATTTTATATGACCAAAAGACAATTTAGAATGGAATTGCCGCAAAAACTACGGATTCACCTCAAATTCGCTATATAAATTTCTTAGCCTTTCTGACATTAAACCGAACTGTAATAAACAGTTATGGAGTCTCATGCCCCTCCAAAAGCCAAAATTCGTACGTGGACTACTTCATGACAAATTAAACACGATTGAGTTGCTAAACACCAAACTAAGAAACACAACAAATAACAAAAGAAGCTATTTCTACAACTCAACACTGAAAACAATGGCCTACTTATTTTTTGAATGTCCTACTAACTAGTATATGATATCACAATAAGCTATCAATATGGTTTGGTTTACGATTGAGTCACCCTATTCCATCACCACTAGTTTATTGGATTGCATACAGGCTCATCTATCCTCCGTCACATACAATTCTCTTAAAATATATTTATATAATCACTTGCTGGAATTTACGTCAGAAAGAAATCAATGTACTTTTAAAAATATTTACCTGATTTTATATTTTACTCCTTGGCACATTGTTGCTCACCTTCCTCTAGCAGTTCTGCCTAGCAGTTACTCAACGATGTTCAGTTTCTCAAGCACTAACCTAGCATTTCAATTTTCAGTGTGCACTGGCTCCCCGATCAGTAAATTCCTTTTGGTCATGTTTTAGGTACTTGTCTTTTTCATTTATTCCACCGCTTTTTGTTATGAGGTAAAGTTATAATACTCCAATTATTCGCTCAGCTATTTCCTGATCCCCGTATATTTATTTTGATGTTTATAGGGCCTAATATTTTTGAGCTATTGTTAGAACTCTCTTTAACTTATTAATCATATTTTTGAGTGCTCTCCTTGTTCATAACCATTAGGCCAATCTAATGGATTAAGCAATAAACTAGATTGGCCCTTTGAAAAATTTGGACACTATCTAGATCTGATTAAGGAATAAAAAATAAATATTATACGTATTGATAAACAATAAATAATGAAAGATAAATTTACTAATAAAACTTAAAAAAAACTAAATAAAATACCAGTATATGATATTGAGATTGACTGGAACAAGGCATGATCGATTCAAATTGAATATCATACCAGCAACATAAGAGCTCGCTGTTGCAATTTGGCATTTCGGTTTTGTTTGCTATAATATGGTTTTTCTTTCCGCTGTGCACAAGTGTTGTTCTGCAATTGTTTTGTTATGTTTAAATTTGGGAAACTAGGAAATATAACAAACTTTTAAAAAAAATTTAGGCTGAAGAACAGAATGATAGTTATAAGTGTGATATTCAATTTTTGCGCTATACAGAATGCTAGTTATGACTAGCATTATATTCAATTTACACCATAGAGAATGTTAGTCATAATTAGCAACAAAAAAAAACTTGTTTTTCAATCTTATTTTTTTTCAAAGTTTATCCTCATGTCTATTTTTCTCTTTTAATTTCTCATTTTAATGTTCTATAATTCTCTCAATTCAAATCCGAAAGGTTAAATTTTAAATAAAAAAATTGAAAACCAAGAATAAAAAGATTCAAGTCAAATTCAAAAGAATCACCGTTCGTTCAAATTCAAAATATTCAAGCTCTAAAAGAATTGGGATTGCAAGTTTTATTATTTAACAAGTCTAATATGGATCCAAATTACCCGGCTTTTAAAAAAGAAAATGCGTTTAAGTACAAAAATTATAATATAGTGGATATTCAAAATAAAAATGCATGGAAAAAGTTGGATAGTATTTTATTAAGAGAGAATTAGTCAAAATGACAAATATTAGTAAAAAATTTAAAATTAAGACACAAGTTTAAATTTTAAGGTGAAGGACAAACGCATGGCTTCTCTCTTCGACATCAATCTCACTTCAAAATCCAACACAGTAACGTTGCCTATAGCACCACAACGTCGCTCGTCGTTACCACTTACCTCATTGAGTCATCTCCACATTGCCTACATCATTATAACAACACAATTGACATTGCCTATACCATCATTAAAAACCTTAACTGCCACCCTTTCCAACATTCTTCTAGCCACCACCAACTCTCACCCCCTAGCACATCACTATGTCGTCGTCGCACTGCACTAGAATTTTATTCGACACACATTAGCATCCACGAGCTAAAGAAAAATCAACAGCAAAAAATGCTAAATTAAACTAACATAATATGAATATAATGTCATATATATTTGTACGGTTTTAATAATGCTAAATTAAACATGCATTACCTTTTTATGATGCCATATAAATTTTTATACTGCAAAATATGCTAAACTAAACTAGCACCATAGATGAATAAAGTGTTGTGCAAAAATTGCACAATGCGAAAAAAACAATAAACAAGATCTAGATTTGCTAATTTGAACATCACTCAATCTAGCAGCAATTATTCTATTACTCCAAATAAATAGTAAATAACTATAATTAAAGAAGAAAAGAGATGCACGATATTTATAGTGGTTCCACACTATCATCAATATAGTGTACGTCCCGTCCAAAGGAGAGAGATTTTATTACATATGAGAGAGGTACAAGAGATCACAAGATAAGCGTTTACATACCAAAGCCTTAAATTAGGGGTAATAAGAAGAGACACTTCATTTGGAGATCGCTGGCTGAATGCCAGGATGGATTTACAATAAAGTTTACCCTCAATATATAGTCAGTGCAAATCCATGAGAGTCGTTGATTAAACTATCAAGATATGGTAAGAAGATAATAGAGACAATTTACAATGGTAATAAATGGTGCAAACATAGCAAGTAATTCACTCATTTCTTTAATTAGCAAAGATGGAAGAAAATAATCCCAAAGCAATGCGATTACTCAGAAAGAAATAATATGCATATCATTTTGCATATATATTATTCCATAACGTGCGCATGCATTTATTTTCTTGCTATCTAATGGAAATGTGATCTAATAATTTATGCATTTCCATAATAAACACACATGATTACTTTTTTTTTGCATATTTGTTTCCTTCTATTTATGATTTTGTATCATCAAAATTTAACACTCCACCTTGATGCAAAATCACATATCGCCAACATGCCAACCCGATTCAAATTCTCTTTTCAACATAAAATCTTTAAACGAACTCTACCTTCAACCAAAATCTCTTAACGAGATAGAATTAAAATGAATACTTACTCAATGGGTTCCGGCAACGCCACACCCCATCACATCTGGCTGACGAGTTCAGACATTGTCCCCGCCCGTCAACAAAATGTTGTAAATATCCAAGGTCAAAAGAAGGTAAATACCAAAATAATCTCAATGTCACCAAGGCCAAAAATTCTCTCAACTACCAATCCAAATACAAAGCCAAAAAAAGCCAATGGACATAAAAAGGTTAATCCAAATCTCTGTATGCAAGACAAATCTTTCTCCTTCCTACCATCATGTGGCATCACAAGTCGCTGAGAAAAAAACGAACCAAATTCGAGGCAAACTCGAACGCACCAATATGAAAATTAACAAATTTAAAGCTAACTAGCAATTTCACGATGTCCCCAAAGTCCACAAATGATTTGCATAGCTTCTTTAAGACGACATCACAAAATTGACGATGTATCTCAATGACACCAAACCCGCCAAAAATTAGCTCTATAAACTGAACTCCCTAAGACGTCATTACAAGTCGACAAGCTTTAATTGCGCTAAATCCATCACCAAAATCAGCCGAACTCTTCAGTATTATGAGCACCACCCTCAATACTCGAAGAACCAAGTGGACTACAAATTTGGTATACCAAAAGAAAATGGAATATCCTTTTGCAATCTCCCAAATTTCCCATGGAAATCAACAAAAGACTCACACATCAGCATTGAGCCATTAAGCAGATATAGGTTCCCAAATCCATATGTCCCTTCAACCCACTAAACTCCTTATCACCAAAATTCCAAGACTGGATAGCTCTTCTCTCTCAACATAATCTCCTCCATCTTTAACTTCCATATTGCATAAAATCTCATTTTCCATCAAAATGAGTAATAGCATAATTACCACCGGATCTACCACTCTTTCTAGAAGCCATTGATACACAAATTTAAACAAATCGTCTTGCTCGGATACTAATCTGTTGTGAAAAAATTGCACAATGCGGAAAAAACAATAAACAAGATCTAGATTTGCCAATTTGAACATCACTCAATCTAGCAGCAATTATTATATTACTTCAAATAAATAGTAAATAACTGTAAAGAAGAAAAGAGACGCACAATATTTATACTGGTTCCACTATCATCAATATAGTGTACGTCCAGTTCAAAGGAGGGAGATTTTATTACATATGAGAGAGGTACAAGAGATCACAAGATAAGAGTTTACATACCAAAGCCCTAAATTAGGATTAACAAGAAGAGACACTCCATTTAGTGATCGCTGGCTGAATGCTAAGATGAGTTTACAATGAAGTCTACCCTCAATATATAGCCAGTGCAAATCGTTGATTAAACTACCAAAATATGGTAAGAAGATAATGAAGACAATTTACAATGGTAACAAATGGTGCAAACATAGCAAGTAATTTAGTCATTCCTTTAATTAGCAAAGAAGGAAGGAAATAATCTCAAAGCAATGCGATTACCGAGAAAGAAATAATATGTATATCCTTTTACATATATATTATTCCATAATATGCGCATGCATTTATTTCCTTGTCATCCAATGAAAATGCGATCCAATAATTTATGCATTTCCATAATAAACACACGTGATTACTTTTCTTTTTGCATATTTGTTTCCTTCTATTTGTGATTTTGTATCACCAAAATTTAACATAATGCTATTCATTGTTACAGTTCAAGAAAATGATAATTTAAACTAGCATTATAAGTGTATATTGTTATATTCATTTTTACAGTACTACTTACAAATCGTTGCCTTCTCCTTCCCCACCAACGACCGCCACTACTGACGTCAAACCTCCATTAGAGACCACCGACGAATCACCACAATCCATCTTCCACACATTTCGATAAAAAATTCCATCCTTCGTCTTCTAAATAAAAAAACATTGACACCTCATATGTGTTCAACAACATCAGCCGTCGCCACCATCAACCTCCTACCCTAACTGCCTCCATGTCCATTCTAGCCGCTGCCAAAGGCCACTCCACCCTTTGTTGTCGTGCTTTAGCCTTGTATTTGCTAAAAAAATAATTCAACCTAAAAATTAAACCACATGTCCTATTGTTTTTTCATATATTTCGTCCTTCTATCTATTCTCACTTCACGGCCTTGTGACTAAATCCTTTCTGTTTTATTAACATCCTTATTTTGGATGTTAACTTAACCACTTTGTTTGATTGCTGCAACAATAATTATATCAATGGACCAATAATAATAAGATCTAAACATTTTATTAATTTAACACCACCAAGAAAGATATCAATAAAACTCCCATAAGATATTATTCTGTGCATGGATAGCAAGGCATGAAAGAGAAAACACATTGTGTTTGATTGCTCTTACATTTTTTCTAAAAAGGTAAATAATAAAGGCCCAAAGCCCATTAAAGATATAGGGTAATAATACCCTACCCGACTCAGTAAGATAACAAATACACACAACCAAACACTAGTTGACTCATTACTCATTTCTACCCAAAACAACGAAACCCTCAACTCTAGATTTATAGATCTATTCAATTATTTTGAATAATCAACTAGTTCAAAGGGGTTTCCATGAAGTGAATTTCACTCTGCTATCTCTATTCTCGTTAAAGTGAGAAGTAATTGGAGTTTCTCAAGCGATTAATTGAGCTTCAGATGTGGTCAGCAGATACTCCTTTTGCTTTCGAGGATTGCTGTTTTGATCTGCTAATCTTCGATTAAGTATCACTAGAGAATCACGATCCATTGTAGAAAGCTTCTTTTGAGTTTCTGATTTGGTTAAAGGTGGCTCCTTTTGCTTTCGAAAGTTGCTGCTTCGATCTGTTATGCTTCGATATGAGTTTTCTGGAGTATCGCGATTAATTGTAGCAAGTTTCCCTTGTTTTGGAAACTTACTGCATTCGCCCTTCTCCCAAACAGATAAGTGATAAATATGGTTGTTAATTTTGCTTCTGTAAAGATTCTCGTTGATTCTCTGATTATTGATATCCAGCTGTAAAAAAATTTCCGTTTGTAGGCGATTATCGACAAAATCAATATGGCTGGGAGTATGGTAGCTTTCGCCCCTATCAGGTAAAAGAAAAATTGATTAGAATTCTCATTCATTTTATTATTTAATTCATGAAAAATAAAGTTGTGTTCACTTCCCTTTACTTTATAGGTGCTAATCCTGGTTTGATGGTAGAGGTGGCCGCCTCCAGCAGTATTAGTCCTGTGAATGGTTCCAATATGATCAGTAGACTCCTTCATCCAGTGACTGCCACTGTGATGAAGATTTCTACACTGGGAATATCAGTATTTATTTTCCCATCTGTAAGAAAGCTTCTATCCTCTCTTTATAATTATCAATTTGCTAGATTATCTGATTTGAATTGTCCAAATATATGCTTTGATTTTTATGTTTGCTGAGAAGGATCTGACTTTCCATTTCAATTGTCTTCCATAGATGAATATTCTCTATTTCGTTTTGAGTATGAAGTCTTTGATTTCTCTCTTTTCAAATATGAAAAATAGTTGTTGTTAGCATTATGCTTTCTTTTCTGAATTCTTTTGATTTTGCCTTGAATTTTATTGAATGTAATTGATGCTTTCCCCGATATTTTGAACCGCCTGCTTTTGGTTTATCTTAAGCTTTGTTTTGGCAATATACCAAATATGTTTTGAGTTAACACAATCAAAAAATAGATGATTAATACTCTATGTTTCATTTTTATATAGAAGACAAGTTGTTTCCCCTTTTTTGTTCCACTTCAGACATCTGTCTCTTGTTGGTAATCTATTGATAATTGCAAAATAGGCACAATGAGACATTTTTAGGCAATTTGATTTATTCCATATAACATTGTGCCAATCAACTTCTGTTTCATGCCTTTTTATAAACTTCCAAGTTTTTTTGAAAGAGAAAATACCTTTTTAAGATAACTTCCATTCCCATGTATCCTTTTGAAGATTTGGGTCAATAATAATCCGCTGAATGGCTGTATTAAAAATTGGTGTAGCTGGATGCTCAAATGTATTCCAACTGCTATTTTGAATAATGCTATTTACTTTTTCAAAAGCCCATCCAAACATATATAAGCTATTCCATCCCTCAAGACTCACCAATATTCTACCATGTATCCATGGATCAAACCACAAACTAGTCTATTTTCCATCTTTAATTTTCTTTCCAATAGTTTGATACCAATTGCTTTGCAACTGAGAATAATTTTTCCATGCAAAAGAGTAATGATTTTCAATACTTGTAGTCCAATTTTTTTTATTTTTGAGGTATTTTGCTTTCATCCATTTTGCCCATAATGAATTTCCATTCACAAACTTCCAAAATAATTTGAGTTTACAAACTTCTCTCAAATCATTATTATTTCTTAGACCTAGACCCCCTGATTTCTTTGGTTTACAGATCTTTTCCTATGCAATTTTATGATGCTTTCCTTTTCGAATGAAGTTAACACATGCTTTTTATATCTTATGAATTGCTTTTGCTAGAATATTGTGAGCTTGGATCCAATACATAATGATTGCAATGATGACAGTGTGAGTTAGCTCAAGTCTACTAGCTAATGACAGAAGTTTACTAGCCCACCCTTCAAACCTATTATGTATTATGTCTAATAATCTTGTGCGGTCTTTGTGATTAATTTGATTGGCACTGAGAGGCAATCTCAAGTATTTAACTGATAGACTTCTTTCTTTAAATTTTAAAATGTTTAAAATCTCCATTTTCCTAGAACAGCCTTTGCTGAAATAAACTTTACTTTTGAAATCATTAACCTTCAAACCAGCATGGTCCTCTAATTTCTCAAAAATATTAACAATGGCTTTTGCACTTTGTGAGTCTGCATTTAAGAACAAAAGCATATCATCAGCATATAACAAATGTATAATATATGGTTTGATTCTACTAATGGGTTTAATATTTCCTTTTATTTGTTCAATTTCCATTAGGATTGAAAAATATTTCATAGCAATAGTAATAGGTAAGGAGAAAGTGGGTCTCCTTGCCTAATACCCCTATTGCTATAAATAAACCCATTAGGAGAACCATTAACCAATATTGAGTATGAAACATTGTTAATACATTCATAAATTAGAGAACATAATTTATTATTAAAACCCATTTGTTTTATCATATGAATTATAAATTGCCTATTAATCTTATAAAAAGCTTTATGTAAGTCTATTTTAACACACATGAGATTTTTGTTTTTATTGTTAAAGTTTATGATCAATTCATGTGCAAGCAAAGTATTCTCTACTATAAGTTTACTAGGAATGAAAGCACTTTGGTTTTCTGAAATTAAATGTTTTAAAAATATTTTTATTCTAATACACAATATATTGGAGATAATTTTGTATATAAAGTTACAGCAAGCAATTGGTCTAAAATCTTCTAAACTATTGGGAATTTTATTTTTTGGAACCAAAGTAATAAAAGTATGGTTTAAATTTTTTAATAATTTCCCAGTTCTAAAAAATTCAGAGATATAATCAAATAAACTTACCTTAATTTCTTCCCAATGGGTTTTACAAAATTTTGCACCAAAGCCATCAGGCCCTGGGCTTTTATCATTATTAGAATTAAAGATGATATTTTTTATTTCCTCTAGACTAATGGGAGCAAGAAGAATATCCTGACTGCTTTCATTCAGTTTAAATTTTGTTTCAATATTTGGGAAAATATCTAAATAAAGATTAGTATTATATAAATTTGCAAAATAATTTATAGTTTCTCTTTCAATACAAGGCACATCATTAATAACATTACCCTTTGCATCAATAAGTTTTCCTATATCGTTCTTATATTTTCTGCTAGATATCTTAGCATAAAAAAATTATTTGCTTCATCCCCATTGTTTAACCAATCTACTTTAGCTTTCTGCCACAAATTAATAGACTGACTTAATTATGAAAAAATTTGTTGACCTTACCAATATCTGAGCAATCATTATCTAGTTCATTTTGCCTTAGCTCACATTCCTTTTTGATATGTTTTAATTCATTTTTAGTTCTATTTTTATTCCAATTTTTCAGTTTATCCATAATAATTTAGTGAAATTTACAAAATTTGTACTGGGCAGTGCCCTGTACTTCTATAGACAAACTATTCATGACCTCTGTAATTATCCTCAAATACTCACCCATTTATGAATCTGAAAGGAATATTTTTCTTAGAAATATTATTTTGAGTGAGATAAATTTGTATTGGAGTATGGTCACTTGTAGCGTGGGGTAATATGTAACATTTAAAATCCTTAAAAAAAATTATAAAACTTTGATTTAATAAAATTTTATCTAATTTACAATGAATGTTTCTGAATTTCTCAGATTTTCAAGTGAACCTATTACCAAAAATAGTTGGTTCAATCAAACCAGTTTTAAGCATAAAATAATTTATCCTTTCTAATTTTTTAAAAGGAATAGAAATCCCTCCCTTTTTCTCATAAGCATGCATGACAATATTAAAAATCTCCAATTACAATCCATGGGTGACCCATATTTGAGTTAATTTGTTCAAGTTGATTCCAAAGAGTTTGTCTTTCATTTTCACTGTTAGATGCATAAATATTGGTAATTTCTAGATGAAACCCTCCTTTATTTACACATTTTACAATGGATAAACTAAAAATTAATAAAGTGTTGAAAAATATCACATATATTAGGATCCCAAATAACCATAATTCTACCATTCCCTCCCATCTGATTATTATTTATAATATTCCAATTATTCAGACTTTTAATTTGATAATCTACTATTTTAGAATTATCTAACTTATGTTCAAGAAGTCCAACAATATTGGATTTTAAAGTCAAAAGAAGATTTGATAGATCTAATCTTCTTTCAGGTGAATTAAGACCTCTAACATTCCAAGCAATAATAGACATGATGAATAAAAAGTTTATTTATAAAGGATACTTTAAAGGATACAAATAGTAGTAGCAGTTAAGCACTGTGTTTGTTCCCATCTTCTATTGTCTCCAGCCTCTTCTTTTTTTTTCTTATATGGTGTTTTACTTAATGCTTTTAGATGATCTTCCCATTTGGAGTTTTTAATGATGTATTTTCTTTTGAATTCACTGTCATCGGCATCTTCAGTACTATCATTAGCAAAGATGTCCTTTATGCTTTTTCACTCTGCCTTTCCTTTTTTTCTTTTCTGTCCTTTCTGCTTTTGTTTGTTAACGAAGAGGAATTTGAAACTAAACTAATTGCCTTTTGGATATTGAATTCTGAAGTTGAATTTTTGACTTGTGGAGATAGATGAATTGCTAGATGCCTTATATTGGGATTTTCAAATGGCTCTTTACTAAGAATATTATTAATGTATGAACCATCATCCAAATTCATGCCATCAGATTCAAAGATAAACCCTTTTCTTGAATTTCTGTTTCTTTTCCTTTTATTTTCTATTCAGAAAGGTTTTCAATGATTTTCTTTGTTGCTACAACATTTTCAGAAGGAACACCATCCATATTTCCAACAAAATTCTGATCATTAATGCCTTCTTGTATTTCCCTTTCTTGAGAAAATTCTTGAACAGAGGTTAATCCATCATTCTTCTTGCTCTTTTTTGGGATGTCATTGTGAACCAGTCACATTATTAAATTCAAATAAAACTCCTTCAATGTTTGCATCTCTTTCCTCTTGTATAATACTACTATTTTCTACTGGTTTTTCTTGCATATTATGCTTTTCCTTCCAAACCATTTTGGAGACACAGTAATCAATTGTATGGCCAAAACAAGAACATGTATTACATCTAGGAGGAATCCATTCATATTCTATGTCTTGCACTAAATTTTCTTCATCATGCATAGAAATATAGGCTTCTTTTGGTAAATCTGCATTTGCTTTAATTTCCACCAGAATTCTCGCGAATGATAATCTAGTTTCCTTAGCAGTGTGTTCATCTAATTTGAGAGGGTTACCTACCACACTGGCTATATCACTCAAAATCTCTTTATCTCATAGTCTAAGATTCAATTTTGGTAATCTAATCCATATTGTCGTAGTAGTAAGTAAATCTCTATCAAGATTTATTTTATTACTCAATTTCTTCATAATAATAAGTTTTCCATTTATGAAATATAGACACCCATTTATAGAATTTTCACAATCAGAAGAATTTGAAAATCTGATAATAAAGAAACCGTTATTACGAGTGAAAATGTCAAAATTACCAATGGGGTTACATGATCTAGCAATGACAGCCTTGAAGTGATGATACGCAGGTCTGCTGCCAAAAACATAGGCAATGACTGAAAAGTTCCACTTACTCTTTGCCCTTCTACTAGCCTCTGCATTCACCATTACTATCTTTTTCTCATTGATAGAAAGGGGAGCAACATATTTAAGATCAAAATCAGAGTTTGATCCCTCTTTCTTGATCATTTCAGCCCATGAAGAGACATTGTTCAGGTTAGCCTTAAATTATGAATCTGGATTTCCCATAGATTGACTGTTTCTTGAATTAATTCTTGTGTCTCTGAACTGATTTTCTGAATCCAAGTTTGGATGATTGATTCTTGTTGCATTTCTTGCTGGATTTCTTGCATTCGCATTGTATCGTAAACTGTGATTTATCTGATTTGCATTTCTATGATTCAAATTTAGCTGATTTTGATTCATATTCAACTGGTTTGATCCAATACCAGTTCGATGATTTTGAGATGCAGATCTGTTATTCGAAAATTTAGAACGATGACTCTGAACAATCTGAAAGCCTTCCTCATCAATTTCAGAAGATTTTCTTGGAAGTAGTTGTGAATGCAGATTGGGACTCCGTGGTGGAGGAGAGTTAGATGGAAAAGAAAGAGGAGACCCCCTATCTGATCTTGGCCGAAGATAGGATTGTCTAGGAATTTTGTGTAGGCAGCCATGGCTGCTAGAGAGAGTTTTTTGTCATTTTTTTACAATAAAAAACTTAATGCTAATGGCTCATACATTTGATCCTGATAAAAACAAAAGAAAAATCTACGGTCATCTGAAACTTCAGTAAATTATTATTTTATCGTTCTACAATATGATGTATACATACCTTAAACAAACGTGTTTGTATATATTCTACAAATTTGAAAAATAATAATTGAACCATCACTATTGATGCAATCCAGTCTTAGTAGGCATTTACCTCTTCTTTATTTTTTTCAGCATCAAGCATTCCTGTGCAGAAGATTAACCATACATACAGAATCTAACCAAAAAAATTAAACATAACTTACCAATATAAAAAAGTTCACAAAGATATAATCAAGAAGAAATATACCAGATACTACCAGTAAAATTCAGCAAAAATACGACGTTTTTGCATTATTTGTTTTTTGGCAAATGATGGTACCCAGCAGAAAACTATTTTTAAACATGATATTTTACATCTAATGATTAATCAAAATTTCATATTTTTATTGTCTATAATCTACAAAGATTGAAGGCATCCCAAAACTTTCCACCTACTCAAAAAATGATTTGATATAAACCACTAAAGTAAAATTACATGAATCGTTAATTTGCATGATATCTCAATAATTTAGTACAAATATTAAAATAAAATAATAAATTAATGAAATAATTGTCAGAAAACTAACATGAGTAAAATTATAGAATTGTAAAATCACAGGAGAAAGTAGGAGAGAAAACCTTTCCAATGCATTTTGATGTCTAAAATCATTCAAAATCTTTAATGAGTAACTTTGTTTCAATATTCAGGCACTTCAGCTTAATATACGTTTTTATTAATTTCCTTGGTTTAATTAAAGTTTCAGCACAATTTTCAATGTTTAGGTACTTTATCTTAATGAATGTTTTTATTAATTTGATTGGTTCAATTAAAGTTTCAGCATAATTTGATGATTTAAGTAACGACCAAAAAAAACAAAGACTACAAATAGAAATGAACATTAGGTTCGGGTCCCCGTTTTATAACTGAAATGTAAATTAGGGCTCTTACTCAATGTCCTTTAACATCACACTAACGCTAACTCATTTAATTTCAATCTAAAAAATATGATAACTTATTGTAAATTAATCTAATATACAAATCGTTATGAAATTGCAAATTTAATAAGTTTGCCAGTAATATCCATTGTTGGTGCCTGAAAATAGATTTTTGGAAGTGGAAAATAGGCACAAGGACAAACTTTGTAAAAAATATTAGGCTGAAGGACAACAAGTTTCATTTTTGGGCTAAAGGACAAACTTTGAAAAAAATTAAGCTGAAAGACAATGCTAATTATAGTTAGAATTTTGTACAGTGTAAAACTGAATATAATGCTAGTTACAACTAGCATTTTGTATAATGTAAAAACTGAATATAATGCTAGTTATAACTTGCATTGTCCTTCAGCCTAATTTTTTTTTTCAAAGTTTATCTTTCAGCCCAAAAATGAAACTTGTTGTCCTTCTCCCTAATTTCCTCCTTTTGGAAATCATAATTTGTACATATCAGTATTAAATTAATGCACTAAAATAATGCAATAATAATTTAACTCTATTGATATAATGCAATTATAATTTTAACTCAAGTGGATTTTGATTAATCATTTGAAATATGCAATTATTATTGCACTTGAATAATTTAACTGCATCATTGTAATGTAGTCATAATTTTATCTGCATATTGCATATGAAATTGATTTTTAGATGCATATTTATTATCTTTTAACCTATGAATTGATTTTGATTAATTATTTGAATTATGCAATTATGGTTACAATTGAATAATTAAGCTTCATTTATATAATGCAGTCATAATTTTAACCGTATATTGCATATGAGATTGATCTTTAGGTACACAATTATTTTCTTTCAACCTAGTTGAATGGATTCTAATTAATTATTCTAATGATGCAACTATAGCTGGATTTAATTAATTTAAATGCATTTATATAATGCAGTTATAATTTAAACTTCATATTACATATGAAATTTATTTTCAAGTGTATTTGAATAATTTAATTGCATTTATATAATGCAGTCATAACTAACTTTAACTGCATATTGATCGAAATTGATTTTTATGTGCATATTTATTATCTTTCAACGTACATGAATGAATTTCATTTAATTATTTGAACGATGCAATTGTAGTTATATTTGGACACTTTAACTGTGTTTATGTAACACAATTATAATTTTAATGCATATTACGTAGGAATCAACTTTTAAGTGCATATTTATTGTTTTTAACCTACTTGAATGAATTTTGGTTAATTATTTGAAAGAATTTAATTTTAAAACATTATGTTTGAAATTAGGTTTTAATTAAAAAACATATTATTAAATTAAGCGGGAAATAGTATGTATCATTTTTATAATTTATTTATTCATCGTCCTTGATTTAAGAAGAATCATTTAAGTTAATTAATTGACATTTAAGATACTATGTTTTAGCTTGCATTGATCAAATGTAGTTAAAGTTTTCATCTAAGACATTCATAAAATGGTACAATCACAGTAGCATTTGAATGATGCAATTTTCACTGCATTAGTGAGATGCAGTTAGTGATGCAATTAAAAAATGCATTTAAACCACCATTGTGATGTAGTTTTAACTGCATTTACGAGATACAGTTTAAAACTGCAGCAGTTTTGAGCATTTTTAATGTTTTATAAGGCGATTTGAAGACGTCTTAAAATAATTTTGGGAAACTTGATTAAAAAATATTGACTTGTATTTTTGTAAGATGAAGATTGATTATCGATACGTTACTTACACTATAACCAAGGCTGTCTATAACGGCAGCCTTTTGCGTCGGTTAACGACGGCTAAAATAAGCAGCCAACGCTAGCCGTCACTAGCCGATGCACATTCTGAGTATACAGGTCCAACCCGCGAACTGGAAATTGTTATCGTTTCCCACCAAAAAATAAAACGACGCTTATTTTAGCCGCCGCGCCTACCCTCATCGGCCGCCGCCAGCTGCCTCCAGCCGCCTAGATCGTCTAAACCCTCCAAAGCTCACCGGTATCACCTTCTTCTTCAATTTCGGCTTAATCTAGATATGATTAAAACCCTAATTACGAAAATTGGTTGATTATGGGTTAGAAATCGATGATTATTCTATATTAATTGATGATAATAATGTATTAGTTGTTTTTGAGAAATAATTAAAACACTAATTTCGAAAAATAGTTGATTATAGGTTTGAAATTGATGATTATTGCGTATTAGTTGATGATAATAGTGTATTAGTTGATTTGGGGATATTAATTAGTGGTTTGATTGTTTAATTTGTAATTAAAATTAAAGTTGATTTAAAATCCAACAGTTAGCGTATAATTATTGATTAATATGCTTACTGGTAAGTTTACATGAATGTTTGATATAGTTTAGAATAATGTTTGTTATAGTTTACGCGAAAATTAGTGTAAAATTATTGATTAATATGCTGCTAGATTGGTACGGTTAAACATATATAATATTTTTTAATTAATTAGTGTGTGTTAATTATAAGTGTTAGTGGTTAGTATAAAATAAATTTATTTTAATTTATTATAAGTGCAAACTTCAAATTTAGTTTACAAAATCGGTAAATTAAAATTTTAAATAGTTAACTGAATTGTAAAATATGTTTTAAAAATTCAAATTTAGTTAATAAAATATTTAAATAATTGAATGAATTATAAAATTAAGAAATGAAGTGAAGTAAAATAGTAAATTAAGAAATAATAAATTTTAGTTTGAAATAATAAATTTTTTTGAAACAAATATTCTACTAAAATTGGCTCTAGCCTTTTGCGTCAGCCGGCGACGGCTAGAATAAGCGGTCGACGCTAGCCGTCGTTAGTTGACGCAGATCTGCGTACACAGATCAAAAACCCGCGAACCTGAAAACTTTTCATTCTTTCGCACCAAAAAGTAAGGTTGATTTAAAATCCAAAAATTAGTGTATGATTATTGATAATATACTTATTGATAAGTTTATGCGAATGTTTAGTATAGTTTAAATAATGTTTGTTATAATTTGTGCAAAAATTAGTGTATAATTATTGATTAATATGCTGCTAGATAGTTAAATGAATTGTAAAATATGTTTTAAAATTAGTGTATAATTATTGATTAAAATAAGTGCAAAACTAGTGTATAATTGTTGATTAAAATTAGTGCTAACTTCAAATTTTAGTTTACAAAATCGGTTCAAAATTTAAATAGTTGAATGAATTGTAAAATATGTTTTAAAATTTAGTTAATTAATATCTAAATAGTTGAATAAATTATAAAATTAAGAAATGAAGCGAAATAATAAATAATAAATTTTAGTTTGAAATAATAATTTTTTTTGAAACAAATATTGTACTAAAATCGATTTTTTAAAAAACTAAGAACTGAATATAATGTTTTAAAGTTTACGCGAATGTTTGTTTTAGTTTAGAACAATCTTGTTTTTAGTTTATGCGAAAATAAGTGTATAATATGTTTTAAAATTTCAAATTTAGTTAATAAAATATTTAAATAGTCGAATGAATTATAAAATTGAGAAATGAAGTGGAGTGAAATAATAAATTCAGAAATAATAAATTTTAGTTTGAAAGTAAGCGTTAAGTATTATTTTAACAAATACTACAACAACAAATTAAAGTCTTTAGTCCCAAAAGGCTTTAATTTTTTTAGAAAATACAACAACAATATACCCCTTGGATCCAAAGTTATGCGTAGAAGAGAAGTGAAGTGAAGTGTTGTCGAATTTAGACAGAAGTGTGGTGTATGAAGTCTCTAGTCACAAAAGGCTTTGATTTTGTTTTAGACAAAATTTAGGTGTTGCCGAAATTACTAACATATATTTTTAAATTAGGAATAATGTTCGATTATTTTCTCGACCGTACTTGGATGTATGAAGTCAGAACTAGTATGAAAGGTTCGTTGAAGGAACATTTCTACAATGGTGTACACAAATTTATTATATTCGCTACATCTAATGGTCGACGAAGAACTTCATTGCCCTTGTAGTAAGTGTCAACATTTGAGGCATTGGAAACCAGATACTATTAAGTACATTTGTATAAATCTGATTTTGTGCCAAATTATTATTTATGGGATCGTCACGGAGAACTTATTGCACCTACACCTAATCTTGTAGTGTCAGAGAACGATTATGTTATGACGAATCCAAAAGAAGATATGGTGGAAGATACAACACGATCAATGTTCCCTATCATTCAAGTTGATGATGAAAACGTAAATATCAAAGAAGAACCGAATATGGGAGAAAAAAGAATTTATGATTTATTGGATGCTGCTAAGAGGTCGTTGTGGGATGGTTGTAAAAGCGGAACCGAATTATCAGTAACCGCTGAATACATCACTATGAAATCAAAATTCAACTTTACAGAAGCTGGATTCACAACAGTTGTACAAGCTACAAAACGACACATGCCACCCAATAATCTGATGTTCGATGGTCATTATAAAGTGAAAACACTTATATCGGCTTTCGGTCCGTCGTACCATAGATAGATACATGTATAAAAGGTTGCATGTTGTATTGGAAAGATGACAATAATCTTAGAAACTATAAAATATGTGATGAGGAAAGATGCAAACCAAGAAAAAAGAAAGGAAAGGAAGTTCCATACAAGTGAATGCATTATTTACCCATCACTCATAGACTTCAAAGGTTATATGCGTCTTCAGCCATGGCATGTCATATGTGATGACATAGTGTGAGAACACATGAAGAGAGAACTTTGACATATCCGTCTGATGGAGAAGCATGGAAACATTTCGATAAGATGTATCCCGCGTTTGCTGTAAAGATCCGTAATGTCTGACTTGATTTATGTATGGATGGATTTTCACCATTCTCTCAGTTTGGTAGTAAATATTCATCTTGGCCTATTATTGTTACTCCTTATAATTTACCTCCGTGGATGTATGTGAAAACTCCATATATGTTTCTACTATTATCGTCCCTGGCCGTTGATGATCCGACACAAGGAATCGATGTTTATTTACAACCATTGATTGAAGAGTTGAAAACACTGTGGCATGAAGGAGTTGAAACATACGACATTTCAAAAAAAAGAATTTTCGTATATTCGCTTCTTTTTTATGGACTATTAGTGATTTTCCTGTGTATGCAATGCTTTCAGCTTGGAGTATGACCGGTCATCTAGCTTGTCCTTATTGCATGGAAGAAACACGAGCATTTTCTTTACGGTATGAGAAGAAAATTTCGTGGTTTGATTGTCATCGGTGTTTTCTTCATCTCAATCATACTTTTAGAGGGGATTAAAAAATCTTTAAAGCTAACAAAGATGAGAGAATGCTACCACCAAAGATTTGGTCAAGCGAAGAAATATATGAAATTGTAAAGGACTATCCAAAGATATATGAAACTAAAGTACAGACTGAAATTCCAGGTAAAGCGGACATTCATAATTGGTGCAAACAAAATATATTTTGGGAGTTGCCTTATTGAAAAGATTTCTTACTTCGACATAATATTAACGTGATGCACAACAAAAAAAACGTGTTTGATAACTTGTTTGATACAATTTTGAATGTTAAGGGGAAAACTAAGGACAATCTGAATTCAAGACTTGATATAGCACACTTTTCTAAATGTCCCGAACTTCATATAAAGTCCAATGACAGTAAAAAAAAACCCAAAGCATGCTATGAGCTAGATAGTAAGCAAGTAAAACTCGTTCTAAAGTTGGTGGAAGGACTAAGATGTCCTGATGGGATTTCTTCTAATCTTCGTAGATGTGTTGGCTTTAAAAACAATAAATTGAGTGGGATGAAAAGTCTTGATTGCCATATCATGATGGAATATTTATCACCCGTGGTTTTTAAAGAACTATTGCCTATAAAATTATGGAGTGTTATAATAGAATTACGTTGAATTTATAAACAGCTTTGTTCGACCATGTTAAAAGTCGGCCGCATACATAAACTTTAAGTAGAAATCCCTATACTGCTCTGCAAACTGGAGAAAATATTTCCGTCAGGTTTCTTTAATGTAATGGAGCATTTATCTGTTCATCTTCAATCCGAAGCACTTCTTCGAGGTCCTGTGCAATATGAATGGATGTATCCATTTGAGAGGTAATATTGATAATCCGTAAAATTTATTTTAATTTAAAATTCAGGTTTACATAAGTAAATTTAAATTGAATTAATTTTGTTATAGGTACTTGAATCATTTGAAGAAAAAAGTTGGACAAAAAGCACGAGTTGTAGGTTTGATTTGCAAATCATATCTTGAAGAAGAAGCTTCATTCTTTTTCTCTCATTGCTTCAGTGACTATGTGAACTTATTATTTGTAAGTGTTCCTCATAATGATGAAGCCGTTGAACAAGATTCCTCTCAAACAATGTTATCTATTTTTAAACAACATGGCTGACCTGTTGGAAAATGTGTGGAAATATGGTTAGACGATAGAGAATACCATGTAGCACACATATATGTTCTTCTTAATTGTGCGGAAGTTGCACCATTTGTTAGGTAATAATAAATTCGTATTTATTTCAATTATACTTACGTATTAATCATAATGGAACATATTATATATTTTTGCAGTATTTATGAATCACAACATCCATCTGGCGATCTCAGTAAAGAATTTGCTAAATAGTTTCCGAACTACGTTTATGATTCAAGAAATTGTGTCGTTGATGAAGGATTACAACATCTTGTGCTCGTACTAAAAAGAAATGTTAAGACTGTTAGAACCTTGTATTTTAATGTTTTGATCTTGACAACTATATAAGTATATATTTGTAGGAGATGGTATTATTCTACTCGACAATAGATTGAAGACCAAGAATTCAAAGAGAAGTTTCAAATTTTATAAATGGTTTGTCTATAGTCTAATTTAGTAGTTAATCATTGTTAAAATCTCTCCTATGTGGTATATGCATGCACACATTGTTTTAAAATTATTTTTACAATCATATACACACAATAAAAATTGTTTATATTAAGTTCATAATAAAAAAAACCTTTCAAATAGAAATAAATATGGCAAAAAACACAAATTTCAGTCGATTGAATAAGTGCGTTCAGTCGATTAAAACCTGTACACGTGCACACGTTCAATTGAAGGTTCAGTCAACTAAACCACCATATTCAGTCGACTGAACCACCATATTCAGTCGACTGAACCACCCTATTCAGTCGACTGAACTAAGTGTCTTTTCAAAAATAAATTTTAAATTTCGAATTTTTAAATATTCAGAAGACTAAAAAAATTTCCTCAGTCGACTGAATATTCATAATGGCTATTTTTCTGAATGGTCACCTCCTTTTTAACGAACATAAACAATCCTTGATTTAAGAGTTGTTTCCGTATCTTTTGATCGTATCTTTTCACGAAGAATTGCATCTTTTAAACTCTATATATAGCCTTCAATTTAGTTGTTTTTATAACTTAATTCTCTTATTCTATTCTAATATTCTTGTTATCTAAAACTCTGCCATTTGCTTTCAAAAACTTGTTCTAATCACTCGCACATTTAAGCACAAATTTATTTGCGATTAAAATATCTTCCAATCTTCACGAACTAGACTATATACCACAAAGGAGAAGATTATATGAAGGGTGTATTCTAAAGACTTATCCGTGCTATCAAAAGGGCACAATCAGTCAAGGAAACTTATTGTATTGTTGAAGTCATGTTCTGTTGCTCAGGCGGTAGAAGTCCTTTTCAATTGCCTAGGTGGTAGAAGTCCTGTTCGGTTGCTCAGGCGACGTAATACCTATTCCTTCGGGTCAAAAAAGGTTGATAGTTAAATTACATAACGAGTCTGGGACTGGACGTAGAACGGGAGTTCGAACCAATTAATATAAGAATCCCTGGTGTCATTTACTTTACTATTTACTTTTTACATTTTATTCCGTACTAGTAGATAACTTTAGTTACTATTCCATATTACAATCCTTAGCAGCACTTTCATTTGGTATCAGAGCAAGACCATCATATAACCATAACACCGTTATATGATACACAATTGATATGGAAAATAACACTAACACAAGTTTTGTTGAAGGTCAATCCACTGCACGACCACTACTATTTAATGGTTTGAATTACAATTATTGGTCAACTCAAATGAGAATTTTTATGCAAGCAAATGGATATGATACTTGGAATATTACTCAAAATGAATACATTATTCCTACTACACCTTTTGCAGAATGGTCAAATACACAAAAAAATAGATGCTACATCGAATGCAAAAGCTATTAATATGTTATTTCATGCCTTAGACAAAAATGAATTTAATAGAGTTAGCATGTGTATAACTGGTTATGAAATTTGGAGAACTCTTAAAGTCACACATAAAGGAACTAACAAAGTTAAACAAAGCAAGATTTCTATGCTCAAAAACTAGTTCCAAAATTTTAGAATGAGATCGGATGAAACAATAAATGACATGTATTCTAGATTCCAATATATACATCATTCATTATTGGCATTAGGAGAAATTTTTTTAGATTTTGATATTGTCTCAAAAATTCTAAACTCTTTAACGGATGAATGGAAACAAAAAATCTTAGCTATTGAAGAAGCCAACGACATTTCTACCATCAAACCTGAAGAGTTAATTAGAAGTCTCATGTCATACGAAGTTAATTTGCAGGCAAAACAAGATCAAGCCCAAGAGAAAAAGAATATTGCTTTCAAAGCTGAACAAGAAGATTCAGATTTAGATGAAGATGACATTGCATTAATTGCAAAGAATTTCAGAAGGTTTTTAAAATTCAAAAAGAACAAGAAGTTTGGAAACAATAGGAGAGACAACTTTAGTAAACTGCAGGTCTCAAATCTCGAATGCTACGAATGTCATAAGAAGGGTCACATGAAGAAAGACTATCCTGATAGAAAGAAAGATAGATTCAAGAATAAGAAGGACAAGTACAAAAAGAAGCAAGCATTTTCTGTTACATGGGATGATTCAGAATCGTCTTCATCATCAGACAGTAACACAGACAACGATTCTAAACAAGCCAACGTCCGCTTTATGGCTTCAACTAACGATGTAAGTGATTTAACTTTTGATGATTTAATTGATATAAATTCAGAATTGTTAGATGAACTCAAAGAAGTTAAAAGAAAGTATAAATATGCACTAGAAAAACTAAATAGAACTGAAATAGAAGTTGTTGATAAGCTAAGAGATGAAAAGAAAATCTTAGAAGAAGAACATGTTAATACACAAGAATCATAGTCTAATGTTTCTTCTCAACTCACTATGCTATCAAATGAAGTAGAAGTGCAAAAAGAAAGACATATGACATTAGCTTCAGAAAATCATGATTTAAAATCAAATGTTAAAATTCTTGAATTGAATAATACTAGTCTCAAAACTGAGTTAGAGAATATCACTAAAAATGTAACTAATTTTAATAAAGGAAGATAAAATCTTTCTAAAATTATTAGTAATTCTCAAACTACTACTAATAAAAATGGATTAGGATATAAAAATTCTTTAAAGACAAGTTCAAAGAAGAATAGTATATCATACAAAAATTTCAATTTGCATAATAATTTTGTAAAAGCAAAACCAAAGCAAAATGTTTCACTCAAAAGAAAGAAATTTTAAAACAAATAATACAAAAATTTGGGTACGAAAAACCAATAATAATTTAACCAGAAATAAGTATATAAAATCTTTTATAACTTATGTTCATAAAAATAAAGATTTTACTTATAAAGGGAATTCTAAACCCTCTTGGGTTTGGCTTCCTAAGATCTAACTCTTAGGAACCTAATAAAAGGTGGGTACCAACGTCATTCATATATTTTTTGCAGGTACCGACTAAGAAAAGAGGAAAGTGGATACTAGACAGTGGTTGCTTAAAACATATGACAGGAAATAAAGATATGCTGACCAACATTATCTACTCGGATGGAGGATCTATCACATTTGGAGATAATTCCAAAGGCTATATCATCGGCAAATGCAATGTGAGCAATGACGGTACATATAACTTACCTCTTATTACAAATGTTTTATTAGTTAAAAATTTAAAACATAATTTACTAAGTATAAGTCAACTATGTGATAAAGGTTTTAATATAACTTTTTCAGAAAATAAATGCGACATTTTTGATCAAAATAATAACCTTATTTTTGAAGGAACCAGAGAAAGAAATATTTGTATATTAAATATGAAAGTAAATCATGACACAAATATGTGTCTAGTAGCCAAAGATAATGATCCTTGGTTATGGCATAAAAGATTTTGTCACATGAATTTTAAAGCTATAAACAAATTATCTAAAAATGATTTAGTTAAAGGTCTACCAAAACTGAATTTTAAAGTAAAAAATATTTGTGACGCTTGTCAATTAGGAAAATTAACAAAATCTTCTTTTAAATAAAAGAAAATGATTTCTACATTACAACCACTTGAGTTATTACATTTAGATCTTTTTGGACCAACTCAAGTTCAATCTATAAACCATAATAGATATGTATTTGTAATAGTAGATGATTTTTCAAGATACACCTGCACATTATTTTTGAAAAATAAAAGTAATACTTTTGAAAATTTTATAATTTTTTCCAAAAGAATTCAAAATATTAAAAAATTAAAAATTAAAAATATTCGGAGCGATCACAGTAGTGAATTCGAAAATGGATCTTTTGAAAATTACTATAATAAGAAAGGAATTGTTCATAATTTTTCATTTCCTAAAACTCCACAACAAAATGGAGTTGTAGAAAGGAAAAATAGAACATTTCAAGAATGTGCTAGAACTTTATTAAATGAAAGTACTCTACCAAAACATTTCTGGGCAGAAGCTGTAGCAACTGCTTGGTATGTTTTAAATAGAGTTTCCATCAGACCATTAACTAAACATACATCATATGAGCTTTTTAATGGAAGAAAACCTAACATATCATCTTTTAAAGTTTTTGGTTCAAAATGTTTTATATTGAATACAAAAGATAAGCTTGGTAAATTCGATCCAAAATCTGATGAAGGAATATTCATTGGTTATTCGGAGCGAAGCAAAGCTTACAGAATTTATAGTAAAAGAACTAAAGTAATCGAAGAAACACTTCATGTGTCAATCAATGAAAATTTCAAAGTTAACCATAAAATAGAAGATGAAGAATTTTTTTCTAAATCAAATGACTCAGATGATGATATTGAAATTAATACAAACAATAATTTACCAAATAATAATGAAATAATATCTCCACCAAGACTTCTAAGAAATCACCCTGCTAAAAATATAATTGGAGTAATAAATACCAATGTAAGAACACGAAATAAACTAAATCAAATGGGTCACGTAGCTTCTCTTTCGAATATTGAACCCAAAAATGCTAAAGAAGCTTCAACTGATGATTACTGGATTATAGCTATGTAAGAAGAATTAAATCAATTTGAACGTAATAACGTTTAGGACTTAGTTCCTAAACCAAATGATCAAGATGTTATCGGTACAAAATGGGTTTTCAAAAATAAAGCTGATGAGCAAGGAAATATTATTAGAAATAAAGCTAGATTAGTCGCTCAAGGTTATAATCAAGAAGAAGGAATAGACTATGATGAAACATTTGCACCTGTAGCTTGTCTAGAAGCTATACGTATTTTATTAGCATATGCGTGTTTTAATAATTTTAAACTATATCAGATGGATGTAAAAAGTGCTTTCTTAAATGGTTTTACTATAGAAAAACCTCCTTTATTCACACATGAAAAATATCCAGATCATGTTTATAAATCAAAAAAAGGCTTTATACGGTTTGAAACAAGCACTTCGTGCTTGGTATGACTGTCTTAAAAGTTATTTAATTAATTCTGCTTTTAAAATTGGTAAAGTAGATCAAACTTTATTTATTAAACAACATAAGAATGATATTTTAATTATTCAAATTTATGTAGATGACATTATATTTGGTTCCACAAACGAAAAATTATGTCAAGAATTTTCAGAAATTATGACAAGAGAATTTGAAATGTCTCACATGGAAGAACTATCATATTTTCTTGGATTACAAATTAAACAATTAAAAAATAGAATTTTTATCAATTAGGAAAAATATTGTAATAATCTCATAAAACGATATGGTATGGAAAATACTTCTGCTAAACCTACTCCTATGAGTACTACATTACATCTCTATGGAGATGAAAATGGCAAATTGTTGACCAAAAACTATATCGTAGTATGATTGATTCATTACTATATTTAACTGCTAGTAGACCAGACATAATGATGAGTGTTTGCTTGTGTGCACGATTTCAAGCAAATCCCAAAGAATCACATTTGCGGGCAGTGAAGCGAATTTTGCGATACTTAGCAAAACTAAAGACTACGGTCTCTTTTATCCAAAAGAATGTCCTTTTGAATTAGTATAATATAGTGATGTTGATTTTAGAGGATGTCAAACGGATCGAAAGAGTACTAGTGGTACTTGTCACTTTATTGGGCGATCTTTAGTATCTTGGTTTAGTAAGAAACAAAATTATGTTTCACTTTCGACGTGTGAAGCAGAATATATCTCTACTGCTTTGGCATGTGCTCAAGTAATCTACATGTAGTAGACACTACAAGATTTTGGAATAAATCTTTCAAATTCAACAATTTACTGTAATAATACAAGTGCAATAAATGTATCGAAAAATCCAATAAATCATTCTAGAACTAAACACACAGATATAAAACATCATTTTCTTAGAGATAATATAGAAAAAGGGAATATTTAATTAGAATTTGTATCATCAGAAAATCAGATAGCTGATATATTTACAAAACCTTTAAATGAAAATATATTTATAAAATTACGTCGAGAATTGGGTATTATATCTTCGCATGATTTATAATTAAAATTAAAATTTTATAATATTTTTAAGAAAAATAATTTTTTTTTGTAAAAATGAAGTTGATGGCACTCGAACTTAGATCTCTGGTAAGGTAGTTGTATGTATTTTCATTGTGCTATATTGTTTCTTGTTGTATCAACTATTACCTTCCTCAAATCACCTGTACGGTTATTATTTCTCATCCTTTTCTACCTCAAAATTTTCCTTGGCCATAAACGTTCACTCATTTTTCTTCTCAGGTTTCTTTCACCTGAAATAGTGCATACTCCTGTATATAAAAGCTCCCACTTTCATTTTTTCTACATCATTCCTTATACAAATCTTCTTAGTTCAATACTTTCTTAAATTTTTTGTTTACAAACACCAAAATGTCTTCACAAGAAGAATCAAATCAGTCTTCGATTGTTTTCAGCACCGCCACTTTCGAATCATCAAGGAATTCCAACAAATCCACTCCTATTTATATTCCAGTTAAAATTACACCACCTCCAACACATCATACTGGATATACGCCACAGGGAAAACGGACTAAACGTAACTTACGTTTTGGTTCTCCATTCACGAAGGATAAAATTGATGATATTCATCATTACCAAAGAGAGACTCTAGAACTGCAAAGCAAAATGTACTATAAACAAAAAGTGAATGCTAAACGCTTAAGATTTCTAGAACAAGTCGGTTTGAAGTTTTATGGGTCTTCATCAAAACAGTGCTTGCATCAACCATCGCCACAACGTTCTTAATTACCACCAAATTCTTAGGAACAAAGCCCTCAACGTCCTCAGGTATCACTAAACTCTTAGGAGCGTAATAATGTATGGTCACCTATCCGACCATTACAAGAAATAACGGAGGTTGAACCGCACTTTGACGATTCACGATCCTCTGAAAACTAGGATTTCATATATATTGTTTTGAAATAAATTTTGTATGTTTCATATGTTTTTCTATTCCATAATAATATATTTTTTGTTGTTTTAAACAGATTACAATTATAAAATAATTAAATATTTATATTTTTTAGTTTTTGAATAGAAAATCTTTAAGCACATAGGTCAAAAAGTCATAAAAGAACAGTTTCAGTCCAGTCGACTGGAACTTCAAAGTAAACTTTTTAATATCCCAATTCAGTCGACTGCCATACCAATTTCAGTCGACTAAAAGTCTAAGTTTTTAGGAAAATATTACGGGATAAAATTTCCTGCACAACAGTCGACTGAATTGAAATTTCAGTCGACTAAATGTTCTTATATGCTTATTGTTTTCCAGATTTCAGTCGACTGCCCTGCTAAATTCAGTCGACTGAATTTGATAAAATTACAGCAAAAACTTGCAGGAAGAAATTCTCTGCACAATAGTCGACTGCCCAAAGATTTTCAGTCAACTGAAAGATATATTTCTGGTTTTAAAAAATATAAATGCACAATTCCCAACCTACCTTTTCAACCATCCTATATATTCATCTTCTTCATTTCAAACCCTACCTCATTTCAGCCAACTAAACCCTAGCCCCCATTATTCTTCAATTCAATTTTTATTACCCCAAATCAAATCAATCCAATGGCACCTAGAACCAAAAGAGCTAGAGAATCTTCGGCCGGACCATCTAAGAGCCAAATAAGATCATGGCTTCACAATGAAACTGCGGTTACCCGATTCAACGCCATGAAAAGCTCAAGGAACTTTAATGGCTCCTTCGTCAAATTTCCTGACTTCAATGGTTACACCATTTGCGAAATTGCCGAAGCTAGCGGGCTTGATAGCTTGATTGCTTTTGATGCTAATAATTTTAAAATCTACCCCTTACTCATCAAGCTCTTCTTTGCCAACATGAACTTGGATCACCAAGATCCAAGAAATAAAGATGACTACATTTGGACGTTGGTTTGTGGCTTTCGCATTTATCTTACTCTTCAAAGGATCGGCCATATTCTTCGGTGTCCATCCGAAGGAGTCAACATCAACGACATTGAGGTCGACATGGACAATCGAGATGAAGTCTCTCATCGATTTCTCTTCGATGATATGACCGCTTTTAAATCTGTCGCCTTACGACGAAAAGCGCGCCTTCTTCATCGTGCCCTCATCCGATCTATTCAACCTCATACCGGGAGTTACGTGAAAGTTTATAAAAGGGACTTCCAAGCACTATATGCCATTTACTCCTCCCAACGAGTAAATTGAGCCAAAGTCATTCTTGATGAGTTCCTAACCGTCAACCATAAGAGAAGTTACAAGACTATCTTCTATGGCGCCAATATTATGCGCATTCTCATGAACTTTGAAGTCAGTATATCGGATGCCGACTTCGTCACTGTTGGGGATCTTAATTTTAAGACTTTAGTCTTATGAATTTGCCTAAACGCCCTCCATCTCAACAAATCATTGGCTACCAACAATGAGCGGCAAACCGGGCACAAGGGTTTCACAACCTCGCGAAACACATGTTGCCTCCTCCTCCACTCAACCTTCCCGTCACATAGAGGAAGAAGAAGAATACGACGAGATCAAGAGCTTCATGGGGACTTTCCTTCAACGCAAGGTCCGGTCACTCTCTCACGGAATCAAAGCAAGCTCAATCGACGATTGTTCACCGTCGAGAAGAACGTCGTCAAGACCAACAAGAAGCTCAACTCCATCAAGAGCTTCTTAAATAAAATATGGGAGAAGATCTCTTACACCAGCTCTACTTCAACAAGTATTGTCGAAAATCCCGCTCCTTTCACTTGGACTACATCCGAGGAGGAAGAAGAAGAAGAATCCGACAGCGAGGAAGTTTAGTGTTCGTTATCTTATCTTATGCTTATGTTCTTTTTCGTTAATTCCGTTGTTTGTTATTTTGTCAATGCACATTTGTTGTTCGTTTAAATATGTTGTTTGTTTTAATGTTGTTTGGTTGATGTTTGTTAAGTAATATGTTGTTCAATTTAATTTACTTATTGTTGGTTCAAATGAAAGTTATCCATGTTATCAAGTTTACTTGTTGTTGATCAATATCAAGTTTATTTACACTCATCCATACTACTATTATCATGATTATTCCTTTTTGTCGATGAAAAATGGGGAGAAGTATAAGATGTTCAGCAGGTAGGTCATTTATTTAGGGGGAGTTACAATTGTTTTTTATAAATTTTTATAAACTTTTAAACTTACATAGTTGTCATCATCAAAAAGGGGGAGAATGTTAGAACCTTGTATTTTGATGTTTTCGATCTTGACAACTATATAAGTATATATTATATGAACTAACCATATTTGCAGGAGATGATACTATTCTACTCGACAATAGATTGAAGACCAAGAATTCAAAGAGAAGTTTCAAATTTTATAAATGGTTTGTCTATAGTTTAATTTAGTAGTTAATCATTTTTAAAATATCTCCTAGGTGGTATATGCATGCACACATTGTTTTAAAATTATTTTCAAAATCATATACACATAATAAAAATTGTTTATATTAAGTTCATAATCAAAAACCTTTCAAATATAAATAAATATGGCAGAAAACACAAATTTCAGTCCACTAAATAGTTGCGTTCTGTCGACTAAAACCCGTACACGTGCACACGTTCATTTGAAGGTTCAGTCGACTGAACCACCCTATTCGGTCGACTGAACGACGCGTCTTTTCAAAAATAAAATTTAAATTTTGAATTTTTAAATATTCAGAAGACTGAAATTTTTTCAAATGCACAAAGTTTAAATATACAACCTGTAGAAAAAGTTTTTTTTATTCAAATGCAATTGGTTCAACAATGTTCCTGGTTTTGGAATCAACATGCACAAAGATTATAAGCTTATTGAAATAAAGTATACCTTACATTACTATAAGTATAATCCTTTCGCATTAGCCAAGCAAGCATTACAAGTTTGTTTTGCTCCTTATCCGTCCTTAAAAGAGATAAAGTGGATTGGTCAGCTGTTTTTAGAACAAATGCAAGATTTACGTTTAATGAAAATAATATTCTAGACGAAGCAATATCAAGCGGATCTTGAACCAAATAATGAAATAATAATAACTGATGATATTGATTTAGGGTCGTTGAATGATGAATCAAATGTTTTAATAGAAGCATTTGAGAGTACAGAAGAAAACGATATAGAGTACGAGACCGAGTCTGAATCACAAAACGACGAAGACTGATAATTCTATCTGTATCGCTTGTTGTAAAATGTATATTCTGAGTTTCCGCTGTTATTAATAATGATGACTATGTTGTGAGCTATGTATTATTCTGTTTTGTTAATTCTATATATGTATTCAAGAGACCTTGTTTCATTTATGATGTTTTAGTGGAAGTTTTATGTGATGATTGATCAAACATGTTCTCTAATAATAAATTGATATGTTTTTCATTATATGAAATGATATGTTTGTCATAGATATATATGTCTTACATGAGACATTTCAGTAGATCTTTGCCTTCTCCTTCTCTTGGCGCGGGTGCCAGTGGCAGGGCGCCAGATTTACGTCCAGTAGTGGAGGTCGTTCCGAGGAGTGCAGGGTAAGTCTCAAATTTATTGCATGTATATTATTTAAAATTTATTAAATGGCTACATCAAAATTTATATAGGGGTTTCGAGGTGGAGCCTTTGGACTACATTCTTCAAGTCTCCACGAAGGCATTCAAGAGTCAGATGTCAAGATATTGGGCTCACTGGGACGACATCCCAGACCATGTTATGAACGCTATATGGGACGACTTGATGGTAAGTATAAATTTATAATTCATTTGAAAGTTAATATAATGTATTTAATTCAAATTAATTTCAATATGCAGGCCGCAATACGTGTTGATCCGGAAGATATGGATATTTTTAGAAATCACTGGAACCAAAAGATGTGGAAAAATTATAGGGACATTCTCACAAAGGCAAAGAATGCGAATAAAAAACCCCTTGGATGAGTGCTGATGTTTGGACTTGATTTCTCCAGCTCTGGGATACTCCAGAATTTAAAGTAAGTTATTTAATTTTATATTGTTATTATCATTTATTTAAAATTTCGTATATTATTTGCATTACTTTAGTTAATAATATATTTAAATTTACAGGAAATATCATCACGGAACCGTGCAAATAGGAATAAAAATCCTGTTGTACACCACGGTGGCTCTAAATCCTTCCAACTATTTCGGAAGAAATTGGTAAATTTATAAATTGTGATTATAAATAGATTATTGATATTTAATCATATTGGTAACATTGTTTATTCATATATATTATTTCAGTATAAGAAGTATAATCGTGAGCCTACAATGGCAGAGGTCCACACACACGCATGCCGTTGAGCAGACGGATGAGGATTGCAAAGTTTCATATGTTTGGACGGACAATAAATTTCAATCCCTAATGGTAAACATGCTTAATTTTTTTTACTTCACATTTCATACATTTAAATTGAATATTTATTGTAGCAAACTTTTGTACGTCATCACAAGAAAGATATGAAGCGGAGCAAGCTCGAGTGGCGCAGCTTACTGGCCGTGAGTTGACCTTGGAGGAGTCAAACCGTATATGAGATGCTCTGATTGACCCTCCTTCATGAAATAGGCGTTACAGTTACGAATATCAGAAGGTAAAATGCTTCATTAAATAATATATAAATTTTATTTTATATTGAGCATAAATTATAACTCGCTATTAACTATTTTACAGGCGATAATGACCCAAACGACTTATAGGTGATCCCAGGTAGAGGAGAAGATAGCTCAGCTGAAACATCAGATGGTAGAATTCAATGATTGGTGTTAACAAGAAAAAATTTCAACATTTCCAAAGCTATTTGAATAACCAGATAAGTCATATAAGATTAGGAGGTCAAAGAGATCGCTTCTTCCGAAAGTCACCTTTCGACCTGATTGACCAAGTCGAAACCGATTTAATGGTTAAATTAGAACTCTAAGCTAAGAAAAAAGCATTTAATTCGAAACCTATCTTTTGAATGAGTCGAAGTCAGCTATTTATAGAGGCTTTCGACCTGGTCAAAAGGTTCGTTTTGACCCTTTCGACCCTATCGGAAGGTATGCATGTTTTATTGAAATGAAATATACTTTCGACTTCATTGGTCTTGCCTCCTCAATCGAAGAACCCCTTCGAAAGGGTTGAAGATGTTGTGGGGAGTAAACCCCTTTCAAATGAATTATTTTCTTGACATTCACTTGCCAGCTACAGACTGGATTCCTTTCGGAATGCCCCTTTCGACCAGGTCGAAAGGAGCTTCATCCTTTCTAAACTGGTCTAGATTGCAGCTGTCTAAGCTTTATTCAGTTTACTCTGTATAAGATCAGCCTAGATACTTCTAAGTCATAAATTCATCAATGTCAAAACACCATCACCCTTCTTACTTCCATTGTTTGATATTGGTTTCGACGGTGATGTGTTTCGAATGTGAATATCCAAGTTGATCTTATATATTGCATAGACAAAACGAAGTCAAGGGAATAAGATAGAATCATGTGCAATGGATCATTAGTCTAGCTAATGATCATAATGATCTTCCTCATAATAGAAATCCTTTATGAATCTGCCATCTCTCCATATTTATTAATCCAAAATGAGTTACAATTATGAGAACTCTTTTCCCCAAATCGATTTAGGGTTTACAAGTATTTTTTTGTAGCTAAGAAATTAGAGTAAAAGAAATGAGTTTCGGATTCTAAAATTCGATCCCTAAAACTGGACCCATTGGGTCTTATTTATAGATGCAGGTCGGCCCCCTTCTGCGTCTATGCCTTCGACCCAGTCGAAAGGCCCCTTTTTATATGTTGCTTCATGCCTTTCGACTAGGTCGAAAGGCCTCATTTGTCTTCGACACAGTCGAAAGGAATCTCTTTCGAATCCTTTAACTTACCTTTGCGCCTTCCTTATCTTTCTCTAGACCTTTCAACTGAGTTGAAGCCTTCCTACATTGTTGAGTCTTTAGTATTCCTTTTCTCTACTTCCTTCAAAACTGCTTTCGACGTTGTCGAAAGGTCCTCAAACGCGCCTTTCTCTTCATGTTGCTTTGCTATCATTGGAAGTAATGATGGGAGCCCTTCCACTCTATCGAAAGATTGTTCATAGGGGCTTCGAAGATATTGAAGCACCAATGTTTTCGATGCAGTTGGTAGCTTTCAAATGCATGCCTGTTGATTGATGCGGAACCTTTTCCTGTTGTCATTGGCTTTGACTGGTTCGAAAGGCTTGAGAATGCCATCGGAAGGTTTATTATAAAGGCGAAACCTTTGGCTTTGAAAGGTTTGGCGTGCATATGAGAGATTAACATTCATTGCCTTCGAAATGGGTTCTGAAGCTGTCTATGCTAATCCATCCATGTCGGAAGGTCTGAAAGAGGCGGAAGGATAGCCTTGTTCCTCCTTTTTCATCTTTTTCGATGGCTTTTACATTGTTTATCACTTGTAAGGGTGTCTGCTGTTTACAACTCCTTCGAAAGCCTTTCCAATGCCTTCAGAACCTTCTTTCATGGTCCTTGTCGAAACCTATGTCTATAAATTCAGTAGGAGCTGGCGTTTTTCTTATCTTCTTTCATGCCTTTGCTTCTTTAAGTGGAAATTATGGCTAACATTTTGGCCCCCCCTGCATGAAAGAAGCCTTTGTTCTTTAGGAAAAAAATTTCAAAACTTCCTTACTCTTTATAATTTGATTTTTCCTGCAAAGTTCAAAGTAAGTGACATTTTCTATTGTTAACTCGCCATCATATTTATGCATGCTTCAAAATAAGTCAGCATATTAGTACTTCTATAGTTAGACAGTCGGTTGATCGTAATCTTGATTCAATAAAGGATATGAGGTCTGTAAACGATAGCCATTTATGCATATGATAATTGTACTTTTCGAACTCCCTGTGGAAAACAACTAAGGGCTGTAAATATGGGCTATAAGTTATTATTTGAAAATAAGCCTTTATAACCCATTAATCTTAATATATATATATATATTTGGAAATTTTTCTGAAGATTAAGATGATCCCGAAGTCTTCATCTAGATATTGGTGAGCATCATTTTGAGTTATAAATCGTTAACCCTAATTTGGGTATTAAGAAGAACGGCTTGAAGTTTTTGGTTGATGATTCTAACATATGTTGCAACTTCAACTCTACTACTTTATACCCCAAGTTTGGGATTTGATAGGAATTTAGGAGGTTATGAAACCTAACCCGGATTAACAGTAAGAAATCTAGAACCCAAATTCGGGTCTTAAAAAGCAAGAGTTAGAAATAGTTTTCAGAATGGAATTCTCAAACCCAGATTCGGGTTGTCTTCATGTCAAAAATCTCGAGCCTAGGTCAGGGCATATATCGGATAATCAGAAATTATCAATAATTATCTTTGTAATAGGGATCTCCAACCCAGATTCAGGCATACGTGGGATAATCAGGATCCCATAATAATCATCTTCATAATAGGAATCCTCGGCCCAGATTAGGACATATGTTGGATAAGCAGAAATCCATGGTAATTTTTATATAATAGAAATCCTCGGCCCAGATTAGGGCATTAAAGTGAAGTTGAATGATAATCCCAAAATCCAGATATAATAAATGCTGTTAGTGATTGATAAAGACCCAAAACCCAGATTCGGGTATTAATAGATAAAGTTTAGAAATGAAAGTCCCGAAATCCAGATTCGGGTATTAAAAGATGGAGTCCTGCTTTACTCCTTAAATTTTGTCTTATTTGACATGCATAAACCCTTTAGGCCTTGTATAATAGTAATCTAATTGGCTGCTTCTCAAGCTTAGACGTCTTAGTCCACTAGAGATATACCACTTTTTAGGTTTGGACATCTTAGTCCCTTATTTGATGAGCCTCTTTCCAGGCTTGGACATCTTAGTCCATTATTTGATGAGCCTCTTCTTGGGCTTGGACATCTTAGTCCATTATTTGACGAGCCTCTTCTTGGGCTTGGACATCTTAGTCAATTTTTGTTTGGTGCTCTTGGTTAGCTCATCTTAGAGGCTGGAACCAAGGATTTACCCAACCTCCCTCCAGGAGGCACCTTACCCTAGCCATACCGTGGCGCAGACAGGGGCTCTTTCAGTGCTTTAACCTGGCCATAGAGTGGCGCGGATAAAGGCTTACTCCATCCTCCCTCCTGGAGGTGCCCTACCCTGGCAATAGCATGGCATGGATATGGGCTTGTTCGGTGCTTTAACCTGGCCATAGTATGGTGCGGATAAAGACTTACTCCGTCCTCCCTCTAGGAGGTGCCTTGACCTGACCAGAGGCACAGTCAAGGGCTTGTCCGGTGCTTTAACCTGGCCAAAGTGTGGCACGGTTAAAGGCTTACTCCGCCCTCCTTCCAGGAGGTGCTCTGCCCTGGCCAACTCGGCGCGGATAGAGGCTTTCTACCATCTTAGGTAGACTACCATCTTAGGTAGTATCTAAATGCAAGGAGTATTTCACTCCCGACCATGTAGATTATCCTTGTGAAGATAGAGATGTTTTATTCATTCATCTTTGGAAAATATGGTCTCAAATGTTCGGCATTCCATGTTCTAGGGATCATATTGCCGTCTGGTCGGCATAACTTGTAAGCTCTTGGGGGGATCACTTTGCGAATGATTAAGGGTCCTTCCCAATTTGGTCCTAGGGGTCCGTCTGCGAGGTTTCTTGTATTCACCATTACTCTTTGGAGTACCAGATCTCCTTCTTAAAATGATCGTGTTTTCACTTTTGAGTTATAGTATTTTGAAATTCTTCTTTGATACTATGTTGTTCTTATTGCTACTTCATCTCTCAGCTCATGTATCAAATCCAAGGATTCTCTTTTTAGTTCTTGATTCTTATCAAATGCATAGGCGATTCTTCGGTGTGAGGGTATTCCAATCTCGATTGGTAACATTGCCTCACACCCATATGTCAAAGAGTAGGGGGTATGTCCCGTCGCCATTTTAGTAGATGTTCGTTAAGCCCATAACACAAGTGGTAGTTCTTCTACCCAATTTCTTTTGCTTTGTTTAGTCGCTTTTTCAGATTGCCTTTATGGTTTTTGTTTGCAGCCTCAAATGCCCCATTTTCTTTTGGGTGTGCGACGGAGGAAAAGCTCTTAATAACTCCATTCTTATGGCAAAAGCGAGAGAATTCTTCACTCTCAAATTGTGTCCCGTTGTTGGAAATTATCATCTGGGGAATTCCACATATGGTTATGATATTTTTGATGACGAATCTAAGTACTTTCCCAGAAGTAATCTTTGGAAGTGGTTCCGCTTCTACCCATTTAGTGAAGTAATCTATAGCAACCACGGCGTACTTTGCTCCCCCTTTCGAAATTGTCAGTGGGCCGATTAAATCTATTCCCCATACATCAAAGAGCCACAGACTTGCAATTGGAGTTAACTGACTCGAAGGTAATCAAGGAATTTTCGAGTATTTTTTGCCTTTTTCGCATCTTCTCACATACTCGATGGCTTGGCTTACCATACGAGGCCAATAAAAACATTGCCTCATTATCTTTTTTGCCAATTTTATTCCATTCAAGTGGTCCCCGTAGAATCCCTCATGTGCTTCTGCTAGCAATTTTACTCCATCATCCAGACTTACGCATCTTAAATAGGGAAGTGCATACCCCTTCTTATAAAGGATTCCATCCATTATTGTAAAAGTTGGTGCTTGTCGCCTGATTTTTCTTGCTTCACCCTTGTCGGGGGGAGTATTCCTTTAGTAAAATATTCAACGATGGGTGACATCCAAGTGTTATCGTACAGGTTACTTGTTGTCGATTGGTCATCCTTCTAATTTGATATTTATCTACTAATTTCTCTCCCCATTTCCCCTTGTTGCATAGCTCGGGATCTTGTCAAAACTAATAATTCCCTTCCTTGTTCGGATGTTTCCTCTTCAATGCTCGGAATTTCTTGATATCCTATTGGAACAATTCGTGTTTCCGGGACTCCCCTTGAGCTGGCTAGTTTTGCTAGCGAATCTGCTTGTGAGTTTTCTACTATTATGATTTGATGTATTGAAAAGTCTTCAAACAAAGCAAGCACTTTCAGTATCTTCTTCACGTATAAAGATAGCTTGGAGTCCTTTGTTTGATATATCTGCTTCATTTGATTTACCATTAGCTGAGAATCACTAAAGATCTGAATTCGTGGAATCTCGAGTTCCAATGCCAAGGTTAACCCCACTACCATAGACTCATATTCTGCCACATTGTTCGTTGCAGGGAACCCTAATTTCATGGCATAATGTAGGCGGTGCCCGTCTGGCGTTATTATCATATATCCCGCGCCAGCTCCCTGTTCGTTTGACGCACCATCAATGGACAATTTCCACATAGGCTTCTGATCCCTTTCCTTTTCTGATTGCTCTTTAATGAAGTTAGTGCATTCGTTAATGAAATCTGCTAATGCCTACCCCTTGATTACGGCTCGCGGCTGAAATTCTATATCATATTGGTTGAGTTCGATTTCTCATTTTACCAACCTTCTTGAAGTTTCTGGTTTACTGAAAACTTACTTTACGGGGTAATTGGTCGATACCCTGATCGGATGTGCTTGAAAATATGCTCTAAGTTTTAGCGCTATGAGAATCAAGCAGTAAGCTAGCTTCTCTGTCACTGGGTAACAGACTTCCGCATCCTTTAATCTTCTACTTACATAGTATACCGGAAGTTGAGCTCCACTTCCTTCTCTAATCAATACTAAACTGACCGCGTGTTCTGAAATCGCTATATACAAGTATAAGATTTCCCCATTCTTGGAACTAGAAAGTATTGGTGGCATTTCCAGATGGCTTTACAATTCCTGAAAAGCTTTTCTGCAATCTTCCCCCCATTCAAAGTTCTTCTTCTTCTTTATTACGTCAAAGAAGGGAATACATTTATCGGTAGCTTTAGAAATGAATCTACTTAGAGCGACCACCCTTCCATTCAAGCTCATTACCTCCTTGCTGGTTTTGGGTTCGGCCATGTCCTTAATGGCTTGAATCTGGTCAGGACTAGCCTCAATCCCTTGGGCACTTACAAGGTAGCCTAAAAACTTTCTCGAATGAACTCCAAAAGAGCACTTTCGTGGATTCAATTTCATTCGATATTTCCACAATATCCCGAACATCTCTTCTAGATCCTTAAGGTGATCCTAAGCCTCGCCAGATTATACTAGCATGTCGTCCACATAAACCTCCATATTTCGGCCAATTTGCTCTTTAAACATTATGTTGACCAGTCTTTGGTATGTTGCCCCCGCATTTTTTAGTCCAAATGGCATTGCTTTGTAGCAATAAATTCCCCATTCAGTTATGAAGCTAGTGTGTTCTTCATCTGGCTTGAACATTGGTATTTGATTGTACCCTGAATAGACATCCATGAGAGACAATAATTTGTGCCGGCTTATTGCATCTACTAACCGATTAATTCATGGTAGCGGGAAGCAATCTTTCGAACATGCTTTGTTCAAGTCCATATAGTCAATGCAAGTCCTCCATTTTCCATTTGATTTCTTTACTAGAACTGGATTGGCTAACCACTTTGGGTAGTTTATTTCCCGAATAAACCTATTCTCAAGGAGTCTGTTAACTTCTTCTTTCAAAGCATCTGATCGTACCTTGTCTAACTGTCTCTTTTTTTGCCTAATGGGAGTTGCTTCTGGATTGATGTTGAGTGCATGACACATAACTGTTGGATCAATCCCCACCATATCAGACTGTGACCAGGCAAATACGTTCTTGTTGACTTTAAGAAATTGGATTAAATCCTTCTTCAAGTCACTATCTAAATCTTTTTCCACCTTGACTTATCATCTGAATCTATGCACGTCTCCTCAAGGTCCTCAATTGGTTTTATCCTTTCTGTTTCCCCTCTGCAATCAAATTCAGTGATGATTGGGCTTTCTTCAGCAAAATTAGCATCGATTCTCTTCCTTTTGCCTTCAGGTGGAATGTATCTTTCATACATACGCTTGTTAGATTTATTAATCTTTAACTTTTTCTTTGAATGTTGGATGTAATGATCCATCATCCGAAGGCTGTAAGATAGTGGAAGAATCAAGGTAAGTTGAATACTCCCTTTTATATTGATCTAGGGTAGTAAAATACATCTCTCGGGAGCTGAACTACTCCCCTCGGACGGTGCCCCATCCTCTCTTGGTCAAGAAGTTTACTATGAGATATTTTGGGGAGACGAATGCATCTATTTCGTCGAGTGCCGGCCTACTAAAGAAGGCGTTGTAGTAAGAAGGTTGATTAATGATCACAAAAATAGTCTCAAAAGTTCTGCAAGTTGGCGGCACCTCCATTTGCACAAGCAGCTTCACTTGCCCCACCGAAGTCAACCCTTTATTATTAAATCCGAAGGTGGGTTCCATGATCGGTTCCAATTTGTCCTCGTGGATATTCATTTGATCAAAGGCATGCTTGAAGATCACACTGCCGGTGTCTACAAGAATTTAAAAGACGATGGACAACCCGATTTGAGCAGTAATCATCAACGGATCGTTATGTGGATGGTGAACCCCTTTTTTCATCTCTTGAGGGGTGACAACGAGATTCAGCATTTGAACACTGAGTTGTGGATTCTTTGATGGGGGCTCTTAGATTGAAAGACGCCTTCTTTACCTTCCTTGATGTATCTTTTTCGGGCCCCTTTACTGTTCCCTATCGGATGCGGCCCACCATGAATTACGTCAATTCTATTTATTGGTGGGCTTAAGCTTAGTGGGTCCTCATCCTCCAGCACATTAATGGCATTGCTAGGTTGCTTTTGTGGACCATCCCCTGTCCATTGAGCTTTTTTGTTATCCTAAATGAATTCTTTCATGTGACCCTCGCGGATCAGTTTCTGAATAATTCTAGCCAGAACTCTGCACTCATCGGTCTTGTGACCATTTGCCTTGTGATATGCGCAGTAATCGTCTCCCTTTCTTTGTTCTGGGTTGTTTTGAGCTTTAAAATAAATTGGGAAGTTGACTCTTTCTTTTGCTACAGCATACACGTAAGATAGTGGCTTGTTCAAAGTGACTGCATTAGCGATTGGCTCTTCCCATTTTGTTCTTTTATGTCCTCGGTCTTGACCAAATCTTCCCTCTTTCATCTTGGGGGTAGCTTTCCTCTTAGTATAGTAAAGCTCATCCATCCAAATGAACTTGTAAGCCTGGAAGTGGAAATCTTGTAAGTCTTTGCACCCGTTAACGAAGAGCTACTTCCAGAAGGTGGTGTTCTCTATTAAACAAAAATGTACCGCGATAAGCTTGTCTCAGCCATTCATGTCTTTTGCTTTTAGTGCTTCTGCATTGAATCTCCTCATATAGTCTCCCAAGGATTCCTCTGCCTTTGCTTTATGTTGGCCAAGATTGTATAATCTATAGTAGGATCTTTACAAATGCAGAACTGGGTGGAAAATTCATAGGAGAACTGCTTCCATGAATAGATGGTTTTCTCTCGATACTGTCTATACCACTTGGCTGCAGCTCCTTGAAGAGTGACCAGGAATAATCGGCATCTGATAGCTCCCGATGCATTGTATAAATCCATTTGGCTATCGAAAGCCATTTAATGACCATCCGGGTCTGTGACTCCATGGTATTTCATTGTTGGAATCTTTATGTAAGATGGAATGACTGTTGTCATAATTTCATCAGTAAAGGAGGGCACAATGTCATTATTATTGACATTTTCATCCATGGTCCTATTCCCTTTGGTATTCATTGCATCCTTAATTGCTTTCTCTTCAGCATCCTTAAGATATGCCTCAACATCTTGATAGTTTTTCTAGTTCGAAAAGAATTCTTTTGATGTAGAGCTACTGGATTATTCAAGCGATCTATTAAGCACCCTCCCTTGATGATTAGCTTTAGATTGAGAGTGTTCCTTCTTCCTCGAGGATGTTAGATCTATTTTTCTTTTATTTTCATTGGAGTTAGCTTTCAAGTTCCTTCTTGGGGAGATTACCTCATCCCCTTGTGTTGGCTTAGCCGTTTTTGAAGATTTCTGAGACTGCCATTTTGAGAATCTCTTGCATTTCTTACAGCCGCTGCTATAAGAGTTTGATCTTTGTAGTATTTTCATCTTGTTGAGCTGGTGACGAAGGCTGCCCTTGAATAACCCTATTCAGATTAAAGGACGGAGCTACGTTCTCCTCAAGAGTTATCGTGTGAATAACTCCTTCCTCCATTCTACTTAGTCGTTTAGATTTCATTTTCCTACGCAAAGTCAAATGATTTAAAATTAGTATATAAGATAGTAACGAGGTCGGAGGTTCAGGCCCTTCTTCTAGCACCAAAAATGTTAACAAGAAAATTTATCAACATTCCCAAGGCTATGCGAATAACCAGATAAGTCATATAAGATTAGGTCAAAGAGATCGCTTCTTTCGAAACCCACCTTTCGACCTGATTGACCAAGTCGAAACAGATTTGATGGTTAAATTAGAAATGCAGGCTAAGGAAAAAACATTTAATTCGAAACATATCTTTTGAATGAGTCGAAGTCGGCTATTTATAGAGGCTTTCGACCCGGTCGAAAGGTTTTTTTTTGGCCCTTTCGACCCCATCGGAAGGTATGCAAGTTTTATTGAAATGAAATAACTGCTTTCGACTTCATTGGTCTCGCCTCCTCGATCGAAGAACCCCTTCAAAAAGGTTGAAGATGTAGTGGGGAGTAACCCCTTTCGAATGAATTATTTTCTTGACATTCGCTTGCCGGCTACAGACTGGATTCCTTTCGGAATGCCCCTTTCGACCAGGTCGAAAGGAGCTTCATCCTTTCTAAACAGGTCCAGATTGCAGTTGCCTAACCTTTATTCAGTTTACTCTGTATAAGATCAGCCTGGATACTTTTAAGTCATAAATTCATCAATGTCGAAACAGCTTCACCCTTCTTACTTCCATTGTTTGATATTGGTTTCGACGGTGATGTGTTTCGAATGTGAATATCCAAGTTGATCTTAAATATTGCATAGACAAAAAAAAGTCAAGAGAATAAGATAGAATCATGTGCAATGGATCATTAGTCCAGCTAATGATCATAATGATCTTCCTCATAATCGAAATCCTTTATGAATTTGCCTTCCCTCCATATTATTAATCCAAAATGAGTTACAATTATGAGAACTCTTTTCCCCAAATCGATTTAGGGTTTACAAGTATTTTGTTGTAGTGAAGAAATTAGAGTAAAAGAAATGAGTTTAGGATTCCAAAATTCGGTCTTCAAAACTGGACCCCTTAGGTCTTATTTATAGATGCAGGTCGGCCCCCTTCTGCGCCTATGCCTTCGACCCAATCGAAAGGCCCCTTTTTATATGCCGCTTCATGCCTTTTGACTAGGTCGAAAGGCCTCGTCTGTCTTCAACGCGGTCGAAAGGAATCTCTTTCGAATCCTTTAACTTACCCCTGCGCCTTTCTTATCTTTCTCTAGACTTTTCGACTGAATCGAAACCTTCCGGCTTTGTTGAGTCTTTAGTATTCCTTTTCTCTGCTTCCTCTAAAACTGCTTTCGACATTGTCGAAAGTTCCTCAAATGCGCCTTTCTCTTCATGTTGCCTTGCTATCATTGGAAGTACTGATGGGAACCCTTCAACTCTGTCGAAAGGTTGTTCATAGGGGCTTCGAAGATATTGAAGCACAAATGGTTTCGATGTAGCTGGTAGCTTTCAAATGCATGCATGTTGATTGATGCAGAACCTTTTCCTGATGTCATTGACTTCGACCGGTTCGAAAGGCTTGGGAATGCTTTCGAAAGGGTTGTTATAAAAGCGAAACATTTGGTTTCAAAAGGTTTGGCGCGCGTATGGGAGATTAACATTCATTGCCTTCGAAAGGGATTCTGAAGCTGTCTTTGCTGATCCATCCATGTCGAAAGGTCTGAAAGAGGCGGAAGGATAGCCTTGTTCCTCCTTTTTCATTCTTTTCGATGGCTTTTACATTGTTTATCACTTGTAAAGGTGTCTGCTACTTACGACTCTTTCGAAAGCCTTTCCAATGTCTTCGGAACCTTCTTTCATGGTCCTTGTCGAAATCTATGTCTATAATTTCAGTAGGAGCTGGCGTTTTTCTTATCTTCTTTCATGCCTTTGCTTCTTTAAGTAGATTTTATGGCTAACAATTGGCGGAAGATTGTTGCAGCTGCTAGATGAGTGGATTGCGGCATTTTTAACAGAGCGCGGGAGAATGCTTAGGGAGGATGAGTCGGGAGATGACGATGAGTAGGTATGACTAGGATGTTTGATGGATTTTGTTCATTTTGTTTTGTATTTATTTGACATGTGTTGATGGATTTGATACTTGTTTGACGATTGTGTTGCTCGATGATTTTGTGGATGTTTTGTTTGATGGACATGAGTATTTGTCGGTATGGTTGTGTTGTTTGAAGGATTTGTGGATGTTTCGTTTGATGGACATGAGTGCAATATAGACGTTGTTTGATGGAATGTTGATGTAGATATTGATTTTTGCGTTATATACTTGCTTATGTGTGATATACGATGGTTGTAGTTGCGAAATTGGATTTATATGTATTGTAGATGAGATGTATAGAGATATGATGATATTCGCGTGGTTGGATGGCTTATATAGAAGCTGCAGCTTTTAAAAAATTACCCTGTATTGCGACGGCTTGTGATGGCCCAATTGTCTAGGCTTGCGTCAGTTAGCGACGGTCTGCTACAGTCAATTTACTCAAGTTTACGTCGGCTAGTGCCGGTCAGCGACAGCCTAGTAACTACTCTGAATTTGCCACGTGTTTAAAGTAGTGATGCTAGCCGTCGCTAAACTTGCGACGACGCCGTCGCTAAACCCATTGATGTCGATTGTTTTTGTATCGCCTTTTAGCAACGGCTGACTACGGCCGGCGCCGCTTTCTAGCCGTCGCTAATGATAATGTCTTTTGTCGTGTTATTTGAAATTTTTTAGAATTCTCAAAAAATAAAAAATAAAAATTAAAAATTTATATATGCATAAAACCAATTGTTAGGAAATCATAAAATTTATGATTTAGCGGTTAATACGATTCGTTAATACCATATTTTTACGTAAAGTTGTTGCATTTTCAATTATAAAATTAAAATAAGATGTGAAATAGTACTAGGGCTGTTATGGTAACGGTAAATTTACCATTACCATACCATTACCAGTCAATCGACTACCATTTTCAAGTGAAATCGGTATACCAGTTTAATCGGTATGGTAACGGTAAATTTACCATTTTCTACGGTAAATTATCGGTAACATTTCTTCAATACCAGCGGTAACGGTAATTTTACCAGTCAATTTATAATACATGTATATTCATGTAACATGCTTTATTATAGACATTTAGAATCAAGCAAATGATTAAATTTAGTTTATTAACCAGATGAAATAATGTTAAATACACATCACTTCCTTCTCATTTATGTCTTTTTTTAAGTAACACTATAAATTGTATAATGAAGTACCGTTATGGTGTGAATACGTATTATGTTTCTAACCTTTTTTAGACAAACGGTAATTTACCATTACCAGTGTAACAGTTACCAGATTATCGGTATACCAGTCTTCGGTATACCAGCCTATCGGTAACGGTAACGGTAAGCAATTTTCGCTTACCAGTAAAAATGGTACGGTAACGGTATTTGTGAAATGGTAACGGTAACCATTACCATAACAACCCTAAATAGTACCATGAATGTGAAACCAACAGCTCGTTATGAAAGAAGGACAGGACCAATGACCTAAGTTACGTGAATTATGAGAGGAGACTTTCTCTGTTATGAAACTGTTAATATTACGTCCAAGTCCCCAAATAAAAATGCTAAACTTAAAAGAAAATTCAAACTACGTCATCTTCATAAAAATTCGAAGACTATTTTAAATTATAAATGCGCTCCTTTGTCTTCTTTCATAGTTCGTTGTCTGTTATCTTATCCTAAATTCATGCGTCTCATGTGTATACTCAATCACATGTATACAGTTAATTCTGGTTATATTAATTAGCTTAATCAATCAATAAATAAATGGTGGATATAAACTGGTAGACGTGTGCACACGAGGACAAGAGGTCTCATTTAATTCTTTTGGTTTATTTATTTTCTGGTTATATTAATTAGCTTAATCAACTATTAATAAATAAATGGTGGATATAAACTAGAAGACGTGTGCACACGAGGACATGAGATCTCATTTAATTCTTTCGGTTTATTTATTTATTATTTATTTTAGGAGACCAATCTTTACATAATTCTCAAAGCGGCTAGATACAATTTATTGGTTTCCGCATATATAACTCGTTTAACATGGTGGTTACAATCAAAAAGTAAACCATGGGCGGCTTAATATAAATAACCTAATAACCAGCATTCTAATTCCAATAAGATAATTAGTTAATGAGAAAACTGTGGATGTAATAACTATTTACTCAGCAAAACACTAAAGATGAGCCTTAAAAAAAAGAACATTCCAGAAAGTTGACAATGAACTCCAGTTAGTTAATATTGGTCACCAACTTAATCTTACTAACTTAGACAGTATAAACCGACAATGATCCAACAAGCGTATTATTATAATATATGTTAGCACTATTCCTCTGTCCCCATTTTAACTATTCCCGTATGTTCATTATATCTCTATCATCGATTTCTATATCATTACTATTTATTTTTTATTATGTTAGGTCTCGCATATCAATTAAATAACTACGATGTTTGGTTGTGATTTAACGGAACATGGGACACACAGATATAGATGAATCCATCTGATTATATGTCCTAGTAAAAATCTTGGTATTTTCCAATATAACAAAACAAGGCTATTAGGAAAAAGACATGCCAAGTTACTTAGTCACGTCTCCTTTATGATGGTTATCATCTTCGAATTTTCTTTTAAACTAGCAGAATATTTAGACATGTGATGAAATATTCTGAAGTCTAAACATGACTTGATTATATTATATTCTCTGTGTGCACCTGCATTTGAATCCTCAAATGTCTCCAGAGCATATTTAATCCGTAAAGCCTGATCCTGAAAAAACCAATTAGACAAATTAAAATAAAGCCAAAGTTATATTAACAAAGGATAACTTTAGCTAGCCTTGTGATTATGACATCTCATATATGCAAAGATGCCACTACCAAAGTATATACGTACTTTAAGAAAAATATACATGTACGAAGTACGCAATGTTGACAAAATAAGCACATGTATTATATTTTTGATCAAATATTTAGAAAGAATAAAATATCGAAAGTCCTGACTGTATAGAAGTTCTGAAAGTGACTAAAAATGATGAATTTCAAAACCTGATAATATCATATATAGACCAAATTAACCATACCAAATACGAAATTACAATGTTCCATTAGATTATATAGAAACTTAGCATAATTATATAATTAAGCTTACTTTTCAGTCATCAAAATGGTCATCAAGAATGTTTGTCCACTGTATTAAAAAAATGGCTTCCTCCATTTAACAACTCTTAACCAAATCCCCCTGAGACCTTTCGATGAAACCTGATTGTAGAATAATGTCTACATACTATTATATTTTTGTGCATTTGACAATTAAAAGGCTTGACATAGTCAAAAAGTTGAGATATCATACATGTATTCTATGTTTTCACGAAACCTGTTAAATAGATGGAAAGATTACTAATACTAAGCCATAATTTGAAAACTTTGTTGCTACGCAAACTTTGATTATACGACTGACGACTGACGAACATAGTTATTATTTTTTATAATTAATTAAGCCTTAATGTTAAGGGCTGACTCGGCGGCGTGTAACCAATGTGATTTCACAAGTTAAAGCTTTGACTTTGCTTTCTTAAACATGCATGTCATATTCATGAATCTAATAATTATACTTTTCATATTCTGGGGAGTTAGTTGAATTCTTAAACATAAACTTGGAAAGAAAAGTTGAATTTCTGTAAAAATAATTACTTGCCACTTGTTAATTGGAGGATATAATGGTTAGCAACATGGGATAAATCTTACACATGCAAGTTGTACTATTGTGATTTGTGCATGACTTTAATTCATGCTTCTAATAAAATATAGTTTTAAAACGTCATTTTCATAACTATAACTATAAGCAAAATTCAACATCATTAGTTAACATCTTCAAATTTTCATTGTCAAGCAATTAATAGCCGGTGCATTGGTTGAAGCTACACTCTATTAGTATACATGTATAACAAATAACACATATTGAGAATACACAAATTTCAGAAGACGCATGTTTAGTGTAAAAGTGAGAATACACATATTTCAGAAGACCGAGATTTACAAACTATTGACAAAAGCTTCAAGAATTTGTTGCTAGCACTATTTCAAAAGAGGCTATTAGTTGGTGCAACAACTCCTTAATAGAGTTTGAAACAAATCAGAAACTCTGGAACCAAGTATACCACTCAAAAATTCTATCCCATCAACAAATCAAAACTTAATCAAGCCAACCTTCCGTAACAACCATACTTTCATTGCCATATATAATGGCATCTACACCTCTCTATTTGCACTACCACATCAAATTTAACTATCGAAGCAAGAGAATTAAGATATTAAATATAATCTATTGATACCATGAATAACATGCAGCGCTTGCTCTCTTGCTTCATTCTACTGTTTTCTATTTTCCTTCCTCAATCCGATGCTGAAACTCATTTCCATAACTTTGTTGTATGTTCTCTGCACACTGTATATTTAAAATATCTCTCATGAACCCTAGATTGACATGATCAAATTTTGCAGGTCCAAAAAACACGAATAAAGAGGCTGTGCAAAACCCAGAACATCATCACAGTGAATGGGATGTATCCGGGGCCAACTATCGAAGTTAAAAATGGTGACAGCCTTGTCATCAATGTCAAGAATGTCGCTAAATACAATGTCACTATTCATTGGTATGTAAACATATATAACATCGTTGTTTGTAATTAAACGTATATAACATCGTTGAGTTCAGCCGTTCAGGCGACGCGGATGCTATGGTTTAGAATAGTAACAAGTTTGTGAGCATCACACAAATATGTTATCCATATTTCACTACATATTCCACAGCAAAGGATATACCAAGCAGACGAAACAAAATTCCAACCTAGTCCACATTCTGATCTATTCAATATTGATAGGAACACTTATAGCCTAGTTTAATATTAAACATTATATCAAGCGTATATATAAAAGTATAAAGGTATGTGACAAAGTCATGTTTACAGGACAAAATTAAGATAAAGACTTCGGTGCACAAATATGTTTATACGCCAGTCATGTTTATATTTACATTATTTTTCGTATATATAGGCACGGTGTTAGACAAATGAGAACGGGCTGGGCAGATGGTCCTGAATACATAACCCAGTGTCCAATAAGGCCTGGTGAAAACTATACGTACCGATTCACAATCGAAGGACAGGAAGGAACTTTATTCTGGCATGCGCACAGCTCGTGGCTAAGAGCTACTGTGCATGGGGCCCTTATCATACATCCTAGACAAGGCTCTTCGTACCCTTTCACTCAGCCAAAGAGAGAAGCTCCCATACTTCTTGGTAAAAAAAAAAAAAAATTTTTAAATCAGTGGCTTAAATCTACTTTTGTTTACTATTACTAGAACATGTTAGTTGCTTTTCAAACTTTGTTGTTTTTTTTCCTTTAATATTCAAACCCGGCGCAAAGGAATTGCTTCCCTAGCCCAAAAACCAAATTTTGTATGCTGTTCTAAACAAGGTTCAAAATTCTGTTTTCCGTTTCCGTTCCGTCCAATGGTAATTTTAAAATTTCCGGTTCCGTTCCGAAAATTCCGCTTTAATTTCGATACTTTTTTTGCTTTAATTTGCTATACACACTAATAAATATCCAATACTGTCATAAATTTATATTACATTTTTTACATTACATATAAAATACACACTTTGATTAAAAATTCATTGTGTAAGATTCTGTGTTGTTCATTTGAGATTTTAAAACTTTGATCAATTTTGAAAATTTTGAATTTTTTTTTTATGATTCAATGTATATTAACAAAAGTATAACAACTTTTTTTATGAAACTACATGATTTCTTCTCCATTTATTTATTGTCCCGATTAATTTGTTTTCTTTTTTTAATTATTATATATTTGTTGTATTTTTTTAATTTTTATAAGTTTTTTTCAATATTTGATAAGCAATTTCGGAATTTTGACCGGATTCCGTTCCGGTTATGAGCGGAATTGGAACGGAATCACTGGAATAACCGGAATTCCGTCGGAATTTTGAACCATGGACTTCTAAGTAATATTTAAGCAATAAAATCATTGATAAGGTGCAGAATCAAACACTGAACGTCAAACATGCAATGCATGTGACATAACGTTTGACTATGATCTTCTACAAGGAAGATATTGTTCAACATTTAATATATATTATATTTATATTATAAATACTTTAAATTTTTGCACTTCAAAGGGGTTGCTTCAGCCCACGGGTTTGGTGGGCTTCTCCCTGGTCCGGCTCTGTGAATATTAGACAACTGCAAACCTAACCTATATCCAATGCAAATTAAAGATCTAATTCTAGGTAGCTTTCCTATATTACAAAAAGAAGATAGGGTTGACAAATTATATAAACCTCGCTACTTTAAGATGCATAATTCTGGCGCAACATACCAAACTTGTACTAGCTTTTGATGTAACAATTATTTAAGTAGGTTATATAATGGTCTTCACTTTTTGGCATTTTCACTAGAAACGGACACTCTTATAATATTATTTCATGTACACTCTTATAAGGAAAAGTACCTCTCTAACAGTATTAGGAAATCAACAGGGGAATGGTGGAAAACAAACCCAATCCATGTAGTCGATCAAGCAACCCGAACTGGAGCAGTTCCGAAGACATCCAATGCTTTAACCATCAATGGGCAACCTGGTGATCTCTTCAACTGTTCAAGCGAAGGTATTGTTTTTTCCTTCAGAATTAACGTTCCATTACAAATCAGTTACTAATAGTCATACAAATATAAATATATATATATATATATTACAGGGATTAAATAGTAACTTGCAGTAATCTTTGTAATGTATGACAACCTGGTTTTTGAATCTTGAACAGATACAACTATAATTCCAGTTGCTCCAGGCGAAACTGACCTCCTTAGGTTCATTAACGTTGCATTAAACACTGAGCTCTTCGTCTCCATTGCTGGCCACTCGATGACAGTTGTAGGAGTTGACGCATCATACACAAAACCCGTAACCACTAACGTGCTAATGATCGGCCCTGGACAAACAACCGATGTTTTAATCACAACTAACCAACCACCTGGTAGGTACTATATAGCTGCAAGAGCCTACTCTAGTGCACAAATTGTCTCATTCGACAACACCACTACAACTGCCATTTTGGACTACACATGCAGCTGCTCAAACAAGCCTGGATCAAACGTCCCACCTTCTCTTCCACCTCTTCCAGCTTTTAACGATACAAACGCTGCAACAGCTTTTGGCGCAAGTTTAAGAAGCCTAAGAAAAGTTGATTTATCGCTTCCAGTGGATGAGAACTTATTCTTCACAGTTGGTGTGGGATTATTCAACTGCCCAAAAGGACAAACATGTGAAGGACCTGACAAAACACGATTTGGAGCTAGTATGAACAACATATCGTTTGTGTTGCCTCAGTCAGATTCGATCTTACAAGCTTATTATCAAGGTGTACCTGGTGTTTTCACAACCGATTTTCCAGCTAACCCACCTCTCAAGTTTGACTACACTGCAACAAATATAAGCAGGAGCCTTTGGCAACCAGCAAAAGGAACTAAGGTATACAAGCTAAAATATGGATCTGCAGTCCAGTTGGTGCTACAAGGAACCGATATAGTTGCTGGTGAAAATCATCCAATTCATTTACATGGGTACGACTTTTACATTCTTGCTGGGGGATTTGGCAACTTCAATGCGAAAAAGGACACGAGTAAGTTTAACATGGTGGATCCACCTATGAGAAATACAGTTGCAGTGCCTGCAAGTGGATGGTCTGTTATTCGATTTGTTGCAGATAATCCTGGGGCTTGGTTTATGCATTGTCATTTGGATGTTCATATTACATGGGGATTAGCTATGGTATTCTTGGTTGAAGATGGAGTTGGAGAATTGGAGAAGTTACAACCACCTCCGCCTGATCTTCCTCAATGCTAATTAGAGAAAAGTTATATTAAAGGGGGGGTGATCACTTCTTCTTTTCTGTATCAATATGTATGTAGTCGTTTACTTTGTTTTTAATATTTTGATATTGATTGGTTTTGGGGTCATTGGTTAGAGGCTGTATCATTGGTCATTTCATTCAGAAATGAATTTATATTTGCTTTTAATAAACAATTAGTTTTTATTGCCAAATAGCTTTTACTTGACTATGTTTGCTATTGTTAGTTTTCTTTATTCTATGGTACATTTTGTTTTAGCGTTTGCTTCCCAGAGGATCGATATTGCGTTGGTTCTAAAAAAGTTATTAATGTGAGTTGCCTAAATTTTTTAGCCAATAAAAAGCTAATTGCTTCTTTCTTCTACCATCCACATGCTTCATAAATTCCATAAACATATAGTTTTTTCTCTCTCCCAAAAGTTGGATCATTAACAAATACAAAAACATGCATTCTAAGCATGCAAGAAAAAATGTATTTGTTATAGCACTTAGCGAAGTGCTCGTTAATATTAGTTATTTCTCTTAAATAAACCAGTGCTACGCACACGGACAGTTGTGCAAGTTAAAGTTTTGAACCGTGCGTTATAAGCGAATAGAATGAGATAGGGCATATTATATCTGTTTGTATATTGGTATAAGGATACGGGTTGTATCATGTTTCACATTGGGCCTACCCGCACAGCCCATTTACTTAATTTGCTCTTATAAATACTTTGTACCGAGAGCATTGTACACAATCAAGTATTACAAATAATACATACAGTCCCTGATTTTCTGTTACATGGTATCAGAGCGAAATAAAATGGCTTAACAGCAAAACTCAATAATCTTTTGAGAAAATATCTTAATCTCATCAAAAGATTTTCATCATTTGAAATATAGGTTACACAGTTTAACAACTGTGCAACAAATCTTGAAAAAAAAACATCATCTGAAAGCCGTTGTCGTGTTAAGAAGGGAATTATCAGAGTTAATCTCATCATATAATATGTCTCCGGCTGCTACTGTTTCATCAGTTTATCAAGATTTCATTTTACTCACCGGAAGTGCTGTGCCAAGAACCTACTTGTCAGACTGCAGTCATCATACAACTGGATCTGGCTGCACCTCCCTCTCTGGTCTGTTATTTGCCCTCTTTTTTTATCATTTTCTTGATAAGTTTTCTTCATTATGGCAAAAGAAAGCAGTGACAATGTCAATACACCCAATCAAGAACCAAGAACCACTCAGCAGTAGTCTAATGCTACACAAGATCTCATCAAGTCCATAATCAAGCCACAAAGTCAAATCATCACCATACAGATTGATGAATCTAACTATCTGCTCTGGAAATTCCAGATTGAGACTGCAATTAGAGGATATGGGTTGCAAGAATATGTTCTTGGCACTCTAATCACCCCACCAAGATTCACTACAGATCAAGAAGGAAAATTAGTCAGTATTGCAAAATATACAATTCATGAGAGGCAAGATAGTTTGATCAATTCTTGGTTATTATCATCTATCAGTGCCAGCCTACTACCACAGTTAGTTGGATGCAAGACCACCCATGAAATTTGGCACACTATTGAACAAATATTCAACTCACAATCTGCAGCTAGGATAATGCAATATAAAAGGCAGTTACAAAACTGAAGGAAAGACAATGTCAGTATGAGAGAGTATCTGTCTAAGGTCAAGACAATATGTGATCAGTTAGCCTCTGCTGGTTATAAAGTGACAGACACAGAGAAGATACTGTGCATTTTAAGTGGACTGGATGAAGAATATAAGGCAGTAGTTGCCATAATATCATCTAATGAAAATCTACCATCATTACAAAGTGTACACTCTGTACTCATTGCCCATGAAGGAAGGCTTGAGCAAAAGAAACCAGCAAACTGGGAGTATAATGCAAATTATGTGTCAGTCAGTAAAAACAAAAATCAAGAAAGAAATCAGGGTAACAGAAACTAGTCAAACAACCCCAGAGGTGGTCAATCGGGCAGATATAGAGGAAGAGGTGGTAGATGGAATTTCAACAGTAACAACAAACCAAGATGTCAAATATGTGAAAAGTATGGTCATACAGCAAACAAGTGCTACTTCAGATTTGATGTCAATTTCACACCAGCACAACAAAGCAATAACAATTCAAGATCACAAAACCCAAGTGCTAACATGGTCAATGTACAGTAAGACATGGCAACAGACAATACAAGCACGGATACAACAAAAATTGAAGATATACATGATAGCTGGTATCCAGACTCTGGGGCAACCAATCATGTGACAAACAACTTGAGCAAATTGAATCTTGGAAACAGAGAATACAAAGGTACACAGTTATTATATATGGGAAATGGTAAATCAGCAAAAACACTGGAAATACAAGCATTAATGAAACTAGACAATTATATCTTAACAACCTGTTAATGGTTCCATTAATTAGAAAGAACTAATGAGTGTGTCACAATTTGCCAAAGACAATAATGTATATTTTTAATTTCATTCTACATATTGTTTAGTTAAAAATAGTCTAACTAAAGAAATTCTTTTGCAGGGTAGAGAACATAAAGGCCTGTACAAATTTGATGTCCCAAATTCAAGAAACCTTGAGAATAATGAAAAATGGTGTTACATTTTAGAAATTGAAAATGTTGAAAACTTTGATGTATGACACTGTAAACTGGGACATCCCAGTATGAATATTGTTAGAGATGTTTGAGCAGTTGTGATACTCTTGTTAATAAAATTCCTAATTCTTACACTTGCACATTTTGTTAAATGGGCAAAAGAGTCACAAGTTTGCATTTCCAGATTCAAAAACTGTGTATAATAAACCTCTTGAACTTGTTGCAACATATTTATGGGGTCCAGCCCCAATATGCACTGACTATGGCTATAAATATTATATTTCATTTATTGATGCCTATTCTAGGTATGTATGGATTTACTTTTTAAAATCAAAGTCTAAAACTAACAATGCAGTGTTGTAGTTTATTTCAAATGAAGAAAGGCAGACAAACTGGCAGGTAAAGGTTATACAAACTGATGGTGGTAAAGAGTTCTTACCCTTAAGGGGTTACTTTCAAAGGAAGGGAATTACACAGAGGGTTACATGTCTACACACTTCAGAAAAGAATGGTCTTATAGAGAGAAAACACAGGCACATTGTAGAGACTGGTTTGACATTACTAGCACAAGCATCTCTGCCATTAAAATTTTGGCCAGATGCCTTCTCTACAACCATTCATTTAATTAATAGACTGCCTACAAAGGTATTAAAGTTTAAAAGTCCAATGGAAGTGTTGTTCAATGTCAAACCAGACTTTCAAAACTTAAAAATCTTTGAATGCCTATGTTTTTCCTATCTAAGACCATACAACACACACAAACTTGAGTATAGATCCAAGCCGTGTACTTTTCTAGGATATGCAACAAGACATAAAGGATATAAATGTCTTGATAGCAATGGAATAATATATATATATCTAGGCATGTAATATTCAATGAGCATGAGTTTCCTTTTAGTAGTGCAGATATCAAAACAACTCGAAAAATACACAATTCAAAGCTTTCAATACCTCCAGTATTACCTTCACCAAAAGTAGTTATACCAGTTAATGGCATTAGTGACCATGGAAGGGGTGACATCGGTCCTCAACACACAGTGCCTACAAATGAACCTGGTCAAGGACATGTTGATGCACCAGTAAGCCCTGATAGTGTGAGGCCAATCATAGATCATCATAAGACTCCTGTCAAGCACTGCATGACACTCAGTTACCCAGTACTCAACTAGAGGTCAATACAGATGAAGATAGACAGCCACTTGTACCTGCAAATACTGGACACCATATGATGACAAGAGCAAAATGTGGCATATTCAAACCAAAACATATAACATTGAATCTGAGATCACAGAGCCAAGTACATATCAGCAAGCAGTTATGGATGACAACTGGAAAAATGCTATGAAGGAAGAACACAATGCACTGAGAAAGAACAAGACATGAGATCTTGTACCTTTACCAGTGAATAAAAATATAATAGGATGCAAATGGACATATAGACTACAAAAAAATCCAGATGGTTCAATTCTTAAATACAAGGCAAGACTGGTGGCAAAGGGGTATTCACAACAAAATGGATTTGATTTTAATGAAACTTTTTCTCCTGTTGTGAAACCCACAACCATCAGTGTTATCTTAACAATTGCCTTACATAAGAATTGGATCATCAAGCAATTAGATGTTAATAATGCTTTTCTTAATGGTGAATTACAAGAGGAGGTATATACGGAGCAGCTACATTAGTTCATAAAAAAGGGCAATGATCACCTAGTATGTAAACTTAATAAAGCACTCTATGGGCTCAAGCAAGCACCAAGAGTTTGGTTTGACAAGCTGAAGACTACCTTGTCAAGACATGGCTACAATTCAACTAAATCTGATAACTCCCTGTTTACTAAGTTTCTCAATAATACAATAACTTATGTATTAATCTATGTTGACAACTTTATTATTACAGGGAATGGCAAATCAGAAATCATGAATATTACTCAATGCATGAAAGAAGAATTCTCAATCAAAGATCCGAGGGAGCTAAATTACTTCCTTGCATAGAAGTCAAAAGAACTTCAGATTCAGAAATTCACTTAAATCGGAGAAAGTACATCAATGAAATACTATTGAAAGCCAAAATGGACAAGGCAAATCCTCTACGTACTCCAATGACAAGCAATCTTCACCTTTCAAAAAACAAGGGTGAACCAATTCTAAATGACAAGCAATACAGAAGCATTGTAGGAGCTCTACAATATGTCACTATAACTAGGCCAGATATTTCATTCAGTGTAAACAAAGTGAAATTTATGCAAAAACCTCTTGATGAGCATTGGAAAGCCGTAAAGAGAATTTTAAGGTATCTAAAGGGGTCAATCAATCAAGGACTAATTCTATAATCAAGTGCAACTCTGTGTATCAATGGTTATACAGCCTCTGACTGGGCTAGTGATCAGGATGACAGGAGATCTACAACAGGGTATTGTATCTACTTAGGCAAAAACCCAATATCAGGGTGTGCAGAGAAACAATCAACTGTATCTAGGTCCAGCACAGAGGCTGAATACTGAAGCATTGCTAGTGCTACTACAGAAACCATGTGGTTAATGTCTCTACTCAGTGAACTAAAGATCAAATTAAACAGCAAACCGACTATTTGGTGTGATAATCAAGTTCAATATCCATTACTGCAAATCCTGTTCTACACTCTCGCACAAAACACATCGAACTCGATCTGTATTTTGTGAGAGAGCAAGTAATAAGCAAGAATTTGGAGGTTATATACATACCTTCAACTTACCATAAGGCTGACATTCTGACTAAGGTTCTCTTTCGACCAAACTTCACCAGATTCAGGCGAGAGCTCAACGTGGACGAAGCCGACATTAGTCTTAGATCAAAAGCTTCGATTTTACATTCCTAAAGCCTCTAAAAATGGAAAAGAGACTCATCAAAGCCCTATCTATCAATTCAACCCATGAATCGACATCTCATGTCATAAATCATTAACTCTCATTCATATTGTCTACCGCCTGAGTCTATTGACTCAATTGAAGCTCAGAGAAGGAATAAAACTGCATTCAAGGGACCAATTTTCACTAGCGGCGCTCAGATTTATGGATCTCGCATGCAAACCCTAACCCTAGTTTGGGTTTGAGGGGGCATATAAGCGAATAGAATGAGATAAGGCATAGTATATCTATTTGTATATTGGTACAAGGATGCGGGTTGTGTCATGTTTCACATTGGGCCTACCCGCACAGCCCATTTACTTAATTTGCTCTTATAAATACTTTATACCGAGAGCATTGTACACAATCAAGTATTACAAATAATACAAACAGTTTCTGATTTTTTTTACATGCATGTATTAGTAATCTTATTTTATTGATAGAGAGTATGTATTGAGAACCATATATTTGATGAATTCATGAACGCCTAGTTTTGTGAACTGTGTGCTTTTTTCTGTGTATTGAAACTTTTGTGGACTTAGGAAAGTAAAGTATTGGGTAGTACATGAAAACAAAAGATAAAAATCATGCTCATATCTACAGTAACTTGGACTGCGTTCATAAAATGTTTGGTCCCTGATACACTATAAGAAAAGTTACTTTTTATAATGCCAATACATAACGCGTTATTCCATAGTGTTATTATTTATTTTAATTTGTTTTATTCAGAAAAGACATTAACTAAGTAATGCTTTTTAATGCGGGCTCTTCCTAAATATTTCTGTGGCCGCCTCTTTTTTAATTATTTCCCTCTTCCTCAAATTCTTTCACGTCTTCTGCTCACAGCCAAATAACTTCGCTCACAGTAAAAAATCCCTCATCTTTTTACATCTTCTTCGTGAGTTAAGCACCCAAAATCAAGATCTAATATTGGAGCAAGTCGACGTCACCTGGAAGTTCAACTATCACCGTTGCTCCCATCTCTTTCTTCCCCACTTTTGAAGGGATTCACGATTTGGTTTCTCCCGCGTAGTTTCGAGTGAAGTAAGCTGAAGCTCTCACCATGGCGGACCAGCTTCCTGACGACCAGAACTCCGAGTTAAAGGAAGTTTTCAGCTTGCTTAAGAAAGGCGACAGTGGTATATTAGCACATCTATGGTTATGTTTTGAATTACTTGATCAGTTGCTGTTTCTTTGCTCCTATCCATTTTATTGAGTGGATTAGCATTGATTAGGTCTTAAATTTGATGATATTGTTATGCATATATTATAACTCATGTGATAGAACAATGGCAAAAAATCTGGTATCATATTTGCTCATTTTCTTCCCTTACGCAATGAATGTTGTTGGCATTAATGCTTCCATTAGCTTTTCAATATGAAGAATAAATTTGGTATTATAGAAGTATTTGCTTTTATTATGCTGAAGGAATAATTCAATCTTTCAATTAGTTGCAAACAAAGTTTCTTTTACTGAGCCATGGAAGTGTAAGATCTATCTACATGTTTCTATATAGTAGTTTAAGAGTTGCGTACCAAACATTATTGAAAAGCAAAACTAGTATACTCTGGAGAATTAGCAGGGTATACATAATATGAGTGTCTAGAAGACATTTCTTTTTTGGGTAAATATGCTAGTGTCCAATGCTCAATGTAAGATACTTCACTGTTGCATTTGATCCAGCTAGGTTAAACTTTAATGCCAATAATATCATTAACTCTTGGTTGTAGCAAATGTGATATCTATATAAATTGCTTGTACTAACTTTATTTATTTTCTTTGAATATTCGTCTAATGCCTAATAGCAATATTATTATGACTTATTGTTCCACTATTTTAATTATCTATTTGCTATTTGTAGTTATCAAAAGAGCACCTCATGAATTCAAGATCGCTTGCTTAAAGGTAAGTGTGTTGTTACTTTCAAGAATTCATTGCTCAAAGTTAGTGGAATATTTGGAATTTGTATTCATCATTCGAACAGATATAATAAGGTCATTTAACTAAAAGTGACTTTTTAGCACTTGAACGGTTTATGTTAATTAATATAAAGCAATTATGTCGAATATTGAACCTTTTGATCTGTATATTAATTCCTCCGTTCCTTGATAGATAATGGATATGATCAATATACCGGTAACTGTATTTTTAGAAATAAACCTTCATTAGCTTGCTCTCTGTGTTGTCTCGTATTTGATTCATGCACTTGATTGATAATTTAGATTTATTGAACTTTTATTTTTTGGACAAGCAGCTAGATTTGCGCTTTAACTATAGTGATTGTTACATGATCATGCATAAAAGTTATGCATGTGTATACTTATGTGAAGTCAGTAGAAAATAATATTTGCAGGGAATAAAACCTATACATACGCTCAATGTTAAACTGTATGGATATTCACATGTTGATTAAGCATCCAACTTAAAATACATAGTATCATATTGAGCCTAAAACAGATAATACTATGATATATATAGTTCCATTGGCATAAATCATTCCCTTAACTATCAAAGTTAACTGAAGTACTAAGATCAATCATAATAAATTTACATTAAGGCATTACCTCTATAACTACTAAGATCAATCATAAAGTATGGGATGTTTGATTTACTATATTGTTACATCGAAAAAGAAAACAAACATACATGATAAAATCATAAACCTTTTAAGCATCCAATTGATGTAAAACAAATGAGGTTTACGCATTCAATTAAGTTTGTAATTTACTAAAGAGCGATCTCTGTTTATATCAGCTCGGATTAAAAAAATGGATCCTGAGACAAGAAGTTTGCAACCAAGCGTTAAGGCGGTATTGTTGACGAAGCTGAGAGAGTAAAAGAACTATTTGAATAATCTGAAAGCTGAAGTTAAGAAAATTTCTTCCAGTAATTTGGATAAGGCTGCCATAGAGGAACTTCTAGAGGCGGGATTGGTAGATACTTTAGCGGTATTGGTTTGAAATTTTTTAGTTATTTATCTTATGCGTTTTATGTTGACGTATATATTTGCAATCTTGTTCTACTTAACGTTAAACTATATAATGGTATTCACCGTGTTTATGTAACCCAGTGCCAGTGGAAAATAATCTAATTAAAGGTTGTAAGGAATAGAAAGTCAATGCTATTTAGATTCTAGTTTACCTTTCCACCCAATATATTTTATAAATATCTCACTTCCCATCTTTTCATTTCATGCCCCTTTTTTAGGATCATCAAACCTCGTCTCCTTTCTATCTTCTTTATCATTTTCATAGGCGACTTCAAAATAAAAACAAATCCATAAATCCAATAATTTTTTAAAATTCAATAATTTAAAATTCGTCGGTTCCTTTTTCACGATTTGCATATTATTTCGAGCTTGAAAAAAAAAGATTGAACTAGTTTGAAGCTACAGCTAAGATAAACATTAATTCAATGGTATTGTCATGTAAAGAGGAAGTGGGAAACTTCCTATTTCTGTTTTCTCATAGGATGTCGTATATGCAAACTATATATGGTGCTTTTAATCACTCATTTTTCTATATATGGATTAATGTTTGTCTCCTACAACATCAGTGAAATGTTCATTTTTTGTAAGTAGAGCGGCATTTATTTTTGTTCCTAAATTGTAGTTGTCAACTTTTATACATCATATGTATGAGGTTTTCATGCCTGGTTGGAGAATATATTACCGGAGGTCTGCATATACCAAGACTTTGCAATCCAGTTGTTATAAAGAATCTGGACCTGCAAGTAATTAGTTAGGAAAACTAACAAGTTTATGCCATGCTATGGCTTGCTTTTCTTTCGAAATCATATTTGTTAAACAGAAGACACTCAAATGCTTATCCAGTTGTGCACATTTTTGCAATTGAAGTGCATATACTGCTTATTATCGAGTAATTTCTATGAGTGAAGGACTTTTATTCTGTTAATGTAGGAGGAGATGGTTGATGGATCATTTGAGTACTTCATTCTTGCAAGTGATGATTTATAGGATGTGGTATCAAATGAGGTATTATTATTTAATATTTTACTTTCTATTATTACGAGCTGCCTAGTATAATCAATTGCTACTATTAAATGAATTTGATTTAGGAAGCTGTTACTATCCTTGTTTGATAAGTAACATTTATAAAAATTAAATAAGTTCATAATAATAATAGTAAAATATTAATAAGGTTTATGAAAATTAACTATGTTTATAATAATAATAATAATAAAATATTAACCAAGTTAACTAGTTTTATAAAATATAACCAAGTTCATATAATAATAACAATAATAATAAATTAAATATAAGTTTATAAAAACTAACTAAGTGCATAATAATAATAATAAATTATAAAATATTAACTAAGTTAACTAAATTTTATAAATATTAACTAAATATATATATAATAACAGTCAAAGTCAAAATAAATTAACTAAGACTATAAAAATTAACTTCGTTAATTAAGTTTTATAAAAATTAATCAAGTTTATAAAAATTAACTAAGCTTATAATAAAAATAAAAATAATAATTTAACTAATTTTTATGAAACATAATTAAGTTTATAATAACAATACCAACAATAACAATAATAATCATAATAGCAATAATAATAATAATAATAAATAACTAAGTTTATAAAAATTAATTAAGTTTCATAACAATTAACTAAGTTTAGGATACTAATAATAGTAATACTAAATTAATAATAAATTGTAAAGATTAACCAATTTAACTAGGTTTTATAAAAATTAATTAAACTTATATATAATAATAATATAAATTAACTAAGTTCATAAAAATTAACTTAGTTAACTAACTTTTATAAAAATCAACCAAGTTTATATAATAATAATAATAATAATAAATTAAATACATTTATAATAATAATAATAAATTATTGACCAACTTAACAAAGTTTTATAAAAAATAACGAGTTTATATAATAATAATAATAAATTAACTAAGTTTATAAAAATTAATTAAGTTTATAATAATAATACTAATAATAACAGCAGCAATAACAACAACAATAATCATAATAGTTACAGTAAAATTTTATAATCTTAGTTAAACAATCATAATAATAAATTAACTAAAATTAGTTAAATTAACTAACTGTAACAATAGATTTTAAATAATCAAAATAATCACACTAAATTAACTAAGATTATAGAAATTAATTTCGTTAATTAAGTTTAATAAAAACTAAATAAGCTTATATAAATTAACTATATTGATAATAAAAATAATAACATTACTAAGTTTTTAAATTTAACTAAGTTTGCTAACAAAATTTCGAATAATAACTATAATAAATTATAAAATATTAACCAGGTTAATTAAGTTTTATAAAAAATAACTAAACTTGTATAACAATAACAACAATAATAATAAATTAACTAAAATTATAAAAACTAATTTCGTTTGTTAAGTTATATAAAAATTAAATAAGCTTATAAAAATTAAATAAGTTGATGATGATGATGACGATGATAATTACTACCCCTCACGATTAAATTAAAAATTAAATAAGCTTAATCCATTATTACAAATTAATTTATCACTTTTAAATTATGTGGTACAGAAAGAAGGATTTAAAAAATTACCGATTGATACATACTACCCCTCACAGTTTGGTCCTTTTGCCCAATAGCTTCCAACAGAAGATGAAGTGGAATATGCTCAAGCTATGTTGAAATCCTAAAAGGAACGGTATCAGAACTCTAAGTTTTAAGTGAACCAATAATTGTTAGCTTGTAAAGGTAATGAGAACAATCAAAATTTAGAGTAATATTTAACTAATACTGATTTCTAGTTTAATTGGGACCTTCAGCTTAGATTGATACTAGCATATTCTTATTATTATTATCAATCTTTTTTACATTTTTTAGTCTTCAACATAATAATAATAATAATAATAATAATAATAATAATAAACTGACTAAGTTTATAAAAATTAACTAAGTTTAAAATAATAAAAATGAACTAAGTTTATAGAAATGAACTTAGTTACACAAAAATTGCGAAAATGCTTTCTGATGATTAGCAATAACATATATATAAAATGCAAGTTAAGAAAAATAAAAATTTACGGTTCTAATATATATTGAAGTTTATTTACTTAAAATCCTAACCAAGTCTTTTATTTGAGACAAACAACCATCAATGCATGACATATGCACTTCTCAAAGAAAATAAGCGATAAAACTTATGTAGTGTTAGATATCAACTTCATTTTTTTATATGAAAGAGTGGTCCTCAAAAAGAGGAGAGCACTCATTGATAAATATTATTAATATATATGGTACAACAAATTATACAAATAGAAATTAGGGATCATCACATGGATGATCAAAATACAAGAAAAGAATTAAAAAGAAAAACAAATAGGCAGTAGACACGGCAATAACAGCTCCTTAGAAAAAATCACTGACTTGACTTCAGTTTTAATTTTATAAGCTAGGCCTATATGTATTGTAAATACTTGTATGAGTAATTGACCGTAGACATGACTTCAGTTTTAATTTCATAGTTCACAATGTCCTTTTCATGTTTAATGCATCGTTTAATTTTACTTTTATCGGATTTGTATTCTTCGAGATTGTTAACTGTTATCACGTCAAAAGTACTACTCGATGATGACGTACGTCGAAACTTCATCCACTCTAAAGAGTCGTTTGACTTTTTCAACGATCTGCTTAGGTGTATCTATGAAATGTTTGAGCATGATAGAAATTTAGTTGGTTACATTTTCTTTGATCAGTTTTTATGTTAGGTCATATCTATGTTATAAGTTCCATACTCATATGTTTTTTATCCAGAGAAGTTGTTTTTTATTTGTGTTGCCTGGGATTTTAGAGACACGGTCGATCTGAAGCGCAAGGTGATGGTATTGTCATTTTTTGATCTATGTGCCTAAACTCTGCCTTGAATTCTAGAATTTGACTACCCATATTTATTTAGGATAGAATTTTGATTTAGGATAGAATTTGGCTGACATCAAGTGGTACAGATGCAGTGATGAGCCATTGTTCCCTGCTGTGCTATTGTTTGCGAAGAAGTGATGGCATGAAGCTGAAAATGCATTGAAGTGATGTGTGGCTAGCTTCTGTGTCGTGGTGATTCCGTCATTTTTGCCCTGGTACGACCTTCTATAATTTTATTACTTCAGAAGTATTGCATTGGTATGATTCCTTCTATTGTTTGGATAGTATTGCACTGGTATGATTGTTTGGAGGTCCTGATTTTGTGATGTACACAGTCGAGCTGTCTAAGTGATGGTTTTTTGAGATGTTGCTGAAGTAAAATTGTGTTTGATACGTAATGTTGATGTGTTTGAGTGATGTTGTTTGGATAGGTAGAAACTTGATTAGTTTGAGTGATGACCAGATTTAGAAAATTTTTGGCAATTGAAATTGTGAGTGTAGAGTTTTAGTTAATCCATTGAACTAAAAAGGGTGACATGGTAGAGTTTCTAAAGTAGTTTTTCTTTTGTATTTAATAGGTGATGTTAAGTCTTTCTTCTAATGAAGTTGATAAAGGATGCAGAGAACATTAATTCATGAGTAGCAGGAATATTCCTATGACATTGCACAGTCCACATTCTCATTTAATCATTTTAAAAATCTTAACATTAGTCACCAGTTTCAAAAGAACAGTCGGAAATACCAATTCAGTTGATACAGTTTTACATAATCAATACGTGAAAAGGATTTTGTTAGTGTATCCTTACATTCTGAATCATGATATTCACATCCATATTCCATAATGAACATGGAGGGATGTGTATAGGAATTAAATTACTAGGAACTGAACATGAGTCTTGCACGAACAAATAGAAGGTACTACCAATAACCTGTAATTTTCATCACAGTTTTATATAATTATTTTCAAATTATTCTAAATTTTCAGGAAGTACTACCAATGACCGAAGACATGCATAAAGAAAGGCTTTGAGCAGTTCAAGTTCTTAGTGATGCATTTGGTACTTGTAGACGTTAACTTTGAACTATGTTGTCTTTTGTTATCATGAATATGTATTGAATTTGGTAACTCGTATATTGAGCTTATTTTTTGTTAGTTGATACTTTATTTTGTTATCATGAATATGCGTTACATTTGCTGATTATTATATTTTTTGTTCATACATTGTTCAAATTGTTATCTATTTAAAGAAGATTCATTTTGATTGTTATTATTAAAATGTAATAGTGGGGTGCATAAAATATATAGTAAAATAAAGCATAGCTCCTAAAAAGCGTCATAACTATATGACATAAGTGCTATAAAAAGATAATGCAATGTATGAGGTTAGCATCAAAGGATAGCAGCAAATAGGCGTTATTGTATCTACACATTTTATAGCGGTATATATATGATATGAAATCATGCTCTTTTATAGTGGTTTGTTTTATGTTATAAATGTGCAATTCTTTTTTATAACATGTCAATATACAGCGTTTATCAAACTGCTATAGTTGTGTTTAATAACGGATATATGCCACTATAAAAGACTGTTTTTCTTGTAGTGATATTGGAACTGTGCCCAAATTGCTCACAATGTTTGATCACACATACATAATACAGATTTAGAATTAGCATATCGCATATGGTGTAATACATCCATACGAATATCTTAAATAGAAAACAGTGCTGCATAGCGTGCACATAACTTCTCCATCATTGAAAGCGTGAATATTATTTGAATTTGCAAGTAGAAAAAATACATGCAACAACTACCCTGAAAGATGTTAAAGTTGGATGAGCGTTGTAGTGCAACATCATTTTCAGGGAAATACATGCTGATAATTATTCCCTCCTTAGCAAATTCAATAAAAGCCGTTAAGAATATAACATGATGAAAGATAATAAGTTTTTACCAAATATCCATATAACTCTAGATCAATCTGATAAACTGTTGAATTTTGGTGACACTATATATATAGAGAATTGAAGGGGTCGAAAATAGCCTGGTGACGGAGAAAACAATTCACAAATCAGAGCTTGGAGGAGGAAGATATGGCGAAGAAGGTGGAGTGGTGCTGGAGCAATAGGGACAGATGTCTATCACTTTCAACAGACGTCTATCACTTATGACAGACGTTTGAGGCTTCAGCAAACCTTTTCCAGAGACCTATGATAGACGTCTGTCACTTTTGACAGACATCTGAGGCTTCATGAAAAATTTTCCTAGGACTTGGGACAGACGTCTATCGCATTATGACAGACATCTATCGTATTTTGACAGACGTCTGTGGCGACTTCTGCCAGTTTTTTGGCCTGGGCTCGATATGAAGATTTGTGATATTCAAAGGGGTAATTTTGGAACTCTGCCTAGGTCTTCTATTATCTTATATAAGCTATTTTCTGGATGCAGATTAAGCAGAGGAAAACAGACGCCAAGAGATTAAGGGTTTTAATCAAGGGTTTCAGCCTCCATCAATTAGGGATTTATCTAAACCTAATTTTCTTCAATTCTCTTCTCCACAAATCAGTTCTAATAGAATTCTGATCATTATAATCAATCTCTTGTACTCTTCTCATTGGTATTAATAAAAGCTCTCTCTCAAAGTGGATGTACACTAACACAACGTTAGTGGAACCATTATAAATAACTGTGTGATTTATTTCTTCATTATTACTTTTGATTATCTATTGCTTGTTTGGAGATTGTGATTGGTCTTGGACTGGATTGAGATATTGATTGGTTGTTTTTTCACTTCTTACCACGATCACGTTTCTTTGCTGTGCTTTGAGGTTTTGATTTGAGTGGTCTCGAGTTAGAATTTCCCACAACATTTGGTATTGGAGCTTTAGTGTTGGTAGGTGGTTGTAGAAATGCCGGAATCAGATAATACATCATGTAGTTCCTCAATGGGTAATCCAAGTGGAGTAGCGCCTTATGTATGTGGTTCATATGCGGCTTCGGGACCATAATTGGTTATAGACAAGTGAAATGGCGATAATGATTTTGAAAATTGGCAATGGAAGATGGAAGCTGTTCTTAGGAGGAATCGAGGGTAGTATTTGACACACATTTGTTGTTGGCAGACATCTCGGATGTTAAGAGAGAGAGAGAGGAAATGGAAGAGTGGGCATTCACTACACTTCAACTTGCTATGTGGGATAATGTTATCTCTGAAATTAGTGGTGAGACTACTGCTAAGGGAATTTAGGACTAGTTGGAGGAGTTGTATATGAAGAAGTCACTAACTAATCGTTTAATCTTGTTGTGAACGTTCTTCACCTATAAGATGAAGGAAGGTACTTCGCTAAAGGCGCACTTAAATACCTTTGATGATTTTCTAATAAAGATGAAGGCGGTAGATTTGAAGATTTAGGAAGAGCAAAAGGCGTTGATATTGTTGTGTTCATTGCTGGACCGTCATACGGGTTTCTCAAATAGTTTGATCTATCGCCGTGATACTTTGACTTTAGATGATGTCAAAACAGGTCTTCTTAACGAGAAGTTGCAGGATCAAATGAAGGAGATAGGTGATGGAATTAGTGGTGCTAGTAGTGGTCATGGTTTATTTGTGGAGAAGGAGAGATATGTGAAGAAGGAGAACCGGAGGCATTCTAAATCAAGGAACGCCGGTTGGAGGGAAAGTCGAAGGAAAGAAAAGGCAAATGCTATGTTTGTAAGAAGTCGGTCATTAGAAGAATGAGTGTTCGAAAAAGGAGAAGGATAAGAAGGAAGTAGCATCTTCATCCATAGCGATGGAGAGTGGAGTTGGTGAGGGAGACGTAGATGTGTTGACGGTGGTAGCATCAGATGTTTCGGTAGCGAATGGGTGCTCGATTCGGTGATAAGATGCCGAATAGGAATTGTTTTTCTTCTTATATTGACAAAGAAGGAAATTCAATTGTTATGGGTAATGGTGTTATTTGTAAGTCGAAAGGCATTGGTTCCGTGCACATTCGGATGTTTGACGGAGTGGTTCGTACTCTCACTAATATACGCTATGTTCCGGGACTTAGGAAGTCTCTTATCTCTTTGGGGCAACTAGATTCTTTAGGATGTAAGATCACTATTTAGAGTGATAGCTTGAGGGTTTCGAAGGGGGCGCTTGTGGTGATGAAGGGTGCTAGGACTCATGGTATTTATTTGCTTCAAGGAGTGACTATAGAAGGTGAAACTTGTGTTAGAGTTGATAGTTCTCGTGGCTTGGATGCGACTATAGAATATGCTGGTATATGATTATTGTTTGATGATAATAAATATATATATATATATATTCGTTTAAATGTATTTGTTACTGTACTATTTTATTTTCCACATAATTAATAAATATTTGTTGAATAAAATAAATAACACATGATTCATATTCGAACAAATATTTTATTCAAACAAATTTTTTATTACAAATTCAAATAGTACAAATTTGAGCTTTCATTACATTTATATATTTTCAATTTCAATACAATTTCAATTACAACACATTTTTCAATTTACAATGTCACCACACTACATATTCACTCACACTCGTATTTTTATCTTCAACTCTATACCAGTTTGTATCCAGCATCTGAATTATCTGCAAAATAAACACTGACGCAGTAAAATTGAAAAAGAAATATTTTGCAGTGCAAATTAAAGTGTGTTTTTGAAAATATAATTTGCCTTAGTTATTTGGGTTGTTCGTCATTTATTTCTTTTGAATTCATCTACACGAACAACTTGTGACATGCACGGTGTATCACTGTACATGCCACAAGGTCGTGCGCACCGATATACACTTGCTTGTTAAAATACAAGGATAGGTGACCACAAGGTCAACCCCGAGCCATGGCTGGATTCGACTCAGGTGCAATACACAAAGACTTCAGACCATCATAGCCCAAGCACATGAAAACAAGTCTGGTCACAATAAGTAACATATGTATACATATGCATATGGTCAGATACAAGGCAATGTCGAAGTCTGAAAACAATGCAAGCTTTACTCGAAATATGTACAATGGAGCATGCAAACTTATATACATATGCAAACATATATACATATGCAACCAGACCAGGCACAAGCTTAGACTCAAATGAACACAACATGTAGCTTCATGGATTCAGCAACTCAAAAGGAGACAGCAAGTATGGAAGCCTTCAGACATGTACAAATACACAAGTATCAACCAGACATCACATATATGAGTTCAGAGAATACACATAGAGCTCGAAGCAATACAAGTATGACTCGAAGAAATACAAGAAGACCAGACCCCAAGTATAATGCAGCCTAGACTTCAAACATACTTCAATGGAACCAGACCATTCAAACTCGAGGCAAGAACAAGACAACTTGAATTCAATATACAGAACTGAAGTGAACAATACCAAATTTCAAATGGGTCAAGACTTGGATCAAGTGGCAGAAACAACACAAGCACAATGATGCAACATGAAGAATTGATGCCAGAGAATACAAGAGAACCAAATATAAGTAGTTGTGAACACAAACTCTAACACATATGAATACATGTACACCAGACTGTACACTGAAGTGTAATCACACACATATATACATACATATATGTATGTATATACATGGAGATGACCAGTGGTATATATGTACAGTGAACACATACAACATGGATTCAAATCAGAATAGTGAGGCAAAAACATTACAGTGAACAGGAGATCACAGTACAAGCTTGGATCAGGTGAACATGGCAACATGAGCATGCAACAATCATACACTCACAAACACACATGTATACATATATGCATATATATATGTATACACATAATCAGTTCAAAGAACAAAGTCAACATGAATACAGATCAGTTTAACTCGAGTACACATGAAGCATCAACTCAAACCAGAAATATCAAGTGTACATCAAAATGCAGACTCAAGTGTACCAAGTGTATCAATCCAGAGTAAATCATATGCAACCATGTATGTTCAAGCATGAATATAACAACAGAAGTGAAGCCTCAATAGAGACATAGAGCAGACTGTGATAGCAAACCACCAAACTAAATTGAATAAGGAACCAAGACTGACTCCAAAATGCAAAAGCTCCACACAGAAATGACAACGGTGCATTAAATCAGTACAGACTCAACAAGCTAGCATTATTTGTTTGATGGAACTCGTAGGTGATAAAAAAGAAATATAAAAATTCAAAACCGTGGGAAATGAAATGAAAAGTCAAGTTTTCAAAATGGCAAAGTCAAGCCGATAACGTGAATTGATGAAGTCACAGTGCCAGTGAAAATTGGAACAGAGGTAATAACACGTATTAACAAGTTACTCTCCAAATTCATAGAGGAAAAGAACAAGAATCAAATTCAAAATACTAAGCTACAATCAAGGAACGAACCAGTCATAGGTCTCAAGATCATATGCTCAAAAATCAATGTAGAAAACAAAATCACGAATTATTCAAATCGAAATTATACGAACGTATACTAAGGGATTCGAACCTTATAAATACCCATTAACATCATCGGCAAAGGATCATTCGAGTTCAAGCAAATACCAGAGCTAGCTAAATCACGAACAAATCTATAACTCAAATCGAAGTCAAGCAAATTCAAAATCGAACAAGAAAATCACGTACCAAATCATAGCATCAAAGCTCGATGCAACTTGAAGCCGCCGCATATTAATCGAAGCCAGGATCAATTGATGAAGCAAAGCTGAAGTGAATTCATCACTCAATTGATCAATTTTTGAATCGGTGCTTCAAATTTCACAAAGCCCTAATTATTGAAAGAAACAAAGAAAGAACGGCCGAAGTTTTACACAGAAAAGAAAAGAGAGGAGACGTCTTCTTTTAAATTAGAATTGGGTCGGTTTCCAATTTTTATTGGGCTATAATTTTTATAATAGGGTTTTGTTTAATTTTTTATTTTGTAATTTCTATTTTAAATTGTGTTACTTTCTAGTCGTGTGACTAGGTTACGAACTATGATGGTGTAGTTCGAGAATTCGCAACTCAGTGGCTGATTTGTGGCAGGGTTTTGAGTGTAGATGTAACGACCCGTATTTTTACGGATCGAAAAATCGAAGAAAATTTCGTCGAAAAGTTTTCACGTTGATTGGCGAAATTGCTAAGTCCTAAGTCATTCAAGACTTAGTATAGGTCGTAAGTCGTATACGACTTAGGGAATAGGAGCGACCCAGGGTTATGGCGAGTTAAGAGTTTGGAGATAGGTCGTTTGAACGACTTAGGAGATAGTAAGATTAGCGACCTAAGGAAGTTAGGTCATTAGACGACTTATGGTAAGGCAGCGACCTACGAGAGTTAACGACCTAGCAGTTAGGTTGTATAGTGATTTTAGGTCGTGTGTTAGTATTAGAGCGACCTATGGAATGTTGCGACCTATAGAATGTTGCGACCTATAGGAGTTAGCGACCTATAGGAGTTAGTGAGCTGTGTAGCTAGGTCGCTAGGCTAGTAGTCAGTTAGGTCGTATCCTGGCTAAGTGATAGGTCGCGTGTGTGTGTTAGGTCGTAGGTTTGTTAGGTCGCATCCCAGTTGTTCGCGACTTATGTTTGGTCGCGTGGTAGCTTAAGGAGTTAGGTCGTTAGACGACCTAAGGAATTAGGTCGTAACCCATCTGAGTTGTGGCAGTTAGGTCGTAAACGACCTAAGTTAGGTCGTGGACTTCTATAGTTGGTAGGTCGCGAAGAAGCGGTCTGTGGTAGGTCGCTGGGTGCTTGGATGCGCAGAAGTGTTAGGTCGTAGGACGAAGGAGCGCACATCTGTTAGGTCGGAGTTGTTGGCTAAGGCTTAGGTCGGTGGGAGTCTTAGGTCGTAGGTCGGAGACGACCTAATTCTGAGTTACGACTTAAGGGATTTTCGCCTATAAATAGAAGGGGGTTGGCTTCATTTTTGGGATCCGGATTTCGAAGCGACGAAGTGCTGCCATTTTGAGAGCTCGACTTCTACACTTCTTCACTTCTTTTCTCTACTCTAATCTAGTGATTCCATCCATCCAAGTTGAAGATCAAATTGAAGATTCAAGGGCTTGGATTGAAGATCTTCACCCTTTGAAGTGAGATTTCTTCGTTTGAAGCGGATTCGTGATAGATCAAGATTTATCCTTCGCTGTCCAGATCTGAAGCATGTTGATTTGAGGTTGTTTTGGTGATTTGGTGAGTGGTGATTATCTCTCACACGGATCCAAAGGAGTATATCGGATTGTTGGCTCGATTTGGTGTTAAAATAGTGATTTCCATACATTTTCTTTATCCTAAGTGTAGATCCATATAGATCCATTGTTCATGATGATTTGACAACCATTTTATTACATGTAAACCTATGCAAGTTCATTCATCAAGATTATAGAGACATTGTTCATGTTTTCATGCTTATTAGACTTTCAACTCTTTAATTACGAAATTGCCATTATTGTGATAATTGTCTACTTAGATCATATTTGAATGCATGATTGCTTGGATTAATGTTTGGTTTGGTTGATTGCTATGAATTAGATGATTGATGATTTGATTTAGATCGAGGATGATTCAAAAGCTAAGGGAAAGGCTCTTGAATGGGAAAAGCTGCTTGTGGCATTTGTAGCGGATGATGAAGCTCTTATGCATAGATTTGATGATGATGTTGAGATGAAGCTTTGCGAGGATGTGATGAAGCGAAGCATGATATGAGATAGTCTTGGTCTAATCCAGACGGGATCATTCCAAACAGGTTGATGACTCGGTGATATGGTTCGAGTTTGAGGATAATGGATGCTCGAGAGGCGCTTGAGCTAGTATGGAAATAGTCGTCGAGGAGGATGACTAGAAGGCTGAGGTCTCATCGTTGTTGAAGGTTCTAGCATGCTCAAAGCAAGAGTACGTTGGGCAGATTCGATAGTCCCTGAAGGCTACAGTTTGGTAGTCAAGTACTCTGGGAAGATTCGATAGTCCTAGGCACGGGTCACGATGACGTGCGGGAGTTATGTCTAGAACCGGGGTTTCCATTAGCCCTTGACGGACGGCTGAAAGAATGTGCCGGTCATTCAATTAACGGTGATATCGAAGCAATGATAACAGTGATAGCCAGAGTCATGGATGTTTGGTTGTATCGTCATTCGGTCTCAAGAGCAGTGTTTTCTGGGTGCTTATCTGATCTTGGTTTAGGCCTTGGGGGTTTGTGCTTGGAAAACATCGCCCTTGACTCGAGTGATAATTTCTTTACTTTACATTGTATGCTCTGCTATGTTTGCTTCTGCTTAGTGTGTGTCTGGGGGCTATCACTGTAGAAAGAGGTTGGAGTGGGAGGGTTGTATTCCTATTCCTTTTCCTTTATGCTCTTTTGGTATGTCGTTAGTTAATTTACTGCTCACTAAGACTATTGTCTGACTCAAGGCTTTATGTTTTAACTCTTATTGCCTTGGGATGTTCGTCCATTTTGGGACGGGCAGACTAGGTAGCAGGTGACAGGTGCTGTTCTCTTCTCACAATGCTGATGCCGAAGACGAGCTGGAGGGTTGCATATTATCTTCTTATTATATGTACTGGATGTTCCGCTGCTTTGTATTCTCTGAGTGATATGTAGTGAGGCTTGTTGTATTGACTATTCAGATGTTTGTATTCAACTCCTATGAAGTTTTATTGATGAGATTCTATTCTGTGAAGCTTCACTATATATATGTTCTATTGTATTTTGTCCATGCGTTGTGAGTAATACGATAGATTCTGTTGTTTTAATTTACCTTGACAATCGTCCATGGCTGTCTGGCACACTTTACAGCGCACTATCTCTAGATTCGGTGCAGGGGTCATGGGCGGTCGTCACATTTGGTATCAGAGCATTGGTTAATCGATTTTACCCAATGCTCGCTGACGTAACTACGTATGAGAGACGTAATTGTAATTTTGATGGATGATTGCTATATATAATATAGTAGTTTAGTTGAGTTTGAGTCCTTTATGCAGTTGTTTCTCTAAGATGTTCTGATCATTCCTTTTTATAGATATTGAGAATGAGTCGAAGAGGGAGACCAGCTGCTAGGGAAGGCCGTGCTACTGAAGGGGCTGCTGATTATGCAGCTATGTTCGAAGCTATGATGACTTCGATCATGAGAAGGATACCAGTTCCGGGGGCAGTAGTAGATGTTGGGGTTCAAGTCCAAACTCCAAAGCCGGTGGATTTTGCTAAGCTTTGTAAGGACTACACTGCTCTTGGAGGAAAGGTTTTCTTGGGAACAGAATCAACCATTGAAGTCCAGAGGTGGGTAGATGCTTGTAGAAGGATCTTTGGTGATTTGGGAATCGATGATGCAACTAAGAGGAAGTTGGCATCAAGACAGCTTCAAGGGAGAGCCTCTGATTGGTGGAACTCTATTACCATCAATACTCCGGAGGAAGAGATTACTTGGGAGCAATTCCAAGTCAGATTTGAGGCTAAGTTCATTTCTACAGCTCAGAAGTCTGTTCTGTTCAAGTAGTTTGTGGAGCTCAAGCAAGGTGGAAGACCAGTTCTTGAGTATGTTTCTGAGTTCGAAGCTTTGTCCAAGTATGCCCGGTCGTATATCGAATCTGCATATCAGAAGAATGAGAAGTTTGTGACAGGCTTGGACAGTTATCTTGGGAGGCAGTTGGTGGATCATTTGGACGATTCATTTGAGAAGCTTGTGGAGAAAGCTCTCAGGCATGAGAGTCTGTTTCCTAAGGAAGGATCGGTTGTTGCTGTGACCAGGGAAGAGTCTAAACCCCAGTAGGGTGGAAACAAGAAGAGGAAGCAGCAGCAACAGCAGAAGGGTAAGGATGGCCAGAAGAAGCCGAAAGGCGAGGTGACTTGCTACAATTGTCAGCAGAAGGGCCATTTCTCGAAGGATTGTAAGAATCCGAAGGCACCGATGAAGTGTCGCAACTGTGACAAGCCAGGGCATTTCAGGAAGAATTGTCCAGAACCGCGGAAGGACAAGCAGATTGTGCAAGCTTATGCTTTGGGAGCTGTTCCGTCGTCTTCAAAAGCTCCTACCGTTGAAGAGAAAGGAAAGAGTGTGGTGGTTCAAGGTACTCTTTTCCTATGTGGTGTTCCAGTTAGAGTTCTGTTTGATACTGGAGCGTCGCATTCGTTTGTTTGTTGTGAACTCGTAGACCGGTTAGGTTTGGAACCGGATATTATTGATAGGCCATTGGTTGTGACTAATCCAGTTGGGGGGTTCGTCTTGTTTGTGTATGCTATGCCGTGGTCTGATTGTATCGAGTCATGGTTGCTCTTTTGTTTGTGATTGCTTTGTTCTGAACTTTGCGGGGTTCGGAATTATTTTGGGTATGGACTGGCTTAGGAACTATGCGGCTAAGGTTGATTGCGAAAAGTTGGAGGTGACAGTCGAGAATGTGGAGGGGCGAAAGATTGTGATACGATGTAAGCATGAAGAAGGCGTCTTCATGAGCTTCATGTATTCGCTAGTTGTTCCACGGGATGGACTGTCATTAGTGCCCATCGCGAATGGATTCGAGGATGTCTTTGACGAAGTCAAAGGGTTGCCGCCGCATAGAGAGATCGAGTTTCGTATAGATCTAGTTAAAGGAGCCAGACCTGTTGTGATGCCTCTTAGGCGGATGGCGCCTAGGGAACAGCAGGAGTTGAGGGTGCAAGTTGATGATCTTTTGCAGAAAGGATTCATTCGGCGTAGTGTGTCCGAGTGGGGTGCACCAGTTGTGTTTGCAACCAAGGCAGATGGGTCGTTGAGATTGTGCATCGATTATCGTGAGCTGAATAAGGTGACTAAGAAGAACAAGTATCCATTGCCGAGAATAGATGACTTGTTTGATCAGCTTCACGAAGCTAAGGTGTTTTCTCAAATGGATTTGGCAACGGGATTTCACCAGTTGAGGGTGACTAAGGATAGTGTGCCGAAGACAGCTTTTAGGACACCATCCGGTTTCTTTGAGTGGCTGGTAATGCCGTTTGGATTGACTAACGCACCAGCTTATTTTGTGGATCTTATGAATAGAGTGTTCAGAGATCAGTTGAACAAGTTCGTACTTGTGTTCGTGGATGATATTCTGATTTATTCCAGAACGGAAGAAGAGCACAAGAAGCACTTGCGTATTGTTTTGGAAATCTTACGGAAACATCAGCTGAAGGCTAAGTTTTCGAAGTGTCACTTCTGGAAGAGTGAAGTGAGGTTCTTAGGCCATGTGATTTCTGGAAATGGAATAGCGGTTGATCCCGCGAAGGTGGCAGCAATCCAGGATTGGGTTAGACCTAAGAATGCAACGGATGTGAGAAGTTTTCTTGGATTGGCAGGATATTATCGACGGTTTATTAAAGACTTCTCCAAGATAGCTGCACCGTTAACAGGATTGACGAAGAAGAACCAAGTGTTCAGATGGGAAGCTAAGTGTGAGCAAGCTTTCGGAATCCTGAAAGAGAGATTGACGAGTGCTCCTGTTTTGACTATTCCAAGTGGGAATGATGAGATGGTGGTTTACACCGACGCATGTGGTACTGGACTTGGAGCAGTGCTGATGCAGAGGGATAAAGTTGTTGCGTATGCTAGTCGACAACTGAAGCCACATGAAAGGAATTACCCGACTCATGATTTGGAGTTAGCGGCGATTGTTTTTGCTCTGAAGATGTGGAGACATTATCTACTGGGAGTTCGATTTGAGTTGTTTACAGATCATAAGTCGTTGAAGTATCTTTTCTCCCAAAAGGATTTGAATCTTAGGCAGCAACGTTGGCTAGAGTTTTTGGCATCATATGATTTTGGTATAGCTTATACTCCGGGAAAAGGTAACGCAGTGGCAGATGCGTTAAGTAGAAGACATGCGGGATTGGGAGCCATGTTTTCAGAATGGAAGAATCTCGAGTATTTAGCTGGATTTGACTTCAGGCCTAGATGCGAATTGGAACCTGAGATGTTGGCAAACTTATCGATAAGACCTTCTCTAGTGGAATGGGTTGGCGAGAGCCAAAAGCGAGACAATAAGCTTGTCAAGATTATCCGTGATTTGGAATCTGGATTGGATCCAGAAAAGGATAAAGGATTCGAGGTCGATCGAGAGGGTTGGCTTCGGAAGCAAGGACGACTAGTTGTTCCCGATATAGATGAATTGAGGAGTGAAGTTCTGAAGGAGAGTCATCACTCGAAGTTGACAATTCATCCAGGCGGAAATAAGATGTATCGGGATATGAAGAGAACCTACTACTGGGAAGGTATGAAGAAGGATGTTGGAAATTTTATTTCCAAGTGTATGAACTGCCAGTTGGTAAAAGCCGAACAGAAGAAGCCAAGTGGATTGCTTCAGCCATTAGAAGTTCCTACATGGAAGTGGGAGCAAGTGTCGATGGATTTTATTGATGGACTACCTAGAACAAGAACGGGAAATTAAGGGATTTGGGTCATTGTAGATCGTCTGACCAAGAGTGCAAGATTCATTCCTGTTCGATCGACTAGGACTGCATCAAAGTTGGCTGAGTTGTATGTTAAGTGGATAGTTTGATTCCATGGTATTCTGAAGAGTATAGTGAGCGATCGAGACCCATTGTTCACTAGTGGATTTTGGAAGAGCTTCCAGGAAGTTTTGGGAACCGAGTTGTGTTTGAGTACAGCTTATCACCCTCAAACAGATGGTCAGACCGAGAGAGTCAACCGAGTTTTGGAAGATCTTCTTAGAGCTTGTGTTTTGGATTTCGAAGGATCATGGGAAGATCACCTTTATTTGGTGGAGTTTGCATACAACAACAGTTACCAGTCAAGCATTGGTATGGCACCGTATGAGGCATTGTATGGGAGACCGTGTAACTCACCGACTTGTTGGTTAGAAACTGGAGAAAAGTTGATACTTGGGCCAGAGATGATTCGACAGACTTCGGATTGCATAGAGATCATTCGGCAACGAATGAAGGCAGTCCAAGACCGTCAGAAGAGTTATGCCGATAAGCGTCGAAAGGATTTGGAATTCGACGTAGGAGATATGGTTTTTGTGAAGATTTCTCCACTGAAGAATGTTATTCGATTCGGGAAGAAAGGGAAATTGACTCCGAGATTTGTTGGACCATTCCCGATCATCGAGCGAATTGGAAAGCTCGCCTATAGATTGGAGTTACCTGAGAAGATGTCGAGTGTGCACAATGTTTTTCATGTATCATATCTACGGAAGTATGTGCACGACTCGAATATGGTGGTTTCTACTGATAGCTGTGAAGACTTCGAAGTTGATCCAATCGATAGAAGACCTCGTAAGCCGCTTCGTGTTGTTGAAACCGACACGAAACAGCTTAGGAGGAAGGTAGTTAAGTTGCTCAAGATACAATGGAGTGATGATGATAACGACTGTACGTGGGAGGTGGAAGAGAGGATGAAGGCAGCTCATCCTGAACTCTTCAAGGTATGGCCCTAAGGTGTCGTGTCATCTAACGAAATTGTAGTTCTAATGTTAGAATTCTGTACGCTAAGCTAGAATTGGATGCATGGTTTGATGATTGCTATGGATGATAGGCGTGCAGAATAGTTTTGATTGCTTTGTTGTTTGGAATTTCGGGGGCAAAATTCCTAAGGGGGAGAGAATGTAACGACCCGTATTTTTACGGATCGAAAAATCGAAGAAAATTTCGTCGAAAAGTTTTCACGTTGATTGGCGAAATTGCTAAGTCCTAAGTCGTTCAAGACTTAGTATAGGTCGTAAGTCGTATACGACTTAGGGAATAGGAGCGACCCAGGGTTATGGCGAGTTAAGGGTTTGGAGATAGGTCGTTTGAACGACTTAGGAGATAGGAAGATTAGCGACCTAAGGAAGTTAGGTCATTAGATGACTTATGGTAAGGCAGCGACCTACGAGAGTTAACGACCTAGCAGTTAGGTTGTATAGTGATTTTAGGTCGTGTGTTAGTATTAGAGCGACCTATGGAATGTTGCGACCTATAGAATGTTGCGACCTATAGGAGTTAGCGACCTATAGGAGTTAGTGAGCTGTGTAGCTAGGTCGCTAGGCTAGTAGTCAGTTAGGTCGTATCCTGGCTAAGTGATAGGTCGCGTGTGTGTGTTAGGTCGTAGGTTCGTTAGGTCGCATCCCAGTTGTTCGCGACTTATGTTTGGTCGCGTGGTAGCTTAAGGAGTTAGGTCGTTAGACGACCTAAGGAATTAGGTCGTAACCCAACTGAGTTGTGGCAGTTAGGTCGTAAACGACCTAAGTTAGGTCGTGGACTTATATAGTTGTTAGGTCGCGAAGAAGCGGTCTGTGGTAGGTCGTTGGGTGCTTGGATGCGCAGAAGTGTTAGGTCGTAGGACGAAGGAGCACACATCTGTTAGGTCGTAGGCTTGGTCTGTTAGGTCGGAGTTGTTGGCTAAGGCTTAGGTCGGTGGAGTCTTAGGTCGTAGGTCGGAGACGACCTAATTCCGAGTTACGACTTAAGGGATTTTCACCTATAAATAGAAGGGGGTTGGCTTCATTTTTGGGATCCGGATTTCGAAGCGACGAAGTGCTGCCATTTTGAGAGCTCGACTTCTACACTTCTTCACTTCTTTTCTCTACTCTAATCTAGTGATTCCATCCATCCAAGTTGAAGATCAAATTGAAGATTCAAGGGCTTGGATTGAAGATCTTCACCCTTTGAAGTGAGATTTCTTCGTTTGAAGCGGATTCGTGATAGATCAAGATTTATCCTTCGCTGTCCAGATCTGAAGCGTGTTGATTTGAGGTTGCTTTGGTGATTTGGTGAGTGGTGATTATCTCTCACACGGATCCAAAGGAGTATATCGGATTGTTGGCTCGATTTGGTGTTAAAATAGTGATTTCCATACATTTTCTTTATCCTAAGTGTAGATCCATATAGATCCATTGTTCATGATGATTTGACAACCATTTTATTACATGTTAACCTATGCAAGTTCATTCATCAAGATTATAGAGACATTGTTCATGTTTTCATGCTTATTAGACTTTCAACTCTTTAATTACGAAATTGCCATTATTGTGATAATTGTCTACTTAGATCATATTTGAATGCATGATTGCTTGGATTAATGTTTGGTTTGGTTGATTGCTATGAATTAGATGATTGATGATTTGATTTAGATCGAGGATGATTCAAAAGCTAAGGGAAAGGCTCTTGAATGGGAAAAGCTGCTTGTGGCATTTGTAGCGGATGATGAAGCTCTTATGCATAGATTTGATGATGATGTTGAGATGAAGCTTTGCGAGGATGTGATGAAGCGAAGCATGATATGAGATAGTCTTGGTCTAATCCAGACGGGATCATTCCAAACAGGTTGATGACTCGGTGATATGGTTCGAGTTTGAGGATAATGGATGCTCGAGAGGCGCTTGAGCTAGTATGGAAATAGTCGTCGAGGAGGATGACTAGAAGGCTGAGGTCTCATCGTTGTTGAAGGTTCTAGCATGCTCAAAGCAAGAGTACGTTGGGCAGATTCGATAGTCCCTGAAGGCTACAGTTTGGTAGTCAAGTACTCTGGGAAGATTCGATAGTCCTAGGCACGGGTCACGATGACGTGCGGGAGTTATGTCTAGAACCGGGGTTTCCATTAGCCCTTGACGGACGGCTGAAAGAATGTGCCGGTCATTCAATTAACGGTGATATCGAAGCAATGATAACAGTGATAGCCAGAGTCATGGATGTTTGGTTGTATCGTCATTCGGTCTCAAGAGCAGTGTTTTCTGGGTGCTTATCTGATCTTGGTTTAGGCCTTGGGGGTTTGTGCTTGGAAAACATCGCCCTTGACTCGAGTGATAATTTCTTTACTTTACATTGTATGCTCTGCTATGTTTGCTTCTGCTTAGTATGTGTCTGGGGGCTATCACTGTAGAAAGAGGTTGGAGTGGGAGGGTTGTATTCCTATTCCTTTTCCTTTATGCTCTTTTGGTATGTTGTTAGTTAATTTACTGCTCACTAAGACTGTTGTCTGACTCAAGGCTTTATGTTTTAACTCTTATTGCCTTGGGCTGTTCGTCCATTTTGGGACGGGCAGACTAGGTAGCAGGTGACAGGTGCTGTTCTCTTCTCACGGTGCTGATGCCGAAGACGAGCTGGAGGGTTGCATATTATCTTCTTATTATATGTACTGGATGTTCCGCTGCTTTGTATTCTCTGAGTGATATGTAGTGAGGCTTGTTGTATTGACTATTCAGATGTTTGTATTCAACTCCTATGAAGTTTTATTGATGAGATTCTATTCTGTGAAGCTTCACTATATATATGTTCTATTGTATTTTGTCCATGCGCTGTGAGTAATACGATAGATTCTGTTGTTTTAATTTACCTTGACAATCGTCCATGGCTGTCTGGCACACTTTACAGCGCACAATCTCTAGATTCGGTGCAGGGGTCATGGGCGGTCGTCACAGTAGAGTTAGGTTAGTCATTAGCGAGTGTCGTAAGTTTACGTGTGTAAGCGTTTGACTACTTAATTTCTAGTAGAAACCTTGATGGCAGCATATATGCAAGGTTTTACCGAAGCTGGGTAAATCTGTGTTGTTCTATTTCTACTTTTATTATTCTGCTATTATCTGTGCTGCAATTTTTATATATATTTCTGCATTAATTTTTATTATTATTAATATCACCCTATTCACCCTCCCTCTAGGGTGAAATCGATCCTACAAGTGGTATCAGAGCTAGGAACAAAAACCATTTTTTTGTTTTAAAAATTTAATTTTTCATAAACCAATTTTTATTTTAAAATTTTGATTTTTTAAATGGCTTCTTTTAATAATGCTTTTGCTGAGGGTCAGTCCATTAGACCACCCATGTTCAATGATGAATATGCTTACTGGAGAAATAGAATGTAAATTTTTCTGAAAACCATAGATGCATAGAATATTGTTGAGACAGGATATAGGACACCAACTATAGTGGTAGATAATCAATAAATTGAAAAACCGATGGACCAATGGACAGATCTTGAAAATAAACTGCAGAATGCTAATGCTAAAGATATGAATTCTATTATTTGTTCATTGGACCAAATTGAATTTAATCGTGTCTCACATTGTATAACTACATAGGAAATTTGGCACACACTTGAAGTCACTCACGAAGGAACCTCCCAAGTCAAAGAATCTCGCCTTGCCATGCTTAGTAGCGAATATGAGAACTTCACAATGGCCAAGGATGAAAATTTCAAAGAGATGTATAGATGACTTTCTAATCTCGTATACAAATCAAAATCTCTCGGAAAACTATACACAGAATTGGAAATAGTCCGAAAAATCCTTAGAGTCTTTCCACGAAATTTTAAAGCAAAAGTTACTGCCATTCAAGAATCAAAGGATCTGAAACAAATCAAAGTTGAAGAACTCATCAGAAATCTCACCACCTATGAGCTAGAAATCAAATTCAAGGAAGAACGTGAAGGAGGTGATATGCGAAAGAAATCAATAGCTCTCAAAGGAACAACGAAAAATGATGACGACGATGATGATGGTGGAGCAACCGAACTGGCAGTATTAATAAAGAGATTCAAAAGGTGGAACCACAAATATGGAAATCTAGTTAAAAATCATCAACTGAAGAGTAGAATCGTCAAAGTTCTAGACAACTCAGAAAAACAGGAGATTATTTGCCACAAGTGTAATAAACCGGGTCATATCAAGCCAAATTGTCCTCAGAATCGACTCAGCCAAGGAAAGAAACCGAAAAGGAGAAGTTTTGCAGCAACTTGGGATGAAAGTGATGAAGATGAAAATGAAAGCATAGGCAGTGAGAGTGAAAAAGCATATCTGTGTCTTCGAGGTGATACAACTGATAGCGATGATGAAGAGCCAAGCGAGGTATCAAAACTTACTCACTCAGAGTTACTTATATGTTTTCACGAAGTAAATGACTGTTTTGAACGACTTAGGGAGAAGTACACTAAAATTGAATCACAAAGAGATAGTTTGATAGATCTAAATAAACAGCTTGATCAATTGGTTAAAAACTATCGAAATAAGAGCCCTAAGTGTGATAAGTGTCCATTATTTGAAGAAGAAATTAAAAAATTAGAAATTAAAATTAAATCACTTGAAAATGAAATTCTGATTTTGAAAGAAAGTGAAAATACTTGAAGAGAAAATTCTATTAAAAAGTGCCCTCTGTTATTGAATGAAAATGAATCACTCAAGTCACAAGTCCAACAATTGTCTACAACTTTAGGGAAATTCTCCAAAGGAGAAAAATCACTAAATATGCTATTAAGGAAACAAAATGTTAATACTGTTAGACGAGGAATTGGGTATACTCAATCTGAAAAGGTAAAAGTGAAATTAATTAAGCCAACTCCAAGTGCACGATTTGTAGCAAAATTGGACACAATCACAATAATTGCTGGTATAGACCCAAACACACAAAATCCATACCAATTTAGGTTCCAAAAGGCACAAATATAAAATCCCTTAAAGTCAAACAAATATGGGTGCCGAAAAGAACAAATATAGATTGTCTCGGGTCTACACAAACATATTTTTCAAAATCATTAGTGACTAACAATCATGGACCTATAAAAACAAATAGGTCACAAAAATCTTTCCTTGTGTAGGTATGGTGGCAGGCTAAGGAACAACAAGAGTGATACCTGGATTCTGGTTGTTCCAGGCACATGACGGGCGACAAATCAAAGTTCCTTAACCTAACACAATGGTGGCAGAATCACAATGGACAACAACGAAAAATTATCGGTAAAGGTAAATTTGGTAATGGTATATTTATCTTGAACAATATATTATATGAAAATCTGCACTATAATCTGATTTAAATCAGCCAGTTATGTGATAAAGAAATGATTGTTGATTTTGATTTTGATTTATGGAAAATTGTTGGCCAATTATATTTTTATGCCGAGAACACTATAAGTACCTCTAGAGTCTTTGAACTAGTTCATATAGATTTGTTTGGACTAATGATGGTGTTTTATTGGTTGATAATTATTCTAGATACACGTGGATATATTTGACCTGACATTATGTTCTGTGGTTGTTTATGTGCACGTTTTCAATCAAATCCTTAAGGAATCACATTTTAAAAGCTGTAAAATGATTATAAGGTATTTCTTGCACACTTCATAGTATGGTCTATGATATCTATCTAATGATAAATTTGAGTCAAAGGGGAGTTCAGATGCAGATTACACTGGTAGCCTAGTTGATAGAAAAAGTACTAGTGGAATGTGTTTTACGTTGGGACATTCATAAGTTGCATCACATTTCTAAAGAAAATATCTGCATATTTTTCATTTCAACCGATTTTCAATTAGCAGACAGTTTTTTTAAAACCCATTCCAAAAAATAGTTTTTGTTGACTTCGTCTCAGATTAGACATTTTAGAAATTTAATTTTATATTTATTTTTGGATTTGATCTTAAATGACTACATTAACTAATCCGACTCCCTACTGATTATCGAAAAGATAAATAGTGATTAAAAAAGTGATGAGTGTTGATATTAATCATATATTATGACTTGAGACAGTATATTTAACAAATTTATAAAAATTTAAACAAGATTTATAATAACTTTTGTTGGTAAAAATTCCATGACCATCTCTATTTCTATCATATTTCTAACGACTATCACTCATCAAAATCCAATAAAGTATGTCAAAATGTGATATTTTAAACGGGAAATTATTCTTTTTTAATTTAATTAGCAATAAAATCATCCAAAGGATTCACTCTCGTTTAAAAGTCCTCGCGGTTATGCATGGGTGAATTACTTGGAATATTTGTTTATGTGCTTTCATGCTCATTTAAAAGTCCTCACGATTATGCATGTATGGAACACATATTAAAATTGGTTATTAAATAGACGAGTTGATTCTAATCCCATTTAAAAGTCCTCACGGTTATGCGTGGTTAGAAGATACTTGAATTTTTTTAAAAAAAAAATAGGAATACTACTAATCTCATTTAAAAGTCCTAACGCTTATGCATGGTTAGTAAGTATTCAAATTCCTGTCATAAATATACCACAAATAGATACAACTATATGGTTTTATATACCGACATCACCCCTATCACTCTAAAGTGGAATGTACACCTAACAGAGTATTTAAGATTTTTGTTTGATTTTTTTATTGAAATTTAATATTTATACTCGATTAGGTATTAATGTTGTATTAATGTCTATCACTTTATCTCTATTTTTATAACACTATTACTCTTTTGCTGATAATAAAAGGGGGGGGGGAGAGAAGTTAAGATTTTGGCAAATAAGTCAAGTCATATTTTTTATTTGCATATTCCCATCTTGGTTCATTTGCATATTTTTTATTTATTTTCATGCATATGTGAAGGGGAGCTTTGGTGCAGAGGGAGCATTCAAATAAGGGGAGCAAATGGAATTCATCAAGGTCAAATATATTTAATAGAGTCAAAATCTTAATATATGTTTGTTATCATCAAAAGGGGGAGATTGTTGAATATGCTAGTATATGATTTGTTTGATGATAATAAACATATATATATATATATTCATTTAAATGTATTTGTTATTGTACTATTTTATTTTCCACATAATTAACAAATATTTGTTGAATAAAATAAATAACACAGAATTCATATTCGAACAAATATTTTATTCAAACAAATATTTTATTACAAATTCAAATAGTATAAATTTGAGCTCTCACTACATTTATACATTTCAATTTCAATACAATTTCAATTACAACACATTTTTCAATTTACAATGTCACATCACTACATACTCACTCACACTCGTATTTTTATCTTCAACTCTATTCCATTTTCTATCCATCATCTGAATTATCTGCAAAATAAACACTGACGCAGTAAAATTGAAAAGGAAATATTTTGCAGTGCAAATTAAAGTGTGTGTTTTTGAAAATATCATTTGCCTCAGTTATTTGGGTTGTTCGTCATTTATTTCTTTTTAATTCATCTACACGAACAACTTGTGACATGCATAGTGTATCACTGTACATGCCACAAGGTCGTGCACACCGATATACACTTGCTTGTTAAAATACAAGGACAGGTGAGCACAAGGTCAAACCCAAGCCATGGCTGGATTCAACTCAGGTGCAATACACAAAGACTTCAGACCATCATAGCCCAAGCACATGAAAACAAGTCTGGTCACAACAAGTAACATATGTATACTTATGCATATGGTCAGATACAAGGCAATGTCGAAGTCTGAAAACAATGCAAGCTTAACTCGAAATATGTACAATGGAGCATGCAAACACATATACATATGAAACCAGACCAGGCACAAGCTTAGACTCAAATGAACACAACTTGTAGCTTCATGGATTCAGCAACTCAAAAGGAGACAGCAAGTATGCAAGCCTTCAGACATGTACAAATACACAAGTATCAACCAGACATCACATATATGAGTTCAAAGAATACACATAGAGCTCGAAGCAATACAAGTATGGCTCGAAGAAATACAAGAAGACCATACCCCAAGTACAATGCAACCTAGACTTCAAACATACTTCAATGGAACCAGACCATTCAAACTCGAGGCAAGAACAAGACAACTTGAATTCAATATACAGAACTGAAGTGAACACAGACCAAATTTCAAATGGGTCAAGACTTGGATCAAGTGGCAGAAACAACACAAGCACGGTGATGCAACATGAAGAATTGATGCCAGAGAATACAAGAGAACCAAATATAAGTAGTCGTGAACACAAGCTCGAACACATATGAAAACATGTACACTAGACTGTACACTGAAGTGTAATCACACACATATATACATACATATATGTATGTATATACATGGAGATGACCAGTGGTATATATGTACAGTGAACACATACAACATGGATTCAAATCAGAACAGTGAGGCAAAAACATAACAGTGAACAGGAGATCACAGTACAAGCTTGGATCAGGTGAACATGGCAACATGAGCATACAACAATCATACACTCACAAACACACATGTATACATATATGCATATATATGTATACACATAATCAGTTCAAAGAACAAAGTCAACATGAATACAGATCAATTTAACTCGAGTACACATGAAGCATCAACTCAAACCAGAAATATCAAGTGTACATCAAAATGTTGACTCAAGTGTATCAATCCAGAGTAAATCATATGCAACCATGTATGTTCCGGCATGAATATAACAACATAAGTGAAGCCTCAATAGAGACACATAGCAGACTGTGAAAACAAACCACCAGACTAAATGGAACAAGGAACCAAGAATGACTCCAAAATGCAAAAGCTCCACACAGAAATGACAACAGTGCATCAAATTTGTACAGACTCAACAAGCCAGCATTATTTGTTTTATGGAACTCGCAGGTGATAAACAAGAAATATAAAAATTCAAAACCGTGGGAAATGAAATGAAAAGTCAAGTTTTCAAAATGGAAAAGTCAAAGCTGATAACGTGAATTGATGAAATCACAGTGCCAGCGAATATTGGAACAGAGGTAATAACACGTATTAACATGTTACTCTCCGAAGTCATAGAGGAAAAGAACGAGAATCAAATTCAAATACCAAGCTACAATCAAGGAACGAACCAGTCAGAGGTCTCAAGGTCATACGATCAAAAATCAACGCAGAAAACAAAATCACGAATTATTCAAACCGAAATTATACGAACGTAAACTAAGGGATTCGAACCCTATAAATACCCATTAACATCATCGGCAAATGATCATTCGAGTTCAACCAAATACCAAAGCTAGCTAAATCACGAACAAATCTATAACTCGAATCAAAGTCGAGCAAATTCAAAATCGAACAAGAAAATCATGTACTAAATCATAGCATTCAAGCTCAACGCAACTTGAAGCCGCCGCATATTAATCGAAGCCAGGATCAATTGTGAAGCAAAGCCAAAGTGTATTCATCACTCAATCGATCAATTTTTGAATCGGTGCTTCAAATTTCACAAAGCCCTAATTATTGAAGAGAAACAAAGAAAGAACGGCCGAAGTTTTACACAGAAAAGAAAAGAGAGGAAACGTCTTCTTTTAAATTAGAATTGGGCTGGTCTCCAATTTTTATTGGGCTATAATTTGCATAATAGGGTTTTGTTTAATTTTTTATTTTTTAATTTCTATTTTAAATTGTGTTACTTTCTAGTCGTGTGACTACATTACGAACTACGGTGGTGTAGTTCGAAAATTCACAACTCAGTGGCTGAGTTGTGGCAGGATTTTGAGCGTAGAGTTAGGTTAGTCATTAGCGGATGTCGCAAGTTTACGTGTGTAAGCGTTTGACTAGTTAATTTCTAGTAGAAACTTTAGGGGCAACACGTAGGTAGGGTTTTGCCGAAGCTGGGTAAATCTGTGTTGTTCTATTTCTGCTTTTATTATTCTGCTATTATCTGTGCTGCAATTATTATATATATTTCCGTATTAATTTTTATTATTATTAGTATCACCCTATTCACCCCCGCTCTAGGGTGAAATCGATCATACAACGACTAGGTTGTGGCATTTGAGGTTAGGTCATGTCTTGGAGAGGAGTTTGGATATTCTTTAAAAGAAGGAGATGATCGGTGGAGAGAGTTTCAAAAAACTAGAGTTTTGTGAGAAATGTGTCATGGGGAAGCAAACTAAAGTTTCATTTGGTGAGTGAAAACATGATTCGAGAAGGGTTCTTGAGTATGTTCACAAGGACGTTTGGGGACCGGCACCGATAGTTTCTTTGGGAGGAGCTCGCTATTATATTTCTTTTATTGATGACTTTTCTTGAATGGTATGGGTGTATGTAGTGAAGGCCAAGTCGGAGGCATTTGCAAAGTTCAAAGCATGGAAAGCTCTTGTTGAGAATGAGAGTGGCAAGTCTTTGAAGGTTCTAAGGTCCGACAATGGCAGGGAGTAGGTTTTCGGAGAATTCTTGGAGTTTTGCAAGCATCATGGTATTCGAAGGCATTTTACTACACCAGGAGATCCACAGTCGAATGGTGTTGTGGAGAGGATGAACCATACTCTAATTGAGAAAGCTCGATGCTTGAGATTGACATCGGGTTTGTCTAAGGGATTTTGGGCTAAAACTTTGTCAACTGAAGTGCATATTATCAGTCGAATTCCGTGCTCGCCATTGGTAACAAAATTCCAGAGGAAGTGTGGAAGGGAAAGAGCATTGGCTTGAGCTATCTTTGTGTGTTTGGTTGTTCGGTTTATGTGCATGATCCAGGAAATGATAAGCTTGAACCTGGAGCTTTCAAGGGGATTTTGCTTGGTTATATGGATGGAGTAAAAGGCTGTCGGATTTGGAATCCAAAATCGAAGAAGGTTGTGAATTATCATCATGTTACTTTTGATAAGTCGACTTTGTTCAAGGAAAATGAGAGCTCATCGGATGTTCCGGATTTTTTTCATGGTGAACCAAAGGAGAAGGAAGTTATTCCCACGTTTTATCCAAGGAGTAGAGAAAGTAGAGCAGTTAGAGATGCTTGTGAGGAGGTAGCGGTTGATGTAACATCACATAGTCCACAGGGTTCCTCTAGTAGTGTTGATGATGTGCATGATTTTAGAGAGGATTTGGTTCAAGGTGGAGCCGAAAGGAGTTTGGATAATGGTATTGCTACTTGGGTTGGTCGTCGTGCTATAAGGCCACCCGATAGATATGGTGATTGGAACTATCTTAGCTTTTGTGATAATTTGGACTATGCTCTTCATGTAGTCCAAGATGAGCCGATGGACCTTGATGATGTTATGGAGTTGAGTGATAGCTCAAAGTGGATTTGTGCCATGGAGGAAGAGATGCAATCATTGTTGAAGAATCAAACTTGGGATTTGGTTCCATTTCCTAAAGGAAACCATGCTATTGGGTGCAAATGGATATACAAGGTGAAGGACAATGGGAGATACAAAGCTAGGCTAGTGGCCAAGGGGTTCTCACAAAGGAAGGGAAAGGAGTATGATGAGATATTCGCACCGGTTGTGCGCCATATTTCTATCCGAATATTACTTGCCATAGTTTCTATTCACAACTTGGAGTTGGGGCAACTTGATGTGAAAACCGCCTTCTTACATGGTGATTTGGATAAAGACATTTACATGAAGCAACTGCAAGGGTTTGTTGTAAATGGTAAGTCAAATTTGGTTTGCAAGCTAAAGAAATCACTATATGGTTTAAAGCAATCACCTGGACAATGGTACAAGAGATTTGATCATTTTATGATTGAAAATGGTTTTGATAGAAGCATCAAAGATGCTTGTGTATATTTCAAGAAGTTGAAAAATGATTGTTGGGTGTATTTACTCTTGTATGTGGATGACATGCTCATTGCTTCTAAGGATAAGAATGAAATCAATAAGTTAAATCTGAGTTTGAAATCGGAGTTCGAAATGAAGGATCTTGAAGAAGAAAGAAGGATATTGGGCATGGAAATAGAAAGAGATCGAAAGTGTTTTGAGTTGAAATTGACTCAAAAGGAGTACATAGAGAAAGTGCTTTGTCGGTTTAACATGGAGAATACAAAGGCATCAAATACATCTTTACCTTTGCATATGAAGCTTTCGAGTAAGGGATCACCTATCTTGAAGAAAGACAAGACTCATATGGCAAAGGTGTCATATGCTAGTGCGGTTGGAAGTTTGATTTATGCCATGGTGTGTACGAGGCCCGACAATGCAAATGCCATTGGGATGGTTAGGCGGTTTATGGCTAATCCTGGGAAATCGCATTGGGAAGCTGTGAAACTTATATTGAGATATCTTAGAGGTACATTATCTCATGGTCTTGTTTTGGTGGTAGTAAGGAGAAGAATTGCAAGTTGGTTGGTTATTGTGATTCGGACTACGCCGGTGATAGGGATCGAAGAAAATCAACTTCCGGATATGTCTTCACACTTGAAGGTACAGTCATAAGTTGGAGATTGAGATTGCAGACCGTAGTTTCTTTATCCACTATGGAGGCAGAGTTGATAGCCGCGATGGAGGCGGCAAAGGAGGCACTTTATTTGAGACGATTGTTATGTGACTTGGAATTCGAGCATGATTGCATCGATGTTCGATGTGATGGCCAGAGTGTTATTCACTTGGCAAATAATTTGGCGTTTAGCTCACGGACAAAGCATATTGAACTGAGAGAGTCATTTTTAGTAGCCATGGATGAGGATAAGCAAGTATATCTTCGGAAAGTTCACATAAAGGATAACGCGGTGGATATGTTCACTAAGGCATTGCCGGTTGGGAAGTTTGAGCATTGCTCGAACTTGATTCGCTTGGAGAAGTGCTAGGTGCCACCGGGTGGCACGGTTGAGGGGGGAGCTTGGTTGTAGATGAGGAAAAGTATCAATGAGAGATTGAGGTCCTATCTTTTTTGGTGAGTGCTAGTTTACACTCCTTGGCACATGGTTATTAATCCTCTTAGAGGTCCCGCTACTTGGAGGCCCAAAAATAACGGCTACGGATGCTACAGTCATCCGTAGTTATTAATCCTCGGCGACCAAATACGTCGGTGTTAGGTTCATTGATAAACAGAAACACATGAATATGGAAAAAAATTAAACTTCAATCAAAATCACATTTCATTATGAAATATTTCCAACTCATTACTTAATTTCATACTCGCAAATCACGTTCAGAGATTTCCAATTCATTACATAATCCCATACTCGCAAATCCCATACTCGCATCTACGGGTGGATTTCCAGCTCCTGCATTTGCTTCAGCATTTGGATTAGCATTAGCTTGTCGACCTTGGTTCCTCCTGGTATTAGGTCGAGCATTTCCATTGGTTGTGGTGCTTCCTCCACCCAGATTTCCTCTTTCATTTTCTGCTTCCATATCTTCTCCCTCGTAAATCTGCATACGAGCATTGGAAAGATACAGAAGAACGGTCTAAGAGAGATGGGAACACGTACTTATATATATATATATATATCAATTACAAGTATGTTACTATAGCGTTAACCCGAACCCCGATCATATTTTCAAATTCATTGGATTATGTTCGAAAATCTTTTAGGTTTAACTTTCCTTTAAAGTTTCATAAACCTATGCTCCGATACCAACTAGTAACATCCCCCTACTTAGAGGTCCAAAACTAATGGCTACGGATGATGTAGTCATTCATAGTTATTAATCCTCGATGACTAAATACGATGGTGTTAGGTTCATTGATACACAGAAACACATGAATATGGAAATATTTTAAGCTTCAATCAAAATCACATTTCATTCCAAAATATTTCCAATTCATTACATAATCGCATACTCGCAAATCACGTTCAGAAAAAATATATTTATTACAACATACACCCAAGAGCGACATATGAAGATGCCCTCTTGGATGATCAGAGTATATACAGGCAATATAGCAACTTTACCATTACAAACAACACAATGGAATCAAAAGAAAGAGAACTCTAAATATCTATCATGCCTCATGCACGTCTCCGGAAGCTTATTCGTCTTAAGCGATACCTGAAAACCTCAACTCTCAAACTACTCAAAATCAATTGAGTACCCAAGAGTTTAAGGGGAAAACATAAACTTCGAGTCAGATATAAAGCCTGGTATGAATAATAATCTACCATCTCAAATCATTTAGATATCTAGTGAGAGCACGCCGCTTAGCGGAACGGGTCTTCCCCTCACTAGTATCTCAAAAACCTTTATAAAACCATATACTATGCTCCTGCATCCACAATGGTCAAAACAATTCAAAATAGTATAATATGATGATATGCAAAACAAATGAATTAATTCTAGATTACCCATCCTCATTCATTTTAGACTATCTGTCTCAATTATAGTTTCTAGGATTACTATTAACCTATTAGTTTTCATGGGCTGACTAATAACCCGTTAAACAATTAAGGACTCACTGTCCAATTACATAGTTTTCATGGGATCACAATGAACCTATTGGTAACTCCAGTATCTTACTCTTATCCTAGTTCTCATGGGTTGACTAGGAACCTATTAACATCTGTCAATATTTCATCCGGGTATAGTTTTCATGGGCTAACAACAAACCTACTGGCCCCTGCCAGTATCCAATCATAGTTTTCATGGGCTTACTATGAACCTGTCTTTCTGACATCTTCCTTTATACATAGTTTTCATGGGCTAACTAAACCTATTATCCCCCGCCAATATCTATTCCTATATACAATTTTCATGGGCTTAATGAGAACCTATTGGCCCCTACCAATATCTTTCTTTTATATCTTAGCATCCTATATTCTGGTCTTCCCAACCTCCTAGATGAAATTCTACTCATTCAGGAGTTTATTCAATTTATATTCACTACTGGGTTAACCTAACTGGTTCTTCTACACTTTATCCCCAAAATGCAGTTATGGGTCCATTATAAAGTGAATATGTTCATATTAGAAGAAGCAATATAACCACATAGCAATACCACTCATGTGGGTTTGATATAAAACATGGTTAATCCCTTTAACCAATTACTTTATCAAAGAAAGCTTCTTTTTAAACCATTATAAAAACTCCTTTAATTTAGCCATGGGTTTTTCCTTTAAAAATAGAGTTTGGGTTATAAAACCCTTTAATGCCTTCGAAACCTAGCTTTCGACTTCATAGGATGACCTACTTCGAAAGCATTCAAAACATTAGGCTCCTGCCCTTTTAATACTTTAAAATCTACCTTTCGAATTCGAATACATTAAAGTATTAGCATTTAACTTTAGAAGCTTAGCTTCGAAACCAGTTGAAAGTACCCCTTTCGTCACCAATGGAAGTAACCCTTCCGAAATCATTGAAAGTACCCCTTTCGAAAGCATTGGGTATAAAACGTTATTTGGGTCAAAGTGAATATAGGCGAAAGCATCTATTTTGAAACCATCCTTTATCATATAAAAATATTGGGGAAAACTTGACGGCATCGGCACCATCCCATTCGAAAGCATTTAACACCTGGGTAAAATATTAGAAGGTTGGCGTCGAAACCTTTTTCGAAACCATTACCTTCGAAACCCCTAACCCTTTTCGAAAGCTATAGGAAGTGGCTTAAACTTTATAAAACAAAGTACCTTCCGACAGCATTGATATCTTCAACACCATCGAAATGCTATAGAACGGCAGTAGGGTTTCGACTAGGTCGGAACCCCTTCTTTCAAAACATTCTTTTTTAAGTAAGGAACCCAGTCGAAAGCAATCTTAAGTTAATGGCAACCCTTTCGAAACCTTTTTAAATCCTCTTTCAAAACCAAATGCTTCGACTCTGTCAAAGGCTAAATCAAAACAAAGGCAGGCACTTTTCTTTTAAAAACAAACTAAGGTTTCGACTCCTTTGGAAGCTAGGCTTTCGACACTTAACCTTTCGCCTATCTCCAATCCACTACGTACCATCATAGTGATACCTTGTGTATTGGTTTTGGCATAGTTGGTTTAAACAAGGATGAAGGCAAAATCTTCTGTGTCGAAAGGTGCTTTCCAAAGCAGGTGGAACCAATTTTCTGAGTAAACCAGGTTTTATACTACTTTAAGCAAACTTTTCTCTAACTAACCTGCCATGTGTCAACTCCAGATTGGTTGCCTTAACTTTTTCAAATTCTTTTCCAAAAATAACAACTGCTAATTAAGATCTAAACCATGGTTAAGTTAATCAAATAAGCCTTTCCATTAGACAAAACCAATTTTGCAAAGAAGTCCCTCTTCTAAAATAATTTAATTTGCATAGCAAATCACTTTGGAAATTTCCCCAAAAATTCCAGAAATTCACTTTAATCATGTTATCTAACATATCAAAATTCTAGATCCAAATTCTCTATATATTTTTCAAAATAAATTTATAAATCCAAATAACCATATTTTCCTTTAATAATTCATAATAATCTTTCCATAGCTTGGAAAATTATAAAATTTGCAACCCAACACCAAAATCATGTTTCTCATAACATAAAATTTTCCCATGGCATTTAAATATCATTAGATCTCAGTTTTGACCTAAAACCGTATAAATCCTCTTTTAAACATTCTTGTTTAATTTATATAAATTGTAAATCAAGCATATCATCATCCAATATATCATAAAAACAAATTTACCTTTAAATTCAAAAATATATGATTCAAAACAAAATAGAGATGGAATTATTATTCACCTTGATCTAGATAAGGAGATTGGATTGAGATTGATTTCCCCTAAACTTATTTCTCTAGCTTTTAATTTGAATTTCTTCTTCCTTTTAATGGCCGACCGTTCCTCTATCTTTTAGTTTGCATTTTCAAAAATGATGTGAATGGGGAAGTAAAATGGTAGGAATGAAATATATATGGGTACGGGACATTGGGTGACAAATTCCAATTATACTCTTGTGTAATTTATTTAACCAAACCCATTCTTAAGCCCGTTAGTTAGTTTATTAGGCACGACCTTAATTAATTAATTAATTAAAGTCTCAATCCCCTTATCGCTTACATTTACATTATTCTATTTAATTTATCTAAATAAATCTCCTGAATAATGTTATCGAAAATTAGGGGTGTTACATGATAGCCGCGGTAGAGGCGGTAAAGGAGGCACTTTACTTGAGGCAACTGTTGTGTGACTTAGAATTCAAGCATGATTGCATCGATGTTCGATGTGATGGCCAGAGTGCTATTCACTGGGCAAAGAGTTTGGCGTTTAGCTCATAGACTAAGCATATTGAAGTGAGAGAGTCATTTTTAGTAGCCATGGATGAGGATAAGCAAGTATATCTTCGAAGATTGCACACAAAGGATAATGTGGTGGATATGTTCACTAAGGCATTGCCGGTTGGGAAGTTCAAGCATTTCTTGAAATTGATTCGCTTAGAGAAGTGCTAGGTGCCACGGGGTGGCACGGTTAAGGGAGGAGCTTGGTTGTAGAGGAGGAAGAGTATCGATGAGAGATTGAGGTCCTATCTTTTTGGTGAGTGCTAGTTTACACTCCTTAGCACTTTAGTCTTTGGTGAGACAGTTTAGGATTTGGATGTTTTCAACACTTCATTACTGGGCGGGGGCTTTGCCTGAGCTCATTTATGGAGTGCAATGGGCGGTGGCTTTGTCGAAGCTCATTGGAAAAGCATTCACGAGTGGTTGAAGGTAGAAGAAGTGATAGTTGGTGTTATCGGTTGTTGTTGATGGTATGGTATCATTGGAGTTGGAGATGGATATAGTGTCGAGGTGGAGTGTTTAATTTTGATGACACTATATATACATATAGAATTGAAGGGATTGGAAATAGCTTGGTGATGGAGAAAACGGTTCGCAAAACGAAGCTTGGAGGAGGAAGATATGAGAAGATGGTGGAGTGGTGCTGGAGCAACATGGACAGACGTCTGTCACTTTCGACAGACGTCTAAGGCTTCATCAAACCTTTTCCAGAGACCTATGATAGACATCTTTCACTTTCGAGGCTTCAAGGAAAATTTTCCCAAGACTTGGGACAGACGTCTGTCGCATTGTGACAGACGTCTGTGGCGACTTCTGCCAGTTTTTTGGCCTGGGCTTGATATGAAGATTTGTGATATTCGAAGGGGCAATTCTGGAACTCTGCCTAGGTCTTCTATTCTCCTATATAAGCTACATTTTGGATTCAAATTAAGCAGAGGAAAACAGACGCTAAGAGATTAAGGGTTTTAATCAAGGGTTTCAGCCTTCATTAATTAGAGTTTTATCTAAACCTAATTTTCTTCAATTCTCTTCTAAACAAATCAATTTTAATAGAATTCTAATCATTGTAATCAATCTCTTGTACTCTTCCCATTGGTATTAATAAAAGTTATCTCTCAAAGTGGATGTACACTAACACAACGTTAGTGGAACTACTATAAATGGCTGTGTGATTTATTTCTTTATTATTACTTCTGATTATCTATTGCTTGTTTGGAGATAGTAATTGGTCATGGACTGGATTGAGATATTGATTGGTTGTTTTTTCACTTCTTACCACGATCACATTTTTCTGCTATGCTTTGGGGTTTTGATTTGAGTGGTCTCGAGTTAGAATTTCTCACAACATAAACATGGTTACACATGGATAATTTACAGGTGATACATTGGTGTGTCAAACAATAAAAAATATAATTCTTAGTATAAGAGACCTACATTTCATGTAACCTGCCAGGCACACATTAATGTGTTCATGCTTATGAAACATGTGCTCTCACCCAATGTTTGCTCAAAACTCAACCTAGTATGGGGATGCAGTTTCAAATCATGCCCATGTACTGTATTGTAAAGATACTAAACAGCTCATTAATTTGAACCTATCTGCTTTTTTATCCTGTCGATGTGCATCTTCGGCTTTGCATCCAGTTTCCATTTTTGATATACCAGCATATCTATGCAAACTCTGGTCATCATGCTAGGGGCAGTAGCCATGAAATGCAGCGCATGTTTGACCTATACTTTGATGCCCGCGTCAATTGTCGCCGAGATCCTCAGGCAGCGAAATCACAATAGGCCTACGTCATGTGTTGTTCAGTTAGTGAGAGTTAATATGAACAAAGCTCACTGTAGTTTAATGGTTGAGTTAGAGAATTTATAGCACTACTAGAAAAGGCTGAAATACCGACAGCAACTAACAACGGTTTCCGACAGCCATTTTCTGACGGCTTTCGATAGGCCGTCGGTGGCCATCGGAAGCCATCGCAAATTCACGAATTAAGGTCTTAGCCGAGACCTTTCTTCCTCATTCTTGGGTACGAAAAAAAGTGTAAATCCCCTAAAACCCAATTTCTTGCATCCAATCTCCAAATTCAAGTTTTCGGATCCTCCACGGTTGCCTAATCACCTCTTTTGCTTCCAATCTCAGGTATAATCTCTTATTTTCGTGAAAAACCTAATTTTACACTAAATCTAGATTTGCATAAGTTGATAAATTAGGGCTAATTAGTGATTCTAATTGTTTCTAATAGCCTAATAATGGTTTATAGTATCCCAAGGTATATCTATTTCATTTCTTAGCGTGAAATTGTAAAGAGTAGGTATAATTTGTGATTTTGTGTGTGTGTGTAAACCATTATATATGTGTTATTTCTAGCATCGTCTTATGTTAATTGGAATATTCTCCCCTGTACTCAAACTAAAAGCCATAGAACTTGAAAACAAATTATTATCGAAAAATAGAGATACATTCTACTTCAGTCAGAGTTAGAATCATCCATGTCCATTGCTTTTAAACATCTTGACTTGTATAAAAATGAATGCATGATTCTCAAAAAGAAATTGACTGCATTGGAAAATGACAACAACAATGAAGCAACCTTATTCGATAAAATAAGCGGAATAATGTGGTAAATTAATAATTTTTTGAAATATGTAAAATCAGTAAATTTTCAACCGTTTACAAACAATAATATATTACATAATAAATAAGAAGACAAAATAAAACTTCCAATTTTTGTATAAACTACTTTTTTATTACGTCCCTTGGAGAGTTTTTGGCCCCGTCCGACAAGTGTTGAACATGATCGTTATATAAATATTCATTTTTATCATAAAACGGACATTTATATTCATATGGTACAATATTTGCTGGATTTGTCCATGTATTGGACAAGTTATAAATACAGTAAACGATTACTTCGTACATTATTTCGTTTTAAACGGTTCACAAAATTTCGCCGTCACTTTTCTTTTTTATTTCCTGTGTACATGTATTTGCGTACAATGCAAGAAACAAAGAGGAACTACTGCCAAAATTTTATTGAATCGTGTAAAACGAAATAATGTACGAAATGTAAGTATTTACTGTGTTTGTAATGGGGAGTAGAATGACTGACCAGCAAAAAAGAAAACCATAAACCAACATTTCAATATTGTATTCTTAAGTGGGATAAAATTGACGCATATAATTTTATGTATCAATACATTAAAAAATAAAATGTCAATTCGTAAAATGGCCAATATTTATTTTTGAATTTATGACATATTTTTTTAATAGGAAAAATGATCGTTTGTTTTGTTGATCGGAGGAGATGGATGTATCAAAGAAGGGGATTGAGAGGCTCAATAAAAGAATATTTTTATAATGGTATAAACGTATTTGTTCAATTCGCTTTAAGTAATAATGGAAACGATGTAGAAATTTGTTGCCTATGTAGTAGGTGTAAACATTGAAGTATTTGTTATCAGATATTGCGAAAGTTCATTTGTGCAAAAACGGTTTCGTGTCGAAATATTATGTTTGGGATCATCATGGAGAAGTTGTAGCACATACTTCTGCAGAATCTGAATTAGAGATTGCTGGTAATGAAATTGTTATGATGAACCGTATAAAAAATATGGTTGAAGATGCAATACGATCAATGTTTCCTACGGTTGAAGTTGATGACGACGATGTAAATGTTGAAGAAACAAATATTAAAGCAAAAGAAATTTATGATTTATTGAATGCTGATAAGAAACCTCTTTGGGATGGTTAAGCGGCACTCAACTATCAGTAACCGTAGAATACATTGCGATGAAGTCAAAATACAACATCACCGAAGCCGGATATACAACTGTTGTACAAACTGCAAAACGACATATGCTTCCCGATAATTGTGTGAAAATCACTATATAGTTAAAAAACTTATGTTGGCTTTTGGTTTACCTTATAAAAAAATAGATACATGTTTAAATGGCTGCATGTTGTTTTGGAAAGAGGACATCACTCTTAGGAAGTGTAGAATATGTAACGAGGAAAGGTACAAACTAAGAAAAAAGAAGGGAAAGGACTCATATGAGATAACATAGTGTGAGAACAGAGGAAGAAGGTACGTTGACACATCCAGCCGATGGAGAAGCATGAAAGCATTTCGACAAAACTTATCCCAATTTTGCAGTGAAGAGTCGTAATGTTAGACTTGGATTATGTACGGATGGTTTTTAACCATTTTCTTAATTTGGTGCTAAATATTCATCTTGGCCCATTATCATCACACCTTATAATTTACCTCCATGGATGTGTATGAAAACGCAATATATGTTTCTTACTGTTGTCATTCCTGGCTCCGACGATCCGACACAAGGAATCGATGTTTATTTACAATTTGAGGAGTTAAAAATGATGTGGAACGAAGGAGTAGAAACATACGACGTTTCAAAGAAAAAAATTTCGTATGTTTGCTTCTTTGTTGTGGACTATAAGTGATTTTCCTGCCTATGCAATGCTTTCAGGATGGAGTACATCCGGTCATAAAGCTTGTCCTTATTGCATAGAAGAAACACGGGCATATTCTTTACTGAATGGTAAGAAAATTTCATGGTTTGACTGCCATTGATGTTTTCTCCATGTCAATCATCCCTTCAGAGGAGATAGAAAAAACTTTTTATCTAATAGAGTAGAAACCAGACAACCACCAATGATATGGTCAAGCGAAGACATATACGAACTTGTAAGGGACTATCCAAAGATACATGAAACTGGAGTGCAAACAGAAATTGCAGGTAAATCGACTATTCGTAATTGGTGTAGACAAAGTATATTTTGGGAGTTGCCTTATTGGAAAGATCTTCTGCTTTGTCATAATATTGATGTGATGCACAATAAGAAAAATGTATTTGATAAAGTTTTTAACACAATTTTGAATGTCAAGGGGAAGACTAAAGATGATTTGAAATCAAGACCCAATATGCAAGAATTATGCAAACGTCCTGAGCTTCATATGAAACCAAACGACGGTAAAAAAACCCAAAGCGTGTTATGAGTTAGATAATAATCAAGTTAAGGTTGTGTTAAAATAGGTGGAAGGATTAAGATTTCCTGATGGGATTTCATCAATCATCGTAGATGTGTTGACTTTAAAAATGTTAGATTGAGTGGAATGAAAGTCCACGACTGTCACATAATGATGGAAAATTTATTACCCATTGTATTCAAAGAACTATTGCCCTTAAAAGTTTGGAAGGTAATAACGGAACTTAGTCTGTTTTACAAAGAGCTTTGTTCGACTACGTTAAAAGTGCAACGTTTACGTAAATTTAAAGAAGATATTCCTATATTGCTCTGCAAATTGGAGAAAATATTTCCACCGGGTTTTTTTAATGTAATGGAGCATTTACCTGTTCATCTCCCATCTGAAGCACGACTTTGAGGTCCTGCGCAATATGGATGGATGTATCCATTCGGGAGGTATGAAATATGTTACCTATTAATTTAATTACATTCGGAAGTTAAAGTTAATGTAAACTAATTTTTCATAGATACTTGAATCATCTGAAGAAAAATGTGAGGCAAAAAGTACGAGTTGAAGGTTCGATATGTAATTCTTATATCGAAGAAGAAGCTTCATTCTTTTTCTCTCACTATTTCAGGAACCATGTGAACATATCATTTGAAATTGTTCCACGTAATGATGAAGGCGACGAACAGAAGTCCTCTTAAACAATGTTATCTATTTTTAAACAACATGGTCGACCTTCTAAAAAATGTGTAGAAGTTTGGTTAGACGATAGAGATCTTCATGTAGCACACACTTATATTCTTCTTAATTGTGCTAAGGTTGCACCATTTGTCGGTTAATATGAAATAATAATTCTTGATTTATTCATTTCAATCATGCATGTACGTGTAGAATTTAATGCAATATTTTATTCATATATGCAGTATTTATGAAAGTGAACATCCACACGGAGATCCCAGTAAAGAATTTTCTGATTGGTTTTCAAAATACGTTTATGAACCGAGAAATTGTGTAGTCGACGAAGGATTGAAACATCTTGCGTTGGGACCAAAAAGAAATGTCAGGACATATCCAATATATTTCGTCAATGGATATAAATTTAACACCAAAGAATACAGTGCTGAAAAATTAACTAATAATACAGGTGTATTTGTTAAAGGTAGTGATGATCCAAAAAATCACATAAATTATTTTTATGGCGTTTTAACCCAAATTTTGCAACTGACATATTTCTCATGACCCACGGAGGATGTTTTTCTGTTTAGATGCAATTAGTTCAGAAATGTTCCAGGTTCTGGAATTAATGTGCACAAGGATTATAATCTTATTGAAATAAAGCACGCATCGCATTATCACAAGCACGATCCTTTTGTACTAGCCAAACAAGCATTGCAAGTTTATTATGCTCCTTATCCATCTCTAAAAGAGATAAAGCAGATTGGTCAGCAGTTTTTAAACAAAGGCAAGATTTACGTTTGATGGGAAGAATATTCCAAATGAATAAGCTTATCAGGCAGATCTTGAGCAAAACAACGAAATAATAATAACACACGACCGTACTGATTTTGGACCTCTGAACGATGAATCAAACATTTTGGTAGAAGCATTTGAGAGTAGGGAGGAAAATAACATAGAATATGAGACTGAAATTGAATCAGAAGACGATGAGGATTGATATAATATTATGTCGAATTCTGATGTATTATGCAATTTATGTAACTAATGAGATTTATTTTGCAAGTTATGTAATTTATGTCATTTATGAAACTGAATCTGCTTATCGTCATTTACGTCATTTATTCATTACCATTTCTATCATTTATTTAGAAATTTATGTTAAAAATGCAATGTATTCTGCTTATCGTCGGAATATGAGACCAAATCTGAATTAGGTATATTTTGCACTTTATGTACTTTATGTCATTTATATCATTATTATACAATATATTTCATTATTACGCTAGTATTCTCTTATAAAATGATGTGTCTGTGACAAGTATTATGTCATCCAGAAGGAGGAGCTCTTCCTATTCATCAGGAGGCGATGGCAGCGGCCCATCGCAGCCGCCAGCGTCCCTTTGTGTATCTGGTAACTAGAGCAGAGGGGTAAGTATTAAAATATTTCAGCATCTTAAATGTTTTGTGTACGATATAATAATCTGTATCATATTTAACACAGGGTTTCAACCTATAGCCGTCAGCTGTAGTTCTATCAGTTTTGAGAGATTCATACAAGAGTAGGATGACGACTTGTTGGCCCAAGTGGGATAATATCCCTTTCCACATCATGGAGTGTATACGACAGAATTTCATTGTAAGTATAATCTTCTATTTTCCATTCTTAATTTTTTGTCACTTATTTATTGTTCACCTTTTATTGTTTAATTATTTGTTGCTTGTTTATCATGAAATGCAGGCCGCAGTCGAAGTACAATCAGATGACCTACAGCTGGTACGACACTACTGGATGTAGAAGATGAGGAAGAATTACAGGGATTCTATGTCGGCTGTGAAGCATAAAGGGGAGAAGCCGAACTGGATGGGAGCGATGTGTGGGAAGGGTGGCTGGCGCATTGGGATAGTGACGAAGCGAAGGTAAGTGTACTAAACTTTTATTAATTATTTGATTGATATGTAAATATCAAAAAAATTTGGTAAGTAAATAATGTATTGTTTATTTAAATGTACAGTCAGAGTCGCAAAGAAACTCTGCAAATAGGAACAAAAATCCTGCCACTCGTCGAGGAGGGTCCAAGTCGTTCCAACAATATCGCCATAAGTTCGTAAATTTATTAAATGTGAATTGTAAATAGTTATTGTGCTGTACAATTTTGAATATACAATAATAGTACGTAATAATCAATTTCAGAAAGCTGCGGCGCAGGATCCTGTACCATACATGGATGTATTTACCCGTACTCACGCCGTCGAGCATGTAAAGCCAAACGGGAAAGTTTCATATACATGGCATGACGATATATCGTGGAAGAGCCATGTAAGCATATTTTAGTTTATATACTATTAGTAATTGTTATAATTATTAAAGTATAATGAATTAAGATATCATGCTATTAATTTCAACTGTATTTTTATTTGTTCACGCAGGCATGGTTTATGGAACAACGGCAGAAACTACTGGAGGAAACTGGTCGAGAGCAACTGACTACGGAGGAGGAGGATGTCATTTTTGAGTCAGTCATGGATCCACCTTCACAGAAGAGGCGTTATGAATTTGGAAATTAAGTGGTGATGAATAATATATTAAGATACAACAATTTAGTAATCTTTCAGTTCTAAAGAACTTCACATCACTTTTGTTTCAATAATAAGTTTATAGATATAAGAATTAACATATTATATTGTAGCTTCGATAGTAAGATTATATTAATTGAACTTTTACTAAATTAAATAAGTATTGCAGGATAGACAGAGAAGAGCCGGCCAAACCAAAGCTCAGATCAATCTAGCAAAGATCGAAGAGTTGAGAGCTAGGGTAGCGCAGTTGGAGGAGCAGAACCGTCGACAGGCCATTGAGATGACACAGCTGCTAGACTAGCGTATTGCTGAGTACATGCAGCAGTATGGTGGCTGCTTTCCATCTTCAACTGGTTCCGGAGGTTCTGGAGGTGATTGATAGGAATGATAGGTATGTTTTTTCATTTTGCATCATTTTTTAGTAATTTTTGATGATACATTGAGTTGGTGGAGTTGGATACTTTGAAATATTGTGTATATTATTTGATGATACATTTGGTGATGGTAATTTTGACATTTGTGAGTTGATGGTGGGGAGTTGGTGTTCCACGGTGTATATTTTGTATAATGAGATGTATGTACGTTATGTTAACGAAGTGTTGGTTTGATTTTATGCGAGTTATGCTTGGCTAATTTCTTTATGTGATTTGATTATATTTGTATGATTTGATATTATATTGAATATCTAAATTGGATATGTACTTGTGTGTGAATATATTATGTTTCTGGATTGTGTATAGTAGGCTAGAATGTAGCAAAAAATGTAAAAAAACAACTTTAGAATTTCCGACGGCTGGCGACGGCTTGTAAGTCGACATATTCTGATGCTTCCGACGGTTGGCGATGACCTGCAGGTCAAAAAATTCCGACGGCTGGCGACGACCAGCAGGTCGAAAAATTCCGACGGCTAACGGTGGTTTTTTTGCTCTCCTGTGATCGTTCACGTGTCATCGATGGTCGTCTGAAGCCATCGGGCAATCTGTTGGTAGCATCGAAAATATTACGATGAACGTTGTTGGAAGCCTTCAGAAAAACTATGCGGCGACGTGTATAGTTGCGACGGCTTTTTGCGTCGGTTTCCGATGGCTTCCAACGACCGCCAACCGTCGGAAATTGTACGTTTTCTTATAGTGTAGATCACTATATTATTACAGGTTAAAATATAAAAAAAATCACATCAGAATGATCATGAAGCCGCTTTTTAGCGGATGCTACCACATTCCAAGCTATGCTCCAAAATTTCATGTCCAAAAATATGTATGGTCTACAAAATAGGACATATTTTCTTTCCTCTGAAAGTGGAATGAAAATTTGTGTACGAATATAGTATAACAATTCAATGGTACACATATAAATATATAATACACTAATAACCATGTGAAACTAACCTTATAGGCTACTTGTTGGTATCAGATGGGCAAACCAATGAGAAACACGCTCCCCAACCTTGAACTAAAGCACCATACCAGAGTGGGCAAGTTTTATAATTCAATACAAATTAGAGCTTCCTCTATATCTAGGATGTTATACTGTAGCGAACCGGGATTTTCGACCTTCGAAAATTGACATCAATACATTCACAATATAACATGACGAGTAATCGAGTGCCGGAAATACCAAATCATTATGGGTAAAGAAGAAAAGGGGTAGAAGGAAACAAAAACAATAACACAAAATCTCATAATTGCAGACGAACAAAATATAATATATAATAACAGATCTTTATACAAAGAAACTGTAACTGTAATATACATACAATCATCAGAGTACAACAATCAACAAATCAATCTGGACAGCTATAATAACTTGTCCTCACAAGTGCTGAATGTACAACATACACACACAGCGGAATATAATCAAGTATGTAGAATATGCCTGAGACTCCTCCAGCTCGTCTCCGGAGCTTCATAGCATCCTATCCTGAATCTGTAATACTCGGTCTGATCCGAGCATTATAATAAAATAACACCTGAGTAAGTTTGGAAAACCAACGTGAGGAAACACACTCAATTTGAATTATTACTATTATCAAAATCCTTTTGAAAATAAAGGTATCTCGTAAGACCACGCCACACATAAATACGATGGGTTTTTACCTTACGATAACCAAAACCATTTATATTAAAATCATTTGATATTATAATAGTGTCTATAGAAAATAAACTATAAAATAGCTGAAATGCTTACATCTCACGTTTCAGCATAGTTGGGCACAATCAAAACCGTACAGGCTCGTAGTGGATATTGGATTCCATACAATGACTGGGCTACTGGGGTACCGCCCGCCACAGTATACCTCTAGAAAATGTACCGAGATCATACCTAACGATCCCTGCTAACACAGGACCGGCCTACCCCCTACTGGATAGTACCAAATATGTTATCACCCTGGGTGTTCCCACCCTAATCGAGCGCTCTCTTTTCCATGCACAACCATATCCATAAATTATAACATTTTTCGAGGATATCTAAAAAAGTGATAACATACCCTACTTGGGTGCGACCCACTTAGCCCTGCTACATCTACCTTGTTTTAGTCATTCCCGGTTGATGAGACTTGAAGCTACGTATTTACCTTAAGAATAGCATTCATACTTAGAATGCTAACACTGCCTTTCAGACTACGATGCAAATGAATCCATACAAGTTGTTCTAGGTCGGAACAAACCGAATCTCCAAAATCACCGTCTTCATTATCTTCATGATATCACAGTTCGTAATGCATAAATCGGATTGTAGTGGTTTTCAGATAATTTAAATCTAATTCTGGTCTCTTCTAAACGATCAACGAATTTGGCCAGATTTGATAATCGGTTATTTAACTATCAAATAACACACATAAGCAGTCACTAGGCCCATATTATAAATTTTCCAAAATATTTATTTCAAAATATCTTTACAAAGATATATATCCAAAATCACTTCCAATATTTCAATATCCGAAAACAAATTCAAAAACTTATATCCATAACAAGATATTTTCGAACCATCTCAATACTTAGAAATATTTTCTTCCAAATCCATTTATAATTCAACACTTTGAAAATATTTCTATAATAATAATCTCGTGGTTAAAATATTTCAAACCCTTGCAGTCCAATACTTAGGAAATATTTATAAGTATATTTTCCTAAAATCATTTTATTTCCAATACTTAGGAAATATTCCATTTATTTCTATCTCTCAAAATCCTTTACAATTTATTTGCAAACTCCTTAACTCATTTATAACAGATTCTATAAGTTTCTGGAATTCATTAAATAATTTCCTTTAAAATTTCCAAAATCGATTACACTTGTCTATAATTCCAACTACTCATTTCTAACTTCTTTTATGAATTTTAATTCATTTTCTAAATTCTTGTATTTTGACATTCCAAAAGTTTTCCTTAAGTTTCCAGAATTCCATTACAAGATTTCTCTTATAAAAACCATATCCGTCAAATAAACCCTGTTTTCAAATCTCGAGAGGATTTATAAATAAATTACAATCATTTCAAAACTCTTTATATATGATAAGTATTTTTTCTAAGAATAATAATTTATTTTTAAAACATGTTTAAGTAATTATTTAAAATATTAAAACACTTTAAATAAAACGTCGATAACTCATTTCCAACTCATTTTTAAATAAAACTAATCGATTTACGAGCTAATTTTAAAAATTAGAATTATTTCAATTAATATTAGATATTTGAAAAAAAAACCACTTTCCGAAGTATTTCAATACTAAACAGCTTAAATTTACATAGTTTAATAAATAAAATTTCCCTTTTAAAACAAAACTTACTACTCGATAAAAATATATTTTTTTAAAATTCCAATAACCAATTTCAATTTAAAATCCCTCTCGATTCATAACGCATCGATTTCATTTCGATTCCCTAACCATTCTCACATTTCAAAAATAGAATCCACTATTTTTCCCAAAATCAATTTTCATATCTCGATATAAATTCACAATGTGAATTTATATTTCCAATTTATCAACTGATAATCATTTCCCCTTATTTAAAAACATTGTTTATAAGTTTATAAACTCATTTCCAGTCTATAACAGATTTATATTAACAACTCAATTTATAAATCGATTTCTATTTAAAATCCCATTTACAATTCTATTTCCCAATAAATTTCAATTGTTTTCTCATATTCGTTTAAAATTCCGATTTCAACTTCTTTGCCATATTTTTAAGAAATACTGCTTAAAATTCATTATACAAATTCTTTATCAATTATTTTAAAATCTATATTTCCAATTCTTCCGGAAATAGTTAGGTAAAAATCCAAAATCCAATCATTTATTTCTACTCAAATCCATTTCCTCTTAAATATCCCAAAATTCAAATTCTAATTATAATTTAAGAAATATTATTAATATCCCTTGTTTCAATTTACTTGTATATATGTAAATTTCAAAAGTATATTTATTTTTGAAAACTCCTTACGAAATAGTTAAGTATATTTCCAAAATCAATTTTTTTTATTTAATCCAAACCATTCCTTATTCAATATTCCAATTTCCATATAAATATCTTTATTTCCAGAAACCACCTTTGAATTTCTTTTTAAGATTCAAAAATATTATTTATGGTATTTAAAATACCAAAATTCGGGCCAGTGCTTCTATAGCATCCAATCAATCAAATCACACAACAATCCATACAGATTATTCGATTACATTATATATCACTATATATGAAACAATCAATATAATTTTTGAGGAATCCAGTTGGATCCCTCCAACCTGTTTCTCTGTATCCACAGATGTTATATAACATAAAATACCAATCCCGCTTCGAGGTGGGATATCGCGGTAATATAGGGTCATCTGCTATTATGCGGGGCGCATAGTGTCTCATCCGCTCCAACGGTGGGTATATATCCAACTACTAATATATATACTAATATACATAATATAACATTCAACTGATAATAATATATAAATCCAACCAATCATCCAATAATTTTTTTTAATTGCTATAAATTAAATCCAGTAATCCAAATGAGTGAGATTTACTCATCTTGATTTTTATTTGCAATCCGTTCCAATTTTAAATTAAATCGAACAACGTATGATTTAAATTTAAAATTCCAGCTAACTTCGAAAAATCCCAAACAAATTTCACTTCGAAGCATTCGTCATCACAAGCATAAAGCAAAAATTCGTGTCCCAAATTGACCTCGTATGAGAGAGATATACATATTTTAAGTCATCGATTTTAAATTTATAATTTTATTAAACTAATTACATTCAAGAAAAATTAATTACCCTCACTGCTTGCTTAGGCGCTAACCACCCAGCTTTTGACAAAACGTTCCTTTAGCAGGTCGTGAAAATGTTCCTTGATCATTCGAACGCCGCTGCCGCCTCAAGTCCTCTACCGCGGCCGCACCTTCACCATCGACCGCCAAAGCTCCCCGTAGATGCGCCTTACCCAGTTCGATGCGTCAGCACTAGCCTCGCCCTCCAACGCGCCTCCATTCGCCACCGTCGATTTGCCCTAAATAAACCCAAATCGAGAGCAACCACCCAGGTTGCGCCACCGCTCTCGTGCTCGCGCCATCACCCCCCAAGTCCACGCGACCATCACGATTTTATCCGCATGCTTCCTTCTTCTTCTTCTTTTTTCCGTTAGATCGAGCTGATTGAAGAAGAAAAGGAGCATGCAGGGTGGCTCGACATGTTAGGGTTTGACTTTTTATTTTTATTTTATATTCAAAATATCTCGTATTATATACAGGGAAATCTCAAACTCCTATTGAGGTGTGCCGCCTAGCGTTTCTAATGTTATATAGCTATTTCGAACCCAATGGAATAAGTTTCGGAACCTAATTCGATCGTATGTGGAAGATAGCTTTTTGAATCCAATTATTATATTAAATTTTCAATATAAATGTCAACGCGTTTCTATCCCGTATGATCAAACGGTAACTCCAAATGCTATAAAAATTGAAATCCAATAATAATACACTATTACGGATCCAATGGAACTTTTTTCATCGAATTCCGAGACTGTGCCCCATATCGCTATTTTAACGCGTCGATTAAATCGACGATTTCAAAAATTGGCGAAATCGCTTGAAATTTCAGTTTTAAAAACTTACTAACTCAATCCTAATTCAAATAGAAATTATATCAACATTAGAAATCATTTCGATTCATATTCAACTCATATTTCAATTATTCATTATTTCCGTATTACGATAAATCGCTATATTTGAAATTTAAATTCATTCTATAATATCAACCAAAATCTTCACATTCAAAAATCAATTTATCTTCCAAATCCAACATTTAAAACCATTTAAATATTATAAATCAAATGATGGAAAATTCGGGTCGTTACATATATAGTTTGTTGAATCCTTAAACCATCAAGCAATCTTAGTCATCCTAAAAAAATTTCTAAGAACTACAAATATTACTACGTGAATTAAACGATAAATGGGTTTACCATAAGTTGACCAAATACTGTATAAATTTAGCATACATCTATCAATTTAATAGTAAACAGTAGATAAATTCAAAAAATTTCTGATATAATCTCTTAGTTTCACCACGGTGACCATTAAAAATTTGTTTTAGGATCAATTTTTTTTGTTTATTCCTGACTAAAACACGTTTTCTTAAAGAACATTAACTCAAAAAATTATAGTACAACTTTCAGTACCTGATAACAGTAAAAGGTAACTAGTTAAGCACTATGATATATCTTTCTCTCCTAAATCCTGATAGGGGAATGCTTAAATTACTGCTTAAATTTATGTGTTGTCAGGCTATACCATGGGGAGAAAGTCCTTGCCCAAGCAACCCTATCAAATTGTTATGATCACATGTCATTCACAGTCAATTTTTCTTTAGCTGGTGTAGAGATTTTTGTGTGCATGGACTACGTACTGATTGTTATATTTATTATTAGCAACTGTACTTTATATATTTAGCTTGCAAGGTTTCTGTTATGAAATAAAATCAAGACCTTAGTAAAAAAGAAATTACAGTCCAATCCATTTGTGCAGTAGGATTCTAGATTTTAGGTTGAAAACAACAGGTCCACCAATCGATAATGGGTTAAACATGAATTTCAGAAGTTCAAGACAAAAATAAAAGTGGCATGACATTAAAAAATATAGCTACATATGCCGCCTATAGTGATACAAAGGTATATACTATTCATAGCTAATAAAAGATAACTAGAAGATCTAATAATAAGAAAATTTATGCATCAGCAATGCATTGCGGTATAATACTGATCATTAAATATTTACCTTCACAAGATTATTGATGGTGGACATCCATATTTACCTAATTAAAAGCAGATTTCTACCTTCTTCCCAAAGTATCAATATGACTTTACAAATTGCACGGTTTGACATTATCGTAACCCTCGATCAAAGTAGAGTTGGTAGATGTACAGATTGATTGTAAGAGTGCCTACGGGGAAAAATATATATGTCGAATGCATTAAATCAGAAAATAAATAGGATAATAAATGATTGAAAAATGAGAGGTGGAACTGTACTGAAGTAAAATCTCCACACCTACGATGATTGACAAATAATATGCAATTATTAATTTGGGAAACCGTAGATTCGAATTGGGAGTAGAATATACCTAGGTTTTGTTTTTTATTTATAGACGAGGAAGAATAGTTTATTTATGGAAGTGAATTGTGGCGATTGAGAAAGAATAGTGGTTGATTTTTTTTGCAGTACGTGCAGTCGCTGAAAATATGGGCAGAAAAACCGAATGAAAGAGACGTGTAGGAGATGGACTGTGTGGAATGAAAAGTAAAAAAATTGTTTTTGTGCGGGGTTGAGTTATTTTAGAATAGAGTTCAAGCAGATTGTCCACATCAGTAATGTGTTGTTCAGCTTTAAGTTTTAAGTAATAGATTTGAAGCTTGCTAACTATTATCAAAGAGCACTGATCAGGACATTGTGCTACAGTATAAACATTAGATTTTTAATTTGCTTATCTGTTAATAAATAAATAAGGAAAGGAAATAATTATGCTCTTACCATAAGATGATACATTATAATACTTTTCTTTGATCAACAAATATTTAATATAACTAGGCTTTTTTTTGAAAATGATAAAAGGTTTGGCCCAAGGCCTTTACCATTAGCCCAATATTATTAAATAACTTGGTATCGAATTGGGTAGGAAACCACACACAACCATTCGCTTCTAACATAGACAAACCCTAACCGCATACAACCCATCATTTTATTACCTTCGACAAAACAAATTAAACCCTAAATATTTAGGGAAGCAGGCGATTTGAGGCGATTCGATTCAATCCTCAAATTTTACAGCAAATCCTTCATTCATGGAGGCTTCCATGTCTTCCCCTTGCTATTAGTAGTCTCTGTAAGCTCTGAATCAAAGTATATACTTCTGGATTTACCATAATTATTGATGTCCTTGTCCGCTTTCTTCCTTAGCTCATGAAGCTTGTTGCTTTCACCTTTATTCCATACAATTAACTGATATATTTGATTGTTGAGCTTGCTTCTGTAATAATTGACTCATATCCTCTAGTTATTGGTTTCTAGCTGATAATTTCTGTCTTGTTGCAGTGAAAAATGCTCTTCAGGAACAATGTTGGAAGAGCGGTAGCTCCTAGCCAAAGCAGGTAAATAAGACAAATTATTAGTGTTAATTTTTATATTACTATCTGATTTTAGTTTATTTAGTGTTTGGTTACTTCCCTTGCAGGAGTCTGTCCTGCTTTGAACTCTAGAATGGCCACCCCCAAGACGATAGCCTTTAGAGATGCTGCTATGACAAGCTTTGACATCCTTTGACCTGTGAAAATCACTGAGTTAAAGGTAGCTATTGTTAACATTTCCTCGGGATATCTCTGATGAGAGTTTCCCGCTTTGTAAGTAGTCTTCAACTCTTCTCTTATAGTTGTCAAGCTCGCATATGCTCTGATATTGGCTATTGATGTTGACTTCTTTGCGAGTTTTTAGAAATGGGATATTGTATTCTGTTTTTGTAGATTTCCAGAGCTGTACACTATCTGTTTCAATTCCATTATGTAACCTGTTGTTTCTTTCTCTCCATATAAAGTATATTACAGTGGTTAGAACAATGCATGCTTTGTTGAATGATTTCTTCTTGTTTTTGAACACATTTTGTATTTGTTGGATACTTTTGTAGGAAATGCGGATTACGGATCTTAAGGCAGAATTAACACTATAGGGGGGTGAATAGTGTTTAATTAATTTTATGAATCTTTTCAAATTAAACCCAAACAAATGCAATTCACAAACACAGAGACAATCACAGAATCAGACACAGATGCAAATAGTAAATAAAAGTAGTAAAGGAAAAAACACACCGGAATTTTATACTGGTTCGGAGTTACCCTACATCTAGTCCCACATAATTTCTTATGCATATTTCTTTTCAAATATAATGTCGATATTACAACCTCGATTTCAAGGCCATGAGATACACCCTCCTGTCCCCGAGTCCAGGGCAAACTCTCTTGATTTAACTAAGTTACAAGGTCACATAATTGATTTACGGGCTACAATCGCACCCAATTGATTTATGGGTCACAATCACACCGTTTTCAATCACACTTTGATAGAGAGAGACTCGATACACTTCGATCTTTTGATCTTTGATTACAAATGATCATATAACTCTGAATAGCACTGATATTTTTGAGAGAGAGTGGCAGAGAATCAAACTAGAGACGATTGAGTTTGATTCACTTAGGATTTCGACAGAATTTTGTTTAAGCATTTGAAATATAAGAGAATATTTGAGTAGAGAAGAAGGAGTAAAGAAATAAAGAAAAACTAACTTGAAATTCGTTGAAAATGACTGGTATATATAGGAGAACAACGGTCATGTTCATTCGTGAAAGGTTATGACAAATAGACACTTCTTTTGAAAATTCGAATTTTAAAATCTACAGCTACCATGTCGACGTGGGGGGTATAGGCATGATGACATCCCTAGCATTTTTTGAAAATTGATTTTTGTTTTAGAAGAGATTTTCTTTCAAAAGTTTGTCGAAACAATCTTAGAACTTTGTAAACTATTTTGAATATACTTTATGATTATAAAAACCTTTGGAATGTGATCTTCCGAAATATAAAAGTAATAAAAACTAAATATATAAATATTTTGAGATTAAAGTAAAACATTAAAACCAGGAGATAGTTTAGAAACAAGAAATGATTTTGAAATTAATATGATTAAAAATAGTTTTTGAATTAAGGCTAAAATATTTAAACCAAGAGAGAGATGTCTTTTTAAAAAGATAGTCTTGAAAAAATCTAAAAATAAGTCATTTTGAAAATTTTGTGGATTCTATTCCACTAGAGAAGGTCGTGGTTACATCCCACTATTAAAACGAGAAGGTGGATTTCATTCCACAGTTAAAATCTGAAAAAAGGTTTTAATGCTATTATGAAGTTTTAACATAAACCTAGACTCTATTGCTTATCTTGATATCTTGAACTCTTGATAATCTTGATCACAGGGCTTTGGTGATAAATTGTATTATTGTGACAAAAAGAACAAGAATGAGAAATTTACATGCTAATGGAAAAGGATCGAGAATGATTCTCGTTTATGAAAGAAGTGGGCAATATATTGATCACAGGGCAAAGAATTATGTTCCAAAAACCCAGCAAAAGAGGAGAACATGAAGTAGAAAGTGTGGTTGTCCATTTGAGTTAAGTGCACATTGTCAAAATGATGGGACATGGATACTGAATGTACAGAATGATGTCACAATCACATGCTTACTAATATATTAACCGGACATCTGTATGTAGCAAGGCTAAAAGATCATGAAGTTAAGACTGTTGAAACAATGACCAATAGTGAAGCTAGACCTCGCAATATTTTATCTGCTATAAAAATCGATAACCTGGAGAACCAGTCAACCATAAGAAATATTTATAATGCTAAAGTGAAACTTAAACTACTAAATACAAAAGGTAGATCGGTTATGCAGCAATTTATGAAATTGGCTTGTAGTCATCATTATTCCATGCAACATAGACTGGATGATACAACCAATCAAGTTTCTGATCTATTTTTTAGTCACCCTAGATGTGTTGTTCTTGCGCAGTGTTTTCATCAGGTATTGTTCTTGGTTACACGTTCAAAACAAATCGCTACAAGTCACCATATTTTCACATAGCGTCGCAATCCATGGGGGCATCTTTTACCATTGCACTTGCTTTTATAAGTTGGAGACTACAGAATCGTATATATGGGCTTTAGAATGTGTGAGAAAATTATACAGAGAAAAAGAAATTCCAGATGTTATTATAACATATGCCGAAATTGCTCTTGCAAATGCGGTAGCAAAAGTATTTCCAACGGCAAGTCATATTATGTATGCGTTGCATATTTCAAAGAATGTTCAAGTGAATTGCAAGCTAAATTTTATTAATAAGAAACGAGTTTTGATTGGCGATAGGGAGACATATTTGATGGATGAGGAAAGGAAAAGGGAATATGAGTGATGGTTGGATTAATGTATTCAACTCGTTCTCAAAAGAAGAGTACCATCAGAACTTAGCCTCGTTCTGTGATGAATGGCTTGTGAAACAAAGAATATCAGTCACGTATGTCATTAAAATTGGTTGAGTAAATATAGAGAGATGTTTATTCTTGGTTTGGACCAACAAAATAAAAACTATTATAATGTGTCAACTAGCATAGTTTAAAGTGCACACCACCATTTGAAACTTTATTTTGATTCAGCTGCGGGTAGCTTTGTAGAATGTTGGACAAATGCACATCTTTGTGTGGAGAATGAATTAGTTGGAATTAAACATGCTTTCGAGATAATCACTTTGAGTACAATGCATCGATTTCAAAATGAACCAATGTTTAAAGAACTTTTGGCATTTGTATCTCACAAAGCTTTAGATTTACTAATGAAAGAGTTGGGTAGCATTTCAAAAGGTGGATTGAGCATTGAGTCTTGTGGTTGTGTTTTATGGCAAGTAAATGGACTACCATGTGCACATATGCTTGCAGACTTTAGACATTCACACAGTTTCATACCGCTTAGTTCGATATACTCTTATTGGAAGCAATTATCTTGCACTCCTCCTATATTGCATCGTACAACTCTAGCTTTCCTTGACTTGCCCGATATTCAAGCTTTGAAAAGTAGGTATGATGGAGCTCCTGATAACGTGAGAGTTCTTGTGCAACAGCAGTTGAAAGTGCTATAATTCCCTCAGACAACCGCTATTGTAGAACCCCCTGTAGCAACTGTCAAAAAATAAAGACCTTCAAAAAAGGATAAGTCGACTAAACGAGACCCTCCTTATGTTGAACATGTTGAAGCGTCATTGTCTTGTGATTTAAATCTCACTCCAGTTCATTCGTATAAAACAAGAAGTACGAAAAATAAAGTACCGAAGAACAATGAAGTTAATGAATATTATTTATTAAAAATGCCCGAATGTATGTGGCCCTACATAATTGATTTAGATGACATGCCTAGTGATGGGAATTATGGATATTGGATTATGGTTAACGAATTAAATCTCCACAATCGAAGACCTAAAAATCCTTGTAAGTTTGTTCGGGAGTCTATGACTGACAATTTAATGCTAAATTCTGAGATGTATAAAAGAATGTGGGATGACTGTGGTTGTGAAGAAATAAAAAATAAGTTACAATATACAAATATTATTGGATTTAGTGATGGATGCAAATGCCACAATCTAGATTGTTATAGCCGAAACGTTTAGCACTACTGTTGTATTGTTAAGCAAGCGCATGAGTTGTACGTTTGTCCCCACTACAGTTCGTACGAGCTTATTAAACCAAAATAGGATGGTAGTTATGGGTCATGTAGACAATTCATATTTTATTAGTATTACATTCCATCCAGACTCTTCTTTACCTCCTATTCTACAGTTTACGTATTTATAACAATTTCACAACATTAATGCAACAGACTGGGTTAAACCTTTTGTGGAAAGAATGAACAAGTACCTAGCTTCCATGGAGGACCGTGAAGATAAAGGTAATATAGTTAAAGTAAATTTAAGTAAGTAAAGTAGCTTTAATCTAATTGTAAGTAAAGTAGGTAAAGTAGATTATATGCAAACAGTGGATATCATTTTGGCTTTCTATGTTGAATATGTTATTGTATGCAAACAGTGGATATTTTTATTTTAGCTTTCAATTGAGTATGCATTTGATTATGTTGAATATGTTGACTTTGTTGAATATGTTGACTTTTTTCATGTATGTTCACTTTGTGGTATGTTCATATGTTCACATTTCCTTGATTGCATATATGAACTGCTTGTTAAACCGAAATATGAGATGTACATTTTGATTGCATACATAGTTCAAAATAACAAAGTTGCATTGGCAAATAAATGTCACATAGAATTACGTATTTCGACAATAGTGCATCAAATTTAAGTGGACAAAGGATAAGGTTCTGTTTCGGTTGTGAAAGATCGACTGTTCCTTTTAAATTCGACCAAAGCTTACCGTTCTCGAAAGTTTATCGCCTATTCAAAGCACAAGGGTCGAGTTTCTCACCTTTACTCAACAGTTTCATATCGAAACTGCTGTTGACATAAGTATGGCTTTAATTCGATAGTCCCCCATTGGTTGTCCAATTAGTTTTCGATAAGCAATTGTCGTTCTTGAAAGTTTAAGGCAATTTCGATGCCACGGCGTCGAATACATTTATTTTTTTCGATACGAACTTATCGTTCCTGCTATTGTCAACTACTATTAGAATTTAGTTTGACCTACCACTGTTGTTATAGAAAATTTCGATAGACTATCGCCGTTCATGAAATATTTTTCTATTTTCGAACAATGCTTTGCCAAACTTCTGTACCTATGCTTTTATAGTTTCTTTGTGTTCATTCACAGCCAACAAAGAAAAAAGTATGAACAACAATTCATTAGTAAATCCAACAATTCATCACCAAAGCCAACAATTATTCATGCACAACATACATTCACAAAACAAGTCATTAATTTGAAGTACATGATTTAAACATACCACACCAAAATAAGTCATTCACAAAAATAGTCATTCACTAAACATACCAAAATAACATACTACCAGACCAAAGTAAACATATGACCATACTATACATTAAGTTTTCTTCTTGCTTACATTCTCTTTACATGTCTTCTGCCTCCTCCACCGTCTTTATTGTTCTTGCTCTTCTTCGCCTTAAATGCTTTCACTTGTTCAAGTTCTTTTGCACATTCACTTGTTCTTTAAAAATTTCAAGTGGCCCATCTTCTTCAATTCGTTCCACCCTTTCGAGCACTTGGGACATGGAGTCACTAGGAGTACATGATCTAATAAAGTCCGCAATGTGTCGAAGTCTTCGTTTCTACAAGGTATATTTATAAAATTAAAAATATTTAAAACAAATGTTAAAAAAATAAGTTTATCGAAAGTATGGACTTACAATGCGGACAACAAGCGAATTGTTTTCGCTAACTTGCATGGGCTCGATAAATCATGTCTATGGATTGGCAACAAAGGGATGCGACATAGATTTATACCACTGCATATACATTGCATCCCAATCCCAAGGCCATGTGACACGGTTAGACGTTAGACTCTCATTCAAAAGATGGTTTCTCCTCTCGCTCCAACTGAAATCTCCTAAATTAGAATATGTCGTCTTGTATGATTTTTCAGACAACTTCATCTTTTTGGTCTCTAAAGAAAAAGTGGTTATGGCTATTGGTTGAACATTGCCAAATTGATGAATAATTCTTTGTAGAAGATACAACTCAACAACTTCAAAACATACGATGGGACCATTTTATAATGCACATCTTTGAAATGGGTAGTGATCTCTAATATCCTTCAAACACTCGCATACAACATCATTAACTTAAAGGTTGTCAATCTTCTCTCTAAGAGTGACCAAATCATAAGCCAGGTTGGTGCTTGTTTCCATCGCAAAGTAAAAAGCTGACCTCGGTTCTCCAAGCAGTGCACGTGCACTATGATTATGTCATCCTAAAATCGGAAAGTGCTTATATATCCAAACCTAGACACGAAACATCAAATATAAATAGAAGCATTACGATTACTTTATTTTTAAACTTAATTCATACTTGAAGCAAAGTCATGCAATCGGCAATCTGACGTACACCTTTTCTTGTACTCTAAGCCAAATTATAAAACAGCCAACTCAAGCGTGCAGTTCCCCAAGAATAAGTGTTCACTTGCCTTAACACATGTAGGCATTAAAATGTACCGACACTTTGTTTCTAGATTTATCGGCACAAATTAACACACCAATAGTGTATGGCAAATATGCAATTGCACATTGCCTTTTTTGTTCTATAGTATCGAAATCTTGAGAACCAAAAAATATAGTTCTTAACCATTTCAAACAGACTTTTTTCTCACCCCCAACAACTCGTCAACTGTTTCTTCTTTGATGCCAAGACACTTAACCAACTACTCGTACACATCATGATCACTTATTACCGTTGACCTTCCCAGTAGCCCCGTAACCGCTTTTCCTTCAATGGGAAGACCAGTGATGTGAAACGCTTCATCGATATTAATTGTCATCTTGCCAAACAGAAGATGAAAAGTGTTAGTTTCTGGATAGAATCGTTCAATAAATGCGTTGATCACTGTCTTGTCAATTTTGTTATGTGCATGCTTTATTATATTCAAGAACCCCGCCTCGACTACCGCATCCTTAACAAAATCACACTCGTTGGTTAAATCCTACCGTCTATGAGTCCCTACATGACTATGGAGCTTAACAACTCTTGCTTCATCCCTCGGTGCCTACATTACCAATACAACATAAAAACATGCAAGTATATTGTTTACGATTCTATGTGATATATACAATAAATGTACTAAAGAATTCCATATGCTAGAAGCAATATGATCTTTATAAGCAAACAATATGGAATGTTGCACTTCACTTTGGTAGATTAACTTGACGGTTGTGCCATCAACTTTTTTCCTTTGTTTTTTCTCTTCAAGGTTGTATCTCTGTATCAGTCTTCTCTTCAGTTTCATATGATTGTTCACCCTCATTTGCAATCTCTTCCTCTTGATCTAGTCCCCGTACATTTCCTTCATCAACGTCCTCATGTCGCCTGCCTTCCCCTATGCTCGAACTATTGCTATTTTTAATATTATTTCTTTCACCCTCTACAAGAAACTCATCAATATGTTTTTTCATTCATTCCAACTCTAGTCTCTTGCGATTTGAAGCGGTTTGAGGAATACAGGTGGTTGATGATGAAGCTGAAGCTTTTTTGCTACAACAACAAAAACTGTAACAACCCGAGTTTTTCTAACATGAAAAACCGGACCATTTGGGTAAAAAGAAGAGGTAGAAGAAGAAGAAAAATAGAAAACAACAACAAAATCTCACATACGCAGTGGAATAAAATATAATAGATAATAACAGATCTTTACACAAAAAGAAATCTATATCTGTTTACATATACATCATCCAAATACATCATCAGAGTACATCACATCAATATCATACAACTGGACAGTAATCATAACTTGTCCTCACAATCTGAATACACAGCGGAATATATAATTCAAATACGGAAGTACGTATCGCCATCCAGCTCCATAGCATCATTTCCTGTAATCTATAATACTCGGTCTGACCCGAGCATCATATAAAACAATACCCGAGTCAGTCTGGAATACCAGCGTGAGAAAATCACACTCAAATTGATTATTAAAGTTTCAAAAATCCTTTAAAAATAAAAAGCATCTCGTAAGACCACGCCACAAATAAACATGTCGGGTTTTTACCTTACGATAGCTAAAACACTTTTTATAAAATCCTCTGATATTATAATAGTGTCTATTCACAAATACTTATTAAAATAGCTGAAATTGTTACATTATTAAATTCCAGCATACTAGCCACAAAAGTGGGTAATACAAACAAATACCGTACAAGGCACGTAGGAAGAATGGATTTCCAACGAATGACTAGGCACTGGGGTACCACCTGTCACAGTACGTGGCCTAGATCACAGTACCGAGGAGTACGCCCGCTCCCCTGCAACACAAGGCCGGAACCATCCCTTACTGGATGATCCCGAATAAAATCACCCCACGGTTGGGATCAGCAACCGCACCACTAAGCCGAAATAAAAAGGGACATCTAGACAGGGATGACCTTACCCTCCAGTGGGAGCTACCCACGAAGCCTTGCTGCATAACCCCTGATTTTCAGTCATTCCCGGTTGATGAGGTTCGAGGCTAAACGATACCTTTTAGAGAACATATCCCTTAGAATGCCCATCGTCCGCTGACGATGTTTCGCAAGCATTCGTCCATACAAGTCCGTCCTAGGTTTGAACGGAACCGAAGGCACTACTCCTACTACATCCATTTTGGAAATATCCTCAGGATTAGTAGCGACTAGCCCTTGCACTTCACTGCTCCATCTTCTATTCCGAACACGTTACACGAAAACGTACAAACCGGATCGAAGTGGTATTCGAGTCTCCAGACCTAGAATCCCGGTATACGGAAACTCGATCCCGGTCTCTTCGAAACGATCAGCGCATTGGCCAATATTGATAGTCGGTTATTTAACTATCAATTAACATCCACAAGCAACCATCACACAATAAATAATTTCCCACATTATTTATTTACCCAAATATCTTTCCAAGATATATTTCCAAATTTTCAAAGCTCATTTGAAAACAATTTCAAAACAGTTTCCGCTTACGGAAAACATTTCCCAAATAATTATTTCCACTGAATCACCAAGTACAAAATACTTTTATTTTTAAAATAATTTAAAAACACTTTATTTTAAATATATTTTATAACATTGAAATCAAACTACTTTAATACTTTATTAAAAATATATACTTTAAAATAAACCACTTTATAAATATAAACTAAATTTCTCTTTTTAAAACAGAATAGCAAATCACTTTTATATAATTACTACAATAATAGATTTTTAAAAATACCTACTTTGAAAATTAACATTTAGAAATAATCAATTTTCTAAAACATGCTTTTTAAAACATACTTAAAACTTTTAACTTATATTTAAAATTGCTTTGAAAACGTACTTGGCTATCCAGAGAAATACACTTCTCATTTCCATCTTTTAAAAATAAATCAACATTTATTTTTAAACCAAACCATATCTTTTTATAAATTCCCACCTTGAATTTATATTCAAATATCCACTGATATTTTATTTTACTTTATAAACCCAGTTTATATCTCCAAAATCTCACTTCTCTTTTAAAATTCCAATTTTAAACAACTAAATCAATTTCCAATTGATTTTCCAATTTACTTTACTTTACTTTGAAATAAATTTCCTTTACTACTTCATTTATTTCAAAATACATTAACTTTTAGATTTATTCCTTTATTTGAGTTAAAACCCTTTTTAACTGAAAATACCAATTTTAACTTCCAAAATTCCTTCTTTAGCCTTTAATTAAATTTAATCCTTACATTCAAAATAAATCCTTTATTCTTTAAATTTAATATCACTTTAGTTTAAAGTTAATATTTCCCTTGTTATTTCGAAATTCCCTTATTCCAATTCACTTGAATTATTTACTTAAAATTTACTCTTTTATTTCTTTCAAAATCCAATTCAATATATTTTGATAACTCCTTTTATTGAAATATTCAATCCAACCATATCATCAAATATTTCAATCATCAATAAAATCATCACAGGATATCAATATTCATAGAACAGAATATCAAATCATCTAAATAATTTTGAGGAATCCAGTTGGATCTCTCCAACCTGTTTACCTGCATCCACAAACGTTAGCACAATACCAATTTCACTTCAAAGTGGAATATCGCGGTATCTGGGTTATAAAATATCATCCGCTATTATGCGGCGCATAGGGTCTCATCCGCTATATAAATGCGGGAATATCAACTCCAATATATACATATGCCAATATGTATATATTGCTATATACTACTATATATATATAGCACATCAATCAATGCAATCATCCAATCAATTATTTAAATTTAACCATTTAAATTTAAATTCAACTGAGTGAGATTAACTCACCTTTTGCTTTTAAATTTGCAGTCCAAACCAATCAGCTTGTTTCCATGACTATAAACCTTGTATAAACATTTATACCATTGATTAATATTCGAAACAAATCAAATAACCAATTTCCTTTTAAATTAATTACCGGTGATTTAATTCTAAACTGATGATTATATTTTAACTGGTTTCCTTTCAATATAACCAAATTTCTGTTTTCATAAATACAAATATTTATTAAAACGGGATTGTCTTAAATATCTTACTGTCAATAAAATTTTCTGTATATCTATATTTATACTCACCTTAATATTAAATTGAGAAAAATAAATTACCAACTCGAACATGAGAAATACCTCACTGCCTCCAACATCTCAAGCTCGAGTACGAGTCTCCCCCGATTGCCACTGTCTAACTTCGTTGCACCCTCCCTCCCTCGTTTCCCAACAACTCAGCCACCCCTAAGTGATCGCGAGCTACTAGCGATGGCCATGGTTGAACCCTTTCGACTGAATCGCGTCTCAAAGCCCTCAATGCCCCGCTTACGATCGAACGCCTCCCCTCGAGACTCCACTACCTCGAAAACCATTGCGACTATCAATCCACGACGAGGCCCACAATCTCGAGCTCGAACCCATCGACAGCACGATGAGACAAGCGCCGCTTCGACCCTCTGCTTCCACCCAAAACCATCGCCCTATCTACAATTCCACCCGAGAACCACCCAGCTTGTCTTCGCGTCAACCATCGGCAACTCGAGTCGCGAAACTGATCTGATGACCCAGTTTTCCCCAAATCCCCAACCTCGCGATCTCGCAGCGTCGCAGCCGGTCGAACAACCATGCCTTCCAGAACCCTAGCGTTGACGTTGCCGAACCCTCCTCACCATCGCGAGGACCAAGTCGACATCGATAGAATCTGAGATTAGTCCCCAACTTCGAGCTTGATTTGGTCGGCAAAGAAGAATAACATAGCCGCGATTTTTCTTCGAGCAGTTTATAAATTTTTTTTTATTAAAACGATTTGCCTCGATTTGTAAATGGAGGAAAAAGGAAAGACTTTGTTTAACAACTTGAGGATCCAACTGAATGTTAAATGAGAGAGAGGAGAAGAGCGATTTCAAAAGAACGAAAGTGGAAATGCTCGGCTGAAAGTTTTAAAGGAGAAGGAGACGCGTGTTTACCCAGTTGAACACGTGTTTAAATTATACGTATCTACATCTAATTACTTAGGCAAGAAGAGAACGTTGCCAGGAAGGACACATGCTCTGAATTTCTATACGTTTATATACCGTATGCTTACACAACAACTCCAAACGCTCCGAAATTTAAAATCCGATAAAAATACAATATTACGGATCCAATGGAACTGGTTTCGCTGAATTCCGAGACTGTGCCTCGGACGGCTATTTTTAAATTCAATTTCAACGATATATTTTTAAAACTGAACAAAACTCTTTAAAATTCCATTTTAAAAGTTCTATCATCTTCAGTATTAACAATATAAATTTTCTAAACCTTTGAACTATTTTTAACAGGCTTAAAATCAAGATTCAATATTTTACCCAATCCCGATAATAAAATTTAATAATTAATTATCCAAATAAATACTGTATATTTGAAATTAAAGTTAATAATTATCTTTTGAATATTTAAAATTAATTAAATATTCCTATTTCAAATGCTCAAAAATTCCGGGTCGTCACATTCCTCCCCCCTTAAAAGAATTTCGTCCCCGAAATTACCAGTTAAGAAGAATGTCTCATTTCCCGTTAGCTATTCCCCAAATTCAAACAGTTTTAATAATACCCAAACAATCTTTTATTAATGATACACTAATCATCTTTTAACTTCCCAAACTTATTCATAAGTTCAACTCATACCACCTACTTATCCATTCAAATTTAAATTTGAATTCAAATTTTGAATTATCAAAATTTTCCAAAAATTTTCTAACTCCCTAAATTTCCGAAAAATTTCGCCAGCGTCTCCTTTGCGCGGCTAACTCGGTACTACTACAAAATGGCTCTACGGCCTCCCAATCTCAAAAAGAAAACAAAAAGCCAAGTGGCTGGATCAAAAACCCAATCAAATTTCATATAGAATTTCAAATACATACCTTTTTGTCGGGCCATAAAATTTTATCTTCTAAAATCAAAAATCCCAATTATCCATTGCTTTTATACACCTGTATATCCTACTAAGCAATAATATTCCATCACAATTCCAAAGTCATTTTATACTTTCCTTTACAAATTTTCAATATTGGTCTTACTTAAGCTCGTACGATGCACATATATCATCCGTACGCAATATCACATTCGATCGCTCAATCGATCACACAATTCCACTTCCGAACTAGTATCGTCCACCCGACTTCCTAGTGCGGACTCAGATCTGGTTTCTTGATCAGAAACCATCATTCTCCTTGCATAGTCATAAACTATGATAGAGAATATCCAGAATCAATCAACAATCCATATCCAGGCTCGCCGTTGAAAATCGAGTGAAAAATCCTGATTCGGATCGATAAAACTATCTCGAAATTCTGTGTTCGACATCTGGACCAAATAGCTATGCGAATAAAATAATATACGTACATCTTACGTATAAATTCCAATTGATTACCAATTATATCAATTATCTTTTATTCACATTCATTTTGATTGTTATCCCCTTATTCACAACTATCCCATTTCACAACTTCAGTTTTAGTCTTCATTCAACTATTCACTTAGTATATATATATTTTTATTTTTCCATTCCAAAATTACTAAGTATATTTCCAATACAAATTTTCTTAAGAATTTCATTCTTCAATTCTTAAGTTCAATATAAATTTTCTTATATTTATTTACTACTTCACCACTGAAGTGTATATATTCAAATTGAACTCCCATTTCATATGAATTCCAACTTCAATTTACTACTTCATTTCCATTTTTTTTTCTTAAATTCAATTCCATTAACTAATTTATTATCTAATTAGTTCCTCCACTGGTTAAAATTAAATACTTGCTTTTTAAATCCCAAATATCACTTCACTTAATTATCTTAAGTTCAATTTATTTTATAATTCAAGTTTTGGATTTATTTAAAAATTAAGATTGCTCATCTTAGTCGTTTCCATTTGATATTTACAATTTCAAATTATGACTCTTAATGGTTCAAAGAAATGGATTCCCATTTATGACTTACAATTTCATTTCTATTCATAAGTTTAACTTACTTACTTAAGACCTGGGACTATTCATTTAAGTCCATTTCATCTTTATAATCAAATTTCAAATTATTATACTTAAAAACTTAAGAATATGAATTTCTTTACACAATTATAAGCATTTTACATTACCTTTATATCCAATTCAATTCAACTTCAACTTACTTACATTTAATTCAATTTCAAATCTCAATTTTATTTAACTTATCTTAAGTTAAATTCAAATATATTTTATTCACCTTCATATTTCAATCAACTTCATTCTATACTTTATGTTGTTGATTCATTTAAATTTCCACATTTAAATTTTAAATAGAATTTCCAGAATCCAATTGCCCGGTTTTATTTCAAAACCATTTTGAATCCATAAATAACTCATACATATCTGGTATATCACCTCAAATCCAAATTTCCAAAACAATCTGCTTTTACCAAACAAATTTTCCCTTTGAATTTCAAAACCAACCCAGTTCACAATCACTTCCAATTTAAAACAGTTTGGTAGCAATTTCTCTTTGGAAACTCGAAAATAGATATCGATGATGCTGCAGTCATCACCGAAATTATTTTCCAGCGACCGAAAGAGAATTTAATGCTTTTATCACTTTAAAACATTTCAAACATTTTTAAAATCCCAAATTCCCACCAGATTTCAATTCAATTTCAAAAATATTCATGAAATAATATCACTATTATTTCCCCAAAACTTTTAAAAAACTATTTTTAAATCCAAAGGAATTTAAATCTTTCCCAAAACTTCAAATTCAAAATCCATTAAATTTTATATCCAAACATTACTCTGGAATTCTATCACATTTTATTTCAAGTTATAAGTCACATTTACAATTTACATTTACAAATTTCATTTGTTTATGAATTTATCTCCTTTGATTATAAATCACATTTGTAATTCTCATTTGTATAAAAAGTTTATTTCAATTCCATTTTGTTATATAAATTTATTCTTCAACTTAGGTTATAAGTTTCAATTTCTACTCAATAATGAGACTAACTCATTATTGTCATTTTCTAACAACCAAACAACCAAACATATAACCATAATAATTTTCGAATAATTATTTCTTTTATATAAAAAATAATTTGGGCAAAATTATTTCATTCACCCTATTTAAAACAATACTGTGTCGAACTGTTCTATTCAAGTGTTTAGAAACCCCTTCGATACAGTTGTCCAGACTGTGCCGACGAAGGTTCATATGCCACTCAATAAATCAACCAACACAATATAAAACCATTTTATATTCACTAACAAATACGCGCTCATATCTATTAATACTCTCAAAATTCCCACCAGAGCCAAGGTTATCGCCAGCCTAAGCTCTGATACCACTGTAACAACCCGAGTTTTTCTAACACGAAAAACCGGACCATTTGGGTAAAAAGAAGAGGTAGAAGAAGAAGAAAAATAGAAAACAACAACAGAATCTCACATACGCAGTGGAATAAAATATAATAGATAATAACAGATCTTTACACAAAAAGAAATCTATATCTGTTTACATATACATCATCCAAATACATCATCAGAGTACATCACATCAATATCATACAACTGGACAGTAATCATAACTTGTCCTCACAATCTGAATACACAGCGGAATATATAATTCAAATACGGAAGTACGTATCGCCATCCAGCTCCATAGCATCATTTCCTGTAATCTATAATACTCGGTCTGACCCGAGCATCATATAAAACAATACCCGAGTCAGTCTGGAATACCAGCGTGAGAAAATCACACTCAAATTGATTATTAAAGTTTCAAAAATCCTTTAAAAATAAAAAGCATCTCGTAAGACCACGCCACAAATAAACATGTCGGGTTTTTACCTTACGATAGCTAAAACACTTTTTATAAAATCCTCTGATATTATAATAGTGTCTATTCACAAATACTTATTAAAATAGCTGAAATTGTTACATTATTAAATTCCAGCATACTAGCCACAAAAGTGGGTAATACAAACAAATACCGTACAAGGCACGTAGGAAGAATGGATTTCCAACGAATGACTAGGCACTGGGGTACCACCTGTCACAGTACGTGGCCTAGATCACAGTACCGAGGAGTACGCCCGCTCCCCTGCAACACAAGGCCGGAACCATCCCTTACTGGATGATCCCGAATAAAATCACCCCACGGTTGGGATCAGCAACCGCACCACTAAGCCGAAATAAAAAGGGACATCTAGACAGGGATGACCTTACCCTCCAGTGGGAGCTACCCACGAAGCCTTGCTGCATAACCCCTGATTTTCAGTCATTCCCGGTTGATGAGGTTCGAGGCTAAACGATACCTTTTAGAGAACATATCCCTTAGAATGCCCATCGTCCGCTGACGATGTTTCGCAAGCATTCGTCCATACAAGTCCGTCCTAGGTTTGAACGGAACCGAAGGCACTACTCCTACTACATCCATTTTGGAAATATCCTCAGGATTAGTAGCGACTAGCCCTTGCACTTCACTGCTCCATCTTCTATTCCGAACACGTTACACGAAAACGTACAAACCGGATCGAAGTGGTATTCGAGTCTCCAGACCTAGAATCCCGGTATACGGAAACTCGATCCCGGTCTCTTCGAAACGATCAGCGCATTGGCCAATATTGATAGTCGGTTATTTAACTATCAATTAACATCCACAAGCAACCATCACACAATAAATAATTTCCCACATTATTTATTTACCCAAATATCTTTCCAAGATATATTTCCAAATTTTCAAAGCTCATTTGAAAACAATTTCAAAACAGTTTCCGCTTACGGAAAACATTTCCCAAATAATTATTTCCACTGAATCACCAAGTACAAAATACTTTTATTTTTAAAATAATTTAAAAACACTTTATTTTAAATATATTTTATAACATTGAAATCAAACTACTTTAATACTTTATTAAAAATATATACTTTAAAATAAACCACTTTATAAATATAAACTAAATTTCTCTTTTTAAAACAGAATAGCAAATCACTTTTATATAATTACTACAATAATAGATTTTTAAAAATACCTACTTTGAAAATTAACATTTAGAAATAATCAATTTTCTAAAACATGCTTTTTAAAACATACTTAAAACTTTTAACTTATATTTAAAATTGCTTTGAAAACGTACTTGGCTATCCAGAGAAATACACTTCTCATTTCCATCTTTTAAAAATAAATCAACATTTATTTTTAAACCAAACCATATCTTTTTATAAATTCCCACCTTGAATTTATATTCAAATATCCACTGATATTTTATTTTACTTTATAAACCCAGTTTATATCTCCAAAATCTCACTTCTCTTTTAAAATTCCAATTTTAAACAACTAAATCAATTTCCAATTGATTTTCCAATTTACTTTACTTTACTTTGAAATAAATTTCCTTTACTACTTCATTTATTTCAAAATACATTAACTTTTAGATTTATTCCTTTATTTGAGTTAAAACCCTTTTTAACTGAAAATACCAATTTTAACTTCCAAAATTCCTTCTTTAGCCTTTAATTAAATTTAATCCTTACATTCAAAATAAATCCTTTATTCTTTAAATTTAATATCACTTTAGTTTAAAGTTAATATTTCCCTTGTTATTTCGAAATTCCCTTATTCCAATTCACTTGAATTATTTACTTAAAATTTACTCTTTTATTTCTTTCAAAATCCAATTCAATATATTTTGATAACTCCTTTTATTGAAATATTCAATCCAACCATATCATCCAATATTTCAATCATCAATAAAATCATCACAGGATATCAATATTCATAGAACAGAATATCAAATCATCTAAATAATTTTGAGGAATCCAGTTGGATCCCTCCAACCTGTTTACCTGCATCCACAAACGTTAGCACAATACCAATTTCACTTCAAAGTGGAATATCGCGGTATATGGGTTATAAAATATCATCCGCTATTATGCGGCGCATAGGGTCTCATCCGCTATATAAATGCGGGAATATCAACTCCAATATATACATATGCCAATATGTATATATTGCTATATACTACTATATATATATAGCACATCAATCAATGCAATCATCCAATCAATTATTTAAATTTAACCATTTAAATTTAAATTCAACTGAGTGAGATTAACTCACCTTTTGCTTTTAAATTTGCAGTCCAAACCAATCAGCTTGTTTCCATGACTATAAACCTTGTATAAACATTTATACCATTGATTAATATTCGAAACAAATCAAATAACCAATTTCCTTTTAAATTAATTACCGGTGATTTAATTCTAAACTGATGATTATATTTTAACTGGTTTCCTTTCAATATAACCAAATTTCTGTTTTCATAAATACAAATATTTATTAAAACGGGATTGTCTTAAATATCTTACTGTCAATAAAATTTTCTGTATATCTATATTTATACTCACCTTAATATTAAATTGAGAAAAATAAATTACCAACTTGAACATGAGAAATACCTCACTGCCTCCAACATCTCAAGCTCGAGTACGAGTCTCCCCCGATTGCCACTGTCTAACTTCGTTGCACCCTCCCTCCCTCGTTTCCCAACAACTCAGCCACCCCTAAGTGATCGCGAGCTACTAGCGATGGCCATGGTTGAACCCTTTCGACTGAATCGCATCTCAAAGCCCTCAGCGCCCCGCTCACGATCGAACGCCTCCCCTCGAGACTCCACTACCTCGAAAACCATTGCGACTATCAATCCACGACGAGGCCCACAATCTCGAGCTCGAACCCATCGACAGCACGATGAGACAAGCGCCGCTTCGACCCTCTGCTTCCACCCAAAACCATCGCCCTATCTACAATTCCACCCGAGAACCACCCAGCTTGTCTTCGCGTCAACCATCGGCAACTCGAGTCGCGAAACTGATCTGATGACCTAGTTTTCCCCAAATCCCCAACCTCGCGATCTCGCAGCGTCGCAGCCGGTCGAACAACCATGCCTTCCAGAACCCTAGCGTTGACGTTGCCGAACCCTCCTCACCATCGCGAGGACCAAGTCGACATCGATAGAATCTGAGATTAGTCTCCAACTTCGAGCTTGATTTGGTCGGCAAAGAAGAATAACATAGCCGCGATTTTTCTTCGAGCAGTTTATAAATTTTTTTTTTTATTAAAACGATTTGCCTCGATTTGTAAATGGAGGAAAAAGGAAAGACTTTGTTTAACAACTTGAGGATCCAACTGAATGTTAAATGAGAGAGAGGAGAAGAGCGATTTCAAAAGAACGAAAGTGGAAATGCTCGGCTGAAAAGTTTTAAAGGAGAAGGAGACGCGTGTTTACCCAGTTGAACACGTGTTTAAATTATACGTATCTACATCTAATTACTTAGGCAAGAAGAGAACGTTGCCAGGAAGGACACATGCTCTGAATTTCTATACGTTTATATACCGTATGCTTACACAACAACTCCAAACGCTCCGAAATTTAAAATCCGATAAAAATACAATATTACGGATCTAATGGAACTGGTTTCGCTGAATTCCGAGACTGTGCCTCGGACGGCTATTTTTAAATTCAATTTCAACGATATATTTTTAAAACTGAACAAAACTCTTTAAAATTCCATTTTAAAAGTTCTATCATCTTCAGTATTAACAATATAAATTTTCTGAACCTTTGAACTATTTTTAACAGGCTTAAAATCAAGATTCAATATTTTACCCAATCCCGATAATTAAATTTAATAATTAATTATCCAAATAAATACTGTATATTTGAAATTAAAGTTAATAATTATCTTTTGAATATTTAAAATTAATTAAATATTCCTATTTCAAATGCTCAAAAATTCCGGGTCGTCACAAAAACGGATTCATTCATAGAAGCAAAACAAAAAACAACAGAGAGTTAACAACTTGAGACAGATAATTTCATTAGCCTATATAAGGGTTATAGTGAAATTGTAAATTATGTTCACTACAAGGTTCTCCAGCCTTACAAAATGGAATTATTCCAAGGGTTGCAACCAAGCACCAAACAAATTTTCAATATAATCCTATATGTTCTTACTCGACATGTTGGAATCGAAAAAATCATGTTTTCGGCCATAAGTCGCTAAATCATATATTCTCGGATAACATAGTTGGAACATGGCAAGCTAGCAGCGAAATGTTTTTCACTATAATCCTATATGCGCTAACTCAACATGATGGAATCGAAAAAAATAATGTTTTCGGCCACCAATTGCCGAAGCATATATTTTCCTATAACATATTTGGAATACGGTATAACCTCGCACCGAACAAAATAAAACGTTGGCAGGAACGTCAAATTTTATACTTCAAACTGTAAAATAAAACACACGGCAGATAAGCATTGATCAAAAATTCATTATACCACATATAGCCCCGAGTTAAATTATGCAAATCGATTAAAGGCCACTGATTTCATTGCTAACAACTAAACTCTCATTTGAATCGCGATATACAAAACCCTATTCATCGACATAAAGAAAAAACCCTAATCGATCAAAGAACGCACCTTGCCATCATCTTTTCGATCAACTTGGGATCTGGTTTATCTGATCGAGCATAATTTTGGTTTGAACCAGTTTGAGCAAGAAAACGTGATAGAGAGAGAGAGAGGGCGAGAGGTAAATGTAGGGTAAATGTAAATGAATAGGCTATAAAAGCAAATTGGGGTAAAAAAGAAAGAAGAGTAAAATAGTAAAAATATGTTTTATTTTATAATGTATGTGTACCCTTCTTAGTATTTTTCTTTTTTGTGGAGTGAAAATAAAAATAACCCCCCATAACCAAAACTGAAGTGTTAGTAACAATGCCCATTGAAAATGGCTTCCTTACATAAACTGTAACGCCCTGCTATTCAGGATAACATTGATAAATAGAATACTCCAATAATTTGTATGATTGCACATCATGCTATAGCTAAGAAACTTGTGTTAGTTTTACCGTAATATCTGCAAGTAAATAGCTAAGTTACAAAAGAATGTTGCCGATGAACTGATTGCTAACCCATGAAATATTCATACCTGGCAGTTTTGAGTTAGTTGCATAATCTCCCATAGTTTCTGGATTGAAAATGGTATTGCCTTTATTTAGTCATCAATAAAAAACCTAGTTCAATTCGTTCAACTCACATTATCAAAACAGATGGCTGCAGCAGCAAAGTTGTCTCGTCATAGATTTTTACCAAAGAGGCCATTAGATCAGATCGACTACAACAAAACTGTACCTCTCGTACATCGTCTTCCCAAATTTTGGATTTTTGCAAAGAAAGTAAATAATATTAAAATAGCATGAAAGAGGCGTTCGTTTCTGATAGAGTTAGGGGTATGCCCTAAGGGCAATTATGTAATTTGTTACATATATCTAAATCACTGACCAATCTTGTTCGAAATAAAAGGTGTTTTCTTCCTATTATATACTTGATATAATGTCATTATATTAATTAATTAACTTAATTAAAATTATATTTAATAGAAAAATCCATAAATGATATATTTTGTGATAGTAGTTACAAAGTGTTGTAACCATGAGTAATTTATCACAACAAAACAAATATACCATTTTAAATGTTCATAGTCAAGATGCATTGAGACTGGATATCGATGTATCCGTTGAGACTGGAGTACGTAACGCTCTCCAAATGTTGGGCAGTGTATTACTCATGACTGCTGGGGGCACCTAGGAGTTACGTACTAATAGTTATTGGATAACTATGGAATGACTCACTCGATAGTTTTCTATTGGTTAATATAACTAAGGTCAAACAGAAAATATCGATGTGACTTATTTACACAGTTCTCTCGACTTGAGAACACCGTGGATCTTCAATATGAAAGCTCCACTTTGATTATAGCCAAATCATGGCATAGCGTCCATCGAGTGACTATAGTTGGTTCGAGTGGAAGTATTGGAAGTGAAGCACTATTCAAGAGAGGATTCGTCTCCTCAGTTATATGCAGTCAGTATCACAGTCAACTCAAGTCAACTTAATGTCAAAGTCTCTGGCCAAAGCATTTCGGTTTATAATAATTGTTATTATTGAACCAAGGACTTTGTATTTCGACTATAAAGTTGAATGTGGATGAGGTTGGAATTTTGACCATTACCAAATTCCATAAGTCCAAAGTGATATAGTTTTGACGAAGAGAATTGGTGTAAACAAATGTCACAACCGTGTAACGCTTATTAAACTAAAATTGGATTTTACCGAAAATGAGTAAGCGATAAATTTGGCCATAATGTCACACAACCTGCTAAGTGACGTGTAAACGTTAACATTATAATAGTTCGATGTTAATCGCTGACCAAATTTACACCCAAGAGTTACACAGCCGAAATAATGAATTCCCTTAAAACCGAACGACTTAAATTAGTTTATAATTGTTATAAATTAATTAAATTAATTAATATTTATGAAATATTAATTATAAAATTTGAATATAATTTGAGAAATAAATAATGTTATATATATATATATTTATAACAGTTATAAATATATCGATCGATATACAATATCGACAAGCGATTAAATTAGATTTAATTGCATAGTATTTTGGCTTGGACTTAGATGGGTTTAAGGCCCATTATTAGGGCTGTAAAATTTCGGTTTTGGGAAGGTCTAGGGGTGGCTAAAACATAGGGAATTGTCTTGGAGATAATGGGTTGAGATAAAGTGAGAATGGGTAAAAAGGTTTTCCTCGTTTCTCTCTAATACAACCCTATATATATATATATATATATATATATATATATATATATATCTGTGTGTGTGTGTATCTTAAAAAAACAATTACTAACCTTTTTGGTCACCATTAACTTCTACATTGCTAGTTAGAACATATCTCTCAATCCATTCCAAAATTCTCAAATATATTTAAAATTAAAATAATATTATTCGATAGTTTGAGGTCGGTGATTCCGGACTTGCAATCTGACGAATCAAGAACAGTAAAAGGAAGGGAAATCACTGCTTCAACGTGGATTCAAAGGCATCATTAAATTGGTAATTTTAATTCATATTATAGTAATTAAATTATATTCTATGATCCTATAATGAGAAATTTCATATCTGTTTAAATATATTGCTACTATATGTTTAGTTATGTGAGATTTTTGTAAGTAGATGTGGTTGTCACAAATCAGTTTGGTTATGTGCATAATTTTTTTATTATAATATTTGATTTATATATATACAAATGTTGTTTACTGTACAAAATCAATTTTTGTCATTAATAATTGTTTTATATATATTTATTAATAAATTCATATATACATTAGTGTATATTTCTCTCTCATAATAGCATATATGCATATATAAGATATATATATGATTTAAAAAATTTAGTACACTTATTTATATATAAAATTAATTTAAAAATTCGAAAATTAATTATCATACATATATTCATATTTTTAAATTAATATTTATTGAATTTTTGAATTGTTTATTATATATAAAATAATTATTACATTAAAAATTAAATTTTATATTTTTATAAAATATTATATCATTTCAGAAACATATAGAAAAACTTTAGGAATTTTTAAATAAATTTTATTATTTTTAATAATTGATATTATTTTGGAAAAATTGTTTATGATTTATTAAAAATAATAATTTAATTGAAAAATTCTTTAAATTTTTTTGTAACCTTTTCATGATCCTAGAATTTCTAAAATTTTAAAATTTGAATTTTTATTAATATATTATTTTATATTAAATAATTATTGCCTAAATCAATGTATTTGTTTTTAAAAATAATATTTCAACTTTGAAAAATCTTTAGATTTTTCCTAAGCTCTATTTCATGATCCTAGATTTTCTAAAATTGTAAAATTTAAATTTTCATCAATAGATTATTTTATTTTAATTATTTATGGATGAAAACATTATTTTATTCATAATATATAAAAATTAAAATACTAAAATTATTATGTTTGCAAAACTATGTTAATTTTTAATTATAAATAATTTTTAATAATCGTTCTCTCTTTATATATATATATATATCTATATATTTATCTATATATAAATGTTTTATGTTTATATATTATATATAATATATTTATACAAACATGTGTGTGTGTGTATTGTAACACATATACATGCACATATTTGGACAACATACATGACATACAAAATGAGTTAATATGTCTGTTGCGATGTAAATCCCAACATCTACATATGGACATATTATACCTTTCACGGATTATTATGTTACACATGCACTCACACATATATGTATATGATATATTTATGTATAAACTAAATCAAATAAAATTAATTTCATATCTTAATATATTTGAATTTAAATAAAATAAATGATTTATTTAAATGAAATTTAGAAATGTTCTAATTCAGTTAGACTTCATAGGCCCAATAAACGATCCAATAGGGTAAAATATTTGAAATTCACCCATAACTTCCGCTGAGGGCTAGTCCAGTTCCAATAGTTTCTACTCTAAAAACCCTCAGTTTTAAAAAGATAACGGAATAAAATAATGAACCATGGTATTAATGACCAAATAATTGCTTTGGGCTATCATGAAATTTTTAGAGTCGTCCTATATACATATCGCTATGTGCTCCATTTTATCCATCTGTTTTAATATGCATTTGAAAATTTTGACAGTATACTACCGAGTGCAGAATTTTTTTCACCAATATCGATCGGCAATATACGGCCAATAGAAATTGGATAAAATAGAGCATGTAACGGGGTGTACTTAGCACGACTCAATTTTTATTACATATCGATTATTTTTATATGCTACTTAAAATCAAATACAATTTTTTTTCTTACGAAATTTTGGCATACACCCTTATGACTATAAAAAATTTGCCTTAGTTCCCTCCCAATTTTCTTTTATAAGTTACATCCTTATTTTTCTAAAAAAGTGAAATTCACAGGGTATTTGGGTAATTTTAGTAAACTTAACATGCACTGTAACAATTGGTCTTTTCAACCCCCGAATGTCGACATTAATACATGCATGATATTCACGTTCCAAGCACCCAAGTGCCAGAAAGGCAGAAAGTTAGGGTAAAAGAAAAGGAAAAAAGAAACAGAACAATAAAGAAGAACACAATACCAGAATCTTACATGCGAAAAATTAATATATAATATCTGAAAAGGTCTTAACCAAAAAGGAAACTTTGATATACATACATCAATCAAAGTAAACTAACATATCGTCAACCTGGACAGTTATAACTACCTATCCTCACAAGTGCTGAAAGATACAAATCAAATAATGCAGCGGAAATAAAATACGGTAGGGAATCATCTAGCTCCTCTCCAAGAGCTCCAATGAACCACATCTAAATCTGAAAACATACTCGAGCTGACCAGAGCATTAAGAAAATAACACCAGGATCGGTCTAGTAAACCAACGTGAGAAACTCAAATCATGTATATTTATTATATCTTAAAACCCTTCAAAATAAGGGTATCTCATAAGACCATCCCGCCAATAAACACAAACAGCTTTTTACCTTACGATAACCAAACCATTTCTATTATAAAATCCAATGATAATATAATAATGTCTAAGGTGTGAAATATAAACAATCATATAACTGCGATGCATGTGAGTGTACATTACAACAATATTAGGTATACAATCACAAACGCTAAGGCATGTTTGCTAAGTGTGCATGATTTCCACGGAGGTTCCCTCAGTACAAGGGTTAGAGATATCCTTTCGAGCATTATATATCTCTAGATAAAATATACTATAGAAAAAACAAAGCCGGTCCACGCCCGAACATGTGGCACTGGTTCACATCGCTCCCGCATGCATATTTGTAAGTAACACTAGAATGGAGTGTCTGGATCCTTTAAGTTAGCTAAACCACGTAGGCTATGTCTCTTATCTCCGGTTTCTATCATTACCGATGGTGAAGTCACATTCAGACCCCCAACACACGAGTAACAACTTGTACATATCTCGACACATGAGTCCCCACTCGAATAGATCTCGGAATCACACATGGATTCCCATATATCAACAAATCTCAGAATCACATATGGATTCCCATATATCAATAAATCTCGGAATCACGCATGGATTCCTTAGTAGATCTCGAAATCACACATGGATTCCTACTTACCGGTACTCCAAAACGAATCGATCGATTTCCCGGTAATCTCAACTCCGTTCCATGGGAAATAAACAAACAACACATAAGATCAAAGATCACCTCCTAACCGTTTAAGCGGACAGATTTCCTTATCATTTTCCTTATAAGAGCAAAACGAGTTTATACGTAGAGTATAGTATCACCGAAGATAACCGTACCATATAATCTCCGTGTTTCTTCTAGATATTTCCAGAGTATATTTGGTCAAATCAAATAACAATGAGAATAATTGCACTCGTGAAACTAAGTTTCGTATACTTTCCATAAGCAAATAACACACAAAGCACGATCGAAACACCCAAGCACGATCAAGTCATATAAACGACTTATAATCCCCTTTTTAATTAATCTTACATTATTACTTAAAATCTTCTTTTATTAGTAAAACTCATGTTTACTGAACAACTCTCTATAAATGAAACTCCATTTATTAATTAAACTTCGCTATTTAATTAAAACATCACCATTCATTTTCAACACATTTCGATACTCTCAAAAGTATTCATATCTTATCTCAATAGTATAAGTATATTCACAAATCAATTTTCAAAGGCTTAAGCCAAATGTTAGTCATGCATTGTCACTACAAACCCAAAACCATTTCACTTATGACTATCTTCAAAACATTCTTTTCAAAATTTTATTTATGTTCATAATATAATCAAAACGGGTTAAAGACTAATGTTAATAACGCATTGCCACAACAAACTCAAAATCAATTTATACTTGCTATTCACTTTAGAATTCCATTATTAAAAATCTTGGTATTTTTTCAAACCCATTTAACAATATTTTACCACTTTAAAATATAACCCAAGGGTTTAAAAACAAATGTTACAAAAACATTGTCTATAACAAATCCAAAACACTTCACTATTCCGGTATCTTTATAACATTCTTTTCAAAGATCCAATCACTTTTAAAAAGTATAGTTAAATGGGTTAAAACAAATATTTCACAAACATCATTACTATAAACCTAAAATCACTTTTATACTCGTCATTTACTTTGAAACATTCATTTAGAGCTCTAAGTACTTCTCCACTTATTAAACAAGGTTATATACCTTTTTAATCAATTTATAAAACAATCCATTGAAACGTAAATGTTATAATCCAAAAACTCCTTTTATATTCTTTTACAAACACCAAACTTCCTTCTTAAAACTTCTAAATATACTAAAATACCTTTAAAAAGATACACACACACACACATATATATATATACTAATTTATTTGTAAAACTAAGATATTTAATAAAATATTATAAACCATTTGATAGATATTATAATATAAAAACCTTTTATTTATTGAATAAAATCTTTAACCATTTCTAAAATTATATATACTAAAATATACTTTTAAAATACTTATACTATATTTTAAACGTTTTATTCAAAAACCACAAAAACCTATTTTATAATATAAAACCATTACTTTTAAAATCCATAAATGATTATTAGTAATATGTTTAAGCCTTGATATTTTTTGATAATAAGTATGCTCATAGTGCTTATTTAAAAATACGAAAAGCCCCAGGATGTCTTCCAAAGTTAACTTTAAAATCGCCAATCACGACGGTTTCAAAGTGCACCAATAGCGACTTTTTCACTTCTAATTTTCTCAACTTCCAATTCTAATTTCCACAAATGTCCAAACCAATTCCTTTATATTAAACACACCAAAACGTGTGTAGCCAAACATATATACATATATATATTTCCACAATATAACATAGTTTATCCAATTTAACATATGTCAAATATCAGGGATTTCAAAGCACGTTTATAACAACTACATCGCTTCAAACATTTATAACGTACTATCAAGCATGTAAACAAGTAGCCTGGCCATGATACATGTTATAGATGATTAAAAGAGAGATTATACTTCATAATAATGTTTTCATTTGTTTTACAAAAGAAGACAAGGTCCAAAAGTAATAACTTGCATTGTTCGTTATACCATTTATGTTTTAATACAACAATAATTATATACACAATAATCGTACAATCAACCGGTGAGTAAACTCACCCAAGTTCCAACTAACGCATATGTGTTTTCGAACAGTCCAAATCAAACGCCGTTAAATTTTAACTAAAATTCCCACAAGCTCCAATCTTGATGAATCCAACACCAATGCGTAGATATCATCGCTACAAGTCCAATGCAAAAGACCGCGTTTAAATCCGACCTCGTATGAACAAGATACAGATATTAGATCACTTGAGATTAATTAAATTATAATTAACTTTAATTAATTAGGTTAATAAACTAAATCACCTTCTCTAATCACGTATACAACTCAGGCTGCCTCTTTCAAAACCCATATCGCGACTTCCTCAACACATCGCCGCCGCCTCAGGTGATTTCACGCTGCCGCACTTCTACCGTGCTGTAACATCCACTTACTTGGAGGCCCAAAACTAACGGCTATGGATGCTGCAGCCATCCATAGTTACTAATCCTCGGTGACCAAATACGGCGGTGTTAGATACATTGATACATAGATCACAAGAATATGAAAAAAATTTAACAAATTAAAAATATATTTCCTCATTCCATTCAAACCATTTCATGTTTAGTACATAATCCCACAAACGTTAACCACATTCAGAAAAATATAATTATTACACATACGCCAAGAGCGACATATGAAGATGCCCCTTGGTTGATCAGAGTATATAATAAGGCTAATAAGTCTACCTGTAACATCCTGCTTCCGGAGCTTTTAATGGTCGAACGAAATATAGGTGAGGAGTTATGAATGAGAAAGTGAAAGTTTATTAAGGTGGAGGAAGAGATATATACTAAGAAATGTAGCCCAATTTCCAAGTTTACCCTTTAGGAAAATTCCTCCTTCTAAATTTAGTTAAGTCTTATTTTAGTTCATTCATTAAGACACAGCTATGGTATTTATTAATCTCATCTCCCTAATTATTCACATTATTCTATTTAATTTATCCAATTAAATATCCTAAATAATGTTAATTAAAATTCAGGGGCATTACATTGCCTTTACATCCAAAATACACAATGGAAAAAGATAAATTTAAATAACTAACTGCCTCCTGCACGCCTCCGGAAGCTTTATTCGTCTAAGAAGAGAACCTGGAAATCCTAAACCTCAAACTACTCAAAATCAATTGAGTACCCGAGAGTTTAAGGGGAAAAAAACTTCGAGTTAGACATAAAGCCTAGTATGAATAATAATCTAACATCTCAATCCATTTAGATACCTAGTGAGACCACGGCGCTTAGCAGAACGATTTTTCCCCTCACTGGTATCCTAAAACCTTTTCAAAACCATATACTGTGCTCCTGCATCCACAATAGTTAAAAACATAGCATTTCAAAAATATTATGATGACATGTATACATAAACATTTTGGATTACCTATCCCCAGTTTAATTGACTCCCTGTCATATATATATATATATATATATATATATATAGTTTCTAGGGTCAATGTTAACCTATTAGTTTTCACAGTTTACTAATAACCTTTTTATAATTCATGGACACCCTATCCTATTTCAGAGTTTTCATGGGATCACTAAGAACCTATAGGCCCCTGCCAATTAACTTAATTAATTCATGGGTTCCTCTGAACCTATTGGTCATTTCAATAACTCATCTTATATCCTAGTTTTCATGGGTTGACTAGGAGCCTATGGATTACTCCAGTAACTCCTTTCTTAGCCTAGTTTTCATGGGTTGACTAGGAACCTACTGATGCCTCCCTTAACTTCTTCCTTATCCTAATTTTCATGGGTTGACTAGGAACCTACTGACTGATGTCAATAGTTAATCCGGATATAGTTTTCATGGGTTCACTACAAACCAATTGACCCCTGCCAACCATCCTTAATACATAGTTTTCATGGGTCTATTATGAACCTATTGGTTACCCCCAATAACTTCCTAATCATAGTTTTCATGGGTTTACTATGAACCGATCTCCTGGACAACTTTAAAGTTTAGGCATCCTATATTCTGGTCTCCCTGACTCCCTGGATGCAATTTAACTCATTCAGGAGTTTAATAAATTTATATTCACTACTAGTTTAACCTAGCTGGTTCTTCTAACCCTTTGTCCCCCAAAATGTAGTTATGGGTCCTTTATCATGTGAATACATTCATATTTGAAGAAGTAAATACAATAACTTAACAATGCCACTCCTGTGGTTTTAAAGTCCTTGAAATACTTTTCATATGAAAAATAGTTAATCCCTTTAACTTATATTTTTATCAAGATAATACTTCTTCAAATTTACGTACTTAAAATCTTTTCAAAACTCTTTTATATAGCCATGGGTTTTATCTTTAAAAATGAGTTTGGGTTAAAAAGCCTTTCGACACCTTCGAAACCTTGCTTTCGACTTCATTGGACAACCTCCTTCGAAAGCATTAAATTTTATCTTTAAAACATTATACTCCTGTCGAATACTTTAAAACATCTCTTTCGAAACAAGTATAGAAGCATAACTTTGAAACCATTCAAACATACCCCTTTCGAAACCATTCAAAGACCCTCTTTCGAAATCATTGAAGGTTGCCCTTCGAAACCAACACCTTTCAAAGCCATTGGGTTTATATTTAAAATAACATTTTTGGGTCAAAGTGAACATAAGCGAAAGCATCTCTTTTGATACCATTCTTCATTTTATAAAAGTATTGGGGAAACTTGATGGTGTCGAAACCATCCTTTCGAAAGCAATAAAACATCTGGGTAAAACCATTGAAGGTTGGTTTCGAAACCCCTTCCGAAACCATTGCCTTCGAAATCCCTAACCCCTTTCGAAAGTAGTAGGAAGTGGCTATTATTTTATGAAACAAACGGTACCTTTCGACAACATTGATGTCTTTAATACCATCGAAAGGCATAAAATCACAGATGGGTTTCGACTTAGTCGAAACTACCCCTTCCGACAGCTTCAATAAAAATCTAAGTAACTCCTTTAGAAGCTACTACTTTAAAACAAAGGCAACAGCTCTCTTTAGAAAGCTTCTTTTGAAATACCCTTTCGAAACCATTGGTTTCGACATCTGCGAAACCCCTTTTATAAATAGGCAAGCGCTTTTCTTTAAAAACAAAACAAAACAAAGGAACCAACCCCTTCGGAAGCCACGTTTCGACAACCTACCTTCTGCCTTTCTCCAATCCACTACGTACCATCTAAATGATACCATGTGTATTGGTTTATTGGTTTCGATCTAGAAGGTTTCGACTAGGTTGGAGGTGGAAGCTCTGGGTCGAAAGGTCCTTCTAAAGAAGGTGGAACCCACTTTTCTGAGCTAAAGGCTGATTTTGCTAAATAAAGTAAACTTTTGTTAACCAACTTTCCTACTTATAAACACATGATTGGTTACATTAAACTTTCAAATTATTTTACTAAAATTTGCCGCATTTTCCCAGATCTAAAACTAAACACCATTTAACAAATAAGCCCTTCCTATTAACAAAATAATTAAATCATTTAGGTCCTTCTTTTAAAATAATTTAATTTCCATACTAAATCACTTAGTAAAATTCTCCAAAAATTCCAAAATTTTACTTTAATCATGTTGTCTAACTTATTAAAATTTCAGACCCAAAACCTTAATATAATTTCCGAAATAATTTTATAAACCCAAATAATCACATTTTCCTTTGAAAATTCATAACTAATTCCCCACGGCTTGGAAAATTACAAAAATTGAAACCCAACTCCAAAATCATGTTTCTCATAACATATAATTTTTTTCATGGCATTTAAAAATAATTTAATCTCGGTTTTACCGTAAAACCGTGCATATCTCTTTTAAAACAATATTGTTTAATCTAAACAAGTTATACATCAAGCATATCATCATCCAATATATCATAAAAACGAATTTACCCTTAAACCCGAAATCATATGATTATAAAACCAAAAATAGAGATGTAGCGATTATTATTCACCTTAATTTGGATAAGGAAATTGGAGATTTATTGAGATTGATTTATCCTAGTTTGAATCCTAAACTTTACTTGATTTTCTCTTCCTCTTTCTCCTTAATGGTCGGCTCCTAATTTCTCTCTTACGTTTTTAATTTTTGCTTAAGATAAATGAACGTGTATGGCTAAGGGGATAATAGTATAGGGGTGGAGAATGTGGGTGGCAAATGACCCTAATGCCCTTATGTTTAATTAGTTGACACTTAACCATTTTAAGCTCATTTCATTTTAATAAGCACGGCCACTAAACAAATTAATTAACCAACATCAATCTCCTTATCACTCTATATTATTCTATTTAATTTATTCTAATTAAATCCCCTAAATAATGTTATTAAAAATTAGGGGTGTTACAGGCTCCCCTCGTTAAAGAGTTTCGTCCTCGAAATTCAGTAAGGACTAAATAGCAAACATAGCAATCATCTGTAACAAATCCTAACATCCATACTAGCCTACCCGACTAGCAACTAATCTAAATAAATCTAATACAGACAAACCATCAATGCAGATTGGGATAAGCATCTCGAATCATGTCCTCTGTCTCTCAAGTACAGTCCTTCTCGTTGTCGCTCCATTGAATTTTCACCAACTTGACCGTCTTGGTCCTCAATCTTTTCTCATCCCTCGCTACCACCCGAACTAGCTGTCTAACAAAAGTCAAATCAGGCTCTACTACCAAGTCCTCCAACTCTGTCTGAGGAATAGCATCCTCTGGATCATGTATATACTTGCGAAGATGAGACACATGTAATACATTATGGACACCTGCCAAACTGCTCCGCAACTCTACTCTGTATGCAAGCTTTCCAATCCTTTCTAAAATCTGGAATGGACCAACATATCTCGGGGTCAACTTTCCTAATTTTCCAAATCATACCACACGCTTAATCGGTGATACCTTAATGAAAACCCTGTCTCCCACTAAGAACTCCATGTCTTTACGTCTCTTATCTGCGTAACTCTTCTATCTGGATTGAGGTTCCTTCATCCATCCTTGGATTAACTCAATCATTTCTGACGTCTCTCTAACCAAATCTGGACCTAAGACTAATCTGTCTCCAGTCTCTAACTAACATGCCGGTGATTTGCATGGTCTTCCATAAAAAGCTTCAAAAGGCGCCATTCCTATGCTAGTCTGATAACTATTATTATAGGAAAACTCAATCAGATGTAGGAGATCCTCCCAAGATCCACCAAAGTCCAATACACAAGCTCTCAATAAATCCTTGAGTACCTTGTTGACTCTCTCTATTTGCCCATCCGTCTGTGGGTGATAAGCTGTACTCATCTTGAGCTTAATACCTATTACCTCTTGCAGACTCCTCCAAAATTCGCTAGTGAATAATGCATCTATGTCGCTGACTATGCTACTAGGAATCCCATGAAGTCTAACTATGTTCTCCATGAACAACTTCTACAAAACAAGTGTCGTTCTGGTTGACTTGACTGGAATGAAATGTGCACTATTGGTCAACTTGTCCACTATAACCCATATGCTTTCATTTCCTCTTCTTGCCTTGGCAACCCATCTATAAAATCCATGGATATCGAATCCCATTTCCAAACTGGATCTCTAAGGGCTGAAGCAATCCACTCGGCTTCTGATGTTCGGCCTTCACTTGTTGATAGTTCACACACTACCTAACCCACCAGCCAACATCCTTCTTCATGCCTTCCCAATAAAAGCTCCTCTTCATATCTTGATACATCTTGGTCCCTCTAGGATGAATCGTAAACTTGGACCGATGACATTCTTCCAAAACTTCTCTCCTTAAGCTCTCTATATTTGGAACACATAACCGTCCCTTCCTTCTCAACCATGCCCTTTGGCCAAGACTATAATCCTTTAGATCATCGATCTCGGACCTTACCTCAAGCCTTTTAATCCTCTCGGCTAAAATTGGATCCTCTCTCTGCTTAGAAGCTATCCTCTCGATCAGCACCCGTCAAACTTCTAAACAAGACAACAAGATAGTCCCCTGACTAGAACTAGCTGTAGATCTTAACTGCACACCACAACTGGCTAAAGCTTCTAGATCCTTCCATTCATCCAAAATTGCTAACATTGCATTATGATGTTTTCTACTAAGAGCATATGCTACCTAATTTCCTTTCTCAGAAGTATACTCTATACCGAAATCATAAGCAGCCAAAAACTTCAGCCACTTTGCTGCCTCATATTCAACTCCTTCTGAGAGAATAAATATCTCAAAGACTTATGATCGGTATACAACTCAAATCTCTCCCCTAAGAGATAATGTCTCCAAATCTTCAAGGCAAAGATCACCGCAGCCAAATTTAAATCATGAGTAAGATATCTTATTTTGTGCGGTCTAAGTGGTCTGGATGCGTAGGAAATGACTTTACCCTTCTACATCAATACTGCTCCTAATCCAGTTCCACATGCATCAGTGTATACTACCAACCCTTGGTTTCCATCTGGAACTACTAAGACTGGTGCATTGGTCACAAATGCTTTAACTTAAGGAACCCTTCCTCACATTTGTTGGACCAAACAAACTTCACATCTTTCCGGGTCAACTTAGTCAAAGGTGCTGCTATCCGTGAGAAATCCTTAACGAATCTCCAGTAATAGCCAGTAAGTCCAAGAAAACTTCTGATCTCGGTCACCATCTTTGGTCTCTTCCAATTGTTCACAGCTTCGATCTTATCTGGATTGACTGACAACCCTTTCTCTGAAACCACGTGACCCAGAAACTTAAACTCTTTCTTCCAAAAATGACACTTGGAAAACTTCACCTTTAGCTGATTCTGCCTCAGCGTCTCAAGCACAACTCTAAGAAGATTATCATGGTCTCTCTCATCCTTAGGTTATACAAAATGTCATCAATGAATACCAACATGAATCTATCCAAATACTCTCGGAAGACTCAGTTCATCAAATCTACAAAGAAAGCAGGTGCATTCGTCAATCCAAACAGCATCACTAACCACTCATACAAACCATACCTGGTTCGAAATGCTGTTAAAGGAATACCGTCCTCCGCCACTCTCAACTGATGGAACCCTGTCACCAAATCCAATTAGGAAAACACCTTGGCTCCACTTAACTGATCAAACATATCATCAATTATTGGCAAAGGATACTTATTCTTTATTGTCTTTTCGTTCAAATTATGGTACTCAATGCACATCCTTAACGACCCATCTGGTTTCTTTACGAATACCGCGGCCGCTCTCCAAGGCGAACTGCTTGGTCCAATAAAATTCCTTCCTTCAAGATCTACTAGCTACACCTTCAATTCCTTCATCTCTGTCGATGTCATCCTGCTAGGTGGTCTACTCACAGGTTCAGCTCATGGTACAAGATCTATTCGAAACTCAATAGCTCTTTTCGGTGGTAACCCTGTAGCCGTCTCAAAGACATCTGCAATTCTCTTGCTACCCGAACCTGACTAAGCTCATCTCCAACCTCCATGGCACTCAACAAAGCACAAACACTCTTACTAGAATTCTCCACTGTGAAGATGATTCGGTTATGACTATCTGGGTGTCTCAATAATATTTCCCTATCCTGGCAAAATATCCTAGCCTCATACCTACCCAACCAATCCATACCCAAAATGATTCTGAAATCCATGAATCCAAAAACATACAGACTGCATGCAAACTTATGACCTAACAAATCAAGTTCTAACCGGTCACATCTCATCCCCAGAGTTGCATACCCTCATATTGGATTCGCAACCCTTAAGGAAGTAACAAGGTAAGTGGGTTCTATGCATAACCTATCAATCAAATACTGTGATATAAATGAGTGTGATGCACCGGTATCAAATAGTACCCTAACTGGTATACTCTGAATCAAAAGCGTACCTTCCATCATAGTTTTTCCTTTATCTGCTGCAGTAGGCCTAGAAAAAGATGGTGGTCTAATAGCAAAAACCTTTCCTTTGTCCACCCTGACTGGCTCTGGACACTGGTTCTTGTAATGTCCAATTTGATCGCAGTTAAAGCATTTCACATTCTTTTTCTCTACAGGTTTCTTCCATTTGCCTGTTCTGCACTCGTGAGCATAATGACCCTTCTTATCACACTTAAAGCACACCAAATCAGCCTTTGCCTTCTTGGCAGCCTCCCTTTTATGGGCTCCCTTCTTCTTAAAGAATTTCCTTTTCTTTCCCCAAGGACCCGGGGATTCAACTGGCTTTTCCCTAGCAGAAACCACAAGCATCTCTTCATGGCGAATAGCCATCTCCACCACCACATTATAAGGTTCCCTGATATGAGTCATAGTCATTCTAGCTAGCTTTGGCCTTAGTTCTCGAATGAATCTTTCATTCCTTCTAATGTTAGTGTCTATAGTAGCATATCCATATCGAGATAGCTCATCAAACTTAGCAGCATACTCGATTACCGACATATCTCCCTACACAAGGTCCATAAACTTTCTAATCAGTGCCAACTTGGTTACCTTAGATAGAAACCTCTGCTCAAACCTCATTTTGAAATCAGCCCAAGTCAATTCTTCCTTCGGAACTCCGCCTGTCACACTATTCCACCAATGGAGCGCTGCCCCTTGCAATTGTCTAGAGACCAGTCTCCTCTTTTCCCCATCATCCAAGGCTAAATCAGTAAAAATTCTCTCACAGCTCAGCAGCCAATTCTCAACCTCAACAGCATCCTCCGTTCCCATAAACGGCTTTCCACCCAGACTGGTGTAATCCCTGCTCAACCTAGCATAATTATATCAAGCTGGAGCTACAAGATTAGCTCCTCCAACATTACCAGCAGCTCCTGCTTGCAAAAGATAGCTAACAACTGATACACCATCCCTGCATCTACTGGCGGATTTCCAACACCTAAATTGGCCTCAGCATTTAGATTAGCATTAGTCTGTTGACCTTGGTTCCTCTTGGTATTAGGTCGAGCATTTCCATTGGTTGTAGTGCTTCCTCCACCTAGATTTCCTCTTCCATTTACTGCTTCCATATACTCTTTCACGTAAATCCGCATATGAACCTTAGTAAGATATAGAAGAATGATCTAAGAGAAAGGGGAACACATAATTAGATATATACCTATATAACAAATACAAGTACGTTACAATAGCGTTAACCCAAACCCCGATCATATTTCCAAACTATCGGATTATGTTTCAAAAAGCTTTTAGGTTTTACTTTTCTTTTAAAGTTTCATAAACCTATGCTCTGATACCAACTTGTAATATCCCCCTACTTGGAGGCCCAAAACTAACGGTTACGGATGCTACAGTCATCCATAGTTATTAATCCTCGACGACCAAATATGACGATGTTAGATACATTGATACACATATCACAAGAATATGGAAAAAAATTAACAAATTAAAAACACATTTCCTCATTCCATTCAAACCATTTCATGTTCATTACATAATCCCACAAACGTTAACCACGTTCAGAAAAATATAATTATTACACATACACCAGGAGCGACATATGAAGATGCCCCCTTGGTTGATCAGAGTATATAATAAGGTTAATAAGTCTGCCTTTACATCCAAAATACACAGCGGAAAAAGATAACTTTAAATAACTAACTGCCTCATGCACGCCTCCGGAAGCTTTATTCGTCTAAGAAGAGAACTTGGAAACCCTAAACCTCAAACTACTCAAAATCAATTGAGTAAGCGAGAGTTTAAGGGGATAACAAAAACTTCGAGTCAGACATAAAGCCTGGTATGAATAATAATCTAACATCTCAATCCATTTAGATATCTAGTGAGACCACGCCGCTTAGCGGAACGGGTTTTCCCTTCACTAGTATCCTAAAACCTTTTCAAAACCATATACTATGCTTCTACATCCACAATGGTAAAAAACATAGCATTTTAAAAATATTATGATGATATGTATACATAAACATTTTGGAATTCCTATCTCTAGTTTAATTGACTCCCTGTCATATATATATATATATATAGTTTCTAGGGTCAATGTTAACCTATTAGTTTTCACGGTTTACTAATAACCTTTTTATAATTCATGGACACCTTGTCCTATTTCAGAGTTTTCATAGGATCACTAAGAACATATAGGCCCCTGCCAATTAACTCAATTAATTAATGGGTTCCTCTGAACCTATTGGTCATTTCAATAACTCATCTTATATCCTAGTTTTCATGGGTTGACTAGGAACCTATGGATTACTCCAGTAACTCCTTTCTTAGACTAGTTTTCATGGGTTGACTAGGAACCTACTAATGTCTCCCTTAACTTCTTTCTTATCCTAGTTTTCATGGGTTGACTAGGAACCTATTGACCGATGTTAATACTTAATCCGGATATAGATTTCATGGGTTCACTACAAACCAATTGGCCCTTGCCAACCATCCTTTATACATAGTTTTCATGGGTTCACTACAAACCAATTGGCCCTTGCCAACCATCCTTAATACATAGTTTTCATGGGTTTACTATAAACCTGTTAGTTACCCCAATAACTTCCTAATCATAGTTCTCATGGGTTTACTATGAACCTATCTCCCGGACAACTTTAAAGTTTAGGCATCCTATATTCTGGTCATCTGACTCCTTGGATGCAATTCTACTCAGTTCGAAGTTTAATAAACTTATATTCACTACTAGGTTAACCTAGCTGGTTCTTCTACCCATTTGTCCCCAAAATACAGTTATGGGTCCTTTATCATGTGAATATATTCATATTTGAAGAAGTAAATATAACAACTTAACAATGCCACTCCTGTGGTTTTAAAGTCCTTGAAATACTTTTCATATGAAACATAGTTAATCCCTTTAACCTATATTTTTATAAAGGTAATACTTCTTAAAATTTACATACCGAAAATCATTTTAAAACTCCTTTATATAGCCATGAGTTTTTCCTTTAAAAATGAGTTTGGGTTAAAAAAGCCTTTCGACACCTTCGAAACCTTGCTTTCGACTTCATTGGACAACCACCTTCGAAAGCATTAAATTCAATCTTTAAAACATTAGGCTCCTGCCTTTCGAATACTTTAAAACATCTCTTTCGATAGCTTTCGACCTTGTTAAAGTATTATCATACAAGTATAAAAGCATAGCTTCGAAACCATTCAAAAATGCCCATTTCGAAACCATTCAAAGACCCCCTTTCGAAATCATTGAAGGTTACCCTTCAAAACCAACACCTTTCAAAGCCATTGGGTTTATATTTAAACTAACATTTTTGGGTCAAAGTGAACATAAGCGAAAGCATCTCTTTCGATACCATTCTTTATTTTATAAAAGCATTAAAACATCTAGGTAAAACCATTGAAGGTTGGTTTCGAAACTCCTTTCGAAACCATTTCCTTCGAAACTCCTAACCCCTTTCGAAAGTAGTAGGAAGTGGCTATTATTTCATAAAATAAACGGTACCTTCCGATAGCATTGATGTCTTCAATACCATTGAAAGGCATCAAATCACAGAAGGGTTTCGACTTGGTCGAAACTACCCCTTCCGACAGCTTCAATAAAAATATAAGTAACTCCTTCGGAAGCTACTACTTTAAAACAAAGGCGGCAACTCACTTTCGAAAGCTTCTTTTGAAATACTCTTTCGAACCCCTTTTATAAAAAGGCAAGCACTTTTCTTTTAAAACAAAACAAAGGAACCAACCCCTTCGGAAGCCACGTTTCGACACCCTATCTTCCGCCTTTCTCCAATCCACTACGTACCATCTAAAAGATACCATGTGTATTGGTTTACTAGTTTCGACCTAGAAGGTTTCGACTAGGTTGGAGGCGGAAGCTCTGGCTGAAAAGGTTCTTCTAAAGAAGGCGGAACCCACTTTTCTGAGCTAAAGGTTGATTTTGCTAAATAAAATAAACTTTTTGTAACTAACTTGCCCACTTATAAACGCATGATTGGTTACATTAAATTGTCAAATTATTTTACTAAAATTTGCCGCATTTTCCCAGATCTAAAACTAAACAACATTTAACAAATAAGTCCTTCATATTAACAAAATAACTAAATCATTTAGGTCCTCCTTTTAAAATAATTTAATTTCCATACTAAATCACTTAGTAAAAATCCCCAAAAATTCCAGAAATTTACTTTAATCAAGTTACTAACATATTAAAATTTCAGACCCAAAACCTTAATATAATTTCCAAAATAATTTTATAAACCCAAATAATCACATTTTCCTTTGAAAATTCATAACTAATTTCCAACGGCTTGGAAAACTATACAAATTGAAACCCAACTCCAAAATCATGTTTCGCATAACATATAATTTTTTTCATGGCATTTAAAAATAGTTTAATCTTAGTTTTACCCTAAAACCGTGCATATCTCCTTTAAAACAATATTGTTTAATCTAAACAAATTATACATCAAGCATATCATCATCTAATATATCATAAAAATGAATTTACCTTTAAATCCAAAATCATATGATTATAAAACCAAAAATAGAGATTTAGCGATTATTATTCACCTTACTTTGGATAAGCAAATTAGAGATTTATTGAGATTGATTTCTTCTAGCTTGAATCCTAAGCTTTACTTGATTTTCTCTTCCTCTTTCTCCTTAATGGCCAACTCCTATTTGCTCTCTTACGTTTTTAATTTTTGCTTAAGATAAATAAACGTGTATGGCTAAGGGGATAATAGTATAAGGGTGGAGAATGTGAGTGGTAAATGACCCTAATGCCCTTATGTTTAATTAGTTAAGACTTAACCATTTTAAGCACATTCATTTTAATAAGCACGACCGCCAAACAAATTAATTAACCAACCTCAATCTCCTTATCACTCTACATTATTCTATTTAATTTATTCTAATTAAATCTCCTTTATAATGTTATTAAAAATTAGGGGTGTTACACGCGCCTTCACCTGCCTAAGCCAAGTCCAATGCCATAAGTCTCAACCCCTGCCATCGTCTGTAGCTCGTCGACGAACTAAAAGATCTTTCTCCGTTCAAATCAAGATCTATGCCGCCTCGCTCCACCATACGCCAATCAAACCGGTCAGAATGCTCCACTCACCCTCGCACACCTTTTCTTAGTTGGAACCATCACTTAAATGGCCCCTTGAGGCGCCGATTAACTTCGACCGTTGGATGGGAGGCTAGGGTTAGGGTTTAGTTTTTAGAGTTTATAGAAAATTTTCCAACACTATTCACCCCCCAAAATATCAAACTCCAAACTCCAAACGAGGCGTGCTTACTGGCGTTCCTTGCCAAATGCCCCTATTCCAAACTCAGTGGAACTAGTATTGGGACCTAATTCCATTATATACTGAAGTTAGCTTTTATAATCAAATTATATTATATTATAATTTTTGAAATTAATTGCTACGCGTTTCAAGCTCGCACGACCACACCGTACGTCCAATCGTCACGAAACTTGTCGGCGTACAACAATTCAATATTCCGGATCCAATAGCACTATTTTCATCAAAAACCGAGAGAGTGCCCCAGAATGATAATTTCACATGTTAATTAAAACGAATTATTATTAAAATAAATTTAATTGCTTTTAATTCTAAATTATAAGTTTACTATCATCATTCTTATTTAAACAGAATTTAAATAAGCTTTCGAAATTATTTTTATTCACCTTAAATCCAAGATTTAATTATTTAAAGAATTCAAATATTTGATTATAAACCATTCCAAAAATCTAGATCATTGCATTTTTCCCCCATTAAAATAATTTCGCCCTCGAAATTTCGACAAAAGTAACAAAAGCAACAATCACCCATGAATACCTAATTGTATTACAATCACTGGAAACCATAGAAACAGTCACATAACAATACCATACAGTACTGAAATCACTAGCAAACAAGCTCACGTTTGCCCAAGTTCAGAAACCCCTTATCTCAAATGATGACAAACAATTCACAAAGTGTTACCTTATGCTCAACAACCTTAGGTATCACTCAGTCGATTACTCATGCTACCCCAAACAATTCGAAGAGTCATCCCCCAAACTCTCCATAAGCCAACACATATAGCATACAAATATCTTAAGTAGTGTTATATAAACTCACCTTTATATTGTCACAAACACTTAGCTTCAAATTTGTTTTTATACAAATTTCGAAGTTCCGACTGTCCAAAATCGTCGAAAATTACATTTCATTTTAAAAGATAAGAACTATCATCCAAACACATCAATTACGATGCACCGACCATTCAATCTTAACATGAGCTATATGTGTCCATAATATAACTTAACCGAAATCTTGAGAATTAAACATCGGGTTTCCATTTCAATCATTTTTGAAATAGATATACTTATAACTTTTGTATATCAAATCACTTTTGGGATTTAATTCGAAATCTATTTTACCAAAACACACTATAGCATAACTACTATAGTAGCATCCCCCACTTTGAAACTCAAAAATAAATGTTGATGATGCTGTAGTCATCACCAGAATCATTTTTCACCGATAGAAGTGAGTTCAGTACTTCCAAACCATGCCTTTCGGACTTAACCAAAATCATTTCCAAAACGATATCAAATACTTTGTAAATATTACTAAGTACCATGATATCAACTTCATAAACCAATCTCCGAATTTTTACTTCCAAATAATACTAGTATTATTTTCCAAAACCTTAGAAAATCAATTTCTAAAACACCGAAATTTAAGTTCTCAAATTCTAAGTTTAAATCCTTTTCTGTTTATAAACTATACTTATAAACCATAATAAATTTAGGCATGTTTTGAGGTGGGTTGTTACATTTGATATCAGATCTTAGGTTACCCAATCGACATGGATATGTATACGTAAGAGCGCGTATTTATTATTTTTGAAAGTATTTTTCAATACCCTACTATATATATACACACTTATTCGAACATATGCAATCACACTAGGCAAACCTTTTATTTCAATAAATAATTCTATCTTAGGAAGTTGTAACTAAAAGATCTAACCTATAGATAGTTAATTATGGCTGAAAATCATTCCTTTGAGGATGGGAATCCTTCCACCCAAGAAAATACCCATAATTATGGGGATACCAGAATGGTTTAAGCAATACCTAAGGCATGTAGGGAAAGTTTTGACTCCTCAACAAGCTGCACCGGTGTCACCCACTACCCCACCTACTGAAGCAACACCTCACCCATTAGATTTCCTAAAATTGTGTAGACTTCTAGAATATGGGAGGAAGAGTATATACGGGAGCTGAAGGTTTCACGGAGACGAAGGCTTGGAATAAGAACTATGAATGTATATTTCGGGAGCTTGGATGAGAAGGTCGGATCAAGAGGAGGATGACCACATGGCATCTAAAAGAAGGGGTCCTAGAATGGTGGACTATAGTGGCTGAGGAGAATGCTGAGGAAGGAATCACTTAGACTGAATTCAGAACTCGCTTTAAGTCATGATTCATGTCCAAAGCTGAAGTAAGTTTGCAATTAGAGAAATTTATAAAATTAAGGTAGGGAAACTCCACTTAAAGTAGTATATATGTAAGTGCATGCAATTTGCTAAGATTTGGATTGAGTTTGATCAACACCCCAATAAAGGAGGCTTTGAAGTTCGTTAAAGGCCAAAATTCTTCACTTAGGGAGTTACTTTTGACCCAAGTACCCACGGGCGTGACTTATGAGATGATAGTTGAAATGGCCCTACTACAAACTACCGGTACTAAGGAGAAGGAGAAGGTGGGACTGGTGCAAAATCAAGGTGGAGCTAAAAGGGAGGATTTTGGGCTGACAAGAAGGCGAAGGGGAAGATTAAGAAGGGAAGTATAACATGCCATAGAAGTCAGAAAAAGGGACATGTTGCTAATGACTGCAAGGTGAGGTTAGAAGGAGGAGTTCAAAGGAAGATAGTGTCATTGCCATGAGGAGGGACACTACAACAATCAGTGTCTAAGGCTATCTAAAGAGGAAAACGTGGGCAAGCTTATGCCATTGAGGCTGTACCTATCTCAAGTAGACCTCCTCGTAGGGATCAAAGAAAAGCTGCAATGGAATGTACAAATATTATTTTCGAGAATACTATTTGTATGTTATTTGACTCGAGAGCATCACATTCATTCATAGCTAGAAATGTAGTAACTCCTTGAGTCTAAAAACCTTAATTGTCACCAATCAAATAGTCATGTCAAATCCTATTGGTGGGTCGACACACCTTTCTTTAACTTGTAAAGACCTAGTTATGGATATATGTAACATCGATTTTACATGTAACATGCATGCTCTTGGTTTTGAGGGGTATGAACTTATTTTAGGGATGGATTAGTAATCTCACTACAAGGCTATCTTAGATTGTAACGAAAGGATCGTTTGGTTAAAGAGTTGTAAGGGATGAGATATAGATGTTTGTTATACACCATAAAACTTAGTCAAGTTAAGCTATTTATATTCGCTAAGCCTACCACAAGATGCGCTCTCGTTTGTACCCATAGTTCAAGAATTTTCTGATGTTTTTGAAGAAGTCTCGGGTCTTCTACCCCGAAGGGAGATAGATTTCAGAATCGATTTGGAGAAGGACGCTAGACTTATCACTCTGTCATTAAGGCACATGTTCCCAAAGAAAGGAGAGAGTGGGATAAGCGAATTTCGAAGCTGTTGCAAAAAAGGATTTATTCGTTGAAGTACTTCTAAATAGGAGCACCTATCATCTTTGCCACTAAGGCAGATGGCCTTTTAATATGCACTGACTATAGAAAACTCAACAAGTTGACCAAGAAGAATATGTACCCTTAACTAGAATAGATGATTTATTTGATGAGCTTGTTGGAGCCAAAATCTTTTTTCAATTGGACTTAGCCACTAGATTCCATCAATTGAGGATAGTTGAGGATAACAAGCAGAAGACTGCTTTTTGCACTTCAGACGGGTTGTATGAATGGGAAGTGATGCCTTTCGGTTTGATGAATGTCCCTACATACTTTGTAAATTTGATGAGTAGAGTCTTTAGAAGGCAGCTAAAAAAGTTCATCATAGTATTTGTGTATGACATTCTAGTGTTCTCCAAAAGTGAGGGTGAGCATGAAAATCACTTAAGGGAGGTAGCAGGGACAATGAGAAGACACTAACTAAAAGTCAAATTATCAAGGTGTCACTTTTGGAAGAAAGAGATGAGATTTCTCGACCATATTATTTTCAAGAAGGGTTTGTCTGTGGATCCTGCAAAGGTGAAAGCTATGCGAGACTGGAAGATTCTAAAGAATGCCACGGAGGTTAGGAGTTTTCTTGGGCTGGTGGGTTGCTATAGGAAATTCATCAAGGACTTTGCAAAGTTAGTAGTCCCACTAACTCGCTAAACCAAGAAAATCTAGTTTTTGCATGGGATGACAAATCATGGAAGCATTCGAGAAGCTAAAGGATCTGTTGACTAGTGCAACGGTGCTTACCCTTCCCGATGGGACGAAGTCTTTCACTGTTTACGCCGACACATGTGGTACGGGATTAGGAGTTGTTCTTATGCAATAATGTAGGGTTATGCAAGTAGGCAGTTGAAGGACCATGAGAAGAGGTACCCAACTCACCAACTGGAGTTAGCAGTTTTTGTTTTTGCTTTGAAGATGTGGAGGCATTGTCTTTTGGGAGAAAGGTTTGAGGTATTCATTGACTACAAATCCCTTAAATACCCATTTTCCTAAGAAATTTAAATCTTAGGCAATAGAAGTGGATGAAGTTCATACCATCATACGACTTTGAGGTATAGTATACCCATGGAATAGGAATGTCGTTGTCGATGTAGAGGCATGCTACACTATAGGCACTATTTATGAGTGGAAGCAGTTGAAGTTCCTCTCGAATTTCAATTTCCAACCACCAACAGAACCTACTCTAGGCTATTTGGCAGCAATGAAAGTTAGGCCAACATTGATGGACCGCATTGGGAAAGTGCAGAAGAAAGATGCGATGATAATGGATATTTTGGACAAGTTAAGTAGATCAGAGCATTTCCTCTATGGTGCTAAGTATGTAGTGAAAGAAAGAGGATGTTTGAGAAGAGATAGATGCCTTTGTATTCCAATAGTGGAGGATGTTTTAGAAGAATTTTTTGGCTGAGTGTCACCAATCTTGGATTATCATTCACCTCGGTGGAGATAAAACGTATAAGGATATGAAGCGGATTTTCTACTGGCCAAGGATGAAGAAGATGGTGGTGGAATTTGTCTCTAGGTGTTTGATGTGCCAAAAGATAAAGGCAGAACAAGAAAAGCCTAGAGGATTGTTGTTACCGCTAGAAGTACTAACTTGGAAATTGGAGCATATATCAATGGACTTTATAGATGGGTTGCCTAGAAGTCAAAGAGGCAGTGAAGCTGTTTGGGTAAAAGTGGATAGACTCACTAAAAGTTCCCACTTTATTCCCATTAGGAGTAATAGGACTGTAGCATCTCTACACAAATTTATATCAAGGAAGTAGTACGAATGCATGGAGTTCTAGTTAGCATCATCAATGAAAGGGACTCCTTATTCACTAGCAAATTTTGGAGGAATTTGCAGTTAGCTTTAGGAATGATGTTGAATCTTAGCACCGCTTACCACTCACAGACTGACGGCCGGACGGAAAAGGTGAATAGGATTTTGGAGAGTTTGTTGAGAGCTTGTATCATGGATTTTGGAGGATATGGGAGTAGCACTTACCCTTAGTTTAGTTCGGTACAATAATAGTTACAAACGATGATTAGCATGGCCCCTTTTGAAGCATTATACAGGAGGCCATGCAAATCACCTGATTGTTGGTGGAAAACCACTGACAAAATTCTACTTGGACCAGATTTGATTCGCGAGACCATGGAAAAGATAGAAATGATTAGGCAGCGAATGAAGGTCGCATAGAACCGTCAGAAGTCCTATGTTGACGAGCAAAGGAAGGAATTAGAGTTTGAGGTATGAGACATAGTATTCATTAAGGTTTCCCCTCTTAGGAAGGTTATGAGGTTTGGTACATCGAGGAAGTTGGTGTCGAGGTTTGTTGGGCCTTTCACTATTTTAGAAAGAGTGGGGAAACTTGCATATCGAGTAGAGCTTACAAATAAGTTGGAGGGAGTCCATGACGTCTTTCATGTTCTGCACCTGAGGAAATGCCTTCACAACATCGCCAACATAGTAGATTCTAATCAGTTAGTAGATATTAAGATGGAGCCAATAGCACCTTGTGCCACCGCATGCATAGTAGTGCATAGAACTAGGAAGCTCTGTAACAAAGAAGGGTGGTCTGAGTAGAATGGGGAGATAATCCAACGGAAAGCGCATGGGAGACCGAAGAGAAGATGTAGACTTCTCATCCTAAGTTTTTCTCCGGCAAACTTTCTCTCTCCAAAATTTAGGTTTTTAGTTGCATCGTGGTTGCTCGATTGGATGGTAGGGGATGGTTTCCACACTTTTTTACTATTATTTTTGCGCTCATGTAGAATTTTATGCATATTTTGGATGCTTTCATACTTTCCTAGATGTTGGTCCATTTCCTTATTAACTAAGTTGAAATCTTGTGTATCTTTCATTACTACACGATCCTAAGTTGAAGTTTTATGTTGAACTTCGATATTATAAATTATGTATCTTACCATTTATTTTAGTTATGTCTCCAACTTCTTTATTCTGCTAATGTTTTGCAAGCATATGGAACAAATACAACAAAGTGAATATATACAAAACTAAGGGTGGACGCGGGTCGATTTGGTGCGGTTTAAAGCCTAACTGCACCGCATCAAATGGTTAATTAAAAGTACAAACCATTATATTAATTTTTTAAACGGTTCAGTTTTGATTTGGTTTAATGTAATACGGTCAGGTTTTCGTCCGGTCCGGTTTGAACCCATATTAAATATAAAATAAAAGAATTACTTCCATCAATAATCAATTTACAAAGGCAACTATGTGAAGCTTTTACTCTTAGTTAAAACAAACAATATTATACTGTAATGAAAGGTTAGTTCTTAACTTTATGAATATTTCAATTTGACATTTAGCTATAAGTTAGATTTTTTTAGTAGATTAACCAATCATCAAGGTTAATCAATGCATAATCATTAAATAAAATGACTAGAATAAGATTATAATTAGCATTTACCTAAAATAAAAGATGAAATATATTATACTAAAACTATAACTTCTTCTTTTATGACAACGGTTATTATTAATATAAGCTAAAAATAGAATATACATCGTTGGAATATAAAACGAGATATGAGTTATTGATATTTTTATCATAAGATTACTAGTGTAAATATTCGTTTTGGCCCGGTTTAATATGGTCGGTTCAATCGTCTAAACTGCAACCGAACTGTATCAATGTGGATCGATCTGGTTTAGGGTATTTTATTTGGTTAGAAGATTCAATACGAGTTTCCGTACCGTTTTTGCGGTCCAGTGCAGGCGATTTCTATATAACGGTGTGGTTTATGCCCACCCCTATATGAAACAGTGAATGAATAAATACAAAAAGCTACTCATACATGAAAAATTCCATCAACTAAATGAGATCCATATACGTACATGAAAATAGTACATCAACCAAATGAGATACGTATACATACATAAAACCTTAAATAAACAGATACAGAAAAGTACACATACATGAAACAAAACATCAATCAAATGAGATCCAAATATAAACACAGATATGTAAAACAAGCATGATCTAAACTTAATCAAAGTCATCATCATCATCACCAAGACCATATACATCATCATACTCATCATTAACTCTATATCTAGGATGATATTGTTGCACATCCGCAACAGTAAGCTCGTTAATACGAGCAACCATCTCTGCAATATGTCTCTCATACTCATCTATACTCCATCGATGCTCGATGTATATAACACCCCGTAAAAATTAATAAAAAATTAATTAATTAATGATAAGGTTGAAAAAGAAAATTATATAAATGTCAGAATTTGGCCATGAAAGTTACACCATTGCATTCGTGGCAATTTTTTGATCAACTTTCATATATAATTTTTTGTAATCGAAGCTCAAACGGAAAAATTATTGATGCTTGAATTCTTTAAATTTAAAATAATTCAAAATGAATTTAAATTCAAAATTTTAATTAATATTTACATTTGAAATTTAAAACACTAATAAATATTATTATCCCGCCTTTTGGCAAGGTCGAGATACCAAGGGACTGACTAAAAATCAGGAGTCACTCGTCATGGGTATCGATGAATTTTGTCCGAGTCCGGATCGAGCCACGATTAGCAAGACATAACAAGCAAAGCCATGGAAGCCAACGTTCCAAGTTTCAAGTCAATCCGAGTTCGTATACTCAAGATATGATCGATGCAAAATGAAGGAGATCCCCCCTAATTCGAATCCATAGGTGAAACCTATGTTCGAATCCATCAACGTCTGTTTGCTCCGAATCCATCGGCATTCCCTTGTTTGAATCCATCCAGCTCGGAGTTCTCTCGAATCCATCGAACCATCCCTCTTCGAACCCATCCAGCGACCTCCTGTTCGTATCGATCGGCTGAAGGCCATCAAGATCGATACGAATGAAGCTGTGCACCGAACCCATAAAACAACAATGTGCTCATATCCACCAGAACGCCTCACTTCGAATCTAGGGGTAATAGTATGCTCGAATCCATCCTGCCACAACAGCTTCGTATCGATCAACCATAGTGTGTCACGATCAATACGGTGAAGCTCCTGTTCGAATCCATCTGGGAATGAAGCCTTCGAATCCATCGAGTCAAAGCGACAAAGTCTCCGGGATGACTCGATCAAATAGGCGAATAAAGCGGATCAAAGCTAAAGTTTCGCTCCACGTCATCACAAAGTCTTATGCTCTGATCGATTCGAAGTGATCGATTCGATCATATCGATTCGAACAAACCAGCCTACCGAGAAACACCAATTCAAATCGATCATAACTCGAGATCTATAAGTCCAAATGCTATGAAATTTTCACAGAAGCTTGAGCACATGTTGAAGAATGTCCACACCAAATTTCAGCTCGATTAGACAATTCCTTGATCGATTCGAATGGATTTCGAATCGATCCCAAAGTGGGCCCGGATTTCATGAAAGCGGGCATGTGGGCCCCCTCACGTGCCAGAAGTGGTCTCCCTAAATTTAGGCGAAATATCAGCCTCCTACACCTATAAATAGAGCCCCTGGTCATTCAGAAAAGGGGTCGGACAATTTTAAAAGCTAAAGAGCGCCCAGACTTTGCCAGATTTACTCCAAATCACCACCGCTGCCTTATATTCAGACTTAGCTAATAAAATCAGTTGTACTACATTATAAGAAATTGTAATCTTCAAGTATCGAGCAATAAAATCATCAAACTTCATAGTGGACGTAGGCAAAACGCCGAACCACTCTAAATCGCTTGTCTTCTATGCAATTTATTTTCTGTTATTTGGAGTTTTTGTTAGATAATCCTCAGTTTTAATTTTCTTTCTTCACTTTTATCTCTTCAAAAACTTCCGAAGAGTGTTGTGCCCATTTTTGGTACAAACACTTTGGTGCTTTCACCGAGAAAAACCAGCTTTTTCTCCTGCTCCCTGGATCTACCATCGATACCGGATTGCATAAATCCAAGAGTAAGATCCAGATCTCTAATCCGAAATCCTTCCATTCTATTCAGATTTGCATAAAGTCTAAGGAAAGGATCCACTATTCAAGATGGTTAGCACAAGAACTACCTCTACAGCTGCTGATCAAGAAGGTCGGGATAGACCAAATCCTACACAACAGCCATCCAACCAAGACAACACTGCTCACTCAGATCCATCTGGGTTAGTCACCAGACAAGAGTTCCAAGTGTTGCTCCAAGAACTGACTCGGAGTCGGCAACAGTTGGCCGAATAGTTGCACGCTAATATTGAATTGACCAACCAACTGAACCGCCAAAGCCGTAGAAGGTCCAGAAGGGATGATATTTCCCACTCGTCTACGGAAAGTTCCACCTCATCTGACTATCACCATAGATCTACCCATCCCCGATTAGACGGTAGTCATGCACAAACTGCCGGATATCAACCGTTGGGCAGTTGAGGACAGGGCCGTCAACCAGCTTCCAGACCAGGCCCTCAACACGAGGAGGCCCTGCTCCACAGTATACCACGGACAATCATGCCACAGCTGCCGTGGTAGAAACAAGGGTTGATACCCAAAATCTATCAGATCCAAATAATCGACAACGTGGGCGTACTCCTAAACCATACGTCCCGGAAGACACTGAGCCAAGGAGGCAAAACATGGACCGTCGATAGTGCCCGGTCCAAACTCGCGCTGTGGAACCCGACCACACCTTAGCTCAGCGTGCACAAAATGTAGTGATGCCCGATATTTCAACCATGATACGTCAGATGATCCGCGAAAGCCAAGGCCTTACCAATGACGATTGGGGAATTTCTCGTAGTCATACTCCTTTCACGGATGAGATACTATACGCCGATCCTCTTCGACGATTCAGAATGCCAACTCTCCCTATGTACGAAGGAAATTCCGATCCCAATCAACATATTTTGAAGTATAAGTGGTCAATGAGCGCCGTAAGGGCTGATGATGCAGTGAAATGCAGAAGTTTCTCCATCTCTCTGGGAGGAATTGCAACAATGTGGTTTACAAGGCTGCCACCTAGATCTATCTCTTCGTTCGATCAACTGGCTAAGAAATTTGTCGAATAGTTTCGTATGCACGTCGCTAGACCTAAAGACGTTAACACCCTATCTAGTGTCACTCAAGCTCATGGAGAAACACTCAGATGTTATTTGGAGAGATTCCATGCGGCATGTGTGGAGATTAGTAATCCCAACGATAACTCGATTTTGATGGCATTAACCAAAGGGATCGATCCCGATTCTGAGTTTGGAAATTGGTTAGCTGGAAAACCACCCGCATCGTTGGACCGTTTCTACTCCAAAGCCGCCCAATTCTTACGGCAAGAGGACGCGAAACAGTCTAGGAAGCAGGACGATGCGAGGCCTAGGAGTGAAGGAATACAAAGTAACGTAGCAGTTAAGAAGTCCGGTGAAAATTCCAGAAAAGTTCAGTTAAATATACAGAACAAACAAACTCAGCCAAGGGGCAACAGTGGTCAAGATAAGAAAAGAGATCCAAATCGAGGCCCACGACGTAGGGCTCCGATGTTCGATAATTACATGCCATTAAATACATCGTTGGAAAACGTGTATCTGCAAACTTGCAACACTGTGCAATATAAGAAGCCTGCTCCGAAGCAATCATCGAAGAGGCAGATTCAAACAGGTAAGTTTTGTAGATTTCACGAAATTTACGGCCACAATACCAATGAGTGTCGACATTTGCAGGACCTCATAGAAAAGTTGATCAGGGAGAGAAAGTTAGATCAATTTGTGCGTGCGCCGCAGTCTGGCGGTGCGGGCCCTTCAAATCAAAATCGCGCACAAAATCAAGAAAGACAAGAGGAACCCGCTCGTACGGGCAGGAGGTTAGTTATAAATACAATAAGTGGTGGTCCCCATCCAGCAGACAGAAGCTGGAGGGAAATGGAGTCGTATGCTAGCTCTATCAGGCATGCGGACTTCGAATGCTACAGTAATTGTGAAGATGGAACTCTGGCTAAACAAGAGGAAACAATGTCTGATGATATCATATTTAGAAGCAGAGACGCTGATAAGATTGAAGCCCTAACAATCGACCCACTGGTCATATCTGCCAAGGTAGGTCCTGCTTGGATGAAGAGGATCCTAGTTGACAGTGGGAGCTCCGTAAACATCTTGCTTAAACGAGCCTATGATTTAATGAAAATGGAAGCAAAGGACTTGAAACCTTGCCAATCTCGAGTCCACAGCTTCAATGGAAGTGCTACAATACCCACTGGAGTGGTGGAACTGCCAGTGGAGTTGGGGGTTGGAGAACGCCGGAGAGTCCGGATGTTGCAGTTTGTCGTTTTGGACATCGATTCACCTTATAATGCATTTTTGGGCTGACCGGCCCTTGCTGAATTTAGGGCAGCCATTGCCCCATGGTGTTTGACTCTGAAGTCCCCCACCGATCACGGGATTGGAACCATTCAAGGAGATCAGGCAGCAGGAAGAGCCTGTTATGTTGCTGAACTGCGCGAGGCGCAGAGAAAGGAGAAAGGAAAGGGCGTAGAGGAATCTCTCTGCGTCCGTTTCGCTGATGATTGACAATTAGCGCCTGGGCCCTGGCCCGGGCACCACGACCAATTCCTTAAAGATCTTGACCCTAGAGACAACGAAGATAAAGATGAATCTAAAGAGAACCAAGCTTCCCCAGCCGAACTGACTGTGGACGTCCCAATCAGTGAAGTTGATGATTCGAAAGTGCTAAAAGTTGGATCTCAACTGGGAAAACAGACACAACAGGAATTGGTTGAATTTCTCCGGGCGAATCTCGACATTTTCGCCTGGACACATTCTGATATGTGCGGGATCTCACCAGACATCGCAAGTCACTCCCTGAATATTGATCCGCGGCATGTTCCGGTCAAGCAGAAAAGGCGTGGTATGGATCCAGAGAGATCTACCGCCCTTAAAGAGGAGGTTGATAAGTTACAATCAAATGGGTTCATCCGAGATGCTTTGTATCCAGAATGGGTATCAAATTCCGTGTTGGTTCGAAAACCGAATGGGAAATGGAGAACTTGCGTCGACTACTCCGTCTTAAACAAGGCTTGTTCAAAAGACAGTTTTCCACTTCCTCGAATCGATCAGCTCGTGGATTCAACAGCTGGGCATGAATTATTATCTTTTATGGATGCTTATTCTGGCTATAATTAAATACCTATGCATTTGCTCGATCAGGAACATACCAGTTTCGTGACCGATTTGGGACTCTACTGCTATAGAGTCATGCCTTTTGGTTTAAAAAATGCCGGAGCAACATACCAACGCTTGGTCAACCGGATGTTCGCCGACTAGATCGGGAAGACCATGGAGGTTTACGTGGACGACATGCTAGTAAAGTCCCGATTTTCCACAGATCACGTTAGAGATTTAAATTCGATGTTCTGCATTCTTCGGTAATATGGAATGAAGCTCAATCCATTAAAGTGTCATTTCGGTGTCGCCTCTGGAAAGTTCCTCGGGTTTATCGTTAACGCTCGAGGGATAGAAGCAAATCCCGAAAAGATCTGGGCAATAAGGAACCTGCAAACTCCAAGAACCATAAAGCAAGTCCAGAGTCTCAATGGGAAGGTAGCAGCACTAAGCAGGTTCATTTCGAAATCCACCGATAAATGCATTCCTTTCTTCGATCTAATCCGGAAAGGAAAGCGAAACTTCGAATGGACCATGGAATGTGAAGATGCATTCTGATCGCTGGTTCAACATCTCTCTACACCACCGATCCTATCAAAGCCGGTTGACCATGAACAATTGTACCTTTATCTGGCAGTATCGGAGCATGCAATCAGAGCTACTTTGGTTCGAGAAGAAGATCGAGTGCAAAAATCGGTCTACTATATTAGTAAACGGCTAACAGGAGCTGAAAGAAATTACCCAAGACTGGAGAAACTGGCTTATTTCCTGGTCATTGCCTCAAGAAAGCTTCGCCCTTATTTCCAAGCTCATCCTCTTACTGTGTATACCGATCAGCCGTTACGACAGGTCCTCACGCGGCCTGAGACATCTGGTAGGTTACTCAAGTGGAACATTGAACTGAGTCAATTTGATATCACTTATGCTCCGTGGAAAGCCATTCACGGACAAGTCCTAGCAGATTTCATAGCCGAATTTACCATTCCAAAGGACTTCCCCGAAACCAGTGAATCCCCCGAATACATCTGGAAGCTGTATACTGACGGTGCATCAAACGACCGGTGTTCGGGCGCTGGTGTTGTACTTGAAACTCCCGAAGGCCGATCTATATGTTATGCTTTGAAGTTCGATTTTCATGCAACCAATAATGAAGCTGAATATGAAGCCCTCTTAACTGGACTAAAATTTGCCAGAGATTTGAGAATTATCGCTGTGGAAATTTATTGTGATTCACAGTTAGTTGTGTGTCAAGTACGGGGAGAGTATCAAGCAAGAGATCGAAGACTGGCTGCTTACTTAGCTCGAGTTCAGGAAGTACTGAATCAGTTTGATTATTATGCCATTTATTATATACCCCGTGAGCGTAACCAGAAAGCTGACTCCTTAGCAAAGTTATCAAGTACAGGTGAAGCACAGCAAATGAGACTTGTCCCCGTCGAAACTTTATCCTCCCCAAGCATCGATCAAATTGAGACGAATTTTGTGTTTGAGACCGCTCCCAGTAGAGAATCGTGGATGACTCCGTATCGAAATTACATTGAGAATGGGATATTGCCTGAGCATAGAAACGAGAAAAGACATATTCTACGAAAAGCATCACGATTCGTCATTCAGGATGAAGTCATGTATAGAAGAGGTTATTCTGTTCCTCTCCTCCGGTGTATCGCACACGATGAAATCAAACGAGTGTTACATGATGTACACGAAGGAGAGTGTGGTGATCACACCGGTGGACAAGCTCTCGCTAAGAAAATACTTCGATATGGATACTACTGGCCAATAGTGAACCGAGATGCAACAAACTATGCCAGAAAGTGCGATAGATGCCAGAAACACGCCCGAATTCCAAGAGCCCCGCCTACTGAGATAACGCAAATGGTCATCCCCTGGCCATTCGCTATGTGGGGCATCGATATCATCGTCGCTCTGCCTCTGGCAAAAGGTGGTGCGAAGTACGCCATCGTCGTCGTTGACTACTTTACAAAGTGGGCTGAAGCTGAAGCTCTCGCAACGATTACGACAAAGAAAGTAATAAATTTCATAGTTCGCAACATCATCTGTCGATTTGGACTCCCGCATACCATCATCACCGATAATGGAGCCCAATTCGAAAGTGCAGAATTCAATAATTTCTGTCAACGTTTTCATATCCATAAAAAATTCTCGGTAGTTGCACACCGTCAGGCAAACGGTCAGGTCGAAGCTGTCAATAAAGTTATAAAATCCATCCTAAAGAAACGACTGGAAAAGGCCGGGGGCAAATGGGTTGATGAACTTCCTAAGGCATTATGGGCTTATCAAACGACTCACAAGACTGCAATCGGACACACCCCGTTCTCCTTATCTTATGGCTCGGAAGCCGTTATTCCAGTCGAAACGGAAGTGTTTTCCCATCGCGTGACTTATTATGATCCGAAAACAAACGCTATATTGCTTGCTGAATCTTTGGATCTACTGGATGAGAAGCGGGAAGAGGCCGATTTAAGAGCGGCCGCATATCGAAGTCGAGTCGCCCGATTGTACAATGCCAAAGTCCGACCTCGAACTTTTGAACTCGGCGATCTCATTCTCAAGAGAATCTATCTGGTTCCTTCGCACATGAAACCGAACTGGGAAGGACCATATGTGATTACACAAAGATTCGGAGATGGCACATTCAAACTATCGACCGTTGACGGTCTTGATTTTCCATGGGCCTGGAACAGCGAGAGTCTCCGTCGCTACTACACATGACATGCTTTATTTATTTCATTATATTTTTCCATTTAGAAATTTACTTTTGCATTTCAAAATTAGAATTTGTAATAAGGCAACTGACTTTGCCATATTTTCTTATTTCAACAATAAAATGCCATCTCTTCGAGCCAGAGCTGTAATTCATTGAATACAATGTACAACATCACGATGCACGGAGAGCTAAATTCCATCACACAGTGGAATTTATTCAAGTAGGGAGTGGCTATGATACGATCGGCCACTCGCTAAATGAAACCCGAGCTCGGGGGCAAACCATCACGTCGGGCTAAAAATGGGTTGATACACGACAATCCTTCACTTAACTCCGTACTCCCAGAGTGCGAGACGGAGTATAAACATTTACTTAACTCCGTACTCCCAGAGGGCGAGACGGAGTATAAACATGTACTTAACTCCGTACTCCCAGAGGGCGAGACGGAGTATAAACATTTACTTAACTCCGTACTCCCAGAGTGCAAGACGGAGTATAAACATTTACTTAACTCCGTACTCCCAGAGGACGAGACGGAGTATAAACATTTACTTAACTCCGTACTCCCAGAGGGCGAGACGGAGTATAAACATTTACTTAACTCCGTACTCCCAGAGTGCGAGACGGAGTATAAACATTTACTTAACTCCATACTCCAAGAGAACGAGACGGAGTATAAACATTTACTTAACTCTGAACTCCCAGAGTGCGAGACGGAGTATAAACATTTACTTAACTCCGTACTCCCAGAGTGCGAGACGGAGTATAAACATTTACTTAACTCCGTACTCCCAGAGTGCGAGACGGAGTATAAACAGTAAGTTAACTCCATAATCCCAGAGTACTCCGAGAGCACGAGCCGGGTATAAGCGTTAACGCTGGGGGCAGAACCAAAGCAAATATTGAATTGAAGACAAAAGAGAATATGTTTTCATTTCCATTATCAACAAAAAGAATCCGATTACAAAATGGTTCAAAAAATTTCCTACTAGTGGGAGCCGAGTCCACATCTATACACGGCTATAGAAAACCAAAAACAAAACAAAACACTACCCCCGAACACAACAGCAAACTAAAGAAAGAGTTCAATCTTTCTTCTTCCTCGGTTTCTTCTTCGGGGTAGTCCCACTGGATCCGCTACCCAACTTCCTCCTCAATTTCTTGCTTTTTTCCGGTTTGTCCTCCGATTGTGACATAATGTCGACATCCTCCTCAGAGCTTGAGGCGACAGAGATTCTCTTGGAGGATGGAACTGGAGGCATAGGAGCAGTAACAGAAAGTGGGGCAGGAGCACTCGCAATAACCACAGTGCCGCCCGGCGATATCATCATTAGCGGGGCAAGGCCAGACTGATTCATGCCGGCGATCACTGCTGCCATCTCAGCATTGATCTTAGCCAAAATTTCATCTTCACGAGGTGCTTGGGCCGCGCTGGATATGCTAGTGGCTGGCATAAAGGAGCTAACAGCCGGAGTGGTCCCGCTCATGGCAAAGGATGGATCGGTGAAGGGATCGTTGGGTTGACTGAGGAGTTCCTCAATCATCTGAGCATCAAAAGATAACATGCTCGCTTCTCCCTCTTCGCCGACCACGGTAGATGTCATAATAGCCTCGGTGACGATAGCCCCTTGCGCTTGATAAGAGACTTAAGATGCAGGAGGCGCAGAGATAATGGCTTCGGTCACTGAAATGTGAAAAAGCGAAGATTGTTAGCTAAATGAATTGCTTCAAATTCACTACACTAAGTGTTTGCGGGAGACGTTCAAATACCTTCCTTAGCCTGACCCGAAGTATGGGCGGGTACAGAGGCGGGAGCATCAGCGAGATGCAATTGCGGCTGGTCAGGATTATAAGCAGGGACGGACTGGGGATCGACCGCACCAATGGCTTCGGGCAATGTCGGAATATCAGCTCCAACACTTGCTTCGTGATGTTTGATCCCCGAGCCCTCACCCGTCTCTATCTGCCGAGCACCAAGCCTCTCTTTCTCCATGGAAATCATTGCCTCGTGGAGAACCTTCCTCTCTTCCACAGAAAGCAAGCGCGTCTCCAGCTCAAAATCATCCAATGCTTCATCCGGATGCGCTGCTTTCTTTTCCTCCACCAGCCTAGTCCAGGCGTTGTACAGAATCATAGAGTCATCTCCAAGCCAAGATAAATTTCTGTGCTCCAGCACATTGGCGTTGTATGTGACCAGGAGATCATCAAAATCAGCTTCCATCCTGGACTGCTCAGCCATGACTTTTTCTTCGGTTTCTGCCTCCACAGACTTGGTCTTAGCCACCGCCGCAACAAGTTCAGCTCGAAGCAGTACGGCTTGATCACACGCCTCCTGAGCGGTGGTGTTTGCATCATCTTTTTCTTTCACCACCTCAGCAAATTTGGCCTTAAGCTCATTCAGCTCTTTAACGGCGGTGTCCCGCTCAGCTACGATGGTGGTATAGCGGTGGCCCATCCCTTCTACCAAGGCACAGTGTGCCTGCTGCATCCTTGCCATCTTCACCACGGCCTTGTCATACTTTTTGAGTGTTTGGAGTTCTGAACTTTGAGACGACTCCATCTCTGATTGAAGAACCTGGATGATGCGATCCTTCTTAACAATGTCAGCATCGCGCTCCTCAATAATCTTTGCCCGGTCAAAAGCTACCTTTGAAGCTTTCGCGGCCGCTTTGTATCACTCCTTGTATTGAGCGTAAAAGTCACGGATGTAGTCATGATCAATGTTCTCAGCATCCGAAGGAATCCTCTTGAGATGAGGAGGGAAGACATATGCATCCAGGCAAATTTCCAGGAAGTCCTTTTTCATTTGGGCAAGCTTGTTGGCTCCTTCATTTGTCAATTCCATCGGAGCCTGTTCAACAATGGCAGCCATCTACGGTTCAACTCTTTGCCGCTGAGTCTCGGGCCTTGAAGATTGAGAAGGCTGATGTTGTTGCGAAGACTCAGGGAGATCGATGGGGGCCCTAGGAGACGCAGGAGAATGAGATCATGACCGGTACTGCTGGCCTCTATCTCTGTCAGTACGATCATGACCAGAACGGCCACGCCAGTAATCTTGATCCCTGTCGTAACGCTCCTGGCTGGTGTAGCCTTGCCCGTGGTCCCTATCCGATTCCCTCTAGCGGGACTCATAATAAGAAGAAGATCGGCGCACATTGCAGAGCTTGTCCAGAGTAGATCCACGACCTGACATCTCACCTGCAATAAGAAGGAACTGCAGTTTAGAATCCTACAAAAGTGATGATTAATATGCGGAAGTCATGTAGTGCTGTGGAAGTGTGTGTAAATGTGTAAACCCCCAGACCAACCGGAAGTGTTGACTGCACTCAAAGGAAAGGGCTCGCTCATATTTAAAACATCTTGAAATTCCTCCAACCCGGAATTGTGATGGATCGATATATAATCCGGGATGGGAATATCGTCAAGCCCTTTGAAAGTATCTCTCGATTGAGAAGGGGTGGCCTCGGAAATCATAACTCCGGAAGTGGGAGGAGACACATCTACAGACTTCCACCCCTTAGATTTAAGTTTTTTGGAAACGACAGTCTTGCTTTTCCGTCTCTCTCCCAATTCTTCAAAATTTCCTGAAAGATCCGCCATCGGCTCTACGTCTGTGTGAGTTCTTTCTTCATCGCTCACTTCGGTTATCACAACCCCGAGCATTTTCTTCGCCATTTTCTTCTTCTTCTTTTTCTTCCTCTTTGGAACGGGCTTTAGCATCCCTTCAGTGACTATGCTCTGATTCATTTCAATCAAGCCGAGAGCTCTTAAGTTATAGTCAGTCAACACCGAGTCGATGTGTCTCAAATCGCTTGGGATCTCTTGAAGGCTCCGAACTATGCCCTTGTAATATCCGCCGTCGGGTCTGGAGATAATAGCTGTAAGAAAAACAGGATGTCAATACCAAGGCCAAAAAGCTATTAGTCAAAGAAATCGTCAACAGGTTAGGACACTTACATCTAGACAACCATCGCCTAGCAAAACCAGGAAGACACCGGACATAAAACCATTCATTCTTGAAGTAGCTAAGTCTGGTCCAGGCTCCAGTAATAACTTGACAATTTCTCACTGCCTCCAAAAATGTAAAAGACGGACTATCGCCTCTGCTCTTGAAGTTAAATAGATATCTAATTTCCGTCGGCCTTGGAGGACGGAAGAGGTGTTCCATAAATACAATAAACGCACTGTTTAGTAGCGCGTGCCCGTTGGGGTGTAATTGAGAAGGAGCGATTCCAAGAAATGATAACATCTCCCTAATGTATTGATTGAATGGAGGGAGTGTTCCGGCCGCACAAGCATGTCGATAAAAGGCGGTAGACCCTTCGGGCAGACAGTGAGGTCTGTCACTAGGTCCCGGCAATAGTGCATCATCCAAAGAGATATTATGTCTCGTGCATATCCTGCCCAGTAAGTTTTCGGAAATATTGGACTGAACGGAGTCTACAGGGTCCTCAATAAATATAGCCTCTTGTAGTTCGTCAGGGGCAGGATCTATTATATCCGCTGGGATATCTGGAATTACAAGGACCGGAGGGGGAGAACTCTGAATCTCCTGCTGTTGAGAGCTTGAAGATTCCATAACTGACTACTTATCAGAAATCAGTGTTAAACAAACAATAAACCCGTGCATCCCGCAGTGTAAAGTGTGTGAAGTGCAGTGCAGCTAATACTCGGTAAATTTAACAAAACCAAAGACAAGATGAAAACTTCAGAAATTATGAAGTTGGTTAGAGTGACCGTCATTGCTGACCATCTTAAACCATATCGTCCAGAATTCATGGTGGTTGGTTAGTATTTATTTGTCAAAGAATAGTTCCATCAACGAGCTTCGAAGGGCAGTCAAGTATGCAGTATAAAAGTTCAAGTCAAATATGCAGAGATGAAGCTCGTCGGAGTCATGCCATTAATTATGTGAAATTTTCGTATCCATGAAAGCTGGTTCGTATCGATCAAAATTGGAGTCAACAATTCCGAATCGATCAGAAGGGCATGGTTTCGAATCGATTCCAATCGAATGGAAACAGATCGAATCGATCGCACCTAGGCTTTCGAATCGATCGAGAGACCTTTCCTTCGCATCCATCATCAAACTTGCTTTCGAATCGATCTCCGAAAAAATAACTTCATAGCAGACAACTAACCTAGCTTCGTATCGATCATGTAAATAGAATCTTCGAATCGATCACAGGGGGAAACTCCACTTATCGATCAATACGAATCGATACGACTGACCCACCATTGATCGATTCGATCTATAAACCTCCACCTCGTACATCTAGATCGATACGAGCGCCATGTCAAATCTCGAATTCCAAATCGATTCGATGACCATCATTTTAGATCGATACGAAGAAAAGGTCCTAATTTTCTTTTCCATACTTCTCCAAACAACCCTTCTAGTTTTCATCCCTGATTTCGATCCCATCAAGATCGATACGAACACGAATGGAAGTCAGAAGGATTTCAGATCCTGGAATCTCAAATACTCAGTCGAAATTGCCTACCTAAAAGTAAAGTCGGATTAAAAGGATTTGGATGCTAGCTCGATTCGAAGGAGAAAAGTAGTTTTTCAGCTTCGTTCTCAAAGATCTGGGATCGATTCGAAGGCGCAAGAAGCTACAGTGAAAAGTAAAAAGTAAAAAATGCCGAGGTACCCGGTATTTATATGAAACCCAGAAGGCAACCGGGTCAATTCGTCTCCCGATCTACGTGACCGCTCGCAACCAGTCAAAACCAGATCGATTCGAAGTGTCCTATTCGAATCCATCGACCTGTTGTCTCCATCGAATCGAAGGAAACATCGGCAACCACCAGTTTGAGACCGCTCTTCGTATCCATCGATTCGAACCCATCCAATATGCACTGAGTTCATCGATACGAGGTACAAAATAAAGATGTCCCTAAAAACATTCGACTCCATCGATTCGAAACCATCGGCTCGAATCCATCAACACTGGACCCACAGCAACAAAGACTCATCGACGAATCAAGATTTCGTATCCATCAAAGATTTTCGTGTCTATCAAAGCAAAGCACGCTGGTTGAACATTTGTTTAAAAGAAGATTACAACAAAACAACTGAAAAACGACTGTCAAGTAACCAATTGATCAGAAATATTCAGCATGAAAGACTGCAACTTTTCAAAGCACGCCACGTTTACACAAGATGTACTTTGGGGGGAAAATGTTATCTCGCCTTTTGGCAAGGCCGAGATACCAAGGGACTGACTAAAAACCAGGAGTCACTCGTCATGGGTATCGATGAATTTTGTCCGAGTCCGGATCGAGCCACGATTAGCAAGACATAACAAGCAAAGCCAGGGAAGCCAACGTTCCAAGTTTCAAGTCAATCTGAGTTCGTATACTCAAGATATGATCGACGCAAAATGAAGGAGATCCCCCCTAATTCGAATCCATAGGTGAAACCTATGTTCGAATCCATCAACGTCTGTTTGCTCCGAATCCATCGGCATTCCCTTGTTCGAATCCATCCAGCTCGGAGTTCTCTCGAATCCATCGAACCATCCCTCTTCGAACCCATCCAGCGACCTCCTGTTCGTATCGATCGGCTGAAGGCCATCAAGATCGATACGAATGAAGTTATGCACCGAACCCATAAAACAACAATGTGCTCATATCCACCAGAATGCCTCACTTCGAATCCAGGGGTAATAGTATGCTCGAATCCATCCTGCTACAACAGCTTCGTATCGATCAACCATAGCGTGTCACGATCGATACGGTGAAGCTCCTGTTCGAATCCATCTGGGAATGAAGCCTTCGAATCCATCGAGTCAAAGCGGCGAAGTCTCCGGGACGACTCGATCAAATAGGCGAATAAAGCAGATCAAAGCTAAAGTTTCGCTCCACGTCATCACAAAGTCTTATGCCCTGATCGATTCGAAGTGATTGATTCGATCATATCGATTCGAACAAACTAGCCTACCGAGAAACACCAATTCGAATCGATCATAACTCGAGATCTATAAGTCCAAATGCTATGAAATTTTCACAAAAGCTTGAGCACATGTTGAAGAATGTCCACACCAAATTTCAGCTCGATTGGACAATTCCTTGATCGATTCGAATGGATTTCGAATCGATCCCAAAGTGGGCCCGGATTTTATGAAAGCGGGCATGTGGGCCCCCTCACGTGCCAGAAGTGGTCTCCCGAAATTTAGGCGAAATATTAGCCTCCTACACCTATAAATAGAGCCCTTGGTCATTCAGAAAAGGGGTCGGACAATTTTAAAAGCTAAAGAGCGCCCAGACTCTGCCAGATTTACTCCAAGTCACCACCGCTGCCTTATATTCAGACTTAGCTAATAAAATCAGTTGTACTACATTATAAGAAATTGTAATCTTCAAGTATCGAGCAATAAAATCATCAAACTTCATAGTGGACGTAGGCAAAACACCGAACCACTCTAAATCGCTTGTCTTCTGTGCAATTTATTTTCCGTTATTTGGAGTTTTTGTTAGATAATCTTCAGTTTTAATTTTCTTTCTTCACTTTTATCTCTTCAAAAACTTCCGAAGAGTGTTGTGCCCATTTTTGGTACAAACAAATATTTTAACGTTGATGAGAATCTTAGGGTTTAAAGAAACGTTAAACTAAACGTTAATGTTAATTACAAAAAAATAGGAAACAAACCAACATAAACGACAGCAATAAATTGCATTCCATATAAAGGGACCAGTCGACTCCTTCACCCTAATCGGTTGACCGATATCGGTTGATCACTTGAGGGTAGGCGATCGATCAGTGCTTTGAGTGGCAGCTAGGATTTTGTTAGGCATGAATGGCCTGGATTTTATTATTTTAAATTGACTTAAATCCTACGATCCGGACGCCTTCTTGCCACTATAAATAAGAGGTCGGCCCCCTTATTTTTATTCATAAAAATTTGAAATGCTAGCGAAGCTCTGTTAGTCTTCTTTCTCGATTAGATTCAAGGGTTCAAGTTCAAGGAAAAAGGTAATAAGTTTATATAAATTTATGTTTTTCTATTTTTATTCTTCCCATCTCTGAATTCTAAAACTAATGAATAATTGAATTATTGCACATTTCAAAGAGAAGAAATCTGAAGGAGTAATTAGGAAAAGACATAATCAAACCCAAAAGGAAGCTGGAAACCATTTGTTAGTGGAAATCTTAGTTATCTACATTTTTAGTATTTTTATATAGAAGCTTGGTTTGTTTTATGCCTTTGGGAATTTTGTACACTAAAACCCCAAAACTAAAACTCCAAAATTCACCCAAACGAAATATCAATTCTTAAATTTATTGGAATCTCAATTGTTTTATATTAAAATAGTAGAATTTGTTTTGTTATTACAATTTGAATATTTTATGTTCTATTCCACTTCCAACTTTTCTCTTCTGTTGTGATAAAAGGGTTCTAAAAAAGAAAACAAGATAGAAATGGTGTGTAAGTATGAATTCTCCTATATGTAGTTTGCACTGCTTATTTCCATAATTTAAATATGAATTCCTTTTCCATTGTGTATGCAAAAGTTGAATAGAATATAAAGGGTTTAAATTGTAGGTTTTATAGATGCCGATTCTACTATATTAATATAAAATAAGTTTGGTATTTGATTCTGTTTTTTTATGCAAGTATTTTGTTTGGCTAAGAATATTAGCTAATTTTATGTTATCGTATGAAGTTGACTTGTATGAATTGAAAGTTTTGACATTTAAAACGATTAGTATAGGACGTGAAAATCTACAAATACTTAGGAATATTTAATTAGCCTAAATTACGTACATATAAATATATTATTAATGTATAATTAATAACATATTAATCATATCTTATAGATTAAATATGTTAGTAATTAGCATTAAACCCCATAGAAAGGAGGTATTAAGTGACTATTAAGGGTCCGCATCTTCCCATAAAGAAGTATTAAGTGGTCTTATGAGATTTTGTGCGATGTTAGTTAGGAAATACCAAAGAGGGGTCCGCGTTGGGTTAGGTATTAAATGACGAGAATCTTCCTAAATACATGTATTAAATGGTCAGAGTCTGCCTAATTCCCATTAAAGAGGTATTAAGTGGCTTAGGTACTTTTTCTCACATTGTTAGGACATGATTGACGTTAGTTGCGTTAGACTGGGAAGGGCCTTTACCCTACAGTTGAAGGTACATTGTAGAGTTGGACCGGAATGGCATTCAGGCTTACAATTAGAGTTATTCTATGTTATATAATATAGGATGTGTAAGACATATTTCTTATCTAAATAATACTGTCCAAATAATATTACGGTAAGACTTGAGATTTTCATTCATCGGACATTGTTGTCCTGACCTCCTTCTCGTTACAACATACAGGTCAGGGGAAATGATGCTGATTTAAAAGATGAAGGCAGAGACGAAGTCTGTGGCAGTTTATCTATCTATTTATGTTTTTGATGTACCAAGTTTCAGACAAGTTGTTGTTTTGGGATATTATATCTAAGATGGTATGTTGTATTTCTGAAATTTGAATTTTTATGAAATGGGTACTTATTTCTAGTATTATATTTTATCATTTCCGTTGTAAGATTATGATAGCTTATACAGATAGCTCTGTATATTATTCATTGTATCAATTTTACCAGCGAACAACCATCTTTAGAATGAGCTTAAGGTTCGATAGGCTTTTATTGGGTTGAAAATTAGTCCTATTTCAAGGTGGGTTGTTACAGTGTACGTGATGTCGCATAGTCCCATATGCACCTGAAACAATTTCTCAATGAAAATGTAGTTGGGTCTAGATACTAAGAAATCTCAGGCCGAGGAATATCAACATATCTATCTCCTCCCGACGAAGTGGGTATAGCAACTGTCTAACCATAATCTCCTATCTGGGGCGGTTGTGGAGCAGGATACATCCGAGTGCTTTATGTGAGGTCCTGTAATACCGAGGGGACAAGACTACTTCGAATGGCTGAAGGTCCTACCAAATCAATCGCTGCAGCATGAACAAAAATGTCATGTGTGGTGGAGTGTAAAACCGACGTCAAAACGATGCATAATCTAAACTAGTGATGATGAAGTAATTGGCCAACCACCACTCATTTGCATACTCTTATAAAGCAATGTTGGGACACACCTTCAAAAATAGTGTATTTGGGTGTGGATTGTCAGGAACAAAATCCTGGTCCAAGGTCTGTCCCCAACCATGCTCGCGAAGGAACCAGTAACAGCCGCCCGTGGGAGGAGATAATACTATCGGAAAACGTCTCACAGATAGATAGCCAGCATGTTGTACGTTTTTCTTAGTCGAAAAGGGAGAACTGTCATAAGGATGCTACTCGATACTCTCTCATGTAGTCCTTAACTCAATCTGACTTTAGGCCACAACAAATATATGGCGAGCATCGCCTCCTTACACCATTCTATAGTTCTCACGAGCCCAAGCTTTTACAATCGGGGGAAGAATACAGGTAATGTGGAGTCTATCGTCCGGTACGCCAAATTGCGAAAGTACAGTACCAACACTGCAAAATCCCCTAAAAACCTGTAATGGACGTGGATCTGGGCCTAACAACGCATTAATGATCCAAAGACCGATACAAATATGATAATATGGAAGTCCCTTAATCATATCTAGTTGAAGTTTCAAACGACAACTTCGTAACAGCAGCAACATATCCAGTAGGTAATGTATTCGATGAATTTGAAAAGCAAATATCTACCAACATGAAAAGAACAAAAAGACGAGCAATCTCCAAATTATTTTCTTCGCTATAATCATCTAATAATTCAACAATTGCTCATCTAATATAACTACTTCTAATCTGAAGCCTAGACGATAGTCCATCTTGTAAGTCAAGATGTGGTAGTACCCTAGCTAAATTAACAAAGTGTTGGTAGTGCTCATCATATGGTAAAATCTTCCCTCAATCAATGCCTATGCTGGTAAGCATAGAAAATTCTAACAGGGTTAAACATAACTTTCCAAAACTAAAGTAAAAGGTATGAGTAGTCTTCCACCAACATACGCACACAACTGAACATCCGAATTTAAAAGATTTTGGATACATATGAAAGTAATTTATGGTTATTGCATGTATTAAACAATTGTAAATAAATGCGGAATAATTAAGTAAATAAGTATTCAAGAACTCTCCAAATCTAATTTTCCAAAGAAAATTGTCAATAATACTGTCAACGTCAATTGCTCGAATAGTTCTATAAAACCGGATGGCACTAGGCTAAGAGCTGCGAGTGCGATCACGACAAACCTAAATTTAAATAGGTTGCATATTAACTTGACATTCTAAAATTTTATATAGGTATAAGTAAAATTTTAAAGCAGATATCTTACAAAATCTTTGACGTGTGTGTTTGATGTACTTTGTTGTTAGGAAGAACACGAAAATTCATTAAATTCTTATTAGCTTCCAAATTTTGACCGATATGGGGATCGAAAACCGCATCTTGTGTATATCTGATCAAGCGTCTTCGCATAGCTACCGTGCTTTCATCTGATTGACGATATCACCAACCAATTGTACCAATTATTGAGACGTTGATGTCTTCTTCGATATGGCCATTTTCTTCGTGCTTGGAACATGTCTACCACTTCTGTTATCTCAAATACGATTTCACGCTCTTCTTATAATTTTTTTAATTTTTTTTTGTGTTTCTTTTTTTATGTTTTTTTTCGTTTGCTGAAAGAATGGAGGAAGGAGAAAGAAGATGTTGTGAAGCTCTGGAATACAATTAGGAGTGGGCACGGTCGGTTAACCGAACCGATGGGTTAATTAACCAATTTAATCGACCATTTTGAGCGGTTCAAAAATTAAAATAGATGCCTTTCACCGACCGACCCGAACATTTTTAACTACGATTAACCGCCTATATAAATCGGTTAATCGATTTAGCTCTTACGGTTAACCAAATAACCGAGTAATTAACCACAATTAACGTTGAAATTAACCAAAACTGATGCATATTAGTAGTAACCAGTAAGGCAGTAATGTATTTATATTACAACTCATCATGGCAACAAATACATATTACATATTACTCACTCAGCATAATATAGAACGTATATACATAAAATCAATAAGACAGTAAGTGTTGACCAGTAATCAAAGCAAAAATAAGCGAACTAAAAAACCACATCACAGCAGTATATACTAGCATATTACATGATACATATAGGACTCACTGACCTCGCATATTAGCATATTACATAATACTAGCACAACAGTAAGCATGCAAAGCTATGATTTTTCCATGATCGAGGTACATTCTTACAGGACGATGTGGAGTACATGCTACAAGAGCACACGCTTGCAACCTGCATGGAAATGTTCGGATAATTAGAGTACTTAAATTAATTAATAAAATTGTATAAACTTTCATAACCATTTGATGTAAGTTTCAACTTAATGGACATAACACTTGCCTAAGTTGCCTACTATGTGCCTGTACATGCAACTATCACTATGATTTATCAAAGTATCAACAAACTATTTTTAATTGCAATTCTTACTAAGTGAAAAGAGATAAAATGGAAATGGCACAAATTCATATGAAATATACTTCCGCACATGCATGCATATGGAGTGTGTCTACTATACAATCCTAGAAATATGACAGATACATAAAAAGAAATTACACTTAAATTATTCTTATTACTACTGATCAAATCAGGCAAAGATGTTAATCTATGTACAGAAAGATCCTGTTGGAAAAAAATGAAACAAATTAGACAAGAAAATGACCAAAAAGAGGCTAATTTACACAATCAATTGACACACAAAATCCTACTAAGTTATTTACAAAACTAAACAAAAATATCACCACTTAATAAGAGATGCGATGTTTAGAAGTGAAAATAAAGCAATCCAAAGAATGTCTTCCATAACCAAATAAAGCACATCATTCAAAATTTAAAAATATGCAATCGTTCTTACAGTTGTAACAATGAAGGGATAAGTACGTAAGGATATCTGGGAAGGATATAGGTATAAAATAACAATGTAAACGGTAAAAAATACGGATTGTTTACTATATATATGAACTAGCTGTGTATATATTGTTCATATATAAACTAGCTAACCGTGTTATATACTCACTGTGAACTAACTGTGTATATATTATATAACATGCATGCATGTATGTATGTATATGCATGCGTGCGTATGTGCGCGCGCACGCGATGTGAACTATCTGAGTACTTAATTCATGTGCTATATACTCTAACTGTGAAGTGTGAACTAACTGTGTATATGTTGTGAGTAATAAACAAACAAGCTGATTATATAACTTTAGGGTAGAGTATACTAACTGTGAACTAACATAGTATATAACTTTAGTGTAGAGTATACTAACCGTGAACTAATTGAATATATAGCTTGAATGTAGATTTATACTAATGTCTTACTACCAAAATCACCGAATCAAATGAACTAACTGTGAACTATGCATATATAGACACACAATTGAAATTGTGTGCATATATAAATAAGTAATTGTGTATCAACAATTAACTTTGTAAATTAAGATACAAACTTACCATATCAAACTAACGATGATGAATTATCCACGGTAAAGTAAAAGATGATTGCAATTCATGTCCACATACAAATTCTACAACATGCCAAGCATCATAGCTTCTACAACTACAACTCTATCCCGCATATGTAATAAATTCTTGATAACCTAAGACGATTCTTAATCCTTTACATATATAATTGAAGCATGTGTATGTAATTTACATTTATAACTATGAACATGTGTATATTAATTTGCATAGAGAACTAAGAACATGTGTTAACTGAAAAGCCAATTTAGTTTATAAGACTATTACGGATTCTCATATTTTAAATGCAAATAATGTGTATATAAATTACAAACTAAGCCAAATTAATAATTCACAGTTCATGTCTAAATGTAAACTTACGGTCTAAATGTGCATGTAAAATATGTATATTAAATGCAAATTATACTAAACTCTGTATATAAACTGACAGTCTAAATGTCTAAATTAAAAAGCAAATTAAATGCAAAGTGAACTAAATTTATAACTCACAGTTTAATTGCAATAAAGCGTGAAATGTAAATTGAACTAAGTTTAAAACCCATAGTTAATTGCAATTAAATGTGAAAAAAAATGCAATTAAATTTTTACCGAACTAAATTTATAACTCACAGTTTGCATTCACCATATCTCAACTCAACTCGACGGCAGCACCAAAGCGAGATGGAGGAGGAGGCACTATAAGACGACAAAAGAATGTTAGAACCCTTAGTTTACAATTTTGACGATGACAACTATACAATGGAAATCATATATATATATCATACAACTTGATGCAGCAGCGTACCTGGATTCGAAGACGAAAGCATTCTCCGACCCAAACTCTAGTACCCGCAACCTACGACCTACCAGAAGCTCCAACCTAAACTCCTACCAAACCCCACGACCTAATTCCCATGACCCAGCCTCCATCGCGACCTACGACCTAAAACTATTCCGATTCAACAAAACCGACCTAGCAAGCTCCGACTTATCAAGCGCCGACCTAACAAGTCGCGACTTAGCGAAAGACGAGTTACGACTCAGGGGCGACGACCTAGCAACTCCGACTTATCAAGTGCCGACCCAACAAGTCGCGACTTAGCGAAGCTCCATCCTCCACGACCTAAACCTAAATCGCCACCGCGACTTAAGCCTTTCCCGACCTAAACCTAAATCACGAATTTCCCAAATTCTCAGTAGTTCGCAAAGACTTCGCTGCCGATTTTCATTAACTTGCGTGAAGATGATGACTCGCGTGAAGGTGTTAATTCGGAAGTCTTCATTTCTTTAGGTCGTTAAACACTGTTGTTAAGTCGGAAACGACTTAGGAGTTGTAATTTGTTTTTTTTTGTCGTGTTGAGTTGTAACGTCTATAAATAGACCGGTTGGGTCATTTGTAATGGTTGTAGATTTTGAAATAAAATTTCCTTTGTTAGCTTTGTGCTTTCATCCAATTGGTAGTCGAGTGTGATCTCCTATCTCCACCTTCGGTCAATCGAGTGCGCTCGATTCAACGATCGTGAAGCCAATTCGCGGAATCAAGTGCGCTTGATCAACGTCGAAGAATTGAAGATCTACTTTCACGATATCGAGATCGATCAACATGACGTAGATAGCTAAAATTCGGCATCTTCGGATCAACGAATTTGGGCATTTCAGTATTCTTCAATTCACCGATTGCTACGTTCATCGAGCTATCTTGTTTTTGTATTATCCACTGCGTCATTTGGTATCAGAGCTAGAGTGCAAGGAGTTTGCGTAGATTTTTGGAGTTGTGCGAGATTTACATCATTTGGAGAAGTGGGTTATCGAGATTTGTTCGTTTGAAGATTTTTGAAGTTTTCAACAAGTGGGTAGTTTTGATTTGAAGATTTTTAGATCGAAGTGAAGTTTTTGTTGGAATTTGTTGAAGAGTGATCATGCCTCTGAGAAGAGCTAACCGTTATCGCAACATTGATGCTTTATATGGGAGAGAAGAAGCCGATGAGATGGAGCAAAGAACTAACGAAAACTTTAATGAGAAGATTAATGAAGGGATTGGTCGATTAGAGAGAATGATGTTGGAGATGAGTCAAAATCAGAGAAGGGTGTCACCTGAATCGAGCCATGGAAGAAGTAGAGTTTCACCACATTCAAATCGAGAGAGAAGTGTTGATAGTGATCATAGAAGCGAGGATCGAGATTGTGATAGAAATGTTGATGATCGAAGTCGTGATAGAAATGTGACTGATCGAGATCGGAGGAATGTAGATCGGAGGAATGTTGGTGGAAGGAATGGTGGCACATCTAGATGTTGGTGGTCAGGATCGACATCGATATACATCGGATTGTGGAGAAGAGTATGATGGTGGTAGTGTTCATGGACGAGGACGTAGACAAGGAAGAAATCAGTCGGATTATGATCACAAGTGGGAATCTGGGATGAAGACTGAAATTCCAGAATTCAAAGGTGGTATGCAAGCTGAGGAGTTTTTGGATTGGGTGGCTAATATTGAAGAAATTTTTGATTTCAAAGAAGTTCCAGAACATCGTAGAGTGAAGTTGGTTGCTACAAGGTTGAGGGGTAGAGCTTTGGCATGGTGGTAGCAAACCAAACTTACACGTGAACGAATGGGGAAGTCAAAAGTTGAATCTTGGGAGAAGATGAAGAAATTGATGAAAGCAACGTTCTTACCTTACAATGATCAATCTCTGATGTATCAACGTTTGTAGAACTTGAGGCAGGGCACAAAGACTGTTAATGATTACGCAGATGAGTTTTATCAGCTTATTGCAAGGAATGATATTATGGAAACGGAAGAACAACTGGCATCTAGATTCATTGGGGGATTGAGAATGCAGATCCAGGATATGGTGAATATGTTCGATCCAAGATCTGTGGCGGAAGCACATCAGAAAGCGTTGACTTGGGAAAAGCAGGGACGACGAGGAGGTGGTGTGTTTACTAATTCCAACAATCAAGTGAAGGGTGTTAGTGGAAGTTCTAATGTTTCTAAACCTTTCAGTAAACCAGTGGTGAAGGAGGCTGAGAAGGCAAAGGTCAACAATGGTTTCAAATGTTACAATTGCCAGGAATTGGGTCATAAAAGCAGTGAGTGTCCAAAGCCAAAGAAGAGAACCATGGTTGCAGAAGTTGAAGATGAGGGTGTTGATGGAAATTATTCTAGTCCAGTTGAGGAGGATGAATAGGATATTGCGTCAGGAGATGAAGGTTGTAATCTAATGCTGAGGAGATCGTGTTTGACACCGAAGCAGGAAGAAGCTAGTTGGTTGAGGAGTAATATCTTTCAGTCGACATGTACTATACTGGGGAAGGTGTGTAAATTTGTGATTGACGCGGGAAGTTGTGACAATATCATTTCAACCGAGGCTGTAACAAAATTGAAGTTGAAGACAGAGAAGCATCCGAATCCATACAAGTTAGCATGGTTGAGAAAAGGAGGAGAGGTGAAAGTGGATAAACGAGTTCGTGTTCCATTCTCTATTGGGAAGAAATACAAAGACGAGATCTGGTGTGATGTAGTAGAGATGGATGTTTGTCACTTACTTTTGGGAAGACCATGGCAGTATGATCGAGCAGTACAGCATGACGGTCGGACCAATAGCTACAGTTTTATGTTTGAAGGTACGAAGATTATTTTAGTTCCAAAGAAGAGACAACAAGGAGAAAGTAAATCAGAAGAGATTAAAGAGCTGAAAACTTTATTATCTTTGAAGGAGTTTGTTAAGGAGGTTGAGGAAGAGCCTGAAGTGTACTTGTTGATTGGGCGAGAGAGTCAAGAAGTGGTCGAAATTCCAGAGAAAGTGAAGCCAGTATTGAAAGAATTTGAGGATGTCTTTCCAGAGGAGTTACCAAAGGAGATACCGCCACTGAGAGACATTCAACATAAAATTGATCTTGTTCCGGGAGCAATGTTGCCACATAGACCACATTATCGAATGAGTCCGAAGGAACATGAAGAATTGCGAAGGCAGGTGGAAGAATTGCTTGAACAGGGGCGTGTGCAGGAGAGTTTAAGTCCTTGTGCTGTACCAGCTTTATTGGTACCCAAAAAGGATGGAACATGGAGGATGTGCACAGATAGTAGAGCATTGAATAAGATCACAGTCAGATTCAGATTTCCGATGCCGAGACTTGATGATCTGTTAGATCAAATCAGTGGGTCTGTAATCTTTTCGAAGATTGATTTAAAGAGCGGATATAATCAAATTCGAATTAGACCAGGAGATGAATGGAAAACAGCGTTCAAGACGCGAGAGGGGTTGTATGAATGGTTGGTAATGCCATTTGGACTTTCAAATGCACCAAGTACGTTCATGAGGGTGATGAATCAGATTTTTAGACCTTTTATTGGGAAATTTGTGGTGGTGTATTTCGATGATATTCTGATATATAGTGGAAGTCCAGAGAAACATTTGAATCATCTGAGAGAAGTGCTGATGGTACTGCGACAAGAACAATTTTATGCTGCAACGAAGAAATGCATGTTCATGACGCATAGTGTTTTATTTCTGGGATATGTTGTGTCAGGAGAAGGTATCCAGGTGGACCAAAATAAAGTTGAAGCAGTCAGGAATTGGCCACAGCCGAAGACAATAACCGAAGTGAGAAGATTTCATGGGCTAGCATCATTCTACCGAAGATTCATTCCACACTTCAGTAGCGTGATGGCACCGGTTACTGATTGTATGAAGGGGAAGCAGTTTTCTTGGTCGGAGGAAGCAGGAGTTGCTTTTGAACGGATCAAAGAACTTTTGACGACAGCACCAATTCTAGTTTTACCAGATTTTCAGGTGTTGTTTGAGTTACATACTGATGCATCCAAGGTTGGAATCGGGGGAGTGTTGAGCCAGAGGGGACGTCCGATTGCATACTTTAGTGAGAAGTTATCAGGGGCGAAGATGAGGTATAGTACGTATGATGTGGAGTTTTATGCTGTAGTACAAGCAGTGAAACACTGAAAACACTATCTATTTCAGAAAGAGTTTGTTCTTTACACTGATCATGAGGCGTTGAAACATTTACAAGGGCAAGACAAGATTTCAGCGAGACATGCATCATGGATTGCATATCTGCAACAGTTTACGTTTGTTGTGAAACACAAATCGGGAGTGACGAATCGTGTTGCGGATGCATTGAGTAGAAGAAATCATGTGTTGACTACAATGAAGGTCGAAGTGACAGGGTTTGATGTGCTACCAGAGTTATTTGTTGAAGATCCTTACTTTATGAAGTTTGTAGATAAAGTGAAGAAAGGAGAGACGGATGAGTTTGTGATGGTAGATGGTTTTTTGTTCAAGGGAAATCGATTATATATACCAGATTGCAGTTTACGGTTGAAGATTGTGAAGGAATTGCATGAGGAAGGTCATGTGGGTAGAGACCGAACATTACAGCTGATTTCTCAATCTTATTTTTGGCCATCAATGAGGAAAGAAGTGGAAAGGTTTGTGGAGCGATGTCATATCTGTCAGGTTTCGAAAGGAACTGCGACCAATGCTGGATTATATATGCCGTTACCTGTACCAACTAAGCCTTGGGTTGATGTGAGTATGGATTTTGTTTTGGGTTTGCCTCGAACTCAAAGGGGAAATGATTCTATATTCGTTGTGGTGGACAGATTTTCTAAAATGGCACATTTCATCGCATGTAAGAAGACAGCGGATGCCGTCCGAGTCGCTCGGTTATTCTTTAAGGAGGTGTATCGATTGCATGGACTACCTGAATCGATTGTTTCAGACAGGGATACTAGATTTCTAAGTCATTTCTGGCTAAGTTTGTGGAAGATGGTGGGAACGAAATTGAACTTTAGTAGCGCATATCATCCGCAGTCAGATGGACAGACCGAAGTTGTGAACAGATCATTGGGAAATTTGTTGAGATGTCTTGTGCAGGACAATCTGAAGAGTTGGGATATGAAGCTATGTCAAGCAGAATTTGCTCATAACCATGCAGTGAACCGGAGTACTGGTTTCAGTCCATTTCAGATTGTATATTCAAGCTTTCCAAAGGGGCCGTTGGAATTAACGGTAGTACCACAACCAAAAGGAGTGATTAAGCGGGCGTCAGATTTCATTGATGGGTTAAAAGATTACCATAGAATCGTTCGAGAACGATTGGAGAAGACGAATGAAAAGTATAAACAACTAGCAGATAAGAAGCGAAGGAGTGTGGACCTCAAAGAAGGTGATTTTGTGTACGCGGTGTTGACGAAAGATCGTTTCCCAGTTGGAACGTACAACAAGTTGAAGGCTCGAAAGATTGGTCCGTTAGAAATTTTGAAGAAGATCAATAATAATGCATATCGGTTGAAGTTGCCAGATCATATTCACACTGCTGACGTTTTCAACGTTAAACATTTGATTCCGTACCCCATAGGGATGAGCTTGTTGAAGAAGAGAGAAGTACAAATTCGAGGTCGAATTTTTGTCAACAAGGGGAGGATGATGCAGCAGCGTACCTGGATTCGAAGACGAAAGCATTCTACGACCCAAACTACAGTACCCGCGACCTACGACCTACCAGAAGCTCCGACCTAAACTCCTACCAAACCCCACGACCTAATTCCCACGACCCAGCCTCCATCGCGACCTACGACCTAAAACTATTCCGATTCAACAAAACCGACCTAGCAAGCTCCGACTTATCAAGCGCCGACCTAACAAGTCGCGACTTAGCGAAAGACGAGTTACGACTCAAGGGCGACGACGTAGCAACTCCGACTTATCAAGTGCCGACCCAACAAGTCGCGACTTAGCGAAGCTCCATCCTCCACGACCTAAACCTAAATCGCCACCGCGACTTAAGCCTTTCCCGACCTAAACCTAAATCACGAATTTCCCAAATTCTTAGTAGTTCGCAAAGACTTCGCTGCCGATTTTCATTAACTCGCGTGAAGATGATGACTCGCGTGAAGGTGTTAAGTCGGAAGTCTTCATTTCTTTAGGTCGTTAAACACTGTTGTTAAGTCGGAAACGACTTAGGATTTGTAATTTGTTTTTTTTTGTGTCGTGTTGAGTTGTAACGTCTATAAATAGACCGGTTGGGTCATTTGTAATGGTTGTTGATTTTGAAATAAAATTTCCTTTGTTAGCATTGTGCTTTCATCCAATTGGTAGTCGAGTGTGATCTCCTATCTCCACCTTTGGTCAATCGAGTGCGCTCGATTCAACGATCGTGAAGCCAATTCGCGGAATCAAGTGCGCTTGATCAACGTCGAAGAATTGAAGATCTACTTTCACGGTATCGAGATCGATCAATGTGACGTAGATAGCTAAAATTTGGCATCTTCGGATCAACGAATTTGGGCATTTCAGTATTCTTCAATTCACCGATTGCTACGTTCATCGAGCTATCTTGTTTTTGTATTATCCGCTGCGTCATTTGGTATCAGAGCTAGAGCGCAAGGAGTTTGCGTAGATTTTTGGAGTTGTGCGAGATTTACATCATTTGGAGAAGTGGGTTATCGAGATTTGTTCGTTTGAAGATTTTTGAAGTTTTCAACAAGTGGGTAGTTTTGATTTGAAGATTTTTAGATCGAAGTGAAGTTTTTGTTGGAATTTGTTGAAGAGTGATCATGCCTCCGAGAAGAGCTAACCGTTATCGCAACATTGATGCTTTATATGGGAGAGAAGAAGCCGATGAGATGGAGCAAAGAACTAACGAAAACTTTAATGAGAAGATTAATGAAGGGATTGGTCGATTAGAGAGAATGATGTTGGAGATGAGTCAAAATCAGAGAAGGGTATCACCTGAATCGAGCCATGGAAGAAGTAGAGTTTCACCACATTCAAATCGAGAGAGAAGTGTTGATAGTGATCATAGAAGCAAGGATCGAGATTGTGATAGAAATGTTGATGATCGAAGTCGTGATAGAAATGTGATTGATCGAGATCGGAGGAATGTAGATCGGAGGAATGTTGGTGGAAGGAATGGTGGTGGTAGAGATGTTGGTGGTCAGGATCGACATCGATATACATCGGATTGTGGAGAAGAGTATGATGGTGGTAGTGTTCATGGACGAGGACATAAACAAGGAAGAAATCAGTCGGATTATGATCACAAGTGGGAATCTGGGATGAAGACTGAAATTCCAGAATTCAAAGGTGGTATGCAAGCTGAGGAGTTTTTGGATTGGGTGGCTAATGTTGAAGAAATTTTTGATTTCAAAGAAGTTCCAGAACATCGTAGAGTGAAGTTGGTTGCTACAAGGTTGAGGGGTAGAGCTTTGGCATGGTGGTAGCAAACCAAACTTACACGTGAACGAATGGGGAAGTCAAAAGTTGAATCTTGGGAGAAGATGAAGAAATTGATGAAAGCAACGTTCTTACCTTACAACGATCAATCTCTGATGTATCAACGTTTGCAGAACTTGAGGCAGGGCACAAAGACTTTTAATGATTACGCAGATGAGTTTTATCAGCTTATTGCAAGGAATGATATTATGGAAACGGAAGAACAACTGACATCTAGATTCATTGGGGGATTGAGAATGCAGATCCAGGATATGGTGAATATGTTCGATCCAAGATCTGTGGCGGAAGCACATCAGAAAGCGTTGACTTGGGAAAAGCAGGGACGACGAGGAGGTGGTGTGTTTACTAATTCCAACAATCAAGTGAAGGGTGTTAGTGGAAGTTCTAATGTTTCTAAACCTTTCAGTAAACCAGTGGTGAAGGAGGCTGAGAAGGCAAAGGTCAACAATGGTTTCAAATGTTACAATTGCCAGGAATTGGGTCATAAAAGCAGTGAGTGTCCAAAGCCAAAGAAGAGAACCATGGTTGCAGAAGTTGAAGATGAGGGTGTTGATGGAAATTATTCTAGTCCAGTTGAGGAGGATGAATAGGATATTGCGTCAGGAGATGAAGGTTGTAATCTAATGCTGAGGAGATCGTGTTTGACACCGAAGCAGGAAGAAGCTAGTTGGTTGAGGAGTAATATCTTTCAGTCGACATGTACTATACTGGGGAAGGTGTGTAAATTTGTAATTGACGCGGGAAGTTGTGACAATATCATTTCAACCGAGGCTGTAACAAAATTGAAGTTGAAGACAGAGAAGCATCCGAATCCATACAAGTTAGCATGGTTGAGAAAAGGAGGAGAGGTGAAAGTGGATAAACGAGTTCGTGTTCCATTCTCTATTGGGAAGAAATACAAAGACGAGATCTGGTGTGATGTAGTAGAGATGGATGTTTGTCACTTACTTTTGGGAAGACCATGGCAGTATGATCGAGCAGTACAGCATGACGGTCGGACCAATAGCTACAGTTTTATGTTTGAAGGTACGAAGATTATTTTAGTTCCAAAGAAGAGACAACAAGGAGAAAGTAAATCAGAAGAGATTGAAGAGCTGAAAACTTTATTATCTTTGAAGGAGTTTGTTAAGGAGGTTGAGGAAGAGCCTGAAGTGTACTTGTTGATTGGGTGAGAGAGTCAAGAAGTGGTCGAAATTCCAGAGAAAGTGAAGCCAGTATTGAAAGAATTTGAGGATGTCTTTCCAGAGGAGTTACCAAAGGAGTTACCACCACTGAGAGACATTCAACATCTAATTGATCTTGTTCCGGGAGCAATGTTGCCACATAGACCACATTATCGAATGAGTCCGAAGGAACATGAAGAATTGCGAAGGCAGGTGGAAGAATTGCTTGAACAGGGGCGTGTGCAGGAGAGTTTAAGTCCTTGTGCTGTACCAGCTTTATTGGTACCCAAAAAGGATGGAACGTGGAGGATGTGCACAGATAGTAGAGCATTGAATAAGATCACAGTCAGATACAGATTTCCGATGCCGAGACTTGATGATCTGTTAGATCAAATCAGTGGGTCTGTAATCTTTTCGAAGATTGATTTAAAGAGCAGATATCATCAAATTCGAATTAGACCAGGAGATGAATGGAAAACAGCGTTCAAGACGCGAGAGGGGTTGTATGAATGGTTGGTAATGCCATTTGGACTTTCAAATGCACCAAGTACGTTCATGAGGGTGATGAATCAGATTTTTAGACCTTTTATTGGGAAATTTGTGGTGGTGTATTTCGATGATATTCTGATATATAGTGGAAGTCCAGAGGAACATTTGAATCATCTGAGAGAAGTGCTGATGGTACTGCGACAAGAACAATTTTATGCTGCAATGAAGAAATGCATGTTCATGACGCATAGTGTTTTATTTATGGGATATGTTGTGTCAGGAGAAGGTATCCAGGTGGACCAAAATAAAGTTGAAGCAGTCAGGAATTGGCCACAGCCGAAGACAATAACCGAAGTGAGAAGTTTTCATGGGCTAGCATCATTCTACCGAAGATTCATTCCACACTTCAGTAGCGTGATGGCACCGGTTACTGATTGTATGAAGGGGAAGCAGTTTTCTTGGTCGGAGGAAGCAGGAGTTGCTTTTGAACGGATCAAAGAACTTTTGACGACAGCACCAATTCTAGTTTTACCAGATTTTCAGGTGTTGTTTGAGTTACATACTGATGCATCCAAGGTTGGAATCGGGAGAGTGTTGAGCCAGAGGGGACGTCCGATTGCATACTTTAGTGAGAAGTTATCAGGGGCGAAGATGAGGTATAGTACGTATGATGTGGAGTTTTATGCTGTAGTACAAGCAGTGAAACACTGAAAACACTATCTATTTCAGAAAGAGTTTGTTCTTTACACTGATCATGAGGCGTTGAAACATTTACAAGGGCAAGACAAGATTTCAGCGAGACATGCATCATGGATTGCATATCTGCAACAGTTTACGTTTGTTGTGAAACACAAATCGGGAGTGACGAATCGTGTTGCGGATGCATTGAGTAGAAGAAATCATGTGTTGACTACAATGAAGGTCGAAGTGACAGGGTTTGATGTGCTACCAGAGTTATTTGTTGAAGATCCTTACTTTATGAAGTTTGTAGATAAAGTGAAGAAAGGAGAGACGGATGAGTTTGTGATGGTAGATGGTTTTCTGTTCAAGGGAAATCGATTATGTATACCGGATTGCAGTTTACGGTTGAAGATTGTGAAGGAATTGCATGAGGAAGGTCATGTGGGTAGAGACCGAACATTACAGCTGATTTCTCAATCTTATTTTTGGCCATCAATGAGGAAAGAAGTGGAAAGGTTTGTGGAGCGATGTCATATCTGTCAGGTTTCGAAAGGAACTGCGACCAATGCTGGATTATATATGCCGTTACCTGTACCAACTAAGCCTTGGGTTGATGTGAGTATGGATTTTGTTTTGGGTTTGCCTCGAACTCAAAGGGGAAATGATTCTATATTCGTTGTGGTGGACAGATTTTCTAAAATGGCACATTTCATTGCATGTAAGAAGACAGCGGATGCCGTCCGAGTCGCTCAGTTATTCTTTAAGGAGGTGTATCGATTGCATGGACTACCTGAATCGATTGTTTCAGACAGGGATACTAGATTTCTAAGTCATTTCTGGCTAAGTTTGTGGAAGATGGTGGGAACGAAATTGAACTTTAGTAGCGCATATCATCCGCAGTCAGATGGACAGACCGAAGTTGTGAACAGATCATTGGGAAATTTGTTGAGATGTCTTGTGCAGGACAATCTGAAGAGTTGGGATATGAAGCTATGTCAAGCAGAATTTGCTCATAACCATGCAGTGAACCGGAGTACTGGTTTCAGTCCATTTCAGATTGTATATTCAAGCTTGCCAAAGGGGCCGTTGGAATTAACGGTAGTACCACAACCAAAAGGAGTGATTAAGCGGGCGTCAGATTTCATTGATGAGTTAAAAGATTACCATAGAATCGTTCGGGAACGATTGGAGAAGACGAATGAAAAGTATAAACAACTAGCAGATAAGAAGCGAAGGAGTGTGGACCTCAAAGAAGGTGATTTTGTGTACGCGGTGTTGACGAAAGATCGTTTCCCAGTTGGAACGTACAACAAGTTGAAGGCTCGAAAGATTGGTCCGTTAGAAATTTTGAAGAAGATCAATAATAATGCATATCGGTTGAAGTTGCCAGATCATATTCACACTGTTGACGTTTTCAACGTTAAACATTTGATTCCGTACCCCATAGGGATGAGCTTGTTGAAGAAGAGAGAAGTACAAATTCGAGGTCGAATTTTTGTCAACAAGGGGAGGATGATGCAGCAGCGTACCTGGATTCGAAGACGAAAGCATTCTACGACCCAAACTACAGTACCCGCGACCTACGACCTACCAGAAGCTCCGACCTAAACTCCTACCAAACCCCACGACCTAATTCCCACGACCCAGCCTCCATCGCGACCTACGACCTAAAACTATTCTGATTCAACAAAACCGACCTAGCAAGCTCCGACTTATCAAGCGCCGACCTAACAAGTCGCGACTTAGCGAAAGACGAGTTACGACTCAGGGGCGACGACCTAGCAACTCCGACTTATCAAGTGCCGACCCAACAAGTCGCGACTTAGCGAAGCTCCATCCTCCACGACCTAAACCTAAATCGCCACCGCGACTTAAGCCTTTCCCGACCTAAACCTAAATCACGAATTTCCCAAATTCTTAGTAGTTCGCAAAGACTTCGCTGCCGATTTTCATTAACTCGCGTGAAGATGATGACTCGCGTGAAGGTGTTAAGTCGGAAGTCTTCATTTCTTTAGGTCGTTAAACACTGTTGTTAAGTCGGAAACGACTTAGGATTTGTAATTTGTTTTTTTTTTTGTGTCGTGTTGAGTTGTAACGTCTATAAATAGACCGGTTGGGTCATTTGTAATGGTTGTTGATTTTGAAATAAAATTTCCTTTGTTAGCTTTGTGCTTTCATCCAATTGGTAGTCGAGTGTGATCTCCTATCTCCACCTTCGGTCAATCGAGTGCGCTCGATTCAACGATCGTGAAGCCAATTCGCGGAATCAAGTGCGCTTGATCAACGTCGAAGAATTGAAGATCTACTTTCACGGTATCGAGATCGATCAACGTGACGTAGATAGCTAAAATTCGGCATCTTCGGATCAACGAATTTGGGCATTTCAGTATTCTTCAATTCACCGATTGCTACGTTCATCGAGCTATCTTGTTTTTGTATTATCCGCTGCGTCACAACTATACAGATACAAATACAAAGCAAGACAAACCACTACCTTGACAAGACGATGACTAAGGCATTAAAGAAATTCATCTACAAAGTTGCACGAAGATCGAAGGAAGAAACACTCAAGAATGAACCCAGAAAAACCTCACTTGATAGGTTCAGACGTCTGAATGCAGAACTTCAAACGTCTGAACGTAGATGCTGGACAAAAAATAATATTAGGTTCCAAACGTCTGAAAAACACCATTCAAATGTCTGAAACTGGGCTCGGGGCAAAAAATTCAAATAACAACTGTCATCTCCGAAGAGACACAACTCCATCTCTCCTCCACAACTCTTCACCAGTGAACAGTAACGACTCTAGAATGAAAGGGAAGAGATGCAACTACTAGAAGCAACACTCTACAACTATATAAACAAGAATCAAGAAGGATCAAAGTATAACTCGACTCTCTATCTTGATCATCTCTTGTTCTAATCATCTACTTGCTATCCAATCTGAAAATCTGAGATCATACACTTCTATATTCTCTCGAACAATATTGTATTCAATCATTCAAGAGATATAAGAAGTTCAATTGTACTATATAGTCAAAATTCGTGTAATAGAGAACACATAGTTGACAAATAAACTCTGCTATTGTAAACCTGTTCCTCCGGGTGAAGTGAGGGTTATTTGGTGAAAGGAAATTCCGAAAAGGAGCTTCGGGGATGGACGTAGGACGGGAGGTCCGAACCAGTATAAAATCCCTGGTGTGATTATTCTTATTTACATACTTTACTATTGTTACACTATAGTTTAAATTAATCATATACTTGTCATTTGTATAATCGATCCACCATACTATAGACTTTCAATTGGTATCAGAGCCTGGGATTCTAGAGATCGTAACAACATTCTAGAATAAATGGCTATAAAGACATCTAGTCGAGGCAATAAGAAAGGGAAGAGCAATAAAGAAGAATCAAAGGAGCAAACAAACAAATGCTTCATGGCTAAACTCAAATCACAATCGGTATGTTTAGATTCTTTATATAAAGATCTTCTGTTAGAACATGATGAATTTTAAAAGATTGTAAAACTTTGAATAAAGTTAATACAATTGCTTTAGCTAAGTTAAAAGATTGTGAGCAAGAAATTTCCAATTTAAAAGAGGAAAATAAATTTTTGGTAATACAAACTAAATGTTTTGAAGATACCGTCGAAGAACTTGTTTTACAAAAAGATTTCCTACAAAAAGAAAATGAGCAGTTAGAAGATAAAAACAAAGATCTTTTGGAGGAAATCAATGTTTTGCAAAATAAAAATACTTTTTTGGAAAATTCTTTAAATAATTCTAGTTCTTTAATTTTGTCTCTTGAAAAAGAGAATGAAGCTTTAATTAAAATGAATTTAGAATTATCTAAAGAATGTGAGATTTTAAAAGTTAATAATAATATTTTTCAAAAAGAAGTTTGTGATTCTAAAGCAAATTTTGAAAGATTAAATACAAAAATCATAAATTTTAACAAAGGTAAAGATATCTTATCTTCCTTAGTTACAAATTCAAAAGCTCATTATGATAAAAGCGGTTTAGGCTATAAACAAGCTAAAAGTAAAAATAGTACTAGATATGCATTCCTTGTATACTAATTTTAGTGCTAGTACTAGTAACCAAGATAGTTTTAAAACCACTTATAGTCATAATAGTACTTTGTTTAGAAATGATAGAAATCATTCTTCAAGTACTTAGCAAATAAGTAATAGTATTAAGATATGGATCCCATCTAATATGATTGATCATGATAAACAACTTTATATTAGCAACTATTATAAGAATGTGATTTATAATGAAAATTATATTTATAATGGTTCAACCACACCCAAATGGGTATGGTTTCCCAAGAACTAACCCCCCAGACCCTAACATAATAAGTGGGTACCCAAAATGATTATTATTTATTGTAGGTACTCGGAGAAACAAAAGGAAAAGGATAGATTTTGGAAATTTAAAGAATGTTCCACACGTTTAATAGAATTACGTGCTTACAATGAAATATGGACTTCAGCAAATATGTATTTTTGATAATGACAAAGGGGGAGAAAAATAAATATGCACATATATAGGGGGAGATCATATTTAGGAGGGGAACCTTTCTGTAATTGTTATCTAAGTATATTATATAGTTGTCATCATCAAAAGGGGGGAGAATGTTAGAACCCTTAGTTTACGATTTCGACGATGACAACTATACAATGGAAATCATATATATATCATACAACTATACAGATACGAATACAAAGTAAGACAAACCACTACCTTGACAAGACGATGACTAAGGCATTAAAAAAATTCATCTACAAAGTTGCACAAAGATCGAAGGAAGAAACACTTAAGAATGAACCTAGAAAAACCTCACTTGACAGGTTCAGACGTCTGAATGCAGAACTTCGGACGTTTGAACGTAGATGCTGGACAAAAAATAATATTAGGTTCCAGACGTCTGAAAAACACCATTCAGACGTCTGAAACTGGACTTGGGGCAAAAAATTCAAACAACAACTGACGCAGCGGCAAATAACAAATATGGATGTAACGGTGAAAGTAGCAATCGGTGGATTGAAAATACCTAACGCCCAAATCCGTTGATCTCGCGAGATACCGGACTTTAGCTATCTTCGACACGTTGATCGCGCACGATGCCGTGAGAGAAGATCTACGATTCTTCGAACGTTGATCTAGCGCACTAGATTCCGTGAATCGGCTTCAACAATCGTTGATTCGAGCGCACTCGAATATCCGAAGGTGGAGATAGGAGATAACACTCAACTACCAATTTTAATGGTGGCACAAGAGCACACAAAAGAAATTTTATTCAAATTCAACAACCACTTTACAATGACATCCCATCCCTATTTATAGGGTTTACAACACAACACAAGACTTAAGAAAATTACAACACTTCACAAAGACTTACAAAACAAACAACATAAGAAAGTACGACCTATACAATAGCGACCTAACAAACAAATATAGCCACGACTTAAGAAAATCTCGCGACCTAACTCTTCTACTCTGCTTCGCGAATCTCGCGACCTAACTCTTCTGCTCGGCTTCACGACTTACAATTTTCAGCGACCTAAAGAAGTTCGCGATTTACGATTCATCAGCGACCTAAAGGAAGATTTGCTGCTCGTTCGCGTCTTGCTTTTCGAACGACCTAGGCTTCGCGACCTAAGCTGGAATTGTTTACTAGGTCGTAGCTCGCTTCCATCACTAGGTCGCTGGAGCTCGTTATCATCACTAGGTCGCTGGCGCGACTTAAAGGCACCGTTGGGTCGTTCGCGACTTAAGGAGCGGCTTCAACTCAATGCAATTCGCGATTTAGGGAAGCGGTAGGTCGCTCACGACCTATAGAATTCTAGAGCGGCATGTTCTTTGGGATCTAGGGTTTCGTTCGACTTCACGAGGATGACCGACTCGCTGGAATTAGGTCGCTGGCGACTTAAGGTGCATGATTTGTCAGGTTGGGCTACATCATCCTCCCCTGGTTGAGAAAAATTCGTCCTCGAATTAAAAAGTCCTTCCCCATTGGGTTGTTCATCTCCATAATAAGGTATAAGATGTTTAACATTAAACACGTCAGAAGTGTAAACATCCTCTGGCAGCTTCAACCTATAAGCATTTTCATTGATCCGTTTTATAATTTCTACTGGACCAATCTTTCGGACTTTCAACTTGTTATAAGCACCCACTGGGAAACGATCCTTCGTTAACACAGCATACACCCAATCACCCTCGTTGAATTCCATACTTCTTTTCTTTTTATCTGCAGCTCGTTTATACTTCTCATTCGTCTTCTCCAAACGTTCCTGAACGATTCTATGACAATCTTTCAACTCATCAACGAAATCTGATGCCCGCTTAATCACTCCTTTCGGTTGTGGCACTACCGTTAAATCCAACGGCTCCTTTGGCAAGCTTGAATATACAACTTGAAATGGACTGTAACCAGTGCTTCGGTTAACAGCATGCTTAAGAGCAAACTCTGCCTGACACAACTTCATATCCCAACTTTTCAAATTATCCTGCACAAGACATCGCAACAAATTTCCCAGGGATCTGTTCACAACTTCAGTCTGTCCATCTGTCTGTGGATGATAAGCACTACTGAATTTCAGCTTCATTCCCACCATCTTCCACAAACTCAGCCAAAAATGACTCAGAAATCTGGTGTCCCTGTCCGAAACTATAGATTCTGGTAAACCATGTAAACGATAGATTTCTTTAAAGAATAACTGTGCCACATGAACTGCATCCGTCGTTTTCTTACAAGCAATGAAATGTGCCATCTTCGAGAAACGGTCCACCACAACATATATAGAATCATTTCCCCGTTGAGTTCTAGGCAAACCCAAAACGAAATCCATGCTAACATCAACCCATGGTCTAGTAGGCACGGGCAACGGCATATACAATCCTGCATTCGTATCTGTCCCCTTGGAAACTTGACATATGTGACATCTCTGCACAAATCTTTCAAATTCTTTTCTCATCGACGGCCAGAAATAAGATTGTGACACCAACTGCAAGGTACGATCTCTGCCCATGTGACCCTCTTCATGCAATTCTTTGACAATCTTCAACCTCAAGCTACAATCTGGAATACACAATCGATTTCCTCTAAACAAAAATCCATCTTTCATCACAAAATCATCAGAACTCCCTTCCTGCACCTGAACCAGCACTTTCGCAAAATAAGAATCTGAAATAAGCAACTATGGCAACAAATCAAATTCCACTACTTCCACTCGCATAGTTGTCAGCAAATGATTTCTACGGCTCAATGCATCGGCAACTCGGTTAGTAACTCCTGATTTGTGCTTCACAACGAAAGTAAACTGTTGTAAATAAGCAACCCACGAAGCATGCCTTGCTGAAATTTTATCTTGCCCCTGCAAATGTTTCAAAGCTTCATGGTCAGTTTATAGCAAAAATTCTTTATGAAATAGATAGTGTCTCCATGCTTTATGGCTTGGACTATAGCATAGAATTCCAAGTCATAAGTACTGTATCTCGTTTTAGCTCCCGTCAGTTTCTCACTAAAGTAGGCAATAGGATGACCCCTTTGACTCAACGTTCCCCCAATTCCAACCTTGGACGCATCAGTATTTAGCTCAAAGAGTAACTGAAAGTCCGGGTATCTAAGAATGGGCGTTGTGGTCAAGAGTGTCTTGATTTTCTGAAAAGCAGAATCAGCCTCTTCAGTCCAAACAAACTTCTTCCCTTTCATACATTCCGTAACTGGTGCCATCACGCTACTGAAGTGTGGAATGAATCTTCGGTAGAATTATGCTAAACCATGAAAACTCCTCACTTCTGTTATTGTCTTAGGTTGTGTTTGAATAGCTTCAACTTTACTTTGATCAACTTGAATACCATCCTTCGACACAATATAGCCCAAGAATAGAATACTTGTAGTCATGAAGGTACACTTCTTCGTTGCAGCATAAAATTCCTCACGTCGTAAAACCAACAACACTTCCCGCAAATGCTGTAGGTGTTCTTCATTGCTTCCACTGTAGATCAAGATGTCATCAAAATATACCACTACGAACTTCCCGATAAATGGTCGAAAAATCTGGTTCATGACTCTCATGAATGTACTCGGAGCATTTGACAAGCCAAACGGAATCACCAACCATTCGTACAGACCCTCCCGAGTTTTAAAAGCAGTCTTCCACTCATCACCCGGTTTAATACGAATCTGATGGTATCCACTTTTCAAGTCAATCTTCGAAAACACAACAGCACCGCTCAACTGATCCAACAGATCATCCAGTCTTGGCATAGGAAATCAATATCTCACCGTAATCTTATTCAATGCTCTACTATCTGTGCACATTCTCCACGTTCCATCCTTCTTTAGCACCAACAAAGCTGGCATTGCACAAGGACTCAAACTCTCCTGAACACGCCCTTGTTCCAGTAATTCCTCCACCTGTCTTCTCAACTCCTCGTGTTCTTTTGGACTCATCCGATAGTGCGGTCTATGAGGCAATGCAGCACCTGGCACCAAGTCAATCTGATGCTGTATGTCTCTAAGCGGTGGTAACTCTTTCGGCAACTCTTCTGGAAACACATCTTTGAATTCCTCCAAAACTGGCTTCACTTCCTCTGGAACTTCAGTAACTTCACTGCTTTCATGCCCAATCAACATAAAAACTTCAAGGCTCTCATCTACCTCTTCCACGAACTCCTTCAAGGACAACAAAGTCTTCAATTCCTCAATCTCCTCCAGCTTGTTCTCATTCTGCTGTCGCTTCTTCGGAACTAAAGTGATTTCCGTGCCCTCGAACAAGAAACTGTAGCTATTTGTTCGACCATTATGTTGTACCTCCCGATCGTACTGCCACGGCCTTCCCAACAGCAAATGGCAAACATCCATGTCAACCACGTCACACCAAATCTCATCTTTGTATTTCTTCCCAAAAGAAAATGGAACATGAGCTCGCCTCTCTACCTTCACTTCTCCTCCTTTCCTCAACCAAGCAAGTTTATAAGGACTAGGATGTTTCTCCGTTTTCAACTTCAACTTCCTCACAGCTTCCATTGAAATGATATTATCACAACTCCCAGCGTCAATGTCAAATTTACAGACCTTCCCCAAAATAGTGCACGTTGACTGAAAAATGTTACTCCTCAACCAACTCGACTCCTCTTCCTGCTTCGGGGTTAAACAAGATCTCTGTAGCATCAGATTACATCCCTCGTCTCCCGACACCTCTTCTTCCTCCTCATCACGGTGTGAATTGAGATCTTCTTCTACATCCTCATCTTCCACTTCAGCAATCATAGTTCTCTTCTTCGATTTCGGACATTCGTTGCTCTTGTGACCCACTTCCTGGCAATTATAGCATTTGAAATTGGTGTTGACTTTTGGTTTAGCCACTTCATGAACAACCGGCTTACTCGATGCTTTAGGAACATTAGAACTACTACCCGCTCCTTTGTTCTGTCCCGTAGAACTTGGAAACACACCTCCCCCACGTCTACCTTGTTTCTCCCAAGCCAACGCCTTTTGATGTGCTTCTGCCACAGATCTAGGGTCGAACATGTTCACCATATCCTGGATCTGTGTTCTAAGTCCCCCAACAAACCTAGCGGTCAATTGTTCTTCTGTCTCCATAATGTCATTTCGAGCAATCAACTGGTAGAACACATCAGCATAATCAGTAACAGTCTTCGTCCCTTGCCTCAGGTTCTGTAATCTCTGATACATCAGTGATTGGTAATTGTAGGGCAAGAAAGTAGCCTTCATCAACTTCTTCATCTTCTCCCAAGCAACAATCTTCGACTTCCCCATCCGCTCTCTAGTAAGTTTGGTTTGCTGCCACCACGCCATAGCTCTCCCCCTCAACCCAGTAGCAACCAACTTCACTTTACGATCCTCCGGAACCTCCTTGAAGTCAAAAATTTCCTTAACATAAGCTAGCCAATCAAGAAATTCCTCGGCCTGCATACCTCCCTTGAATTCCGGTATTTCAGTTTTCATCCCGGACTCCCATTTATGATCATACTCCGAATGATTTCTTCCTTGACCTCGTCCTCGTCCATAAACACTACCACCATCAAACTCCTCTTCAAAATCTGATGCATATCGATGTCGATCCTGACCACCAACATCTCTACTACCACCATTTCTTCCATCAACATCCCTTCGATCTACATTCCTTCGATCACGATCATTCACATTTCTATCACAATTTCGATCATCAACATTTCTATCACAATCTCGATCCACACTTCTATGATCACCATCAACACTTCTCTCTCGATTTGAATGTGGTGAAACTCTACTTCCCCCATGGTTAGATTCAGGTGAAACCCTTCTCTAATTTTGATTCATCTCCAACATCATTCTCTCTAATCGACCAATCCCTTCATTAAGCTTCTCATTAAAGTTTTCGTTAATTCTTTGCTCCATCTCATCGGCCTCTTCTCTCCCATACAAAGCATCAATGTTGCGATAACGGTTAGCTCTTCTCGGAGGCATGATCACTCTTCAATAAATTCCAACAAAAACTTCACTTCGATCTAAAAATCTTCAAATCAAAACTACCCACTTGTTGAAATCTTCAAAAATCACCAAACGAACAAATCTCTTCAAAATCTCGAGAACCCAATTCTCCAAATGATGCAAATCTTGCACAAACTCCAAAAATCTACGCAAACTCCTTGCGATCTAGCTCTGATACCAAATGACGCAGCGGCAAATAACAAAAATGGATGTAACGGTGAAAGTAGCAATCGGTGGATTGAAAATACCAAACGCCCAAATCCATTGATCTCGCGAGATACCGGACTTTAGCTATCTTCAACACGTTGATCGCGCACGATGTCATGAGAGAAGATCTACGATTCTTCGAACGTTGATCTAGCGCACTAGATTTCGTGAATCGACTTCAACAATCGTTGATTCGAGCGCACTCGAATATCCGAAGGTGGAGATAGGAGATAACACTCAACTACCAATTTTAATGGTGGCACAAGAGCACACAAAAGAAATTTTATTCAAATTCAATAACCACTTTACAATGACATCCCATCCCTATTTATAAGGTTTACAACACAACACAAGACTTAAGAAAATTACAACACTTCATAACGACTTACAAAACAAACGACATAAGAAAGTACGACCTATACAATAACGACCTAACAAAGAAATACAACCACGACTTAAGAAAATCTCGCGACCTAACTCTTCTGCTCTGCTTCGCGAATCTCGCGACCTAACTCTTCTGCTCTGCTTCGCGACTTACAATTTTCAGCGACCTAAAGAAGTTCGCGACTTATAATTCATCAGCGACCTAAAGGAAGATTTGCTGCTCGTTCGCGTCTTGCTTTTCGAACGACCTAGGCTTCGCGACCTAAGTTGGAATTGTTTACTAGGTCGTAGCTCGCTTCCATCACTAGGTCGCTGGAGCTCGTTATCATCACTAGGTCGCTGGCGCGACTTAAAGGCACCGTTGGGTCGTTCGCGACTTAAGGAGCGGCTTCGACTCAATGCAATTCGCGATTTAGGGAAGCGGTAGGTCGCTCGCGACCTATAGAATTCTGGAGCGGCATGTTCTTTGGGATCTAGGGTTTCGTTTGACTTCACGAGGAGGAGCGACTCGTTGGAATTAGGTCGCTGGCGACTTAAGGTGCACGATTTGTCAGGTTGGGCTGCATCAACAACTGTCATCTCCAAAGAGACACAACTCCATCTCTCCTCCACAACTCTTCACCAGTGAACAGTAACGACTCTAGACTGAAAGGGAAGAGATGAAACTACTAGAAGCAACACACTACAACTATATAAACAAGAATCAAGAAGGATCAAAGTATAACTCGACTCTCTATCTTGATCATCTCTTGTTCTAATCATCTACTTGCTATCCAATCTGAAAATCTGAGATCATACACTTCTATATTCTCTCGAACAATATTGTATTCAATCATTCAAGAGATATATGAAGTTCAATTGTATTATATAGTCAAAATCCGTGTAATAGAGAACACATAGTTTACAAAGAAACCCTGCTATTGTAAACCTGTTCCTCCGGGTGAAGTGAGGGTTATTTGGTGAAAGGAAATTCCGAAGAGGAGTTTCGAGACTGGACGTAGGACGGGAGGTCCGAACCAGTATAAAATCCTTGGTGTGATTATTCTTATTTACATACTTACTATTGTTACACTATAGTTTAAATTAGTCATATATTTATCATTTGTATAATCGATCCACCATACTATAGACTTTCAAAGAAAACCAAAAAATAGAAATTCGTTGATCATTATGAAGGAAAGTTTAGGGTTTTGTTGAAAGGGAAAATTGTAGATCTAGGGTATTTTTCTCTATTGAAACGAGATGAAAATGAGAACTGAATTGAAAGTTGCACGAGCAAATTAAGTTACCGTTCTTTTGCTGAGATGGCCAGGTGAAGCTGGCGTCTGCGTCGGACGCGTTCGATGCAGCGAACATGGGACCCTACTAGTTTGCCCAATTTGGGTGAACCATTGTTGGGGAGCCGTTCGCGTCCAACGCGACGTGGACGCGAACGGCTCCCCACAACGGTTCACCCGAACTACCTCTCCTATATATTCCATACTTTCTTCTGTTTCTTCATCATCTCATTCTACTCCCTTCTCTCCTACTTTCTTCATCCTAATGGCAGATCCAAATGAAGAAAGTGATGATTCTGATTTTGAAGATTCGTAAGATATCTAGTTCCTTAGACTATATTATGCCACACGTGGACCTCAAACGAGCCAGATACACGATTCTAAAGTTACCGGTATTTATTGGGTTAATGATATGCTTACAGGCCATGTAGAACGGTGTCAAAGAAATTTCCGAATGAAGATGCTTTGTTTTATGTCGCTGTAAGTGGTTGGAAAGTTATGGTTTGCAGCCGGCGGCGCACGTTACAGTTAGAGAAATGGTAGCCATCTTTTTATATACAATCGCTTGGCTATTCTTGTACGGCAAGTTGCTGAAAGATTTCAACGATCACTTAACATGGTTAGCCGTTATTTTCATAAAGTTCTGGATTTTGTTTTGTTAATGTCTGTGGATATTATTATGTCGATAGATCCTCAATCTAATAGAATTCCAGAACAAATCAGTTCATCACCACGATATTACCCATTCTTTAGAAATTGTATTGGAGCTATTAATGGTACACATGTAATGACTCATGTTCCTCAAGCGGATATGCAATGATTTGTAGGACGTAAATGTATTCCTACACAGAATATAATGCATGCATGCGCCTTTGACTTAACATTTACGTTTGTAAGGGAAGGGTGGGAAGGAACTGCCCATGATGCTAGAATCTTTTGTGAAGTTGTAAATACTCCAAGTTTGAATTTTTCGCATCCGCCAAGAGGACAATATTATTTAGTGGATTTAGGGTATCCACTAATGGAAGGATATTTACCTCCTTATCGCTGTTTAAGATACCATATTCCAAATTTCAATGATACATAGAATGAACCAAAGTCAGAAAATGAAGTTTTCAACTACTACCATTCGAGTTTGCGTATGACAGTCGAAAGAACTTTTGGAATTTGGAAGAAATTTTTTGCAATCTTACGTAACATGCCAACATACTCATATAATGTTCAGGTACGAATTGTCACTGCTACAATGGCTATTCACAATTTCATACGAAGGTACAACGCCGAAGATCCTGATTTTTTGACATATGATGATAATCCGGATCTGGTACCCGAAGAATATCTGGAAGAGTATTATAAAATTCAGAACCGTGGAAATAATGATCGTGAAAAAGTTCAAAGAACTCCAACAACAACTGCTATGACATTAGTTCGAGATATCATATGAAATGAAGTAGTTGCTGTTGGGTTACGTTAAGAATTGTCTGTATTTTTTATTACGTATTTTTCATTCTGTAGTTTGTATTTGTAGATTCTGCTTTGTATTTCACATTTTGTATTTTGCATTTTGAATCCTGAACTATGTATTCGGTATTATGTATTCTGTATTCGGTACATATCTATTTTATTTAAAAATAATTAACACAAATAAAATAATAATATAAATAATAATTTTGCCCCTTTCGCGTTGCCCCCTTCGTAAAAGGAACGCATTCCTCTTTCGCGAACTTACTCATTTTTCAGCCCATTTCGTTTGTCTTGCTCCTTTCGTTTAAAAAAAACACATCCTAAGTTAGTTTAGGTTATTGGGTGGATCGGGTTTTAGTGTTTGGGGTGGGAAAAAATTATTTCGGTTAAACGGTTAACCGAATATGTAAAAGTCTTAATCGTTAAAACGGTTCGGTTAAGATCGGTTAAGTTGGTTAAATGTCCATCTCTAAATACAATAGTCGGCTATTGTATGTCTTCCTTGATTTGCTTTTGTAAAGCCCGCTAAGGAGATGAATATGATGTCCTCCAAATAAGCACGTGAATTGCAATTAAACGGGCCGTGTGAGGGGTAAATATGGATTGAATGGGTAATCAGGGTTGGGAACGCTCAAAGAATGAACCAGGGGTGCTTATCAGCAACAGACAGAATAAAATGAAGTATCCTTGTTCTCACCGTTCTTCTCCTTTTTGAACTGAGGTTCTGTTCTTAAACGCATTCCGTTGTGATTTTGCTGTCTAATTCATGCTTCTAGATTAGAAAGTTTCTATATCGAACATATGTTTATCCTTTTCTACTTGTATGTTTTTAAATTTATGTTAAATGCATGATGTGTTTTACAGATCCAAGCCTAATTGTAAAATTTATCAACTTAGAATACGAAATTCGATACGGAGTTATAGGTTAGTAGAGTGCATTCAGAATTTGACCTTCTTATACCTTTTTGGATCTAAATTCGGGTTTATCCGCTGATTTGATTTTAGCATGGCATTTTCACGATTGTTTAATTTATTTGGCTGCAAAGTATTTACTATAACAGCTAAAATTGCAAATTTTAAGATATTGCCAATTGCTTTTAGAGATGTACTGATCAGGAAAACAGATTATCCTTCATTTTTTCCCCTTGTTCCATTTCAGTTACGTACTCTGCAACGAAGGTTGAGATTTAAGCATTTTTGGTACTCGTTATATCTTGTGTTGATATCTTTATTCTGATTTGCAAGGTATGATTATGGCTGTTTAATTGTGTATTTCTTGATAACTGAAATTGGCTTTTAAATAGAACAACCAGATTTTAGCAGTGTACTGCTAAGGGTACCCAGCTTTATGCTGGGGTCTACGGTTAACCGCACTGTAAAAAAAATAAAAAATGGTAGCCTTAGTATCACACTTTTAGTATTATCTTGAAATTTTTGATAAATAAAAACTATGTTGCACTCGGTATGAGTGATGGCAGGAAATGCCAATGAAATGAATAAATGGAGCTATTGTCAATGACTTTAATATCAAATCTCAATTTATCCCCAAATAAAATCCGGTAAGAGTTTCCCCAATTATCCCCAAATTTTAAATCCCTCTTGATAGTTGAATCTCATAAGCAAGGTTTTCAAAACGGGATTCAAATCGTGAATCGTAAAATTCAAACTTTAAATCGAAATGAGATTTAAATCATAAAACGTAAATTCAAAAGGTCCATATTTTAAATTTTGTACACAATTTACAAGTGATTATGACGTTTGAATTTCTACATCTAAACATAAAACTCAGTTTTCTATGGTATTTCATTTTTATTTTGTTTAGAAAACACCAGAATTGGAATGGATTCAAATAAGCATATTGAATATATAAGTATGAAAGATTTTTCTCAATTCCAGTTTTAACCGAGTTTGAATCGGAATGGGAGAGATCCAATCCAAAACGGGATTTAAATCGTAAGATTTTTGATTACCATGCTCAGAAGCTTAAATTTAACTCCAATATGTAGATCAATGGCAACAACCACAGCTGTGGATCAGTCTGGAAATCCTATTCCAACCTCGGCTGTTCTTATGGCATCGTCGAAGCACATAGCGAAGATGTGTAGATCAGAGAATATTGCGTTCCTTACTTGCAAAAAGGAAGATCCCAACCCTGAGAAATGCCTTAATAAAGGCCGGGATGTTACTAATTGCATTTTCAGTCTGTAAGTTGTACAATTTTTGTGCAATTATTTGCTGGGTTGTTGATATGTGGTCTGTGGTTGTATTGTGGTTATCCAAATTTATTTTTATTTTATTGATTTAAATAAATGATGCTTGAATGGAGTTTAGTAATTTTAGGTCATTACGACATCGTTAGAATTTGGAAGAAAACTTTAGCTGAGTCAGATTCAGCCGGGTTACATTGTATACATGAAACTGATAATCTGTACCAATATGGACATGTCAGATAACTATAGTGTTTTGTATTTGTACTCCTTTTAAGAAGCCACAGTTCATAACAATTTAATAACTAAAATGTATTTGTATAACTGTAACCGACCCATTGTGCTTTGAAAAGTGTAAGGCTAGATTGGAGTCGAGCAAAGGTAGCAGTTAGTTTAGGTTCTAGAGAATCAAATTCATAAACATTTGAAAACCCCAAACCGATGAAACAAAATAGCATCTTGGAGTTTATATAACTGTGACTAAACTTATATATGTTTCTAAGTTGGATATTGTTGATTACATGTTACACCATTGCTTTGATTGTTTAATATTATAGTTGAAATCTAATGTGATGATTGTATGCTTTCATTTTTTGATCATAGTATGCATATACTTGTGTTTATTAAAATTGCAACGTTATGAGTATGCTAGTTTTTATAACACAAAGTCCACCTTATCCAATACTCAATGAAAAAAGGGAGAAAAAAGAGCTAAGTAATTTTTGGCTTACCAATTGTTATACTTATTGGTTAGAGAAGGCCTAACCTCAAAACTACTATGATGTTGTAGTATTCTAACACCTTAGTGGACATGTAAATTGCAATGAGTTCCTTAGGAGCGAGCAACCAGGTTTAGGGAGCACCCCTACACTACTTAGGAGGGGACTACTTAGGGGGGATTTTGAATGTAATATCTGCAAGGTTATTGGCTTTTTGCCTACGCATCAAAGATTGATAAAAATATCCCTTGCAGTAATTTTTTATCTTAAAATGAACAATGCAAGTCAAGAAACAAAGATCGCTGCGGAGGATATGGTTTTGTGGATATTTAGTGGAGTATAATATATGTAAAGTGAGGAGTTTATTACAATCCTTTAGGAAGATGATGCAATAGCGTCTTAAATTGTCTTATGAATAATTTGTCACAAGTGATGAAACTTTTATTTGAATATTGCTTCGCTGTTTTATACAGTTGCTAAAACTTTCTGCTTCACTTATTCTTTATGAATGAGGCAACAATTTACCCATTGATACATACGCTGCTAAGAGTGGACTTGTGGGTAGTATGTTTGTGACTAGGAATAAAATAATGTAAACTTATCCGCTCAAGTGATCTGTTAATTAGCCTGTTGTAATACACTAACAGTATCTTCAAATAGTGTTTATTACTTTGATATGGTTAGTTTTTGAGTAATGTTTTATCTTGTGCTACAAGATGGTAATCCATCTCTAAAGTATTTGGTAATGGAGGTTGATTTGTTGTTTAATCAATCAACGCTCCTTCATCCTAACCTGGCAAAAGCGGTAGTATCATGGTTTGGAACACTGGTTTCCTCGATCACTTGAAAATTTTGGAATTTTGGTTCCATTTAAGAAATTTCTAGAATTCAGTTTTGGATTTTGACACTTTTTGGTATTTCTTTTCTATATAAATACACTAATAAATATTACAAACAAAACGTAAACCGTATTTTTATAGGAATTATAAATGAAATAACTAAATAATGGGGTTTTTCTTATAGTAAAATTTTGACATTTTTTTTGTGATGTATGTTTTTTTTATTCTATTTTTTTATAATTAATTTGAGGTATATTTTTTGAGATGTATTTTTCAATAACAAATAGTGCATGTTTGAAAATGATATAATTTGTGGCATGGTTTTTCTTGCTTCTATTTCATATTGAATCTCGCTTTTCCTTTTACTGACGTTACAAGTGAAACTAACTTTTTGATAAAAAAAACCATTTTGCACTTGATATCTATATCTAAATAATAAAATAATCAGTTATTGCGTAAGATTCAAAGTCATTTCTGTTTTTGTTGATTTTTTGCCAGAAACATGATTTTAATCTTCTTTTTTAACTGTTGCTGCTGTAACTAGAATTTCATCCGAATTCCATCCCTTTCCTCCTCAAAATCGAGATGGGATCACCAGAATTCCGGTGTACTGGACAGAATTTTGAAACATGAGTGGTATTGAAATGCTGAATGAATATCAAGTATAGTACGTGATTATCACATATGTGCATTGGATAAAGACCCAAATTTCAAAAATAAAATAAAATAATAATATTAAAAAGAAGAAGAAGAAAGACAGACAAACAGAAAGAAAATACCTTGGTTCAAGAAGAATGTTCAGCCAATGTTACTTGACCTTGAACATATGCAAACTATCTGGTTAAGAGTTAGTGGGTATATGAGTTTTATAGTAATATATAAAGCCAAACATCAATAACTTGGTTCAAACTAATTTCCAAACCCTTGAACTTAATTGAATTCATCAGTCCACTTCGTTGGTATCAATCTCTAAAATCTTCCTTGGTTGATTCTCATTTGCCAGTTTTGATTTCTAAAATAGAAGTTAGACCTGATATTGCCCCAAAATTTAGGACATCATGACTTGATCAGAAGTAAAAATTTCATATTACATGTTTGTTCTTATTTTTAGTGTTTATCAAAATTTAACCGCTAACATCTCAATTATACTTCAAATTATTATCAGTCTCTACACCATGTATTTTATTATCTGTATTTGGTATTGACTGATACTGTTATGTTGTTATAGGTTAAAGAGTCTGCATCATAGATGTTCAAAAGAAATGGATGCATATGCAGGATGCATGTACTACAACACTAATGAATTTGAAATGTGTCGTAAAGAGCAGCAAGGATTTGAGACTGCATGCCCATTGTCCGCTGAGTAGTTACCTTTTCCAGATATTTTCCCATCTTTTTTTGTATTTGAAATAAACTGAATCAAGATTTAAAAGAAAACTACCTGAAATGAATCCCATTTTTCTCAAATTTGCAATTTCACTGTCAAAAATGGCAGTAATGTCCCATTATGAGCTCTTTTATGTTTTTGTGGAATGTGTTTGATGCACCTCAAAATTTGAATTGATCAATGTTTATTTCATAATTTGATTTTTTGCACGCTTTTGTTTTGATGCATCTTGTATGTTTCGGGTCCACATATTTTCTGTATACCACTATGACATTTTGTACCTATCGTTCACTGAAGAATAGATATGCTATGATGAAGATTAAATGAAAGAAAATGTAGAATGTTGTATGACTTTCCAAAGTATTATGCATAATGTAAGAGATGGATTTGGAAGCTTATCTAGAAGTAGTTTTGAAGCGACTCTCTGGAAACTTGAAAGGGAAATTTAAGGGAGCAGTGCATGAGTTACATGATCAAGAACCGGTCGTTCAGGACTGCTGTTGGGCCAGTATTCTTTCTGAATTGCTTAGAGATGTCCAGAGTTTTGCAGAAAGCTCACTTTCCCTGTCTCTCTTAAGCAGGTACTTTGATTCTTGTTATGTTGTACAATTCACTAAGGGAAATATGATAAGTAATTGCAATTTGGTCTCCTAACGATAGTGTTGAGGTGATAAACAAGGAGATTCTGTATACATCAAAAAATAAATTACCGTGGCTTATCACTACATCTCATCACTTTTGACCAGCAAAATATTGTTAAGTGCAATGTAAGTTTTCATTCACCATAGTAAATTTGAGCAAAATGTATGTGTTTCACTCATCAATGTATTGCTGGCTGTAAAAGAAAGAAATAGGTAAATTACAGTAATTTTGTACTGTATATAGCAATGCTTTTACATGGGATATGCAAGACTCGGTCCTGAACCGAGGTAATTATAAATCCATTGTTAATAACCTGAAGTTAGAGCCTAAGGCATGGGTAAACCTTTAGAAAGCAAATACATGTAGCGGGGAGGCCTTTTTGAATTTCCTAAAAGGTCAATGTAATTTTTATTTTATTTCAAACAATAAGGCACTAATATGGGTATTGGAATTTAAGTTAGCGGGTCTTTATTTTGAATACTGATGTGGATAGAAAGAGTGGATAATATGTATCTGAATCAGTACTGGTCACTGTATAATTGGATTTTGGTTCTTGTAAATTTTTATATAGATAGGTTTGTTAGCTGAAATTGCCTAGAGGTTGGTTGTTTTTTACATTAAACTGTCTACCAAACTTCATGTTTGTATCATGGCATGGTATCTGCCTAATGGTCTAACCATTCATCGGCATAAAGATATCACCAAGGTTTATATGTTAAGTAGTATTTGCCAAATAATATAGCTTGCAAATAACATGAGTGGACTGAAACTTTAATTTGCATATATTATTATATGGTGAAACATTTACCTTTTCAAGCAGCAATGCCTATTCATTGTAAATAGAAGGATTAGGATTTCTGATGATACTCCTTTATTAATTGTATTTATGTGTGCGTATGAACTGCCCCCTTGCAGTACTGCCATTTGTATACTTCATGCTTTATGGTTAAGATCCAAAGTTCGAGAACTCGGATTTTGTCTTGGTTTCGGTCTTTTTAAAATTTGTTGGTCTCGGTCGGTTTCGAAAATTTCGCTTGTTTCGGTTTCGGTCCTAACATCGAAGATTTGCATTTGTAATAGAAAAGTAACTATAAACGATGTAATTCATATAAAAATAGAGTATGCAACAAAATAATAATGATACGCACAACACTACTACATCCAGAAACTATTTCTCGGAGCTACATATGGATTGTTTTCATAATTTTCTTCATCGTCTTGTGTTGTAATACGATGGATGATCATATTGTATTTGTTATGGGTCCATAAATGTCGCCATCATATTATCAAAACACGATGGTTCATCATTTTGTGTTGCATCGTAGCTTGGCTATTTTGATCATTCGATATACCACTATATGTTTCATTTGTCTCATAGTATGAGTTACCACCTGCATCATTTGGTGGATCATTTAAAGTATATGGATTATGCTCATAATTATGTTGATGTTCGTAATCAACATTTAAATGACTAATTCTTCGGCTAAGATTGCCGCTCCCACCCTTTCTTCTTGAATATGTTTGAGTTGGTCTATAAAATTCACTACCATCACTAGATCTAATACCATAATAACGTGTTAAACCCACACCACTTTCACCAGCATCATTTGACGAACTGCTATTATTTTCATTGCTTTGACTCTTTGATCCTCGTCTAGGTATGCTATCAACAGCAGCGACTGCTTCATTCGGTGTATTAGTCATCCAAGGGTCATCGTCCAACAAGGGTGGTTCAACTTCAGTAGTCCATGCTGCTAATGGATCCTCTTCATGAAATATATAGTCCAGATCGATCAACTGATTTTCAGTATCGCAGCATCTTGAATTTTTTGCTCTTAATCTCATGTTGTAACGCATATATACTAATTTTTTTTAGATTTTTCATTTTTATTCTATTGCGTAATTTTGTATGGATCATTGAAAATGTAGTTCAGTTTCTTTCGCAGTTTGAAGAGGAAACTGTTTGACTTAAAATGTGCATTGCTAAACGTGATAAATTTGGAGCATCCTCTCTTTCAATTATTGACCACCATTGAGCGAGAAAACATGTCTTTATGGCTACGTATGCTTTTGCAGAACCAAATGCACCAATTTTCATTCTATATCTTTCTACTTGTGATGTTAAGTTAAATATTTAATATGTCTTAAACGTTAAATGTTTGACGTAATTATTATATATGTTAGTTATACCTCTTTTTCAATTTCAATCTGTGTTACAATGTTTGACACAATTCTTTCAACGACGTTGTTAAATCCGTTTAATACTTCTTCATCGTTTGTTGCATCTCCATATTGAATGATGAGATTAAGAAAATAACCTATATGGGAAAGATTTAAAATATTATTGAAATGTTATATATTTTATTATTTGTATGACGATACGATAAAACAAATTATCTGCGGCGTGAAGAGGTCGATGTAACTGTCTTTCCCATCTTTTGTCTATTATATCCCACCATTTTTGGCATTGCCTTCCACCAACATTTTTTCTAATCGATTCTTTTGCTCGATCCATTGATTCATAAAGACATCTCATATCTGCTTTGTCATCACTATCTACCATTCGTAAAACTTTCACCAATGGCTCAAAAATAAGAATGACGGAAGTAGCACCAGTCCAAAAAGCGTTGTTGTAAATTAGTGTAGAGACAATATTTGCTGTTCTTTTGTCTTTAGTATTGAGTCTAAGAACTCTTGATGTCACTCTCTCGAAGCAATCATCCTTCTTAGGTCATCTTTATGTTTATGAATAAAGTCCAGTGCGATGAAATGAGTTGCAAACAGTGTTACCGCCGGTCTAATCAATTCTTTATTATGGGTCTCTTTCCTCATGATGGAAAGTAACCAACCATGATTGTATATAAATGTCGTTATTAACTGGCAGTTTGTGATAACGGTTGTTACCTCCGACTCTTTGGAAATATCTTCCAAAATCAAATCAATGCAGTGTGTTGCACATGGTGTCCAATATAAATGTCTTCTTTTCTGCATTAATAATTGATCGACAGCTTTTTAGTTTGCTCCGTTATCTGTAACAACTTGCACTATTCTATTTTCACCGATTGTTTCAACGACCTCATCTATTAATCCACAAATATATTCTTCACTTTGGAATTCATTAGTAGTATCCATGGATTTAATAAATACTGTTTCATGGGTAGAGTACACGAGAAAATTTATTATTTTTCGTCGATTCTATGTACTTCAACCATCACACGTTAATGTGCAACCATATTTGTAACGACCCGCTATTTTGGACCATTCGCATCCATTATAAGTGTATAGGTAGACACTCATGCTAGAATTGAATTGCTCAAAATACCGCGTTATTAATTTAAATTTGGCAAAACTGAACATATACAGTAAATAAATAATCACAGATCACAGACACAGAGTAATAATTGCAGCGGAAATAAAAGAGATAGTAGTTCATGAAGCTACTATATAAATATATAAGTTACATCAGAGTTAAACCAGATACAACGGAAGAGTAATATGATACATCAGATACAAATCAGAATACATCACTGGAATCATCGAATACTGAAAGTAGAATAGATGGCTGGATCTTCAAGCAAAGCTCCAACTTCAAAGGTGAGTCTCGAATACTGGTACACTCAATCTGACCCGAGCGTAAAGCAAAACACAAAACACTCGAGTCAGGATTAACATTCTTATATCAATAAATCCAACTCAAGTGAAATAGCAATTGAAATACAAGTAACTTAAGGGATGTTTGGGATAACCATCCTCCAAGGATCCGTTAAACTATCTACTATGTAGTAGTGTACGCTAAGTAGATAATGTCTATCAGTAATATAAAGTATCAAAATAGTGTTAAGGCGTTACCATTATCCCCCTTAACACAATTTATATAAGCGTCATAGTCTATACAGCACTGTAAACTCCACCGTAAACTGGTGGGCTATCAGGGAGTACTCCATAGGTATAACACAAAACAAATCGTAGTGGTCGCGCATAGAGATACGAGTATGACAAGGCACATGAGGCAATACCCAAGGTAGTGAAACTACCGTTTGCCTGATCCGGACTGGTGAGAATGCATCGCCGCAACGATCGCAACACCGCGAAACAACACTCCCAAAATCAAGGGTGCACCAATCGACAACAAGTAATGAGTAGTTCGAAGAAGTGTGTTCGCTTGAGGTAGCTAGCCCCCATTTGGCCCGACACAGCTCCTGTTTTAGTCATTTCCAATTTGACACAAGTGTCAAGGCTATCCATTATCGTTCTCTTTCTTCAGTCATCGCGTTCGTCATTCCAACCACTTCATTCTGGATCACACTCCGCGTGTAGTTATTAAAGTGGTTTTCGGTTTAGACAGTGAGTATGTCCCTAACCGATTCCGGTCTCTTTAATAACTTTCGTAATTATTACACCGATTGGTCGATTTATATATTTCAAAACCAAATCAATTTCAATTTCAATTAGAATTTGTAAATCAACATTTCATTTGTCTTTTTAAACCAATTTCCATAATTTACGTTTCAAAACTTCCAAATTACCATTTCGAAATCTTATAATTCAAATTCAATTTTTATTTAAACACTTCAAATATTGATTCAGGTTCGCATATAAGTTTCATTTCGAAAATCATTTAAATTAACTTAATTCAACATTCAAATCAATTTAAATTCATTTATCTATTTCATTCAATATTAAATAAATTTATCATTCAAAACAATTTCTATATAATTTTCAATTCATTAAATCAATTACTGAAGTTCAACCTCATTATATCAAAACTTACAAATTTGCATTAAATTAAATTCATGAAATCAAATTCTTTCAATTACAAGTCTTACTTTAATTTCAATAAATCACATTCTATTTCTTGTTAAAGAAATTCAATTTCACTTATTCATTTACTTAGTTACAAATTTCAAAACTTAATTAATGAAGAAACTAAATTTCACTAATTAAAAAGTTCAATTATAATTATCAAAGGATTCAATTTATTTTAATTATTAAATAATTCAATCTCATTAAATTATTAAATAATTTCAAAAGTTAATTCAATCATTTTATAAATTAAACAACATTCTTCCATCAATTTCTTTATTAATATTTTGTTTCAGATTTATTAAATATTCACATTTATATTTCATAAAAATTCAATTCCCAACTTCGTTTCAAAACCATATTATTTATTCAAATAAAATCTTCATTTTATTTTTAAATCAAATTATTGACCAATCGGGTTTTTATTTAATTCTCTACCCTAGGTCAAAGTTTAATTTGGGTATTTATCATTTCAACCCGATTCCAATTCAATTCAAAATCAAAGCATAGCAAAGGAAACTTGAAGTGTGATAACTGGAATGGTGTCAAAGTAAATACACAAGCAATAACAACAATCAATAACAATCTAATAATAGATTCAAATAATCCCGAAATAATCGTATTAATTCACATTGTTATTTGTGCGAATTAATATAATTATTTCTATAATCTACACTATCCTTTCATGTAGATTAAAAATTATTACACTAATATTTATACGGTTCTTCAATTTTCATTCGATTTCAATTTTGACACTACAACAATTAATCCAATATACGTTCAATGGTTCAAAGGGTAATTATCACTATTCTACATGTTAATTAATTTAATAATTAAAAGGGGTCATATTCAACTAATCAAATTCAACATATATGTCGTTTCAAATTTTAATTATCCTACGTCCAATTTACTTGCATAATATTTATCACTTTATACATTACAATTTAACATCCAATATAAACAACAATCAATCAATTATCAACCAAACTTGATTATCATCATATAAGTAACAGTTAAGGGTGTCAGATGTTACAGGTGAACTGATACAGGTAATAACATATATAACAGTGTAATTAACTAACAGCAATATATTTCAATTGTCGTTTCAATTGAAAACAAATTTAATAAATAAAAGAATGTAAATCGTGAGTGATTGCTCACCTTTCGAGGCTAGAGATGGACGAGAATAAGATGCAAACGGACACGGATAAGCATGGACAATTGACAAAGCTAGAAGACTGTTGCTGAAATATGGATTCGAACAATGACAATTAGAATGGCTGCGACAAATTCGACAAGAAAACCACGTCAATATGGATAGAATTTCAATCAATATATATAAATTTTCATAAAACTTTATATAAAAAAAAATAAGTATAAAATTTAAACACATCAAATTAAATATCGCCATACAATAAATAACATCGTTATTTCCTAAACGGAACTTTTCTTTTCAAAATATAAGACGACACATGTATGAATCCATATATACCTATCTATGTATATTTATAGCAAATATGCAGACTACGAACAAATCAAAAATGCAACGTATATTTATAACCAAATATATAGATCCGACTATAAGCGGTTACATGTAGATTTCATTTACAAACCGTCATATGCAAACTGTAAACTAATATATGGAGTAAAGGTATAAACTTATGCATATATGACATATTTACTGCATACAACTCACAAATATAGTGTATCTTTAAATCAATGTAAAAAAAATAAGTTTTGTATAAACTGATTTATATAATAAGGAACTTGGTACCTATACGTACTATACTGTCATGTATATAATACCGTAACATAAATATAGTTGCCAAATGGTATAAACTCACTGTCTTACTTCAAAAACAATCAAACAGCAAGTGCACTTATAGTATAAATAAAATATGAGGTAGCATGATGTGATGTAATATATTATACTATATATTTTCCCACCCACTTCACAGCAGATATAGATTAATACCATACATACATTAGTTTTTTTTCTTTTTCTTTTTCCTCATCAACCTTACTATATAGACACGTTACTACACCCAGGTAGCCAACTAATGCATGAATAGTATATATAAAATAATACTTTGTAGAACTCTAACAGTTTATAGTACAAAATACCTATTATAAATACAGATCACACTTTATACAGGAAATCAAAACAAGTGTACGCAGACCCATTTCAATACACAACATAAACCCTTTCATTCACTCGATAAACCTTAGCTAATATATATATCTATAACTAATGAATTTATTCGGCTTCCATAAACTTAAAGATAAATAACAGGTTATATATATATATATATATATATATCTCACATACTCATTTATATATGCAGACCACCATAAACATCACAGGCTCTACACATTATAATATAAAACACATATTCATTTATTATAATATAATGCATACTCTTCTGAACCGTACAGATATATATATATATATAGTCTAATATACATATTTTTCACAAATAGTCATATACAGTTAACAAACTATATTATTAAAACCTGTATATATAAACTATTTTTCTTTTATACTAAATATTAAAAATAAAACCAATATCTACCAAAGCCTACTGCTAAGCCTATATCAAAACCAATATACAGTATAACCTAACAAGGCAATATAATTAAACCGTATAACAATAAACTAATTATCAGATCTAAATAGTATAACATATATGACATAAGTGTAAAGTAACGTATATAAGTTGGTTTATATTCTCAGATTTAAACATACAGTACATATTAATAGCTTTGAAAACCTTTATATAACTTGAAAACAGAACACATATTAACCTATTAAGCAAACCCTTATAGCTTATATATATACATAGTATTTAAATGTTAAATAAAATAATATATACATTACTCATTAAAGAAGGGAGCGAAGGCCTAGCAAGGAAAGGAAGAGAAGACGTGTGCTGAGCTCGGCCACGAGGTGTTTGGGGAGGAGGCTCGATTCTCGGAGAGGCTAGAGGAAGTAGAAGACGATGATGCGGAGACGATGTGAAGAGCCATAGGTGCGGAGGAGTTTGATGGGGTCGGTCGTGCAAGGGGAGAGGCGGAGGCCAAGGGGAGAAGATGTGGGCGAAGTGGGTTTCAACGAAGAAGAGAAGCAGGGGAAAATTCTCGTGTGGTGGGAGGAATAGTCGGGTTTGGGTTAAGATAGATGCAGCAGTGAGTGAAATGGGAAAATGGATGTAAAATAATGAAGGGAGATGAACTGTACTACAAAATAAAATAAAGATGATGAGAAAAGTTGGATCAGCAAAAGACTAGGAAAGAGGATTACAATAGTAAAAAGAAGATGATAGCAGGCTAACGGGTTTCGAATAAATGTTGAAACTATACCTCCCCTTTTCTTTTGAAGAATGTACATGCAAGATATGAAGAGACCAAAGGAAAAGGATGGACCAACGTAAAAAAAAGACATGGGGAAACGATAAAGTCACTGCTTAAATTCCGGGAATTGAAAAGGTAGCAACCATTGGTTTTAACGGTGGAAAATAAAAAGTCACCGGAACCAAAAGGACTCGGTTGCGGAACCGATACGATAGGCATTTCGCAGATTGTACCGCATACCGGATTCCGAAACAGAAAAATGAATATACCGTAGAGATCAGCGCGACGACGATCAAAATGGTATATGGATATCAGTAGTATGATTGAATTATAAAAATTTGAATTTTCTAATAGCGGAAAATGCAAGAAAAACGCTGAAAAATAAGATCGACGGAGCCAAAGATGTCCGAATTTGGAAAAACGACAAACTGACATCTTGCTCAGAAGATGGTTTAGATTTTTTCTATGTAAAAATATTTAGGTTCCGAAAACATTTTATTTTCATTACTTTTTAACTGATTCAATTGAAGTAAATTTATGCGCGAAATAAACTTTCATATTTTCGGACGAAAATTTACCAGTTGCTATGTTTAACTAGCGCATTTCAAATATCAAATTTTTATTTCAAAATTTTATTGTTTAAAATTTCACAAAATTTCAACCAATTACGTTATTAACGGTTAAAATTTACGGGTCGTTACACTCTCCCCCACTCAAAACTTTTCGTTCTCGAAAAGGAACGAGGTAGGAGAATAAAAACATCCAGAAAGAAAAAACAGATTTGAAATACAAAATAACAATTAATTTAAACCATATAAATTCAAATTTAAATTAATTGATATTCAATAATTGATTTAATCCATTTGATTTCACTAAAATCAATCTCAACTATTTCTAAATTCATTATCTTATTATCCAATTATCTTCAATTTACAATTTCTAAAACCATAAATTTGAATAGTCTTTTATTATAATCATATTTTCCAGCAATTTAAATTCTTCTTTATTCCAAATTATTGTTAAATTTATTCTACTTAATATATCTTATCACATATATTTAACCCATATAAATTAATTTAAACCATAAAAGTTTCGATTCAAACTAATTTATATTTACTAATTGCTTTTAAATTCAAGGTATTTTCATAAGTTGATCAAATTTCAATTTATTAATTCTTTCAAAACAAATTTATTTCATTATTAACTGAGTTTTACTTATTATCCTATCTAACTCTATTAACATCTTTATAATCAAAATTTAGTGTATAACATTTATTATAAACACTCAAATTTTATTTATAATGACATTTTTTTATTGTACATTATCTAATTACATTTTAACTTCTGAATAATTTAGGTAAGTTATATTGAAATGAAATTGAGTATTATACAAATAGAATTTTTTTTTTACAATCCAGTTATTTCAAGTTAAATATTTATCCAAGAATTTTGACTTCAGTTTATAATTGAAATAATCTTTAACCTAAAATTTAAGAATTTAAATCTTTGATTTACTTCAAACAATTTAGAGATATATCTATATATTTATATCAAATCAAATTGAACTTTTAAAATAAGATACACACACACACACACATATATATATATAAATCAAATTTATACTGAAGAAATTCAAATCAAAATATTTCCAAAACAAAACCGTAGCAATGCTACAGAATAGTATCTCCACTTCGAAACTCGAAAATGAATGTCGATGATGCGGCCGCCATCACCGAGATTATTTTCCAGCGACAAAGAGAAGAGCATTGATTTCAATATTTTAAAATTCTTTGAAAATCATTTATATTCGAAAATACTTTAAATTATGCACATTTAAACTTTAAAACCAAAGTTTGAAATCATCGAAAATTAAATTCTCAAATTCTAATTTTAAATTCATTTCAAATTCCAAATCAAATTATAACCAAGTTTCATAAATTCATTTATTTATATTATGCAATAATCAATGGTTTACAGAACAATAAATGAGAATCAAATATTATTAATTCTAACAACAAATTCATTAACAATTTAATTTCAGAAAACTTATATTTATATATAATATAATCATACAAAACTTTTATTTTATTTACCAAATTTAAAAATGATATTGTGTCAGTTTGCTCTGCTCAAGTGTTTTGGAAATCCTATCGATAGCGTTGATCAAACGAATCGATCGAAAACCCAAATCAATATCAACAACTCAAACAACACAGCATATATTAAAACATTTATATATATTAGTTTACAAATATATTTCTTTGCTCGCCGATACAAGAATGGATTTCAAAGCAAGGATAGAGATTCAAATTTGATGGACTCAAATTAGAGAAAATTTCGATTCGAAGATATGATCGAAACAAAGATATGATGATTAAATAACAAAGTAGAAAGATTTGATAAGTTTATAAATCGCGGGCAACCTTAACCGGGTCAACCGTGACTTCAAGAATAAGATCAATGCAGAATTCGAGGCAAACCGACATTTGATCTCAAGAGATAGAATTTTGCATAACCAAAGATGTCAGCATCTAAACCGAGGATATATAAATCTCCGGTGAATCGATGCTATTGTAAAAGAGCTTTACCCCTTTACAAATCAATTTGAGATTGGCGGGACCGCTAACTCATTATAAAGATTATTCGAAGTGGAGTTATGTGATACTCCAGAATTCAGAAGAATACGAATAGTGAGGGGCAAGAATGAATTTCGGAACCGCAGGGAATGTTCCAAAATTCAAAGGAATCGATTCAAAAGGGAGAGATTCAACTCGAATGAGAGTGATTCTGTAAATACATTTACCCTATATGCTAAGTTTTGCCTAGAGCTACCAAAGCTTTGATACCAACTGTAATGACCCGCTATTTTGGACCATTCGCATCCATTATAAGTGTATAGGTAGACACTCATGCCAGAATTGAATTGCTCAAAATACCGCGTTGTTGATTTAAATTTGGCAAAACTGAACATATACAGTAAATAAATAATCACAGATCACAGACACAGAGTAATAATTGCAGCGGAAATAAAAGAGATAGTAGTTCATGAAGCTACTATATAAATATATAAGTTACATCAGAGTTAAACCAGATACAACGGAAGAGTAATATGATACATCAGATACAAATCAGAATACATCACTGGAATCATCGAATACTGAAAGTAGAATAGATGGCTGGATCTTCAAGCAAAGCTCCAACTTCAAAGGTGAGTCTCGAATACTGGTACACTCAATCTGACCCGAGCGTAAAGCAAAACACAAAACACTCGAGTCAGGATTAACATTCTTATATCAATAAATCCAACTCAAGTGAAATAGCAATTGAAATACAAGTAACTCAAGGGATGTTTGGGATAACCATCCTCCAAGGATCCGTTAAACTATCTACTATGTAGTAGTGTACGCTAAGTAGATAATGTCTATCAGTAATATAAAGTATCAAAATAGTGTTAAGGCGTTACCATTACCCCCCTTAACACATTTTATATAAGCGTCATAGTCTATACAGCACTGTAAACTCCACCGTAAACTGGTGGGCTATCAGGGAGTACTCCATAGGTATAACACAAAACAAATCGTAGTGGTCGCGCATAGAGATACGAGTATGACAAGGCACATGAGGCAATACCCAAGGTAGTGAAACTACCGTTTGCCTGATCCGGACTGGTGAGAACGCATCGCCGCAATGATCGCAACACCGCGAAACAACACTCCCAAAATCAAGGGTGCACCAATCGACAACAAGTAATGAGTAGTTCGAAGAAGTGTGTTCGCTTGAGGTAGCTAGCCCCCATTTGGCCCGACACGGCTCCTGTTTTAGTCATTTCCAATTTGACACAAGTGTCAAGGCTATCCATTATCGTTCTCTTTCTTCAGTCATCGCGTTCGTCATTCCAACCACTTCATTCTGGATCACACTCCGCGTGTAGTTATTAAAGTGGTTTTCGGTTTAGACAGTGAGTATGTTCCTAACCGATTCCGGTCTCTTTAATAACTTTCGTAATTATTACACCGATTGGTCGATTTATATATTTCAAAACCAAATCAATTTCAATTTCAATTAGAATTTGTAAATCAACATTTCATTTGTCTTTTTAAACCAATTTCCATAATTTACGTTTCAAAACTTCCAAATTACCATTTCGAAATCTTATAATTCAAATTCAATTTTTATTTAAACACTTCAAATATTGATTCAGGTTCGCATATAAGTTTCATTTTGAAAATCATTTAAATTAACTTAATTCAACATTCAAATCAATTTAAATTCATTTATCTATTTCATTCAATATTAAATAAATTTATCATTCAAAACAATTTCTATATAATTTCCAATTCATTAAATCAATTACTGAAGTTCAACCTCATTATATCAAAACTTACAAATTTGCATTAAATTAAATTCATCAAATCAAATTCTTTCAATTACAAGTCTTACTTTAATTTCAATAAATCACATTCTATTCCTTGTTAAAGAAATTCAATTTCACTTATTCATTTACTTAGTTACAAATTTCAAAACTTAATTAATGAAGAAACTAAATTTCACTAATTAAAAAGTTCAATTATAATTATCAAAGGATTCAATTTATTTTAATTATTAAATAATTCAATCTCATTAAATTATTAAATAATTTCAAAAGTTAATTCAATCATTTTATAAATTAAACAACATTCTTCCATCAATTTCTTTATAATATTTTGTTTCAGATTTATTAAATATTCACATTTATATTTCATAAAAATTCAATTCCCAACTTCGTTTCAAAACCATATTATTTATTCAAATAAAATCTTCATTTTATTTTTAAATCAAATTATTGACCAATCGGGTTTTTATTTAATTCTCTACCCTAGGTCAAAGTTTAATTTGGGTATTTATCATTTCAACCCGATTCCAATTCAATTCAAAATCAAAGCATAGCAAATGGAACTTGCAGTGTGATAACTGGAATGGTGTCAAAGTAAATACACAAGCAATAACAACAATCAATAACAATCTAATAATAGATTCAAATAATCCCGAAATAATCGTATTAATTCACATTGTTATTTGTGCGAATTAATATAATTATTTCTATAATCTACACTATCCTTTCATGTAGATTAAAGATTATTACACTAATATTTATACGGTTCTTCAATTGTCATTCGATTTCAATTTTGACACTACAACAATTAATCCAATATACGTTCAATGGTTCAAAGGGTAATTATCACTATTCTACATGTTAATTAATTTAATAATTAAAAGGGGTCATATTCAACTAATCAAATTCAACATATATGTCGTTTCAAATTTTAATTATCCTACGTCCAATTTACTTGCATAATATTTATCACTTTATACATTACAATTTAACATCCAATATAAACAACAATCAATCAATTATCAACCAAACTTGATTATCATCATATAAGTAACAGTTAAGGGTGTCAGATGTTACAGGTGAACTGATACAGGTAATAACATATATAACAGTGTAATTAACTAACAGCAATATATTTCAATTGTCGTTTCAATTGAAAACAAATTTAATAAATAAAAGAATGTAAATCGTGAGTGATTGCTCACCTTTCGAGGCTAGAGATGGACGAGAATAAGATGCAAACGGACACGGATAAGCATGGACAATTGACAAAGCTAGAAGACTGTTGCTGAAATATGGATTCGAACAATGACAATTAGAATGGCTGCGACAAATTCGACAAGAAAACCACGTCAATATGGATAGAATTTCAATCAATATATATAAATTTTAATAAAACTTTATATAAAAAAAATAAGTATAAAATTTAAACACATCAAATTAAATATCGCCATACAATAAATAACATCGTTATTTCCTAAACGGAACTTTTCTTTTCAAAATATAAGACGACACATGTATGAATCCATATATACCTATCTATGTATATTTATAGCAAATATGCAGACTACGAACAAATCAAAAATGCAACGTATATTTATAACCAAATATATAGATCCGACTATAAGCGGTTACATGTAGATTTCATTTACAAACCGTCATATGCAAACTGTAAACTAATATATGGAGTAAAGGTATAAACTTATGCATATATGACATATTTACTGCATACAACTCACAAATATAGTGTATCTTTAAATCAATGTAAAAAAAAATAAGTTTTGTATAAACTGATTTATATAATAAGGAACTTGGTACTTATACGTACTATACTGTCATGTATATAATACCGTAACATAAATATAGTTGCCAAATGGTATAAACTCACTGTCTTACTTCAAAAACAATCAAACGGCTAGTGCACTTATAGTATAAATAAAATATGAGGTAGCATGATGTGATGTAATATATTATACTATATATTTACCTACCCACTTCACAGCAGATATAGATTAATACCATACATACATTAGTTTTTTTTTCTTTCTTTTTTCTTTTTCCTTTTCCTCATCAACCTTACTATATAGACACGTTACTACACCCAGGTAGCCAACTAATGCATGAATAGTATATATAAAATAATACTTTGTAGAACTCTAACAGTTTATAGTACAAAATACCTATTATAAATACAGATCACACTTTATACAGGAAATCAAAACAAGTGTACGCAGACCCATTTCAATACACAACATAAACCCTTTCATTCACTCGATAAACCTTAGCTAATATATATATCTATAACTAATGAATTTATTCGGCTTCCATAAACTTAAAGATAAATAACAGGTTATATATATATATATATATATCTCACATACTAATTTATATATGCAGACCACCATAAACATCACAGGCTCTACATATTATAATATAAAACACATATTCATTTATTATAATATAATGTATACTCTTTTGAACCGTACAGATATATATATATATATAGTCTAATATACATATTTTTCACAAATAGTCATATACAGTTAACAAACTATATTATTAAAACCTGTATATATAAACTATTTTTCTTTTATACTAAATATTAAAAATAAAACCAATATCTACCAAAGCCTACTGCTTAGCCTATATCAAAACCAATATACAGTATAACCTAACAAGGCAATATAATTAAACCGTATAACAATAAACTAATTATCAGATCTAAATAGTATAACATATATAACATAAGTGTAAAGTAACGTATATAAGTTGGTTTATATTCTCAGATTTAAACATACAGTACGTATTAATAGCTTTGAAAACCTTTATATAACTTGAAAACAGAACACATATTAACCTATTAAGCAAACCCTTATAGCTTATATATATACATAGTATTTAAAGTTAAATAAAATAATATATACATTACTCATTAAAGAAGGGAGCGAAGGCCTAGCAAGGAAAGGAAGAGAAGACGTGTGCTGAGCTCGGCCACGAGGTGTTTGGGGAGGAGGCTCGATTCTCGAAGAGGCTGGAGGAAGTAGAAGACGATGATGCGGAGACGATGTGAAGAGCCATAGGTGCGGAGGAGTTTGATGGGGTCGGTCGTGCAAGGGGAGAGGCGGAGGCCAAGGGGAGAAGATGTGGGCGAAGTGGGTTTCAACGAAGAAGAGAAGCAGGGGAAAATTCTCGTGTGGTGGGAGGAATAGTCGGGTTTGGGTTAAGATAGATGCAGCACTGAGTGAAATGGGAAAATGGATGTAAAATAATGAAGGGAGATGAACTGTACTACAAAATAAAATAAAGATGATGAGAAAAGTTGGATCAGCAAAAGACTAGGAAAGAGGATTACAATAGTAAAAAGAAGATGATAGTAGGCTAATGGGTTTCAAATAAATGTTGAAACTATACCTCCCCTTTTCTTTTGAAGAATGTACATGCAAGATATGAAGAGACCAAAGGAAAAGGATGGACCAACGTAAAAAAAAAAGACATGGGGAAACGATAAAGTCACTGCTTAAATTCCGGGAATTGAAAAGGTAGCAACCATTGGTTTTAACGGTGGAAAATAAAAAGTCACCGGAACCAAAAGGACTCGGTTGCGGAACCGATACGATAGGCATTTCGCAGATTGTACCGCATAACGGATTCTGAAACAGAAAAATGAATATACCGTAGAGATCAACGCGACGACGATCAAAATGGTATATGGATATCAGTAGTATGATTGAATTATAAAAATTTGAATTTTCTAATAGCGGAAAATGCAAGAAAAACGCTGAAAAATAAGATCGACGGAGCCAAAGATGTCCAAATTTGGAAAAACGACAAACTGACATCTTGCTCAGAAGATGATTTAGAATTTTTCTATGTAAAAATATTTAGGTTCCGAAAACATTTTATTTTCATTACTTTTTAACTGATTCAATTGAAGTAAATTTATGCGCGAAATAAACTTTCATATTTTCGGACGAAAATTTACCTGTTGCTATGTTTAACTAGACGCGTTTCAAATATCAATTTTTTATTTCAAAATTTTATCGTTTAAAATTTCACAAAATTTCAACCAATTACGTTATTAACGGTTAAAATTTACGGGTCGTTACAATATTCATCTCAGAAATTGTGCAATGTTTTAATATATTGCCCAACTTCTTCTATTTCCATTTTAAGGTACGAGTGTGATATTTCATATGCAGTTGGTGGATCAATTCCACGACCACATTCTGCAACCGCATCAACCATTGTTGTATAGTATGGACTATTAGCAACATTATGTGGAATATGGTTGAAAAAAAACTTAAAAATTGCTCGACCTATATGTTTTTTGGCATCTTTACTTCCTTTTATTGCAGATTTAATAGAAGGTTGAGTTCTACCTTCTCGTTTTTGCATATATGAGTCGATTCGTCCAGCAGCATGAGTGTCAAAATCACCACCACCCGATCGTCCAGTGGTATTAGATCTGTGCAATGTTTGACTTGAACCACCACCCGATCGTCCAACAGTATGAGATCTAAGCAGCTCTTCGTCTCTAAATGCATCTCTGCTTTGCCGCATGACACGTTGAAGTTCTTCATCATCTTCATTTTCATTGTCCGACAGCTGTTGTGGTCTCCTCATTAATTCCTCTTGTAAGCGTTGCTTGTCAAGCTTTCCTTTGTTTCGTTCATTTCTCTTTTGAACGATATGTGATCGTATAAGTTGTTTAACTTCTTTAGGAACAATTAAACATGTCGATACGTCGCCGTCCACTCCTGCCAAATGTTCCGTTAAATGTGTCACACCACTGCCATTAATTATATTGCAAAAGTTACATTTTGTTTTCCGAAGATTGCCATCGATCGCAGTACCATAATTCCAACCAATTTCAGTCGAATTTGCCATAATGTACCTGAAATTATAATTAACAAAAGTTACTAAACAAATTAATAGTCCAAATCAAATCAAAAATAAAATATGAATGAATTAAAAAACAATAATCGAAGTCATCAAAGTTCAATGTTCAAGTCCAAAATTTCGAGTCAAGTTCAATGTTCATGTTCAATATTCAAGTCCAACATATTCACGTTCATGTTCGATGTTCTAAATCCACATTCAAATCGGCATATTCAAGGCCGATATTCATGGCATATTAAGGTCAGTTCAATATATTCAAGTCCAACATATGCCAGTTCAACTTATTCACAGCAGCAACACCAGTCGCTCCAGCACTTCCCATATTATATAAATGAGATACTACATGACAATTGGCAGTGCTAGCAAAGTACGTATGTTTTTTTTGGAACATTTGTTCATATTTCGTATGGAAATGACTTATTTTTAAGAAGCAAACATACAATAAAATTGATGTTTCAATATTTGTTACTTGCAAACTATAACTTTAAAAGAACCTATATTTGACAAACTTTATGTATATGTTTTTGACAAACTAAAAATCTACGTCAACTTATATCAGGTTGCAGATCTTATTTAAAATTTCACGCTCACCCAAAACAAAACAATCGGGCCAAAGCCCACCCGCAAACAAAAATTCACGCTCACCAAACGTTGTTTCATTCTCACCTTCTTCAAAAAACACGGTACTTTCTCACTCACCCAGTTAAAAAAAAAGATCGAATACAAAAAAAAATCACCTCGCTGTTGAACGAAGTCGGAGCTTCTGCCGTTAAACTCGAAGTCGAAGCTTGTTGAAGTCGTGGTCGAACTCGAACTCGAACTAGGGTCTAGCTATGGGGAAGTCGAACTGGATTCTCGAACTGTCGAATTAGAGAAGACAAAGATCGGTTGTGGCAATTTGTATTCGAACGATGAATTTATAGGAAATTTTTTTATTCTTCTACTGTTCAAGCATGCGATTTATAGGCAAAAGTCGAACTAGGGTTTTTCACTTTTTCCGTTTGTGTTCGGTTTTTCGATTTTGAATGATTATTCGTGTTTTTTTTGTCGGCCTACTTCTCTGCCTACAATTATGCGATCCTTTTTTTACTGCTGCTTTAAACGGGACGGGATTTTGCCCCGATCTCGTCCCGTCACCGGCCAGAACCGGTTCGAGTTCATCGAAATTTTGTGGTTCCGGCCGGATCCTCATACCATGTTAAGATCTTTGTATATGGAATCATCTTAAAAAACACTAAGGCTCCGCTTAGAAGTTTTGTGGTACCGGTTATGAGAAGTTTTGAGAGTACCGGTTTTGACAGTCAATGATCGTAGCGGTTTTGATTGGCTTACATGAAGTGTTGTTATAACCGATCAATGCATGTTTGAGAGTTTAACATACACCGATTTTGAGAGTTTTCCACTAAAATAACATTACATATGATCTTTATATTTTGTAAATATTAATTCTACAATATAATTAGTGGGACATAATTGAAAAAAAAAATTATAACCCCACAATACATCCCAATTTGATGGGTTGAGAATTGCCATGAAAATTACACTGTATCGGTTTTTACTGGTTTTATATCAACAACAACTGAAGTGAAAAAAACTTACAAGCAAGGATTATGATAACACTTGAAATACAGAGCCATCCAAAACCAGTCAAAATCGATAAAAAATAATCTCAAGCATAGCCTAATTTTAACATAAAATTTGATATTGGCATTGATGAGAATCGAAAAGAGTAAAGGTAATGTTCTACATTCTAACATTACAACAAAGACTTGCTCATTTATACCTGAAATTTTTAATAATGTTATAAGCCTCAGTAGCAACATCATAATGTAAAATATTAAACAGTGTTGTCTGACACTTATTATTTTGGGGAATTTCAATAAAATCTTAGCACCGCTCTGTAAATTTCCAGGACATGTTTTAAATTAATTAAGTTTCCAGGACAAAACTAATGATATTACCAAAATTCCCTTATATTCAGTAATCAAATACTCAATCGATCCAAAACACTTCTTTTTCGTTGTCACTAAAAACTTACTAAATCCGCTCTTACTTCACTCAAATCAACAACAAATTCACTCAAAGTAACTCTAGATTCGCTCAAATCCACCCTAACCCCAATCAGATATGCTCAATTTCCTTTGAAACCTATTGTTAGTTATTCAATATCATAATCTCTTCTGAAACTTGCAATGTCGTTCTTCATGCTGTATGCATCAATGTTAAAGCCCGCCGTTCAAAGTGGAGCGTAATTTAATGCTAGAGTTCGCTGGTTGTGCATACTGGAAGCTCGCGTCAGTAAGGACGGGCCCGATTAAAGCTTTTGCCGCTGAGACTTTGCTGTAGATGGACATTGATGCTTTTGCAGTTGAGACTTTAACAACTAGATGGACCGAATCTTTGCTGCTGATGTTATTTTGGAGGAAACTGTTGTTCTTATATGCCAATGGTGTGCTAATTTAGTGTGTTTGATTCCATTTTTTATTTGATGAAATAGAATTTGGTTTGTGATAGGTTGTGAATTTAAAACTATTTGTCTATGGTGTGTTTATGAATGGTTATGAAGAGGTTTTTTTTACCATTGTCTTAATAAATAAATCTAAGAAGTTTTTTAGATAAAAATTTGTGATTCATTAAAAAAATTATTATGATTATCCTTTTTATGAAAAAACAAATCATTTATATTTTTTTCCTATTAAAAAACTATCTATATTCTTATGATGAATTAAATTGTGAATGTATATTGGAACATGAGAAGTTATTACTTTAAACACAAATATATAACAATATATATATATATATGTGTGTGTGTGTGTGTGTGTGTGTTAGCATCAAAATTGGTCACTAACACCCAAAGAGAGTTTTGTGTAGAGAGATTAATGAAGAAGATAAATTAAAACAGAAAGATGTAAACTAAATTAACTACAGAAAGTAAAAACATCAGATTTATAGTGGTTCGGCGTAACTGCCTACGTCTACTTTGAGTTTGAATCTTTATTGCTTTCACAAATAGTTGAATACAGATACAATCCGTACACTAATGACTTGAATACAAGTTTTAACTGAAAATAATGAGTCTTGAAAGCGGCAGAGTCTCCCCAATGTTCTCCCCCAAAAAGGTCTATTTCATTGTAACCCTGCCCTTCTATTTATAGACGAGGATGGGTTGGACTTTCCTCTTGGGACTTAGAATAAGGTATCTCGACCCGTGGTAAATAGCTTCTGCACACCGAGCCAGGGATGCCGAGCGGATATCGTACCAGAGAATGCCGAGCGGGGTCCCCATGCCGAACGAGGCTTGGATGCCGAGCGAGGGGTGAATGCCGAACGAGGCTTGGATGCCGACCGAGGGGTGAATGCCGAACAAGGCTTGGATGCCGACCGAGAGGCGAATGCCGAATGAGGCTTGGATGCCAACCGACCTTCCTATGCCGAAGGAGACTTCATGCCGATCGATCCCTCAATGCCGAACGAGGCAAGATGCCGAGTGAGGGGTGAATGCCGAACGAGGCTTAGATGCCGAGCGAGGGGTGAATGCCGAACGAGGCTTGGATGCCGACCGACCTTCCTATGCCGAAGGAGACTTCATGCCGATCGACCCCTAAATGCCGAACGAGGCAAGATGCCGAGCGAGGGGAGGTGCGCGGAACGAGGCATGTGCCGAGCCTCTTGTCACATGGCAAACAACTGGGTAACACTTGCCCCCCAAAGTGTATCATGTGTATGAACATGATGCGCTTTGAACCATGAGTACTCCGTGCTTTTCTCTAAGCCCTTGTTCTGTCTTCTCGATAGCGTTTTCTTATGACCCACTGAATGCCGAACGGGGCACGTATGCCGAACGAGGTCTCGATGCCGAACGAGGCCTTGATGCCGATCGAGGTCTGAATGCCGAACGACATAGTGATGCCGAACGACCGAGGTGCTTTGACTGGTTCTACCAGTCACTGTCTATTCGCCTTCCCTCTTTCCTATATAACCCAACACTTCATCTCTTTCCTTCTTTTACTTTTACCTCCACTCCACAAGGCTTTCAAACTCGTCTTCCAGCAGACTCCTGCTAACACATCAACGTCCCCTTTCCTACTGAATCCAATACGTTGTCTCACGTCCTCTCCCATCGACGAACCTGAACAATTTCTGATTCCAATCTAGAATTCCCTAAGCTTCGAGCCATTCCTTAGGTATGAATTTCTCGACCACCGAACACTCCCGATTGAGGGTTTCGTTCGAGACTAGCATTCATAATGATCCTCTTTACCCCTTTTTTTCTTAAAACTACAACGGTAGGAGCCGTCTAGATGAGGAAGATGAACATAAGACTTAAGCATGTTTTAGGATTAGATGTAGAAGGAAGAGGGTGTTGGAGGTCCTTATGAAGTAGTTTCTTGTCTGTTTGCCGAACGAGGTGACTGGAAGGGTGGTTGGCTTAGTAGGATTTGGCGAGGTCAAGAAGTGTTGGTCGAGTGTGTTGTGCAAGTTGGAGGAAAATGTATGGCTATGGTTCGGTTTGACTTTCGTATGCCGAGCGACGGAGAGGGAGTGTAGAAGTGAAGTTGAAGTTGGGTTTAGCATGCCGAGCGATGTGGCTCGGTATGACCACGGCTCGGCATGACTCCCTTATCCCGAACGGGGTAATAGGGAGTGCAGGAGAAAAGTAGGAGATGGGTAAAGTGCCGAGCGATGCGGCTCGGCATGACTAGCCGAAGGACTCATCTGTGCCGAGCGGTAGAGATGGAGGGTAGGAAGGAAGTTGGAGTTGAGGGTAAAATGCCGAGCGATGCGGCTCGGCATGACTGCGGTTCGGCATGACTTGCCGCATGCCGAACGGTGGAGAGGGAATGTAGGAGAGTGGTGTACAACAACAATACTAGTCGAACACAATGCATTGTTGACTTAACTTACTTTTATGCCCGAACATATGACAGTGAACAAGGACAAGGACTTAAGCAATTGAGCATATCAGACAATCCAGACTGATAACTCCTCTGTTTTGACAACTATAAACCTGAATTTCACTTGATTAAAACGGATAATAACCTTCAATATACAGTGTCGATGTCGAGTTCAAAACATAAACCATCTTACGACAAGCTCTCATAGACGGTCAACGATGACGATCTTCAAAGATGATAGTTCAAAGCCTAACTTTATTTCATTAACTCTATGACTTTTAATTCCTTGGCACTTATACTTGAATGATTGTACTAGTTCACACACCACACGGGGGGAGTATTTTTGTTGTTATGTCTAATGTCGATCGTTTTTTAAGTATAGTTCAAACAGGTGTTTTATCAAATCTACCGCTCATTAGAGATGTCTAGGAAATCCAGTTCTACCACGATCTCGGATAGACCCGGGCTAACTTCTCAAATAGAAGTAGTTAGAACTTCAAATCCATCGACAGCTCCCGTACAAGATATTCTGAGCCCCACGATCGCATCCGTCGACTTGGCTCCTGATGCCTTAGATGCGGCGATCTTTCTAGATAACCCGGTCGACTCTCAAGCTTCAAGAATTAACGAAAGCGCTCTTCGTCGCATATGCTCAATACACGGGATTCCTTTCGACAATGTGTTGGTTCCATCGGGAAAAGATCGTCCCACTTGCCCCCAGTCGGATATACGGCCTGCAACAAATTTATGTGCTGGGTTGGTAGCGTGCCACCATTCAACTCCTTCCTCTGTGACCTGTTACAGTATCTTGAGATCGCTCCATCACAGTTACATCCCAACAGTCACGCGTTCGTATACGGCACGTGCATTCTCTTCACGAGCATTTTATTCAGGCTCCCCACTCCTGGCGACATCCGCTACATTTATCGTTTCAAGAGATGATCTGACAGCCCATCTTTCGTATTTCTCGAGCCGCATAACAAGTGTCAAATTCTGACTGGGGCATGAAGCAAATTTGCCCTGTATAAGCAGGAATGGTTCTACGTGCGCTGTCCCCCCGGCTTTGCAAGGAGATAGGTGGAAGGGAGTAAGTTTCTTTTCTGGGTCAATACTTGCATTTGGCGGAAATTGCACCTTTTCTAACTCTTTCTCCACTTTTACAGGTATCAGCCCACGTCCTGAAGGCTCCGGGTATTCTGAGGCTGTTGAAGCTATCCGAGCTACCCTTGCGGAAGGCCGGGACATTAGATCTATTATTTCAAACGAATCGCTCTCGCAGCTTGGGTTGCTGGCGGAAGGTCGCTGAATAAGTCTTCCCCACGGCGTTACCATAACCGGGTCTGCCTTGGACAAGGGAAAAATGCAAGTTGGGCCTTCAACACGTGATGCCCCTGATACACCCGAGGAAGGCGAGATTAGAGAGGCTAAAGTGTCCGAAGCTTCGGGTAAGAATGTTAGTCCTGCTCAGGAGCCGGTAGTTGAGGTTCATGATATCGAAGCAACGCCTCCCCCTTCGAAGGGAAAGAAGAAATTGGCTTATAAATTGAGGAAGAAAATAGTGGGTGGATCCTCTAAGGTCACGATCACTCCAATGGAGAGAGAGAGTCTTCTCCTCAACACTTAGAGAGTTCACTGAAAGGCTTGTCGGACCTCACTATTTCCGACGATTTGCTTAATTATGGCTTCGATGATCCGGAAGCCCTGAAGCTTCGCTCACCCGCGAAATGCGATGAAGGCGCTCAAGTCCAAAATCAAGGAGAGAAAACTCCAATTAGTAAAGATAAAGAAACTGGTCCGTCGGGGGGAAACACTAGGACACACACAGACACTCGCACTTCACCTTGCACTTAAATTTCAGCCATAGCTTTACTCTTTGCTAACTTTCCATCATTTAATTTCTGCGTAGGTGATATGGGGCGCACTCACGGGCTCGACCGCCTTCGCGGGTCATCTATTCTTCATCATTCCGGCCGGGATTCGGGCTCCGGAAGACGTCGGGATAGAGATGATGACAGCGACAGGGACTACCGCTCCCGGGTTTCATCATCTCGAAGAAAAACTTATCATTAACCTTCATATCAGCACAATCCTCCCTCTCACCCGGAGCAAGGCAGGGAGAAATCTGGCCACAAGGGGCCCCAGTCCGATGCTCCCCATGATCAACATTGAGGTTCATCCAGCACGAGGCCTCACAAGAAAGCTGTAGTTTCAAAACCAACTCCTTCTGCTCCCGCACAAGATCCGTTGGTATCAGAAAAACTAGCCGAGCTCAAGTCCCTAAAATATGCTTTGATGGTTTGAAGTTCCTTCCGGCGATCCACCCCATTCCAGGACACGTCAAACAAAGTGCCATTGCATGTAACAACGACGTCTACGTTCAACATGACGCATTCATCCATTTGGTCGAGAAAGTCTCGGAAGTCTCTATTGAGCGTCAACATGAAATCGACCGTCTAAAGCTCGAGGCTATTCATGACAAAGACATTATTAAAGCTCAGGATGAAGAGCTCTCTTCATACAAGTCTCGACTCGATACTGCTCAAAAGAATGCTAAAGACACGGCGGAGGCCGTTAGTCATCTGGAGATGACACATAAAAAAGAAATTGATGAAGCGGTTCAACGTTGCGGGGCCTTAGCTTTAGAGAAAGATTCTGTTCAAAAGGATAGAGATGTGCTCGCTCAACGAGTCAAAGAGCTGGAAGAGCTAGTTCTCAAAGAGAAAAAAGAAAAAGTGGCTGCTCAGGAGGAATCGCAAAAATACTGCGACGAGATTGTCGCTACATGACTCCTGAAGGCAAAGCTCGATGAAGAACTCTCCAAGGCTGAGACACCGAAGGATGAAGCCCGCGAAGAGGGAAAAAGGATAGCGTTTACGGAGATGGACTCCCGTCTTGAGGCGGCTACGGAAGCCGGCAGGGAGGAGATTAAGTGCTTGTTCGACCCGCTCATAGCAGAATACAATGCCCGCGTTCTCATGCATCGAGACTTAACTTTTCTTGGCGAGGGCTACCTCGAATCTCTAGCCAAGGCATGGGAAACTTTGATAAAAATCAGAAAGGTCGAGTCAGGCACCGAGGAGATTGACGAGGAGACTTTAGTAAAAGAATTTCTCAGGGGGAACGAGCCTTCAGACTTGTCTACAGCGAAAGCCCTCTACTGCAAAGGTTCCTCCTCACCAAAAGGAAAAGATGCCATTGCCGGTCCGTCTGGAACCGAGTCTCAGCTCCTCCTCCTACTCAATCGGCTGATCGGCCAGTACTTGATCCATTCGAGCAACACGCCGGTTATGACCCGAAAGACCCTGGCCTCGACATCCATGTTCTATCTCCCATTCCAGAGGGTGAGACTCCTCGAACGGTTGAGAGCCAGCAAGAAGCTGGTATATAACTCTTCTTCTTAAAGTTTAAAGAATCGTCGTTTTAGGCGAGAGGTTATTGTATTCTAATGTTTGTTTCTTATGATTTTGCGCAAGCCGTTCTGATCCTGAACCAACTCCAAGGAGCGATGACGTCAAGGAGAAAAAGGGGAAAGCGAGCGAGGCTACTCACGCGGGAGTGACCCCCGGTCCTGATGACCCCTGGCCCTGATGCTCAAGTGATTGAGGCGCTTGACGAGGATAAGTCTGAAACTTCTTCCCTCATCGAAGAAAGTTATGAAATTGAGATCACGGGCGCCTCCGAACATACTTCTAAAACGAGCATGAAGGAACAACTTGCGGAGGAAGAGAAGAAGAAAGTTGAAATCAAAGTCGAGCCCCGAGTCGTGGATCTAGATGATCCTCTGAACAGGCCTTTGAAGGTCATCCTCCTTGGTGGATCCAGGCCACTAGAAGTTCCCCGTTCTTCCTCGAATGTTACTTCCCCATCGAGCAAAGCGTCCAAGCGAAAACGCGTGGGGGAAGAATCGTCTGAGGAAACAAAGAAGGATAAGAAACCAAAGAAGCCCAAAAAGTAGCAGTTACACTCGTTCAACGAGAGTTAAATTAGATTATGTAATTATTTTTATTTATTTTCATAGTCGCTGTAGATAGACTTTTGACTCCGGGTTTCGGAGGAGTTGTAGTAGGACCTCTTTTTGGATTAATAAATGAAATTTAGTTTCTTTGTCTTTCAAATGACTTTTGTTTTTCAGTTTCCTATATAACTGTGGTCGAAACCCAAGCTCTTGTGAGTTACATAAACCCCCAATCCACTTTCACATGACTCGGAGATCCTTTGGAATTGTACATCCCTTATTTCACGCTTCTGGTACTTAGAATATTTTTTTTTCGTACTCTGGGGACTTGACGATTTCAAGTCACTTGTACTCTAGTCCGCACGCCGGGGACTTAGAGATTTTTAAGTCGTTTATACTTTAGTCCGCACTCTGGGGACTCAGAGTACTCCAGTTCGCACTCGGGGGACTTGGAGATTTTGAGTCGTTTATACTCTAGTCCGCACTCTGGGGACTCAGAGTACTCCAGTCCGCACTCGGGGGACTTGGAGATTTTGAGTCATTTATACTCTAGTCCCAACTCTGGGGACTAAGAGTACTCCAGTCCGCACTCAGGGGATTTGGAGATTTTGAGTAGTTTATACCCTAGTCCGCACTCTGGGGACTCAGAGTACTCCAGTCCGCACTCAGGGGACTTGGGGATTTTGAGTCGTTTATATTCTAGTGTTTTGCCATAGAATTACCATACACGGAAACATCAATAATTCATGGAAAAGATGGCTTCAAGCCTTTATTAATGAAAACAAACCAAATTGTCTTATTACATGCCGAAAACTAAGAACCAACGAAACAAAAACATACTGGAAATAACTGCAACAAAGATACCAAAGGGATAGACTAAGTATAATAATGCCGTAGATGCTCGCTATTCCATGCTCGGGGAAGTGTCACACCATTAACGGCCGCTAGCTTGAAAGTTCCCTCTCCAAGCTTCCGTTTAATGATGTATGGACCTTCCCATGTGGGATTCATATGCGACGGGACCGGGAAAACTCATTTCAAAATGAGATCACCCACATCAAAGATTCTCGGCCGAACCTTTTCATTATAATATCGAGCGACTCGGTGTCTATATGCAGCCGTTCTTAAATCAGCTTCTTCACGTCTTTCATCAACAAAGTCCAGTAATTCCAATAAGAGATCCTGATTTGTCTTAGGGTCATAATAAGTTACTCGATGCGAAGGAACTTCAAGTTCCACAGGTATAACGGCTTCAGTGCCATACGCTAATGCGAATGGAGTGTGGCCAGTCGTGGACTTGTGGGTGGTTCTGTAAGCCCAAAGTGCTGTTGGAAGTTCATCCACCCACTTGCCTTTAGCCCTTTCCAGACGCTTTTTCAATATGGACTTGATTATTTTGTTCATGGCTTCCACTTGTCCATTAGCTTTTGGATGGGCAACTGCTGCAAACCTCTTTTCAATGCCATACTTTTGACAAAATTCTTTGAACTCTCTACTTTCGAATTGAGTTCCGTTGTCTGTTATGATAGTCCGTGGGAGGCCAAAGCGGCATATAATGTTTCATACAACGAAATTAATGACCTTCTTGGTGGTGATCGTGGCTAAGGGCTCTGCTTCTGCCCACTTAGTAAAGTAATCAACCACAACAATTGCATACTTTGCACCTCCCCTGGAAATCGGTAAGGAATCGATTATATCGATCCTCCAAATCGCAAATGGTCAGGGACTACCATTTGAGTGAGTTCCGTTGGCGGAGCTCTTGGGACTTTCGCAAACTTTTGACATTTGTCACACTTTCTCGCGTAGTCGGCAGCATCCCGATTTACAGTTGGCCAATAATATCCATAGCGGAGGATCTTTTATGCGAGTGTTTGCCCCTAGTATGGTCACCACATTCTCCTTCATGGACTTCCTTCAGGACTCGTTTTATCTCATTGTGGGCAATGCACCAGAGTAAGGGAGCCGAGAATCCCTTCCAATACATTATTCCGTCCTGCATTACATATCACGAGGCTTTACGAATGACTTGTCGTCTTTCGCTCTTTCTTTCGGACAAGACCCCGTGTAGCAAATATTGCTTGAATGGGATCATCCATGATTCCTTCTTGATTTCTGTTTCTAACACGAAATCTATCTCCATCATATTTATACTCGGAGTATGTAAGGTTTCGACGGGAACCAATCTCATTTGTTACATGGAGTATGTAAAGTTCAAGGTTTCGATGGGAACCAATCTCATTTGCTGTACATCGCCGGTGCTCATAAATTTTGCCAATGAATCGGCTTCTCTGTTTTGTTCACGCGGGACATGCGAAATATCATAATATTCTAGATTTGCAAGCAGCTCTTGAACCCGTGCAAGGTATGGGGCAAGTCTTTGTCCCTTCGCTTGATAGTCCCCCTGCACCTGGTATACCACCAGTCGTGAGTCACAAAAGATTTCAACCAATTTTACCCCCAGTTCTCTGATAAGTCTCAAGCCAGCAATCAATGCTTCATACTCGGCTTCGTTATTTGTCGCTAGGAATTCGAGCTTCAAAGCATAACAAATCGATCGGTTCTCGGGAGTCACAAGAACTATACCACCTCCCGAGCAACGGTCGTTAGAAGCCCCGTCGGTGTACAGCTTCCATCGAACGGGAGGTATGACATCGTGACTATTTGATTCGTCCGACACGGTGAATTCAGCGATAAAGTCTGCTAGCGCTTGCCCTTGTATGGCCCTTCGTGGCAGGTAGGTAATATCGAACCGACTCAAATCAATATTCCATTTTAACATCCTTCCAGAGGTTTCCGGTCGTTGGAGTACCTGTCGCAAGGGTTGATCAGTCTAAACACTGATTGAGTATGCCTGAAAGTATGGACGAAGCTTGTGTGATGCAATCACCAAGCAATAGGCTAGTTTCTCGATCTTGGGATAATTTCTCTCTGCCCCCGTCAAACGTTTACTAACATAATACACTGGCTTTTGAACTCGGTCCTCCTCACGAACCAAAGCCGTACTGATAGCATGCTGGGATACAGCCAATTACACATACAACATCTCACGGTCTACCGGTTTCGATAGCACTGGGGGACTTTCTAAATGCCTTACTAGAGCTCGAAACGCTTCCTCACAATCGAGTGTCCATTCGAAATTTCTCTTTCCTTTCTTTATCACATCGAAGAAGGGAATGCACTTATCTGTGGCTCTAGATATGAATCGACTCTGTGCAGCCACCTTTCCATTCAAGCTTTGTACCTGCTTTTTAGTTCTAGGTACTTGTATGTCTCGAATAGCTTGAATCTTCTCCGGGTTAGCTTCGATTCCCCGCGCATTTACAATGAAACCTAAGAACTTCCCCGACGCAACGCCAAAGGAACACTTCAAAGGATTGAATTTCATTCCATAATGTCTGACAGTCTGAGTATATCAAACATCTCCGCTAAGTCTCGAATGTGGTCATTTGACTGCCGTGACTTCACGAGCATGTCATCCACATAAACTTCCATTGTTCTACCAATCTGGTCTTTAAACATTCGATTCACCAGACGCTGATAAGTTGCTCCCGCGTTTTTCAATCCGAAAGGCATCACTACATAGCAATATAACCCAACGTCTGTGACAAAACTGGTGTGTTCCTGGTCTGGAATGTGCATCGGGATTTGATAGTATCCCAAGTACGCATCCATAAATGACAGTAACTCGTGTCCGGTAGTTGAGTCGACCAGCTGGTCGATTCTGGGTAAGGGGAAACTATTCTTCGGGCATGCTTTGTTTAAATCAGAGTAATCTACGCAAGTTCTCCACTTCCCATTCACTTTCCTCACAAGCACAGGGGTTACCATTCAGGGTAGAGTGCGTCGTGGACGAAGCCATTGGCTTTGAGTTTGTCCACCTCCTCTCTGAGAGCAGCGGACCTCTCCGGGTCCATGCCTCTCCTTTTCTATTCTACAGGAACGTACTTCGGGTCTATGTTCAACATATGACTTGCAATAGCGAGAGAAATCTCACACATATCAGAATGTGTCCAAGCGAAAACATCTAGATTCGCTCGGAGGAAATCAGTGAGATCCTCGGCCACTGAGGGGTCAAGTTGTGATCCAATCTAGATTCGCTTCCCTGGGTTCCCCATCATCATCTCTCGGATCTATGTCTCTATAGATCTGAGAATGTTGCCTAAGCCAGGGCTCGGGCATTACTTGTCAATTGTCAGTATTCTGAATGCGGACGGAGTCGTCCGCAACCTTTCCTTTCTCTCTCCGCTGGGCCTCTCTCAGCTCAGCTACATAACATGCACGACCGGTTGCCTGGTCGCCATGCGCAACACCTACTCCTTTGTCCGTCTGAAATTTCAAAGTTAAACACCACGGGGCCAATGCTGCCCTAAACTCAGCCAGGGTCGGTCGACCTAAAAACACATTGTATGGAGAATCTACATCCAAAACTATGAAAGGTAGGATTCGCACTCTCTTACGCTCACCTTGTCCCAGTTCAACTGGCAACTCAATATACCCCACTGCATCAGTCGCTGCACCATTAAAGCCATGGATACGAGCTTTAGATGGCTTTAAATCCTTCGTCTCCATCTTCATTTGGTCATACGCCTTTTTGAAGATGATGTTAATAGAACTTCCACAATCAATCAAAATTCTCTTCACGAATGCTGGCCCAGTAGTCGCGGATATGACCATCGGGTCAACGGTAGGAGCCTCCACCTGGTCAGCATCTCGGCTCCTGAATACTATATCGTCTGTCATCATGCGCTATTGTTTAGCGGGGGTCCCGTCCTCCACATTCGAACAACACTCAAAATCTACATGCCTCAAGGAGTTAGCATACCTCTCCATTTCCTGCCAATTCTTGTTTGCGGGATGAGGTCCACCAACTATGGAGTTTATGACTAGTCTACCTACAGTCCGAGCAGGCTCCTCAGGGTGACGTGGAGCTGGTGCGCGACCGGGATTGGACGTTCCCAGTCCATTCTCTTGAGGGTTCTTCACAAACTCCTGCAACTTTTTCTGTCTAATCAACTTTTCTATAGCATCATGGAGGTGCCTACACTCCTCGGTATTGTGCTCGTAAATCTCATGGAAGCGGCAATACTTCCCAGTCCGCTTTTGCTCTTCAATACTCTTTTGGGCGTGGCTTTCGATATTGGAAAGTATTACAAGTTGATAGGTAAATATTTTCCAGAGATAATCAAAGGTGAGTAAAACAAAAATGTGATAACCCGGATTTTTGAATATCTGTAATTGATAAAATAACTGGATTTAATTTGTAGAAATACTGATTTATAAGTTAAATAAATAATTCTGGTAAATATATATCTAGATAAGTATTGGTTTGATAACCCTCCTAATATAATTATTTTAAATTGGTAAAATTATTATTTCAAACAATAATGATAATGGGTTGTTTTTAAATATAGATAAATATTTTTTTTTATATAGAATTATTAAATACAAATTGAATTTGGATTTATTAAGTAATTCAAAAGATAGACATTTAAATATTTGGATTTAAATTATATGTATAGGCTTTTATTTATGTATAATTTATTTTATTGCATTAAAAAGAAATTCATATATACATTTACATAAATAAATTAAGTAATGACTTTCACTAACATTTTAAAATCAAATATAAGTTACTAAATTACAAGTGTATGTATATTAAGGCTTCATTATAACAAATGTTAATTAATAGACTATTGTGAATGACAAATGTAAAGGTTTTAAACATGTGTCACTTTTATTTTTTGATTTTCTTTTATTTTAAATAACTCAAATTCAGCCTATATAAAACATTGTTCCTTCTCTTCAATTCTTTTTCCTGTTCTCTTTTCAAGCTAAGAAACTAAAACCCTATAACTCCAAAACAATCAGTGATAAAACTTCCCTCAAATCAGAATTTATCAAACAATAAACTTCATATCATCTTCAAAATCAAAACAACTCAAAGCCTATATATTTTCAAAGATCAATATCAAGCCTGCAAAGTATTTTCTTCAAACTGGGAAAATTATTTCCTGGAGCAGCATGGCAAGAAGGTCATCTCAAATATTAGGCTCCCGTCCAAATACTTTTCAAACCAAATGAATTCAACTCAAACTTCAGCAAGTTGTTAAGCAAACTTCAGGTTCCAGGATCCAGTCTTTTAAAAAAAAAAAATCAATTACAGACTTGTTCTGTCATCAAAACAGGTGAGTAAAACAAACTATTATCTATTAGAACTTGATGCATGTGATGATCTTTAAATGTTATGTTAGGAAATATGCTTGCATGGTTGGGAAAATGAGATTTAATGTATATATGTATGTGATATATGTATGCATGTCTGTGTTGCTCTGTTTTTAGTTCACAGGGTTTAAATCAAACTATAAATTCAAATCTCTATCCTAAATCTCTTATTTCTGGTGATGTTTTGAACAAAAAGTTTCTAGATTAACAAGATCTAAGATCTAAAATATATTGTAAGATTAATAAGTTGAATATTATTTCAGAAATAAGAAAATACTGAGGGAAGAAGAAATTTTCAAAATTTGATGGAAACTATTTCATGATTGAATTGCACGATTGGAATCAGGATAGAAAATCTCGAATTTAGGTATAAAGATTTAGATTTTTAGATTGGAAATGGTGGAGATATTCGAGTTTGAACGGAAATCGATTTTGGTCGATTTCTGTCGATCGGCGACGATAGGGAGCTCGGGGTTTGGCATGGAGATGGCCGAGGTATCGGTGGTCCCTGGAAAAATGGTTAAGGGTTTTATTGATGATCGTGGTGACCGGTAGGTGGCGTACTAGGGTTTAAACACTTTGTTTGGTCGTGGTTGGAAACGTGATGACGGGGTCATCTATGGTGGATCGAGTGGTACCGGAGCAATGGGGATAGTTGCGTGGATGGCTTGCGGTGATGTGACAGGAGTTTCAGGTGCTACGGTGGTCAGCGACGTGGGTTCGATGAAATTTCAGGCGAGGCTGTTGTTACTGGTGTTGCACGATATTCCTCGTTTTCGATTTTTGGTTGGTGATCAGAAATGGAGGATCGTAACGTGGTCGTGGGACGAACGTGGATGGAGTCGGAGTGTCATCGGTGAGCGACGTCGTCACGATCGCCTGTGCACGTGCACGAGCGAGTTCTTGTGCATCTGGGAATTTTGGGTTTTGGGGAAGAAAGTGTTTTCATGGGTTTTACTTCGGGAATGGCTCGTGTTTTACTCGAAGCAGGAAGTGTAGTGGGGATACTCGAGAGTTTCTTCGGGTTTTCTAAAGGTTTGCTCGGGTTTGAATAATAGCAGGCTTAAAGAATTTTACAGGAAATGTTTTTGAAGTTTTTAAAAACCAAAGAAATTATATGGTGGTGTTTCTAAGTTTTAAACAAAAGTAAAACAAGTTTTTTTTTCTGTAAAACTAAATTGTTTTCAAGAATATAAGTTTAAATAAGTTTTTATATTTAGATAAGTTTTAAAAAGGTTAAATAAGTGGGTATTAATAAATGAGGTTGGTTTAAAAATTTATTAAATAACTTTGGAAAGTTTATTTGATATGATTTTTAATGATAAATAAGAAGTTAATTAAGATACTTACTTTTTGGAAGTAATTAAATGGAAGTTATTAAGGATTAATTACTTAAGTGTAATTTATTTAAATATGGATTAATTGAGGTAATTAATTAAAGAATAATTAATTAATGGAAGTAATTAAAGGATCATTTATTTATTTATTAATTACTTAATGGGATTGATTAAAGTTTAATTATTATAAATGGTTAAGGTTAATTCATTTATATAATTAATTAAAGGCTAATTACTTAATGTAATTAAAAAGTAATTAATCAAGAATGAGTATTAAAAAGAATAATTACTTATTGAAATTAAGGGATAATTAATCGAGGAAGATTAATTAAGAAATGATTAATTAATTTGTAATTAATTAATGTTAAATAAGATGGATTAAGATAATCCAAGTGATTAAAGGTTAGTAATTAATTTAATTAGAGATTAATTAAATTAATTAAGAATGAATCAACTTGTTATAAATTGGTTGAATGATATCAGATGACCTGGATTGATTTTATCTCTAATGCGCGATTGAGATGTGCTGTGATACAAATGGGTTAAATTGTGATAATGTAGGTTACCTATCTGAGTTGAATTGTTGTATGGTATCCTGAATATGAATTGTATTGTTTAAACTTAACAACTTGGATTTAAGATGACATTGGTTTCGAAGAGACCGGGGTCGGGTATTAGTAAATATCCGAAACCACTTCGATTTGAAATCATCTAAAATACTTCATAGATTGATATGTGAAACCAATAGGCTGGTTGGGATAAAATGGACCATTTAAACTAAGTTGGATACTTAGATATTGTTTTGTGAAAATAAGTGTTGACTATATAAGTTGTTTACTTGTAATAATGTACGAGTTACCCCGGGTTTAAATAAGTTCTATGGATTGAAATTTCATGTTAGATGAGTTTACTCACGCTGGTTTCCAGCCTGACCCGGGTGTTACTTTGATGTAATGCTCGGGTCAGACCGAGTATTACAGATTTTCAGGTAAGGACGTTCTGGAGCTCAGGAGTCGAGCTGGACGGCAAGAACGTATGGAGTGTTTCTACTGTGTTATATTATTGTATATCTCAGACTTGATAATTGTGTATATCCAGTGTCTGTATAAATGTGTAACTCTGATGTATAAAAATGTAATCGACAGATATAATATTGTTTTGTAAACTGTTATTATTTATTATTATATTTTATCCGCTGCGAATGTGAGATGTTGATGTTTCTGATCTTCTTCTTCTTCTATCTCTTTCTTCTTTTTCATAACTATCTGGAATTTTCGGGTTCGAAAACTCCGGGTCGTTACACTTGGTATCAGAGCGAAGGTTAAGCGAGAACCTTGGCTCTGTTGGGATTACTCGTTAAGGATAGGGTCAATGGTACCCTAGAATGAGTTGAGTGTATATATATATATGAGAGCGTAATTGTTATTTTCTTATATAAGGATTTTAAATGATTTTATATAAGAATATATTTTGATATATAAAATGATATTTCTTTCTAATAAATATTAAGGAAATTGGTTGTTAAAATATTGGAATTAAATTAAGTGGTAATAGAAATACAACCAAATTAAAATTGAATGAAGATAAGTTGAAATGGATCCAAATTGAAATTAAAATCTTGAATTTGTAGAAATAAAGATAATGAAATATTGTAAATGATTAAGAAAAATAAAATGTTTTAGGGAAATAAAACATTTAGGTAAGTATGACTTATAAATTGGAATTGAAGATAATTTAAAATTGTGAAATTTTAAATCTAAATCCAGAAAACTTGAAATTATTTTAAAGGAATTTGTTTTAAATTAAAACCAAAGGTGGTTTAAAATTTTAAGGTATAACTTGGTGTGTAAAGGAAATAAATATGTATAAATGAGGATATACATTATATTAAAGGTGATTTGAAATAAACTCTAAGTATTGAGTTTTAAATTTTTCCTTGGAATGTGATGTGAAAACCTAAAGTGAATAAGTTTTTAAACTTAAGTGGGAAGATTTTTAATAAGAAGTTTAAAATTTGAATGGGAATTCAATTTGGGTAAAGATAAATTGAATTTAACTTAAGGAAAGTTAAATGAGTTTAGAATGAACAACTTGAATTAGAAATTTCAAGATGGAAATTTAAATTGAATTGATGAGAATTGAACAGTTGGGCTCTGGATTATTTTCAAAATAAATTGTTTTAATACAAATAAATTTTTCCAAACTATTTACTATACAATCTTTCTTCTTAAACCCCAAACTATCTATACTTATTTTACAATTATTTTAGAATTATTTAACTATTTTGAAACTGTCTTATAAACTAATTACTATTTTTCAGTTATTTATATCTAATCACTATTTTAAAAACTATTTTGCAATTATCTAACTATTTTGTATCTACTTAACTATTTTACAGCTATTTTACAGACTAATAACTATTTTTCAACTACTTATCTATTTTAAACTTTTTCAAGATATTTTTAAATTTAATTTGGTCAGAGTTCAAACTGTTTATAATTGAAGTAATAACTAAATTGGTAATGGAAGCAATTGAGAATAAGTAAATGGAATTAAAAGAAATGAGAATAGGAAAGGGAATTGATTTGGCTAATAATCAATGAAGTTAAATACGTAGGATGTACGTATATTATTCCATTTGCATAGTGATATGATCCAGATTCGAACACAGAATTTCGAGATAGTATTATCGATCCGAGTTGGGATTTTTTTTCGCTTGATTTTCGACGGCGAACCTGGATATGGATTGTTGATTGGTTCTGGATATTCTCTATCATAGTTGTGACTATGCAAGGAGAATGACGGTTTCTGATCAAGAAACCAGATCTGAGTCCGCACTAGGAAGTCGGGTGGACGATACTAGTTCGGAAGAGAAATTGTGTGATCGAAGAGCGATCAAATTGATATTGCGTACGAATGATATGAGTACATCGTACGGGTTTGAATGAAATTAATATTGGAAATTTGTGGATAAAATTGTAAAATGGTTTTGAAATAGAAGGGTATATTTTGAAAAATAAATGATGAAATAAAATGGGAGTTAAATATTTCTGTGATTAGAACTCATTTTATAGAAAGGTGATATGGTTAATAACTGTATAAAATATTTATCAAATTTGAATATTTGATTTGGAATAAAACAAAGTTATATATCTTTGTTATATAAGATAAATATTCCCTTATTGAATCTAGCCAGAATAAAAAGGGATTTTGGAAGTATTTGAAGTATAAAAGAGGTTTTATACAAGTTGAGGTGATCCAAAGATTTTTAAAGTCATATATATCTATATATATAAAGGATATTATGAGAATGATTTTGGAAAAGGTTTTGAGAACCTATGAATTTGGAAATGGCTTTAGATCTTTGAGAAAAATCAGTTTTGGGAATTTGGAAAGCCAAGTTTGGAACTATCGATTTTGGATATCGATTTTGTGTAAAGGAGATTTTGATATAAATCATAAAGGATATGATTTGAAGATACTATAAGTATATAGTATAAAGTGTTTTGTGAATAGCTCTGGGGAAAAAGGCGCTTCCTTGAAATGAACTTCTCAGGAGTGCTACTGGGTGGTACTGCCTTGAACCCCAAGGGGGGATTCTAACGTTAATCCTGTGAGGAGTCCGGAATAAACTAGTTCCTGAGGATTATTTTTGTAGCGAAAGTCGAGGGGCTGGTGCCCACAGAGGCATTTGGGTTATGCTGTGACGACAGTTTAACTCGATGTCACTACGATCTACTGCAGACCATAGCGAAAGTCATGTGTGCCGCTGAGAGCCAACTGTCTACGTTTGATTTTATATCGGTAGACTGTGACACTATGGTAACATAGCGAAAGTCGTTTGTGCCGCTGAGAGCCAACTGTCTACGTTTGATTTTATATCGGTAGACTGCGACCTATGTGGGAGAAGTTTCATTTTGACAGCGAAATCGTGTGTGCCGCTGAGAGCCAACAGTTACATGGACTTTTGCTGCGACGGCAACGTAACCCTGGATGTAACTGCGATCTGTTGTGGGTTCCATGGTGTAATCAGTTACATGGACTTTTGCTGCGATGGCAACGTAACCCGTGATGTAACTATGACCATGGATGGGGGTGATGATTTCCAGAGCATTCTCACCAAAGATATTTCCTCTATTTTCAAAAACGTTTTCGATATTTTCAAATAAAGTATTTTCCAAATATTTTCACTGGGTGTTGAAAATGAGTCTGCTAAGTACTTATAGATTTTCAGTCCTACGCCTGATCAACGTATGACCGAATTTCTGTGAGAACGAGAATGGACTTATTGAAACATCGAGTTATAAAAGTATTTTTATAAAGACTAATTTTGTAATATTATATAGATTTTAAAGTATTTTAAAAATTTAATATAAAGGGAGTATATAGTTTAAATTGTTCAACAAGAAATTTATCTGATATTAAGCAAATAATAAATTTTGACTTCGTTCCTTTTCGAGGACGAAAAGATTCTAAGGGGGGAGGAATGTGATAACCCGGATTTTTGAATATCTGTAATTGATAAAATAACTGGATTTAATTTGTAGAAATACTGATTTATAAGTTAAATAAATAATTCTGGTAAATATATATCTAGATAAGTATTGGTTTGATAACCCTCCTAATATAATTATTTTAAATTGGTAAAATTATTATTTCAAACAATAATGATAATGGGTTGTTTTTAAATATAGATAAATATTTTTTTTTTTATATAGAATTATTAAATACAAATTGAATTTGGATTTATTAAGTAATTCAAAAGATAGACATTTAAATATTTGGATTTAAATTATATGTATAGGCTTTTATTTATGTATAATTTATTTTATTGCATTAAAAAGAAATTCATATATACATTTACATAAATAAATTAAGTAATGACTTTCACTAACATTTTAAAATCAAATATAAGTTACTAAATTACAAGTGTATGTATATTAAGGCTTCATTATAACAAATGTTAATTAATAGACTATTGTGAATGACAAATGTAAAGGTTTTAAACATGTGTCACTTTTATTTTTTGATTTTCTTTTATTTTAAATAACTCAAATTCAGCCTATATAAAACATTGTTCCTTCTCTTCAATTCTTTTTCCTGTTCTCTTTTCAAGCTAAGAAACTAAAACCCTATAACTCCAAAACAATCAGTGATAAAACTTCCCTCAAATCAGAATTTATCAAACAATAAACTTCATATCATCTTCAAAATCAAAACAACTCAAAGCCTATATATTTTCAAAGATCAATATCAAGCCTGCAAAGTATTTTCTTCAAACTGGGAAAATTATTTCCTGGAGCAGCATGGCAAGAAGGTCATCTCAAATATTAGGCTCCCGTCCAAATACTTTTCAAACCAAATGAATTCAACTCAAACTTCAGCAAGTTGTTAAGCAAACTTCAGGTTCCAGGATCCAGTCTTTTAAAAAAAAAAATCAATTACAGACTTGTTCTGTCATCAAAACAGGTGAGTAAAACAAACTATTATCTATTAGAACTTGATGCATGTGATGATCTTTAAATGTTATGTTAGGAAATATGCTTGCATGGTTGGGAAAATGAGATTTAATGTATATATGTATGTGATATATGTATGCATGTCTGTGTTGCTCTGTTTTTAGTTCACAGGGTTTAAATCAAACTATAAATTCAAATCTCTATCCTAAATCTCTTATTTCTGGTGATGTTTTGAACAAAAAGTTTCTAGATTAACAAGATCTAAGATCTAAAATATATTGTAAGATTAATAAGTTGAATATTATTTCAGAAATAAGAAAATACTGAGGGAAGAAGAAATTTTCAAAATTTGATGGAAACTATTTCATGATTGAATTGCACGATTGGAATCAGGATAGAAAATCTCGAATTTAGGTATAAAGATTTAGATTTTTAGATTGGAAATGGTGGAGATATTCGAGTTTGAACGGAAATCGATTTTGGTCGATTTCTGTCGATCGGCGACGATAGGGAGCTCGGGGTTTGGCATGGAGATGGCCGAGGTATCGGTGGTCCCTGGAAAAATGGTTAAGGGTTTTATTGATGATCGTGGTGACCGGTAGGTGGCGTACTAGGGTTTAAACACTTTGTTTGGTCGTGGTTGGAAACGTGATGACGGGGTCATCTAGGGTGGATCGAGTGGTACCGGAGCAATGGGGATAGTTGCGTGGATGGCTTGCGGTGATGTGACAGGAGTTTCAGGTGCTACGGTGGTCAGCGACGTGGGTTCGATGAAATTTCAGGCGAGGCTGTTGTTACTGGTGTTGCACGATATTCCTCGTTTTCGATTTTTGGTTGGTGATCAGAAATGGAGGATCGTAACGTGGTCGTGGGACGAACGTGGATGGAGTCGGAGTGTCATCGGTGAGCGACGTCGTCACGATCGCCTGTGCACGTGCACGAGCGAGTTCTTGTGCATCTGGGAATTTTGGGTTTTGGGGAAGAAAGTGTTTTCATGGGTTTTACTTCGGGAATGGCTCGTGTTTTACTCGAAGCAGGAAGTGTAGTGGGGATACTCGAGAGTTTCTTCGGGTTTTCTAAAGGTTTGCTCGGGTTTGAATAATAGCAGGCTTAAAGAATTTTACAGGAAATGTTTTTGAAGTTTTTAAAAACCAAAGAAATTATATGGTGGTGTTTCTAAGTTTTAAACAAAAGTAAAACAAGTTTTTTTTTCTGTAAAACTAAATTGTTTTCAAGAATATAAGTTTAAATAAGTTTTTATATTTAGATAAGTTTTAAAAAGGTTAAATAAGTGGGTATTAATAAATGAGGTTGGTTTAAAAATTTATTAAATAACTTTGGAAAGTTTATTTGATATGATTTTTAATGATAAATAAGAAGTTAATTAAGATACTTACTTTTTGGAAGTAATTAAATGGAAGTTATTAAGGATTAATTACTTAAGTGTAATTTATTTAAATATGGATTAATTGAGGTAATTAATTAAAGAATAATTAATTAATGGAAGTAATTAAAGGATCATTTATTTATTTATTAATTACTTAATGGGATTGATTAAAGTTTAATTATTATAAATGGTTAAGGTTAATTCATTTATATAATTAATTAAAGGCTAATTACTTAATGTAATTAAAAAGTAATTAATCAAGAATGAGTATTAAAAAGAATAATTACTTATTGAAATTAAGGGATAATTAATCGAGGAAGATTAATTAAGAAATGATTAATTAATTTGTAATTAATTAATGTTAAATAAGATGGATTAAGATAATCCAAGTGATTAAAGGTTAGTAATTAATTTAATTAGAGATTAATTAAATTAATTAAGAATGAATCAACTTGTTATAAATTGGTTGAATGATATCAGATGACCTGGATTGATTTTATCTCTAATGCGCGATTGAGATGTGCTGTGATACAAATGGGTTAAATTGTGATAATGTAGGTTACCTATCTGAGTTGAATTGTTGTATGGTATCCTGAATATGAATTGTATTGTTTAAACTTAACAACTTGGATTTAAGATGACATTGGTTTCGAAGAGACCGGGGTCGGGTATTAGTAAATATCCGAAACCACTTCGATTTGAAATCATCTAAAATACTTCATAGATTGATATGTGAAACCAATAGGCTGGTTGGGATAAAATGGACCATTTAAACTAAGTTGGATACTTAGATATTGTTTTGTGAAAATAAGTGTTGACTATATAAGTTGTTTACTTGTAATAATGTACGAGTTACCCCGGGTTTAAATAAGTTCTATGGATTGAAATTTCATGTTAGATGAGTTTACTCACGCTGGTTTCCAGCCTGACCCGGGTGTTACTTTGATGTAATGCTCGGGTCAGACCGAGTATTACAGATTTTCAGGTAAGGACGTTCTGGAGCTCAGGAGTCGAGCTGGACGGCAAGAACGTATGGAGTGTTTCTACTGTGTTATATTATTGTATATCTCAGACTTGATAATTGTGTATATCCAGTGTCTGTATAAATGTGTAACTCTGATGTATAAAAATGTAATCGACAGATATAATATTGTTTTGTAAACTGTTATTATTTATTATTATATTTTATCCGCTGCGAATGTGAGATGTTGATGTTTCTGATCTTCTTCTTCTTCTATCTCTTTCTTCTTTTTCATAACTATCTGGAATTTTCGGGTTCGAAAACTCCGGGTCGTTACACTATAATTAATCATATTTATTAATCACCTTTGATTAATCTCATTTAGTAATTAACTCCCCTTAATTACTTTCATTAACTAAATTAATTACTTCCTTAATTAATTTCTTAATTAATGAAAGTAATTAAGGGGAGTTAATTACTAAATGAGATTAATCAAAGGTGATTAATAAATATGATTAATTAATTATCTTATTTAAATATATATTTCTACCTATTTGTTGGGTTACCTGTTCGGGTTTTCCAATATAAGTTATAAAGGTAGATAAGGTGGTAGTGTGAGTAACACGACTACCAATAGTTAGAATTTGAGTGTTGAGGTTGGAAGTATATCTGACGAGACTGTAGACCCAATACCGTCTCGAGTAAGCTTTGCTGTGGTAAAGGATTTCATCGATCTCTGAAGAAAACCTGTTAAGGTTCGGAGTCTATCTTTGAAGTTTGGATGAGTAGAGTTGGATCTGTCGGGTAGGCAGAAGTGTGTGATGATATCTTGATACCTCAGGTAATAGTAGCTGTATGATGAGATACAGTGACGATGGATGTTTCCGAAGATGTTTTCTTTGGAACAAGATTAAGGAAGTGTGAATGCTTCGGTGTTGTGGCTGAGTTCAGCACGGTGTTTCTGTTTGGTTTGAAGTTCGAGTTTCTCGAGGATCTTTGGAGTAGGAAGACCTTGGCATCAGTGTCAGCAGTGCAGCTCGGAGTATTCTGTGATGGCAGGAAGTTTTCTGGATGAGCAGTTTTTTTGGAAGTGAAGTTCAGAAGCAGCAGAGTGGATCCATTTCTTCGATAAATTGGATAAATAAGTGTAAGCTGTTCTGATTGGTAAAGAGGAACAGTTTTTCTTTGGAATTAGGTTGGGTTGATCGCAAAAGTGACTTGCGATTGTCTAAGTGTTCTCTTGGGTTGTCAGAATTTTTCTGGGTGTCTTCAGAGAAGTCAGAAGTTTGTCCGCATCTGAAGGTTGAGTTTTCTTATCGACTGGATTCCAGGAGTGATACCGGTGGTTCAGTCTAGTGGAAGGATGTTTCCTAGAGATGGAGTTGGTGAAGCAGCTCAAGTTTTGCTGGAGTATCTGAGTTTTCTTTATGGATCAGTGAACCTTATTTCTGGAATGAGTTGTCCAGTCTGTGCTTGTGTCCTACCTCATATCAGAGTTGAGCAGCGAAAGCAGTTTGGAATGTATCTCTGGATGGGAGAAGTAAGTTTGGATCTCTTCTGTGTTCTGACCTGGATAAGTATTTGGTCTTCTGAATTGAATTGTCAGTTTGGATAACTGGAATTCATTGTGTTTTACGTATCTCTGAGGGAGTACGTATTTGATCTATCTTTGGTTTTGGAATCTGCAGTTCTGGAGGTTTGATTGTTGAGTCAGACTCGTCTGTAGTCTGATATTCTGTTTAGTTCTGTAGATCTAGATGAGTAGGAGATCTATAGCTTAGTAGTTTAGATTGTTTGTAGAGCGAGTATTCCGGTATATATATACTTGGGGAAAACTCGAGGAATTTTATCTAGAATTTAGTCTAGATAGTTAGAATTGTTTGATTGGATGATTTGGTTGCTATGGTTGCTAGCATATGGATGATAGTATATGCTTGTGTTTTAAATTAAAATCTTTAATAAGATTATTAAATTACCTTTGTTTAAATTTCGGGGACGAAATTATTTTAAGGGGGGAGGAATGTAATATCCCGGAAATTTTGACAATATCAATTTAATAATCTGTTGAATAATTAAATTGATATGAATAATCTTTGATAATAAGATTTGAGTTTAATTTAATAATCTGATTAAATTAGTATTTAATTGATGATTTTATCTTTTAAAAGTTAATAAGATATTTTCTATTTGAATATATATATTTATTTATATATATTGTAAATAGAAGCTTTGGTAAATTGGAAATTTAGATTTAATTTAATCTGGACTTTTCAAAGTTATTTAGATAAATAACATTTTAGTTTTAAATATACTTTGGATAAATGTTTAAATTTGTTAAGATATATTTTAACTTAAGTTTAAATAAATAAGATTAACAAAAAGGTTTGCTTTATTTTATTTTTGAATATAGCTTAATAAATATGATTTGTAAATAGATATGAAAGTTTAAAATACAATTAGTATATGAAACATTAATCCATTCAAGTAATAAGTAATTTATAATCTCTTTTATAAATTATATAAAATTGTCAAAGATGTTATTTTCAAATAATGGATATATGTACTGTTTTTATTTATAAATATACTTTGTTTTATTTCTTTAAAATTAGCTATATATATAACTAAGTATTTATAAACTAATTAATTAAGTTAAAAAGCTTTTATTTACATTTAAACTTAAAAAGAAATTACTTAAATGACATGTGTTAATACATTAAGTAACCTAATAGCATGTGTTAAGTAAATATTAATTCAAGATGACAAATGTTGATATTTGAGACAAGTGTCATTAAATTTAGTTTTTTTTATTTTATTTTTATTTTTAAAGCATTTTCAGTTTATATAAGCATTTGCCCTCTTCCTTCTTTTTCTTTTCTCATTTTACAATTCTATACTAAAGAAAATTTCAGCTGAAACTTATTTTTCAAAATCAAATCCGAAATCAATACTTCTCAAATAAAAATCTAATTCAATAACCTGAAACATTCTCCTCAAACCAGAAATATTCAAAAACCTGTAACTCTTTTTTTTAAAAGAAGACTGCAAATCATTTTTAAAAAGGAAACAAATCTGCATTTTCTTCATCTGGAAGCCTGCATTTGTTCTTCAAGTCTGTTTGTAACCAAGTTTCAGTAGCATGCAAAGCTTCTGGGGATTTAAAGCATTTCAGTTTCAAGTTTTAAAAGATCAGAGCATTTTCCAGTTTTTAAAGTTCAAAAGTTATCAAAGGTTTTTCAAAATGGAGGCTCTGTTCTTCTTTAAACTGGTGAGTAAACATTTCAACTTAAAAACAGTTTTAAAAATATGTTGTTATATAGCTGCATGTGATGAATTGCTGTAGAATATGGTTGTATATGTTATGATGTGAATGCATGCATATATATGAATGTCTGTGCATATGAATATGAATGTATATGTCTGTATATATATATATATACATCCTGTTCTCTGTTTTAAAAAGTGAGTAAACAAACTTTTCAAAACTAAAAATCTTTTAATCTTTAATGCATGTGGTAGATCTGTGTATTAGTATAGTATATCATGTTGAATAGATGTATGGATGTGAATATATCTGTATACATATAAATTGCTCCTCTGTTCTAGTTTTCCAGTAAGCCAACCTACTTGATTTTTACTTCTATGTCTTGATGTTTGAATTGACAATGGAAGTATATTATGAAAAATGTTTGTTTAATGGTTAAATAGGCCTGCATGCTTGTATATATATATGTGTGTAAATTTGTGTGTGCATGTCTGTATGATATCATTGATTCTGTTCATTGTTTCCAGTTTTTAAAACCTGTTCAAAATTCAATTCCTCTCCCCATAATCTTCTATAGATTGTTATGTTAAAACAAAATGGATTTAAAATTATCAGAACTTAATTTTAAAAATACTTGTAAGTATGGTTAACAAATAGTTTAACCTGGAACGAGAATATGCAGTGGAACTTAATATATGATAAAATTCGATTTCCTTAATTATTTGATTTACTTATATAATCTAAATCGTTTTCGAAAACGATGATTTTTGAAAGTGGAATCAAGATTTTTAACAGTGTATTGAAAGAGAAATCGTGGGATGAACGGAAAATGCATTTTCGTCCATTCCTGTTGATCGGCAATGTTTGGTGTGTCGTGATTGTTCATGGTGGAAGCTGGCACGTTGGAGATCTCTGGAAAAATGGTGAACGAATTTCTCAAACGCCACGGTGGCCGTGCGTTGTCGAAATAGGGTTTAAGGACTAGTTTTGGGTCGGCATAGTTCTCGAGCTCGTGCGTGATCGAGGGTAGATCGGAGACAATCGCAGGTGGGGGAAAAGGTGAATGGGTCTTCGGCGAGGCTATGGCCAGAATTTCGAAGTCTCTGGTGATCGGAATTCTTGGGGCGAGGTGATTTGGTCGACCATGTCTAGTTCCAGTAAGATTTTGATTTGCTCAATTTCGAGTTGGAGGTATTTTCGAGTTTCTAGGAGTTTGGGCTAGTCGACGATGATGTCGATGACATTTTGAAGGTCGCGACGATGATCGGAAGGAGTCAGGGTGGATGTGCACGTGTACGTGTGCACGGGGTATTTGGTTCTGGGTTTCGCTTGTTTGGGAAAGAAGAGGAATACTCGGGGTTTCTCGAGTCGTTTAGGTTTTTACTCGAAGTGATGCTCGTGTGTTGAGGGCGTGACTGGAGTGGAACTCGAGTAGATTGAAATTTTTAGCCTGATAACAGTTTAGTGGTAACAGGTTTTAAAATTTAAAAATTTAAACAAGTTTTTGAAATAAAAGAAAGAAGAGAACTCGGTGGCTCTCAAGTAATGATCGGATTAGACCAAAGTAAGTTTAGAAACAGTTTTCAAAAGTTTAAAGATTTTTATAAAAGGAAGTTTTAAAATTTAAATTGAAACTAGATGTAAACTTTTACCCGAAAATGTTTAAAGCATTTAAGGTAAGTTATGTTTTGTAACTTTAATTTATCTGGTTAAATGAGTATCTTAGAAACTTAATTAATGATTTAATTAAGTAAAATTAATCATTAAGATAAAATGATTAATGGTAATTAAGGTATTAATAAGAGAATGTTTTATCTTAAATAATTAATATTTTTAATGTCTTGAAATTAATTAAGTTAATTAAAATAAATTAAGTATAAGTAATTCATTTAATTAATAATGATAAAGAATTAATTAAGAAATTACTTAAGAACAATTAATTGATTTAATTAATTTATTTAAAATTAATAATTAAGGGTTATAAGTTAATTAATTAGAGGTTAATTAATTTAAAATTAAGGATAATTATTTAATGAACTAATTAGAGTTAATTAATAGAAGTAATTAAGGAATTAATTACTCAATGTAATTAATTAAGTTTAAATGAAATTTGTTTAAGTTAATTAAATAAGTTTAATTAATTTAAACACTTGATGATATGATAAATAATTACTTAATGTAATTAATGGAGTATAATTATTTAGTAAAATAATTAATGATAATTACTGAATGTAATTAATGAAAGATGAATTAAGGATGAAAGAAATTTGGATTAAATTACTTTGAAATTAATCAAGGGATTAATTAAAGATAATTAATTAAGGAATAATTAATTTATATAATTAAGTAATTAAGGGAAGTTAATTATTGAATGAGATTAATCAAAGGTAATTTATAAATGTGACTAATTAAAGATTAATTATTAAATGTAATTAATTTAAATGGAGTAATTAATTAAAGAAGTAATTAAGAAATCATTAATTAAATATAGTTAATGATGTAATTAAAAGTTGATTAATTAAGACTAATTAATCAATAATAAGTAATTAAAAAGTAATTAATTAATGTAATTAATTAAGGATTAAAGTGATTAATTATAGTTAATTAGTTTATGAAGTAATTAAAGGTTAATTACTATAATGGTTAAGAATAATTAATTTGTGAAATTAATTAAAGACTAATTACTTGAATGTAATTAAAAGATAATTAATCAAAGATGATTAATTGAAATGAATAATTAGAGGATAATTAATTAATTGATTTATAATTAATTAATGGTTAAGTAAGTAGGATTTATAGAATGAAGTAATTAATTTAATTCAATTTAAATTAATTAGAGATGATATAAATCATTACTTATGGATGGATGATAATACTGAATGCTTTGCATTGATTGATATCTCTGATGAGATATATGCTGTATGATATGGATGTTAGTTGAATTGTATGGATTATCTGATAATGTTGATTATCTGTTGTAAATTATCTGCCTTTGTGAATAAAGATAATAAATTAAATTGTTTTAACCTTTAAAACAACTTGGCCTTAAAAGATACGCTTTGGATTTCGATGAGACCGGGATCGGGTTTCCGTATACCGGATTTCCAGGTCTGGAGACCCGAATACCACATCGATCCAAATTAACGATAGGTCGTGAATCAAGTGAAGATGAAGATTCAGAGTGCAAGGGTTATTGTCGTTAACTCTGAGGGTGATTCCAAAACGAGTGTAACGAGATAATGCCTTCGGTTTCGTTCGAACCCGGAACGAACTTGTATGGATTGAATGCTTTCAGGACATCGTCAGGTGGACGATGAGCATTCTAAGATAGATGTGTTCTATTTAAAGGTAATCGTGACCTCAAGCCTCATCAACCGGGAATGGCTAAAACAGGGGAGGTGCAGCAAGGTTAGTGGGTAGCACCCAAGTAGGACAAGGTTACCTCTGTCTAGATGTCCCTTTCTATTTTCGACTTAGTGGTGCGGTTGCTGATCCCAACCGTGAGGTATCTTGTGCGGGAATTATCCAGTAAGGGATGTTCCGACCTTGTGTTGCAGGGGATTGGGAGTGATCCTCGGTACGGTGATCTAGGCCACGTACTGTGACGGGCGGTACCCCAGTAGCCCTGCCATTGTATGGAATCCAAACTCCAATAAGTGTCGTACGTATTAGTTGTGCCCAACTATGTTGGAATGTGAGATGTAAGCATTTCAGCTATTTCTGTATTTTACTTGAAAACCCTAGACCCTATTATAATATAACTGGATTTCCTATCAAATGTTTTGGTTAGCGTAAGGTAAAAACTTTTCCATGTTTATGTGTGGGAAGTCTTACGTGATACCTTTGTTTTCAAAAGGTTTTGAAGTTAAACAATTTTAACCCGTTTACTCACACCAGACCCATGTCTGACCCAAGTGTTTATTTTCTGTTTTATTAAACCTTGGGTACTCAATTTTTACGAGTAGCCAAGGGATTCAGGTTAGCTTTGACGAATTGTGGAGGAGCAATGGAGCAGGAGACTTCAGCGTTGTAGATATAGATAGTAGTTTCCGCTGTGTTGATCTTGTTTAGATCTTTGTTTTGTATTGAGATGTAATAACTAGACAGATGTTTATAACTGTCTAGTATGTGATGTGTAATCTATGTAACTCTGATAAGTGTTGTATATGATACTATGTAATATTTATGTGATATAATATATTTTGTTCGTTTCCGCTGTGAGTATTTGTGTTTGTTTCTTTTCTCTTCTTCTCTTTTCTACTTCCCACCCCTTTCTTTCTTATTGTCGATGCGATTTTCCGGGAGTGGAAAGTCGGGTCGTCACACGTGGTATCAGAGCTGCCTCGATGTTTCAACAAGTCCTTCGAGTCCCACTTCCAGTTCTCTGCTTTTCAAAACAAGGTGAGTAAACTACTTTATTAAGGCTTAAAATCTGTTGAATTTTGATTTCTGGGTAATCTCATCGATCTGGGTGTTAAAAGGGTTAGGTGGTGAGGTCGACGACTTGGCGAGGTCGGAAAGATGGTCGGAGAGGCGATGGAGATGCCATGCACGTGCACGGTGCACGTTTGCTTATCTGCTGTTGTTCGCTTGATTTGGGGAAGATCGATAGTTTGGGAAGATGAAGTTTTCTCGATGTTGTGCTCGTGCGATTGGAAGTGGGACTCGAAGAAGAAGATACGAGAGTTACTCGTGAGTTGCTCGGGAATTGACTCAGTATTTTGCTTGTTTGTCTCGTGTTTTCTTTTGTACGCTAATAAGTTTCTAAAGCAAAGGATGATCAAGTTTTTAAATAAATAAATGGAAGTTTCCAAAGAAAAGATCAACAAGTCTCCAAGTAATGTTCAAAGATTAAATTGTTTTAAAACAAATTAAATGTTTAAATTGTTTTGTTTAAAGTAAATTATATATTTTTAATCATGTAATTAATCCCTAAATGTTTTTCCAATGATAAAATTTGGTAAATAATAAAGATAAAGGATTTATCTTTAATTAAGAATGTGATTAATTAAAGTTACTCGATAAATGTAATTAATTAAAAGAGTAATTAATTAATTAGAGATAAATTAATAAAAGTAATTAGAGATTAATTAATTAATTAGAGATAAATTAATTAAGTGATTAAGATTAATTAATTTAATTAGAGGTAAATTAATTGGTAATTAAGAAGTACTTAATTTGTAATTAAGTTTTATTAATTTATAATTAAGTTTTATTAATTATTAATTAAGGGGTGATTAATATAAGATTAATTAAGGATTAATCAAATGGTAATTAAGGATTGATTAAATAATAATTAAGGATTAACTAATTGTTATTAAGTTTTATTAATTGATAATTAAGGTTTATAAATAAATAATTAAAAGAATAATTAACCTGTAATTAAAGACTCATTAATTTGTTTAAGAGTAATTAAGGATGAATTACTCAAGTATAATTAATAAGGTTAATTAATCAATGTAATTAATTTAAAAAGTGGTTTATAATTAAGCAAGATTAAAGATAATTAATTTAATTTATATTAGGAGATTAAATTAAATTAATTGAGAATAGTTTGACTATTAATCTTGTCTATAAATGATAAACCTGAATTGAATATCTTGGTTGTTTGAATATCTCTGATATATGAATTGTGATGTACTGTGAGATGATATGATGGGTTGAACAGTAATATTGTGGGATATCTATCGATAATGAATTGTTGTGTGAATATGATACCCTGTATTTAAATTTGATATGTGTTCACTTAAACAACTTAGGTAAAGATGACATTGATTTCGAAGAGACCGGGGTCGGGTATCAATAAATACCCGAAACCACTTCGATTTGAAATCTTCTATAATTCTTTATAGATTGATATGTGAAATCAACAGGCCGGTTTGGGATAATATGGACCATTTAAACTAAGTTGGATACTTAGATATTATTTTGTGAAAATAAGTGTTGACTATATAAGTTGTTTACTTATAGTAAAGTACGAGTTACCCCGGGTTTAAATAAGTTCTATGGATTGAAATTTCATGTTAGATGAGTTTACTCACGCTGGTTTCCAGCCTGACCCGGGTGTTACTTTAATTTAATGCTCGGGTCAGACCGAGTGTTACAGATTTCAGGTAAGGACGTTCTGGAACTCAGGAGGCGAGTTGGATGGCAGGAACGTATGGAGTATATTTCGCTGAGTATATTATAGTTGTTTGAGACATGTTAATTCTAACTGTCTAGTATATTTGTGAATGTTGTAACTCTGATGTATTAAAATGTAATTAACAAATATAGTTTTCTTTGTATAACTGATATTATTATTTGATATTGTATTTTGATCCGCTGCGAATGTGAGAATCGGTGTCTTGTTCTGTTTCTTTCTTCTATCTCTTTTCTTTTTCTTCTAACTATCCGGAATTTTCGGGTACGAAATTTCCGGGTCGTTACACTAAATGTAATATCCCGGAAATTTTGACAATATCAATTTAATAATCTGTTGAATAATTAAATTGATATGGATAATCTTTGATAATAAAATTTGAGTTTAATTTAATAATCTGATGAAATAAGTATTTAATTGGTAAATTTTATCTTTAAAAAGTTAATAAGATATTTTCTATTTGAATATATATATTTATTTGTATATATTGTAAATAGAAAAGCTTTGGTAAATTAGAAATTTATATTTAATTTAATCTGGACTTTTCAAAGATATTTAAATAAGTAATTTTATAGTTTTCAAATACTTTAAGTAAATATTTTATTAGTTTAAGATATATTTTAACTTAAATTTAAATAAATAAGATTTACAGAATGGTTTGTTTTATTTCTTTTTAAATATTTCTTGATAATATAATCTCTTGTTTAAATTATAAAATATGTTATTTTCAAATAAAAAGTATAATGTATTATTTTTATAAATATGAATGGATTTTTAAAGACTAGAATTGTTATTTTTAAATTGAATCTTAGGATTTAATTTAATTTGAATTTGAATTTGAATTTAAAGTTTTGAAATTCAAAAGAATAAATATTTAAATTGATTTGTATTTAGAATATTTGTATAACTTTTATTTATAAATATAATTAGTTTGTTTCTTTAAAAAGTGATTTATATATATAAATAAGTATTTAATAAATAAGAAAAAGGCATTTTATTTACTTTTAAAATAAATAAAAATATGAATAATTAATTAAGAGACATATGTCATTTTTCTAAGGCTCCATTTTAACATGTGTAATGTAAGTAATCAATGTAATGACAAGTGTTCTTTTTATTTTTGATTTTCTTTTAATTCATAAATAAATCATTTTATCCTATATAAACACATACTTCACTCCTTTATCTTCTTTTCTAATCTTCATTTTTTTTCAAAATTAAGAAGATTTGTTTTCAGCTGAAACAAATCAGTAACAACTCTCAATAATCAATTCACTCCTCAAACCAAAATCAAAACCCAAAAACCTGTATCATTTCTTCAACCAAAACCAGAACATCTTCTTCAAACCTGAGATGGAAATCGAAAGGCCTGCAAGCATTTTCATCTCTGTTTTGAATCTGAGTCATCTTCAACAAGACTTCAAGTCATCTCTGCATGTTTCAATAACAAGCAACTGTTGCATTCTTTCTTCAATCTGGAAGCCAGCATGCATATGGTTCAAAGCAGTTTTAAGCTCAACAACTCAAATTTTTAAATCAATGAGGCATGCAAGTTTTAAGTTCAAAAGCTTTTCAAAATAAAGTAGGCTCTGTCATCTTTAAACAGGTGAGTAACATCACTATTTCTAAAGTTTAAATTATAAATAAGTTGCATGTTAAATCTTTGTGACAAATATGTATTGCATGTATGTATAGTGGAATCTGCTGTGACAATATGATGTATTGATTGCTCTGTTCTTGTTTTGGTTGCCAGGCTTAAAATTCTATTCGAAATTCCTTATCACTTGATCTAGTTTTGTTTAGGACTTAATTTACAAACAAGAATTGTTTGATTTATTATATACTAATGTTTAAAAATTTAAATTAAGTCAAAAAAAAAAAAAAGTTAAGTTTCTCTGTAACCAAAATATATCTGTGCATATACATAAAAGTGAAAAACTCAAATATGTTAAACTTGTGATTCAGTATCATAAAACCAAAGTAATAATAAAAACTAGATTTTTAAATTAAGAATCTGTATTTTTAGGTGTTAGTTAAAATTGCCATTTAGAATTGAACTAAAAATGAATTTTTAGTAAATTATGTTGATTCATGAATTGAGAAGTCTTGGGATTCTTCTGAGTGATGAAGAAGGTATAGGAGATGCTCAGAAAAATTAGAGAAGTGGTTAAAACTTATTAGAATGGATGCAGTTTGAATTTTAATGGTTAAACCCTAGTTTTGATGGGTTTTAAGAATTGGGTCATTTCAGGATGAAGGATGAATCGAGTGCTATGATATTTGGGAATTGGATAGTTGGTGTGTGGTAGAGTTCGAGGCCGGAGTGGGTGGACCTCAGATGATCGGAACGGCGAGCTTTGGGTGATGACAGGCTTTGGCAAATTCGAACTGATGAGTTCCAGGCCTGGGAGAAGATCGAATTTCGAATTCGAGCAGTGATCGAAGAAATCGCGATCGTGATATGGTGTAGGGATGAACGTCGACTGGTGGAAGATGTCGTCGATGACCGGAGTTGAAGTGGATGACCGTGCACGTGCACGAGATCGCTGGTGTATCTCTGGTGAAATCTGGGATTTAACAGGGGAAGGTCTCGGGTTCGTATGCGAGTTGTTTCGTGCGATGCTCGAAGTTTTAGAGGGTGCGACTCGAAGTTTTAGTGTGTGTGTTCGAGTTTGTAAGTGTTGCCAGGTTTTTGAAGAAAAGAAAAACTGTCTGTTTATAAAATTTAAACTGGATTTAAATTTGTAAAGAAAATTTTAAACAGAATTTAAATTATGGAGTAATATTTAAACAAGAATTTAAATCAAAGTTTAACTATATAGATTCAAGTTGGTTTTGAATCTTAAAGATTTGAAATAAATAAATTTTATAAATTTAAATGTTTTAAATAAGTTTTAGATGGTAGTTCGATTTAAATGTTTGAAATTAAAAAGGAATTTGGTTTAAACTCTTTTAAAATTCTTTTATAAGAGATAAGAAATTTTTAACAAGTAAAAGTTTTAAATTGGTTTTAAAACTTTGTTAAAAATAAATTGGTATTCATTTTAAATACAGAATTTAAAATGAAATTTAAAAGTTAATTTGAAATGGATGTTTTCAAATGTATTTAAGAATGATAATGTAACCTTTGATAAGAAATGTTTTATCTTAAAGTTTAAATCATTAAATCTTTAAGGTAATTAAAATGGTTAAATTAATTTGATTAATTAATCATTTGGATTAATTAATAGATAATTAAAGGTTTAAACAAATTAATTAATAATTAAGATTAATTAATTAGGAATAATTAATTTATAATTAAGGATTATAAATTAAAGTATTAATGAATGGTTAAGAATTAATTAATAGAGTAATTAAATAATTAATAAGTTATGGTTAACACTTAATTAAATAATTAAAGATTAATTAATTGTTTACAAAGATTTATTAATTTGAAATTAATAATACTTAATCTAAGTTAATTACTTAAGAAAAGTAATTAAAGAGTTGTTAATAGTTAATGAAGGTCATTAACTATGGATTATTAAATAATTAATTAATGTAATTAAATTTTAATAGTTAATTAGATTAATTAATTTAAAGATAATAAATTATAGAATTTGTTTTAAATGAATTACTTAGTGGAAGTAATTAAAAGAATTAATTACTCATTGTAATTAATTGAAGTTAATTTGTTTAGTTAAGTTAATTTATTAAGTTAAATTAATTTAGAAAAATCAATGGATTGATTTGTTAAATAATTATTAAGGTATTATTATTTAGGGAAATAAATAATAGATAATTACTGGAAGTAATTAATTGAAGGAAAGTAATTTGAGTTAATTACTTTGAATAATTAATCAAGGGATTAATTAAGGAATTAATTAATTTAGTTAATGGAAGTAATTAAAGGTAGTTAATTACTGATTTAGATTAATCAAGGTGATTAATAAATGTTGTTTAATTAAAGATTAATTACTTAATGTAATTAATTTAATTAGAGTAATTAATAATAAAATGTAATTAGGGATCATTAATTAATATAATTAATGATGTAATTAAGAATTGATTAATTAAGTAATAATTAATAAATGAAGTAATTAATCAATGTAATTAATTAAGGATTAATGTAATTAATTATAGTTGATTAACTTAATTAATTTTAGTTAATTAATTAATGATGTAATTAAAGGTTAATTACAATAAGTAGTTAAGGATAATTAATTTGAGTAATTAATTAAGGATAAATTACTTGAAGGTAATTAAAAGATAATTAATCAAAGATGATTAATTGAAAAGAAAATAATTAGAGGATAATTAATTGATTGTAATTAATTAATGGTTAAGTAAGAAGGATTTATAAAATGAAGTAATTAATTTAATTCACTTTAAATTAATTAGAAATGGTATAAATCATTACTTAAGAATGGATGATAATATTGAATGCTTTGCATTGATTGATATCTCTGATGAGATATATGCTGTATGATATGGATGTTAGTTGAATTGTGATGATAATATGGATTATCTGATAATGTTGATTATCTATTGTGAATTATCTTTCTATGTGTATAAAGATAATGAATTGAATTGTTTTAACCTTTAAAACAACTTGGTCTTAAAAGATACGTTTTGGATTTCGATGAGACCGGGATCGGGTTTCCGTATACCGGATTTCCAGGTCTGGAGACCCGAATACCACATCGATCCAAATTAACGATAGGTCGTGAATCAAGTGAAGATGAAGATTCAGAGTGCAAGGGTTATTGTCGTTAACTCTGAGGGTGATTCCAAAACGAGTGTAACGAGATAATGCCTTCGGTTTCGTTCGAACCCGGAACGAACTTGTATGGATTGAATGCTTTCAGAACATCGTCAGGTGGACGATGAGCATTCTAAGTGATGTGTTCTTTTCTAAGGTAATCGTGACCTCAAGCCTCACAAACCGGGAATGGCTAAAACAGGGGAGGTGCAGCAAGGTTAGTGGGTAGCACCCAAGTAGGACAAGATTACCTCTGTCTAGAAGTCCCTTCTTATTTCGGCTTAGTGGTGCGGTTGCTGATCCCAACCGTGAGGTATCTTGTGCGGGAATTATCCAGTAAGGGATGTTCCGGCCTTGTGTTGCAGGGGATTGGGAGTGATCCTCGGTACGGTGATCTAGGCCACGTACTGTGACGGGCGGTACCCCGGTAGCCCTGCCATTGTATGGAAATCCAACTTCCAATAAGTGATAACGGACTTGATTGTATACATATGAATGCTGGAATTTAATGAATGTAACAATTTCGGCTATTTCATATTTATTTGAAAACCCTAGACCTATTATAATACAATCGAATTTCCTATCAAATGTTTTGGTTAGCGTAAGGTAAAAACTTACCCATATTTATTGGTGGGGAGTCTTACGTGATACCTTTTCTTTCAAAAAGGTTTTGAAGTTAAACAAGTTTAACCTGTTACTCACACCAGACCCATGTCTGACCCAAGTTGTTTATTTCTGTTTTATAAACTCTTGGGTACTCAAATTTTTACGAGTAGCCAAGGGATTCAGGTTAGCCTTGACAAATTGTGGAGGAGCAATGGAGCAGGAGGCTTCAGCGTTGTAGATATAGTTAGTAGTTTCCGCTGTGTTGATCTTTGTATTGATCTGTATTATGTTGAGATGTAATAACTAGACGGATGTTTATAACTGTCTAGTATGTGATGTGTAATCTGTGTAACTCTGATAGATGATGTATATGATACTGTAATATTTATGTGATATAATATATTTTGTTCGTTTCCGCTGTGAGTATTTGTGTTTGTTTCTTTTCTCTTCCTCTCTTTTCTACTTCTCACCCCTTTCTTTCTTACTGTCGATGCGATTTTCCGGGAGTGGAAAGTCGTGGTCGTCACACGTGGTATCAGAGCTTAGGCTGGCGACAACCTTGGCTCTGGTGGGAATTTTGAGAGTATTAATAGATATGAGCGCGTATTTGTTAGTGAATATAAAATTGTTTTATATTGTGTTGATTGGTTTATTGAGTAGTTTATGGATTCTGGTCGATGTGTGGGACGCCACAACATTGATAGGGATCTCTAAACGCTTGTATAGAACAATTCGACACAGTATTGTTTTAAAGAGGTAAATGAAATAATTTTACCCAGAAATAATTTCTATATAAAAAGTATCATTTTAAATATATATATTTCTACCTATTTGTTGGGTTACCTGTTCGGGTTTTCCAATATAAGTTATAAAGGTAGATGGGGTAGTGGTGTGTGAAACACAATTACCAATAGTTAGAATTTGAGTGTTGAGGTTGGAAGTGTATCTGTCGAGACTGTAGACCTAATACCGTCTCAAGTAAGCTTTGCTATGGTAAAGGATTTCATCGATCTCCGAAGGAAACTGTAATGGTTCGGAGTTTATCTTTGAAGTTGGATGAGTAGAGTTGGATCTGTCAGTTAGGCAGAAGCGAGTGATGGTACCTTGATACCTCAGGTAATAGTAGCTGTATGATGAGATACAGTGACGATGGATGTTCCCGAAGATGTTTTCTTTGGAACAAGATTAAGAGAGTGTGTATGCTTTGGTATTGTGGCTGAGTTCAGCATGAAGTTTCTGCTTTGGTTTGGAGTCCGAGTTTCTCGTAGAGCTTTGGATAAGAGCATCAGTGTCAGCAGTACAGCTCGGAGTGTTCTGTGATGGCAAGAAGTTTTCTAGCTGAGCAGTTTTTCTGAAGGTGAAGTTCAGAAGCAGTAAGAGTGGGTCCATTTCTTCGATAAATTGGATAAATAAGTGTAAGCTGTTCTGATTGGTAAAGAGAGAACAGTCTGTTTGGAATTAGGCTGGGTTGATCGCAAAAGTGACTTGCGATTGTCTGAGTGTTCTCTTGGGTTGTCAGAATTTTTCTGGATGTCTCCAGAGAAGTCAGAAGTTTGTCCGCATCTGAAGGATGAGTTTTCTTATCGACTGGGATTCCAGGAGTGATACCGGTGGTTCAGTCTAGTGGAAGGATGTTTCCTAGAGATGGAGTTGGTGAAGCAGCTCAAGTTTTGCTGGAGTATCTGAGTTTTCTTTATGGATCAGTGAACCTTATTTCTAGAAATGAGTTGTCCAGTCTGTGCTTGTGTTCTACCTCAGATCAGAGTTGAGCAGCGAAAGCAGTTTGGAGTGTATCTCTGGATGGGAGAAGTAAGTTTGGAATCTACTGATGTTGTGAAGTAGAGTTATGTTTGGATCTAGTTTGTGTTCTGATTTGGATAAGTATTTGGACTTCTGAATTGAATTGTCAGTTTGGATAACTGGAATTCATTGAGTTTTACGTATCTGAGAGGGAGTACGTATTTGATCTATCTCTGGTTGTAGAATCAGCAGTTCTGGAAGTTTGGTAATTGAGTCAGACTCGTCTGTAGTCTGATATTCTGTTTAGTTCTGTAGATCTAGATGAGTAGGAGATCTATAGCTTAGTAGTTTAGATTGTTTGTAGAGCGAGTATCCCGGTATTTATATACTTGGGGAAACTCGAGGAATTTTATCTAGAATTTAGTCTAGATAGTTAGAATTGATTGATTGGATGATTTGGTTGCTATGGTTGCTAGCATATGGATGATAGTATATGCTTGTGTTTTAAATTAAAATCTTTAATAAGATTATTAAATTACCTTTGTTTAAATTTCGGGGACGAAATTATTTTAAGGGGGGAGGAATGTAATATCCCGGAAATTTTGACAATATCAATTTAATAATCTGTTGAATAATTAAATTGATATGGATAATCTTTGATAATAAAATTTGAGTTTAATTTAATAATCTGATGAAATAAGTATTTAATTGGTAAATTTTATCTTTAAAAAGTTAATAAGATATTTTCTATTTGAATATATATATTTATTTGTATATATTGTAAATAGAAAAGCTTTGGTAAATTAGAAATTTATATTTAATTTAATCTGGACTTTTCAAAGATATTTAAATAAGTAATTTTATAGTTTTCAAATACTTTAAGTAAATATTTTATTAGTTTAAGATATATTTTAACTTAAATTTAAATAAATAAGATTTACAGAATGGTTTGTTTTATTTCTTTTTAAATATTTCTTGATAATATAATCTCTTGTTTAAATTATAAAATATGTTATTTTCAAATAAAAAGTATAATGTATTATTTTTATAAATATGAATGGATTTTTAAAGACTAGAATTGTTATTTTTAAATTGAATCTTAGGATTTAATTTAATTTGAATTTGAATTTGAATTTAAAGTTTTGAAATTCAAAAGAATAAATATTTAAATTGATTTGTATTTAGAATATTTGTATAACTTTTATTTATAAATATAATTAGTTTGTTTCTTTAAAAAGTGATTTATATATATAAATAAGTATTTAATAAATAAGAAAAAGGCATTTTATTTACTTTTAAAATAAATAAAAATATGAATAATTAATTAAGAGACATATGTCATTTTTCTAAGGCTCCATTTTAACATGTGTAATGTAAGTAATCAATGTAATGACAAGTGTTCTTTTTATTTTTGATTTTCTTTTAATTCATAAATAAATCATTTTATCCTATATAAACACATACTTCACTCCTTTATCTTCTTTTCTAATCTTCATTTTTTTTCAAAATTAAGAAGATTTGTTTTCAGCTGAAACAAATCAGTAACAACTCTCAATAATCAATTCACTCCTCAAACCAAAATCAAAACCCAAAAACCTGTATCATTTCTTCAACCAAAACCAGAACATCTTCTTCAAACCTGAGATGGAAATCGAAAGGCCTGCAAGCATTTTCATCTCTGTTTTGAATCTGAGTCATCTTCAACAAGACTTCAAGTCATCTCTGCATGTTTCAATAACAAGCAACTGTTGCATTCTTTCTTCAATCTGGAAGCCAGCATGCATATGGTTCAAAGCAGTTTTAAGCTCAACAACTCAAATTTTTAAATCAATGAGGCATGCAAGTTTTAAGTTCAAAAGCTTTTCAAAATAAAGTAGGCTCTGTCATCTTTAAACAGGTGAGTAACATCACTATTTCTAAAGTTTAAATTATAAATAAGTTGCATGTTAAATCTTTGTGACAAATATGTATTGCATGTATGTATAGTGGAATCTGCTGTGACAATATGATGTATTGATTGCTCTGTTCTTGTTTTGGTTGCCAGGCTTAAAATTCTATTCGAAATTCCTTATCACTTGATCTAGTTTTGTTTAGGACTTAATTTACAAACAAGAATTGTTTGATTTATTATATACTAATGTTTAAAAATTTAAATTAAGTCAAAAAAAAAAAAAAAAAAAGTTAAGTTTCTCTGTAACCAAAATATATCTGTGCATATACATAAAAGTGAAAAACTCAAATATGTTAAACTTGTGATTCAGTATCATAAAACCAAAGTAATAATAAAAACTAGATTTTTAAATTAAGAATCTGTATTTTTAGGTGTTAGTTAAAATTGCCATTTAGAATTGAACTAAAAATGAATTTTTAGTAAATTATGTTGATTCATGAATTGAGAAGTCTTGGGATTCTTCTGAGTGATGAAGAAGGTATAGGAGATGCTCAGAAAAATTAGAGAAGTGGTTAAAACTTATTAGAATGGATGCAGTTTGAATTTTAATGGTTAAACCCTAGTTTTGATGGGTTTTAAGAATTGGGTCATTTCAGGATGAAGGATGAATCGAGTGCTATGATATTTGGGAATTGGATAGTTGGTGTGTGGTAGAGTTCGAGGCCGGAGTGGGTGGACCTCAGATGATCGGAACGGCGAGCTTTGGGTGATGACAGGCTTTGGCAAATTCGAACTGATGAGTTCCAGGCCTGGGAGAAGATCGAATTTCGAATTCGAGCAGTGATCGAAGAAATCGCGATCGTGATATGGTGTAGGGATGAACGTCGACTGGTGGAAGATGTCGTCGATGACCGGAGTTGAAGTGGATGACCGTGCACGTGCACGAGATCGCTGGTGTATCTCTGGTGAAATCTGGGATTTAACAGGGGAAGGTCTCGGGTTCGTATGCGAGTTGTTTCGTGCGATGCTCGAAGTTTTAGAGGGTGCGACTCGAAGTTTTAGTGTGTGTGTTCGAGTTTGTAAGTGTTGCCAGGTTTTTGAAGAAAAGAAAAACTGTCTGTTTATAAAATTTAAACTGGATTTAAATTTGTAAAGAAAATTTTAAACAGAATTTAAATTATGGAGTAATATTTAAACAAGAATTTAAATCAAAGTTTAACTATATAGATTCAAGTTGGTTTTGAATCTTAAAGATTTGAAATAAATAAATTTTATAAATTTAAATGTTTTAAATAAGTTTTAGATGGTAGTTCGATTTAAATGTTTGAAATTAAAAAGGAATTTGGTTTAAACTCTTTTAAAATTCTTTTATAAGAGATAAGAAATTTTTAACAAGTAAAAGTTTTAAATTGGTTTTAAAACTTTGTTAAAAATAAATTGGTATTCATTTTAAATACAGAATTTAAAATGAAATTTAAAAGTTAATTTGAAATGGATGTTTTCAAATGTATTTAAGAATGATAATGTAACCTTTGATAAGAAATGTTTTATCTTAAAGTTTAAATCATTAAATCTTTAAGGTAATTAAAATGGTTAAATTAATTTGATTAATTAATCATTTGGATTAATTAATAGATAATTAAAGGTTTAAACAAATTAATTAATAATTAAGATTAATTAATTAGGAATAATTAATTTATAATTAAGGATTATAAATTAAAGTATTAATGAATGGTTAAGAATTAATTAATAGAGTAATTAAATAATTAATAAGTTATGGTTAACACTTAATTAAATAATTAAAGATTAATTAATTGTTTACAAAGATTTATTAATTTGAAATTAATAATACTTAATCTAAGTTACTTACTTAAGAAAAGTAATTAAAGAGTTGTTAATAGTTAATGAAGGTCATTAACTATGGATTATTAAATAATTAATTAATGTAATTAAATTTTAATAGTTAATTAGATTAATTAATTTAAAGATAATAAATTATAGAATTTGTTTTAAATGAATTACTTAGTGGAAGTAATTAAAAGAATTAATTACTCATTGTAATTAATTGAAGTTAATTTGTTTAGTTAAGTTAATTTATTAAGTTAAATTAATTTAGAAAAATCAATGGATTGATTTGTTAAATAATTATTAAGGTATTATTATTTAGGGAAATAAATAATAGATAATTACTGGAAGTAATTAATTGAAGGAAAGTAATTTGAGTTAATTACTTTGAATAATTAATCAAGGGATTAATTAAGGAATTAATTAATTTAGTTAATGGAAGTAATTAAAGGTAGTTAATTACTGATTTAGATTAATCAAGGTGATTAATAAATGTTGTTTAATTAAAGATTAATTACTTAATGTAATTAATTTAATTAGAGTAATTAATAATAAAATGTAATTAGGGATCATTAATTAATATAATTAATGATGTAATTAAGAATTGATTAATTAAGTAATAATTAATAAATGAAGTAATTAATCAATGTAATTAATTAAGGATTAATGTAATTAATTATAGTTGATTAACTTAATTAATTTTAGTTAATTAATTAATGATGTAATTAAAGGTTAATTACAATAAGTAGTTAAGGATAATTAATTTGAGTAATTAATTAAGGATAAATTACTTGAAGGTAATTAAAAGATAATTAATCAAAGATGATTAATTGAAAAGAAAATAATTAGAGGATAATTAATTGATTGTAATTAATTAATGGTTAAGTAAGAAGGATTTATAAAATGAAGTAATTAATTTAATTCACTTTAAATTAATTAGAAATGGTATAAATCATTACTTAAGAATGGATGATAATATTGAATGCTTTGCATTGATTGATATCTCTGATGAGATATATGCTGTATGATATGGATGTTAGTTGAATTGTGATGATAATATGGATTATCTGATAATGTTGATTATCTATTGTGAATTATCTTTCTATGTGTATAAAGATAATGAATTGAATTGTTTTAACCTTTAAAACAACTTGGTCTTAAAAGATACGTTTTGGATTTCGATGAGACCGGGATCGGGTTTCCGTATACCGGATTTCCAGGTCTGGAGACCCGAATACCACATCGATCCAAATTAACGATAGGTCGTGAATCAAGTGAAGATGAAGATTCAGAGTGCAAGGGTTATTGTCGTTAACTCTGAGGGTGATTCCAAAACGAGTGTAACGAAATAATGCCTTCGGTTTCGTTCGAACCCGGAACGAACTTGTATGGATTGAATGCTTTCAGAACATCGTCAGGTGGACGATGAGCATTCTAAGTGATGTGTTCTTTTCTAAGGTAATCGTGACCTCAAGCCTCACAAACCGGGAATGGCTAAAACAGGGGAGGTGCAGCAAGGTTAGTGGGTAGCACCCAAGTAGGACAAGATTACCTCTGTCTAGAAGTCCCTTCTTATTTCGGCTTAGTGGTGCGGTTGCTGATCCCAACCGTGAGGTATCTTGTGCGGGAATTATCCAGTAAGGGATGTTCCGGCCTTGTGTTGCAGGGGATTGGGAGTGATCCTCGGTACGGTGATCTAGGCCACGTACTGTGACGGGCGGTACCCCGGTAGCCCTGCCATTGTATGGAAATCCAACTTCCAATAAGTGATAACGGACTTGATTGTATACATATGAATGCTGGAATTTAATGAATGTAACAATTTCGGCTATTTCATATTTATTTGAAAACCCTAGACCTATTATAATACAATCGAATTTCCTATCAAATGTTTTGGTTAGCGTAAGGTAAAAACTTACCCATATTTATTGGTGGGGAGTCTTACGTGATACCTTTTCTTTCAAAAAGGTTTTGAAGTTAAACAAGTTTAACCTGTTACTCACACCAGACCCATGTCTGACCCAAGTTGTTTATTTCTGTTTTATAAACTCTTGGGTACTCAAATTTTTACGAGTAGCCAAGGGATTCTGTAACAACCCGCATATTTATCGATTTTATATTTAAATATTTTATTGTTAGTCGGATGTTAGACCGAAAAGCTACTTTTTGCATACGGTCAAATTGGGACTCGAGACCACCCCCATTGAGTTCAAAATGACGTTTGCGATCTTTTTGAGTGTAAACTTCGATATGTTTGGAGATAGTGAAATTTTCGTCACTTTTTGTGTTGAGCTTTTGGTTTGGGCTGCACCTCTTCTACCTCAGCCCAACCCCTTCCTTCTCTTCATCACTTCATCAACTTTGAAGCTTTAGCAACAATGGTGGAGGGAGTAGGAAATTAAAATTCCAAGCTCAAATTCTTTAGCAAATTCAACATCTAACTCCAAATTCAAAGTGAAGACATTGATTCAAGCTTGTGGTTGATCTTTGCTTTGCCCCGAGCTTCATCTTCATCAATTTCATGGAAAAGGTGAGATTTTTGATCTCACATCTTGCCTATATCTATCTTGGACTGTTGGGAATGATCCCCTATTGTATTTGCATCAACATTTGCATTTGGTTTGGATTGGATTGGCGAAAAACTTCGATTTTCAGCGTTTTGGTGATTTTTCTGGCGTTAAGTCGTTTCTGCCTTCGCTGAGTCGTCCACGAGTTAAGCCTAAGTCGTGAGTCGTTCACGAGTTAAGGGCTTAGGTCGCGCGCGTGTATTTCTGTTCGTCTGGCCTGAGTCGTTCACGAGTTAAAGGCCTGAGTCGTTCTCGAGTTAAAGTGTTAAGTCGTTCCAGGCGTTGAGTCGTTCTGGGTGTGCTAAGTCGTTCGCGAGTTACTGGCTTAAGTCGTTCAGGAGTTAAAGGCCTTAAGTCGTAGGTCGTTTTGCAGTTAGCTCGCTCGCCCTGGCCTTAAGTCGTAGGTCGTCCTCGACCTAACTCCACTAGGTCGTTCCAGCCTTAGCCCGTAGCTCGAATTGGAGCTTAAGTCGTAAGTCGTTCGTTCCACTAAGTCATTCAAGGCTTAGGTCGTTAAGACATTCGTTTGCTAACTCGTAGCTCGTATTCAAAGCTTAAGTCGTAGGTCGTTTCTGCCTTCGCTAGGTCGTTCGCGAGTTACTGGCTTGGCATAAGTCGTTCAGGAGCTAATGGCATAAGTCGTTAAGTCGTTAAAGGCTTAAGTCGTTAAGTCGTTCAAGACATAGGTCGTATGACCTTATCCCCTTAAGTCGTAAGTCTCTTGCCTCTCTTAAGTCCTAGGTCGTTGGCTTTAAATCGTTAAGTCGTAGGTCGCCACCGACCTTCCCCTTAGGTCGAATGACCTGTTATCTGCTAGGTCGTGTGGCATTCCTCCCTTAAGTCGTAAGTCGTTCGCGAGATTAGTACTTGGTCGTTTGACCTGTTCTTCTGCTAGCTCGCGTGGCATTCTCCACTTAGGTCGTATGACCTTATCCCTTAAGTCGTAAGTCGTTCGCGAGTTAGTACTTGGTCGTTTGACCGGTTTGGCTCCTCGAGACAGCTTGCCTTCACTAAGTCGTACTTTGATGGTTTTGGGATTGACTTCTTTGGACTTTACTCACGTCTTCGAACGTGAATTGATTTGTTCTACAATCGTTTTATGACTTGTCACTTTAAAGATATATGAAGGTTTCAATACTAATAGTAAATATCAAAACTCTTTCATCAAAGCGATTTCAACACTATTTTAAATATCTAAAGTTCGTTTTCTCAAACCGATTTTCAATCTACTAGTATATACAAGCCTTTACTTCACTCGAATGAGAAATCGACTTAAACGACTTAGTAAAACAAGTGGTATGAAACGCTTGCGTTCACTTCGTCGGTTAGCTCTTGGACTTGTTCGATTGAACCCTTTTTGTGACAATTTCCTAGTGAAGATTTACAGCTTGTTCGTAAATATTTAAGTTAAGCAAGTGGTTATGGGACATGAAGCTAAACTCATATATTTACTAGCTTGGTGTGATTGACACTTCTCGCTGATCATGATGATCAATTTTATGATTTAGACTAGCAATTGTGCGATGTCTCTTTGTCCATATGAAGGACTGTACTTCATTTTATTGAGCTTCGTCTCATTTCTTTGTGGGCTGGCAACCCAAGTACTTTTAATGTGTTTCGATTCATCTGATGTACCGTTTGTACTACATCGATGTCTCTGTCTTTCTGATTCATTGGACGTACCGTTTGCACTGCGTCAATGTTTGATTCATCTGATGTACCGTTTGTACTACATCGATGTCTTGTCTTTCTGATTCATTGGACGTACCGTTTGCACTGCGTCAATGTTTGATTCGTCTGATGTACCGTTTGTACTACATCGATGGCTTAGCTTTCTGATTCATTGGACGTACCGTTTGCACTGCGTCAATGTTCGATTCATCTGATGTACCGTTTGTACTACATCGATGTCTCTGTCGTTCCGATTCATTGGACGTACCGTTTGCACTGCGTCAATGTTTGATTCATCTGATGTACCGTTTGTACTACATCGATGTCTTGGCTTTCTGGTTCATTGGACGTACCGTTTGCACTGCGTCAATGTACCGGCTTTCATGCTCCTGTTTGGGATTGGCCATCCTTTTCTTGTGATTTCTGGATTTCTAATGATTGATTTCTGGAATTTTATGTTTCACCAGCTTTTACCATTGACATTGATGAGTATGTCATTTTAATGTGGCTTGGTGAATTAAATTAAGAATATGACATTCTTTTCTCTGTTATGAGATTATTGAGATATTGTATGACTTTTGTGGATTTCTGATGTATACTTTTCATAGTATGACACCTTTTTGTTATCATGCGTTCTATTATCATATCTCATATTCTATCTCATTTTATCTGATAATTATAGCTAGACTGATCCGTTTATTATTTTCTTCTTAAATAATACTCGGGTCAGACTGAGTTTTTACAGGTGCTTCATCATGACTTCTTATCTGGAGCCATCTTCTGACTTTTGACTAACTACTCTAGTTTAGTAGGTTTTTGTTGTATGAATTTGGGATGAGACCCCTTGATGTATACGTATTCTATTGTCTTGCACTTGTATCTATTCTTTTGTGTTATTGTGGATCTTATTTGACCACTGCTCTGATGTACACTTTTATGTGTAATATTCATATCTTATTCCGCCTTTGTGATATGAATTGTCTGTGACTGATTTGTTCTACGTTTATTTCTATATTTGTTTCCGAAGATCATATATAGCCACCGTGTAATAACTTTGTGTTTGTTTCGGTATGTAGGATTTCCTCCTTAAAAGATATGCATTCTATTCTATCTGACATATCGGTGCTCGCGCAAAGAAGTTACATAGATGGTCGCTCCTCAAAAGCCTTATCCTCCGTGCTAATTGACAGCACTACACCGTAGTGTTCTTGGTTAGCGTGGGTATAAAGGTGGGGCGTCACAGCTTGGTATCAGAGCCAAACTTCGGAACAATGTAGAATAATCTAGCAAGGATCATTGTCCTAAGTCTTTCTTAGGAATCGTGCCATAGGATTTGATTCGGGTCTTCGTACCATTCTATCCTATTTTCATTTTATGATTCCTTGTTCTATCAATCAAGATTGTTTGATATTCATTCTGAGAATAACATTTTCTTCTTCTTTCTTTCTTAAAGAAGAGAAATGGTTAGATCTGGCCGTCCCAGCGCCGGTCAATCCAGTGCTACTCCTCAGGAGGGAGTATTTATGTCTGCCCAGCAGCTTCTAGATCTTGTTAAGAATGCTCAAGCTATCGGACCCATTTCAGAGCCTACTCATCCTAGATCTGGTTTTGCACGCTTGTGTAGAGATTATACCGATTTGGGTGGAAGGCCATTCCGGGGATCCGAGAGTGTTATTGAAATCCAAGCTTGGCTTAGATCATGCGACCGCATCTTTTCTCGCATGAATCTTGTTGATCTCCACCGAGTCCAAGTGGCTTCTAGCATGCTCCAAGAAAGAGCATTGGATTGGTATGAGCTCCTTATTTCTGAAATTGTTGAAGCGGATCTCACTTGGGAGCAATTTCGGGAGCGATTCGAATTGAAATTTGTGCCGGAGGCTGAAAAAGTAACCTTGGCCCGGCGATTTATCGACCTTGTTCAAGGTGAATCTTCTGTGACGGACTACGTCGCATCTTTCGAATCTCTTTCTAAATACGGGGTTGAATACATTAATACCCCATTGAAGAAAAATCAGAGATTTGTCTATGGCTTGAATAAGAATCTAAAGAAGCCATTACTCCTGAAACTCGAGGTTTCATTTGATCAGCTTATTGATATCGCTCTTCGTCTTGAAGAGGCCGATAGAGAGTGTGATGTTGAAGTTGTGGGTGCTAAACAAAACTTCAACAACAACATGAAAAGGCCTACTAAGTTCAAAGGCCCTAATCCAATTCCCGACAAGAAAGGGAAGCAAGAATCTTCGGTAGCAAAGACTCCTACCTCTAGTCGTGGACGATGCTACAATTGTGGCCTTACGGACCACTATGTAAATGAGTGCCCGAAACCATTTTTCTGTCGTTATTGCAAAGGTTCGGGACATCTCTTATCTTCATGCCCCAAACTTCCGGACAAGAGAGAGGGGAAGCTAAATGTTGTTCAAGTCCCTAGTGACACTTCCCATGGTCAAGGTATCCATTCTATCCTTGATGACATTTATTTCGTGAACATTTTTATTATTATTATTATTATTATTCGAGTTCTTTCGATATGGGTTTCGTCTCATTATTTTATAACAAAAGAACAGGTTGATTCCTTTTCTTTAGACCTTTTTGGGCTTGTTGACTTCTTTGAGGATTGCGAATCCGGTTGGCGGATCCGCAACACTCAATTTTCTTTTTATTGATGTCGAAATTATTTTATGTGATTTTTTCTTTCCGAACCGATTTCTACTTATGCTTCGGAATTGACTTTTGTAAGGACTGGCTTAATTACTATGAAGCCATATCCTTTGTCCCGTGTGGGATATTCATCTTCGACATTTTCAATCTGTTAAACAGATTTCTGTTTTTCCTCTGTGATTTTGATTCCAATTTGAGGGCATCATTTTATTCTTGTAGTTTGAGAATTTCCGGTATTTTTGAGCTTGTCTTAGGATTATCGCCTAAGAAATCTTTTGAGTGATGTTAAGGTCTTTTTAGTTCGACCTTGCCCTCGATTTTCATTTGCTACGAGTTGCGGGAGTTAGCATTCCCTTTACCGCATTCCGCGCTCAATATGATTCTTATGAATGACTTGTTATGTCATTCAGTTTATCCAGCTTATTTCATCCATTTTATGAATCGAGTATTTTACGATCTCGATGACTCCATTCTTTGATTTTGGATGAAAATAGCAATTTAAAATTTTGCAAATCTTTTTCATAAGATTTATTTATAAGTAAAATTGGATTTTTATTCTTTAAGCAAACAAAGAATGTTCTTAAGAGTTTTTAAGAAACAATCTTGAAGATGATTTTGTGATTGTATTGCCCATTGAGTGCTTTAAGAATTTTGGTCGATGCGCTTGATCAACGTTATCGATAGAAATTTCCTAAACGCTTTGATGAGACAATCAGACACAGTAAAATGTAAATTTCTCTAGAAAGATTATTTGAAAGAATTCTTTTCCGCTACTTTTATTCTTGTGATTCCCGATGGGGACCAAGACTTTATCTTTTGTACCAATGCTAATTGTATTGGTTTGGATGTCGTTCTTTTTCTTTTGCTTCTAAATAGTTATAGCCTATCGAGACTAGGTATGCCACTCATGATCTAGTGCTCGCGGTTATTGTTTTTCCTTTTGAAAATTTGGCATCACTATTTTTGGGTGAGAAATTTGTTCTCTACCTTAATCATAAATCTTTGGAATATTTATTTTCTCATAAGGAACTTAATATTGGCTTGAGTTTCTTGCATCTTATGATTTTGATATTCCTTTTATTCCCAGAAGGGAAATCGTGTTGCCAATGCGTTTACTCATATGCAACAAGTTGTTGATTCTTTGATGATGTCCGAAAGGAATAATCTTTTTATCAAGTTCATCGGACGTTTTGACATACTTCATTTTTATGGAGTTTTATCTCATTTCTTTTATGGACTTGCGTCCGATGTTCTTTTATGGCCTTTGATTCATTGGACGTACCGTTTTTGTACTACGTCGGTGTTCGGAGATGTCGGGTTTCCAGTTTCTTTGGCGTATCGCTTTTTGTGCTACGCCGTTCCACCAGCTCAATTTTCTGTTATTCATGACGTTTTCCACGTCTTCCAACTATGGAAATGCCTTAGGGATTCTAATTTTATTCTTGAGCCCGGTGTTATTGTGGAAATTGAATTTTCGTCCGGTTGACTTTTGAGCAACATTTTATTCGCATCATTGCTTCGGAGGTTGAGCGTCTTCGAAATAAAGATGTTCTTCTTGTGAAAGTTCTATGGTTCTCAAATCCCAAGGATTGCTCTTGGGAAATCTAGAGAATTCATCGAGCGAACTCGTCCGGGTTTTCTCTTTCATGCTCTTTTTGGTGAACTTCTCATTTCAAATTTTCTTTGGTATTGATATGCTTTTATGGTTGTTACTCTTTTATTTCCATCTTACTTATTGCGAGGACGCAATTTCTTTAAGGAGGGGAGTCTGTAACAACCCGCATATTTATCGATTTTATATTTAAATATTTTATTGTTAGTCGGATGTTAGACCGAAAAGCTACTTTTTGCATACGGTCAAATTGGGACTCGAGACCACCCCCATTGAGTTCAAAATGACGTTTGCGATCTTTTTGAGTGTAAACTTCGATATGTTTGGAGATAGTGAAATTTTCGTCACTTTTTGTGTTGAGCTTTTGGTTTGGGCTGCACCTCTTCTACCTCAGCCCAACCCCTTCCTTCTCTTCATCACTTCATCAACTTTGAAGCTTTAGCAACAATGGTGGAGGGAGTAGGAAATTAAAATTCCAAGCTCAAATTCTTTAGCAAATTCAACATCTAACTCCAAATTCAAAGTGAAGACATTGATTCAAGCTTGTGGTTGATCTTTGCTTTGCCCCGAGCTTCATCTTCATCAATTTCGTGGAAAAGGTGAGATTTTTGATCTCACATCTTGCCTATATCTATCTTGGACTGTTGGGAATGATCCCCTATTGTATTTGCATCAACATTTGCATTTGGTTTGGATTGGATTGGCGAAAAACTTCGATTTTCAGCGTTTTGGTGATTTTTCTGGCGTTAAGTCGTTTCTGCCTTCGCTGAGTCGTCCACGAGTTAAGCCTAAGTCGTGAGTCGTTCACGAGTTAAGGGCTTAGGTCGCGCGCGTGTATTTCTGTTCGTCTGGCCTGAGTCGTTCACGAGTTAAAGGCCTGAGTCGTTCTCGAGTTAAAGTGTTAAGTCGTTCCAGGCGTTGAGTCGTTCTGGGTGTGCTAAGTCGTTCGCGAGTTACTGGCTTAAGTCGTTCAGGAGTTAAAGGCCTTAAGTCGTAGGTCGTTTTGCAGTTAGCTCGCTCGCCCTGGCCTTAAGTCGTAGGTCGTCCTCGACCTAACTCCACTAGGTCGTTCCAGCCTTAGCCCGTAGCTCGAATTGGAGCTTAAGTCGTAAGTCGTTCGTTCCACTAAGTCATTCAAGGCTTAGGTCATTAAGACATTCGTTTGCTAACTCGTAGCTCGTATTCAAAGCTTAAGTCGTAGGTCGTTTCTGCCTTCGCTAGGTCGTTCGCGAGTTACTGGCTTGGCATAAGTCGTTCAGGAGCTAATGGCATAAGTCGTTAAGTCGTTAAAGGCTTAAGTCGTTAAGTCGTTCAAGACATAGGTCGTATGACCTTATCCCCTTAAGTCGTAAGTCTCTTGCCTCTCTTAAGTCCTAGGTCGTTGGCTTTAAATCGTTAAGTCGTAGGTCGCCACCGACCTTCCCCTTAGGTCGAATGACCTGTTATCTGCTAGGTCGTGTGGCATTCCTCCCTTAAGTCGTAAGTCGTTCGCGAGATTAGTACTTGGTCGTTTGACCTGTTCTTCTGCTAGCTCGCGTGGCATTCTCCACTTAGGTCGTATGACCTTATCCCTTAAGTCGTAAGTCGTTCGCGAGTTAGTACTTGGTCGTTTGACCGGTTTGGCTCCTCGAGACAGCTTGCCTTCACTAAGTCGTACTTTGATGGTTTTGGGATTGACTTCTTTGGACTTTACTCACGTCTTCGAACGTGAATTGATTTGTTCTACAATCGTTTTATGACTTGTCACTTTAAAGATATATGAAGGTTTCAATACTAATAGTAAATATCAAAACTCTTTCATCAAAGCGATTTCAACACTATTTTAAATATCTAAAGTTCGTTTTCTCAAACCGATTTTCAATCTACTAGTATATACAAGCCTTTACTTCACTCGAATGAGAAATCGACTTAAACGACTTAGTAAAACAAGTGGTATGAAACGCTTGCGTTCACTTCGTCGGTTAGCTCTTGGACTTGTTCGATTGAACCCTTTTTGTGACAATTTCCTAGTGAAGATTTACAGCTTGTTCGTAAATATTTAAGTTAAGCAAGTGGTTATGGGACATGAAGCTAAACTCATATATTTACTAGCTTGGTGTGATTGACACTTCTCGCTGATCATGATGATCAATTTTATGATTTAGACTAGCAATTGTGCGATGTCTCTTTGTCCATATGAAGGACTGTACTTCATTTTATTGAGCTTCGTCTCATTTCTTTGTGGGCTGGCAACCCAAGTACTTTTAATGTGTTTCGATTCATCTGATGTACCGTTTGTACTACATCGATGTCTCTGTCTTTCTGATTCATTGGACGTACCGTTTGCACTGCGTCAATGTTTGATTCATCTGATGTACCGTTTGTACTACATCGATGTCTTGTCTTTCTGATTCATTGGACGTACCGTTTGCACTGCGTCAATGTTTGATTCGTCTGATGTACCGTTTGTACTACATCGATGGCTTAGCTTTCTGATTCATTGGACGTACCGTTTGCACTGCGTCAATGTTCGATTCATCTGATGTACCGTTTGTACTACATCGATGTCTCTGTCGTTCCGATTCATTGGACGTACCGTTTGCACTGCGTCAATGTTTGATTCATCTGATGTACCGTTTGTACTACATCGATGTCTTGGCTTTCTGGTTCATTGGACGTACCGTTTGCACTGCGTCAATGTACCGGCTTTCATGCTCCTGTTTGGGATTGGCCATCCTTTTCTTGTGATTTCTGGATTTCTAATGATTGATTTCTGGAATTTTATGTTTCACCAGCTTTTACCATTGACATTGATGAGTATGTCATTTTAATGTGGCTTGGTGAATTAAATTAAGAATATGACATTCTTTTCTCTGTTATGAGATTATTGAGATATTGTATGACTTTTGTGGATTTCTGATGTATACTTTTCATAGTATGACACCTTTTTGTTATCATGCGTTCTATTATCATATCTCATATTCTATCTCATTTTATCTGATAATTATAGCTAGACTGATCCGTTTATTATTTTCTTCTTAAATAATACTCGGGTCAGACTGAGTTTTTACAGGTGCTTCATCATGACTTCTTATCTGGAGCCATCTTCTGACTTTTGACTAACTACTCTAGTTTAGTAGGTTTTTGTTGTATGAATTTGGGATGAGACCCCTTGATGTATACGTATTCTATTGTCTTGCACTTGTATCTATTCTTTTGTGTTATTGTGGATCTTATTTGACCACTGCTCTGATGTACACTTTTATGTGTAATATTCATATCTTATTCCGCCTTTGTGATATGAATTGTCTGTGACTGATTTGTTCTACGTTTATTTCTATATTTGTTTCCGAAGATCATATATAGCCACCGTGTAATAGCTTTGTGTTTGTTTCGGTATGTCGGATTTCCTCCTTAAAAGATATGCATTCTATTCTATCTGACATATCGGTGCTCGCGCAAAGAAGTTACATAGATGGTCGCTCCTCAAAAGCCTTATCCTCCGTGCTAATTGACAGCACTACACCGTAGTGTTCTTGGTTAGCGTGGGTATAAAGGTGGGGCGTCACAGATTCAGGTTAGCCTTGACAAATTGTGGAGGAGCAATGGAGCAGGAGGCTTCAGCGTTGTAGATATAGTTAGTAGTTTCCGCTGTGTTGATCTTTGTATTGATCTGTATTATGTTGAGATGTAATAACTAGACGGATGTTTATAACTGTCTAGTATGTGATGTGTAATCTGTGTAACTCTGATAGATGATGTATATGATACTGTAATATTTATGTGATATAATATATTTTGTTCGTTTCCGCTGTGAGTATTTGTGTTTGTTTCTTTTCTCTTCCTCTCTTTTCTACTTCTCACCCCTTTCTTTCTTACTGTCGATGCGATTTTCCGGGAGTGGAAAGTCGTGGTCGTCACAGATGCATTCAGAGGAGTATACTCATTGTAAGTTGGGATCCTTGGTTTCCATTTTCCAACTTCCCTTTTCTTTCCGGGATTTCCCCTACCAGATCCTTTAGGTTGTTCAGGCTTGTTTTGAACATTGACTTATACCTTTCCAGAGTTGTCACCGGATTGTTTTACAGCGATGTTACTCTGCACAGCCTCCTTGCCATGTACCGGTGCATTATCTCGCCTCGTCCACCTAGCTTCCTCCCTTCTAATAAATTGGTGTGCTTTGGAATAAAACGTTCTAGCGTACTCGGAGGCTTTCCCGCCAGCCAATCTCCAAACTCTGAATCTGGATTTACCTCTCGCATCACGGCCATTAAAATAGCATGGTCGTTGGGGTTGCTAACTTCATTTGCGGCAACATGAAATCTTTGTAAGTACTCTTTCAAAGACTCCCCTGGAGCCTGAATTAGACTTGACAAGGACATCACATCCTTGGGACGAGTGGCATGAATCCTGAATTGTTCCACAAATTTTTTCGCTAAGTCTTCAAAGTTGGAGATAGTCCATAGAGGAAGTCGGGTGAACCACATGGTGGCGATTCCAGACAAAGTTATTGGGAAACATCTACACTTGGTTGCATCGTTCGCTCTAGCTGAGTCCATCATCCATTCATACCTCATCACATGCTGTCGGGGATTAGTCTTTCCTTCATAAGCCGGAATAGTCGGCATGTTAAACTTCCTGGGGTACTCGGTCTGTAAGATTACATCCGTGAACGGAGTATGACTCCTGGATATCCCCCAATCATCATTGAATAAGCCTTGGTTCTCTCTCATCAACTGCCTGACCATAGCTGATAGGTCTGGGGTTTGTATGGAAGATGACAAGTTCGTATATGTCCTGTGAGACCGTTCTGGTCGGTGTCTCCTCCGTTGGCAATCTACCAAGTGTGTATCCTGGAGACCAGCATCATTAAGACCTTGGTGTGCCGGCTGTCCAGCGTCCACTCGTGCTCCAGATCCTAAGTTTCCCGTTCTTGCTTGGTTGTGGTCTCCAAGGTGTAAGTGATCCCTAGTTGGTCGATCAATAGCACCTGCCTGTGCAGTTTCAGTCTTGCGACGTCTACGCCTAGGAGGTTCATCGGACGAGGTCGAGCTGTCCGATGAAGAGTAAGGAGCAAGGCTACCTCCAACATTATGATGCTGAGTCATAAGGTTAGCGTTAGCTTGAATCTGCTCATTAAGTTGTCTTCTGCTTTCCATGAGTTCTCTCATCAAGTCGTTGAACTCTATTCTGGTAACAACTTCAATTTGATTTTGGGTGGTGGTTCCTGCACCTAGATTTGCTTGTTGATTGTTAGGTCCTATTTGTTGTACTCTAGCAGTCTTGTTGGTGTCCGCGTTATGAGAGGCTGATCTGGTACGTGGTCTTCCCATAGTAGAGTTATTGATAGGAACTCTGAATAGAATCAACGGATGTCCTGTGAATGACTTGGATCTCCTTCGGGGGATTTATTCAATCCAGTAGCTACAAAGCAGATCCTAGTGGCCTGAGAATTCAAGCTCTCGGTGAAAGCACCAAAATGTTAGCACCAAAATTGGTCACTAACACCCAAAGAGAGTTTTGTGTAGAGAGATTAATGAAGAAGATAAATTAAAACAGAATGATGTAAACTAAATTAACTACAGAAAATAAAAACACCAGATTTATAGTGGTTCGGCGTAACTGCCTACGTCCACTTTGAGTTTGAATCTTTATTGCTTTCACAAATAGTTGAATATAGATACAATTCGTACACTAATGACTTGAATACAAGTTTTAACTGAAAAGAATGAGTCTTGAAAGCGGCAGAGTCTCCCTAGTGTTCTTCCCAAAAAAAGGTCCATTTCACTGTGACCCTGCCCTTCTATTTATAGACGAGGATGGGTTGGACTTTCCTCTTGGGCCTTAGTACAAGGTATCTCGGCCCGTGGTAAATAGCTTCTGCTCACCGAGCCAGGGATGCCGAGCGGCAATCGTACTAGAGAATGCCGAGCGGCAATCGTACCAAAGAATGCCGAGCGGGGTCCCCATGCCGAACGAGGCTTGGATGCCGAGCGAGGGGTGAATGCCGAACGAGGCTTGGATGTCGAGCGAGAGGCGAATGTCGAACGAGGCTTGGATGCCGACCGACCTTCCTTTGCCGAAGGAGACTTCATGCCGATCGACCCCTCAATGCCGAACGAGGCAAGATGCCGAGCGAAGGGTGAATGCCGAACGAGGCTTGGATGCCGAGCGAGGGGTGGATGCCGAACGAGGGTTGGATGCCGACCGACCTTCCTATGCCGAAGGGGACTTCATGTCGATCGACCCCTAAATGCCGAACGAGGCAAGATGCCGAGCGAGGGGAGGTGCGCCGAACGAGGCCTGTGCCAAGCCTCTTGTCACATGGTCAAACAACCGGGTAACAATATATATATATATATATATCAAGTAATTTATCTTTCAAGTCTTATGTTTTATGTTTCGTTTTTTTATCATTTTATATTTATAGATAAGTAGTTATCAATTTATCTATCTTTTATATTTGATGTTTTATTTTTTTATCATTTTGAATATAACAAAATCACGGTTTATCAAGTACTTTATATTCTATACTTATCTTTTTAAATTCAAAGATAAGTATAGAAAAACTGAAAAAGTAAGAAATATATAGCTTTATCTTTTATCATTGTAATTAATAGATTAAATTATTGGCTTTTATGATTTACCCTTTATCATGTATTTTTTTTCTTTCTGTTTCATTAGTTAAATGATACATGTAACATTTCTCCTTTTACAAAGGACAAATGAATATAGTAGTGTAGACTTACTTGGTTTAGTTTGACAAAAGAATTTTGAAAAATGACAAATGACTATATGGTTGTATATTCTGAAATGATAAATGAATATAATTTCTCACATAAATTTGTTCATAAATAAATTTGAAAACGATGTTATGTGAATCATACGAAAATTGGTCATATTGCGTGTTATATATGCATAAGCTTTTTTTTTGTAAAAGTTTAGGTACATTTTCTTTCTAAAAGAGATGAACATATTTACTTAAGTCATATGTACATTTATCTTTTTTGGTCACTTATCTTTTTCATTCATTAATCTTTTTTATTCATTTATCTTTTTCATGCAGGAATACAAATATTATCATCTTTTGTTGCAAGATATTGTATTAGCTTTTTATTTAAAAGATTAATTAATTATCAAGGTATAAGGCATCGGACGGTACATCGAAATTTCGGTCGTACCGGACCGGTATCGATCACCTCCGGTCTGAAATTGGGCCATAAATTTAGTTTCGGACTGGTTCATTTAGAAAGAAAATCAAAATCCAAAAGAGGAAAGCAGAAACGACTTTTGGAGTTGATACATACTAAAATTAAACAATTAATACTTACCTTTGTTGAAATCGACACTCTTCTTCGAATTGTATCTCAAATCGAGCTTCTTGCAGTCTTCCGCAGTGTGATTCCTCTTTTCTCTTCTTCGAAGCGAGCCTGTATCGAGTGGGAAACGGAGATTTTGTGTTTGCCCTAGTTTTGTTTTTTATTTACTAAGATATCGTTATGCCCTAATTCGTAATTTTATGAGGCGCTGTTTTTATTTACTACTTATCCTTCAGCTATTTAACTGGGCTGGTCTGTTTTTACTAGGCTTAACTACATGAAGGATTATTAACTACTATTTGGTTAAAGTAATATTAATTAGAGTGGGCTGTTTATTTAAATTTAGTTTTGTTTGATTTAGGAATTTTAAATCAATTTAATTCATTTCACTTTAATTTAGCTAATGCATTTTTGTACTAAAACCGAAAACAAATCCGAAATGTTCGAAACTTCCGAAATTGATCGAAATAGCAAAAAATTGAATGACTGAAACCGAAAACGAGTTCTCAAACCTTGTTAATTTTCTTTTCCTTGAAAATTAAATATCTTTTTAACTAGTTGTTGTAACTTCGTATGAATGGCATTTTTGTGATAACGTCTAGCAGGACATATCCAGAGTGGAAACTTCAACATAAAGAATTGTGTGAAGAAAATATGTTCCAGTTCCTTAACTCCAACTCTTAAGTTGATACAAGTTGTAATGATCTAGATGCACCACAAGCTATTGCCCCTTCAGCTGATATTGCAATAGTTTGTTGATATTATATTAGTTGGTTCTCTTTGCTTATCGTGTGTTCACGCTTGATTAGCCTTCTTCTATCTTATTCTGCACTATTCTGCTTGTTACATGCTACATGCTACATGCCTACTACTTGTTGCTTGTCTTTACTTTATCTAGCCTATTCACTCATGCTTTCATTTTGGGTACATGTGGATTTTGCAGATGGGGGTTCACTACTTTGCATTGGACGACATCGCTCTTTGGTCCTTTTTTGCACTCAGCACCTGTCCAACTGCTTTAGAGCATCTCCAACAGCAAGCAGGATCTCAGATAATCACATATCCGCACCCAAATTCAGCTCCAACAGAGTGTAAATAATCCGATAGTGCAGAAATCGGGGAGAAGAGTTCCAAAATATAAGATTTATTGAGGCACATGTTCAACAGGTGCCTGGTGCCCAGGCCCCTATTCAACATGCGCCTGGTTCTCAAGTGCCTGTCCAACAGGCGCCTCAAAATTGAGATGTTTGTTGAACAGTTTCCAGGCGCCTGTTCAACATGCGTCTCAATTTTCGGGCACCTGTTCAACAGGCGCCTAATTCTCAGGCATCTAGCTTGATCTTCGTTGGAGAATATTGCTTTCCAACATTTCGAAGTGTGGAAAATCATGTATCCACACTCTGAACTGTTGGAGATGGTATTAGTATAGGTATTGTTCAATCAACTCCCTTTTTGGGTACACGTGGATTTTTTGTGCTAATTTATAGCTGCATCAAGTTCGCTCAACTGCGTCCAGTCCTTTGTTCAGTCAGCTTTGTGCTTTCAGTAGGCATATGCTACACTTTTCTGCATTTATGTTTTAGTATAGGTTTTATGTCATGCATGTTTTGCCTTGATGGCTGCACCAAATCTCCTAACTCCAAGCTTCGCTCCATAGTCCCTTGTATTTTTATATTTTTTCTGTTTCAATATGTAAGAAGATAAAGCAACATAAAAGAATTTATTTTAGTTTTCATTTACATATAGCAAACCGAAATTATTCAACTAGTTAGTGTTATGGTGGATTTCGATCGAGACCGCTCAAACTCAAATCCCCAAACGCACACGGAAAAGCTAGATCGTGATAGATAGTGCAAAACAACCGATCACCACTCGTTCAATATATCCAAAGACAAACACGATCATAATAACACCACAAGTAATATATGATAACAAGCAATAACGAAAACAATAAATCACACACCGATTTATAGTGGTTCCACTAACGTTGCGTTAGTGTACATCCACTTTGAGAGCGATCTTTTATTATCACCAAATGAGAAGAGTTACAAGAGATTGATCATAATGATCTATTCAATAAGAATATATGTTTAAGGAGATTAGAATTGAAGAAATAGAGTTTTGGCTAAAACCCTAATTAATGGAGGACTAAACCCTTGAATAGAGATGATCAGCCTTTTTTTTCTTCTAAACCTGAATAGAGTATATATACTAATGGAGAAAACCCTGGCGAAAGTCCACTATGCCCTTCAACAAATCACAAAACAGCTCAAAGACTCGGCCCAGAAAAACAGATAAACGCCGTTTCAGACGTCTGGTTTCAGACCTCAGACGTCTGAGGTCAGGTTCTGGTTGGCAAACACAGGCAGAACCAGACGTCTGGCCTCAGACCTCAGACGTCTGAGGCCAGGTTCTGTTTGGCATAGGCAGAACCAGACGTCTGGCCAGAGGGACCAGACGTCTGCGAGATGTTTCTGGCATCAGCCTGAACCTCGTCAGACGTCTGGCCCTCTCAACCAGACGTCTGACCTACAGCAGAACTCCAGCTTCTTCCCTCCTATCTTCTTCCTCCGGACTTCGATTTGCGAACCGTCTTCTCCGACACCAAGCTACATTCATCCCCTTCAATTCTCCATCATATAGTGTCACAAAATTTAACACTCCACCTTGACACTATATCCATCTCCAACACCAATGGTACCATACCATCAACAACCGATAGCTCCAACTATCAACACTTCTACCTTCAACCAAACATGAATGTTTCCCCAACGGGTTCTGGCACAGCCACCCCCCATTGCACTCCATCAACGAGTTCAGGCACAAATCCCCCACGCACCAACGAAATGTTGAAAACATCCAACACCGTCTCACCAAAGACAAGAGCACTAGGAGTGTACACTAGCACTACACCAAGAAGATAGAACGACAATCTCATATCAATACTCTTCCTCATCTACACAAGTATCTCTCTTAATTGTGCCACCCCGTGGCACCTAGCACTTCTCCAAGCGAATCAAGTCCGAGCAATGCTCGAACTTCCCAACCGACAATGCCTTAGTGAACATGTCCGCCGCGTTCTCCTTTGTGTGCACCTTTCGAAGATATACTTGCTTATCCTCATCCATGGCTACCAAGAATGACTCCCTCACTTCTATATGCTTAGTCCGTGAGCTAAATGCCAAATTCTCCGCCAAGTGAATAGCACTTTGGCTGTCACATTGAACATCAATGCTATCGTGTTCAATACCCAAGTCACACAACAATCGCTTCAAATAGAGTGCTTCCTTCGCCGCCTCTACCGCGGCTATCAACTCCGCCTCCGTAGTGGATAAAGCTACTACGGTCTGCAATCTAGATCTCCAACTTATGGCCGTACCACCAAGTGTGAAGACATAACCGGAAGTTGACTTTCTCCTATCTCTATCACCGGCGTAGTCCGAATCATAATAACCAACTAAGTTGCAACTCCTTTTCCCACTACCGCCGAAAACAAGACCATGAGATGACGTACCCCTAAGGTATCTCAATATAAGCTTCACAGCTTCCCAATGCGATTTTCCCGGATTAGACATAAAATGACTAACCACCCCGACGGCATTTGCTATATCGGGCCTTGTACACACCATAGCGTACATCAAGCTTCCAACTGCACTTGCATATGGCACCTTTGCCATATAAGCCTTGTCTTTCTCCAAGATAGGTGACCCTTTACTCGAAAGCTTCACATGCAAAGGTAAAGATGTATTTGACGCCTTTGCATTCTCCATGCTAAACCGGCAAAGCACTTTCTTAATGTACTCCTTTTGAGTCAATTTCAACTCAAAATGCTTTCGATCTCTTTCTATCTCCATGCCCAATATCCTCTTTGCTTCTCCAAGATCCTTCATTTCGAACTCCGAATCCAATTGCAATTTCAACTTGTTGATTTCATTCTTGTCCTTCGAAGCAATGAGCATGTCGTCCACATACAAGAGTAAATACACCCAACAATCATTTCCCAACTTCTTGAAATACACACAAGCATCCTTGATGCTTCTATTGAAACCGTTTTCAAGCATAAAATGATCAAATCTCTTGTACCATTGTCTAGGCGATTGCTTCAACCCATATAGTGATTTCTTTAACTTGCACACCATATTTGACTTACCATTTACAACAAAACCTTGCGGTTGCTCCATGTAAATGTCTTCATCCAAGTCACCATGCAAGAAGGCGGTCTTCACATCAAGTTGCTCCAACTCCAAGTCGTGAATAGCAACCATGTCAAGTAATATCCGTATGGAAGTATGACGCACAACCGGTGTGAATATCTCATCATACTCCATACCCTTTCTTTGTGCAAACCCCTTAGCCACTAACCTAGCTTTGTATCTCTCATCGTCCTTCACCTTGTATATCCATTTGCACCCTATAGCACGGTTTCCTTTAGGAAGCGGAACCAAACTCCAAGTTCGATTCTTCATCAATGATTGCATCTCTTCCTCCATGGCACAAATCCACTTCGAGCTATCACTCGAATTCATGACGTCATCAAGGTCCAAAGGCTCATCTTGGACTACATGAAGCGCATAGTCCAACTTATCACAAAAGCTAAGATAGTTCCAATCACCATATCTTTCGGGTGGTCTTATGGGACGACGACCAACCCGAGTAGCAATATTTTCACCCAAACTCCTTTCGGCTCCACCTTGAACCGAAACTTCTCCAGGCTCGTGTACATCACCAACACTACTAGAGGCACCACGTGGACTTTGTAATGTAACATCAACCGCATCTTTCTCATAAGCATCTTCAACTACTCTACCTCTACCACTTGGACGAAATGGTGGAATAATTTCCTTCTCCTTCGATTCATCACGAACCAAGACCGGAATATCCGATGAGCTCTCATTCTCCTTGAACAATGCCGACTCATCAAAAGTAACATGACGAGAGTTTGTCACCTTCTTCGTTTCCAGATTCCAAATCCGATAGCCTTTCACTCCATCCTTATAGCCAAGCAAAACCCCCTTGAAAGCTCTTGGTTCAAGCTTATCATTACCCGGATCATGCACATAAACCGGACTTCCAAAGACACGAAGATAGCTCAAGTCAATACTCTTCCCCTTCCACACTTCCTCCGGAATTTTGTTATCAATAGCCGAGCATGGAATTCGATTAATAATATGCACCGCGGTTGACAAAGCTTCGACCCAAAATCCCTTAGACAAACCCGATGTCAATCTCAAGCATCGAGCTTTCTCTAGTAGAGTACGATTCATCCTCTCCGCAACTCCATTTGATTGCGGATCTCCCGGTGTAGTAAAATGTCTCCGAATACCATGATGCTTGCAAAACTCTAAGAATTCTCCGGAAACATACTCCCCGCCATTGTCGGACCTAAGAACCTTCAAAGACTTACCACTCTCATTCTCAACAAGATCCTTCCATGTTTTGAACTTTGCAAATGCCTCCGACTTTGCCTTCATTACATACACCCAAACTTTACGAGAAAAATCATCTATAAAGGAAATATAATACCTTGCTCCTCCCAAAGAAGCTACCTGTGCCGGTCCCCAAACATCCGTGTGCACATACTCAAGAAACATTTCTTGAATCATGTTTTCCTTCACCGAATGATACTTTTGTTTGCTTTCCCAAGACACACTCTTCGCAAAACTCCAATTTGTTGAAACTCTCACCATTGATCATCTCCCTTTTTCGAAGAATCTCCAAACTCCTCTCCGAGCTATGACCCAACCTCAAATGCCACAACCTTGTCGCATCCAAGCCACGAGAACTATCAACACCTACACAAGTTTCACCTTCTACGGTCTCTCCACGAAGCAAATAAACACCATGAGCCCTAGCACCTTTCATGACCACAAGCGCCCCTTTCGAAACCCGTAAACAATCACTCTCAATAGTGATCTTACATCCAAGAGAATCCAATTGCCCCAAAGAGATAAGAGACTTCCGAAGTCCCAGAACATAGCGTACATTAGTGAGAGTACGAACCACTCCGTCAAACATTCGAATTTGCACGGAACCAATGCCTTGAGACCTACACATAGCACCATTTCCCATAATAATTGAATTTCCCTCTTTAGCAACAAGAGAAGAAAAACAATTCCTATTAGGCGTCATATGATACGACGCCCCCGAGTCGAGCACCCACTCACTACCGGAAACATCCGATGCTACCGCCGTCAACACATCTACGTCTTCCTCACCGACACCTCTCTCCACCGCTATAGATGAAGATGCTACTTCCTTTTTACCCTTCTCCTTGTCCGGACATTCATTTCTCCAATGACCGTGTTTCTTACAAATATAGCACTTGCCCTTCCTTTCCTTTGATTTTCCTCTCCAACCGGGATTCCTTGATTTAGAACGCCCCCGGTTGTCCTTCTTCGCATATCTTTCCTTCTCCACAAACAAACCTTGACCATTACCGGCACTACTACCACCAACACTCAACTCCTTCATTTGATCTCTCAATTCCTCACTAAGAAGACCCGTCTTGACATCATCTAACGTCAATGTATCCCGGCTATAGATCAAACTATTTGAGAAACCCGTATAACGGTCCGGCAACGAACATAACAATATCATCGCCTTTTGCTCTTCCTCAATCTTCAAATCTACTGACTTCATCTTCATAAGCAAATCATCAAACACATTCAAATGTGCCTTTAGCGAAGTTCCTTCTTTCATCTTATAGGTGAAAAACGTTCGCAACAAGATCAAACGATTAGTTAGAGACTTCTTCATATACAATTCTTCCAACTTGTCCCAAATTCCCTTAGCGGTGGTCTCACCACTAATTTCGGAGATCACATTCTCTTCCATTGCAAGTTGAAGTGTGGTAAATGCCCACTCTTTCATTTCCTCTCTCTCGACATCCGAGATGTCCGTCGACAACAAATGTGTGTCAAACACTACCCGATGTACCCGATTCCTCCTTAGAACCGCTTTCATCTTCCATTGCCATTTTTCAAAATCATTATCGCCATTCCACTTGTCGATAACCAATTGCGATCCCGACGCCACATACGACCCACGCACATACGGCGCTATACTACTTGGACCAACCATTGAATTTTCAGAGGTTTCCGTTTCCGGCATTTCAACAACCACCTACCAACTCCAAAGCTCTGATACCAAATGTTATGGTGGATTTCGATCGAGACCGCTCAAACTCAAATCCCCAAACGCACGCGGAAAAGCTAGATCGTGATAGATAGTGCAAAACAACCGATCACCACTCGTTCAATATATCCAAAGACAAACACGATCACAATAACACCACAAGTAATATATGATAACAAGCAATAACGAAAACAATAAATCACACACCGATTTATAGTGGTTCCACTAACGTTGCGTTAGTGTACATCCACTTTGAGAGCGATCTTTTATTATCACTAAATGAGAAGAGTTACAAGAGATTGATCACAATGATCTATTCAATAAGAATATATGTTTGAGGAGATTAGAATTGAAGAAATAGAGTTTTGGCTAAAACCCTAATTAATGGAGGACTAAACCCTTGAATAGAGATGATCAGCCTTTTTTCTTCTAAACCTGAATAGAGTATATATACTAATGGAGAAAACCCTGGCGAAAGTCCACTTTTCCCTTCAACAAATCACAAAACAGCTCAAAGACTCGGCCCAGAAAAACAGATAAACGTCGTTTCAGACGTCTGGTTTCAGACCTCAGACATCTGAGGTCAGGTTCTGGTTGGCAAACACAGGCAGAACCAGACGTCTGGCCTCAGACCTCAGACGTCTGAGGCCAGGTTCTGTTTGGCACAGGCAGAACCAGACGTCTGGCCAGAGGGACCAGACGTCTGCGAGATGTTTCTGGCATCAGCCTGAACCTCGTCAGACGTCTGGCCCTCTCAACCAGACGTCTGACCTACAGCAGAACTCCAGCTTCTTCCCTCCTATCTTCTTCCTCCGGACTCCGATTTGCGAACCGTCTTCTCCGACACCAAGCTACATTCATCCCCTTCAATTCTCCATCATATAGTGTCACAAAATTTAACAGTTAGAAGTAACACTGGATTAGTACTTGGTACAACTAACTATATAGATTAAAAATCATCTACCACTAAACAATTTAATTTATAGAAACAATTTTAAAAAGTCGAAGAACATTCCCTAACTCACATTAAACCCCAACTGTTGGAGAATAGGTTTACAACAAGTTGGAACATTATGCACTTCTTAAGTCTTTAAATATAGAATTATCTAAAGTCAATCCTTGCACACTCAAAGTCATGAAAATGCAAAAAATAGGTTTGTTAGATTCACCAATAGGAAGGAAATAATAATAGCAGTTAGAACATTTAGTGGTATCATAGTCCACTGGAAAAACATTTCTCATATATGTCCAAAAATGAAATATAGTGATGTTTACTAAATTCTACTGATGTAATATCATAATAACCACAAATTCCTTGTAGTTTCAAGAAAAATCTGTTATGAAAATTTGTATATTACATATTGAATCTTAAATGGATCCATCCAAAATATGTTATTTTCCTATTCTAACCTTCATTCAGACAACACCTTTCGAAAATAGCTTGATGATCTTGGTGTTTAGTTAAATCATTTTGTAGTTCTTTTGCATTATAGTATCTAAAATCTCCTTTTCAGTTCATGTTGACTGGTTATTTACTAATAAGTTGGTTCACTCTTCATAGTTTTTTATTGATCAAAACGGTCTTTTCATTAAGTCCTCATTTCATAAAGTAATTAGACTGGGAAAATGTAAAGCGTTAACGGACTTGAGCATTTAATATAAAACTTACAGACTTTAAAAATCAATGATCAAAGAGATCTTGAAAAGTATATCGGCAACAGTTTCATAGTATTTTTGGACACCATTTTGATAAGGCAGCAGTGATATAAGAACATTCTAAGATAGTGAACTTGCATGGGTTTTTTGGCAGGTTACCAAACGAGTCCACAGACCGAAATACAACTTTGAAACGATATGAGTTCTCTAGGGAGAAAAGAATATCCAGGTAGCTTGTGTGCAGCAGATATAATTATTAACTGCATGAACATGCTTACACGAAAAGCTACAGCAGTAGCGGGTGTCAGAATCAATTAATTTCAAGAATCTTTTGGTATTTAGTACCTAGACTTTATGATGCATTAGTATTACATAAACCATTGTGTTTTACATTGACTCCTATGCTTTGCTTGAATAAAATCACTTCTTGTCTTGGTCAGCTTCCTTGGATCCAAAAACACCAGCAGCTAAGAATCAAACTCAAGTCATTTTTATTGAAGTAAACAGCTTTTATATTTAATGATTTTCGTTTATCTTTTATCGTTTTAATTATATAAAGATCAAATAATTTATCTTTTATCCTTTAGCATTTATGTTTTTAAATTTGAAGATTAGTAACTGTTAAGTTATATATCTTTTATCAGTCACATTTTATGATCTATCTTTTATCATTCTAAATTTAAATTATAAACTTGTAGAAAATGATAGTGGTGATCACTTTATATCTTTTGTCGTTACATAGAGAAGGATAAGTAAATCATTTTTCATTTTGTAGAAATAATAAAAGAATCGTCATTTTATATTAATTACTTGTAAGATGGTAAAGTATTTACTTTTTTGTTGAACTTATATTTTTTAACGACATATATGAATTTATTAATACACACACATATAATAGTCATAATTATGTAAAAAAAAAGAAATATTGTCTATCATTCTATACAAAAGATAAATGAACTTATCATTTCATACGAATATATTAGGATTATGTCAATATGAGTTGAGTTCCATACAAATGATATATATTTCAAAAAAATTCAACCATTTTTTATGGAATTCTATTCAAACATCGAAAATTACTTATGCTACACATGTATTTTCAAATTGGGGAAATTTGAAATGAGGGCCTCTTGCCGCTACTCGAATAATTTCCAGCTGCAATTTAATAAGTTTATAGGACAAAAATTGCAAAATTACACCGCTGCCCTTGTACCCCAAAATAGTTGAAACATCATACCATAATGATCATCCTATCAAGATAACTCCCAAATATTGAAACCGCTTTGCTCCATCCCCTCCAAGTTCATTCAAATTCAACAAAAATCACATCGATCCATTCAAATCAAATAATCAGCTAAGTTGTTCTTCAAATATTTCAGATCTTGCCTGTCACTTGCCTTTTCTGATCGATTAAGATAAAGATCCTAATTATTTATTATTATCTAATAATTAGTTAAATTTTTTGATCACTTTATGTGTTTAAAATCATCGATCAATTTAGATGATATTTGGATTTACAAAGTAAATCATATTATTTTAAATTTACTCGAATGTGATTGCATATTAATATTGAAATGTCACATATTTAAAACCTAGTAGTACTATTGTTGATTAAAACTTTTATTGTTCTGTACTATAGTTTATAATCATACATAGAAAACGTAAATTGGTTGATGATTACCGTTTGTTAATTACTTGTAACAGATGACTTTTAGAAATTATTGTGTCAAAAAATTAGAAATAGTGATAAATTTATATATCATTGATTCATTGTCATTAATTAGTTTATTGAAAAGAAATCTAGTTTTCTGCAAATGTCTTTTATCTTTTTATATTTACTTTTATCATTTATGATGATTTCGATGTGATATAATAATTTATCTATTATATTTTTATTTTTATTTTTATCTTTGATCTTTTATCATTTCAAATATCAAAATATCATATATATATATATATATATAGTTGTAATATTACAAAAGTAATTTATATTTTATCTTTTAGTTTATAAATTTATCTTTTATCATTAAAAAAAATCACGTATATGTTTGTAACATTGTAAAGTTATTATTCTTTTGTATTTTTAATTCTTTTATCATATGTCATTCAAAACACAAAAATATTACATATAAGATTAATGTAACGACCCACCTTTTCGACCTTCAGAATTCCACACTAATACACCAACAGTATTCATGTATCGAGCATCCGAGCGTCGGAAAGACAGATTGTTAGGGGAAAAGAAAGAAAGACGGAACGTAATCTTACATCGTGACGAGTAATATATAATATACAACGGACCATTAACAAAGAAAAACTGTAATATATATATATATATATATATATATATACACACACACACAACAATCAAAGCACACTAAACAAGTCATCAATCTGGACAGTTATAATAACCTGTCCTTACAAATGTTGTTAAATAAATAACTAATACAGCGGATATAAAATATACGTGAATACGACTTGGAGGCATTCAACTCGTCTCCTGAAGCTCCAGTATCCAAACTGAATCTGTAAATATGTTTTGTTTGACCCGAGCAATAACACTCAGATCAGTCTGATAAATCAGCGTGAAAAACACACCTCGATTGAATTTTAATGTTATAAAAATCTTTTGAAAATAAATGCATCTCGTAAGACCATGCCGCACATAAACGGACGGGTTTTTACCTTACGATAACCAAAACATTTCTATAGAAAATTTTCTGATAATATAATAATATCTAAGGTTTAAAATAAATATTGAATCATAGCTGAAATTATTACATTAATTAAATTCCAGCATAATAGGTATAAATCAAGTCCGAAGGCTCGTATTGGAAAATGGATTCCAATTATGAAAGGGTAAGGAGGTCCATCCACCGAATCTGTACACCTCTAGATAAAAATGTACGGGAAGCTACAACATGTTACATCTCTGCTACTGAGGATCGGATCTATCCCTTACTGGATAACGTCGAATATGATCACCCCTTTAGTTGATCAACAATCATAATGGGCCCCGAAGCATACAAGAATATCGACTCTAGATAAGGAATTATCATACCCTAATGGGAGCGATCCACATAGCCCTGCGGCATGTTCCTGTTTTATTCATTTACCGATTAATGAGGCTAGAGGCCACGTTTTACCTTTTAGATAGCAAATGACCAAGTTTGATAGTCGGTTTTTAACTATCAAATAAACAACAATCACATCAGGGATTTAATTCCATAAGAAAAACCAACATTGATTAAGCACATAAGCAACCACTAACCTCTTTAATTAATCATTTTATTAATTAATGTCACTTTGTAAATATTTGTATCAAAATACTTTTACAAAGATATATTCACAAACCATTTATACTCTTTTCAATACTTGGATAAATATCCCTTATTATACAACTCAAAAATCATTTATAAAACTCCTTTTATAAATCTCTAAAATGATTTATAAATCTCTAAAACAAATTTATAAAACTCTTTTTATAAATTTCTAAAACCATCGATAAAACTCTTTTTATAAATCTATAAAACTAATTATAAAACCCCATTTATAAATTTATAAGCCCATTTATAAAATTTTATTCTTTTATAAACTCCTCATAAAGATCCCTTATAAAAATCCCTTCGTAAAATCCTTTTATAAAAATACTTATAAGAAAGGTAGAGGTTGACCAATGTTGACATGGGAGGAAGTAGTAAAAAGGGACTTAAAGGATTGAGATATATCCGAAGAGCTGGTGTCAAACAAGAGCGCGTGGAAGTTGGCGTTCCACGTACCAGAACCACGAGCTAGGAGTTTTTGCTTAAGGTTGGTTAGAGGTACTGTTATAAGTTTTAGATTATAGGACTAGTGACTAGGAGCCTAAAACATACTGTTTGGTCTTCGTTCCCTATTACTATTAGTACCATTATTACTATTACTATTATTATTATTATTATCATGTGGTTTTTTTTAATTTCTTTATATATTTTTATTTTATCTTTATTTTTATTATACTTATTTTATTGTTGTTGTTGCTTGTTTAATTATTTTACTTTATATTATTATTATTATCATGGTTTTTTTAATTATTCCTTTTGTTATTATTGCTTTTAAATTGACTTTGTCATTTAGTTTTTGGTTCCATTTCTAACCGATCCCAACTTATTTAGGAATAATGGCTTAGTTGTTGTTGTATCCTTAACTTCCTTTACAAATGATGTAATAACATGACTCAAACTGACTACATATAAACAAGGCATTCTCTATTAAATGTCAATCCCGTAATACACTCATATGTGAAAACATCTTTGACCTCACAGGTGTGGGAACTGCTAAACATTAGTCCTAAAGGTATTAATTCTAGTAGAACTATAAAAATATTTCAACTCTTGCAACATTAGTAAATAATTTTAAGATAATGACCTCATAAGTTCATGTAGTGGGAGAAAGGTACATCATTGCTTTAGAACCAAAGTTCTCCATTAATCCTTCATAAAGTTGATGATGATGCTAAAGCTATCAAAGAGCTTGTAGCTAAGTATGAGATAGGTCTACATTTTGCAAAATACTAAATAATTGTCCTTACCATTTACACCAAGTCACATATATCATGCAGTATGCCAACAATGTATCGTGCATAAAGTTACAACCATCAAAAGAAGATTCAAGCAAGTAAAAGAGTGATCTCATATTAGTAGAAAACTTACCACGCTATTCATTAAACTCCATTGAAAGTTATAATTAAATTTGTATTGTTTCTTTCTCCCTTTGAAAACACCTGTAAAATTCATTTACCTTTTCTGAAAGTAATAAATAAATATTCCTATAGAAACATAAATTAATTTACTTAGAAAATGGATAAATTCATTTTTATTTTTTATTTATCTTTTAGAAAGAGTTAAATTTTAATTATCTTTTTATAAAGATAAATTCACCATCGGTATTAGACAATTATAAGATCACATATTACTAAAATCATCTTGCATGTTTTATCTTATCAGAAGAAATGAAAAATGTTTATTCCAGAGTCATATTTTATTTGTTACTGTTGTTTTCTTGTCTATAGTACGAGCTATATGGACTTACACGGACCCACCCCAAAATCAATATTATCATGTTTGTCGCTCGCTCTTTGAATGGTGAGAAGATTGATTGTTTGTATTAAATTTCGATGATAGATCAAGGATGCAAGGCAATTCTACAAAACAAAACAGCAAAAAGATAAACCAATTTGTCATTTTATGAAATGATAAGGAAAAATTATAAACAGTTTAAATACAAACCATACCTCTGCAAATAAACATTATCCATCATAACAATAACCAAACTACAAAATCAATGAAATCGAAGATTGAAGTACAACAATCAAATCAAAGGGAACTCCTAAAATTATTATAAATCACATGTTACACTCTACAATTAAATAAACTACTTTAGAAATTGAATTATGAAAAAAATAACACATACTAGAATCAATAATCAGAATTAGACGATTGAATAAATTCAAACGCTTCAGATAAAGGAAATGAAACGAATAGAGAGCTGCCTTAAAACTAACGCAGCTCAACAGATATCGAATTGAAGAAGAATGCGAAATGATGATGAAGTTTAATCTTTAGATAAATTGGCAAAGTAATACTTCTTGGAAATTGAAGTTAATTGTAACATCCCGCATTTTTAGGCCTGAAACTAAGCGCTACAGATGCTGTAGTTATCCATAGTATTAAGTTCCAGTGACAAAATGCGGTCATGTTAATCATATCAATAACATTAGAAGCACAAGAATATAAAAAATTTCAAACACGGTTTAAAAATAACTTTTCCATTTCATTAATAAATTTCTATATTCATTACATAATCCCCACACATTACCTAGGTTCAGATAAAATATAAACATTACAAAATACTCCAAGAGCGATATATGAAGATGCCTACTTGGTTGACCAGAGTTTACTACTAGACAGAAACATATTCTGTCATTACATACATTTAGACAAAATACCATAACAACACAGCGAACATAAATATGCATATATGGATTCCTGTATAGCTAGCTCTGCCTAATGCACGTCTTCGGAAGCTTTGTTCGTCAAACCTAAAAACTTGTAAATCTTATTCTTGAACTACTCAAATGAGCACCCGAGAGTTAAAGGGGAAAAACAAAAACTTCGGATCAGACAAATAGTCTAGTGTGAATAATAATAAGCCATCTCGATAATATATCTAGTAAGACTACGTTGTTGACCGGAACAGGTTTTCCCCTCATTAGTATCTTCTGAAAATATCTTAATCACAATCATTCTCCTGATTCACAATGGTTAAATAAACATAATCAATCATATGCATGCATGCTAAATGGGTAAACCTGACTAACATGTCTCAATTAATTGACCGTTTGTCTCTATTTCATAGTTTTTTCAAGGTTACTACAAACTTATATGGCTGACTCGGGCTTACCAGATATACCAAAATTCTCCAACTTACCGTTAGGAGGAAACTGGACTGTCAGTCCAAACACAATCATCTTAGTGTTATTTTTGACTATATATCTATCTCATAGTTTTGTTAGGCCCACTATGAACCTAATGGTTTTGCAGGCCAACCAATAACCTACTTAAGCTATATATTCTTTCCTATGTATCAACCTACTTTTAGTTTTACTCTTAACAAAGCCCTACACACTAGAATTATGGACTAATATCAACTAGGGGCTAACGGTTGAAGCATAGGGCGTTACCTTACACTAGTCTCGTTATCTGGTTTTCTATTCTTTAATCCTTGAGTCAATTTATCCTATCACACTTTATCTAAAGGTAGTAAAATCCTGGGTAAATACCCTTTTTATTTCCTTGAAAATATAATTCTTTATAATCGATTTAACCATTGAAATCATACTTAAAAATAAGGAAATTATAGCCCTTTACTTTATCCAAAATATTATGCCAAGATATATGCTTTTATGAAATAGCTTTTGTAACGATCCAGAATGTCAGTCATTTGAATTTGGAATTTTTAATTGGTTTTAAATATTGAAAGGTCAATTTTATAAGTTGATAACTTGAATTTCAAATACAGTGATTTAATTGATAACTAAATTATTGAATTTAATATGAATGAAAATGATTTCAAAAGTTGATTTAAATTCTTTTTGAATAAGAATGAAGATAATAACTTTTGAATTTGGATTTAAAAATGACTTAACTAATTTTGGAAATTGCTCGTTTTAAATAACGTGTAAAAATAGCCTTCCGGGGCACAGTCTTGGATTTTGACAAAACTAATTTTATCGGATCCATAATAGTGAATTATCGTATGCCGTCGAATTTCGTGACGATTGGACGTATCGTTTAGTCGTGCGAGTGCGAAACGCGTAGAAATTAATTAAAGGAATTTAAATTAAAATAATTTGATTTTGAAAAGCCATCTTCTGAATATGATGAAATTGGCTTCCGATATATATTCCATTGTGTTCGGAATAGTGGTATAACATATAAAACGCCAGGCGGCACGTTTCGTCTAGAGTTCGAAATTTTCACGGATGAATAGTGCCGCGAAATTTTCTATATAAGGCAATCAACTTCCTTTCATTTGCAAAACCTAACTCTAAAAAAAATTTCAAGCGCCATTAAAAAGAGCTCCATCCAACGATTGATAATCAACGGAGCCTCTAGAGGCCGAATTGACCTTCGACTTCAACTAACCAAACGTGGAGAGCGACGATACGAGCTTAACCAACGGTTGGATCGTCGAATCGACGACCATGGCAGCAGCAATCGAGCTGCATTTGCTGTAGTGTTTTTGTGGGTTTTGGGTTTTCGAGCGAAGTCGTCGTGCACGCGTGCTGACGTGGGGAGGCAGAGCAAAGGGCACAGCAGGTGGCGACGCACGCGGAAGTCAGCGGTGGCGTTCGAGGGAGGCGCAACGATCGATCGTTGATGAATAAAAAAAATGAAGGAAGGCGCGCGGCTGAAAACGAACAAGGGAAGAGATAGGAGAAAGGTTTAAACTGTTAATTAATATCTAAGTTAATTAACTTTTAATTATCTCGTATATTCATAAATTCATAACTTGTTTGTACGAGGTCCAAATCGAACGTGACATGTCGTGTTGCGACCGTATCGACGAAGGCTACGCTATGGAGTTAGATTGGATGGATTCGGAGCTAGTGGGAAGTTTGGTTAAAATTGAACATCTGTTCAATTTTAATGGAATGTTTTGACGATCTGAAAATCAAAGTGAGTTAATTTTTCAGTCATGATGTTCACAATAGTCATGCATCGCATTATCCCAAATTTGAGCTATGATGTATTTGAAGAATAGTCATGTTGTTCTTGATGAATTTTTTGATATAGATTTTATCTTTCAAATATGGAAGGCATAACGTTTGATGTATGGCATTGCTGGTTGAAATAGAGTACAAAATAATGTTAACGCCAATAACATATTACGTACTTAGAAGTGTGATTTTACATAAAAACATATGTGGAGATGCACACAATATAGTCATGTATTAGTGCTACAACAATTATCAATACTTTTATTTCTAGTAATTATACTCGATCGAGTCCAAATTTTAAAATTAGGACTTGATGAGCATCTCCAATTTATTAAACAACTACCAAACAAATCATAAAGTTATTACATTAAGAATCCAAAAACTCAATACAAAAATGATAATTTTTTATTGCCAATTCTAACCCTTCGCATGAAATATTCTTTCATGAAAGCTAATCAGGTACAAATATTCGTTCTTTATGCCAAAACGCAACAATCATACTTTGCGTTTGTTCGGATACAGTGTACATAAACCTGAACAAAGATGAGTAGAATAATAATGTCAGCCCAATCTACTTTGCCAGGCTAATATAAGGAATAATAATGTAATGATTTCAAGGCGTACAAATGAAAGATTAAAGCATAAAACAATTTATGTAAAATCAAAATAGCATATGATTCTTTTAAGAGCATTTAAATCATTAGTTGAATCTGGACAACTACTACTTACTTTCAAGTTAGAAATGCAAATGGAAAACTATACCCAAGGGTTTGATTTGGTATCCATAATATTGGCACCTTCTTGTCTTCAAAGCTCTTTAAACATCAATTAAAAAGTAATATACATTACCACAAATATTTCACGGCTGGTATACAACATAACATAAACTAAAATCGACTCCTGAACCCCTTAAACACGACCTATTGACACCTTAAAATTTCAGAGATAGATGGACAATTTTCTTGAGATCATACAAGCGATGGTGGAAACATTAAATGGTGATGAAGGAGAGGGATTATGTACCCATTTTCATTGTCTAACCCATTTAGTGTTGACTGTACTTTACCAGTCAAACTTATAATATCAAACTTTCTATTCAGCTTCAAATGTTAAAATAAAATAAAATTATGATAAACATATACTCACCCCACCCAGAGCAACCACCACCAGTAGCCAGACAATAATCAATCATGATAGGATAAGTACTCTTCTATCGACTTGGATCCAATACGCTAACCTCCCTTAGCCCCCCGAACTCACACTCTTGCTCAGTCATCTAGTACTGCATGTTAAACTCATACAGCACATTCTCTTTTAAGTCCAACTCGTTGTAGTCTGACCCACCTCCTCCTCCTCCACCACCCACTCCTCGTACTCCCCTTCCTTTAATATATATCCGTAGGTGTACTTATCACAAATTAAAATATTCTCACATACCTTTGCATCTAACATCTTTGTACATACAAACTACGAGTATAAACAGATGCATACGCGTATATTAACAATTACATATTGTACATAAAGAAGATAGACATGATTCTACTTCATAATTCTACTCCTTCATGTAAACTTTAAGACTTTAACATTGAACTTGCATTTTTTTGGCTTTTTTGTTTTATTTATGGTGGTTTCGGAACACAAATGAGCTTAGTAAATTTTTTTCCTATATCGTTAACTTCCTCTATAAGAATATTAGTTTCAATCTTCAAGAATAAAGGAGATATTCAAAGTTGCACAAACTATAGAGGAATTAAGCTTATGAGTCATACAATCAAGTTTTGGGAGAGGGTCATTGAACATTGATTAAGAAAGATGACAAGCGTTTCAAAAAAAAATTGGTTTCATGCCTGAGAGGTCGACTACAAAGGCGATGTTCTTGATAAGACAACTTATGGAGAGATTTAGGGAGAAACAGAAGGATCTACACATGGTATTTATTGATTTGGAGAAAGCTTATGACAAAGTACCGAGAAATGTTATGTTCCAACAAAGTACATTACCCTTATCAATGATATGTACGATGGTGTTATGACTAATGTCAGTGTATGCGATGGTGAAATCAGTGACTTTCCCATTAACATTGGATTACATCAAGGGTCAGCTTTGAGCATCTACATTTTTGCCCTAGTGATGGACGATTTTACGAAAGGTATATAAGGTGAGATTCATTTGTGCATGCTTTTTGTTAATGATGTTGTGCTAATTGACGAAAATAGGATAGAGGTTGATATACAACTGGAGTTGTGGAGGCAGACTTTAGAATCAAAAGGTTTTAGGCTTAGCAGAACTAAAACAGAGTATATGAAGTGCGAGTTGAGCGGTGTCGGGTCAGAGGATGGAGATGTCATTCCAGTCGTATAGGTAGTGTCTAAAAAGAATCTTTTCAATATTTAGGATCAATGTTGTAGTATGATGTTAAGATTGGTGAAGATGTTAGTTTTAAAATTCGAGCACGATGGATGAAATGACGACTAGCATCTGGCATTCTCTATAATAGGAAAGTCCCACAAAAGCTTAAAAGAAAGTTCTACAGAATGGTAATCAGGCATGCAATGTTGTATGGTGTAGAATATCGGTCTACTAAAAGACAACACGCCCAGAAGATAAGTGTAGCAGAGATGCGTACGCTGCGATGGAGCTTCGGTTATACAAGACGAGACCGAATTAGAAATGATGATATATGTGATAAACTTGGAGTAGCACTAATTGAAGAGAAACTAGTCCAATACCGTTTAAGATGGTTTGGACATCTCCAATGGAGGCCACCCAAGGCACCTGTGCACGTTGGAATTATAGGTCGCATCGAATGCTTAAAGAGAGGTAAAGGTTTACCAAAGTTGATACGAGAGGAAGTAGTAAAAGGGACATGAAGATTGAAATATATCCGAAGAGCTGGTGTCGGACAAGAGCACGTGGAAGTTAGCGTTCCACGTACCAGAACCATGAGCTAGGAGTTTTTGCTTAAGGTTGGTTAGAGGTAGTGTTATAAGTTTTAGATTATAGGACTAGTGACTAGGAGCCTAAAACGTAGTGTTTGGTCTTTGGTCCCTATTACTATTAGTATCATTATTACTATTACTATTACTATTATTATTATTATCATGGTTTTTTTAATTTCTTTATATATTTTTATTTTTATTTTATGTTTATCTTTATTTTTATTTTACTTATTTTATTGGTGTGGTTGTTTGTTTAATTATTTTATTTTATTTTATTATTATTATCATGGTTTTTTTAATTATTCTTTTTGTTATTATTACTTCTAAATTGGCTTTGTCATTTAGTTTTTGGTTCCATCTCTAACCGACCCCAACTTATTTGGGAATAATGGCTTAGTTGTTGTTGTATCCTTAACTTCCTCTACAAATGATGTGATAACATGACTCAAATGGACTACATATAAACAAGGTATTCTCTATTAAATGTTGATGTGCACGTAAATGTGCATATTTTTACCACCATATTTAATCTATTTAAATCAAATAAATGATCATATCGGGTATTTTAACTTGTTTAAACAAAAATTCAAATTATTTTCAAATTGTCACATATTCATCTTCATATAAGGGTAAAATAGTCATTTTTATGCATTTATTAAATTGTGAAAATTTACTTGGAATTTTCTGTGTTGTTTTGTAGGAAATTTGGTGAATTTTACAAGTGGTTTCATGATAATATATGCATGCACAAGAGTGAAGAGAACAAATGAAGATGAAAATAATTCAAAGTGATGATCATGGAGGACCCTATCCACTTACCTTGATTTTCAATTAGGAACTAAGCACATGATAAAAGGACATTAAAGCTTCATGTACATTTAAGTGGGGGATTAGTGGATGTTAATGATTATTTGGCCACCACACTACCTCAAGGGCAATTTGGGCATTCCCAAAAATATGAATTAGGGTTTAACACATGTATAAATACCCCTTATGTTTCATGTAACCCTCTTCTTCTTACACTTGTACAAAAACTTGTTCGTCGATGGAATTTCTATCGGATTAGAAAACCGTCGAAAAATTTCAAATTAAAAATAACTGCAAGCGCACGGCGTACACTTGTAGTACGTGGCGAATACGGATCGATCCGTTGGAAATTGTTGATTTTAAAATTCTATTCAATCAAATTAAACCAAAGTCGAGTGAAAGTTAAGCTAGAGAATTAGAGAATTAACTAACTAACTAAAAGAAAAGAAATGCAAATATAAGAGTTAAATGACAATTTAGAGAATAAATCCACTCTCTAGATCATGTAGTTCAACACATATGAAATCATGATCTCTCTTTTATGATCATTAGTGCTTTAATTGATGTGCCTATCATAAGTATGACATATTTGTGCTATTAGTTAGCCAACATAAGCCATCAAACTTTGACACACCTCTTAAACCACTTACTAACTTTCATGAAACTTGACAATGAAAATGAAATCTATTTTAAGTATGACCTATTAACTATTGATTAGAAATATAGACCATCAAATTTTAATTTCAAATCACTTTCTTATGTCATAATCATATTTTGATGAAGAGGCATTTGTGTTAGTGATTGTTTAAGCATAGCCTATTTGGTGTCAACAATATAGGCTATCAAATTCAAAGCAAGAACAACAAATAAAACACTTCATTGATCATCATTAAGCACAAAAAGAGAGCATGAATTAACAAATAGTTGAAGCTATATAATTAGAGAGCTTCATTACCCCTAAATTGAAGTGGTGTAGCCTATCATATTTGTCATTTGATTAGAAAATGTAACTAGCAACATGAAAGCAAAACGAAGGAAAATGAAAGCTAATGAAAAAGAGAAGCTAATTAACAAGAATTAAAACTAATCTACTTTGCATGAATGTAAATCTACACTACCAACATTAAAGTAAATGAACAAGTAATTAAATTGCATAAGAAAAAAAAGGAAATTACATGAAAATAAAAATGGCTAAGTAGCCATGAAAAATAAAAGAGCTTGTCTTTTTATTTTGAGCCTAAACTAAAACTAAGAGGAACTAAGGGAAGTGAGCCTAAAAGAGAGACTAAGAAGGAGAGGGTTACATGAAACATAGGAGGTATTTATACATGTGTTAAACTCTAATTCATATTTTTGGGAATGCCCAAATTGCCCTTGAGGTAGTGTGGTTGCCAAGTAATAATTAACATCCATCAATCCCCCACTTAAATGTACATGAAGATTTAATGTCCTTTTATCATGTGCTTAGTTCCTAATTGAAAATCAAGGTAAGTGGGTGGGGTCCTCCATGATCATCACTTTGAATTATTTCCATCTTCATTTGTTCTCTTTACTCTTGTGCATGCATATATTATCATGAAGCCACTTGTAAAATTCACCAAATTTCCTACAAAACAACACAGAAAATTCCAAGTAAATTTTCACAATTTAATAGATGCATAAAAATGACCATTTTACCCTTATATGAAGATGAATATGTGACAATTTGAAAATAATTTGAATTTTTGTTTAAACAAGTTAAAATACCCGATATGATCATTTATTTAATTTAAATAGATTAAATATGGTGGTAAAAATATGCACATTTACGTGCACATCAAATACCCCCACACTTATCTTTTTATTCGTCCTCGAATAAAGGAAAAACTAAGATAAATATGTTTTCGTAGGGAGCACGATTGCATTGAGCGTATGCAACAAGCCGTTAAACCTCTGGGTGTCCCCAGTAGGACGAGTGTTGTCTCGTAAGGGTTTTCAGCGGATACTACCCACAAAATCCAAATGCAGGATGAAAATATTTATAAAATGCACGATTTATTTACAAAGATGTGAATGGAAGTTTTTGAAAATATTTACAAATGAAGGATTTACTTTTTAAATTAACACGAATAAGTTAAATATAGGTTTTGGTCAATACCTTGAAAATTTAAGTCATTTACTCGTCAAAATTTCCAACAAAAACGAAGTTATCATAACAAATAGACGATTGTTTAACTCGTTGTTTTAGTTGATAACAAAGTGTAACCATGAAATAGATCTTTAGTCGATTATCAAAGTTTATCAAAGTGGTATTTTTATTTCTTTTCAATAACAAGTCAAATAAGTTAAAATAGTGCTTGGATTTCATTTGCTTACTCTCTCTATTTTTTATATATATTTTTTTTGAATTTTTTTTTGATATTAACAATATTTACATATGCCTAACTCAAATAAACTGAGGCCAGATATATTACCCATGCACTGCCTTGCGGACTGATGTGAGGGGAATACAGAGCGTGGCTAGTGAACACACAAGTGTGAACACTTATTGACTGTAGGCATTATTAGTAAAATAAATTTTTTATATACACACACCTAACTCAGATAAAATGAGGCCAGATATACCGATCGTGCACTGCCTTTCGGGCTTACGTGAGAATGGTACAGAGCATGACGACTGAACACACAAGTGTGAACACATGACTCTAGGTGTTTAATAAAAACTATACATATATACAAGAAGTATCTTTTGTATATATTTTTTTGTTTTTTTTTCGAAGAGAGTTTTCCAAAATCATCTTAGTACCATTTAACTTAGAAGACAAAAAAAATGTTATATCCTTTACTTTAAATTAACCACTTTTTAAAACAAAGATTTTCAATTAGGATGTATTTCATAATTATCACCATGAAATTTCCTATATGCTAGTTAAACCATCGTTGTTCGTAATCAAACTTTATTTTTATTTTTGTTGAGACAAATAAATTTTCAAAAATTTCAATTTAATTAACCAAAACCATATATTTATCTTATAGTGTTTCTGTTAAAAATAAATCAAAATTCTTAAAAAAATTGTCTTTTGTTTTTGAGATTTTTTTTAAATTTTGGAAAGAAAAATAAAAATAAATAAACCATGAAAAATCGAAAATGATGATGAGTCTCCCCCCCCCACACTTGATTTTGACTGTGTCCTCCAGTCAACCCAAGTGGAAGGAGAAAAAAAATGACCTTTATTTAAATTAAAATTAACGGTATTTACATGAGATAAGAAAGTATATCATCAAAATGTAAATGAAACGGTCTTCCAAAGACCGATTCATTTGTCTTGTCAAATATGCAAGACACAACTTAAGCTCGGAAAACCAAATCGTAAAAGATTTCAAAATCGAATGTTGATTTGGAAAAACGAATGTCGTTTTATTAAAAATTGTACAAGTCGTTTTATTTTCAATGATTTTTGGGATTGATAAAACGATTAATTGAAGTTCAAGTTTATTTTCACGAAATTGAAATTCAAGCTGTTCGTTGAAAAATACTTCAGAATTATTGATTTCAAAATCAAAATGGTGATTTAAATCTTCCCTATCAAAATTCGACAACTCGTTTTCGAAAAGTCTAAAGAAATCGTGTTCATTGAATTCGTCCTCCTTATTTGGATTATCACCAACTTCATTGCGTATCTCAAGTTCAAAATCCAAAGTTATTGTATTCAAATTTTTGAAATCGAGAAAAGGAAGATCAAATTTTAAATTTGGTTCCACACCCTCAAAAGAATTGTAATCCATGTCAATTACCAAATTTTCAACAACTTCGTTAAGATTTCGTTTTCGATTTCAAAAGTTGTTATTTGAAGATCGTCAATTTGGGTAAAAGATGGATTATTGTTTGACTCGTCACACGTTGGAATTTGACTTTGTTTTTCACTTTGTTTCATATATGTTTCAAACAACGAATTCATTTGATCATCGTAAATTTCGTTCATTTTCTCAACAAAATCCAATTTATAATTATTAACTTGAGAATTTTCAATTTGGATTTGTTGAGAATAAAAATTATTAATCGTAACGTGGTTAAGATTATTCTCATTGCCAAATTTGTTTGAAAACTTGTTTCCATTTTCATTTTGAGTTTGAAATTCATTTTGGAGTTCGAAATTGAATTGGCATGGGTTATAATCGAAATAGTTTGAATTTTGAATTGAATTCAAATTTTGAAATTCCCGATTCGAGTTGTTACACAAATATGAATTACACAAATCATTTATCATTTGATTTTGTTGTGTAGAGATTTCAAGTAGAGATGAAATGCTATTTTCGAGATTCGAGGGTTGGTCATTGTTTTGAAAAATTTTATTGTTCAAAATTCGAATTGTTTAAAGAATAATTGTCGTTAAAATATCCATACGAAAGAAACAAAACAAAACAGAACAAAGGAAAGCAAATGAAAACACCACAAAACAAAAGAAAAACAAAATAATTGAAACTTGTTATTTTTTTTATTTTTTTTGGGATAAAACAGAACAAAACTAAAAGAAAGCAATCTTTTCTTTTTTTTAAGACTTAAACAAACTAACACTAAACAGATTAAATCAAAAAAAAAACTAAAAGAAAACCAAAGAAATCAAGCCTAACAACCAGGCCAACAAGAACTTAAACCAAATAAACTAAACAAATTAAACAAACTAACTTAAAAATATATATACATAAAGTTTGGCCCAAAAAGAAACTTCGATCTTCTCAAATTTTTTCACCCAAAACAACAGACCCTCGCAAACTATTTGGTAGCAGAAAAAATAATTCTTTGATCGTCTCAAATTCGAACTCGTTTTCTCATATTCGTAAATTCATTTTCCCAAAATTTCGTTCAACAGAGAATACGTTTTCCAAAATTCATTCAACAGAGAATACCCAATTACATTCATAAAACGAGTTCGTGATTTGTATTGCAGAAGGAGAATTTGACCTGTAAGGTGCTGATGAATTCGTGATTTGGAGATGTTCTACTTGGAGTCGCGAAGTTGAAGGGATTTAGGTAGGAGTTCGAAGTGATTTGAGTTGTGGCGATTGCTGTCGCTTATTGGCCGGGGGGTTGCGGTGATTGTAGAGCTGGAATTTGGGAAGGCGATTAGGCTGTGGATGAGGTAGTGATTGAATTGAGATTGCGAGAGGATGTTTGGTTGTTTTGGGTCTCGACTGTAGGTGGATGAAGTTGCCGATGGAAGTTTTAATGGAAACAATGGGCAGCTGATTTGAAATTGCTATTTGGAGAATGTGGCGTTTCGTGTAGAGGTGGATTTCTTGTAGTTCTGGTAGAAGTATGCTGGTGGTCGGCTGTTGTTTGTAATTGTGGTTGTCTGGTCGGTGACAGGGGAGGAGATGAGGGTCGCTATGGGATTGTTCATGGTTGAAGAACAGTGTTCGAGGCGGTGCAATTGAGAAGATTGGAGATTGTTTTGGCGAATTTGAGTTCTCAATAGGTTGTTCGATTTTCGTGGGGATGAAATCGATGAAGTGGTGGGTTTTGGTTGTGGTTTGTTTGGGTCTCGACTGGCGCAATGATTGATTTGGGAAGAATGAGATGGTGGAGAGGTAGTTGTTTGGGGCAGTGGCAAGGTTTGGTGAGTCCGTACAGAGGGAAGCACTGTGGTAGGCAGTGGTTGTATGGTGATAATTGAGGAGCTTTTGTGAAACGATGGAGGCAAGCAACTTTGTGTGTAGGCATTTATAGAGGAAGTGGATAGAACAGTGGTCAGAGGGTGTGTAGGCAGTTATTGATGATAGTTGCTGCAGCAGTTTTGATAGGAGTAGTTACTGTGATGAGTTGTTGTGGTAAGTGGTTGAGTTAAGTGCGAGAAGCAGTAGTGCAGAAATGTGCAAGGGTTGATGTGCAGTTGTGTGGTAGGAGAGTTTGGCAGTTGTGGCGAACTGACTCAGTTTGGTTGTTTATGTTGTTTGCAGATCAGTGACTTCAAATGGGCGAAGTTGTATTGCTGTCGTATGAGAAGAGGTGAAGGTATTTGACTGCTGATATGAGAAGAGGTGAAGTTATTTGACTGCTCTATTGAAATGGTGGTGAGGCAGGCAGTATGTGGGTGATTGCTCTGGTGATTAAAAATTGAATGTGGTGATAAGGCAGGCAGGCAGTATGGTGATGTAGCATGTGGTGTAGTGCACAGCGAAGGTTGATATGCAACTGAAGTGAATGTTGATGAAGTGAATAAACTGGAGTTGTGTGATCAGATGATAGGGGAATGGCAGTGGTGGTTGTATGGGGAGGTGTCAACAGTTTGATATGGGGGAGTGATGGTTTGGAAGTGGAAGAGGAATGGCAGAAGAATGGTGTGTCGATGAAGGTTGTGAGCAAAGAGGGACAATGTAATGGAACAATGTGAAGAAATGTGCACAGATGCACAGTGAGATATGCAAAAAAAATTGTATATTTTTTTAAGCACTGTAAATGAAAAATGTGAACATATGTAAATGTGAGAATGTAAATGCAAGTTTGTACAAAAGAAAATAAAATGAAATGTTGTTTTTATTTTGAAATGAAATGAAATGAAAAATGAATTTTGCAATAAAAAAAATCAAACACAAATGCAAATGGAACTAGAAAACAACAAACAACAAAAATCAAAATGCACACAAATGTCACACAAACACAGATTTTTTTTCTTCAAATGCTAATACAAACTAGAAAGAACAACAAGCAAATGCTAGCAATAAGAAATCAACACACACACAATATTTTTTTTAAATGCAAACACACAAGAATTAAAAGAAAAATAATTCGAAGAATAGAAAATCAAAACAAATCCGCGGCAATGACGCCAAAAACTTGTTTGTCGACGGAATTTCTATCAGATTAGAAAACCGTCGTAAAATTTCAAATTAAAAATAACCGCAAGCGCACGACGTACACTTGTAGTACGTGGCGAATACGGGTCGATCCGCAGGGAATTGTTGATTTTAAAATTCTATTCAATCAAATTAAACCAAAGTTGAGTGAAAGCTAAGCTAGAGAATTAACTAACTAACTAAAAGAAAAGAAATGCAAATATAAGAGTTAAATGACAATTTAGAGAATAAATCCACTCTCTAGATCATGTAGTTCAACACATATAAAATCATGATCTCTCTTTTATGGTCATTAGTGTTTTAATTGATGTGTCTATCATAAGTATGGCATATTTGTGCTATTAGTTAGCCAGCATAAGCCATCAAACTTTGACACACCCCTTAAACCACTTACTAACTTTCATGAAACTTGACAATGAAAATGAAATCTATTTTAAGTATAGCCTATTATATTGATTAGAAATATAGACCATTAAATTTTAATTTCAAATCACTTTCTTATGTCATAATCATATTTTGATGAAGAGGCATTTGTGTTAGTGATTGTTTAAGCATAGCTTATTTGGTGTCAACAATATATGCTATCAAATTCAAAGCAAGAACAACAAATAAAACACTCCATTTATCATCATTAAGCACAAAAAGAGAGCATGAATTAACAAATGGTTGAAGCTACATAATTAGAGAGCTTCATTACCCCTAAATGCAGGAGTTTAGCCTCTCATATTGTCATTTAACTCTTATATTTGCATCTCTTTTCTCTTTGTTAGTTTTCTCATTTTTCTAGCTTAACAATCTCTCGACTTTGGTATAATTTGATTGAATAGATATTTAAAACCATTAATTCCCTACGGATCGACCCGTATTCGCCACATACTACAAGTGTACGCCGTGCGCTTGCGGTTATATTTTAATTTAAATTCGTTCGATGGTTTTCTAAACCGATAGAAAATCCGTCGTCGAACAAATGTCGATCCCATAATACACTCCTATTTTAAATGTATAAACATCTTTGACCTTACAGGTATGGGAACTGCTAAACATTATTCCTAGAGGTATTAATTCTAGTAAAACTATAAAAATATTTCAACTCTTGCAGCATTAGTAAATAATTTTAAGATAATGACCTCATAAGTTCATGTAGTGGGAGAAAGCTATATCATTGCTTTAGGACCAAGGTTCTCCATTAATCCTTCATAAAGTTGATGATGATGATGCTGAAGCTAACAAAGAATTTTAGCTAAGTATGAGATAGGTCTATGTTTTACAAAATACTAAATAATTGTCCTCACCATTTACACCGAGTCACATATATCATGCAGTATGCCAACAATGTATCGTGCATAAAGTTACAACCATCAAAAGAAGATTCAAGCAAGTAAAAGAGTGATCTCATATTAGTATAAAACTTACCATGCTATTCATTAAACTGTTGAACGTTATAATTAAATTTGTATTGTGTCTATTTCCCTTTTGAAAACACCTGTAAAATTCATTTATCTTTTCTGAAAGTTATAAATAAATTTTTTGATAGAAACATAAATTTATATACTTAGAAAAAAGATAAATTCATTTTTATTTTTTATTTATCTTTTAGAAAGACTTAAATTTAATTATCTTTTATATAAAGATAAATTCACTATCGGTATTAGACAATTATAAGATCACATATTACTAAAATCATCTTGCACGTTTTATCTTATCAGAAGAAATGAAAAATGTTTATTCCAAAGTCATATTTTATTTGTTACTTTTGTTTTCTTGTCCATAGTACGAGCTATATGGACTTACACGGACCCACCCTAAAATTAATATTATCATCATGTTTGTCACTCGCTTTTTGAATGGTGAGAAGATTGACTGTTTGTATTAAATTTCGACGATAGATTGGCCTTGTCGGAGCTCGATATTGAGGTGTAATGAGCAGTGGCCTTGCCGGAGCTCATTCTAGATGTACCTGAGACCTTTTTCATTTTTTTTGTATTTTGATTAGTTGCCTGCTAGGCATATTGGTAACACCTTTGTTTATAGTGTTATATATATATACACATGTGTGCTCTCCTCTATTTTTGAGGATCACACATTTCTCTCCAAAAACATTTCGACGATAGATCAAGGATGCAAGGCAACTCTACAAAACAAAACAGCAAAAAGATAAACCAATTTGTCGTTATATGAAATGATAAGGAAAAATTGTAAACAATTTATATACAAACCATACCTCTGCAAATAAACATTACCATCATAACAATAGCTAAACTACAGAATCAATGAAATCGAAGATTGAAGTACAACAATCAAATCAAAGGAAACTCCTAAAATTATTATAAATCACATGTTACACTCTACAATTAAATAAACTACATTAGAATTGAATTATGAAAAAAATTACACACACCAAAATCAATAATCAGAATCAGACGACTGAATAAATTCAAATGCTTCAGATAAAGGAAATGAAACAAATAGAGAGCAGCCTTAAAACGAACGCAGCTCAACAGATATTGAATCAAAGAAGAATGTGAAATGATGATGAAGTTTAAATCTTTAGATAAATTGGCAAAGTAATACTTCTTGGAAATTGAAGTTAATTGTAACATCTCGCATTTTGAGGCCTGAAACTAAGTGCTACAGATGCTGCAGTTATCCATAGTACTAATTTCCGGTGATAAAATGCAGTCATGTTAATCATATTAATAACATTAGAAGTACAGGAATATAAAAAATTTCAGACACGGTTTAAAAATAACTTTTCCATTTCATTAATAAATTTCCATATGCATTACATAATCCCCACACATTACCTAGGTTCAAATAAAATATAAACATTACAAAATACTCCAAGAGCGACATATGAAGATGCCTACTTGGTTGACCAGAGTTTACTACTAGACAGAAACATATTCTGCCATTACATACATTCAGACAAAATATCATAACAGCACAGCAGACATAAATAGGCATATATATATAGATTCCAATAAGCTAGCTCTGCCTTATGCACGTCTTCGAAAGCTTTGTTCGTCAAACCTAAGAACATGTAAACCTTACTCCCGAACTACTCAAATAAGCACCCGAGAGTTAAATGAGAAAAACAAAAACTTTGGATCTGACAAATAGTCCGGTGTGAATAATAATAAGCCATCTCGATAATATATCTAGTGAGACTATGCCATTAAGCAGAACAGGTTTTTCCTTCACTGGTATCTTCTGAAAATATGTCAGTCACAATCATTCTCCTGCATTCACAATGGTTAAGTAAACATAAAAAATCATATGCATGCATGCTAAATAGGTAAACGGTCTTAATTAATTGACTATTTGTCTCTATGTCATAGTTTTTCCAAGGTTACTACAAACCTATATGGTTGACTCGGGCCTACTAGGTATACCAAAATTCTCCAACTTACTGTTAGGAGGAAACTGGACTGTCGGTCCAAACACAATAATCTTAATGTTACTTTTGACTATTTATATATCTTACAGTTTTGCTAGGCTCACTATGAACCTAATGGTTTTGTAGGCCGACCAATAACCTACTTAAGTTATATATTTCTTTCTGTGTGTAAACCTACTTTTAGTTTTACCATTAACAAATCCCTACACACTAGAATTATGGACTAATATCAACTAGAAGCTAATAGTTGAAGCATATGGCGCTACCTTACACCAATCCCATTATCTGGTTTTCTATTCTTTAATCCTTAAGTCAATTTATCCTATTACACTTTATCTAAAGGTGATAAGAACGATAATCTTTCTAGTAAAATCCTAGGCTAAATACCCTTTTTATTTCCTTGAAAATATAATTCTTTATAATTGATTTATCCCTTGAAATCATACTTAAAAATAAGGAAATTATAGCCCTTTACTTTATCCAAAATATTATGCCAAAATATATGCTTTTATGAAATAGCTTTTGTAACGACCCAAAATTCCAATCATTTGAATTTGGAATTTTTAATTGGTTTTAAATATTGAAAGATCAATTTTATAAGTTAATAACTTCAATTTCAAATATAGTGATTTATTTGATAATTAAATTGTTGAATTTAATATTGGAATTGTTTAAATAATTGAATCTTGAATTTAATATGAATGAAAATGATTTCAAAAGTTAATTTAATTTTTTTTGAATGAGAATGAAGATAGTAACATTTAAATTTGGATTTAAAAGTGACTTAACTAATTTTGGAAATTTCTCGTTTTAAATAACGTGTAAAAATAGCCTTCCGGGTACAGTCTCGGATTTTGACGAAACCAGTTTTATTGGATCCGTAATAGTGAATTATTATGTGCCGTCGAATTTTGTGACGATTGGACGTAACATTTGGTCATGCGAGTTCGAAACACGTAGAAATTAATTAAAGAAAATTAAATTAAAATAATTTGATTTAGAAAAGCTATCTTCTGAATATGATGGAATTGGCTTCCGATATATATTCCATTGTGTTTGGAATAGAGGTATAACATATAAAACGCTAGACGGCACGCTTCGTTTGAAGTTCAAAATTTTCACGGATGAATAGTGCCGTGGAATTTTCTATATAAGGCCATCAACTTTTTTTCATTTGCAAAACCTAACCCTAAAAAAATTTTCAACCGCCATTAAAAAGAGCTCCATCCAATGATCGATAATCAACGAAGCCTCTAAAGGCAGAATTGGCCTTCGACTTCAACTAACCAAACGTAGACAGCGACGATACGAGCTTAACCAACGGTTGGATCGTCGATTCGACGACCAAGGTAGCGGCAATCGAGATGCGTTCGCTACAGCGTCTTTGTGGCTTTCGAGTTTTCGAGCAACGTCGTCGCATCTATGAGAAAAGCAGGCGCAGTAGTCAATCCGAATGGCATTACTAACCACTCATACGAACCATATCTTGTTTGAAACGCCGTCAAAGGAATACCATCCTCCATTATTCTCAATCGATGGAACCCTGTCGCCAAACCTAACTGAGAAAATACATTAGCTCCACTCAACTGATCGAACAAATCATCTATACTTAGCAACAAATATCTATTCTTTATCGTCTTTTCATTCAGCTTACGATAGTCGATACATAATCTCAGCGATCCGTCCGGTTTTTTCACGAACACTGTGGTCGTTCCCCAAGGCGAACTACTTGTCCTAATAAAACTTTTTTCTTCTAAGTCCACTAGCTGCACTTTTAACTCCTTCATCTCGGTAGGTGTCATCTTGCTAGGCGATCTACTTACGGGTTCAACTCCAGGTACATGATCTATTTGAAACTCAATAGCTCATTTCGATGGTAGTCATGTAACAGGCTCAAAGATATCTCCAATTCTCTGATGACAAAAACCCGATTCAACTCGTCTTCCTCCTCTATTGCACCTAATAAAGCATAAGCTTCAAAATTCGAGTTCTCTGCTGAGTATATAATTCGATCACTACTATTAAGGCGTCTTATTGATATTTTTCTATCTTAGCATCATATTTTCTTAACCATTCCATACCCAAAATAATCTCAAAGCCCACAAAATCAAACACAAACAAACTGTAGACAAATAGATGACCTAACAACTCAAACTCTAAATGATCACATCTCATCCTAAGAGTTTCATACCCTCCTATTGAATCTGCAACCCTTAATGAAATAATAGTGTATGACGGTTCTAATCTAAGCTTATCTACAAAACAATGGGAGATAAACGAATGTGATGCACCAATGTCAAACAATACTTTGATATGTATGCCATGAATCAAAAGCGTACCACCCATCACAACCTTTCCCTTCACCTCTGCTGTTGGTTTTGAGGCAGACGGTTCCAAAGAAAACATTTTTCCTTTCTGAACCTTAGCTGGTTCTCTGCACCGATTATTGTAATGACCTATTTGGTCACATTTTAAACACTCGATGTTCTTCTTTCCAATGACCATCTTTCCATCCTTAGAACAACACTCTTTGGCAGAGTGTCATTTCTTGTTACACTTGTAGCAAAAAACACTAGCTTTTCCCTTCTTGGCAGCTCCACCCTTCTGAGCTTTCTTTTTTGACTTTGACCATCCTAAGCCTCCACGGACTTGTTATTACTAAATAACACAAGCATCTCTTCATTCCTTAATGTCATCTCCACCACTACATCATAAGGGTCTCTAACATGCGGTAATGTTGCTCGGGAAAGCTCTGGTTTCAATCTTCTAATGAACTTCTCGTTCCTCTTGATCACTATATCCATGGTGGCATATCTATATCTGGGCAGCTCCTCTAATCTTGTCGCATACTCAAGCATTGACATATCACCTTATTTCAACTCAGCAAACTTTCTAAGCAAAGTTGACCTGGCTATTTCATACATGAATCTCTTCAAACCTTTTCCTAAACTCTTCCTAAGTCAAATTCTCCTTTGGTACCCCCTAGTTACACTATTACATTAGTCCAATGCAGCTCCTTGCAATTGCCTGAATGCCAATCTCCTCTTCTGACCATCGTTTAGGCCTAAATCAGCAAAAATCCTTTCACAATGCAACAGCCAATTCTCAACTTCAATAGCATCCTCCGTTCCAATAAATGGCTTTCCTTCGAGTCTTGCATAATCCCGACTCAGCACAACATAATTGTTCACAACCGGAACTTCAAGATTTGCTCCTCCAGCATTACCATCCATTAATCCAACTACAACTCCAGCTAGCATCATGTTAACAAAGAACTGATACATAGCTCCCATATCCATCTGTGGGGTTCCAACACCCATATTAGCATCTGTTTGTCGACTCGGATTTCTCCTAGTGTTGGGCCTACATTTCCATTAGTTGTGATGCTTCCTCCACCGAGATTCACTCTTCTGTTTCCTGCCTTCGTATCTTACTTTCCTTAAATCAACATTCGAACCTTGGTAAGATATGGAAGAACGGTCTAAGAGAGGGGAAAGAATAACGATTAGATATATACTTATATATATGAATTATTAGTAATGTTACTATAACGTTATCTCATACAGCAATCTCATTCTTTGATTTATTTGGATTATGTTTTCAAAACTCTTTTAAAGTTTGAAATCCTTTTAGTTTTATATAAACCTTTGCTTTAATACCAATGTGTAACATCCCTCATTTTGAGGCCTGAAACTAAGCACTATGGATGCTACAGTCATTTATAGTATTAATTTCTGGTAACAAAATGTGATCATGTTAATCATGTTAATCATATTAATAACATCAGAAAGCACATGAATATGAAAATTTTAAAACACAGTTTAAAGATAAATTTTCCATTTCATTGATAAATTTCCATATTCATTACATAATCCTCAAACGTTGCCCAAGTTCAGATAAAATATAATTATTATAAAAAACTTCAAGAGTGACACATGAAGATGCCCCCTTGGTTGATCAGAGTTTACTACTAGACAAACACATATTCTGCCATTACATACATTCAGATTAAATATCATAACAACACAGTGGACATAAATAGGCATATATAGACTCCTATATAGCTAGCTCTGCCTCTTGCGTGTCTTCGAAAGCTTTATTTGTCAAACGTAAAAACCTATAAACCTTACTATCGACCTACTCAAATGAGCACCTGATAGTTAAAGGGGTAAAACAAAAACTTTGGATCAGACAAAAAGTGGTGTGGATAATAATATGTCATCTCGATAATAGAAATCCAGTGAGATGATGTGCACGTAAAAGTGTATATTTTTACTCTCATATGTCATCTTCTTTTATTAAAATAAATGAGCGTATAAGGGTATTTTTACATGTTTAAACCAAAATCTAAATTGTTTTCAAATCATCATTCATTTATCTTCATTTGGGGAGCAAAATGGTAATTTTGTGTATGAATTAATTTTGAGAAAATTTATTTGCACATTTTTATTTATAGGAAATTAAGTGCAAATTGGATAGAGTTTCATGGACATATGCATGCACAAATATTCGTAGCTAAAGAATAAAGGGAAGAAAAGAATTAATGCAACATGGAGTAGCCCACCTACACACTAACGAATGAACCACAATTAAAAACATATGCACATATTAGTGGAGATTAAAAAGAAAAGCACATGCAAATGAAGATTAATTAATTCCTTAATGATTACTTGGAGGCTATACAAACTCAATAGTATTTTGGGTAGCTTCCTAAAAATGAATTAGGGTTTATGCATGTATGTATACCCTCTTATGTCTCATGTAGAAACTCTCTTCTCTTTTATGAAAGTTGTAAGAAAATTAGAGAATAAAATTGCCTCTTTATTTGCTTCTTAGCCTTGTTCATGTCTATGCTCTTTTATTTTATGTTATTTTTCTTCCATGCTCTTTTTTTCTTTCATGTTGGTAGCGTAGATTTCTTTTATTGCAATTAGTTAGCTCTCTTATTTTAGTACTTATTTTCATTTATGTTTATGTTGAAATCACTTTATGTTAATATGTATTCAAATATGAGAAGCTAAACCCCTTCAATTTAGGGGTAATGAAGCTTTCATGAATCGTATAAAATTAACATAATGATTTCATTTATGATCTCTCTTTTATACTTAATGGAAATTTCGATGTGTATGGAATTTTGTTGTTTAATGTTGAATTTGATAGCCTATGTTGTTCATAATAAATAGGGTATGCTTAATTAAATATAAACACAAGTACCTCTTTCATCTAAATATGATTTTGACAATAAAAGTGAAACTAGAATCAAAATTTGATGCTCTATGTTACTAATTCGTAGTAAATAGATCATACTTAAAATAGATTTTACTTTTAATTTCATGTCATATTCATTGGAGCTAACAAGTGATTAGAGGCTATGTTAGAGTTTGATGGTTTAAGTTGTGTTAGTTAATAACACAATTAGGCCATACTTATAATAAATACATCCACTAATTCCACAAATGATTAAAATGAGAGATTATAAATTTATTGTGTGTTGATTTGTTTGAACATGAGAGTGGATTTGTCTTTAAATTGCTCTTTAATCTCATAGTTTATTTTCATTTTTACTCTAGTTTTACCTTCGCTTTTCTACACTTTTTAGTTAAACACTTCTCTCGCTTTTGGGCTAATTTGATCGGGCAATTTTAGATTTTTATTCTTTTATCGTGGATCAATCCGTACTCGCATATGTATTACGATTATATGCCTTGCGCTTGTAGTTTCTATTATTATATTTTCGATGGTATTTTAATCGATAGAATTTTCCGCCGTGAACATGAGACCATGTCACTGAGCGGAACATATTTTTCACTCGCTAGTATCTTCTTAAAATATGTCAATCACAGTCATGCTCCTACATTCATAATGGTTAAATAAATATAAACAATCATATGCATGCATGCTAAATGGGCAAACACGACCAATTTGTCTCAATTAATTGACTGTCCGTCTCTATTTCTTAATGTTCTAGAGTAACTACAAACCTATATGATGGATTTGGGCTTACCAGATATACCAAAATTCACCAACTTACTGAAACACCCCACACCCCTTAGTATTTCCAAAAAGGGCACATCAAAGGATGTGGTGCGTTATAGATATAGCTAAAGCATCACTGAGACTAAGATTCACAAGAAAATTAAGTAAAAGCAGTGGAAAACATTTAAATAATAACTTATCATTCAGAATTAAATTGTATTTCAAAATAAGTCATAAAAACATAACATGTCTCAAAAACTCAAAATCTCTCATGTCTTATGAAAATACATCTCAGTCTCACATAATCAAAGTAAAAGTAACAACAATAATAATCCCTCTCACAAGTGTCAATCCATCATAAGCCAAATGAAAAAGATGAAAAGCAGAAGAATACATCTGAAATGAGAAAACTTCGGAAATGAATCTCCAAGCAACCTGAATCATCAACTATCCTCAACCCTGCTGGCCTATTGGGGGAAAAAGGAAAAGATAGAGGAGTGGATCAGACAATAAGTCTAGTGAGTGAAAGTAATTACTAGCATTTCTAAGCAAGATAAAGATAATAGACTAAGCAATAGTTCTAGCTTGAAAGGAAAATATAGAAAGATAAAACTCGGATAAAATATTGTTTCTGATTCTGTTTGACTGTTTGCTTTGATTATTTGATTGTTTGCACATGTCTTAAACTACTGTGATTAGGCTGAAATCCTAATCCTATCTCAACTGCTAACTTGATTAGGCTGAAATCCTAATCCTACCTATAGATCGGCGTTTCTTACCTCTGTTGTGCCACTGTGAACCAATCATGTCGGTCACAAGAAAAGACACCTCTTTAGCGCTTAGGATGCAGTAGCGAATTATTTACCCTAATCGATACCACACGCTCGGTCATCGCCAGTACACACTAACTTTCGCCCCCTATTTGACCCTTTGTTTACCCTAATCAGCATAAGCGTGCCCAGCCTCATCTACGTGTGAAACCATTAGTCCTCAACCTGAAAGGGAATGCTGCCGGTACTGGTCCTAACAAACAAATCTTCTAGCTTTGCGCCCTTTGTCCAAATCTCCAGATTTGAGCCTCTATCTATCGGCCACTTATTTACCTTAATCAGCATAAGCGTGTCCCAGCCTCACCTACGTGTGAAACCATCAGTTCTTGACCTGAAAGGGAATGCTGCAAGTACGAGCCCTACTTCTATATTTGCTTATTAACTTAATCCAAGATCTAAGTTTTAAAATAAGCCTCTTTTGTTATCTTTTCTTTCTAATTATAACCTACGTGTTATAATTGTTCTTGCAACTGTTACTTTTCTATTTTCTCTTTTAGTTGTAACCACTTGTTATAATTATGCTTGCAAATATCTTAAATTTGCCTATTTCAGTCCATCTCTATTTTTATTTCAGTTTTTCTCATTTTATATCTGATTTCTATAAATCTAGTGTTATTCTATTTTAATCCATATGTGTGAATTCTTCTCTTTTTAATATTTTTTTCGCGTCAAAAAGGATTAAAGCTCTATAAAAAGAAACTAACATTTACAGGCTAAATTCCAACTTATAACAGATGTAAATAACTGTAAATAACTGAATAAAATAGCTGAATAAAAATAGACTGAAAAGAACTTCTTAAATTTACTTTAAAACCGACTGTAAATAAACTTACATAAAAACTGTCTCAAAATTGTAGAAAAACTACAACTATTGAGAACCCTATTATTTTAAATTACTTACAAATCTAAAATAATTACAAAACAATCACTTGTGGTCCTTAGCTCTAGTCCTGGGCCTTCCTGGATCCACTTCTAGGGCGTAGAATATTTTTATTAAAAAGATTTCCTTTCGAGAAATTTTTTCTATTTAGGGTTCAGCCTCAGGCAATGAACCCAATTGGGAAAAAATCTGAATGAGAAAAATAGCTAGGCTTAGGGTTCTATTTATAGTGTGGCTTAGCAATCTCAGGCCATCGGATTTGAAGATTAAATCTGGTGCAACCACGTCATAGGCTCATTAGGAACCGTCGGATGCAGCTGTGAACGCATAGGATTTGACCAAAATTCAAAATTACTCTCTTCGGCTCGTACCTGGACGAAATGTCGTTCAGGTAAATGTGCGGGTCGACCTATAGGTCGACCTGACCATAGCATGGGTCGACCCATACCCTTGTATACTTTTTTTACGTTTTAGTTTATTAAGTTCTGATTTCTTGTTTCTCTCGTAACTTCTCCATACTAGCTCGGATTTCGACAAGTTATATATGAAAATTGATTAGAAAATTACCACGGACCCAATGGTGCAACTTCCATGGCTCGATTCTAACAATTTCACAAACTTATTTTATTGTTTAATTAATTCGTTAATTAATTATTATAGCTCAAATTTTGGGTTGTTACATTCTCACCTCCTTGAAGGATTTCGTCCCCGAAATCTCCAAGGACAGAAGAATGAAATAAATATTTTCATCTAAATTCCACAACCACATATTCAACCATCATCCTTTACATCCATTGTCCTTAAGCTTTCTAATGCAATTTATGATATATGCAATAGTGTAGAGTCAATGTCCCTGACTAATGCAAAAGATTGGGCGGTCTATTGATTTAGTCGACCTCCTTTTTATGCGCTCATGTCCGTGTCATGTATCCAAATGAATGCAAATTCCTTAATGACAACTGATAGTTCTATATGCGTGCTACAATCATCATCCAAATGCAACAATCATATGATAATCACTCATTCATAGCAACCATGAAATAAAAATGCAAGTGCACACACATCCATGTGCATATGCTTTAGTGACCTAGTTAGGCCGATCACTAAGAGATAATAGTGCCTAGTGTGTGTATATGCGTCCACTAGCATCCACTAGCAAACACTTGCAACCACTAGCATCCATCATACATAACATGTTCTAGTAAAAGGTTTACATTTGGTCCTACCATCCATAGGTTAAATCCTAAGATCTACCCTCCCAAAGGATACTAAAGGAAAAAATCTATTCAAAACTAAAGATGGAAGTAGGAAATTCAAGACATACCATCAAAAAGATGCGGATAAGAGGTACGTATTTTCTCCTCAGCCTCACACGTAGCGTCCTCAATACTATCTCCCCACTGCACCTTAACCAAAGGGACTTCCTTATTCCTAAGCTTCTTGATATCATGTCCAACGATCTTGGTAGGAATGCGACAAACCGATGCTTCTCTCCCCACTTCAACTTCCTCGAGTAGGCTAGGTTCCACTACCTCTGCTGAATCATGTAAGCACTTTCTCAAGTGCGAAACATGAAAAAAATCATGAACTCCCACGAACCTCTCTGGTAGCTTTATCTGATACGCCATCTTTCCTACCCTTTCCATAATGGGAAACGGTCCTACGAATCTGGGAGCAAGTTTCCCACTTGATCCAAACCTCGCTACCTTTCTTAGCGGAGATACCTTAATGAAAACCAAATCTCCTACCTCAAACTCAATATCCCTTCTCCACTCATTTGCATAGGATTTTTGTCTATCTTGGGCCGTCTTCATTCTTCTTTAAATCAAATCAATCTTTTCCGAAGTCTCTCTAACCATGTAGGGACTAAGTAGCAATCTTTCTGTAGACTCCAACCAACACGAAGGCGACTTGCAAGGTCTTCCATAAAGGTCTTCAAAAGGAGCCATCCCAATGCTAGCCTGAAAACTATTGTTATAAGCGAATTCCACTAAAGGAAGGTGCTCCTTCCAAGTCCCTCCAAAATCAAGAATGCACATCCTCAACAAATCCTCAAGAACTCTATTAACTCTCTCAGTTGGCCATCCGTTTGAGGGTGATAGGCCGTACTTAATCTAAACTTTGTCCCTAAAGCCTCTTGCAAGCTCCTCAAAAACTCGCTGGTAAAGATAGGGTCTCTGTCACTCACTATGCTATAGGGAACTCCACGAAGTCGGACTATCTCATGAACGTATATGGATGCCAAATAAGGTGCTGTCCTCTTACTCTTGATCGGCATGAAGTGGGCGCGCTTAGTCAAACAATCTACAATCACCCAAATACTGGTATTCCCCTTCCTAGATCGGGGTAAACCATCTATGAAGTCCATCGAAACACTATCCCACTTCCACTCGGGTACATCCAATGGTTGAAGCAATCCGCTAAGCCTCTGCTGCTTCGCCTTAACTCTTTGGTACACAAGATACTTAGCCACAAACTCTGCTACATCCTTCTTCATGCCACTCCAACAAAACACTCTCAGCATGTCCCTATACATCTTATCACCACCTGGATGAATATTCATCTGAGAATAGTTTGCTTCTTCTAGAACTGCTCTCATCAAATCACCAGTGCGGGGGACACAAAGTCTTCCATTTCTCCTTAGCCACCCTTTACTATCGATGAAATAGCATTAGAGATGTCTAGAGACCTCTCCTCTGCTAATCCTATCCAAAAGATTCACAAGCTCTGAATCCTCTCGCTGCCTTGAGCCAATCTGATCTATGAGGGTAGGCTTAACCTCAAACGCTGAAATCTTAGCAAAATCTCTGATAAACTTCCTATAATAACCAGCAAAACCTAGGAAGCTTCTAACTTCGATAGCGTTCTTAGGGGTCTTCCAATCCTGTACTGCTACTACCTTAGCGGGATCCACAGTAAGACCTTCTCTTGAGACTACATGCCCCAAGAAATGCACCACACGCCAAAAGTGACACTTCAAAAACTTTGCTTTCAACTAATGAACACGAAGTGTACGAAGAACCTCCTCAAGATGAATATCATGCTCTTCCATACTCTTGGAAAACACTCGTCCACAAACACTACAACGAACTTATTTAGGAAATCTCGAAAAATACGGCTCGTCGGATCTACAAAATAGGCTGGGGCATTGGTCAGCCTAAACGGCATAACCAACCATTCAAAGAATCCATCGGGTGTCCTAAATGTTGTCTTATCGATGTTATCATCAGCAACCCTAAGCTGACGAAATCCAGTGGCTAAGTCAAGCTGAGAAAATACTAAAGAGCCAACCAACTGATCGAAAAGATCATCTATCCTAGGAAGTGGATAACGGTTCTTCTTCGTGAGCTTGTTCAACTCTCTATAGTCTACGCAAAGTGGAAGGGAACTATCCGCCTTTGTAGCGAAGACGACTGGCATCCCCCACTCAGATATGCTCCATCTGATGAAGCCTTTCTCTAATAGCTCACCAATCTGCTTACTTAACTCCTTCCTCTCCCTAGGAGCCATATATCTCACGGGTAAAGCTACTGGCTTAGCATTGTCATTCAGATAGATCCTAAAGTCGATCTCTCTCTTAGGGGGTAGTCCCCTAACCTCCTCAAAAACGTTTGGGAAATCTCTAACAACTGGATGATGAATCAAAGGAATAAAGGAAGCTCAACATGACTAACTCCTGTGGGTCGCAAGAAACCTCGAGAGTTCATCCGCTACATGTCCCTAGCCTAACGACTCTCCTCTCGTAGTCCAATATCGCACCTTAAGTGGATAGCCAGTCCATTCCCAAAATCATCCCATATCCCGAAAATTCCAGTACATAGGCGTCACAATCAAACTCTACGCCTAGTATGAAAATTTTCAAACCCCTACAAATCATGGATAAATGTGCTGATCCTCCTATGGGGTTTGAAACAACTATAGGGTCTATAACTAGAGAGATATCTAAGTGCAAACAATCAACCAAGGAACTAGAAATGAAAAAATGCGATGCTCCGGAGTCAAAAAAAGTTCGAATAGGAAAATTCGAAATAGAGATCAAACCTTCAACAGAGACTTTCCTACCTCGGTCTGGTCCACTACTAGAAGGTGCTGCATCCAAAGCCTGTACTTGCACCGTAGGTGCTCCTGCTCTCTGCTCCGCCCTCTGAGGACAAGCTCTACTAAGGTGTCCAAGCTGCCCACAGCTGTAACACCTCCCCTTCACCGTCTCCTTCTTACAGTCCTTTGAGTAATGCCCAACCAATCCACAATTATGACACTTCTTGCCCTTCTTGATTTGTCCCTTTTGAGGTCCTCCTCCTTTCTTCTTGTCCTTATCCTTTTTATTCTTCCACCATTGCTTCTTAGAGTTTTTCGATTTAGGAACCTCCTTAACCTCTTATTCCTTAGCAACATCTGATATGAGGGTCATTTCCACAAGTGATTCATACGTCGCTCCCATAGGTACATGTGTCAATGCCAACCCTTGAAGGGGCTGTTTCAAACCCTTAGCAAACTTGGTGACCTTCTTACGCGGTGTGTTAATAAGCTCCATCCCGAACCTCGATAACTCATTAAACTGATTTATATACTCTTTCACCGAAAGACTACCCTGCTTCAGACTAATGAATTTCTCCAACTACATGCTTTTCTCGACTTGCGACAAGAACTTTCTCTCAAACCTTTCCCAAAATCCACCCCAACCAATGTCTTTACCATCTATCTCTACAATCTCCCACCAGTAAGAAGCCTCTCCCTTTAGTTGCCAAGATGCAAGCTGAACTCACTGTCGGTTCTCCAATCCTAACAGCCTAAATATCCGCTCCGTATTCCTTACCCAAGTTCATGCCTTTACGAAATCCTCCGTGCCAGAAAACATCTTGCCTCCTAGATTAGCGAAGTCCTTGCATAGCTTAGAAAAATTGGCTGCTGCAGGTGGATTAATGAGATCTCCACCCATCAGTGCTGCATTGGGAATTTGCCCTTGCACCTCTGGTGCCATAGCTTGAAGGTATCTATGGACTAGTCAGGGACTTGGACACCTTCTGTAAGATTTGGAGTGTCCGCCATACTATGCAAACAAAAGAAAATATAGGCCCGAAAGAATCGAAAGAAGGTTGAACTGGAATTTGAGGGGATTTTTATAAAAACTCTCTTATACTTGAAAACTATTCCTATAATAAGAGTTTCTTTTTGAAAAATACTTTTAGTTTGAAGATATGTTTCCTTTCAAAAATACTTTACTTTTAAAAAAAGTTTTTAGGAATCCTGTAACCTTATGCTCTGATACCAAATAAAACACCCCACACCACTTAGTATTCCCAAAAAGGGCACACCAAAGGATGTGATGTGTTATAGGTATAGCTAAAGCATCACAAAGACTAAGATTCACAAGAAAATTAAGTAAAAGCAACGGAAAACATTTAAATAATAACTTATCATTCAGAATTAAACTTAATTTCAAAATAAGTCATAAAACCATAACATGTCTCAAAAACTCAAAATCTCTCATGTCTTATGAAAACACATCTCAGTCTCATATAATCAGAGTAAAAGTAACAATAATAATAATCCATCTCACAAGTGTCAATCCATCATAAGGCAAATGAAAAAGATGAAAAGCAGAAGAATACATCTGAAATGAGAATACTCTGGGAATGAATCTCCAAGCAACCTGAATCAACTATCCTCAACTCTGCTGGCCTATTGGGGGAAAATGGGAAAGATAGAGGAGTGGGTCAGATAATAAATCTGGTGAGTGAAAGTAATCACTAGCATTTCTAAGCAAGATAAAGATAATAAACTAAGCAATAGTTCTAGCTTGAAAAGGAAATACAGAAAAGATAAAACTCGGATAAAATATTGTTTCTGATTTTGTTTGACCGTTTTCTTTGATTATTTGATTGTTTGCACATGTCTTAAACTACTGTGATTAGGCTGAAATCCTAATCCTATCTCAACTGCTAACTTGATTAGGCTAAAATTCTAATCCTACCCATTGATCGGCCTTTCCTATCTCTGTTGTGCCACTGTGAACCAATCCTGTTGGTCACAGCAAAAGACACCTCTTTAGCGCTTAGGACGCAGTAGCGAATTATTTACCCTAATCGATGCCACACGCTCGGTCATCGTTGGTACACACTAACTTTCGCCCCCTATTTGACCCTTTGTTTACCCTAATCAACATAAGCGTGCCCAACCTCACCTACGTGTGAAACCATCAGTCCTCGACCTAAAAGGGAATGCTACCGGTACTAGTCCTAACAAACAAATCTTCTAGCTTTGCGCCCTTTGTCCAAATCCCCAGATTTGAGCCTCTATCTATTGGCCACTTATTTACCTTAATCAGCATAAGCGTGTCCCAGCCTCACCTACGTGTGAAACCATCAGTCCTAGACCTGAAAGGAAATGCTGCAGGTACGAGCCCTACTTCTATATTTGCTTATTAACTTAATCCAAGATCTAAGTTTTAAAATAAGCCTCTTCTGTTATCTTTTCTTTCTACTTATAACATACGTGTTATAATTGTTCTTGCAATTGTTACTTTTTTATTTTCTCTTTTAGTTATAACCACTTGTTATAATTATGCTTGCAAATATCTTAAATTTGCCTATTTTAGTCCATCTCTATTTTTATTTCAGTTTTTCTTATTTTACATCTGATTTCTATAAATTTAGTGTTATTCTATTTTAATCCATATTTGCGAATTCTTCTCTTTTTAATATTTTTTTCGCGTCAAAAAGGATTAAAGCTCTATAAAAAGAAACTAACATTTACAGGCTAAATTCCAACTTAAAACAGATATAAATAACTGTAAATAACTATAAATAACTGCAATTAACTGTAAATAACTAAATAAAATAGCTGAATAAAAATAGACTGAAAAGAACTTCTGAAATTTACTTAAAACTTGACTGTAAATAAACTTATATAAAAACCGTCTAAAAATTGTAGAAAAACTACAACTATTGAGAACCCTATTATTTTAAATTGCTTACAAATCTAAAATAATTACAAAACACTCACCTGTGGTCCTTAGCTCTAGTCTTGGGCCTTCCTGGATCTATTTCTAGGGCGTAGAATATTTTTATAAAAAAAAATTCCTCCCAAGAAAAATTTTCTATTTAGGGTTCAGCCTAATGCAATGAACCCAATTGGAAGAAAATCCGAATGAGAAAAATAGCTAGGCCCAGGGTTTTATTTATAGTGTGGCTTAGGGATCTCAGGCCATCGGATTTGAAGATTAAATCTGGTGCAACCACGTCATAGGCTCACTAAAAACCGTCGGATGCAGCTACGAACGCACAAGATTTGGCCAAAAATCAAAATTACTCTCTTCGGCTCGTACTTGGATGAAATTTCGTCCAGGTAAAAGTGTGGGTCGACCTATGATCTTTGGGGGTCGACCAATAGGTCGACCTGACCATAGCATGGGTCGACCCATGCCCTTGTATTTTTTTTCGTTTTAGTTTATTAAATTCTGGTTTCTTGTTTCTCTCGTAACTTCTCCATACTAGCTCGGATTTCGACAAGTTATATATGGAAATTGATCAAAAAATTACCACGGACCCGATGGTGCAACTTTCGTGGCTCAATTTTGACAATTTTACAAACTTATTTTATTGTTTAATTAATTCATTAATTAATTATTATAGCTCAAATTTTGGTTTGTTACACTTACCGTTAGGAGGAAACTGTATTGTCCGTCCAAACATAATTATCTTAGTATTGTTTTCACTATCTGCCTATCTCATAGTTTTGCTAGGCTCACTATGAACCTAATAGTTTTGGAGGCCGACCAATAACCTACATAAGTTATATATTCTTTTCTATGTATAAACCTACTTTTAGTTTTACCCTTAACAAAGCCTTACACGCTGAAATTATGAACTAATATCAACTGGGGGCTAATAGTTGAAGTAGAGGATGCTACCATACACCAGTCCCATTATCTGGTTTTCTATTCCTTAATCCACGAGTCAATTTATCCTATCACACTTTATCTAAAGGTGACAAGAACAATAATCTCTCTAATAAAATCCTGGGCTAAATACCCTTTTTATTTCCTTGAAAATATAGTTCTTTATAATCAATTTAACCCTTAAAATCATACTTAAAAATAAGAAAATTATAGCCATTTACTTTATCCAAAATATTATGTCAAGATATATGCTTTTATGAAATAGCTTTTATTAACTTCGAAATCAATTGGAGGTTATCGCACCTCAGAACTTTAGGCAATCAAGCCTCTTAAAATAAAACCATTAAGTCAATAACTTGCGGCATCACTATAGCTAGTATACAATGTCGCACCTCATTATGCTGAAACTATATGAATTGTTCTGATTTATAAATCATAGAATCATAAGGCCAATATCATTTATGCCGCATAGTATAAAATATAAGTTATAAGGTTTGGATAGTATAAAGCTTTTAAACTTATAAGTAAGGGAAGGTCGACATTGATGAACTCCGACATCAATACCGTAAAATAGTTGATATTTATTTCATAACTTTGGGCTACTATGCCGTTATACAAAGAATACCAAAATCATTTACTTGCGGCATTATTTCTATAAGAAAATCAGTGGCATCATATCCGCTTTATACCGTTAATGTCGAAAGTAACATATGTGGAATTACGCCTTATAGAAATAATGTCGAAGTTAAGTTATGCGGCGTCGTTGCTATAATACTTTTATCCCAAAAGTTATACTAGCGCCATTAATTTATGGATGCCGGAAATATGACACTTCGGCTATTATGTCGCCATACATAGATAAATTAGCGGCATCATTGCTGCAAAATAGATTGATATCGAACTTGATAACTTGCAGCATTACTTTGAGAATGCTGAAGACTACTGGCATTAATAACTCATGACATTGATATCTCATGTACCCACGAGATGCGGTATTCCCACAACGACAATGTTAGATGTATGACCCAATGTATCACATACTTACGACATAAGTATCACATGCATTACTTCATCTGAATGCCCCATATTCCAGTATCGCTTACAACTATAAAGTGATACCGTCTATTGTTAATGACGGTGTCATAGGAATGCCGTATATCGATGGCATTGTCACAATTATCATAAAACTATTTTATTTCTATTAAAAACTATTTCTTTTTACCAACTCTTATTCCTTGTCGAATTTCTATTGGTTGAAAGCAAAATTTACCAATTTTTTTTCAAAAAGCTACCGTAAATCAATTTTATACTTCTAAAAACATTAATCAACTTAATTAATTAATACTCTTAATTAATATTAATTTAAATGCATTTCTAGCATAATAGATTTATATAAATTCATAGTGACTTGGGAAAAATCCCCAAAAATCACTGAAAATCAAAATAATATATTCTTTGACATTTAAAAAGCTCAGAACCAAAAAAATTATTTAATTATTTTTAGTAATTAAAACCCGGAATAAATCCTTTTCCTAACTTAAAAAATTCATAAAATATTCATACTTGCTTGGAAAATTATGAAATTAAAAACCCACTTTTAAAATAATGTTATATCCAAATTTAAAGCCATTTGGATGACATTAAATAGGTTTTCACACTTAAACCCTATTATTTGTTTCTATAATAAATCCAATAATCAACCATTCGAGCATATAATCAACCAATCAATCATAATATGGTATAACAATAACATATGATTCGAGTTTAATCATAAAACTAAAATAAATATACAATTGTCAGATGGATAACTATTATTCACCTTGATTACATAGAGATTGAGATTTAAGTGTTAATTTGATCCCCTTGAGCTTTATCCTCTGATTTTCTAGCCTTTTCTCTTCTTAAATATCCTAGCAATGATCGGCCTTGTTTGTGTTTTAGTTTGTATGAAGTGATTGCGAATGAGGAAGTGAGAATGGAAGGGTTTATGTTTCGGAAATAAGGTTTTTTCTTATTTTGCTCCTTACATTATTCCTCCTTATTTAAGTTATAATCAACCTTGTTAACTCATTAATTAATGCACGACCTATTTACTTATCAAATCTTATGCTCCTTATCTTGGTATATTATTCTATTTAATTTATCTAATTAAATATCCTAAATAATGTTACTCAAAATTAAGGGTGTTTCCTTAATTTTGATTAAAAATTAAAAAGAAGGGTGTTTTAGGTAGTTTAAATTTTAATCAATGTCCTTAAAACTAATTAATTAAAGCAGTAACAGACTTAATTTGTATATATCCATGTTTTGTCCTCCAAAGTTAATATTAGAAAGATGAGACTGCAAACTAATGTCGTATAGAATATGGTCACTGGGTTATAATTTCTAGGAATAACAACAGCACTTTAAATACCTTTTCAATTGATATGTATGCCAATAAATCTGACGCTATATTATATTTAGGAAATTAGTTAAATTTTATAATGTTGTAATTTTGAATATAGATTTCATCTCAAAATTTATGATGTTTAGGAGTTGTAGTCTTACTTCCAAGGGTTTAGTTGATTTAACTCATTAACATATTTGTCCATAAGTCTGTTTGAGTTATGTGTAGGCCTATTTCCTCACATGATTCATGTCATACTTAGGTTACTATTTCTTGTGCATGTGACTTTTTCTCCTCTTGCATGAATATATGTATGGTGGTTTCAACGGCCATGTGATTTGCCATGTTGGTATAGCTAGTGGGAGGTTGGAGAGAGTACATGGTGGTTTTGCGTATGGAAATATGAACAAAGAGGAGAAGAAATATTGAATTTCACTATTGCTTATGACCTCATGATAGCTAATACCTTCTTTAGGAAGAGACAATCACATTCAGTTACTTTTAGTAGTGGTCAACACTTTAGCCAGAGTGACTTTGTCCTTACTAGAAGAGATGACAAACGAGCTTGTGTAGATTGCAAAGTCATATTTGGAGAATGTGTCATCTCACAACATCAGCTTTTGATATCTGAGTTTCGTCTTCGAATACGTGTTCGACAGGATAAAAGAGCCAAAATTAGTCGGACGAAATGGTGGAAGCTCAAAGGAGAAGCCTCACAAGTGTTTAAGGATATGGTGATGGTAGAAGGGGCATGAAATATGGAAGGAGAAGCAAAATCACATGTGGGATGAGATGGCAACACGAATTCAGAAAGTGGCTACCGAGATGTTTGGGATAACGAAAGGAAATAAACGCGAACTAAAGATTCGTGGTGGTGAAATAGTGATGTGCAAAAGGCTATCAAAGAGATGAAGGAATGCTATAAGTGCTTACATCATCACAAGAGCGAGGACAACATGCAAAAGTACAAAGTGGTAAAGAAAAACGCAAAGAGAGCGGTGGGTGAAGCAAGGGGTTGGGCATATGAAGACCTATATCATAAACTAAGTACGAAGGAGGGTGAAAAAAACGTATATAGGATAGCTAAGCTCCGCGAGAGGAAGACAAGAGACTTCAACCATGTTAAATGCATCAAATATGACAACAATAGACTTTTGGTGAAGGACGATGAGATAAAAAATAGATGGAGAGATTACTTCGAAAGGCTATTTAATGAAGAAGGTGATAGCACTGCGATCGAGATAGATGACTCTTTTGATGACACCAGTAGACATTTTGTTCGAAGAATTCAAGAATCCGAGGTAAAGAAGGTGCTAAAACGGATGAAGTCAGGCAAGACATTAGGGCCTGATGACATCCCCATTGAGGTGTGGAGATGCCTGGGAGATGCAGGGATATCCTGGTTAACTAAGTTGTTCATTAATATTTTCAAATCAAACAAGATGCCAGATGAGTGGAGGAGAAACATATTGGTTCCAATTTTTAAGAATAAAGGAGATATCCAAAGTTGCACAAACTATAAGGAATTAAGCTTATGAGTCATACAATGAAGCTGTGGGAGAGAGTCATTGAACATCGATTAAAAAGAATGACAAGCGTTTCAAAAAACTAATTTGGTTTCATGCTTGGAAGGTCGACCACAGAGGCCATTTTCTTGATAAGACAACTTATGAAGAGGTTTAGGGAGCAAAAGAAGGATCTACATATGGTATTTATCGATTTGGAGAAAGTTTATGACAAAGTACCACAATGGGTGATGTAGTGGACTCTGGAAAAGAAGAGAGTCCCAATAAAGTACATTACCCTTATCAAGGATATATACGATGATGTTGTGACTGGTGTCAGAGCATGCAATGGTGAAACCAGCGACTTTCCTATTAACATAGGATTACATCAAGGGTTAGCTTTGAGCCCTACATTTTTCCCTAGTGATGGATGAGGTTACGAAGGGTATACAAGGTGAGATTCCTTGGTGTATGCTATTTGTTGATGATGCTGTGCATATTGATGAAAGTAAGATTGGGGTTGATAGATAACTAGAGCTGTGGAGACAGACTTTAAAATCAAAGGGATTTAGGCTTAGCAAAACTAAAACAAAGTATATGAAGTGAGAGTTCAGGTGTGTCAGGTCAGAGGATGGAGATGTCACTCTGGTCGGACAAATTATTCCAAGAAGGAATCCTTTCGATATTTAGGATCAACGTTGCAGTATGGTGGCGAGATTGATGAAGATGTTAGTTTTAGAATTCAAGCGGGATGGGTGAAATGGCAACAAGCGTTTGACATTCTCTATGATAAGAAAGTCCCACAAAAGCTTAAAGAAAAATTATACAGAACGACAATCAGACCTACGATGTTGTATGATGCAGAATGTTAGCCTACTAAAAGCCAACACGTCCATAAGATAAGCGTAGTAGAGATGTGTATGCTGCGATGGAGCCGCGGTCATACAAGAAGAGACCGAATTAGAAATGATGATATACGTGATAAACTTGGAGTAGCGCCAATTGAGGAGAAGCTAATTCAATATCGCTTAAGATGGTTTGGACATCTCCAACGGAGGCCGTTTGAGGCACCTGTGTGCATTGGAATTACAGGCCGCGTCGAATGCTCAAAGAGAGGTAGAGGTCGACCAAGGTTGACATGGGAGGAAGCAGTAAAAAAGGACTTAAAGGATTGGAATATATCCGAAGAGCTGGCGACGGACATGAGTGCATGGAAGTTAGCGATCCACGTACCAGAACCATGAGCTATGAGTTTTATAAGTTTTAGATTATAGGACTAAGGAACATGAGCCTAAGACGTAATGTTTGGTCTTTGATCAATATTACCATTAGTACCATTATTACTATTAGTATTGTTATTATCATTTTTTTCTTTATATATACATACATATACATATACATATACATATACATATACATATACATACATATATTTATCCTTATTTTTATTTTACTTAGTTATTATTATTATTAGTTTACTTATTTGACTTTATTTTATTATAGTTATTGTTATTATTATGACTTTTAAATTGACTTTGTCGTTTAGTTTTGGGTTCCATCTCTAGCCAACCCCGAATTGTTTGGGAATAATGGCTCAGTTGTTGTTGTTGTTGCATGAATATATGTATATAGTAAAATTATATACATATACTAGTGTGTAACCGTGCATTGCACATGGTAATGTTATTACAATAATATTTATATTTTGATTATTGTTGAAAAAAGAATTTGATTGTGCAATATATGATAAATTTATTGAGATAGACGAGTTATAAATTAAAATGACATGCAACTTAGATGCAAGGTAGATGATTCAATCCTCGCTAACTACGTATCCTTGTGTGAATTTATGTTCTAACTCAAATAAAATGTCAATGTAAATGGTTGATGTTATGTGATATATATATATATATATAATATACATGAACAAAATAACTTTATCATTTCTGTTGGTATGAATATTGTATGTATGTGTATTTTGAATTGTTATTTTGCTTAAGGATTTATAACATAATTGAATTTATTTAAATAATTTATATTCATGATCAACTTAACTAGTTAATATAAGGAGTTGAACGTAAAAAAAGTATGAGAAAAATGAGAACTTTGTGTATAATTGCAGATAAGAAAGCATCTTATGGTCAGCTTCTACACATAAACTTATATCCCTTATTTAAATTTAAATTATTAAACCATTTAACTTTGCAATTGACCATAGATTTCTTATTATCGTATGATGGTCATGTTCACAACTTTGATAATGTAGCATTTAGTTGAGTTATGAGCTGGGTAAGGTTTAATATCATGTAGAAAATGAGAGTGTTTATGTAACCCAATTTTTATCCACGTAATCTGCATGTTCACATCACAATTGTAAAATATAAACTTACCCTTTCAAAGTTTTTGAGATAAATGAATTAAATTTTTATCGAGGTAAATAAATTCAAAATTAAAAAGTTATTATTGTTTATGTATACATTTTATGTTATATGATTTATATACTTATACATCTAAATAAAATGATAAGTTTATAATTTTTTCTCATACATACGAGTATTGCATACTTATTTAAATTGTCATACTTTTTGGATTTATTAGATGAATTAATGAATACTGGTTCATTGAACCTATTTAAATAGTTTAAATTTAAACTTACATAGTTAGTCCGATACACATGTTTGAATATAAACTATTAAGGGAGAACTAAGAAGTGTCTACAAGTAGTTGTATAAATTATACAATGTAAATATTTGAAGTTAAAAATTGATTTTTTTCCCAACGCAATGCATGATAACTTCATTAAGATAAACAAATTATAAAATAAATTTATCATTATTGTTGATCTTTGTATCTAAATGAATAATTGATTTTACCAATTTTTGATGTGGTTATGGTATACAAATTGAAATTGTCATCTTAAAGGATTTATTTGGCGAATTAGTGTTACTTAACCGAGTTTATCAAACGGTCTAAATTTTGAATTATGTAATTAATTCAAATGTATGAACTTTAATATATAATATTAGAAGAGAACTGAGAAGAGATCTTTAAATGATTGTAAATTTTCAACAAAAAAATGTATTTGAATGGAAATGGTGTGGGAAGCTTAATATAATAACTAAAAGTGGCAAATTATAAAAATTTGGAAATAAAATATCCGAAGAGAATTAATGAGAGTAGAGAAAACACCTAAAATTAAAATGAGAGCTGAAAGTTCTTCTATTTTACTATTATTTAATAGATATGTTCTAATCTCGCGTTGTCTATTGAGTTTATTCAGTTTTAGCTATTGACATGGAACGCTCGACTCGGACGTTCTCATTCCTTGGATGAGTTTGGATGAGCCGATTTTCGATATGCTGCAGGGCCTTATACAACTTATTTGGATTTTCTTGACAGTTATTCATATTATTCACTTTCACTTTGGGGATTGAACGAGGCTTTTTCTCTCAACATGGCATATTCCGTTGCTACTTCCCGTTTTTTGGCCACTGTTTTATTTTGTTTCTCTTTTCATGCTTTTTAGATTTTTTTTCTAGGTTTTTTAAGGGGGTTTTATATTTTTTATTTTATTTGTACGGGTTCATGGGGAATAGTCACCTACCAGACTCGTTGGTAGCTCCTTTTTAAGCGTGGAATAAAATCACACGAGTGCTCTTCTCCTCATGGAGTATCACACATTTTTCTAATTTTTTAATATAGTCATGGAAATTTTAAACTATACGGACTTGAATGAAAAATTGATTTACCATTTTTGCATATATTATGAATGTGGTACACACATTCAATTGTCATTTTTTAAAAGAATTTATTAGATCAACCGATGGATATTTGTTAGTTCTATTTATTTAAAAAGTTTAAATCTAAGATCACTTAGTTAGTTTTAACACATAGACTTGAATATAAATAGTAGAAGAAAATATGGAAGAACTTGGTAAATAATGGTACAAATTATTAAATGTTGGTATTTAAATGTAAAATGTTAGAAGAGAAAACCAATAAAAACATTATAATAATTGTAATAATGACACGAAAATTAGGTATTCGGAGGAATCAAGGAGAAAGGAGAAAGTTCTACAATTAATAAAAAAGGATGAATTTATTCTAATTTAATATTATTTAATAGATTGAAATTCAACAAATTAATATTTCTTTTACATTAATTTCTTTCACTTTCAATTAAAGTGACTTTACTTTTAGAGCGAAAATAGTAATGTTAAATACTCCAAAATTAGAACAATCGATATATAGGCTTTCTAATCAAAAATTTAATTAATTTCTTTGGTATTATGAATTGATTTGATTAAATTTTATTAATGCTTGGTTTTCTAATATGATGAGTTATAAAAAATTAGTGAAAACTAATTTAACGGGCTTTATAATTCAAGGTAAAAAGCTGTTAAGATAAGAATAATCAATTTCATTTAAGTGAAAATTTTAAAATGTTACTTTATTTTTTCCTATGAAAACATCAAAAATAAAATATAAATGCACATTAAAAAGGAAAATATATTTATTTATTTAAGAAAAGGATATATACTATTATTTTTAGTTAATGTTTGCTTTATAAATAAAGTTTGCCATTACGTTTTCCACGCCGCACTCTTTCATTCTTCCAGACTCCAGTGACCTCTTTTTCGTCTTGGTTCAAACAGCAATGTCTTCCCCGGAGATCACAAAAGTCCAAATCCCATCAGCAACAATCTCCTCCCTCCTTCACCATTCCCTCTCTTCCCCTAGCTCCGGCCTCCTTTTCGGTCATCTCAGTTCTCACCCTCCTCCCGGCCCCACAGACTCCGACGACGCCACCAACGTCCCCACCTCCAGCTCCTCCTCCATATTCACCACCTCCTTCCTCTCTGCTTCTTTCTTCGATTCCCTCTCCCAACTCACCCTTCCAAACCCTAACCCTAACAACAGTAACTCTTCGATCGTTGGCTGGTTCTCTTCCCGCCCCTTCTCCCCTCTCCGCCCCTCCATGCGAGAACGCGCTGTTACTCACAACCTCCTCCAAACTCTAAAACCCGGTTCTTCCATCGTTTTCCTACTCATCTCAGCGTTCACGACCTCAAACAACGCCGTTCACACTCACGAGTACAAGGCTTATGTGAAATCTGGCGGTGATCTGAGATTAAGACCAGTGTCGGTTGATGTGATAAACTTGGGACCGAAATTTAGGGGGCAGTATGGTGGATTTGTGCCAGAGTCGGCCGGCAGATTATTTGGGATGGTGGGATGTGGAGCCTCTAGTTCGGAAATGATGGAAGTTGATAATGTGAATAATGGGAAGAGTTGTGATGCAGAAAGTGGAGAGTTTAAGGTGGATGGCTTGGTGGGGGAGAGTGCGGAGAAGTATACCAAGGAGTTGGAGGAGCTGTATAGGAAGATGATGGGTAAACTGGAAGGGCTGGTGAGGATTGTGGAGGAGAGCTCCAGGAATGTCCAAGCGCAGGTATACATTTTTCGTAGCTCTAGTGTTTTGGAAGATGAACTTGTTTGAGCTTAAATTAGGCTAATTAGCAATTGCTATAACATTATTGTTTAAATTAAGAAGGTCCATAATAACCCATTTAAGCCATCGATTATTGCTTCTATGCTGATGTTAGTGTGGGTAAGTGGCATGGCACCTTTATGCCACTTCTTTTTGGCTGAAAAACTAACATTTTAACCAAAATGAGCTTAAGATTAAGAGGTATGCTTCATCAGTAATTTCGCTGTGGATTGGATGATCATAGCTTTGATGCTAAACATAAATTATTTTTTCAAGTTAACATATATTGTACTAAATTAGTTGATGTATAATAGATAAACCATGCTTACATAGTGGTGGAGCTAGTATTATTTGCAAATAGGGATAAAGTGATCAAACATGGAATGTTTTGAAAAATTCAGTCGCTGACATCAGATTGCCAGTTAGTTACTCGCCAAAGATAACATCTAAAAATATTATTAGGCCTATGAAAAATGAATTATTGTTGGTGACACTATCTCATTTTTTCTTCTTAAATCGTTGCACGACCAAATTAGCCTTACATGAATTCTAGTTCTAATGTAGTAGCATAATCACTAAACTGTAACTGAAGTAACATGATAGCAGCATAGCTCCAACTACTAGAATTTTTGGTATGCAATAACCTTTTCCTTCTTCCCATATTAGAAAATATAGTTAGGATGGGACTGATTATAGAGCCAACATTTCGTTCAGGAAGAATATCTTTTTTTTTCCTTCTTTTTTTGTTCTAACTATAAAAAGTAAATTGAGTAGTACTCTGCTAAGAGATTAGATTTTTATTTTTTATTTCATGCAAAGACAAGATACACAAAACCATTGGAATTTGAATATAGTTCTGATTTTGCAAGGGTAGGATATAGCATAGAGCAACACAATTTTATTTTGTTTTAAAAAAGCTATCAATTTTACCTTACACTACGACATTTGCATTCCATTTTTAATTTAATGGATCAATGTATTATAATTAATGTTTTATGATTTAAGTAGGTTAGTCAAGCCAGTGTGAGGTCAAGTCTAGTACTCCAGTTCTCTTTGTCCCTAACATGATTAAATGAAATCCCAATGCTTAGATCTTTTATGTTGCTTAACCTTTATCCAAATTATAGGATTATTAAACTTTGAAAAATCATCACTATGGATGTTATGTTTGATTTTAAAGGCATTTTGGTTTCCACTTTGAGAATCCTCTAGTTGTTGCATATGTATTACCTTTCTCGTACTTAGAATGAGGATAATAAAAATAGAAGTGTATCATATGACCATTTAGTAAAGTGAAACCCCATTTTTCTCACGTTTTCTGGTTGCAAAGCTTACGTGTTATACTGTACTATATTGTTGTTTGGTAAAAATCAAATTAAACACTTTAAAAAGTTAGCTTGATTTTGCAACAATGTCTAGATAATATCCACCCTATTTCAGTATCTATATTAATATAGCATGGGTTAAATTGGGTTTTTGGTGGTATCACAAATTGTCATACATATGTTTGTAATTAGGCCTGTCAATGGTACGGGTTTCGGCCCGAGCCCGGCCCGAACCCGCCCAATTTATGCGGGTATGAGTTTTGCATTTTACTACCCAGGCCCGAGCCCGGTCCGAACCCGCCCTATCCGGGTCGGGTACGGTTTTATCAAAACCCGGCCCGGTTAGGACCCGATCCGACTATTAGTTTTTCGTCGTATCAAAACATGAGCGTGTATGTTATTTATTTACCATTTTGTTTGTTTAAATGTAGATGTTTTTGCATACTTTTGTTATAAGCTTGACTACATCACCGTCCAATTTATATGTTAACATTGTTTGTATACAAATTTTTACCAAAGTTGCAGTTTTAAAATATGGTTTTAACATAAATATTCTGAGTTAGGTATATAGTTATTACTCAGCGGGCTTAAAAAGCCCGATGGGCCGGGCTCGGATATTGGGTTGAAATACCCTGTGGGTTCGGATCGGGCTCGGGTTTTAATTATTGTAATTGGACTCGGGTACGGGTTTTATAATACCCGGACCGAACCCTACCCATTGCCAGGCCTATTTGTAATAATATGAAATATTTTTGCAGATTGTCGTATTTTTGCAGATTCTCATACATATGTTTGTAATAATATGAAATATTTTTGCAGTTAGGCCAACATATCAGGTTTACATTATGTGTTTAGTTGAAATTCTAATGATCATGCTAAATGTTTGAATGTATGATGATTTGTGATTGTATTTGTTTAATGCATGCATATTATTGTAATATTATTTATCTAAATGTTTGAATGTCTTTTTTTTCCGTCATATACAAGTCAGATAAACTTCTTTTTTGACTTATTTTTTCAATTGATACTTCTTCGGTACAAATCCTTACAATAATTCTCTTCGATGTTTTTAGACGTAGCCAAAAGATTTCTTTTCTAGAATGTTGTTTAGATGATTAAAGTTGTTTAAATCAAAGCATTCAAACTCATTTTAAAATTAGTTGATCAAGTATTACAATAATTCTCTTTGTAATTTAATTAGAGTATTCAAAATAATAATGAGATTATGCTGTTATTAATTGGAAGTTGTTATATAGTGTGTTTGCACATAAAACAGGCAAACACACCAATTCAGTCAAAAACAAAATAGAAAGAACAAATACACAATCTTTTTATAGTGGTTCGGCAAAATCTCCGGCCTACGTCCATTTAGTTGTTTTAATTGATTAATTCTTTCTTGAATACTCAAATTTACAATCAATTTCGAATTACAATCAATCAACTCTCGGATTTGACCCAAAAAAGGGTAAGCGAAGAAGAAGTGCCAAAAATTCTTTTCTCGTTGATGAATTCTTATTATTTATATAATAATAATAATAATAATAATGTATGTGAATCCTCCCATCAGAGTAAGTAGAATCGATTTGAAGTAAACATTCAAATTCGAAATCCCAGCCACGGAGAACAAGTCAAATCAGATGAATTTACATATCAAAATCGTTCGGTACAAATCGATATCGGTCGATGTCATGCCACCTCATTTCATATTCTTTCAAATAGCTGAAGTCTTCTAACTTTAAAGCAATCAAATCAAAAAATCCCATATCGTTATCAACCAATTTCTTTGTATATTTTTGTCTTCATTCAACTTCAAGCTTAGAGTTCCATAAGAGCAAAGTGGCCCCACTGCAATCTCTGAACTGTTCGGTATGGACCCGGTATCGACCCATATTCGTTTTTCAAAACTTATGTTTTCGTCTCAACGTCTTCTTATCTTCCTAATCCATTGTTTTACAATTTCATTGTTCGGTTTCTCCGAGTCAATTTCAAGACCGTGGTAAATTTATCGGAAACACTTGCTCCTCAAAGCATGCTTTTATAGATACAAAGCGTGCTTTGATCAAGAACATGTATCGATGCTGACAAATTTTCAGTGCTCTCTAGCCATCTACCAGACTAATCGTGGTGAATCTTCCAGTTCTCTTGGATTCACCTGCAAATCAAAGGTCGTTCTAAATTCATCATGGTTAAGGACTAAAAATGCTTGCGTAATTGTCAATCATAAATCGTTTTATCCTGCATTCTCTTAAGATTAATATATCATAAATGAATCATACATCATGCTATTATGCAATTTTTGCTAAAGCGTCGCTTACAAATTGGTTGGTATCCCTTAACATCCGATCACAAGCGAGCCCAACTAAATCACAATTTCATTAGAAAGTAAATATATATCAAGTATGAATGTGTCATGTTGATATATTACCCCTGGTTGGAGCGTTACTTTAAATCATTTAGTTTTTGCTAGCATTCCATCGTAAGTAAGCCCAACAGAATCAAGCAATATATTTATCAACCGTTCAATGATCATTATCAAATCATTTCAAATCAGGAGGTGTTCATATCTTAAAGTTAAGTTTTGATCTTTTCGAACCATAAATCTACATTAAGCTCATCTACTCGCTCTCCGGCGAGGAGACTCGCTATCATACACAAGCCCATCCACTCGATCTTCAGCGAAAGGACCTGTATTTCACGGTTCATCTTCCCATCTCTTCAATCCGAGGAACAATAATTTATATGTTTATTTATCAAATATAGAAAATGATCCAATTCAATTAGCATATCGTAGCAGTGTTAAAGTCAAATATCATTTTCAAATGATTTTACGGTTAAATATCAACCAATAGATCATTCATAGAGTTTAATTCAAAATACATCAATCGGTAATCTAAGCAAATAGTCCAATCAGGAATTACTCTCGGACTTTAACTCAGGGCATGCCTATGGGAGCGATCGAAGTCACGCATATGTGTTAGTAACCCAATAGTAATCCTTTATAGTTTATTCAAAGCAAAAACAAAATCAAATAGAAAAATAAACTTAATTTCGATCCATCACAAACATGTGATAACCATGTCCGACCCAGATTCTCGACTGCGATTGGGGATATTTACCACGGTTGGTGGTTATGCTTGTGGCACCACTACGGTTTGTGCCATTATTATCGAGTTTCCAACATATTGTTGCGATCGGTTGCTTCGAACCTTCTTCTCTATTAGATCCCTCAAATGTCTGCACTCGTTTGTTTAGTGTACATCCAGCTCATGAAATAGACAATATTCCCCAGACTTCCTCTCCCATTCAGTTGGCTCTCTTTTAGGAAATTTCTTGTAACATGTCCCTTGTATCAAAATAAATCCTCTTTGGTGTTTCAGTCGAGTCGATGTAAGATGCGAACTCCAGTTCACCATTCTCAGTTTTCACGTAACTTTCATTAGCCTTTCTCTTTTATTTATTTTTTCTGGGTCCTGGCTTGGATGGTCCTTCATCCTCCACAGTTCACTTCACCATTCTCGGTTTTCGCATCCTCTTGCGCAAATATCTTTCGGTTTGATAGTAAAAATATGTGAGATCCATTTACGGATCCCTTTCCGAAGTCTTCTTAAACTATTTTATTTGCAACCTCGGTAACTATAACCATAAGAATTATTAGTCGATCTTGTTTTTTAACTTCAGCGACTGCCACGTCAAATTTGATCAAATAACTCCGTAAAGATTCATTCTCTCCGTTTCACATTCGAAAGCGTCGTGATATTCCTCGGTCGAACAATGTGAACCCTGAACCGGCTATGAATCTCTCAACTAACTTGGTTTATATGCTGATAGATCCATTATCAAGTTGGCAAAACCACATGGCAGTCAAATCAGTTAAGTATAACGGGAAGCATCGCCACGTCACTTACTCCGAAGCTCTCATCACTCCATGTGTTGGATGAGTCTCATCAAATGAACCGTAGGATCAGTTCTATCATATGGTTTCAATGCAGATAACTTGAAATCCGATATATTCCTAGCATACCGAATGTTTGAGGTGAAAAGGTTTCGATTCCTATCCTCCAAACTTTGATCTGGACCCAACCTCGAAGCACCCGTCACCCCATCTCAGCGATACAGTCTTCTTGATTCAATTGAAATCTTCGAGGCTCAGTATGCCTTTAATTCAAACCTTCCCCATGCCTCCGTTTCTGCGAGGACCTTTCGGTTTTCTTCCATGCTGTTGCAAGTTTGCATTCTGATCTTGGTTCTTAGTCTTGCTCAGGCGTGCTCCACCATGCTCAAGATTCACGTTGACCCTGCCCTCCAGTCTAGATCGATCGGTACCGACTGATCTGGATCGATCGGTTGGAGGACCGAGGGGTTGATTTGGTTTTGTTCTGCATGTTGCCTCTAAGCTTTTGCTATGTCGTTTCTGTTTTTTTAACCTTCTTCGGTCTTGATTTTCAGCAAGTCCAGCCGCTCTTTACTGTTTCATCTGCTGGAAAAATACATTCAGCATCTCCTCTTTTCGTGCTAACAACTTCACTTGCATTTCCGTTATCATTCCTTCGATCTCATCTCTACTCACATAGATGGGAAGTGAGTTTGAACTAGATGACACCTCCTGGCCGCCATCATACTCTTGTCGACTCCCTCCGGTAATAGCTTTTCTGGTAGTTGGCTTCTTCGTCTTCAACAAATCATGTCTAAATTATTTTTTAGTGAAAGTATAAAAATGTTTGCATGTAAAATGGGCACACATCCTAATTCAATAAAAAAACAAAATAGAAATAATAAAGACACAATATTTTTATAGTGGTTCGACAAAATTTCTGTCCTACGTTCACTTAGTTGTTGATAATTCTCTCCAATTTCGAATTACAATCAATCAAATCTCGGATTCGACCCAAAAAGGTTAAGCGAAGAAGAAGTGGCAAAAGTCCTTTTCTAGATGAAAACTTGCTATTTATATGTGAATCCTTTTAGTAAAAGCATCAAAAATGTTTGCACGTAAAACAGATAAACACCCTAATTCAATCAAAAATAAAATAGAAAGAATAAAGACACAATCTTTTTATAATAGTTCTATAAAGTCTTCGCCCTACGTCCACTTAGTTGTTTTTATTGATAATTCTCTCTCGAGTACTCGATTTACAATCGATTTTGAATTACAATCAATCAAATTTTGGATTTCACCCTAAGATTTCCTCCTATCAGAGTTTGGTAGAATCGATTTGAAGAAGTAAACATCCAAATTAGAAATCTTTGCTACGAAGATCAAGACAATTAGACGAATTCTCATATCAAAATCGTTTGGTACCGACCGATGTTACGCCACCTCATTTCGTATTTTTTCACATGGTCGAAATCTTTTAGCTTCAAACTAATCAAATCAAAATATCTTTTATAGTTTGGTGCCAACCGAGTTCTCTTCATATTTTTTTGTCTTCATTTCAACTTCAAGCTTAGAATCCCATAAGAGCAAAGTGGCCCCACTGTGATCTCTAAACCGTTTGGTACCGATCCATTTCGGTCGATTTCAATCAGTATGGACGAATATTCGCTTTTCAAAACTTGATGAGTTTTCTTGAGTCTTTCTTCTCAACTTTTTCTTGCCTTTCTAATCCATTCTTTCATCATTTCGAAGTCCAATTTTTCTTGGTAAATTTGCCAGGAAGATAGTAATTAAAAGAGTAACGTTGTGGTCAAGTCTAAATGGATTTTAAACAATTAGTGATAACTCATATTTATTGTCTCAAAATATAACACATCAACTTTAAGATTAAAAAGCAATCATTGAAGGCCTTAGATCACCTAAGTCTCTTGTGGGCTCTTCTTCTTAAACTAAAGCCCAAACTCTATGGACATCCTACACCTTGTCCGGAATAGATGAGCTAACCTAATCATAAAAATGTCTCTTTATAAAGTAGAACATGAAGATTTGTGTTTATCATTAAATGATAACATTAATTAATTTATTTTTTTATTTGCTGCAAGGCAAGCTAGTTTTTATAGTGGTCCATCCACTTTTATAAAACAAATAAATAGGTGTGAGGCAAAGTACCTCAGCAACTTCGACATATACACCTTAAAAGTACTTACACTCAGTCTACGTTGCAGGAGGCAATCACTCTTACACCCACTCAATAATCTCATAAGTAGCAAACATGCTCACAATTTCATGATACAACACACTTACACATACCAAAACAAGGTACCATAAACTAAAAGACACATGAGGACTTAAGGAGCAAACCGAGTTCAAAGCCATACAAGTTACAGTAACAACAACAACCAATCACTAGAGAAGGAAACTCAATTTAGCACCATAACGAGTATAACCAACCATAATAATAAGAAGCATGTCTTTATCATCCAACAATAAACCCAACGCCGTTGCAGTTGCAATCACCATGATAGTTTGCTGGAGGGAAGGCAAGTAGGGAAGAAGACAAACACTGGTGCAGCAAAGCGTGCTACCAACAACATAGATTAACCATGAAACATTCCACAGATGCAGAGCTCGGCATAGTAGCACCATCTCAACAAAGAAAATCCCCAACTCCCACAAAAAACAACTTGCACGTACACAGACCATAACAAACATTCATAACCCAAACAGAGATCCAAACTGCATCGAGACGGTGGCAAGGATCGTCGATGGCGAATCTGAGCGAGTGGAAGCACCAAGACACAATATGTTCCAGCTGCAGCAGGAATTCTAGCACGGTGGGTAAAGGTACAACAGAAAGCCATCCGAAGAAAGGGTTCTAGCACCGCTGGGATTAAGGCATAACGACGAGGATATTACTGAGAGGTTGTAAGAAGCGATTGTGGGCAAGTAGATCCGAGGAGAGAAGCATAGATGTACAAAGAGGGTGCTAGAATACCAGCAACATTCAAAAGAAAATGAAGGAGAAACAAGGGGAAAAAGCAAAATAGAAGAGAGACAAGGGACAGAGGAGAAAAAAGCAGTGGAAATGAACGAACTACAAGTGGAAAGGGATGAAATGAGGGGAAGAAAGAGGGGCGGCGGAATAACCTAGCTCCCCATTAATCTACATTTTTAGGTTAGGTTGATATCGATAGCATTAAATATTATTTTAGTGATCTGTATATGTAAAAAGTGTAAAGTATACTAAAAGTGGTATAAATGGTAAATTAAGATTGTGAAGATTTTATTTCAAGTATAACTTTTTGAATAGAAAAAGGATAACAAACAACCACATTTCATCTATTAGATACATAATTTTGAAATCATTGTATGTTATGATTTCAATCCAATATACTTTGATGATTTTGGTCAAAATTTTAAATCTCGAATTTCGGTCGCGTTTCGTCTCAAGAATTTTATAGACAATATCTTGTATCGGACGAGATTTCGAGTGAGATGTGTGTATCCCGAGTGTACATCTCGGATCTTTATGTCCATCTTGGGACTATCTCGGAGTAACTTAACCATCTAAAGTTGACATTCTAAAGATTTTTATAATAATTGTTATGAAAATATAAAATTTTAACACAATTTATACAAAACAATAATATTAATTTTTCTTTTTAGAGTAGAGTGGTAACATGATTGAATGAATTCTACTAATCTGAATATTAAATGTAAAGAATATAAAAAATATTTTATTTTCGTTTACTTGTTAAATAATGAAACACATAATTAGAAGGTTAGTAAAATGTCATTAGAGCACATTTTCTTTTTGATCAACATAAGAAGTAAAAAAAAATACAGACAAATGAAAAAACATAACTTCGTATGAGTTCTTATCTAGAAATCTTACCCCAAAATTTTGCTTGAGTTCTCAATATCTTAAATGAGATGAGTGTCAAATAAGATACAAACAAAACGTAATGTCTCGTTTCGTTAAATCTCGTCTCGCTCAAGTTTGAAAATGAGATCTCGGACGAGATAAACGAGATTTGGAACAGTGATTTTAGTTCAGAACGGTATATAATAATCAACAAATATGGTTAAACTTGAAAAAAAGTATTCCATGTTTTCATCTAGATTTAATACTAAAGGACTCAATGTGGTAACTTAAATAGTACAAAAGGATCTGAGTTACATTTGTGATAAATTTTCCGATTGTTTATGTGATTTTTTTATCTAAAAACAAATTAAATATCAAGCAATTTTAGATTTTTTGTGAAGAAATATTCGATGAAGATGATCGTTACAAAGTAACTTGGGTATAAAATATTGCACATTTTCAATCCTAAATTTACCCTTTGGCCAAATTTAGTTTCTAATGAATTTTCCTTGGCCAATGTAGCCCTTTAGTCAGTTTAGTTTCTCAGCCAAAATGTTAATGTATGGTAACAATCCTTTTGTATACCGAAATTTCAAAGAAATATCAAGGTACAATCTATATTATTATTTTCCATTTCTAAAGTTTCTATATACAAGTTTGATTTTTCATTCAAGGATTTCATTTTTGTTTGCATACTTATTTGGTAATTAAGGTTACTGTACTGTTGTATCATTGGAGTCATCCAATTTCGAACTACACCAATTTTTTATTACTGGTTTCATACTCTCAACTGCTTTTACATTGTTGTATTTAATGTATTGTTACTTTATTAGGTACCACTAAATATATTATTGCTCATTTATTCTAATGATTCATAAGGATGGAAATGAAGTTTGAAGCATGAACATATATTGACATGTGGTATGCTATATACTACCTAAGATTTGTAGTACTAATATGTACTATCATATATAAGTATCCAATTTCAAAATAATAGTAATAATAATAATATAATAACAATAATTTGGTATTATATCTACTTTAGCTGTATCTGTGTTTATATGATTTTTTATTATGTTTTTTTACAATGATGATAGTGTTATCAATTGCAATAGAGATGATACTAATTGTGTCAGCATGGATTTGGGATTAATATTCAAATTGGATTCTTGCAAGTTGTCTGTGGTATATATTTAGTAGTTACATGCATATGTATTATATTCATTTATGTTGATTGGAATAAACTTCACTTATCTGGTAGAAACTTCTCCTATGTAGTATTATTTTCTTTCTTTTTATAATAAGAATGATACTTTATTCAAGCATAGCAATCATTATGATGTCTCCCATGACCTCTAGAACCTTGTCTAAAGTGTCATACCTCTAACCACTTGAGCTAGAGGTTCTTGACTTCTCCTATGTAGTATGTTCAAATTTGTATCTTCTAAGAAATTCTCTATGCTAATTATTGAATTTAAGACTTGACTTTCAATGTTCAATATTGAACTTCCTTGTTCTAATAATATGCAATGAAACATGTTATTTAAGTTTAGTTTTGATAATATCGGTATAAAATTTTAGATGCTAGGAATAAGTTAACTTAATCAATACTGGGAAGGAGAGTTAAATTTAATTAGCACAAGAGATCATGGCAAAAAAAAAAAATTAGTCACATAATTTGCGTGAATTGTAAATTAATTATTTGTGTTATTGCTATCTTTCGAACGGTTGCATTGCACATGTATAAGTATAAAGTATTAATAATTTAATACAATGAAAAATATGTTAATTTAAGTTTAGTTCTGATAATTATTGGTATAAAATTTAGACGCTAGGAATAGGTTAATTTGATCGGTATCGGGAGGAAGAGTTAAATTTAAGTAGCATAAGAGTTCATGGCAAAAATTCCTTTTTAATCACGCAGCTTATGTGAATCTTAAATTAATTTTTGGTATTATTGCTATCTTTGAAACAGTTGCATTGCAACCGTACAAACTCTAATATTTTAATTTTTATGGTATGTTTGAAAAATGTGCATATGTCATACGTAAAAAATTATTAAACAAAGACTTGTATTATTCAACTTTTAAAATTTCAACAATGTTCCTTTTTTATATGAGATATTTAATATTTAATTAAATTATTACATCCGACAATTGTAAATGCATAACAAATAAGTTAATCTGACTGCTGGCAAATGAAATCGCTCTAGTAGTGATAGTCCAACAAAATTCGAACAAAATAAAATGTTTTATGTATGAAATTATGAAACTCGTTTTCCATACTAAATCAAGCTTTTAACGTCTTTTTTCCATTTTTTGCATGCATTATATTTGTATTTACATACATACGTTTATTCTAAATTCTAAATCATGTATATAGGATTTAATTCCATTTTATTAATATAACTACTGATCATTTGAGACGATCATGATTTTGATAATCTTAACAATTATGATAATATTATTTTAATCTTATGTTTAACACTTCGATGCTAGAATTTGCAAAACGTCCACTCAGTTCCATTTGGGTAGTACCATTTTTTTTAATTGGATGTAGTTATGCTTCCCACATGATAATGCTTTAGTTCAAGGGTTTACCGATTCTGAATTCTGAGTTTGTGTTAAATTCTATGAAACTGTGGGTGCAATCTAATTATGATCATCCATATATGTATATATATGTGTGTGTTCATTTTAATTTTATTGCAGTTGCTTCATACTTTTCTTTACAGTTCTTTGACATCAAATACTAATATCTTTTTGTCTAGACACTTGCACAGAATTACTGATTGTATATTTTCCAATATATTACAGGAAACTCGGAATTTGATTTTGCGACGCAAAATAGCCGGCCTTGAATGATTTTTTTTACAGACTACTCCACGTGGTAATTTCTTTAGTCCTTAAATTCTTCTATTGCATTTTTCTTTACCGAATGTGGCACATGTGTACAAATTCGGTTTTTTCTCGTTCAGTAGTTCTTTACTTCTTTTTTTGGTGTTTTCCACTGTTATTTTAATGCTTAGGCATTGACTACCATCATTTCAACATATGAACTCGAATATTGGTCTTTATCAACAGTACTGGTGTATACAATAATTATGGTTTTCCCCTCTTCTCTTAGCTGCAATAATGCGTGAGGAAGCCTTCTGTATGCCAATGTTTGCACATAACAATAGTCTTAAAGCAGTTTAAGATGTTACCTCTTGTCATATAAGGTAAACAACAAATCGTAATCTCACTGTTTATGTTATATATGGTAATAGGTAAAAATCTTAACTTGCAAATTATGATTTTCATCTTATAAGATTGACAGTGTGTTGCTCTTTTTATTTTAAAAAAAGACAAATTTTCAAAAGAGACTGGTTTTTTAAACTATTGGCATAAATATGCTAGTTTACTAACTATTTGCAAGTTTAGGCTAATTTTGACCAGCTCAGCGATGAGCTGGCCAGTATTTGAAAAAAAATATTACGGGGCGCATTTGTGAAATGCGCCCTTACAAAATTACACTGGCGCACTTGCCAAATGCTCCAGTGTAATTTTTTGTCCAAACATGGAAATGCGAACCAAAGCCAAATTTGGAGTTTGCTATCATTCAGTGGAACAATAGATATAACTGTATCGTACACCAACAATTTCCTACCATTCCTATTTCGAGATACATGATTTTGTATTGGTTGATTACTCGAAGATTCATTGTTGCATATCGGACTTCTCATGAACGTGCATACGCCGCTCGTGCACCGCTTGAGCGAGATGTGGTCAATCTTCATATTATCATGATATTTTTAGTTCGTTGGCTTGAATTGTTTGTTCACTTAAATTATATTTCTAATTTTGAATTAATAATTACAACTTGTAGGTCGATGTATTAGAGACGGTAGAAAGAGGGTTGGACGATATCGGATATGGTAGAGTACCCGAAAGAGAAGTCCAACCACGATGTTTTGATTTCAACAAACTTATTGATACACACTTTTTTAGAAATCGATTAGCACGACCAAGCCCTTCCGAACAAGCTATGCAGACTAGAGAGTGAAGAACTAAAAGAATGTAAGATACACACCAATCGGAAGCCGCTGGATCTTCTCAACCACCACCTACATAAGACGATCCAACTCCACTATGAATATTAGTATTTTTAGTTTAATATTAGTTTGCTTTTGTAATCGAACTAGAACTTCTACTTTAGTGCGAATGTAATCGAATTCTAACTATGTTATGGTTGAAATTTATTAATGGTAAATTTATTAATGGTAATTCTAACTATGTTATGGTTGGATCGTCTTATGTAGGTGGTGGTTGAGAAGATCCAACGGCTTGCGATTGATGTGTATCCTGCATTCTTTTAGTTCTTCGCTCTCTAGTCTGCATAGCTTGTTCGGAAGGGCTTGGTCGTGCTAATCGATTTCTTAAAAAGAGTGTATCAATAAGTTTGTTGAAATCAAGACATCGTGGTTGGGCTTCTCGTTCGGGTACTCTACCATATCCGATATCGTTCAACCCTCTTCCTACCTTCTCTAATACATCGACCTACAAGTTGTAATTATTTATTCAAAATTAGAAACATAATTCAAGTGAACAAACAACTTCAAGCCAACGAACTAAAAATATCATGATAATATGAAGATTGACCACATCTCGCTCAAGCGGTGCACGAGCGGTGTATGCACGTTCGTGAGAAGTCCGATCTGCAAAATTGAATCTTCGAGTAATCAACCAATACCAAGTCATGTATCTCGAAATATGAATGGTAGAAAATTGTTGGTGTACGATACAGTTATGTCTATCGTTCCACTGAATGATAGCAAACTTCAAATTTGGCTTTGGTTCGCATTTCCATGTTTGGACAAAAAATTACTCTGGAGCACTTGGCAAGTGCGCCAGTGTAATTTTGTATGGGCGCATTTCACAAATGCGCCTCGTGATATTTTTTTTCAAATACTGACCTGCTCATCGCTGAGCTGACCAAAACTAGCCTAAACTTGCAAATAGTTTGTAAACTAGCCTATTTATGCCAATAGTTTAAAAAACCAGCCTCTTTTGAAAATTTGCCAAAAAAAAAATCATAATTTCTTTCAATCTTTGTCAACTGAAGTTACCAAAAACTGTGGGTGCTCTCTTTTATGCAATATGTTATTTATTATTTTGGTGTTCTCTTTAGAAACTGATCATCTTTTGGTGATATTGAAAATTATCGACATGGAAATTTTCCTATGGGTGTCAGATGTATGACTTGCAATATAGCATTAAGAAAACTTATGTGAAAGAAGTGAAATTGAAATCGACTAAATCGAGAAAGTTCTTATTTCTTAAGTTGAGGTCTAAAAACATAAATTTTTAAGTGAAGGTCCTAAAAACTAACTCTGTCGTCCCAAAAGTTCCTCAAAAGTTCAAGAATATCGTGCTTATATCTAGCATGCTATTCTTCAAGAAAACTTCCAAAATTCATTTTAGAAGTCATGCATATGATCGTTAATCTACAATTTTTTTTCCCGAACTTCGATAATATTTTTTTCCAAGAAGAAAAGAATAAATTGCTTATTCATAAACCTAAAGTTTCAAATATGATCCTATCTCTTATCAAATCTTCATCCTTTAAAAACTTTTCAAAAGCAGCACCCTTTTCCAGAAAATCATGTCCCATTTCGCCTCCAAAACTCCAAACTATATATGCCTGATTGTTTTTCATTCCCATTGTTTAAAAGTGCACCTTGAACTCCGACCATTCTGTAATTTTGCTCTGAAGATAAGATAATTCCCAGTTTCTAGATCATCAAATAGAATTAGTTTCTAAAATCTTGCAGTGTAGCTTCCGATCATATTTGACAATCTGGGAACTATACAAGATTTTAGAAGCAATACCTGTTTGACAACCAACCGGGAATTAGCTTATTCTCCAAGAAAAAAATAATACTAAAATGTTAAAATTCTGGCGACAATTTTCACCAAAGGGAATGAAATGCCGATTGGGTTACAACTTGGGGTTTAGAAAGCGAAATGGGAAGTGATCTTTTTTAAAAGGGTGCAGCTTTTGACAGGTTTTTTGGAGGGAGGATTTGATGAGAGATCATATTTGAAACTTTAGTTTAAGAATAAGGAATTCAATTCCTTTTTTTTTCAAAGTAATAATGCACCAGATATAGACAGCATACCATAATTTTGAACACAACAAAGTGATTTTTAGGGCCTCCACCTAAAATTTCAAGTTTTTAGACCTTAACTTAATCATTTAACTATTAAGTACTTTCCCAGTTTTGTGAATTAACAGTTTCACCTATTTCACTTATGTTCGGTAAATTCTATATTTTGGAACATTAATACAACTGTTGTCATAATAATTTGGCTGCTTTCTACACTATCGTTTAAGCATGAAATTAATGATTTTCAAATTGTGGTTTATACATAAAATCGACCAATATGTGTATATGTTGACTTTAAAACTTATGTATTTCCACGAGCTGTTAAAAAGGTTACCCTTTCAGCTGCATTCCTAGACCTACCAAACGCTGTACTGTCATATCCAAAGCAGAAACAAGTGTTTGTAAGCTAGTATACTGGTTTGTTCACCCTTAGGGTTTGGTCCGTTCTCAGACGATAGTTCAGCAAACCATGTAGTTGGGTTTGGATGTAAGATTTTGTTGTTTATTTTATTAGTTTAATTAGTTATTGTTATCCCGTCTTTTGGCAAGGCCGAGATACCAAGGAATTGATCAAAAACCTAGAGTCGCTCGTTATGGACATCTAGTGCACATAGGTCTACCCTGGATATCGATGAATTTTGTCCGAGACCAGATTGAGCTATAATTGATAAGACATGACTTGAAAAGCTATGAGAGCCAACTTTCCAAGTTTCAAGTCAATCCGAGTTCATATGCTCAAGTTATGATGGATGCAAGTTGAAGGGAAAGGCTATGTTTTCGTATCCATCAGTGAGCCCAATTTCGTATCCATCAATGTGGCCACACTCCGTATCCATCAAGTTTCCCTTGCTTCGAATCCATAGGTGTCACTGAGCTTCGAATCCATCCAGTGACCTTGCTTCGAATCCATCCTAATGCCTTGCTTCGAATCCATCCTAGTGCCTTCCTTCGAATCCATCAAGATGGAGTGATTCGAATCCATCAAGATGGAGTGCTTCGAATCCATGAAGTTGCTCTACTTCGAATCCATCAAGATGGAGTGCTTCAAATCCATGAAGTTGCTCTACTTCGAATCCATTCCTGGAGCGCGAAAAGGATCGATTCGAAGGGAGCGTGTCAACCGGAAATACAATCTTGAATTGATCATAACTCGAGTTCTACAAGTCCAAATGCCATGAAATTTTCACAGAAGCTTGAGCGCATGATGAAGAATGTTCATGCCAAATTTCAGCTCGATTGGACTCTTTCTTGATCGATTCGAACCAAGGGTCGAATCGATCCCAAAGTGGGCCCGGATTTCCAGAATTTGGGCATGTGGGCCCCCTCACGTGCCAGAAGCGGTCTTCTTGAATTTTAGGCGAAATATCAGCCTCCTATACATATAAATAGAGCCCCTGGTCATTCAGAAAAGAGGTCGGATAATTCTAAGTACTAAAGAGCGTCCAGATTCTGCCAGATTTACTCCAGATCACCACCGCTGCTTTAGATCGAGACTTAGCATATAAATTCAGTTGTAGTACCGGATAAGCAATTGTAATCTTCAAATATCGAGCAATAAAATCATCGAACTTCATAGTGGACGTAGGCAAAACGCCGAACCACTCTAAATCGCTTGTCTTTGCAATTTACTTTCTGCTATTTGGAGTTTTTGTTAGATAATCCTCAGTTTTAATTTTCATTCTTCACTTTTATCTTTTCAAAAACTTCCGAAGAGTGTTGTGTCCATTTTTGGTACAAACACTTTGGTGCTTTCACTGAGAATTGCCTTGCTTTTCTCCTGCTCTGTGGATCTACTACCGTAGTTGGATTGCAAAAATCTAAGGAGGAGATCCAGATCTGTCGTCAAGTGGTTTCATCTATTCTATTCAGATTGCTCAAGATCTAAGAGGAACTGCATTCATCAATCATTTCGAATCCATTATTTCGTATCCAGAAAAAATGTCAAAGTTCGTATCGATCACTTCGAATCGATCAGCTTCACATCGCTCCGTTCGTATCGATTCGGTCGAGCCCTGTTCGTATCGATCACTTCGAATCGATCAGCTTCGCATCACTCCGTTCGTATCGATTCGGTCGAGCCCTATTCGTATCGATCACTTCGAATCGATCAGCTTCGCATCGCTCTGTTCGTATCGATTCGGTCGAGCCCTATTCGTATCGATAAAAAATTTAAAAAAAAATATTTTTCGGGTACGACCCAAATTTCCTAAAAAGAGGCTAAATTTTTTTTTCCGAGGGAAACCCCCCGAACCCTAGCCGCAGCGCAGGGCACCCGCATAGTGAATTCAATCACCAATTTAGTGAAGGAACATTCCATCCGTGCTTCTAATTGTTCCATGACTGAACAAGACATAGGAGATCACAACAACAAATGCTGAGTTGCAATCAAGGAATGGGTAAAGAAATACCACTCAACCGTACTCCCAGAGGCTGGAGAACCTAGCCAATACGCCAAGAACTGGAGTTGATTAATATATCAAGCTTTTAAGGTGGAATGCAACTACCTCCAACTGACCAGCCTTTAAACTCCTGAATTGATAACTATGGTACGATGGCTAATATAACGACTGCCCTACAATGTCAACTCTGCCAAACCATCCAACATGCAGAACTTCCGGTGAAAATTCAACATGTTGACTATGTCGGTGCATTGTGGAAATACAACCCTCGACATTGCCTTATGAAGTGGGAATGGCGCGTGGATTTCTCCAAGGGCAATGAATGTCATCAAATGCAAATGTCTTCCCTCATTCCTCAGTGAAGACGGTCAACCACGACTTTGATAAGAGAATTGGTGGATAGCCGCCAACGACTACACCAACATGTCTAGGCCAATATTGAGTTGATGAATCAGATGAAGGATCAACATAGCAAGATAAGGAGGGGTCCTACTCCATACTCTAGATCAGAAAACTCCTCTTCTCCTGATGGCTACCGTGAACGCCAACGCCATAAGGCTGCTTCGGGAAGGATAGCTCCGACAATATGTGCAAGCCCCATAAAACGAAGGACCGGGGACATCCGATCCCTATCAATCAAGGACTTTGATCAAATTGAACCATTTGCGTTAGACTTCCAACTGAGAAGGGCTGGACTGAAGTGCAATAGCGAGCATACAACGCTGCCTCACTTATCAACGAGATTTGATCTGATCTCTTTTGAATTATTTCTAATTCAGTTTCATTTACATTCCGAAATATGACCTACTTGAATTAAACTATTTGCAAATGATGCAGGTAACCGAGTACTTAAGATTGGGTGCAAAACAACCTCCGCGGACTATGATCAAATCTTTGAGGTATCATCATGACGAGCATGATTCAACCACTCATCGGCTACTATATGCCCCTGACTGGGGGCAAGGCATCAAAGCGGAAGAGACCGACAAGGTCAGGACTCTAGTACAAAGTGGATGCAACCGACCATCTACTCATCCGCCTATGTAATTTAATTAGAAGATGTAAGAAAGGCTTTGAGTGATATATCCCAACAATGTACTCTTCATCTCGTACTTGAAGCTCACCAACATACTTACGCTTCTTCTGATGTCCGATAAAATCGGAATCACACCAAGGGTGGACGCAACGTTACTATCCAGGCATCCAATCCTACATTAGACACTTGGGGTTATTTGAGAACACATGTTTAAAGTGGATATGATTTGACCGTTCACTCCCCAGTTTGCGTCTGTGATTCGGCAAAGCAATCATGCCTTAGACCGACTTCATCAGGGGCCAACCCTCAATTTAAAGTCATCAACGACTGACTGCCTACTCACTAACCATCACGAGCTGTCATTTCAACTCTCTTCCTTAGCTCGATCGAAAGAATGCAAAGTATAAATTGGACATGACTCGACTGTCTGCTCTCCAATTCTTGCACCTGACTTAAGGGAAAATACACAACTCAGAGTGGACATAGTTCGACCATCCCTTCTTATGCTCGAGCACAAAGCTTGCCAAAGCACTAATCTTACTCCTTAGGTCTGGCAAAAGCGGAATCCAAATGAACATGGACGTGATCCGACCGTCCATAAACTGAATCTCATCCTTCGTTGAAGGGCATATAAGTGGAAGTTAATCGAGATCCCACTGATCACTCGCTATGTGAAACCCCGAGCTCGGGGGCAAGCCATCACGTCAGGCCAGAAAAGGGTTGATACACGACAACCCTCCACTTAACTCCGTACTCCCAGAGTGCGAGGCGGAGTATAAACATTCAATTCCAGACCCCGAGAGCGCGAGCTGGAGTATAAACATTAACAAAGCCCCAGAGTACCCCGAGAGCGCGAGCTTGGTACAAACATCAACAAACTCCAGACTCCGAGAGCGCGAGCTGGAGTATAAACATTAACTAACTCCGAGATCCCAGAGTGTGAACCGGAGCATAAACAACAACTAACTCCAAACTCCCAGAGCGCGAGCTGGAGTATAAGCATCAAACAAATGCGGCTTCGAGGAGGGTGGATCCGTCCGCCTAACGACTTCGATCATATCTCAACCAAGTTACATCACTTGTTCCCGGAGTGCGAACACAAAAAAGGAAACTCATAATAGACGTGATAGACCGTCTAGTCAACAAACTCCAGATTCCCAGAGTGCGAACTGGAGTATAAACACCAACTAGCTCCAGATTCCCAGAGTGCGAATTGAAGTGTATACATCAACTAACTTTGGTCCCGAGAGCGCGGATTGAAGTATAAATACCAAATGGTTGTGACTAACAACCCATCAATCAACTCCAGTCCTCAAAGCATGGTTTGGAATATGAATACCAAAAGGGATGTGATTCGACTATCCATCTATCGGCTATGGTTCCTCATCAAGTTCTGTAATACAAAAAGCGGGTATGGTTCGACCGTCTGCCTTCCAATCTTCCCCTGACACGGGGTCACACTTAACACACAAAATTGGATGCGATCAGACCATTCGGCACTAAGCGGGCGTGACCCAACCGCCCATGCATAACCTCTTGTCCCCGGCATGGGACCCATAACATAATTTTATAGGGATGCAACTCCAACCCCACAAGACAAAATTTCTTCCTTGATTCTACAGGGGGACGCAGATTCGCAAAATGAACCTAGCTGAATGTCCAATTCTAAACGAATGTGACTACCCGTTCTACTGCAAACGAACGTGGCACGACCGTTCATCTGCTAACTCTCCCCTATGATCCAACGAGCTGTTCGTGCAACATGGACGTATGTGACCTAACCATCCGCCAATCGACTCCTTCCTAAAGTTCAGTGGGAGAAGCATCAAATTAAAGTTGTTGTAATGTGATCGACCACACTTCGACTTTCTCCATTGACTAGTGCTAAAGGGATTAATTGAAGAAGATGCGGTCTGACCATTTTCTACTAAAACTATTAGTCTCCAGAGTGTGGACAGGGGTATAAATATCAAATAGGTGTAATGAACGGCCCTTCAACTGACTCTGATCCCCAAAGTGTGGCTACAAGAATAGACAAATGAATGAATGAGATTTCACCATTCATTCACCAACTCTGACCTAAACTCGACGTGATGAGAGTAAACTCACTACAGGTGCAATTAGACCATCCGCGAACTAACTCTGCTAACCCAAGACTGGGGGCAGAAGTACAAATCACCGAAAGAAGAGAAAGGTGACTCGCTACATCTCCAGCTTAGCGTCCTTTACAACTTAAGGAAATGGCTACAAGGAGACCTTAATGCTAACCAATCAGAATGATGCCCAAAGTTCTGGGCAACCAATTATATCGTACCGCCGGATCGACGGGCAATATCGATCTGCACCTTTCATATCATACCATTGGATCGATAGGAAATGAGGTCCGAGCATTCTACATCGTGTCGTTGAATCGACGGTCAATATCGATCCTCTTCGACTACAAATCGATGCGACCCAAACGTCCATCGAATACCTTTGACCAGCATAGCATGGATAGAAGAATAAACCATGAATGAGTGAGACTTGATCATTCGTCCTCTATCGCCTTCCTTCGATCCGTCAGGAAGAGCATGAGATCAAATGAGCACGACATGACTGCATTTGAGCTGACTTTATCCCTAAATCCGACGGGAGAACATAAATCGAAATGGACATGGTTGATCATCCAACTCCAAATGATTGCAACGCGACTATTCATTCATTGACTCTTACCATGATCCGTCTAAAAGAGCAATTTAAAACAAGTGCAACCTAAACATATGCACATTGATTCTTACCCTGGATTCGACAAGGGAAGCATCAATCCTGCATTGGATCTGACTGGACGATTCACTCTTCAGTTTTTGCCCAAAGTATGGCGACATAAGCAGCGAAGTGAATGCCATTGACCGTCCAGAATCTAGCTTATGTCTGAATGTTGGCAAAGTAACAATGTATTCCGCCAATAGGAAAGAATTAGAACATAATACAGGATATGCACGACTCAGCCTTCCATCGGTTAACTCAATTCCATGGTTCAATGGGATAGAATACAAAATTGAAGCGGACATTATCTACCCTGCCACTTATCAAGATATTCCCCAGACTTGGGGACACGAACAAGAAGATAAGATTAATATGATTCAACCATTCATCAGTCAACCCTGGTTCTTAAAGCTTGAACTACAGTATAGGCACAGCTAGGACGAGACTAGACCGTCCGCGTAATGCATCCGCCAACCCAAGACTGGGGGCAAAAGAGTAATTATCCGAAAGTTGACTATGACAATTTGAGCCTATGACCCATGCCTGATATTCATAACAACTCTAGGTTATGACTGAAAGAATGCCTAGAGATAGAATCATCAGATCAATACCCGAACTCATGGGCAATTGATCATCATTCCAACCCTTACAATAAGTAGCAGATCGCGAGTACATTGAATGAAAAGCGCATCATTCAGAAACACAAGTGAATTCAATCTCAAAGCTGGAACCAGCTATGTAGCAGCGTGCAGTACAAGGCTAAGTTCTACTAATCCTTTGATTCAATGTCCTTATAAGCCTGATCATTTACCATTGCAAATCAACACTTGAGGCGCTTACAACCCATCACGAGTATTGTAGATCAGCTCACAACTCTGCACAATGATGAAGAAAGAGTCAACTGTTTTACTTCAGGTGAATCTTGATGTGTTCGTTTGAACTCGATCTCATATACATACATACATATATATATATATATGGACTCTCGCTAGCCATAAAGGACTCTGCATCAAATGTCGACCCGAGGCATGTCTCGGTGAACAAAAACGATGCGACATGGATCTAGAGAGATCTGTTGTACTTAAAGAGGAGGCGAATCTGCTCAAAACCAGTGGGTTTACCCATGATGCCCTCCAACCAAATTGAGTATCCAATCCTTTACATATAAGAAAAACAAACAGGGAGTGGAGGACATACGTCAACTACTCAGATTTGCATGGAGTATGACAAAGCACAGCTTTCCACTTTCAATGATCAACCAACTGATGGACCCCGACCATCAGACATGAATTACTCACATCCATGGATACAAACTCCAGATACAATCAGATACTGAAGCATGTCCCAAACCAGGAATACAACTGATTCGCTACTAACCTGAGCCTATAGTGCTATGCTGCAATCTATAGACTCAAACGTAAGGACACTTGTGCTACTTACAAAAGGACGATTAACATATCATTCAAAAATTAGATCGACCGATCGATAAAGGTAGATGTGGTTAATATGCTCGTGAGATCACGACTATCAAACGACCATGTCGATGACTTGACAGAGGTATTCAACGCTCGCCAAAAAATGCAGGATGAAACTCGATCCTTTGAAATGCTCTTTCACCATTAAATCAGAAAGATTCTCCGTTTTCATCATCAATTCTCATCGAATCAAGACTAATTTCTAGAAAATTCCGACAATAAGGGACACCCATGTACCGAGGACAACCAAGCAGCTCTGATAGATCGCTTAAAGAGACCTTCCATTTAACCCAAGCCTTTGGATCGCGAAGATTTATGCATCAATTGGGCCGTGTCAACACACGCCATAAGCGTCGCAATGCTATGCGAAGATAAACAAATCCAAAGACCAGTATATGATGAAGGCTGGCAATTGACAAGATCACCTTGTTAACATCCATATCGACCAACCGTTACGATAGGTCCAATAGAAACCTTAGATGCCTGAAAAGCTACTCAAATGGAATATCAAGCTAAGTCAATTTGATATCACTTATCTCCGTCGGATAGCTCTCCATGGTCGAACATTAGCATACTTCATATCTGAATTCACTACATCGGACGATTATCCGAAGAACAGTGGAGAACCATCCAACCAATGAAGAACGTACCCCGATGGAACTTCCAATAATCGGCTTTCTAACATCGAAGTTGCGTTAATGACTCTTGAGGAACAAACGACCTGCTACGTCCTGAAACTCAACTTCCTTGCAACAAATAACGAAGTTAACTATGAAGCATTGGCGTTCAAACTTGCAAGAAAACTACGAGTGGAAACTTTACATGTCTTATGTGATTACCAGTTAGTAGTATGCCAAGTCAGGGAAGATTATCTGACTAGGGGGCAATGTCTTGCTCCTTATCTCAACCGGGTCCAAAAGCTACCAGCCGGCTTCGACTATTACACCACTACACAAATCCTCAGAGAACTAAACAAAAAGGCCGAATCAATCGCCAAGCTAGCCAGTTCTGGGGATGCACGACAAATAGACTTTGTCCCAGTTGAAATACTATTATTCTAGGCATTGACATATGAAGATCAACTAGATCTTGGAGATGGATCTAGAAAAGGAGTCATGGATGACTCCTACCGAAGATTATCCATAATCGGGAATTCTTCTTGAATGAAGGAATGAGAAATGGCATATCCTCTGTGAAGCCTCACTGCATGATTACGTCTAGATCATTCGACTCCATCGATACAAAACATTACTTTTGTATCCATCGATCCAAGACCCAATATGACATATCCATCGACACGAAGCATGCATTCCAACATCTCAGATCGATCCAGGAGAGGATCGATACAAAGGAAGAACTCAAAACAACCATCGAACATTGTTACAACTTGAATTTCACTTCGATTCAGGAGAGGATCGATACGAAACTCAATCCAAACAAAAACTAAAGAACTTGACAACGACTCGTGAACGTGCAAACGTTAACGGGAGCCAGGTTAACATACGTACATGTATGACAGACTAACATTCAATTTTCAAATTTTACAGGAGTTGAATGCTTACCTGATGACAAATACAACAGTGAACAACAAATCACTATCACACAGCAGTCAGTTACAGCAATACAGAGTACAACTTTCAACGAAAGATATGATAATTGTTCAGAGAGAAACTGCAGCTTTTCAAAGCACGTCATGCTTCCACAAGACGTACTTTGGGGGGCAAATGTTATCCCGCCTTTTGGCAAGGCCGAGATACCAAGGAATTGATCAAAAACCTAGAGTCGCTCGTTATGGACATCTAGTGCACATAGGTCTACCCTGGATATCGATGAATTTTGTCCGAGACCAGATTGAGCTATAATTGATAAGACATGACTTGAAAAGCTATGAGAGCCAACGTTCCAAGTTTCAAGTCAATCCGAGTTCATATGCTCAAGTTATGATGGATGCAAGTTGAAGGGAAAGGCTATGTTTTCGTATCCATCAGTGAGCCCAATTTCGTATCCATCAATGTGGCCACACTCCGTATCCATCAAGTTTCCCTTGCTTCGAATCCATAGGTGTCACTGAGCTTCGAATCCATCCAGTGACCTTGCTTCGAATCCATCCTAATGCCTTCCTTCGAATCCATCAGGATGCCTTCCTTCGAATCCATCAGGATGGAGTCCTTCGAATCCATGAAGTTGCTCTACTTCGAATCCATCAAGATGGAGTGCTTCGAATCCATGAAGTTGCTCTACTTCGAATCCATCAAGATGGAGTGTTTCGAATCCATGAAGTTGCTCTACTTCGAATCCATTCCTGGAGCGCGAAAAGGATCGATTCGAAGGGAGCATGTCAACCGGAAATACAATCTTGAATCGATCATAACTCGAGTTCTACAAGTCCAAATGCCATGAAATTTTCACAGAAGCTTGAGCGCATGATGAAGAATGTTTATGCCAAATTTCAACTCGATTGGACTCTTTCTTGATCGATTCGAACCAAGGGTCGAATCGATCCCAAGTGGGCCCGGATTCTCAGAATTTGGGCATGTGGGCCCCCTCACGTGTCAGAAGCGGTCTTCCCGAATTTTAGGCGAAATATCAGCCTCCTACACCTATAAATAGAGCCCCTGGTCATTCAAAAAAGAGATCGGATAATTCTAAGTACTAAAGAGCGCCCAGATTCTGCCAGGTTTACTCCAGATCACCACCGCTGTTTTAGATCGAGACTTAGCATATAAATTCAGTTGTAGTACCGGATAAACAATTGTAATCTTCAAATATCGAGCAATAAAATCATCGAACTTCATAGTGGACGTAGACAAAACGCCGAACCACTCCAAATCGCTTGTCTTTGCAATTTACTTTCTGCTATTTGGAGTTTTTGTTAGATAATCCTTAGTTTTAATTTTCATTCTTCACTTTTATCTCTTCAAAAACTTCCGAAGAGTGTTGTGCCCATTTTTGGTACAAACAGTTATTATTTAAAAATATTAATTAGTTTTTTTAGTTGATAATAGTTAATATATTTAGTGTTAGGTAATAATTAATAAATTTTAATTAATATTTAATAATTAATACTTAGTAAATTTTGGCTAATAAATAATAATTTATACATTTTAGTTAACAATTAGTAATTAATAACCTTTTGTAGTATTTAGTTTATATATTTATTAAGAAAATTATAATTTTGAAGTATTTAAATATACAATATAGTAAATTTTAATTAGTATTAAGATACCAAAGAAAAAAATCCAACTTAAGAATTAAAAAATTTACAATTAAAAAAACAAATTTCCAGTTTACAATTAGTTCTGTGGGTAAGGCCGTTTTGATATTCAATAATCACATGTATACAGGAATTTTTTAAGACATTATGGTAATATCTGCCAAATACTTAACCAACTCTTTCACCTTTATAAATACTCAGGCAATTGGAGCCATGGTCTATGCTTTAGTATCACACCACATACATTTTGAGTGCAATTTTGTCTTCACATAATTGAAAGTAGTGTCTTGCCTGCATATCTCTCTATATTCATTTACCAGTCATCCAATATCTTTTGTGTTTTCATGGCATCATTTTATAGTGGTACAGGGATCAACTGTTATTTTACTTTTAGAGAACGGGTAATCCAGTTCTCTATTTTATTAAACAGGAAATTATACTGATAGATGAAAGTAAAAGTTTATGTATTTCATCCATCAGTATAAGTATCATTATGTTGTTGAATTTGGTTGACGATTGCTAATTTTTTTGCAGATGGAGTTGTTGAGAACAATTCGATACAGAAGCACCCCATGTCTGTGGACAAGAATTTCCAAATTGCCGGCTGCACCATCAGGAACTATTTAACTGTAAATTAAGAAACATGATTAGCTTATATGTTAAGGAATCTTTGTTGCAAGGAACTATGGAGTTCAATTTGTAAAATACATGCTGGAGGACACTTCTTTGTTCAATTTCATTTTTAATCATACTGTAAATCACGTGTAAGATCATACATGTGATTTGAAATGATTTAAGCAATTTGAATCTTAACCATGGTCCCTAGTTTTGTTTGTGCGCGCGCGTATGGTTTATGGTTGGAGTAAACTGATGAATCGACGCCTGTAAGTCTGAATACACTAAAGGAATCTGATCCAATCGATGTATACAGGACTTGGATCGCTGCTCTGGGCAAAAGAGTAGAGATAACGGATAATATAAAAAATTTCAACCCAGGGGACGATCAAGAAGGCTCTTTTGTGGAGATGGATGAAGTTTGGCTTCTACATCAACTGATCAACTGCCAAAAAATATGATCCTAAACTAGACACCACAAGAAACGAGAACCACTAATGGGGAGAACCTTCAATGGAACTTGAAAACCTACCAGATGATCTTCATGATGAGATGGTGGTGAGCACTGTAGACAGGAGGATCATGTAGATCAGAATGTCGAAGAGGATCTAGAGGCGGAGATGCATGCAACAATTGAACAGATACACAAGTTAAACATAAATCTAATAACAATGAAGATGAAGTAAGAGAGTGAAATAAGGGAAAGCACACAGATACCGACTAAACCCAATGAACAATATGAAAAACAATTCAGAAAAGAAAAGAAGAGAAATGAGTCACCAAAGGCAGTTACTGCTCATGTTACGAGGACCAAAAAATCTGCTTCACGCTGTCTTCAATATGTTGGAACGTTAGAAGTCTTAACAATGATGTAAGACAACAAGACCTCGATACTTTAAGAGTGACATATAACCTTCAATGTTATAACTACTGGATAACAAATTTAAAGATGAAAACATTGAGTTCTTTACTAACTTACTTGGAAACAATTGGAGGGTATTACGCAATGATTGTTAAGCAAGAAATTTGCCTAACCTTCAAATATTAGGGAAGGAGTTAGGTGATACTTGTGCACGAGTTAGGTGATACTTGTGCAAGAGGAGATCCTCAAGGATAAACATGCAAATATAATTTTTGTAAGCCTTTTATCACAATCCGCAAATCTTAATTTGACTTAAGTAGCCATGGAATCACTAAACGATGTTTTGTGTTACAAATGAGTTTGAGAGAGAAGAAGATTCAAAAAAGTCCTTTTTATGTGAGAGTGCATGCCTATTTATAATAAAATTGCATCTTTGGATACTTAGCACGTGACAGGTAGTGGTTTTGGACGGTAGAGATTTTTTAGCTGACTGATAATGTGACACACGGCAGGTGTGGCCATGGCATCGTTGGAAGAACCTCTCCTACCACTTTAACTCTTCTCACCTTTTGCTGACATCACATGAATTGTCCAATAAGGCAATGACACATTTATAATTCAGATAGCTTCTATAGTGCCAATAGCACTTTATATACTCGATAGCCTGGAAAGTTGATAGCACTTTATATACTTGATAGCTTATAGGTCGATAGCACTTCTTTCTATAAACTTGATAACATCCTCTCTTATAGACTATGTTATCTCGCCTTTTGGCAAGGCCGTGACACCAAAAAATTGACTAGAAATCAATGACAGTCCATCCTGTAGGACGGTTACATCACAAGTTCACCATGAATATCGATGAATTTTGTCCGAGTCCGGATCAGGCTACAATTGATAAGACACGTCAAGGAAAGCCATAAGAGCCAACATTCCAAATCTCGAGTCAATCCGAGTTCGTACGCCCAAGATATCATCGACGCAAGTGAAGGACATAGCCTTGTGTTCGTCTCCATATGGTTCGTATCCATCAAGGTCGACTCCATCAAGATTGACTCCATCCACTTCGTATCCCTCAGAGCAAACCCTTAGCTCGAATCCATCGTCCCTGCATTACTTCGAATCCATGAAAAGTACCATTGCTTCGACTCCATCAAAACACCCTCAACGTTCGAATCCATCCAAGGCCTCCCGTGGTTCGAATCCATCAGAATATTTCCAGCTTCGAATCGATCAAAGGGAAGGTCTTCGAATCCATGCAGTTGAAGCCTTCGAATCCATCCAGACATAGTTGCTTCGTATCGATCGAATGGAACACGTCACGATCGATACGAATGAACCCTTGTTCGAATCCAGGTACGATCACTGTCTTCGAATCCATCAAGTCAACGCGGCTAAAACCATGGATTCGACCCAGTCAACTCGGAGCAAAAGTCGGATCGATACGAAGAAGGCGCGCCACGTCAACACCTTCGCTCACCAAGTCATCGATTCGACCCGATCGATTCGAAGGGGATCGATTCGAACAGACCACATCAACCAGAAATGAAATCTTGAATCGATCATAACTTGAGATCTATAATTCCAAATGCTATGAAATTTTCACAGAAGCTTAAGCACATGATGAAGAATGTCCACCCCAAATTTCAGCTCGATTGGACTCTTTCTTGATCGATTCGAACCGAGGGTCGAATCGATCCCAAAGTGGGCCCAGATCTCCAGATTTCGGCCATGTGGCCCCCCTCACATACCAGAACTGGTCTCCCTTCAATTTAGGCGAAATATCAGCCTCTTACACCTATAAATAGAGCCCCTGGTCATTCAGAAAAGGGGTCGGACAATTTCAGGAGCTAAAGAGCGCCCAGACTCTGCCAGATTTACTCAGAATCACCACTGCTTCCTTAGATTCAGATTATAATCATACAATCAGTTGTACTACATCAGAAGAAATTGTAATCATCAAGTGAACATCAATAAAACCATCAACTTCAGAGTGGACGTAGGCAAGATCGCCGAACCACTATAAATCCTGTGTCATTTACTGTTTTTATTGAGTTTCCTGAGTGATTTGCATACTTATTATTCTGCATATTTGATATTTGTGATCTGTGATTGCGAACTGGTGCTTTCAACGGCTATTGGGTGTTTGTGACCAATTTTGGTGCAAACATTTTGGTGCTTTCACCGAGAGCTGAACTCAGGAGTTCTATCATTTGGAAGTTGAATCAGAAGGCTAAGAGATTTAGATCCGAAAAATCATGACAAGACAAACGAGTAGAAGGCAGAGACCAGAACAAAGTCAGCATGAAGGGAGTCAAGAGGCTTCCTCAGGAGCAAACCAAGCTTCAGCCTTCATCACCAGGGATGAGATGGAGGCAATGATGAAGAGACAGGAGGAAATGATCCAGAATTTGCTTCAACAGATTGGACAACTTGGAGCGCAAAATCAAGGAGCAACCAGAATCCAGCACGGAGCAGGACCATCTAGCGCAGCGCCGGAGCTGGGGGGCACACACTTAGGACATGTTGATCCAAACCCGGGAAGAGAGGCAAGGACATCCGAGCTACCTGGCGGTAATAGAGGGATGAACGCTCAGTCAGGGGGGCAGACACCCGAAAGCTCACACAGACTTGGGGGGCAGATCGAAGGTAGTGAACGAGGACTACAGCTTGGAGACAATGATAGATTGGCAGAGATGGTCAGGCGAGCCATGAGAGGCGGATTAGTAAACAGAGATCTTGAAGACGTGAACAGGAGTCCCTTTTCTCCTGCGATTAGGTTGGCTAGGAACCCACCAGAATTCAAACTACCAACAGTGGAAAGGTATGATGGGAGGACGGACCCTACGGTTCATCTAACGAGGTATATAAGGCACATGGAAGTGCTGGGGGGCATCACAGGAAGTCATGGCCCGGTGCTTCCCATTGTATTTGACAGACATAGCAGCTTTATGGTTCAGACAGCTAGAGAGCGGCTCCATTGGGACATGGACCGATTTGATTGAGAAATTTATGAGGCAATTCAGGGTTCACATTTCAAGACCCAAGAATGTGATGAGTTTGGCAACGCTAAAGCAGAAAGCTGGGGAGTCTTTGAGGAATATCCTGACGCGGTTCAATGCGGCGGCAGCATCGGTGTATCGGCCAGATCCATCCATGGTTATGATGGCGGCTGTGTCCGGAGTAGCTGACGGCACAGAATTCAAAAAATTCATTAACTAAGGATCCGCCTATGGACCTAGGAGAATTCTATCACGAGGCAGAAAAGTTTTTGCGATTGGAAGACGCTAATGCTGAAAGAGAAGAAGGAGAGGGAATAGAAATTTATTCAATTAAAGACAAAAAGCCTCTCGAAAAGGATTCAGGCAAGGATAAAGGAAAACGAAAGGCTGAGGATAGTGGTGACGGGCCAAAGCGACTGCGGAGAGAGCCACGATTCACCACCTACTCAGAGCTGAATGAAAGTTTGGAGCGAATCTACCGAGATACACGAGAGCAAGTTCCCTACCGTAGGCTAATACGAAGGGACCCCACTGTTGACGAGAGGAAATCAGACAGATATTGCTTATTCCACGAACTGAATGGTCATAACACTAACGACTGTAGACATCTGAAGGATGAGGTGGAAGGGCACATCAGGAACGGTATGCTACTTCAGTATGTGAGAAGGCGAGCTCCAGCAGTGGAGCCAGAGCGACCACCGTCTACATCAGCCAGTGGTGCCCCCGAGCCGGGACATCGTATGATTATCAATTAGTTGAAATAACGATGAACAAGTCGTAAACCTCTCACCAACACGGGTAAGTCATTTACACATGTGCGAGATCACGAGCGGTCCATAGGCATGCTCTGAATGACTATTAACCCTATCGTTCTGGGAGTTTACACTTTGACATCCTCGCTTTGTTTTTTGTTTCATCTTGTTTTGAATATTTGAACTTGATTTTGTTTACCATTTCTGCTAAAGACTTATTTTCCATGAAAAAATGCTACTTGTGATTTCATAACGGCTAAGCCACTTACACATGTACGGGATCGCGAACGGTCCCTAGGCATGCTCTGAGATGGCGATAAACCGTTGCAACAAACAATCCGGGAATTCACCCGAACGTGAAACCTGGTATTGGTGATACTAAGTCCCTCCCCGGGCACACTCAATTCGCCATGAACGGCACCTAACCACGAATGGTCTATATTCATTTAGTATAACATTCGATCGCGAACGATCACACTCTGCCTCGTACGGCACCCGACCTCGAACGGTCACCATTCGCCTCGAACGGCACCCGACCTCGAACGATCATCATTCGCCTCGAACGGCACTTGACCACGAACGGTCACAACTCGCCTCGAACGGCACCCCTCACCTCAAATGGCTTGATCACGAACGGTCGTCATTTGGGGCCATATAGAAATGCTAGGTCGCGAACGGTCGCATTCCACCTCAAATGGCTTGATCACGGACGGTCGTCATTTAAGGTTATACAGAAAATGCTAGATCGCGAACGGTCGCATACCACCTCAAATGGCTAGATCGTGAACGGTCGTCATTTAAGGTCATATAAAACTGTCAAACTCTTCGCAGGTTGTACCACAGGTCATCAACATGATATGAACATCCAACTTATGGAACTACAAAACACACCTTCCTATCGCAAGGCATGTTTTGGGGGGCAAATGTTATCCCGCCTTTTGGCAAGGCCGTGACACCAAAAAATTGACTAGAAATCAATGACAGTCCATCCTGTAGGACGGTTACATCACAAGTTCACCATGGATATCGATGAATTTTGTCCGAGTCCGGATCAGGCTACAATTGATAAGACACGTCAAGGAAAGCCATAAGAGCCAGCATTCCAAATCTCGAGTCAATCCGAGTTCGTACGCCCAAGATATCATCGACGCAAGTGAAGGACATAGCCTTGTGTTCGTCTCCATATGGTTCGTATCCATCAAGGTCGACTCCATCAAGATTGACTCCATCCACTTCGTATCCCTCAGAGAAAACCCTTAGCTCGAATCCATCGTCCCTGCATTACTTCGAATCCATGAAAAGTACCATTGCTTCGACTCCATCAAAACACCCTCAACGTTCGAATCCATCCAAGGCCTCCCGTGGTTCGAATCCATCAGAATATTTCCAGCTTCGAATCGATCAAAGGGAAGGTCTTCGAATCCATGCAGTTGAAGCCTTCGAATCCATCCAAACATAGTTGCTTCGTATCGATCAAATGGAACACGTCACGATCGATACGAACGAACCCTTGTTCGAATCCAGGTACGATCACTGTCTTCGAATCCATCAAGTCAATGCGGCTAAAACCATGGATTCGACCCAGTCAACTCGGAGCAAAAGTCGGATCGATACAAAGAAGGCGCGCCACGTCAACACCTTCGCTCACCAAGTCATCGATTCGACCCTATCGATTCGAAGGGGATCGATTCGAACAGACCACACCAACCAGAAATGAAATCTTGAATCGATCATAACTTGAGATCTATAAGTCCAAATGCTATGAAATTTTCACAGAAGCTTAAGCACATGATGAAGAATGTCCACCCCAAATTTCAGCTCGATTGGACTCTTTCTTGATCGATTCGAACCGAGGGTCGAATCGATCCCAAAGTGGGCCCAGATCTCCAGATTTCGGCCATGTGGGCCCCCTCACATACCAGAACTGGTCTCCCTTCAATTTAGGCAAAATATCAGCCTCCTACACCTATAAATAGAGCCCCTGGTCATTCAGAAAAGGGGTCGGACAATTTCAGGAGCTAAAGAGCGCCCAGACTCTGCCAGATTTACTCAGAATCACCACTGCTTCCTTAGATTCAGATTATAATCATACAATCAGTTGTACTACATCAGAAGAAATTGTAATCATCAAGTGAACATCAATAAAACCATCAACTTCAGAGTGGACGTATGCAAGATCGCCGAACCACTATAAATCCTGTGTCATTTACTGTTTTTATTGAGTTTCCTGAGTGATTTGCATACTTATTATTCTGCATATTTGATATTTGTGATCTGTGATTGCGAACTGGTGCTTTCAACGGCTATTGGGTGTTTGTGACCAATTTTGGTGCAAACAGACTCGATGACATCTCTTTGTATAAACTCGATAGAATCTTTTCTTATAGACTCGATAACTGCTTCTTTTACTACAACAAAATACCCATTTCGCAACTGGCAATGCTAGTTGTAGTAGGTCTATTGCAACTGTCAGCCACCGGTATAGTTTTGACTATTGTAGACGCCGGTTCTAATAGTCCTTTACAACTGTTTTGAAACAATAGCTTTTGCATGCATGAAGATGTTTCGAATGAGTTAAGGAACATGTTTCGAAGGTAACAGATTAAAAGCTTTCATGTGCGCGCCAAACTTTTTGAAACAGTGGGTTTTGCCTTCATTCACATCCCATAGAAGAACACTTGGACAAAGCCACCCATTCGAAAGCAAAATTAGCCTTTCGAACCAGTTGAGACTGTTAACAGTTATAAAGTAAAGCTCATTTAAGTTCAATACGACATTCACATACACCAAAGGATGAGGTTCCGCATCAATCAACAAGTATTACTTCGAAAGCTACCTTCCGCATTTAAATCTTTTACATTCAAGTCCTTCCAAGCCCAAATTCACCAATTGACAGAGTCGAAAGCCCATGTCCATTCCTATTTGGAACAACGCATCAACAACAAAGTGGAGAGCACGTCTACACCTTTCGACCAGCTCAAAAGCACTTATGTTCCATTTAAAAGCAAAGTAGAAGGATGCCCTAATGTTAACAGCAACGAAAGATCTCCAATGCCGCCTTTCGACCAAGTCGAGAGGACCGATTTGAATGGTGTCATCCCGCGTCTATAAATAAAACCCTAGGGGCCTGGTTTTGGAGATCCGAATTCATTCACTTCATTCTTGTACTTTCTTGAATTTGTAAACCCTAATTCTCAAATTAGATTGGGGATTCGATTGCTTTGTATTACGTAAGCTACTAATAATAAAGGAAAAGATAATCAAAGCAAGTTTATGGCATTTTCGGATATGTTGGCTAATCTAATGATTCTATGCGATTCTAATTATGATCTGCTTGTATCAACATGATCGAAAGGCTACCTTTCGAGGAAGTCGAAACCTTCTAATTCCACTCTTATCCTTAGATTATTAGGACCAAACATCGAGTCACCTCAACCACTTTGACAAGAGGTTTCGATAGGATACTAAACCAATTCGACTAGCTCGAAAGGTATTATAAAAAGGAATTCAGGTGTTTCGATCGTGTCGAAAGGTTATATAAAAAGGAGTTTCAGTTGTCACTACCTATTCGAAAGGAGAGCTTAAGGGGAAAGAAATGTTTTAACTATTTCTATCTGTTCGAAAGGTGGTTTCGAAAGGATTTCTTACACTTTAAACCTTGTTTTGGGGTGTTGATAACTTTTCTTGTTAACATTTTTGGCGCTAGAAGGAGGGGTTGAACCTCCGTCTTTGTTAAACTTTCAACTTTACTTTCCTTTAACTCCATTCTATTCCAAACTACCTACTATAGATTTTACACCACCATGTTTAACAAAATTAAAAGGTCTGAACAAGGATCCTCAGAGCCCTATTTAGTTAGATACTTCCTAGAACAGTTAAAGATTCTAAACTACATGAAGAGCAAATGTTGAGATTAGAAGCTTTAAGGATCATAAAGAAAAAGAAAGCTGAATCTTATGACCCAGACAAATGGAGCTTAAACCCCATTCGCATTGGCCTTACGCCTATCTTTGCCTTAGGAAGAACAAAAGATTAGAGTGATAACTTGTTTGACCAAATGAAGAAGACAATTCAACTCTATACCAAAGGCACTATCTTTGAAGAGGGGATGATGGTTGATTATAACACCTTTGCACAAAAATGGCATCAACCAACAAGTGGGACATTGCCTACATATGAGCTTCAAAAGGTTTTGAAAAGGAAATTGATCATTGAGGGTGAAACTCTAGAACCAAGTAATAAAAAACCTAGAAACCATCCTCAAAAGACAAGTTTCAAGTCGAGACTCCCTAAGGAATGCAATTTGACTACACCAATTGAGAATGTTAATATGCTAACCAAGGATGAACTCAACTACTGGCCGTCACAGAAGAAAAAACCTAAATATGAAAGGAATCAGAGAGGATCCTATTGCCACTATCACATGATGAATGGGCATGAGACAAATCAATGTAGAGCACTTGAAGGAATGGTGATCAACTTTTTCAGACAAGGCAAAATCAATAGATTTGTAACCATGAGTAATTTATCACAATGTAATTAAACATGCCGTTTTAAATATTCCTAGTCGAGATGTATCAAGACTGGATATCGATACATCCATTGAGACTAGTGTATGCAACGCTTTACAAATGTTGGGCAGTGTATTATTCATGACTATTGTGGGCACCAAGAGATTACGTATCGATTGTTATTAGATAACTATGGAATGACTCACTCGATGATTTTTTGTTGGTTAATATAACTAAGAGTGAACAAGAAATATTGATGTGACAAAATTAAACTATTCTTTTGACTTGAGAATACTATTGATCTTCAATGTGGAAGCTCTGCTTTAATTATTGTTAAATCATGGCATGATGTCCATCAAACGTCTATAGTGGATGAAATGAATTTGGTTCTAAGGTCCATGAAATAGCCTATATGTTGGCTTACCATTCATAATTCCATCATTCATTTCGTTTCCAACGTTTTTTTCCTCTTTCTCTCCTAATCTCCTCTTAATTATCCCTTAATCATCTTTTAATCTTGAACCCCTGGATACTTCAAATAAAATCCTAAATTCAAATAAAAATCACTATAATTCCTCTCTTCTCATTATGTACAAAACCTATCAAGGAATTAGAGTGATTTTGTGTATGGAGCTAGATCTCAACTTTAAAGAGAGCATGGGATGAGTTTTTGGTTATTGAAACTTGATTAAGGGAAACATAAGGTGAGTGGGATGATTCTTCGTATATATTTACTTGTTAATCATCTTTATTTCATTTATTGATGGTTATGGGATTAAATGAAGTGATTTGGAGATTGTTTGGGTTGAATTAGGCTTGTATTCATGGTACTAACATGATTATATTAAATCATTATTTGTTTAAGACCTTAGTTGCTACTTTTGAAACAATTAGTAAGCCTAAATTTTGATTATGAGCTAAGTAATTGATTTTGTCTGATGTTATTAGTGATTAAAGACTAATTTAGTGATATAATTATGTTCATATCATTAGTTAATAATCATTTCACCATTTGAATGGATTTTGGGAAAAGTTAGTTTGCTAATTAAGTAATTTAAGGGTTCTACACTTATCCTTAAAGTAATTAGAGGCTTTATGAAACTTGGTTAGTACTTATGGATATTATTTAAAGTAAAGAAATGATTTTTATAAGTGAATGGTTTATTTATAAATATTACGTATGTAAATAAATAATTTTACAAATAAAGGTGATATTTTATAAAATAAGTGATTTGATAAAATAGTATAAAAGTGATATTTTATAAAATAGTGATTTTATAAAATATTATAAATGAGATATTTTATAAAGAGTATAAGATTTTATAAAATAATATGAAGAATATATTCTATAAAATTGTTATAAGGTTTTATAAAATATTTATGAAAGGAATACTTAATTTTAAATGAAGAGATTTAGTATTTCAAAGACTTAAATGGATATATAAGCTAATATTGTATTTTATAAAATGGTATGAGATTTTAAGAAATAATATAAAGAGATATCTTATTTTTATTAAAAATATCTAGTAAATAAAAGTAATATTTGATTTAGTAATGATTGAATTACTTACTCAAATATGCATATATGTGTATTTGAAGTTATATATTAATCAAGACAATTCTTGTATTATTACTAGAATTATCGTATGTGGTTATGCATATATATATATAAGTGAATTATTGTATATATATATATGTAAGTATGTATGTATGTGTATGTCTTTATTTGTATATAAACATGTGGAGAGCATCTCATGTAGTCATAGCGACTATCGTGTGCGCTAAGTTACGGAAGAAGATACTAGACCGAGTAATCGCTCCGGTGAAGTCTGAAACATGATTTATATAACTGAAGTGGGGTTGTGTGTTCGTGTTTATAAACATATACAAATGGGTGTATGGGTGTACACGTAGGCATCACACAAGGTAGGAAAGTTAATTATGTTGTTTTGCGTGTTAAAGGAGGCAAGGTCGCTAGATTCGCCCATTAAGCTCTACACTTGCAAAGAGTGGATTTCGTGTCGAAATCACACTATACCAAAATACGCATTAGACGAAAGATATGCCTCGTTGTCTGAAACAATATCCATCTATCAATAAATCTGGTGCCATCTCATTGCACATCAGACCACAGATATGCCTCGTTGTCTGATATGCACTAACATAATAGAGAAAAAAACGTATGCTGTCTGATATTATAATACGATTTCTAGAACTACCTATTAAACAACATATAAATATTGACTAATATAAATACCCGTTACACTTATATTTTTTCACATAATGAAATAAATATTTGCAGAATGAAATAAATGAATGGCAATTTTATTTAAACAAATATTTTATTTCAATTCAAATACAAATAGTACACATTTAGCTTCCACTATATTTACATTTTCAAATACAATACAACTTTCATCATACACTATTTCACACTCTCATATACAACATTTTTACTCTCACTCGAATTTTTTTTGATATCTTCTTGCTCTAGCCTATGTCTAGTCATTCGCTATGCATGTCAAATAAACAACGTAGTAAAATGAAAAAGAAACAAAAAAAATATAATTGTGATTTAATATTGCCTTAGTTATTTGAGTTGTTTGTTTTCATATTTTAGACAAGGACAAAAATTAAGTGTGCACAAACATCTTATGATATGCACAATGTATCTCTGTAAATATCACAGGGTCGAGTATTGATTAAATCTCAGGGACAAAAGCAAAAGTCAAGCCTGAAGGCTCAACATAATACAAGTGTGCACAAGGTCAAAACCAAGCAAGCTGGACTCAACACAAGTACATACACGAGGTCAAGTCCACGCAAGCTCGGTTCAACTCAGGTGCATACATGAATAGTTCAGTGCATGTATACAAGTGCAACCAGCCAAACCATCAAGAATACAACACAAAAGACAAGGTCATATAAATGCACCAGCAACCTAGATCAACAAGGACCAACTCACAAACCAGTTCAGAGTGGTGCACAAACAAGGCATCACAAGATTGCAACACACAGGAGACATAGGCTATTCAAGGATCGACAAACATCATGAACATAGTCAAAAATGCACAAAAGATCAAAAGATCATACATAGGCACAAGTACAAGGAAGTTCAAGATATCACAAGATTAGAGAGACAAGTGCAAGTGCCAGCATACACGTATGAAAAAGCAATGTGCAATCACAACAACAAAAAGCAATTCAGGGTTTCAGTGTACATGCAATAGTGAAATTGATGCATCATTATTGGAGCAGGAATACAAATCGAATCCAAGGTTCATACATGTACACAATGAAACAAAAGAAAAGCATGGCATACAATTTATTAAGCATTCAATGCTACTGCAATGTATGTCTAGCAATGGAGCATCAACATGTCAAGCAAGGTCGAAAACAGTGTTGAACAGAAATTTAAACAAAGCAGAAAGATTGACCAAGAAGACCAAAGTCGGGGAAGTCAACCCTAGCCAAATTCAATCCAAAATATGTATGCAAAAATTATGCAAAATATATATACAGAACGGAGAAATCAGATTATCATAATATATAACAGTATATTCGATTAGGTAAAAAATATATGCAGCAATATATTCGAATGAAGAACAAGTCAGAAAATCATCAATTCAAACATAAATCGACAGCCAAGAAAAATAATTAAATTTTTTTAAATCGAACCATATATTCGAATATTTAGGAAATAAATTCCTATATAAGAAACCCAAATCATCATCAGCCAGATATTAGAAGTAGAGAATAATATAAATTGAAAGGGGCATAAATCATACCAATATAAATCAAAGAACACTCGATAAGGAGGAGCCGTAACCATCAATAGCCAGTAAATCAAAGTACGCAATCAATAAGAAAGGAAAGAAGCAAGGTTATTTGAAGCTTAACTTTCAAGCGGGGCCTTTCAGGAAACCCTAAAATTAGAACGAAGACGAAAGAGGCGGATCTGATTAGGAAACCCTAAGTTTATCGAAGAACAAAGACAAAGGAAGCAGCCATGAAATGAATAGGGTTTAAACATTTAATTCTCTAGTTTGAGAGATGATGAAAAAATGGAATGAAAAGAAAGAGAACAGGGAAATAATTTTAGGATCACGCGGCCACGAAATAATTCAAATAATATTTAGAGGGAAACCAAAATATTGATATGGAGGCAAAACTAATTTTTTTTGATAACTTAAATCAAAAAACAGATAATATGTTATCTGAATGACAAGCATTAAATCTCAATAAAACAATGATTTCATGGGCTATGTCATACAACAGATGATTTTTCCATATGTTGTGTGAAAATAGTGGGACAATAGAAAATTTACTATATGTTGTGTGATCACTATTGTCTGATTCACTTTGTAGCATAGTGTCAGTTTTCGAACACATGCTCCTAAAATACCAATGAACTCCAAAGGAGGTCCGATGGAGTAGAGGCATGCTTGGGAAGCAAGGCGGCTCATCGAACGAAGTGACGGAAGAGACGGCACGCGAATTGGTGGCTCTTTCCCTATTTCAGGTGTGGGTTCATGTAGAGCTTTGACGCAACTTCAAGGAAGACTATGAGCTACTCGAAGAGGCAAAACATAAATCGAAGCTCGAGATACGAATGTGAATGTTAAGTGATTCCTATGGGATCAATAATGATTGGGCATGTGGTCAGTACAGTGATTGACCACGATCACATCCGACGAGCATGTACGATCAAATGGAGTAAATTTGTACCTTCGGGCTTTGACCTTGGGGTATGTATAGTTTGATAAATTGTATCGGTCCTATATTAGTGACTGTACATAGTATTGATCTTATATTAGTGATCATACACCATATTGGTCTTATATTAGTGGTCATACATGTTATTGGTTTTTCAGTAGTGACCATACGTGATATTATTTTTGATGTGTGCATGTATATACAACATTAGTGTTCCTTTATTGTCCTGATAGAGAATTATACGGGATACAACCGTTGTTCTCTTTTTAATAGAGGCATGCACAAGGATTATTTGAGAATCCATGATGACTAAAAATCGGGTGATGACTTTCACCTATTATGGGATCGCGTAACACCAATGCTTGATGAGGGATACGGTGGGATCCACAAAGGTCTTAGGTATTTAGAGTATATCATATATCACCTTTGCTCAATAAGGGACATAGTGAGATCTACACGAGACCCATCACTAAGGATGTGGCTCGAGGTCTATGGTACATTTAGGTACTTGACACTATTTACTACTGGGACTAGGTTTTAAGTATATAGAATACGTCGCATATCACCTATGCTCAGTGAGGGACATAGTGAGACCTACACAAGTTTGATCACACAAAGGCGGCTCAGGGTCTATGATACATTCGGGTACTGACTCTATTTATCTTGGACCCTCGAAGTGAATCATTGGACCATGATTAGACGTCTATAGTGGACTTCACCCATCAATAATGATGAGTATCAATTTATATTCTTTGGTTGTCTCTCATTGCATGTTGTGCGTGTTACTAGTTGGCCGATGTTATTAGTGTTACTATTATTATTGTGTGCTACGTGATGGACTTATATTATGATTACCCTACCTTTGTATGTTGGGTTACCTATATCATGGTATACTATACTTAGCAATCACACTATATAAGGTGTGATGATTCATTGATTATAAGAGAAGAGTAGGTTATGGTATGACTTCCTATCTTTTGGATAGGTTTACTTTACTTGTTTATAGACAGTCCAAGTTACCCCTAAGCCACATTAGTGAAGAAGGTCGGTTGTGCCTTGGTAGTTCATGTTTATTATTATATAGTTTTAATATATAGTATTTTGAGATAGTTCCCTTCACACCGGGCTTTATGTCTGACCTACATTTTGTCTTTGTCTGTTTATGTCATGACAACTCTTAAGTATTCGATCGAGTAGCTAGAAGTTAGATGCTTTTGGGGATACACTTTTAGGACAGCCATAGCATTCTATGGAGGCGATGTCAATACTTCGTATATATGCTTGATATTGTAGTGGTACATGATAGATATGTATTCATATATGAGACTGGATGTATTAGATGTTATATTCAAAACCTTGTATTTTGGGGTGTTTGATGTATTCTGCCTTTCTATATTGATATTCATTTATCAGTTATTTCTGCTAGTGTAGTCTTTTACACACACACACACATATATATATTGTTATCATGTTTTGTTAATGTATATTTAGTGTATTATCATTTTGCTATGAGATTCTGTTGATATGCCCTAGCATAATATTTGTTTTAAATTTTCTTTCCCCAACAATCTATCTTTTGTGGTATTCAAAAGTTAGACATTGTCGTTCAATGCTGATTTTAGAGTATTACGAGGGACGGGTTCTTATGTGGATGATATTTGAATTTTTACCATTACCAAATTCCATAAGTCCAAAGTGATATAGTTTTGACGAAGAGAATTGGTGTAAATAATTATCAATATCAGGTAATGGTTAATAAAGTAAATTTGGATTTTATCAATACCAAATAAGCATTAAATTTGGCCATAATGTCACACCACTTGCTAAGTGAAGTGTGGACGTTAATATTCAAATTGTTCGATATTAACTTATGACCAAATTTACACCTAAGAGTCACACAACCAAAACATTGAATACTTCTAAAACCACCTAATTTAATTAATTTATAATTGTTATAAATTAATTAATATTTATGTAATATTAATTATAAAGTTTTATTTGATGTATATTGAACAATATTAAATAGTGCGCACATAATAATTATATAAACACTAATCGATATATGATATCACGTTTAAATTGAATTTAAATGCAACAAATATTGTTCGGGCTTTAGATAGTTTCTAGGCTCATTTGCAAGCTTCAGTAGCCGGCTATAGGCATGCATATGGGGGCCCGGCCATGTCATGTACATGGTGAAGTTGTTTGAATAATTAAAAAGGAAGAACTTGTAGAGAGAAAAAGAGTTGATCCACTTTTCACTCTCTTATCCTTATTTTATTTATTCCACTTTTGCTCACTTGTGATGCTTTTTAGTCCTCTCTTGCATCAGCCATTGTAGGCTGGCCATAGCTTAGGAGCTTCCAAAATTCAAATACCAAAATCAAATAAAATTATAGCTATTTGATCGTCGTTGATAAGACAATTCGGAAGTTAGCAACTTCTGGATTTGGAATTTGATTCAAGAAGTTCACTTCTTCGTTTTAACGAGTATGCATTAAGCATTGATGAAAGACATATATTTGATCTATTTTGTCAAATTTATTTATTTTATCAGTTATATGTTAGTTAGCTTTCATATATATAACAAATCTATATATCGATATGTTGTCACATTTGGATGGTTGTATATATGAATTTATGTATGTATACACGCACATACAAATAAAATCATGATGATTACTTTTTTGAGCAAGACGGGTGTGTAGCGTGACACTACACAGCCGATTAGTAGCATATATATAAAATAATATTGTTTCGATCAACAGGCCTGATCGATGGCACATAGAGCAAGCACAGGAACCATACTAACATCCGACCAAGATAAGACAAGACAGTACAAGAATATATACAAATGTAACATATCAAAATACCAAAAGGGAAGATAGAGATCTGAAAGCATCAAGAAACTACCAACTATGGCCCAAGCTGCTGGCCAGGGGGTACGCAGAACTGCTTCCTTGTGATTCGGTCGGGGATGAGCTTCTCTGAGGAAGACAAAGTCTAAAAGGTGCAGAAAAGCTTCGACCTGTAAAGGTGGTGAATAGATGAGTTATAGGTCTGCATATGACTTCGAAATGGTATCTCGGTTTATTAAACACGTGTGCATTACGCTCTTTCCATATGCACCAACAGAAGAGAGCGATGAAGACATCTAGGAGGAGGTTAGGGGGGTTATATTGCCAGTGATTGAATATGACGGGCGGTTCAGGGATGTGGCCAAGGAGGTGAGCACTGGTTGCAACCCAGATCGAGTAAGCAAAGTCACATTCACGAAACAAGTGAGGAATATCTTCAATGTGATTAGAGCAAAAGAAAAAAGACGGATCAACCGGGATATGCAAACGGATAAGTCTCTCTTTGGTGTTGATTCGATCATGAGCCAGACACCACAGGAAGAAGGCGATACGCGGCGGAAGAGGGCATTTCCAGAGTCCAGGGAAGGCAAAGAAGCGACCAGGGTTATTGAGGTGGGAGTAACAGGAGGCAACAGAGAAGCCCTTAGCAGGTGCAGGGGCCCAGACTATACGATCCGGCAAGGTGGTGAACTGAAGAGACTGAAGCAGATTGGACGCGGAGATAAGGTCAGAAAAGGTGTCAGGGCCGAAGAGGGATGGAGGGCAGAGGAAGTCAGGACCGGAGTTGACACAGTCTCTAACTGAAATAGAAGGGATACTCGAGTGGGAGAAAAGGTAGGGCAAAGATTTGGCGAGTGGAAGTTGATTATGCCAACTATCTAACAAAAAAAACAGTTGTTACCATTTTCGATGACTATATGAAAAAGAGGTCTGACATGGGGAAGGGTTTGGAGCACACCAGCCCAGAACGGAGAAGGTCTACATTGCGGTGGGAAGTGAAGGACGAGATGGTGGTTAGAGCGGTAATGAAGCGAGAGAATCCAATCTTTCCATAGAAAGTTGCCAGGGGAAAGTAGTCTCCAAAGCCATTTCGTGAGGAGCGCGGAGTTAAAGACACTGAGATTGGTGATACCAAGACCACCCTGATTCTGATGCAAACAGGCGGTACTCCAATTAACAAGCCTCTTGACACCACCGCCGTTCCAAAGGAAGGTACTTCAGCTTGTATCAATTATGTTGATGACCCAGGAAGGAAGTTTGTGGAAGGACATCCAATAAGATGGGATGGCTGATAAGACATATTTGACAAGGACGAAGCGATCGGCTGCGGAGAGGGAATGGGCCTTCCAACTCAGAAGTCTGGATTCGATCCTAGAGATAAGTGGGGACCAGTCTGATCTATGAAGCTTGGTGGGACGAAGGGGGATTCCAAGGTAAGATAAAGGGAAATCCGAAAGGTTATAGTTAAGCAACGATGAAATGGATGGGCCAAGATGATTCGAGTTACCAAACATGATGACGGAGCTCTTGTTAAAGTTGATGGAGAGGCCGGATATGAGCTCGAATGAGTAGAGAGCCACTTTCAGGCAGTGGATGTATTTGATCTGGGGTGAGACAAAAAGAATTGTGTCATCAGCAAACTGCAAGTTGGAAACTGCTAAGGAGGAATCTGGGAGTTTAATGCCGGAGAAGAGGTAGTTGGATATGGCTAGTTTGATCATGCTGTTGAAAACGTCGGCAACTAAGACAAAAATAAGAGGCGAGAGAGGATCACCTTGTCTCAGGCCTCGAGCTGACTTGATGTGGCCCCCTAAAACACCGTTGATCGAGATAGAAGAGAGGCTAGAGCTAAGAATATGTTTGATCCAATTGTACCATCTGGGGGGAAAGCCTCTATGTTCCATGAGATCAAGAATGAAATTCCAATTCACCGAATCAAATGCTTTAGAGAAATCAAGCTTCAATAAAACTCCTGGGGTCAACGTTTGGTGGCAAAAGGAAATGATTTCTTGAGTTGTAGCTACACAGTCCATGATGTTTCTACCAAGAATAAAGGCGGACTGCTCAACCCCGACCAGGGGGGCAATAACTGTTTGAAGGCGGTTGGCAAGGACCTTAGTAATGATTTTAAAGGTTGTGTTGAGAAGGCTAATGGGATGGAAGGAGGAGAGGGAGTTAGCGCCAGGGGATTTAGGGAGGACGATGATGTTCACATAGTTCAGTCTAGATATGGCTGAAGGATCGGATTGGAATTTAGCACACAATTCTAAAATATCGTATTTTACAGTTTCCCAAAAATGTTTGAAAAAGAGTGGACCGAAACCATCTGGGCCGGGTGCTTTGTCATCAGACATGTCTTTCAAAGTGGCCCAAATCTCATCTTCAGAGAATGGATGATCGATGGAGACGAGGTATGATGATCGATGGAGATGAGGTAGGGGGTTGGATAAAGAAGGGACCAATCGATGTCGGGGAGAGCTGGGGATTGTTTGCCTAGGATGCAACGGTAGTAGTCTGTAAACAAGCGGAGATGATTAGAGAGGTCAGTGTAAGAAGTGCTATTGTGGGATATTTCGGAGATTAAAGTGGATCTGCGGCGACCACTAGCCAGGTGGTGGAAGTAAGGGGTGTTTTTGTCCCCTTCCTCTAACCATTTAGCTTTGGATCGTTGTTTCCAGCCTATCTCCTCTTGTTTTATGAGTCTATCCAGTTCTGATTCTAGATCTCTCAAGTGGGTCAGTAGCAAAAAAATATTTTTTAATAATATTTTTTTTAATTTGAATTTTGGAATCTATTAACTAATATTATTTAATTCGAATATATTAATAATTTATATTGGTATAATATTATTAATAATATTATTAATATATTCGAATATTATTAAATAATATTATTTAGTAGCAAAAAAATATATTCGAATTAAATAATATTATTAAATGAATTTCTAATTAACTAAAAGCCATATTTAAAAGATTACTATCATATAACATGTGTTTAAAATCTTATAAATATTTATTTATGTATAGAAAACATTCGACAACAAAAAAAGTAAAAATAGAAATTTAACACGCACACACACATATATATCTACATTTATTATCTGTATAAATAAAATGTAATTATTTATTTAACCTAAAATTGATTATGTAATTTAAATTATATGTATATATATATACATTTACAAATAATAAAACTTCGTACAAAATTTTATGTAACATATAATGCTCATTATTTGAAAATGAATTTTTTTATTTATTTTTCCATATAGATTTTGTATATAATAGATGTTTTTAATAATTTATTTACAAAACCGAAAATAAATTAAAAAATTAATTATATACGATCGAGTGCAAAAATGCAAAAATATATTTATTTACAAAATTTATTTTTCTTATTTATATTAATATATATAATTAATTATATGTTTATACAAATTATATATATAAATTAGCTTATATAAAAAAAATCACGGCTTTCATAATATAATTTATATTTATATATATTTAAAATTATTTTATTAACTAAGATTTAAATAATTTTGTGATTTATTTATGTTACATACACACACACATACGTACATTTTATAAATGTTTTATATAAATTGTTTACAACTAGCATTTCAATATGTATATATACACACATACAGATATTTATACACACACACTCTTTTATTTTAGTATATATATTTATATTTATATAATGTTTTGATGTAAACATATATACATTTAGAAAACATTTTGTATGCAAGTGGGGCTAACATGTCCGTTGCAGTGTAAATCTCAACCCCTATGCACGAGCATGTCTACCTATGTACATATTATCATGTTGTATGTGCACGTAAACACATATGTGTATATGACACACACAAATATATATATATATATATATATATACATACATATACATATATAAAATATAATATAAACTATATAAAATAAAAATTTATTTATAAATTTAAATAAAATATTGATTTTATTTAAAAGAAATTTAGAAGAGTTCTAAATGAATTTAGACTACATAGGCCAAATAAAGATCCAAATAGATAAACAAAAATGAAATTTACCCAATTACTCTGTGTAGGATAACCTATTTCCAACAAGCTTCTTCTTATAGACTTGATGGAACTTCTTTGTATAAACTCGATAACGTCTTCTCTTATAGACTCGATAGCTTATCCTTTTATAGACTCGATAGCTTCTCCTTTTATAGATTCAATAGTTTTTCTTATAAACTCTATAGCTTCTTCTCTTATCGATTCTATATAGCTTTTTCTCCTATAGGATCGATATCTTCTTTGTTATCTTCTCCTATAGACTCGATAGTTTCTTCTTATGGACTTGGTAGCATATCCTTTTATAAACTCGATAGCTTGTCCTTTTATAAACTTGATACTTCTTCTTATAGACTCAATAGCTTTCTCCTTTTATAAACTCGATAGCTTCTTCTCTAACAAATTCGATAGCTTCTTCTTATAGACTCGATAAATCCTATTTGTATAAACTTAATAGCTTTGTTAATTACCTTCATAATTAAACTAAGTAGCTTTTTCTCTTCAGCCCCCATTTTTTTTCTTTATAAAAATTGATTATAGCATCCCCCCTCCCCCGAAGAGTTTATTTATGTTTTAGCTTAAGGAAACTTTTTGACTCTTTCTCTTCCTTTAATTCATACTTAGCATGATTCCTTTCTAGTTTCCGTCTTTCGATCGTAGTTGATACATTCTCTATAAGTTATTCCCATATGGTTGTACTTCTTATTGAAACCTTCAAATGCATTAGTAAATATTTGTTTTATGCAAAATTTCCTTCTAAACATGGGAGTTCTATTTCTCCTAATCCTAGATAAACTCTTAGCCTTGGCTACTTGATCATTGAGAGACCCTTGGATTTTAATATATCTGTCCAATTTCTTATTAATTAAGTATGACGAGTCTCTCATAATTGTTTGATGGGCTATTTTTTGCAAATGGCACTTTAATAAACCTTAGTTGATGGAATCTTACATGTTCATCAATTTTCTTTAACTATTTTCCATCTACGCTCTATTTTCTGAATGGTTACTTTGACCGGGCATGAGTGATGGGGCCAAAAACTTGCTTGGACCAATCTCAGTATGTTTCTCTGGACACTGAATGGTTGCCATAGAACTAATGCCTAAGGGCTTCCTAACTTCGATTCTCGGTGCTTGGAACAAGTTGTGACTAGTCCAAGGGCTTTAACACTACCTGGTGCAAGGGTTACATTTGTCTAAAGAATATCATTGATCTTGTCAAACCAGGAGCTTTATTAAACATAGTGCATCTTGAACCAAGAGTCCTCTCCTTATTTAGATTCACTAAGGGCATTAGTTGATTTTTGTATGGACCTTTTATTAGCAAGGTTTCAACCGTTGGGCCAGAAAAAGTTTATGGAAATCGATTTCTAAAAGATTCTTTCTTGAAACTAGGTTTTTCAAAGATTCCTTTTGAAAAATGATTTTTTTAGAATTCCTTTTGAAAGTTATTTTTTCAATGATTTTCCTTTAGGCTAAAGACTTACTCTAAGCTTCAAAATTCCCTTTTTGTAGATGAATTTGACATCCTACTTACTACCAAAATCTTATAAACGATACAATGGCCGCTTTCATTTCTATCTAGTGTCTAAATACCCTTTGTTATAATGTTTTGCACATCTTTATTACATTACTTCCATACTATTCATCGAATGATGTGATGTATGGTCTCAAATGCTCAGCATTCCACATCTTAGCTATTGTATTACCATTCAGTACTTAATCGATAAGTTCCAGGGGAATGACTTTATGGGTGACTTGGTGTAATGATCCATGCTTTTATATACCACTAGGTAGATAAAATATTATTAACATAACCAAATGAACTTAAAATGAGCTAAAATTTTAGGCAACGAAGTAATTTGACATTTTTAGATGTTAGATTAAATGGTGGACATTTTCAGCCTAAAAAATTGGATTGACCATAACTTTTGATAGAAGCACAAGTTTAAGCCGATTCTTATTCCAAATAGAAGATTTGATGGCTTCTCGTTCTATAGAATGCCAAGCTCTAGAGTGGGTAGATGTAGAAGCTTGGGCAGTATAAGAGCTAGCTTTTGGAGGCGTAGAAGGGCCAGTGCTTACCTTGAAATGAGGAGATCGTATGGCCATTCTAAACTAAAAGGCCTGATGGCAAACTCGATTAGGTATGTTTTACTTTAATGAAATATATTAACCAAAACCCGTGTAGCCAATGTACATAATCCAATGGATGTTGATGTGTGTTGACCAATTAGAATCTGCACATTAACTAAGGAATTGTGAAGTGTCATTATACATAGTGTGTCCTGTGTTTGGAGCACGATGTACTTGAACACTCTGTGTAGATAGCCCACTAGTGCTGGCAAACGAACTCCGACGCACAATGTAACCGTATGTCGGATTTAACCCATTATCGTAGAGTGTATGATAACAGAACTATTATCCGAAGCGACGTGGAATTTTATTTGCTGGAACACAAGATTGTGGCATATAACTTGAAGTGTTGACTTGTATATTCCATTTGGATGTCGTACTGCATTTGATGTGACCGTTTCTCAAAACCGTCTCATCGAAATCAAGTCATCAATCCACACTCGATCATAGCTCGGTGAAGGTCATTTACATCATCTTAATATAAAAAGACTTGTCACATATGACGAATCAAGATTGACCAAAGAAAAACTTGGAGCATAGGTTGTAAAAATGCAAAGATAACACCAAGCGTTGTCACTTGGTGTCAACCTCACACAACCCGCATTCTCCCTCAAAAATGCTAATTCCTAATTCAGCCATGTGATGCATCTCAACTTATGGTCGGCTATAGAGTAATGTCAGCAACCAAGGCACCATCAATGACCATGGCATCATCGACAAGGCCATAGCATCACCAAAGTCAAAACCCCTACCTAGACAAGAATATTAAGATCAAAAAATGGTAGGTTCATGAACAATTCGACACCGAATTGACTATCGATGACAGTCAGTAGCTATGGTGGAGTTGTTGAAGGCGTAAATGGTGATTACAGGCTGTGATGGTGCCGAGGTTAAAATTCATGAAGTAGCAGTGACCGAAATTGGAAGTTACAAAGGAAAAATGAGTGCTTGGAAAATGAATCATGTGTGTGTGTGTGTATATATATATATATATTACTCTTTAAGAATCATGTAGGTACTGACATGTTTCAATATTCATACATATAGAAAAAGGAGAAAAAGAAGAGAGGGAGTTTACCTGTTCGAGATACAACGCGGCTTCTAGAATGAGGAGAAATTTAACTTGGTGCTAATGAAAGAATGGTATGCCAACTATTTGAAGTGAGTGAGCATATGTTCTTGGAATAGATATGTAACAACCCGCATATTTTACGATTATATATTTAAATGTTTAGTTTAAATATAGCATCGTTTGTTGAATTTAAAGTACGAAATGTTACTTTTTGTAAACAATCGAATCCGGACTCGAGACCACTTCCATTGAGTTCAACACGACGTTTACAACTTTTTTGAGTATAAACATCGATATGTTTGGAGTTGATTAGGATTTTGGTATTTTCATTTAGGCTTTGGGTTGTGTTCTAGCCCACTAACCCAACAAGGTACCCCAACTCCTCTCCCAAATACCCTAACTCCTCTACTCTTCATTCATTCTACTCTTCATTTCCTAACACTCAAGCTAAAGAGAAAAATGGGGGAAAAGAAGGGAAATTAAAATTCCTAAGCCCTAGATTCTTAGGAAATTTAAATTCAAGTTCTAAAATCAAAGAGAAGCTTATGTAAGCATCCTCTTCATCTTCTCCATCTCAATCTCTCTTCAATTTTCAGAAATTCCTATAACCTAACTTAGGAAATTAATTTTTATTTGATAATAGATTGAAGATTCTAAGGGTGTAGTGAAGAGGAATTGATCTTGCTTTGTTTTAGAGCTTTTCATTCCTTCCTTTTGAATTTAAAAATGAGTTCTTGAACTCACATCTATGTCTATACCTTTGATAGTTGTTAGGTATAATTCCTAACATCTATTTTATGTTCATTTGCTTTTGATTTGAATTGATTTGGTGAATTTTCCAATTTTGGTATTTTGAAGTCAAAATCTATGAAAATCCTACTATGGATGTTTGAACATGTTGTTTGGAGTGTATTGAAGAGCCTATAGGGCTGGGTTGTCGCTTGGCATAAATCCCTAGCCCCCATCGCTCATCCGATCGCTTCCAAACCGATTTGGCCATTAATGGCCTAGGCAAATTTTGCCCTGAGCTTCAGCTCAGACGTCTGGTAAAATAATCAGACGTCTGAGGCAAAGGAACAAACGTTCCAGATCTTAAGATCAGACATCCGAGTGGTCTGAAAAAAATCCTAAACCTTCAGCTCAAACGTCTGGGGAGAACCACTAGACGTCTGGCGCTGTTAAAATCTGGCACTTTGCCTGTTTTTATGCGAATTTCAATTTTTATCGATTTTTTTTGTCGATCTGGTTGGTTGTTGTAATTTATTATCGACTTTGATGACTTCTTTTTTGGATTTTTGGGAATATCCATTTGATGGATTCAATACCGGTTTTCTTGGTTTTAATTCACGTCGTCGTATGTGAATTTTTGGTGATAGATTGTTTTTACAATCATTTCTATGATTTGTCACTTTAAAATACAAAGGTTTCTATACTAGTAGTGAATACTCAAACTCTTTCACAAAAATGATTTTAACACTACTTTTAAATACAAAGCTTGTTTTTAAAACCGTTTCCAATCTATTAGTATATACAAACCTTTACCTCATTCGTACGAGAAATCCAATTAAACGACTTAGCTAAACAAGTGGTATGAAACGCTTGCGTTTACCTCGTCGGTTAATTCTTAGACTTGTTCGATTAAAATCTTATGACAATTTTTGAGTGGAAATCTACCATTTTTTCACAAATATTTAAGTTAAGCCAGTGGTTATGGGACATGAAGCTAAACTCATTTATTTACTAGCTTAGTGTAATTTACACTCCTTATTGATCAATGAAGATATTTTGGAATTTTGACTAGCAATGTGCGATGTCTCTTTGTCTGCGTGGGGGACTATACCCCGTTCTGTAGAGCTTCGTCTCATTTTTATGGGCTCACGACCCATGGTCTTATAACCGTCTTATTTGAGTTTCAGGTTCATCGGGCGTATCGCTGTACTACGTCGTTGTTCCGGATTATTTGAGTTTCAGGTTCATCGGGCGTATCGCTGTACTACGTCGTTGTTCCGGATTATTTGAGTTTCAGGTTTATCGGCTGTATCGCTGTACTACGTCGTTGTTCTGGATTATTTGAGTTTCAGGTTCTTCGGACGTATCGTTGTACTATGTCGTTGCGCCGGCTCTATGGGTTAGCGACCCATGGGATAGCATCTCGTTTGTGATACACGTGTTGGTGAGTTTTCATGCTTCCGTTTATGGTAGGCCTCCCCCTTTTTGTGATTTCTGGATTTCTAATGATTGATTTCTAGAATTTTTGTTTCACCAATTTTTTTTGTGATTTGCATTGATAAGCTCTATCAATATTTTTGATTTGGTGAATAAACTAAAGAATATGACATTCTTTTTGGCATTTGAGAAAATTTGAGATATTGTATGATTTTTGTTGTTATCACATATATTTGTGATATCTCTTATCCTATCTCATTTTACATGATATTTATAGCTAGACTGATCCGTTTATTATTTTTCTTCTTAAATAATACTCGGTGTTATCCCACCTTTTGGTCAAGGCCGGGATATCAACAAATTGGCTGGAAAGGATGTATATCAGGATTGGAGATCGATTGGAAACAAGGCTATGATCGATATCGTCAAAGTTTGGCCGAGCTCCAATCAAGACAGGATCAATTGGGAATGTTGAACACAGCTAGAAAAGGCTATATCTCAAGTTTCAAGTCGAATGGAGTTCGTTTGGCCAAGATATTGATGGATGCATGCTTAAGGAAACCCTGTTCGTATCGATACCTATGGATACGAACAGGATGTTCGTATCGATCAGGGAGAGAGAGATTAAGTGGATTTCGACCCGATGGCTGTGGACTTGGATTGAACAGATAGGCGCATGATGGTTTGTTCGACTCGATGATTTCGTATCGATCGGGATGGAGCGCAGCAGTATACTTCGGATCGATACTGTTCGTATCGATCAACATGGACAACTTCGAATCGATACTTTTCGTATCGATCAACATGGACTACTTCGAATCGATACAGTTCGTATCGATCAACATTGGATACTTCGAATCGATATAGTTCGTATCGATCAACATTGGATACTTCGAGTCGATATGAAGAAGCGTGGATACAAATAAGGCAGCACCAATAGCAGGGAGTCGACACGAAACGAGCGGCAGGCATATATGGGTCGATGCGAACTGCGAGTGATAATGGATACGAAGGCAAGCGCTTTCGGAGTGCTCAAGGATCGATACGAAGAGGACAGTGGCCTATTGATGCAAAGAGGGGAACATGTTGATGGACACGAAGGTGATGGTTACGAACTCACGGATACGAACGCTTCAGCCTTCACGAAAGCTACAACTTGCATCGATCGTAACTCACAATCTACAAGTCCAAATGCCACCAAATTTTCACAGGAGCTTGTGTACAACCTAAAGAATTTTTGGGATCGATCTCGGCTCAATTGGGCAAGATTTGGATCGATACGAATCTCGTTCGTATCGATCACGGATCGAGCCAAAATCGTTCGGGATCGATCGCGTGGGCCCGCGCACGTGCCAGAAGAGGTCTCTCGAGATCTGAGCGAGATATTTGTAGCCTACACCTATAAATAGCATCCTAGAGCCTACAGAAAAGGGGACTTTTGATTCTTCTACGTCCAGACTCTGCAGGAACCATCATTGTACTCGAAATTTGCTGTTGTAATCAGTTGTAACTCGTTGTAGTCAGCAAGCAAACATTAATAAAATCATCAACTTCAAAGTGGATGTAGGTCGGATTGCCGAACCACTATAAATCTTGTGCCTCTGTCTATTTCTTTCTATTTTAAGTGTTCTATTCTTCATTTTTATCCTCTACATTACCTAGATCTGTGATTTGTGATCATATACTGCTGATCTGTGTTCATACATTGGTGCTTTCGTGATATTTGGGGTTTGTGACCAATTTTGGCGCAAACACTTTGGTGGTTTCACTGAGAACGCTAGCGCTTAGGAATTCTACAACCAGGACTTCGGATCTGAAAGCTTAAAGACTTGGATCTAGAAAGCTATGGCAAGACAATCAACAAGAAGACAAAGAGCTGGAAGGAGTCAACATGAAGGGGGCCAGGAGGCTTCCTCTGGAGCAAGTCACACCTCAATCTTCATCACCCGGGACGAGATGGAGATGATGATGGAAGCTATGCAGGAAGGAATGCTGAAAAGACAAGAGGAGATGATGCAGAACCTACACCAACAAGCTGGACAAGCCAGAATGCCAAATCAAGGGAACGCTGTTGCAGGAGATGCTGGAGATAGAGATCAAGAGCGTAGAACAACCAGAGTTCAGAATGGAGCAGGACCGTCAGGAGCAGCACCAAAACTTGGGGGCACAGATCCAGAGGATGTTGATCCAATCTCAGGTAGGATACCAGGTGGAGATGTTCAACATGGCTTTGGTAGAGGAATGGATGCCCGTCCAGGAGACCAGATTCCGAGATTCCCTCGTGAACTCGGGGGGGGGGGGGGGGGGCAGGTTGGAAGCAACAGACAAGGGCTACAGCTTGACGATTATGACAGATTGGCGGAGATGGTTAGACGAGCCATGAGAGGTGGACTAGTGAATAGATATCTGAAAGATGTGAATAGGAGTCCCTTTGCTCCTATGATTAGGCAAGCCAGGAATCCACCAGAATTCAAGTTACCAACACTGGAGATGTATGACGGGAGAACAGATCCCGCTGTTCACTTGACAAGGTACATGAGGCATATGGAAGTACTATGAGCATTAGAGGAGGTCTTGGCGCGATGCTTCCCTTTGTATCTGACGAATATAGCGGCGTTATGGTTCAGACAACTGGAGAGTTGCTCTATTGGCACATGGACTGAGTTGATTGAAAGGTTTACGAGACAGTTTCGGGTCCACATAGATAGACCCAAAACATGATAACTTTAACATCAATGAAACAATGGAAAGGAGAATCACTTAGAGATTTCTTGACCAAATTCAATGCGGCAGTGGCTTCGGTGGATCGACCTGATCTGTCGATGGTTTTGATGGCAGCGGTTTCAGGAATTGCAGACAATTTGGATTTCAAGATATCATTGGAACGGGACCCACCGAGGGATCTTGGGGAGTTCTATCATGTGGCGGAGAGATTTCTAAGGCAGGAAGATGCGCATGCTGAGAGGGAAGGGAGAGAGGTTGAAGCTTATGCGGTAAGGGATGGAGGTCCACTCAGAGAAAATCCAAACAAAGACGACAAAGGAAAAAGGAAAATGAATGATAACGGTAGCACTTCAAAAAGGCTACGGAGGAAGTCAAAGTTTTCTTCTTATACGGATCTGACTGAAACTCTGGAAAGGATTTATTTGGACACTCAAGGGCGCCTCCAGTATCGAAGGCCAACAAGAAGGGAACCTTCTGATTACGAACGAGCATCAGGAAGGCATTGCCTATTCCATGAGCTGGATGGGCACAACACGAACAACTGCAGGCATTTGAGGGATATCGTTGAGGAGCATGTAAGGAATGGTCATCTACAGCAGTATGTAAGGAATCGAGCTGTGGTAGTGGAACAGGAACGACCATCGCCCACCTCGAACGAGGATGGCACTGGACCTAGGCAACGACAACTTGTTATCAACTAAATAGATTTATGGCTTGGAATAAGTAATAGAACTCAAAGTAATGCGACTAAATCACTTACACATGTACGGGATCGAGGACGGTTCCTAGGCATGCTCTGAGACGAAGGTAAACCGTGTTGCTCGAGTCTATGAAATCCTGTTTTTCCTTTTCATTTTCCTGAAAACTTTTGTTTTTTCCTTGGATGTACAGACATTTATTTGGTTTTCCCTGGCTGTAAAAACTCTTATTTTGAATGGTTGGATTTGGATCAATGTAATGAATAATACAGGTCTCGCGATTACGGTCCCGACCGGAGAGACGGGGCAGTAATCGTGAATTTTGAGTCCCTTCGCCGGAGAGCGATGGAATGGACTCAAACACAATATAAAAGTCCTTGGCCGGAGAGCCGAGGCCGGTGAATATAAAAGTCCTTGGCCGGAGAGCCGAGGCCGGTGAATATAAAAGTCCTCGACCGGAGAGCCGAGGCCGGTGAATATAAAAGTCCTTGGCTGGAGAGCCGAGGCCGGCGAATATAAAAGTCCTCGACCGGAGAGCCGAGGCCGGTGAATATAAAAGTCCTTGGCCGGAGAGTCGAGGCCGGCGAATATAAAAGTCCTCGACCGGAGAGCCGAGGCCGGTGAATATAAAAGTCCTTGGTCGGAGAGCCGAGGCCGGTGAATATAAAAGTCCTTGGCCGGAGAGCTGAGGCGGGAGAATATAAAAGTCCTTAGCCGGAAAGCCGAGGCTGGAGAATATAAAAGCCCTTGGCCGGTGAGCCGAGGCTGGCGAATACAAAAAGCCCTTGGCCGGTGAGCCGAGGCTGGCGAATACAAAAAGTCCTTGACCAGAGGGCCAAGGCCGGAGAGCATAGAAGCCCTCGGCCGAAGAGTCGGGATTAAAGCAGAACAACGCGACCCGGCGAGGTCTATGGTTTTGAAGTCAAACCCGGAAAGATCATGGATTTGGATTTTGGCTTTGGATAAATGGACCCGGAGGGGTCTTGGATTTGGCAAAGGACTCGGAGCGGTCCCGAATTTGGATATCAACTCAGAAATGTTATGGATTTGGCTATTGGATATTGGATATAGATGGGTTAAAGCTTGGTTGATGGATTTGTTTAGCTATGGAATTGGCTAAGGATTTGGTTACTGAATTCGGAATCAGACATCGACTCGGAGCAGCCACGAATTTGGATCAGGTTATGGCTATGGCACTCGGACGGGATGGCTTGGTAATGGATTGGATTATGAATTGGATGGTATGGCTATGGATGGAATATGGATTTCGGATGTCGGAATTAGAGCTTTTCAAAACACACCTTCTTACCACAAGGCATGTTTTGGGGGGCAAATGTTATCCCACCTTTTGGTCAAGGCCGGGATATCAACAAATTGGCTGGAAATGATGGATATCAGGATTGGAGATCGATTGGAAACAAGGCTATGATCGATATCGTCAAAGTTTGGTCGAGCTCCAATCAAGACAGGATCAATTGGGAACAATGAACACGGCTAGAAAAGGCTATATCTCAAGTTTCAAGTCGAATGGAGTTCGTTTGGCCAAGATATTGATGGATGCATGCTTAAGGAAACCATGTTCATATCGATACCTACGGATACGAACAGGATGTTCGTATTGATCAGGGAGAGAGAGATTAAGTGGATTTCGACTCGATGGCTGTGGACTTGGATTGAACAGATAGGCGCATGATGGTTTGTTCGACTCGATGATTTCGTATCGATCGGGATGGAGCGCAACAATATACTTCGAATCGATACTATTCGTATCGATCAACATGGACTACTTCGAATCGATATTGTTCGTATCGATCAAAATGGACTACTTCGAATCGATACTGTTCGTATCGATCAACATGGACTACTTCGAATTGATACAGTTCGTATCGATCAACATTGGATACTTCGAATTGATATAATTCGTATCGATCAACATTGGATACTTCGAGTCGATACGAAGAAGCATGGATACGAACAAGGCAGCACCAATAGCAGGGAGTCGACACGAAACGAGCGGCATGCATATGTGGGTCGATGCGAACTGCGAGTGATAATGGATACGAAGGCATGCGCTTTCGGAGTGCTCAAGGATCGATACGAAGAGGATAGTGGCCTATCGATGCGAAGAGGGGAACAGGTTGATGGACACGAAGGTGATGGTTACGAACTCACGGATACGAACGCTTCAGCCTTCACGAAAGCTACAACTTACATCGATCGTAACTCACAATCTATAAGTCCAAATGCCACCAAATTTTCACAGGAGCTTGCGTACAACCTAAAGAATGTTTGTGATCGATCTCGGCTCAATTGGGCAAGATTTGGATCGATACGAATCTCGTTCGTATCGATCACGGATAGAGCCAAAATCGTTCGAGATCGATCGCGTAGGCCTGCGCACGTGCCAGAAGAGGTCTCCCGAGATCTAAGCGAGATATTTGCAGCCTACACCTATAAATAGCATCCTAGAGCCTATAGAAAAGGGGGCTTTTAATTCTTCTACGTCCAGACTCTGCAGGAACCATCATTGTACTTGAAATTTGCTGTTGTAATCAGTTGTAACTCGTTGTACTCAGCAAGCAAACATCAATAAAATCATCAACTTCAAAGTGGATGTAGGCCGGATTGCCGAACCACTATAAATCTTGTGTCTCTGTCTATTTCTGTCTGTTTTAAGTGTGCTATTCTTTATTTTTATCCTCTACATTACCTAGATCTGTGATTTGTAATCATATACTGCTGATCTGTGTTCATACATTGGTGCTTTCGCGATATTTGGAGTTTGTGACCAATTTTGGCGCAAACACCCAGGTCAGACCGAGGTGTTTCAGGTGCTTCCACTTGACTTCTTAGCAGGGACTAGCTTCTGACTTTTGGCTAACTACTTTAGCTTAGTAGTTTTTGTTTTTATACATTCGAGATTGAGACTCCTTGATGTATACATATTCTTTTGTCTAGCGCTTGTACCTATTCTTTTGTAATGTAGTGGACCTTCTACGACCACTACTTTGATGTACACTTCTATGTGTTATATTCATATCTATTTCCGCCTTAGTGATATGAATATCTGTGACTGATTTGTGTTATGCTTATTTTATATTTGTTTTCGAAGGCCACATAGCCATTGTGTAGTAGCTTTGAGTTTGTATTTGATATGTCAGATTTCCTCTTGAAACGAAGTGCAAGTCATACTATCTAACATATCGGTACTCGCACAAAGCAATTACACAGATGGTTGCTCCACAATAGCCTTATTCTTCATGTTAGTCGACGGCATTACCCAGTAGTGTCCTTGGCTAGTGTGAGTATAGAGGTGGGGCATCACAGCTTGGTATTAGAGCCAAACTTTAAAACAATATTGGATATTATGAAAAGGATCATTGTCCTAAGTCTCTCTTAGGAATCGTGCCTTAGGATTTAATGCGAGTCTTTGGACCCGTTCTATCCTATTTTCTTTTATGATACCTTGTTTATCAGTCTAGTTTATTTGAATTCATTCCGAGAATAATAATTTTCCTCTTCTTTCTTTCCTTTTTAAAGAAGAGAAATGGTTAGACCTGGCAGTCCTAGCGCTGGTCAATCCAGTGGTCCTCCTCTGGATGGCGTATTCATGTCTGCCCAACAACTTTTGGATCCTGTAAAGAATCAAAGGTTTATCTGTGCTTTGAATAAGAACCCTAAAAAGGTTTTACCTCTGAAATTAGAAGTGCCTTTCGACCAGTTTGTAGATATCACTCTTCGACTTGAAGAGGCCAATAAAGGAAGTGATAGTGATTTTGAAGGTGCCAAGAAGGGCCTCAATAACAACAAGAAGAGGCATATTAAGTTCAAAAGCCCTAATCCCAACAAGAAAGTGAAGCAAGCAACTTCGGCAGCAAAGTCTCCAATCCCTAATCGTGGAGAATGCTACAATTGTAGTTCTAAGGACCACTATGAAAATAAGTGTCTGAAGCCCCTTACTTGTCGATATTGCAAAAGTTTGGGTCATCTTTTATCTTCATGTTCCAAACTTCAAAGCAAGAAAGAGGGAAAGCTGAATGTTATGCAAACTCCTAGTAACACTTCTCTTGGTCAAGGTATTTCTCATTCTGTCCTTGATGGCATTATTATGTTTCGTGATCATCCTATTCGATTTCTTTTTGATATGGGTGCATCCCACTCTTTTATATCAAAGGAACTTGTTGATACTTTTTCTTTAAATGTTATGGGCTTGATGACTTCATTAAAAATTGCGAATCCGGTTGGTGGATCCACAACACTCAGTTTATTTTGTAAGGATGTTGAAATTATTCTTTGTGATTATGCTTTCCGATCCAATTTGCATGTTATGCGCTACTTAAGTTTCAGAATTGATTTTGGGAAAGGATTGGCTTAATCATTATGAAGCCCATATCCTATATCCCGAAAGGACTATCCATCTTCGACATCCCCAATCTGTTAAGCAGATTTCTATTGTCCTTAATGATTTTGATTCTAATTCGATGGCATCATTTTATTCTTTAAACCCACATGATGAGGAAGATGTTATTTCCCTCATTCAAGTAGTTCGTGAATTTATCGATATCTTTGAGCCTGTCTTAGGATTACCACCTAAGCGATCATTGAGTGGTGCTAAGGTCTTTTTAGCTCGACCTTGCCACCAGTTTTCATCAGCTATGAGTTGCGGAGGATAGCGTTCCACTTACCACATTCCGCACTCGTTATGATTCTTATGAGTGGCTCGTCATGTCATTCGGTTTGATGAACCCTCCATCTTATTTCATCCATTTTATGAATCAAGTACTCTGCGAATATCCCGATGAGTTCGTTTTTGTATTCAATGATTATGGGTGAAAACAGCAATTTAAAATTGCAAATCTTTCTAATAAATATATTTATAAGTATAATTGGATTTTGTTCTTAAAACGAGCAAAGAATATTCGTAAAATTTTTAAGAAACATGTTTATCATATAGAAGATGATTTGTGTTGTATTGCCCAGTGAGTGCTTTAAGAATTCTGGTCAATGCGCCTGATCAACGTTATCGATAGGAGTCTCCTAAACAATATGATGAGACAGTCAAACACATTAAATTGACTTTTAAAAAGTATTTTTTTCTAAAAAGATGATTACATAAAGTTAATTATAATTTTGAATGTCTTAGCTTTTCGGAAAGAGGATCATGAAATAAATGATTTAGCGTAGAAGCTGCTTTTCAAAAATTAAAAGAACTCCTTTCCAATACTCCTATTCTTGTAATTCCCAAAGGGAACCAAAACTTCACTTTTTGTACCGATGCTAGTCATATTAGTTTGGGTGCCATTCTCATGCAAAGGGGAACTTGTTATCGCGTTTGCTTCTAAACAATTAAAGCCTACCGAGACTAGATATGCCACTCATGATCTAGTGCTCGCGACCATTGTTTTTGCTCTTAGAATTTGGTGTCATTGTCTTTTGGGAGAGAAATTTGTTCTCTACACCGATCATAAACCTTTGAATTATTGGTTTTCTCAAAAGGAACTTAATTTGCATCAACAACATTGGCTCGAATTCCTTGCATCTTATGATCTTGATATTCTCTATACTCCCAGAAAGGGAAATCGTGTTGCCGATGCCCTTAGTCGTAAGCAACAAGCGGTTGTTTCCATGATGATATCCGAATGGAATGATCTCGAAACTCTGTCCACTTGTGAGATTCGAGATCGTGAATCCGATTTATGTTCATCTCTTGTTTTGTGTAGCCTTGAGGCTCATCCTTCTCTTTTAGACTGCATTCTTGAAGCTCAAAAGCATGATCCCGAATTGGCTCATCTTAGCCAAAGTTTGTAGGGATAGAAATATTGATGGTTTGAAAGACTTTGAAATCGATGCTCGTGGAGGTATTCGAAAATTTGGTAGACTTATTGTGCCGAATATTAGTGATCTTCATAAAGACATTTTAGAAGATTCTCATCATTCTAAGTTTACAATTCATCCCGGTAGTAGTAAAATGTACGTGGACATGAAGCGACTTATTATTGGGATGGAATGAAATCTGATATTGCTAACTTCATTAAGCGTTGCATGACTTGCCAACTCGTTAAGACTGAGCATCAAAGGCCCGGTGGGTTGTTGCAACCTTTAGACATTCCCGTTTGTAAGTGGGATCAAATTTCCATGGACTTTATTGACAGTCTTCCCCATTCTCGTTCGGGTCATGACAGTTTATGGGTGATTGTAGACAGACTTACAAAATCCGCTCATTTTATTCCCGTTTGGTCCAATCGGACCGTACCTCTTTTGGCAAAACTCTATGTTAAAGAAATTGTTAAATTGCATGGAGTTCCTACTTCTATTGTTAGTGATCGTGATCCATTATTTACTAGTGGATTTTGGAAGGGTCTTCAAAAAGCTTTGGAAACGAAGCTTAATTTTAGCACCGCTTATCATCATCAGTCTGATGGACAAACTGAGCGTGTGAATCAAACTCTTGAAGATCTTCTTCGTGCATGTGTTCTTGATTTTGGTGGAAGTTGGGAAGATCATATTTCTCTTGTTGAATTTTCTTATAATAATAACTTCCAGTCTAGTATTGGTATGGCACCTTTCGAGGGACTATACGGAAGGCCATGCCGATCTCCTTCATGTTGGCTTGAAGCCGGTGAGAAGCTGGTTTTAGGTCCAGATTTTATTCGTAATGCCACAGAAAAGATTGACCTTATTCATCATAGGATGAAAGAAGCTCAGAGGAGACAAAAATCCTATGCCAATAACCGAAGAAGGAATTTGGAATTTTCTGTGGGAGATTTGGTATTCATACGTGTTTCACCTATGAAGGGTGTTGTGCGTTTCAGTCGATCGGGAAAGTTAGCACCTCGATATATTGGCCTATTTCCCATCACCGAACGCATTGGTTCCGTGGCTTATCGCCTTTCATTACCTACTTAATTTTCTGCTATTCATGACGTATTCCACGTTTCTCAACTACGGAAATGCCTTAGAGAGTCCGATTCTATTCTTGAGCCCGGTGTTATTGAAGAACTTGAAGTTTCACCTAATTTGACTTATGAGCAACATCCTATTCGTATCATTGCTACGGAGGTTAAACACCTTCGTAATAAAGATATTCCGCCTGTGAAATTTCAATGATACGCAAATCCTAAGGATTGTTCTTGGAAATCCAGAGAATTCATCGAGCGAATACATCCGGACTTACTCGCTCGTGCTCTTTAAAGTGAACTTCTCACTTTAAAATTTTCTTTTATGTTGTTATGCCTTAGAGTGGTTATTACTCTTTATTTTCTCCTTAAGTATTGCGAGGATGCAATTTCTTTAAGGAGGGGAGTCTGTAACAACCCGCATATTTTACGATTATATATTTAAATGTTTAGTTTAAATATAGCATCGTTTGTTGAATTTAAAGTCCAAAATGTTACTTTTTGTAAACAGTCGAATCCGGACTCGAGACCACTTCCATTGAGTTCAAAACGATGTTTACAACTTTTTTGAGTATAAACATCGATATGTTTGGAATTGATTAGGATTTTGGTATTTTCATTTGGGCTTTGGGTTGTGTTCTAACCCACTAACCCAACAAGGTAACCCAACTCCTCTACCAAATACCCTAACTCCTCTACTCTTCATTCATTCTACTCCTCATTTCCTAACACTCAAGTTAAATAGAAAAATGAGGGAAAAGAGGGGAAATTAAAATTCCTAAGCCTTAGATTCTTAGGAAATTCAAATTCAAGTTCTAAAATCAAAGAGAAGCTTAGGTAAGCATCCTCTTCATCTTCTCCATCTCAATCTCTCTTCAATTTTCATAAATTCCTATAACCTAACTTAGGAAATTCATTTTTATTTGATAATAGATTGATTATTCTAGAGGTGTAGTGAAGAGGAATTGATCTTGCTTTGTTTTAGAGCTTCTCATTCCTTCTTTTTGAATTTAAAAGTGAGTTCTTGAACTCACATCTATGTCTATACCTTTGATAGTTGTTAGGTATGAATTCCTAATGTCTATTTCATGTTCATTTGCTTTTGATTTGAATTGGTTTGGTGAATTTTCCAATTTTGGTATTTTGAAGTCAAAATCTATGAAAATCCTACTATGGATGTTTGGACATGTTGTTTGGAGTGTATTGAAGAGCCTATAGGGCTGGGTTGTCACTTGGCATAAATCCCTAGCCGCCATCGCTCATCCGATCGCTTCCAAACTGATTTGGCCATTAATGGCCTAGGCAAAATTTGCCCTGAGCTTCAGCTCGGACATCTGGTAAAATACTCAGACATCTGAGGCAAAGGAACAAACGTTCTAGATCTTAAGATCAGACATCTGAGTGGTTTGGAATTCAGACGTTTGGGGAGAAACACCAGATGTCTGGCGCTGTTAAAATCTGACACTTTGCCTGTTTTTATGCGAATTTCAATTTTTATCGATTTTTTTGTCGATCCGGTTGGTTGTTGTCATTTATTATCGACTTTGATGACTTCTTTTCTGGATTTTTGGGAATATCCATTTGATGGATTCGATACCGATTTTCTTGATTTTAATTCACATCGTCGTATGTGAATTTATTGTGATAGATTGTTTTTACAATCATTTTTGTGATTTGTCACTTTAAAATACAAAGGTTTCTATACTAGTAGTAAATACTCAAACTCTTTCACAAAAATGATTTTAACACTACTTTTAAATACAAAGCTCGTTTTTAAAACTGTTTTCCAATCTATTAGTATATACAAACCTTTACCTCATTCGTACGAGAAATCCAATTAAACGACTTAGCAAAACAAGTGGTATGAAACGCTTGCGTTTACCTCGTCGGTTAATTCTTAGACTTGTTCGATTGAAATCTTATCATAATTTTTAAGTGTAAATCTACAATTTGTTCGCAAATATTTAAGTTAAGCCAGTGGTTATGGGACATGAAGCTAAACTCATTTATTTACTAGCTTAGTGTAATTTACACTTCTTATTGATCAATGAAGATCATTTGGGATTTTGACTAGCAATGTGCAATGTCTCTTTGTCCGCGTGGGGGACTATACCCCATTCTATAGAGCTTTGTCTCATTTTTATGGGCTAACGACCCATGGTCTTATAACCATCTTATTTGAGTTTCAGGTTCATCGGGCGTATCGCTGTACTACGTTGTTGTTCCGGATTATTTGAGTTTCAGGTTCATCGGGCGTATCGCTGTACTACGTTGTTGTTCCGGATTATTTGAGTTTCAAGTTCTTCGGACGTATCGTTGTACTACGTCGTTGCGCCGGCTCTATGGGTTAGCGACCCATGGGATAACATCTCGTTTATGATACACGTGTTGGTGAGTTTTCATGCTCCCGTTTATGATAGGCCTCCCCCCTTTTGTGATTTCTGGATTTCTAATGATTGATTTCTAGAATTTGTGTTTCACCAATTTTTTTTTGTGATTTGCATTGATAAGATCTATCAATATTTTTGATTTGGTGAATAAACTAAAGATATGACATTCTTTTTGGTGTTTGATAAAATTTGAGATATTGTATGATTTTTGTTGTTATCATATATATTTGTGATATCTCTTATCCTATATCATCTTACATGATATTTATAGCTAGACTGATCCGTTTAATATTTTTCTTCTTAAATAATATTCGGGTCAGACCGAGGTGTTTTAGGTGCTTCCACTTGACTTCTTAGCAGGGACTAGCTTCTGACTTTTGGCTAACTACTTTAGCTTAGTAGTTTTTGTTTTTATACATTCGAGATAGAGACTCCTTGATGTATACATATTCTTTTGTCTATCACTTGTACCTATTCGTTTGTAATGTAGTGGATCTTCTATGACCACTACTTTGATGTACACTTCTATGTGTTATATTCATATCTATTTCCGCTTTACTGATATGAATATCTGTGACTGATTTGTGTTACGCTTATTTTATATTTGTTTTCGAAGGCCATATAGCCACTGTGTAGTAGCTTTGAGTTTGTATTTGATATGTCAGATTTCCTCTTGAAACAAAGTGCAAGTCATACTATCTAACATATCGGTACTCACACAAAGCAATTACACAGATGGTCACTCCACAATAGCCTTATTCTTCATGCTTGTCGACGGACCTTGTAGTGTCCTTGGCTAGTGTGAGTATAGAGGTGGGGGCGTCACAAGATATGACACTGATGTTCTTGGAATAGATTTGACACTTCAAAAATGATGATTGGTTGATTAGTGACTCTTGGACAACTAAGGTTATATCCCTTATCTTGATCGAAAACATGCTTTGTTTCACGAAAACATGCTTTGGGGAGTAAACGTTATCTAGCATTTGAACCAAGCAGCTTCTAAGTGAATCTAAATGTCGAGACAAAGACGAAATGATTCAATAATTTGGGGCTTTCTTGTAATGACAAGAAGAAGTAGCATAAAAAGTTTGAAGTCAAATGGAGTAGAAGCAACATCGTTGGTGTCGTCCATAATTGTGGTCGGTACCGAGTTGATTTTCGAGGGGGGATCCACCTGTGAACTTGGAAGATTGGAATTTATGAAAGTATGGGGTAGCTTGTATTACTGTGACGAGAACATGCTCGATATCAAACATATTTTGATTGGTACCGAGATGATTTGATTGTACAATTTTGACCCATTCTTTCTCCCTGGCTTCGTGGAAATGATCCCTAATCTGGTCTTCCATTATCTAGCGACTATGGCGGAGGATTTCGATTATAAATATAGGAGTTAAAGTAGTGTGAAAAGGACTTTTAAACTTTGGAATTTTACACTTTCGAATCTTTGAGATCCCGTTCTTCATATTGTCATCTCCATAAAACCAACTTAGCTATGGATTGCTACCAGACCGAGATTACTTTGTTTCTAGACTTGAAATCATTATAGAATTATTCTTATTTGTGATAAATCTAAAAGCAATAAGATTAAGTGGACTTAGCACTTGATTTGGCCTAACCAGTATAAAAATCTTTGTGTTTTTGTTGTTTTATTCTCGTTTTTTATTATATACTCTCATTTTTGTTCGATTTGGGTATTGTGTCACTTTTTGACCTAACAATAACTAATGCTACCAATCTTTTTAAAATGACTTATAGTGTATTCAAATCCACTCCATATTTCATACGGACTTTGTAAAGGCCCGCAGTTCCGTACCCCTTGAGTCGACAATAATTCACAACAGTTCGACTCAAATTGAACGGAAAATATGAATCTTTAGGGTGAAGAAGAAGAAAGAGGTAGAAGAAAAAATAGATCAACAAACACAGAATCTCACAATCGCAGCGGAACAAAATATAATATACAATAACAGATTTTAAATACAAGAACTGTGCTGTTAATGTACATACCATTATCATAGTACAATATACAACTATAAATCTGGGCAGTTTAATAACTTGTCCTCACACAATGGAAATACAAATCTACGGAAATACATCTTGTCATCCAGTTCGTCTCCTGAACTCCATAGCATCCTATCCTGAATCTATAATACTCGATCTGACCCGAGCATTTTAATAAAATAACACTTGAGTCAGTATGGAAAACCAACGTGAGAAAACACACTCAATTGAATTATTAGAGTTATCAAAATCCTTTGAAAACAAAGGTATCTCGTAAGACCGCGTCACACATAAACACGACGGGTTTTCCCTTACAATAACCAAAACATTTTATATCAAATCCTCTGATATTATAATAGTGTCTAAGTACAAATACTTATTCAAATAGCTGAAATTGTTACATTAATTAAATTCCAGCATACTAGGCTCTACAAACAAAACCGTAAGCTAGTATTGGAGAATGGATTCCAATGAATGACTAGGCCACTGGGGTATCGACCATCATAGTACACCTCTAGAACAATGTACCAAGGACCTCGTCGGGATCCCCTGCTACACAAGACCGGCCTACCCCTAACATGGATAGACCGAATATGTTATCATCCCGGGTGTTCCCACCCTTACTATCGAGCGCTTCTTCTTTCATGTATACCCATATCTAAGATAAATAGGGTTCCGAGGACATCTAGAAAAGTGATAACTTACCCTACTTGGGTGCGACCCACTTAGCCTTGCTACATCTCCCCTGTTTTAGTCATTCCCGATTGATGAGGTTCGAGGCTAAGCGTTACCTTTCAAGAACAAGTTTACTTAGAATGCTCATCGTCCTCCAATGACGATGTTCTGATAGCATTCATCCATACAAGTTGTCCTTGGTCTGGACAAACCGAATCACCGACTTCATCATCTTCACGGTATTCATTCGTTACGTTCAAACCGGATCGAAGTGGTTTTAGGATAATTAAATCTGATCCCGGTCTCTTCGAAACAATTAACGAGATTGGCCAATATTGATAGTCAGTTATTTAACTATCAATAAAACTTCCATAAACAGTCACTAGGCCTTATTATAAATTTTCCCAAAATATCTTTAAAAGATATATCAATTCCTTCCAACATTTGAAAACAACTTTCAAATACTTAAATCCATAACAGGATACTTCCAAACATCTCAACACTTAGAATATTCCCAAATTTCCATTTTCTATACTTAGGAAAATATTATAAGTCTTGTCTTCCAAAATTCTTCAAATATCAATACTTAAGAGAATGTTTCGCGACTTATCCCATAAGTCTTCAGAATTTACATTAATTCTTTTTTTTTCAAAATTTGATTACATCTACTTATAATCACTTTTATCTATTTATAACTTCTTATTGACTTCAAATTCAACCCCGAAGTTCTTATTCCTAATATATTTCAGAACCTCCCTTAAGTTCCAAAAATTTTATTATAAGATTTTCCTTTATAAAATCCTATCCGTTAAATAACTTCGTTCGCAATCTCAAGAGGATTTATAAATAAATTTCAATCTTTTAAAACTATATATATATATATATAAGATAGGTATTTTTAATGGATAATAGTTTGTTTAAAAAAATATGTTTAAGTAAATTTTTGATATCAAAACATTTTAAACATCATCGATAACTCTTTTCCAAACCATTTTTAAATAACTGATTAATTTACAAAGCTGATTAATAAAATTAGAATTTATTTCAATAAATGTTTAATATTATAATAACTAATCTTTCGGAATACTCTAATCTAAATAATAGTTTAAATTATATAGCATAGTAATTAAAAATCCCATTTTTACAAACTTTTAACTTCTCGATAGAAATCTATTTTAAAAATCAAATATTTCCAAATTCAGTTTATAACTCCTTCTCGATTCGTATCACATCGATTATATCTCAATTTTATCACCATTCTCATATTCAAAAATAGATTCCACTATTTCTTTTCCAAACGATTTCCATAACTCTATATAAATTCACATCGTAAATCTATATTTCCAATTTATCAACTGACCATCATTTCCTTATTTCTAAACATCGTTTATAAATTCATAACTCCTTTGAGTTTCACTTATTTATAAAACAAATCTTATTCATAAAATTCCATTATATAAATTCATTTCTTATAAATCCCATTTATACATCCAATCTATTTTTAACATTGATTTTAACTCCTTTTCATATTCCCAGATACCATTTATAAATTCTTTTATATAAGTCATTTTTAAAATCTCCATTTTAAAAATTCACAACAGCTAAGTATACCCAAAAATCAAATATATTTTTCTAATTCAATTTCTTTAAAATAACTCCAATTCCAATATATATATTTTTATATCAAATTCCCTTTATATCCATAGATTTTAAAAATATTTATAGTATTTAAATTATCAAAATTCAGGCCAGTGCTACAATAGCATCCAATAATCCCAATCACTACAATAATCTATAATAGATTATTTTACACAAATCATATATCACTATATATGAAAAATAAACGACATATCTGAGGAATCCAGTTAGATCTCTCCAACCTGTTTCCCTGCATCCACAGATGTTAATACAATATAAAATAAATACCAATCCCACTTCGAGGGGGATATTGCGGTATATAGGGTCATCCGCTATTATGCGGGGCGCATAGGGTCTCATCCGCTATAATGTGCGGGAATATCACTCCAAACACTAATATATATACTACTATATATATACATACCATTCAACAGATAATAATTTATAAAATCAACCAACAACCAATAATTTAAATTCATTATTTTTAAATTATTCTAGCAATCCAAATGAGTGAGATTTTACTCACCTTGATTTTTATTGCAAGCTGTTCCAAATTTTCTTATCTATCCTACGAATCCTCTCCGTTCGATTGAACCTCGTAAGCAAATTACGAATTATATATAAATTAATGACTCCATTTTTAATTATAGTTAATAAACTAACTATTCCTCAATTAAAATTTATAAAATAAAATCCTATATACCTCTTTCGAACGTGAAAAACTTTCTGGATATCACGTTCGAGACAAACCCATCACCACAGCTTCGCCGCACCTTCCCTCTGCTTGGCTGCCTTACCCAGACCCATCAGAACCCACCCGAGCTTTGCAACACCAACATCTTCGATCATAGTCTCCTCCACACTGCCACATGCCAGCATCATCACTGCCCTCACAAGCTTCAGCTTCGCTCTGGAATTCAGCCGCCTGCCTGCCTGCGCCTCCAGGCGTCGCTCGACCCTCAACCGAGTCTTCGGTCCCCCATTCGCACGCAAACAAGAAACCGACCCTACTCTACACGCTTCCCAAGATCGTGCTACCAGACAATTGTCGTAGCCACTGCCACGTCAATGCCTTACCTTGACATCACTCCACCGGTCACGCAACCCAAACGAAAACAAACCCCACATCCCATCAACCATCGCCGCCTTCGTCTCCATCCTGCACCTTAGCGCGCACGCCTATCATCGCGAACTGGTGCGCCCAACGCACGCCAGGCGATGCAGTTCTCTCATCCCTAAATCGTGACTTCGGTTGCGATTCTTTTTTTTAACTGAGAGGATTTAGATTCGTTATCGTGCATTGATTTGAATTGAGGGAGTAAGGGAAATAAGCTATACGCGATTTTGATTTGAACGGAAAAGAGTGTCGCGATAGCCTACCATATTCTTTTTTTCTTTCTTTTCTTTCATTTTTAATTGAGAAACACGCGGTTGTTATCCCAACTTTTGGCAAAGCCGAGATACCCAAAAGGTTAAACTGAAAATCAATGATTGTTAGTCATGAACATCGATTGTGCATCGCAGGTTCACCACGGATATCGATGAATTTTGTCCGAGTCTGGATCGGGCTGCAATTGATAAGACATGTCAAGCAAGGTCAGATGAAGCAACGTTCCAAGTTTCGAGTCAATCCGAGTTCGTATGCTCAAGATATCGCCAAAAGGGAATGGATGAAGTAGGCTAGGCTCGAATCCATGAGGAAAGGTTGGTTCGAATCGATCAGAAGATCATTGCGTCGAATCCGTCATGTTCGACTCCATCTGCTTCGTATCCATAAGAGCTGCAGGTCTTCGACTCCATCGAAACAAATTCCTTCGAAATCACAGGGGCAAGTCACTTCGAATCCATCCGGTGTCGCCAGTTCGAATCCGTCCTTAAGAGATAACTTCGTATCGATCGCCTATTGTTTCCAACGATCGATACGAACGAAGCACACTGGAACCATCCTATGCCTGGCATTCGAATCCATATGGTTTGAATGACTTCGAATCGATCAACAAGTATAGACCATGACCGATTCGAACGCACCTTGCCTCGAACCCATTCCCACCTTCGAATCCAAACATCTCGAATCCACCACAGCTAAAACCAAGGGTTTGACCCAGAAAACTCGGAGAAAAAGGGGGAATGACTCGGAGCACGCGCACCACGTCAATCATCTTCACGTACAAGAGGATCGATTCGAACGAATCGATTCGAGCATATCGATTCGAGCGACTCCAGGAAGCAAAAATCTTCAACTTGAATCGATCATAACTTGAGATCTACACATCCAAATGCTATGAAATTTTCACAGAAGCTTGAGCACATGTTGAAGAATGTCCACACCAAATTTCAGCTTGATTGGACAATTTCTTGATCGATTCGAACCAAGGGTCGAATCGATCCCAAAGTGGGCCCGGATCTCCAGATTTCGGCCATGTGGGCCCCCTGACGTACCAGAACTGGTCTCCCTTCATTTTAGGCGAAATATCAGCCTTCTACACCTATAAATAGAGCCCCTAGTCATTCAGAAAAGGGGTCGGACAATTTTGAGAGCTAAAGAGCGCCCAGATTCTGCCAGAGTTACTCCAGATCACCATTGCTGCCTTAGATTCAGACTTAGTTCAGCAAATCAGTTGTAATATAACATACGAAATTGTAATCTTCAAGCATCGAGCAATAAAATCATAAAAACCTTGAAGTGGACGTAGGCCGGAGATAGCCGAACCACTATAAATTGTGTGTCACTGTTCATTATTTCTTGATTATTGCTTGCTACTTACTTAAGATCCGTGATTTGTGTGTGAATACTGTTGATTCGTATTCATACGCTGGTGCTTTCATTACACTTGGGGTTTGTGACCATTTTTGGTGCAAACACTTTGGTGCTTTCACTGAGAACAACTAGCACCCGCTACACCAAATTCAAAATTAAGATTCGGAATTTTAAGGATTCAGATCTGACTCTACAATGACTCGACAAACTAGACAAAGAACTGAGAGGAGCCAACAGGCAGGAAGTCAAGAGGCATCCTCTGGCGCTGGAGAAGGACAAGCTTCGATCTACATTACTAGAGATGAGATGGAAGCGATGAATAACTTAATGCAGGAAAGAATGATGAAAAGCCAACAAGAGATGCTGCAGAATTTCTTCGAGCAGATGAGAGCTGCAGGGACGCAGAACCCTGGACCAGCTACAGCGGCTGTGAATATGGAACAAGGAGCTAGGGCTATGGAACCCAACGGAGGACAGAATGCAGAACCAGAAGGCAATCAACAAGGGCTTGGGGGCAGGCCCGCAGGATCCAACGCAGAAGTACCTTTGGAAGGAGCTCAGCCGGCTAGGGCCAACACAAATGATAACGAGCCACCCGAAGAGTACATACCAGAATTCCCTACAAGACTCGGAGGGCAAGACAGAGACATGACAAGGGGGCAACCCCTAGATGGAGATGAAAGAATGATCGGCCTAGTGAGACGACTCATGAGAGGAGGGTTTTCAGGAGGAGGATTGGAAGAAGTTAGTCGGAGTCCGTTCGCTCCGAATATCAGGAATGCAAGGAACCCTCCGAAGTTCAAACTACCAACGCTGAATCCTTATGACGGAAAATCAGACCCGACCATGCATATCACCAGATATATCAGACACATGGAAGTGCTGGGAGCATCCGAGGAAGTGATGGCACGATGTTTCCCCTTATTCTTATCAGATTTGGCTGCGCTTTGGTTTAGGCAGCTAGAAACCGGATCAATCAGGACATGGGGCGAGCTTGTGGATTGCTTCATGAAGCAGTTTAGGGTTCACGTGACGCGACCTAAGAGCGTGATGACTTTGGCGTCAATAAAACAAAGGACCGGAGAGTCCATAAAAGATTTTTTGTTACGATTTAATGCGACGGTGACTTCTGTAGATCGCCCGGACCCATCGATGATTTTGATGGCGGTAGTGGCAGGAGTTGGAGAAGGCACCGAATTCAAAGACTCTTTGACTAAAGATCCACCGCAAGATCTTGGAGAGTTTTTCCATGAAGCTGAAAAATTCATTCGATTAGAGGAATCACGAGCCGAGAGGCAGTAAATAAATGTTGCACAAGGCGAAGGAACCGCCAGGGAACAGTCCAGGGCAGACAAAGGAAAGAGAAAGCAGGATGACGCACCTGATGGTCCTGACAAACGGAAGAAATTCCGAGAGCCTAGATTCAGGCAGTACACAGACTTGGTGGCAGGATTGGAACGAATTTACACCGAAACTCGGGGGCAACTCCCCTATCGAAAACCACCCAGGAGAGATCCCACGGAGCGGGAACGCAGGACCGGAAAATACTGCCTATTCCATGAGCTGGATGGGCACACTACCGATGAATGCCGCCACCTGAAGGATGAGGTGGAAGAACATGCCAGGAGTGGTAGATTGCCACAGTATGTCAGAGAACGTGCAACGGCGGTCAGGCCCGAACAACTACCGCCTCAACCTAACAGGACTGATCCTGGATCGGGATCACGACTCGTCATCAACTGATCACGATGGCAAGGGCCAAGTTTAGGATATGAGCTTTGGTCACTTAGTTTTCTTATATTTGATTTTCAAAATAAAACGGCTATCCCCCTTACTCATGTACGGGAACCGGAGAGATCCCTAGGCATGCTCTGAGATGGAAATAGACCGCTCCGCCCGAAGAGGCATTATCTTGTTTTTCCTGGTGTTTGAGATTGAACATCTGGGATTTGAATTTAATAAAGAAACACTTATTAAAATAAACCTTTGACCGGAGAGTTAAAGGATAAACATTAAATATCAATATAAACATGATCGCTTTATGATCCTACCCGGAGAGGCAGGGTCCGGAGTGCAAGAAGTGAGTTGCTTCGCCGAAGAGCGAAAGGATCAACTCACTTAAGCATCGTTTCCTATTCACCGGAGAGTGACTGGATCAGGATTCGATAAGAGCCCGGAGAGGCTATGATCGGCCCATGATTTAGGCCATGACATCGCTTAATGTTCAGATACACTGAACCGGAGTGCAGGAGGTGAGTCGCTTCGCCGGAGAGCGACAGGATTGACTCACTTAACGTTGTTTCCCCTTCACCGGAGAGTGACAGGATGGGATCCAGCATGATCCCGGAGAGGCTGTGATCGACCGACGATTCAGGTCATGACATCGCTTAATGTTCAGATACACTGAACCGGAGTGCAGGAGGTGAGTCACTTCGCCGGAGAGCGACAGGATTGACTCACTTAACGTTGTTTCCCCTTCACCGGAGAGTGACAGGATGGGATCCAGCATGAGCCCGGAGAGGCTATAATCGGCCGAGAACGACCAAGACATCGCTATACGCTAGCTGGGGCCAGAGTGCAAGGGATAGAAAGCAACGCCGGAATGCAATAGGATCTTTCTATTCAATCGCTAAATCTAGAATGGGTTTGACAAGGGTCCGGAGTGACCATCAATAGAACGGAGAGACCGTAGAATTTTATTCTTAACTTCCACTGGAAAAAATTGATAACAATTCGGCTTCGAACAGCCATGGACTTGATTGAAAATGCTATAAGCTATGAGTAAAACATGAACTCACTGCATCCAACTTAAGACTGATCAAAACACGCCTTTTACCAAAAAGGCATGTTTTAGGGGGCAAAATGTTATCCCAACTTTTGGCAAAGCCGAGATACCCAAAAGGTTAAACTGAAAATCAATGATTGTTAGTCATGAACATCGATTGTGCATCGCAGGTTCACCACGGATATCGATGAATTTTGTCCGAGTCCGGATCGGGCTGCAATTGATAAGACATGTCAAGCAAGGTCAGATGAAGCAACGTTCCAAGTTTCGAGTCAATCCGAGTTCGTATGCTCAAGATATCGCCAAAAGGGAATGGATGAAGTAGGCTAGGCTCGAATCCATGAGGAAAGGTTGGTTCGAATCGATCAGAAGATCATTGCGTCGAATCCGTCATGTTCGACTCCATCTGCTTCGTATCCATAAGAGCTGCAGGTCTTCGACTCCATCGAAACAAATTCCTTCGAAATCACAGGGGCAAATCACTTCGAATCCATCCAGTGTCGCTGGTTCGAATCCGTCCTTAAGAGATAACTTCGTATCGATCGCCTATTGTTTCCAACGATCGATAGGAACGAAGCACACTGGAACCATCCTATGCCTGGCATTCGAATCCATATTGTTTGAACGACTTCGAATCGATCAACAAGTATAGACCATGACCGATTCGAACGCACCTTGCCTCGAACCCATTCCCACCTTCGAATCCAAACATCTCGAATCCACCACAGCTAAAACCAAGGGTTTGACCCAGAAAACTCGGAGAAAAAGGGGGAATGACTCGGAGCACGCGCACCACGTCAATCATCTTCACGTACAGGAGGATCGATTCGAACGAATCGATTCGAGCATATCGATTCGAGCGACTCCAGGAAGCAAAAATCTTCAACTTGAATCGATCATAACTTGAGATCTACACATCCAAATGCTATGAAATTTTCACAGAAGCTTGAGCACATGTTGAAGAATGTCCACACCAAATTTCAGCTTGATTGGACAATTTCTTGATCGATTCGAACCAAGGGTCGAATCGATCCCAAAGTGGGCCCGGATCTCCAGATTTCGGCCATGTGGGCCCCCTGACGTACCAGAACTGGTCTTCCTTCATTTTAGGCGAAATATCAGCCTTCTACACCTATAAATAGAGCCCCTGGTCATTTAGAAAAGGGGTCGGACAATTTTGAGAGCTAAAGGGCGCCCAGATTCTGCCAGAGTTACTCCAGATCACCATTGCTGCCTTAGATTCAGACTTAGTTCAGCAAATCAGTTGTAATATAACATACGAAATTGTAATCTTCAAGCATCGAGCAATAAAATCATAAAAACCTTGAAGTGGACGTAGGCCGGAGATAGCCGAACCACTATAAATTGTGTGTCACTGTTCATTATTTCTTGATTATTGCTTGCTACTTACTTAAGATCCGTGATTTGTGTGTGAATACTGTTGATTCGTATTCATACGCTGGTGCTTTCATTACACTTGGGGTTTGTGACCATTTTTGGTGCAAACAGCGGTCTTGTTTTTGAATTTAAAGAAGATAAGGGAAGTGAATATGCGGTTATAACTGAAAAGAAAATGGCGTGTTTGAGATGGTAAAGGAAACATGTACTTTTCAATTTGAGGATGACAGCCCTGACTTTGACTTGGATATATTATTTTAAAATTTCAAATCGTATCGATTACACAGCAAAAAATCTCAAACCCCTATCAAGGCATGCCGCTAGGCGTTTATAATGTTATACCCCTATTTTGAACGCAATGGAAAAGGTCTCGAGTCTTAATTCGGTCATATAGAGAATATAGCTTTTTGGACTCAATTATTATATTGAATTTCGATATAAATTTCAACGTGTTTCTATCCCATACGATCAAACGATAACTCCAAACGCTACGAAATTTGAAATCCGATAATAATACAATTTTACAGATCTAATGGAACTGATTTCGTTGAATTCCGAAACTGTGTCCCGGATGGCTATTTTTAAATGTCAATTTGAACAAACTATTTTTAAAATTGAACAGATCACTTTTAAATTCAATTTTAAAACTTTTATTATCTTCATTATTGTTAATATAAATTTTACAAGCCTTTAAATTATTTTTATCGGGCTTAAAATTCAAATACAATAATTTAACCAATATTCAATTATAAAATTCAATAATTAAATTACCCAATAAATCGTTATATTTAAATTCTGTATTTAAAATCAATCTATAATTCAAATTCAATATTTAAAACTATTTAAAAATATTCCTAATCAAACGTCGAAAAATCCGGGTCGTTACATTCCTCCATCCTTAAAAGAATTTCGTCCTCGAAATTGTTAAGGCAGGAAAATGCTCCTAACCCATTAACTTATTAAAACCCACTTAGTTAAACTCAACATTCCACTTTCAAATCTTTTTGTTCCAACACAAACAATTAGTTTTCAATTCTAATTCCAAAATCCTTTATTTCAATTACAATTCGAAATCAATTTGTCGTTAACAAATTTTTTTCCAAAAGTTTCCAAAAATTTTCTAACACCCTAAATTTTCAAAATTTTTTTGGCAGAGTCTCCCTTGTACGGAGAGCCTTTTGCAATATGACAAGAGAGATAAATAAATATACATCGACCCACATGGTTGGAAAACAAAATATGTATCAATATTTTAAATTTTTGCAGTATTTAATCCGAAAACGTATAGTATTTTTAAGCAAGCGGCTTATTTATTTTGCAATTCGCACAATCAAAGTCAAGCAAAACAGCTCCAGGTACGGTACTTACTAAATTTAAACCCGTAAGTACCAAAAACATCAAATTCAATAACATTTCATTTATTTAAATAGTTAAAACACACAATCTTCATAAGCTATGTATGTTAAACATATATTTATAAGAAATTATGAGGTTCCAACACCAATTTAATTACTTCCAATCAATCTATATACCATTTCATTCAATTTAAATGATTTACAACCAAATTATTTGCATTCACTTCATATTCATACCCAACAATTTATATCCATTTCAAATTGATTTAGAAATCAATTTATTCACTTCTATTAATTCATAGAATTTTATTTACTTTCGTTTACGTCAAACGATAAATTTTTCCTATGCAAATTCGGCGGTATTCGCTTAATAAAATATCCACTTTTATAGCTATTTTAAATTGATTCCAACTCAATATATATTCAATCCCTCCCCACTTCTAATTGATTCTCAATCAATTCATTAATATTCCACTCATAACCATATTCATTATATTCAAATCTATTTTATTAAGCTCGGAATCATTCAATGCTAATTTATTAAATAGCCATTTCATAAATTATTTAAGCCAAGTTTCCATTAAAATATTAACTCAAGTTAATTTATTTATTTCTAACTATTCCAACTATATAACTTAAGTTCATTTCTTTTTACAACAAATTCTATTTCCATTTTAGATCGATTCTTATTCAATCAATTCCATTCCGTTTACTAATTAATTTAATTAGTCCATTCACCTCATCCATTTCAATTTTAATTCCCATATTCGAATTCATTCTCGAATTTATTAAAATAATATTCAATGCCCTATTCACTTTACTTATACTCAAATTGGATTTATTTGTAACTCAAGTCATTTCTATTTCAATCCAATTTCATTTTATTCGATCACACTTCCAATTATATTTAATTCACTCACAATTTAAGTTGAATTTTATTTGTTACTCAAATTTCACTTCTAATATTCACTTATAATCCACAATCCAATTTATTAAACCAAGTTAAGTTCCATTTCCATATTTAATTAACTAATTTATTTAGCTAATTAGTTCGCTTCCAATTTATATTTCAATATCTGATTTCTATTTCAAAAATCACTTCAATAAATTTACTTGAGTTGAATTTCATTTTATAATCCAATTTTGGATTTCCATTTTGAAGTTTAAGCTCACTTTCCCTTAATTCATTCCATCAACATTTTACACCATTACTTAAGTTTAAATATACAACTTTAAAACTTAATTTAATATTCACTTTAATCAGTCAATACTTCCAATTCAATTTCAATTCTCTAATTAATTAGTCTAATTAGTTTTAATTTCATTCTATAATTTAATATCCGATTTTTATTTTTAAAAAAATTACTTCAGCAAATTTACTTGAGCTCAAACTCATCTTAAAATTCAAGTTTGGATCTTTATTTCTTCACCCAAAATATCGAACCACTTTATTTTGGATTATCTATTCCACCTTTAAATTTTGAGTTACACAACATGTGTTTTTCTCACTTTTCCATCAATTTATACTCGAATATATTCACCTTTTATTTTTAACTCGAGATTTTACATTTATTTGTAGCCAAGTATATTTTCATTCCATAAATTTCAATTTTTATAAGCTATTCCAATTTATTTATTCACAATTCCAATTTTCACTTAAATTTTATTTCATTCAAAATTTATCCATATGGTTATATAATTATTTCACAACTCAAAATTTATATTTTCTTCAATTCGACATTATTTCTAATCCAATTCAAATTTTATAACTTATAGTTATATAGTCTATTTAACGGTGGAATTTCTATCGGATTAGAAAACCGCCGATAAATTTTGAATTAAATTTATACCGCAAGCGCACGGCATACACTTGTAGTACGTGGTGAATACAGGTCGATCCGCGGGGAAATGATGATTTTAAAAATTCAATTCAATCAAATTATACCAATTTCAAGTGAAAGTTAAGCTAGAAAATTAGAGAATTAACTAACTAACTAAAAGAAAAAAGAAGCAAATATAAGAGTTAAGTGACAATTTAGAGAATAAATTCACTCTCTAGATCATGTAGTTCAACACATATGAAATCATGATATCTCTTTTATGGTCATTAGTGCTTTAATTGATGTGCTTATCATATGTATGGCATATTTGTGCTATTGATTAGCCAACATAAGCCATCAAACTATAACACACCCCTTAAACCACTTACCAACTTTCATGAAACTTGACAATGAAAATGAAATCTATTTTAAGTATGGCCTATTAACTATTGATTAGAAATATAGACCATCAAATTTTAATTTCAAATCACTTTCTTTTGCCATAATCATATTTTGATGAAGAGGCAATTAGTGTTAGTGATTATTTAAGCATAGCCTATTTGGTGTCAATAATATAGGCTATCAAATTCAAAGCAAAAACAACTAGTAAACTATTTCTATCATCATCATTAAGCACAAAAAGAGAGCATGAATTAACAAATAGTTAAAGCTACATAATTAGAGAGCTTCATTACCCCTAAATTGAAGGGGTTTAGCCTCTCATATTTGTCATTTGATTAACAAATGTAGCTAACAACATGAAAGCAAAATGAAAGGAAAATGAAAGCTTAATGAAACAGAGAGCTAATTAACAAGAATTAGAACTAATCTACTTGCATGAAAGTAAATCTACACTACAAACATTAAAGTAAATAAGCATGAAAAGGAAAGAGCATGTATTAAATTGCAATAAAAAGAAAATTACATGAAAATAACAATGAATGGGCAAGTATCCATGAAAAGAAGAATTAAGCTAAATTAAGAGAAGAGATGGCCTCCTTGAAAGGGCTTAAGAGAAGGTAGAAAAGGTTACATGAACATAATGGGTTATTTATACAAGTATGAAACCCTAATCCATAATTTGGGGAATGCCCAAACTACCATTGAGAAAGCGTGGAGGCCAAGTAATCATTAGCTTCTACTAATCATCATTTAAGTGTACATGAAGCCATTAATTCCATAAGCATGTGCATTAGCCTCTAATTTGTACATTAAGGTAGGTGGGTAGGTGGGGTCCTCCATGTTCTTCACTTTGAATTATTTCCATCTTCATTCCTTTGTATTCATTTTGTGCATGCATGTGTCTTCATGAAACCACTCCTATTTGAGATCAAATTCCTACACAAATATATATAAATTTCCAATTAATTTTTCTCAAAGAAATATATGCACACAAATGACCGTTTTGCCCCTATATGAAGATGGATATGTGACAATTTGGAATTGATATGGATTTTGGTTAAAACAAGTTCAAATACCCAATATGATCATTTATTTAATTTAAATAGAATAAATATGGTGGTAAAAATATGCACATTTACGTGCACATCAAATACCCCCACACTTATCTTTTTATTCGTCCTCGAATAAACTAATACAAAGATAAATCCATTTTCGTAGGGAGCACGATTGCATTGAGCGTATGCAACAAGCCGTTAAACCTCTGGTTGTCCCCAGTAGGACGAGTGTTGTCTCGTGAGGGTTTTCAGCGGATACTACCCACAAAATCCAAATGTAGGATGAAAATATTTACAAAATGTAAGATTTATTTGCAAAGATGTGAATGCAAGTTTTTGAAAATATTTACGAATGAAGGATTTACTTTTAAATTAACACAAATAAGTTAAATATAGGTTTTGGTTATTACCTTGAAAATTTATGTCATTTACTCATCAAAATTTCCAATAAAAACGAAGTTATCATAACAAATGGGCTATAGTTTAACTCGTTGTTTCGGTCGATAATACAGTGTAACTATGAAATGGATCCTTAGTTAATTATCAAAATTTATCAAAGTGGTATTTCATTTCAATAACAAATCAAATCAAATAAGTTAAAATAGTGCTTAGATTTCAATTGCTTACTCTCTCTAATTTATTTTTTTATTTTTATTTTGAAAATTTTATTGATATTTACAATATTTACATATGCCTAACTCAGATAAACTGAGGCCAGATATATTACCCATGCACTGCCTTGCAGACTGATGTGAGGGGAATACAGAGCATGGCGAGTGAACACACGAGTGTGAACACCTATTGACTGTAGGCGTTATTAAAAAGAATTTCTATATATATACACCTAACTCAGATAAACTGAGGCCAGATATACCGATCGTGCACTACCTTTCAAGCTTATGTGAGAAGGGTACAGAGCAAGGCGAGTGAACACACGAGTGTGTACACATGACTCTAGGAGTTTATTAAAAACTATACATATATTCAAGAAACATTTTTTGTATTTTTTCTTTTTGTATTTTTTTCTTTCAAAGAGAGAGTTTTGCAAAATCATCTTAGCACCATTTAACTTAGAAGACAAAAAAATGTTATATCCTTTACTTTAACTTAACCACTTTAAAACAAAGATTTTTAATTAGGATGTGTTTCATAATTAACACGTATGAATCTTCCTATATACTAGTTAAACCATTGTTATTTGTAATCAAACTTCACTTTTATTTTTGTTAAGACGAATAAATTTTCAAAAATTTCAATTAAATAAACCAAAACCATATATTTATCATATAGTGTTCCTTTAAAAATAAATCAAAAATTCTTAAATAAAATTGTTTTTTTTGAGATATTTTTTTTGAAAGAAAAAAAATTTGGAAAGAAAGAGTAAAAATAAATCATGAAAAATTGAAAATGATGATGAGTCTCCCTCCACACTTGATTTTGACTGTGTCCCCACAGTCAACCCCACACAGTCAACCCAAGTGAAAAGAGAAAAATAAAACAAAAATAAAAAGAAGACCTATATTTACACAGGCTTTTAAATCTCCCCGAGATGGCCGAGATGAAAAATCCGAGATATCAGCCAAAATCCGAGATTTGGCAGCCTATTTAGTTATAAGTGTTTTAAATATCGCCCGAGATAGCCGAGATATTTTCCCGAGATATTGGCCAAAATCCGAGATTTAAAACACTGTATTTACATGAAAACGAAAAGATTATTATTTACAAAAGTTCAGAAAGTATATCGTTAGAAAGTAAATGAAACGGTCTTCCAAAAACCGATTCATTTGTCTCGTCAAGCATACGAGACACAACTTAAACTCTAAAACCAAACCTTCAAAGATTTCAAAGTTGAATGTTGATTTGGAAAAACGAATTTCGTTTTATTAAAAATCGAATGGGCTGTTTTATTGTCGTTGATTTTTGGGGTCGATAAAACAATTGATTGAAGTTCAAGTTTATTTTCACCAAATTCAAACTTATCATCGATTTCAAAATCAAAATAATGATTCAAATCGTCCCCTTCAGAGTTTAATGACTCGTTTTCAAAAAGTCCATAAAACTCATGTTCGTTAAATTTGACTTCCTTTGTTTGATTATCAACAACTTTATTGCATAAATCAAGTTCTAAATTCAAAGTTGTATTCAAATTTTCAGAAAAAGGAAGATCGAAATTTAAATCAAGTTTGTCACCCTCAAAAGAATTGAAATCCAACTCAATTACCAAATTTTCAACAACTTCATTAAGATCATCATTTTCCATTTCAAAAGTTGTTATTTGAAAATCGTCAATTTGGGAAAAAGATGGATTATCGCGTGACTCGTCACACGTTGGGATTTGAGTATGTTTATCACGTTGATTCAAATAAGTTTCGAACACCAAATCCATGTGATCATTGTACATTTCATTCATTTGTTCAACAAAGTAAAATTTGTGATTATTAACTTGAAAATTTTCGCTTTGGATTTGTTGAGAACAAGAATCATCAATTTCGATAAACGGTGGATTATTATTTGATTCTTTACAAGTTGAGATTTGATTATGATTTTCACTAAAAGTTTTATATTTTTCAAGTAATAAATCCCCGTTATCTTTTTCCATTTGCTCAACAAAGTCAAATTCATGAATATTAGTTTGAAAATTTTCACTTTGAATTTGTTGATAACCAAAGTTTTCAATTGTATCGTGGTCGAGATTATTCCCATTGCCAAAATTATTTAAAAATTGGTTCACATTTTCATTTTGAATTTGAAATTCATTTTGAAGCTCGAAATTGAATTGGAATGGGTTATACTCGAAATCATTTGAATTTTGAATTGAATTCAAATTTTGATCATTTTGAAAACTTTGACTTGAATTGTTGCACAAATATGAGTTAAACAAATCATTTATCATTTGATTTTGTTGTGTAGTGAGTTCAAGTAAAGATGAAATGCTATTTTCGGGATTTGAGGGTTGATCGTTGTTTTGAAAATTTTGCGTTTCAAAATTCGAGTTATTCACACTATAGTTGTCGTTAAAATATCCATAAGAATTTTGAGTGAAATTATATGGATTATATTGATTTTCACAACTATTGTAAAATTCAAGGGAGTGCGGAAACTCTGACATTTTCAAGAATGTTTTTGGTTTTTTTATAAAGGAAATATATTTACAAATAAAATTTATCTTTCAAAAGGGAAATTGATTTTTTTTTCAATTTTTTTGAAAAGATTTTATATATATAATTTTTTTTGGATTTTGGTTTTTCTAATTTTTTTTGTTTTTTGAAATTTCAAAGTAAAAGGATTTAAAAATTTCAAAGGAAAAGATGAGGAATATTTACAATTTTTTTTTAGTTTTGGATTTTGAAGTTGTTTTTTAAATATGCATGAACTAATGCAACTAAATGAATGCAAGGGTCTAATTACAAATTATTTATCCTAAGTTAACCCAAAATTGTATAATCACACTTTATCTTAATTCAACAAGATAGTTCTCAGCCAAGTAACGGGTAGGATTTATCGGTGCACCACGAATCACCGTAGCAATGCAGCCGAAGGTTTAAGTACCTTTAGAGGAACAACCGCTATAATATTTACGAATCACCGTAATATTTATAAATGGTTATTACTCTGCCATAGCCTAGACACCAAGAAATTAAATTGTTCAAAGAAGACAACTTGTCAATATACAATTAAGTGTTATCGATGTCTAACCGTTATTATTAACAAATTCTAGGATGAAATGCAAAGCAGAAATTAAACATGTATTAACAATGCAACTACGAATGAAATTTGTTTTTGTTTTTAATTTTTTTTTGATTTTTTTTAAAATGCAAGCAACCAACAATGCAAATAAAAAAAAGAATAAGGGTGCAAATTTTTTAAAAGCAAGCAATTTATTTGGCAAGCATGGCGGTAGTTTTCAGCAAGCTATTCTTCTCTTTGCAATTTTATGCTCTGGCAATCTGAAAATAAAAACAAGATATATACAAAAAAAAAATATTTAAACGTTTATCAAAGAAGAAAATATAACAAGTGAAAAAAAACAAAAAAAATGAAAGTAAAGTAAATACAAACTAATACAAGTGAAAATGCTAATGTTTTTTTTATGGGAGCATACACTTAAAAAAAACTGAAAGTTAAACAAATCAAGCTAAAAATCAACGACCCACCCCATCCCAATTGCTTCTCAACCCAAATTAAACTTTCTCAGGCAAAACAATGCCTCAAATATCATGTACGAAGAAAAACATTATGCCAAGAAAATTTTCCAGTTGAACTTCAAAACAAAATTTTCAATTGCAATTCCACTCGAATTCCCCTAAAGTTTCATAGGAATTAATTCCACTGCGATGAAGTTCTCCTTGTCTGGTGGTGCTAGTGAATTCGAATGTCGACTATCGTCGAATTGGGTTGCGATTTCGACTTCGAGTGTTCGAGGCGAATTTTATGTGAATCGACTTGGTTGCGATTTGTTGGTTGCTGCTGGTACGCAATGGGTTCGATGAAGTCTGGTGATTCGATTGGGATGTTCGCGGTTGAGTTCGAGTTTTGGATTTAAGCAGCTGTTGTTGTGCGAAGGCAATGAAATTGGAGGATTTTGTGGTTGTTCTGGTTGTGGTCGCGGTGAGGATTGGCGTTGTTTTTGGCGTTTGGCTGAGAGCTGGGTAGCAGGTAGAGATGTTTGTGGGGGTATTTTTGTCGAATGGCTATGGAGTGCAACTGTCAGTGGTAAGTAAATATGTAGATGTCAGATGCGTATTTGGTGTAGTAGTGTGGTGGTTAGGAATGGTCACGGTTAGAATGTTGTTTGAAGGTGAAGTAACAGTGCTAATTGTGAAGGCAAATGGTGAGTTGGTCGAGAAGATAACTGGCAATGGATGAAATGACTGAAAGAGGGGCAGGTAGGTGCACATGTGAAATGCACGGTGAAAGGCGGGACAGTGGTGTATAGGGGAGCGAGGCAGTGATATGGGATTGTAGTTGTGGCAGTGGGGTGTTCAGTGAGAAGATGGTGGTTAGGGAGGACTGCTGTTTGCTAGAGTATACAGTTGAAGTTGACTGTGGTGGTTGGAATTGCTTGCTGGAGTAAGAAGTTGATGTAGAGTGTGGCGAGGCAATTGATGTAGAAGGATGGTTGTGTGACTTGATGAACTGCGGTAAGGTAGTGTATAGAAGTGACTTGATGGATTGCAGTAAGAATGAATGGCAGTTGTGGCTTGCGACAGTGGACAATATAAAAGTGGTAGAAGTAAGGATATGGCGGGGGAGTTTGCTAGACGTAGCAGTTGATTGAATCAGTGGGAAGCAATAGTTTATTTGTGGTGTTGCTGCTGGAGGGAAATTGTCAGATTGCAATTGACAGAGTGTTAGGGCTTAGGTCGATGATGATGGTGATGTGGTTGAAGGCACTGGTTGCCGGAGGATGGTTGTAGTTGATTGTCAGTGAAGATGAACTATGGGTTAACAGAGATGTTGTTTTGCAGAAGTGTAGTGTGCTTAGCAGTTGATCGGGAAGACAGTGAGAGGAGGTCAGTGGAGATGGCAAAGTTTGGGAATGTTGTAATATGTTTGTGAAATGTGGGGTATTTGCAGTGGTCAGAAAGTAGTGAGATAGTGGTTGTTCGATGGCGTGTTGCAGCAGTAGGGTCTGCATGTGAGTTCAAGTCAGTCAGGGTTGTATGGGGATGAGATGGACCGGGATGTTTTGTTCCTGTTATGTGGAATGTTTGTGGAATGAAGATGGTTAGGGGAAGGACTGATGGTTTTATGGCCGAAGGCAGGGAAAGAGATCGAACTTGAGACTGGGTTAATTGAGTTTGTTTGGTTCGATAGTGTTGTAAAAGTGGATGATGTTGCAATTGACATTGTATTGAGGAGTTGTTTGTACAGTATGGTGAAGTTGAAGTGGTTTGTTATAGGCAAGGCAGGATGGTGGTGATATGGGTACTATGCATAGGAGAGGAGTTTGAAAATGTGATTTCAGGTGGTTTGGGAAGTTAGACAGTGTATTGATGTTTGTGAAGTGAGTTGAAGTTGAGGCAGTGGAGCACAGTTGTGCTGTAATAGTAACAGAGAGAAGGGTGGAATATACTGAACAGTTTTTAGGCAATCAAGTTTGTAAAAGAAATTGAGTTGTAAATTGTAACTGAAAATTGAAATGTAAATTGAAAAATGCAAAGGTAATTGAAATAATTTTCTTTTTGGAATTTTTTTTATAGAAAATGCAAATGCTAATGAAAAAGAACCTACCAAACTACAAACAACAAAATCAAAATACACACAAACACATAATAATTTTTTTTAATGTACAAACACAAGCAAAACAAACACACTAAAATTAAGCAAAAATAATTCGAAGAATATAAAATTAAAATCAAAACAAATTCCCTGGCAACGGCGCCAAAAACTTGTTTAACGGCGGAATTTCTATCGGATTAGAAAACCGCCGATAAATTTTGAATTAAATTTATACCACAAACGCATGGCGTACACTTGTATTACGTGGCGAATACGGGTCGATCCGCAGGGAATTGATGATTTTAAAAATTCAATTCAATCAAATTATACCAATTTCAAGTGAAAGTTAAGTTAGAGAATTAGAGAATTAACTAACTAACTAAAAGAAAAGGGAAGCAAATATAAGAGTTAAGTGACAATTTAGAGAATAAATTCACTCTCTAGATCATGTAGTTCAACACATATGAAATCATGATCTCTCTTTTATGGTCATTAGTGCTTTAATTGATGTGCTTATCATAAGTATGACATATTTGTGCTATTGATTAGCCAACATAAGCCATCAAACTATAACACACCCCTTAAACCACTTACTAACTTTCATGAAACTTGACAATGAAAATGAAAATGAAATCTATTTTAAGTATGGCCTATTAACTATTGATTAGAAATATAGACCATCAAATTTTAATTTCAAATCACTTTCTTTTGCCATAATCATATTTTGATGAAAAGGAAATTAGTGTTAGTGATTGTTTAAGCATAGCCTATTTGGTGTCAACAATATAGGCTATCAAATTCAAAGCAAAAACAACTAGTAAACCATTTCTATCATCATCATTAAGCACAAAATGAGAGCATTAATTAACAAATAGTTGAAGCTACATAATTAGAGAGCTTTATTACCCCTAAATTGAAGGGGTTTAGCCTCTCATATTTGTCATTTGATTAACAAATGTAGCTAACAACATGAAAGGAAAATGAAAGCTTAATGAAAAAAAGAGCTAATTAACAAGAATTAGAACTAATCTACTTGCATGAAAGTAAATCTACACTACAAACATTAAAGTAAATAAGCATGAAAAGGAAAGAGCATGTATTAAATTGCAATAAAAAGAAAATTACATGAAAATAACAATGAATGGCCAAGTAGCCATGAAAAGAAATAAAAGAGAACTAAGCTAAATTAAGAGAAGAGATGGCCTCCATGAGAGGGCTTAAGAGAAGGTAGAAAAGGTTACATGAACATAATGGGTTATTTATACAAGCATGAAACCCTAATCCATAATTTGGGGAATGCCCAAACTACCATTGAGAAAGTGTGGAGGCCAAGTAATCATTAGCTTCTACTAATCATCATTTAAGTGTACATGAAGCCATTAATTCCATAAGCATGTGCATTATCTTCTAATTTATACATTAAGGTAGGTGGGTAGGGGGGTCCTCCATGTTCTTCAGTTTGAATTATTTCCATCTTCATTCCTTTGTATTCATTTTGTGCATGCATGTGTTTTCATGTAACCACTCCTATTTGAGATCAAATTCCAACACAAATATATATAAATTTCCAATTAATTTTTCTCAAAGAAATATATGCACACAAATGACCGTTTTGCCCCTATATGATGGATATGTGACAATTTGGAATTGATATGGATTTTGGTTAAAACAAGTTAAAATACCCAACATGATCATTTATTTATTTAAATAGAATAAATATGATGGTAAAAATATGCACATTTACGTGCACATCATAGTCACTTTATAATTCACATTTACACATTTAATTCATTTCCAAATGATTCAAATCCAATGCACCTTCTATTTAAATTTCAATTCCTTTTAACCAACATTTCAAAACCATATTCGAATTTTCCATACTTAAATTAAATTTCACTCCAAGCAAATTTATTTTTACTTCATTCAATTTCATATCACCATTTATTTCATTATATATTTCAATTACTTTACTTAGGTTAGCTCTCATTCATTAATACACTATATTAATTCAATTCAAATCCAGTCAATTTAATTCCTAAAATTTAATCTACTCAACTTAACTTAAGTTGAATTCCATTTCAACTTTCTTAATTTAAATTTTATTCCAACTTCAATTTTCACACTTCCCTCCTTATAAATATCATCTTCTATAGGATTCAAGAATTTTTAAACACCCGGTATTTATTTCAAATCACTTTGAAATCAAATACACACACACACACACACTCGTTTTGGTTTAACAAACCACCCCTTCAAATTTCAAAATCAAACTGATTTTATCCAAAACAATTCCCTTTGGAATTTTTAAACAAAACTTATTTTCCCAATCAATTTCGGTAGCAATCTGTCACTTAGAAACTCGAAAATGAATACTGATGATACGGCCGTCATCATCAGAATTATTTTCCAACAACTGAAGTGTGCTCAATGCTATATCACTTCCAAAATCCATTTAAAAACATTTTTCTATTCAAAAATATCTCCAAAATAATAATACTATTATTTATTTCAAAATACTTCGGAAAATATTTCCAAAATCTCCGGGTTTTTTTTCAAATTCTGTTTTAAATCATTTTTGAGTTTTAACTCATTTGTATAATTCACACTTGTACAATTTTAATTTTTGTTTTTATAACTATTCCAAATTTTTAAATCTTATTTTGGTTATATAATAATAACTAAACACACCTCTATAATAATTTTCAGAAAATTATTCTCTTTTATATCCAAATATAGTTTGGGTAAAATTATTTCATTTACCCACTTCAAAACCATACTGTGTCAGTTTACCGTGTTTAAGTGTTTAGAAACTCCTATCGATTTAAGTGGCATCCCACTGTTCGATCAAAATTTATATACCACTCAACAGATAAATTATCACAATGTAAAACCATTTATATTCACTAACAAATACGCGCTCATATCTATTATTACACTCAACTCATCCTAGAGTACTACTGACTCTATCTCTAATAAGTAATCCCCACCAGAACCAAGGTTCTCACTTAATCTTCAGCTCTGATACCAAGTGTAAAGGCCCGTAGTTCCGTACCCCTTGAGTCGACCATAATTCACAACAGTTCAACTCAAATTGGACGGAAAATACGAATCTTTAGGGTGAAGAAGAAGAAAGAGGTAGAAGAAAAAATAGAACAACAAACACAGAATCTCACAATCGCAGCGGAAAAAAAATATAATATACAATAACAGATTTTAAATACAAGAACTGTGCTGTTAATGTACATACCATTATCAAAGTACAATATACAACTATCAATCTGGACAGTTTAATAACTTGTCCTCACACTGCGGAAATACAAATCTATGAAATACGTCTTGTCATCCAGCTCGTCTCCTGAGCTCCATAGCATCCTATCCTGAATCTGTAATACTCGGTCTGACTCGAGCATTTTAATAAAATAACACCCGAGTCGGTCTGGAAAACCAGCGTGAGAAAACACACTCGATTAAATTATTAGAGTTATCAAAATCCTTTGAAAACAAAGGTATCTCGTAAGACCGCGTCACACATAAACATGACGGGCTTTTCCCTTACGATAACCAAAATATTTTATATCAAATCCTCTGATATTATAATAGTGTCTAAGTATAAATACTTATTCAAATAGCTAAAATTGTTACATTAATTAAATTCCAGCATACTAGGCTCTACAAACAAAACCGTAAGCTCATATTAGAGAATGGATTACAACGAATGACTGGGCTACTGGGGTACCTCCATCACAGTACACCTCTAAAACAATGTACCGAGGACCTCACCAGGATCCCCTGCTACACAACACAGACCTACCCCTAACCTAGATAGACCGAATATGTTATCACCCCTGGTGTTCCCACCCTTAAATTGAGCGCTTCTTCTTTCATGTATACCCATATCTAAGATAAATAGGGTTCCGAGGACATCTAGAAAAGTGATAACATACCCTACTTGGTGCGACCCACTTAGCCTTGCTGCATCTTCCCTGTTTTAGTCATTCCCGGTTGATGAGGTTCGAGGCTAAGCGTTAGCTTTCAAGAACAATTTTACTTAGAATGCTCATCGTCCTCCAATGGCGATGTTCTGATAGCATTCGTCCATACAAGTTGTCCTGGGTCTGGACAAACCGAATCACCGTCTTCATCATCTTTACGGTATTCATTCGTTACGTTCAAACCGGATCAAAGTGGTTTTCGAATAATTAAATCTGATCCCGGTCTCTTCGAAACGATTAACGAGATTGGCCAATATTGATAGTCAGTTATTTAATTATCAATAAAACATCCATAAACAGTCACTAGGCCTTATTATAAATTTTCCCAAAATATTTATTTCCAAAATATCTTTAAAAGATATATCAATTCCTTCCAACATTTGAAAACAACTATCAAATACTTAAATCTATAACATGATACTTCCAAGCATCTCAACACTTAGAATATTCCCAAATTTCTATTTTCTATACTTAGGAAAATATTATAGTTCTTGTCTTCCAAAATCCTTCAAATATCAATACTTAAGAGAATGTTTCGCGACTTATCCCATAAGTCTTCGGAATTTACATTAATTCTTTTTTTTTCAAAATTTGATTACATCTACTTATAATCTCTTTTATCTATTTATAACTTCTTATTGACTTCATATTCAACCCCAAAGTTCTTATTCCTAATATATGTTAATACAATATAAAATAAATACCAATCCCACTTCGAGGGGGATATCGCGGTATATAGGGTCATCCGCTATTATGCGGAGCGCATAGGGCCTCATCCGCTATAATGTGCGGGAATATCACTCCAAATACTAATATATATACTACTATATATATACACATACCATTCAACAGATAATAATTTATAAAACAACCAACAACCAATAATTTAAATTCATAATTTTTAAATTATTCTAGCAATCCAAATGAGTGAGATTTTACTCACCTTGATTTTTATTGCAAGCCGTTCCAAATTTTCTTATCTATCCTATGAATCCTCTCCGTTCAATTGAACCTCGTAAGCAAATTATGAATTATATATAAATTAATGACTCCATTTTTAATTATAGTTAATAAACTAACTATTCCTCAATTAAAATTTATAAAATAAAATCCTATATACCTCTTTCGCACGTGAAAAACTTTCTGGATATCACGTTCGAGACTAACCCATCACCACAGCTTCGCCGCACCTTCCCTCTGCTTGGCTGCCTTACCCAGACCCATCAGAACCCACCCGAGCTCTGCAACACCAACATCTTCGATCGTAGTCTCCTCCACATTTCCACATGACAGCATCATCACTGCCCTTACAAGCTTCAGCTTCGCTCTGGAATTCAGCCGCCTGCCTGCCTGCGCCTCCAGGCGTCACTCGACCTTCAACCGAGTCTCCGATCTCCCATTCGCATGCAAACAAGAAACCGACCCCACTCTCCATGCTTCCCAAAATCATGCTACCAGACAATTGTCGCGGCCACTGCCACATCAATGCCTCACCTTGACATCACTCCACCGGTCACGCAACCCAAATGAAAACAAACCCCACATCCCATCGACTATTGCCGCCTTTGTCTCCATTCTGTACCTTAGCGGGCACCCCTATCATTGCGAACTGGTGCGCCCAACGCGCGCCAGGCGACGCGATTCTCTCATCCCTAAATCACGACTTCGGTAGTGATTCTTTTTTTTTAACTGAGAGGATTTCGATTCGTTTTCGTGCATTGATTTGAATTGAGGGGGTAAGGGAAATAAGCTATACGCGATTTTGATTTGAACGGGAAAAGAGTTTCGCGATAGCCTACCATATTCTTTTTTTTCCTTTTCTTTCGTTTTTAATTGAGAAACATGCGGTCTTGTTTTTGAGTTTAAAGAAAATAAGGGAAGAGAATATGCGGTTATAACTGAAAAGAAAATGGCGTGTTTGAGATGGTAAAGGAAACTTGTACGTTTCAATTTGAGGATAACAGCCTTGACTTTGACTTGGATATAATATTTTAAAATTTCAAATCGTATCGATTACACAGCTAAAAATCTCAAACCCCTATCGAGGCGTGCCACTAGGCGTTTATAATGTTATACCCCTATTCCAAACGCAATGGAAAAGGTCTCAAATCTTAATTCGGTCGTATGGAGAAGATAGCGTTTTGGACCCAATTATTATATTGAATTTCGATATAAATTTCAACGCGTTTCTATCACATACGATCAAATGATAACTCCAAATGCTACGAAATTTGAAATCCGATAATAATACAATGTTACAGATCTACTGGAACTGGTTTCGTCGAATTCTGAAACAATGTCCCGGATGGCTATTTTTAAATGTCAATTTGAACAAACTATTTTTAAAATTGAACATATCACTTTTAAATTCAACTTTAAAACTTTTATTATCTTCATTATTATTAATATAAATTTTACAAGCCTTTAAATTATTTTTATCGGGCTTAAAACTCAGATACAATAATTTAACCAATATTCAATTATAAAATTCAATAATTAAATTACCCAATAAATCGTTATATTTAAATTCTGTTTTTTTTAAATTTCCATATTAAAAATCAATCTATAATTCAAATTTAATATTTAAAACCATTTAAAAATATTCCAAATCAAACGTCGAAAAATCCGGGTCGTTACAGACTCTTTTTCTTAATAGCCTTTGTTGGACATCTATTGAGAACATAATAGCTATATGCACTGCTTATGCCCAAAATCATTTAGGCAAATGTTTTTAGTCATAGTTGTTATAGCCATCTCCAAAGTTGTACAACTATTCCATTTAGTGAAAATATTATGTTGCATGCTATAACTTCTTGTAAGTTGCTTCAAAATCTCTTCATTTTGGCAATATGACTCAAATTCATGAGAAGTATATTTACCTCCCCATCACTTCGAAAGACTTTAATAGCAAATTCACCGTGTTTCTCCACCAAACTTTTGAAACTTTTGAGATTAAAAGTTTTAGATTTTTCTTTAAGAAAATATACTTGTGTCACTTTCGAATAATCATTGATGAAGGTGAGAAAGTATTTATTTTGATTAAATGATAGAGTATGCATAGATTGACAAATATCGGTGTGAACAAGCTCTAACGGTGACTTTGCTCTCATAATTTTTTTTGCAGGAAATGAATGTTTATGTTGTTCACCTCTAATACATTCTTCACATGTATAAGAAGTCGCCTCAATATTTGGTAGCTCATCCACCAATTCTTTTTTATAAAGTAAGCTAAAACTTTGAAAATTACGATGACAGAATCTCTTGTGCCATAATTAAGTAATGTACTCAATATCTGTTTTCATTGCCATCTCTTTCTCCTATAAAGTTTAAGTGTAAAATTACGGCTTGCTTCCATTTCAATAGCTTAACAATATGATTATTGTTTTTTATCATAAATAATGCATTCATTATCATCAAACACGAGATTATATCCATTTTGCATAATTTGACCTACGCTTATCAAATTTTGGCCAATTGGTGGAATAAGAAGAACATCATGGATATAATTTATGCTTTTCTAGGAATTGTGCCTTTTCCTTTTGGTTGACAAAATAATCACCTCCCTTTTTGAGTGATCGTAGTGTCCAAATGAATGAGTAACTTTTCATTTAAAGTTGTATAGTTGTTGCATGAACTATTAATATACCATATGTTATCTTCTTCATGGGCCTGCAAGCAAGCATAGAAGAGATTCTCATATTTTTCTCCATTATCCATTTTTTATAAAAATTGCTTGATTATTCGAGTTGAAATGACATAACTTTTTGTTGTAACCAAACTTTTTGCAACAAGAGCATTAAGGCTTTCCATGACTCCAACAATTTATTGTAGAATGACCAAACGATGTCAAATTTCACAAGGATTTTTGTCTCCATAATTCACTCATTTTCTATTATGAAATTGCTCGTTTTTGTTTTTGTAATTTTTTGAGCATCTCTTCCTTTTTTCTTCTTCGAAAATTTGTTGCTTTTATTTACAGTTTAATTGAAAAGCACTTTCTATGGCTTGCTCATCACGACTTGGCTTATTTTCTCATGAGATTTTAAAGATCCCATCAATTATTCAATCGGCAATGTAGTGATATTTTTGGATTCTTCGATGTCTACTACGATTGAATCATATTTTTCCGGAAAGCTAATTAATATTTTCTCGATAGCTTTCTGGTCAGTCATCTCTTCACCAAGAGTTTTAATTTGATTAACAACCTCAATTACTCAAGAAGAGTAATCTTGGATGCATCAGATTCTTTCAACTCTCTTCACAAGCCTTGGAGTTTGAATATTTTTCTTTTATTATCGCCTTGATACTCTCTCTCCAAAGTTTCCCAAGCTTGTTTTATTTTATTTGCTCCCCATATTCTGGAAAGAATAGTTACATTAATACCATTTTAAATTTTTGATAAAGCTTTGGAATCTATTACCGAATCAACTCCATATTTTTCCTTTTTTCTTTGAGTCACTTCACCTTTGCTTGTTGGTTCAATAAGTTTACTTTGAACTATGCTTCAAATTCAGATCGAAGCAAAGTCATTAACTTTGCTTTCAAAAAATAGTAGTTTTGTCCAACAAAAATTCGATTAACCGAATAGAGAAGTGATGTGGTTTTTTTCGAGGGCATTTTAATTGATTAAGTTTTCCCAAAGAAAGAACTTTCTTTGATACCAATTTGATGGAGATAAAAGCAAGATTTAACAATTGAAATAAATTTTTTAGTTGCTACCATAGAACTTCCGATTTACACATACATAGTTGAATAGACACAACTCTTGACTAAAGCCTTTTATTGAAAGAAAACATCTTTTAGAAAGAGACAAGACTTTTCAAGTGAAAGGGCATTAGTTCCAATAATTAGAGGTTTTATTTACTCAAAATGGGTTATGAGATATGAATCAACATGATTCTTGGATAAAGGGATGCGAGTAGACAATTGTTATGGAGATGTCCAGGCAGACAGAAGAAATCATTGACGATGGGTGAAAGTAGGAATAAAAGTTCTTTATTTGATTGGATTAGTCTCCATAGGGAATTACCTATAAGAATTATCGAATGGTGGTTAACTCAGGGATATTAAACTACCAGAGGTTAAGTCAGGAGTGTAATAACTTTATATCCCATAAATGGTGTGAGGTTGTGTTATCGGTTCTATGGTGAACCGGATGGTAAACCCACTTTAAATAAAGTATGCTGCTATTGGCAACCAAATTTTCTTTTCTGGCCACCAAAACTAAAGGCCATCATTACAAAATTAGTTACCCTCTTCTTAACACCAACGGGTATTTCAATCTATTGAACAGGCACTCAAATTTAAAGAAAAACATTTTCCTCTAAAAATGTTCATGCTGTACTTCTTCATGCACGCGATTGGAAAGCTCATCACTACCGTATTCAATGGGGAGAAAGCTCGTTCATCTCAGCAAAGCCAGAGTCGACATCCTCTGTTCAAGCCAGTGGTTCGAGTAAGTATTTTCTTTAGTTTGCACATTTTTAGTTGTCAAAATGCTAGAATATCGAGCGTATTGATGCTGGTTGCCGAAACCGTAGTTGAATTTATTTATTTTTTCGATTTTTGTACAACCACGATTGTTTAGAACAGTGATTTTTAATTGCTTACGTTTGTTGAAAACCGATGGTTTCCTTCTGCGCTTGGCGGTTTCTGACCGAGTAGATTATTTGTACTAAATTTGCATTAAATATTTTTTCCTTTATACAATTTTGATGATTGTACTATTTATTTGCGGATTGTGACTACAGTTTGCACTAAATTTACCTTTATATAATTTTTTTACCTTCCTACATGATTCCCAACATATATAACAAGAATAAATTTTACTCAACACATAATACTTAATTATTTCTATTGTATCCCAATATCTATTGTACTCAATTTTACTTGATACATTTTAGTAGTGGATTATTGTACTTAATACATTTTACTCAATTTTGACAGTGTTATTTTATTAATCTTACTATGTACAATATTTTCGGTGTTTCTATGTACTACCAAGCACTACAAAGTAAACTAAATTGTATGTGCTCAATGTGTTATTTTACTGAATGATATGTACATTATTTCATTGTTGCTTCTATATTACAGTGCTAAGCGTTACTCAATGTGTTACCATTCATGGTTGGAACTAATTTACTAACAACATTAACAAACATTATAGAAGCAACCATGAATAGCTAGGTGATAAGCATGGTCAGCATTGTCAACATTGTCATGTGCTTGTTCGAGTAAGCTAGGAATAATTTTAACATTTATTATATTATTTGTAGAAAAGGGTAAACCACCCATGACTGCTTCTTTGAGACGCAAACATGCTAAAGAACTAGAGAAGAGGAAAAAGATGGATGTTGTAGTAGAATTTTGAAACCAAGAAGAAAATAAGGACGATGAAGGATCGAGGGATGGGTCAAGCGAAGATGGCTCTAGAGATAGGTCTGATAAAGATGGTTCAGGAATAGAGCTGGTCAAGATGATTGATTCTGGAGATGGGTCTAGTGAAAATGGAGTTGGAACAAATGACAATTCTTATAATGAAGAACTGGAAATGCAAAAAACATTGCCTCCTTCTAGTGGTCCTTCTTCTAACAAATGACAATTCTAATATTACAAAGTTTTGACTAACATACTGCATGTGCTATTTGGAATAAGCATGAGATCGGTTGGATTATGTTTTATGCTGTCTTTTAAATAATATTTTAAAATATATTTCAATTTATGATTTTTTTATTTAGGAGAGAGGCCTGCTCAAATGCATTTCTTACACAACGAAATTGAATAAATAAAGTGTTGATGATATGACAGCTATTGTCGCACAAAAAATTAAAAATTCTGGTTTATATACTTTGTGTAACGACCAGGGTTTTCGACCCTCGAAAATTGACTTTTATACGTTCACTGTATAGAATGCCGAACAATCGAGTGCCGGAAATACCAGATCATTAGGGGTTAAGAAGAAAAGAGATAGAAGAAATAGAAACAACAACACAGAATCTCACAATCGCAACGGAACAAAATATAAAATACAATAACATATTTTTATAAAAGAAAACTATAACTGTTAATATACATACAAATTATCGAAGTACAACCATCTACATAGAAATCTGGACAGTTATAATAACTTGTCCTCAAAAGTGCTGAATATACAGCCTATAATACACAACAGAATATAATCAAGTACGTGTAATACGTTTCTGCATCCAACTCATCTCCTGAGCTCCATAGCATCCTAACCTAAATCTGTAATACTCGGTCTGACCCAAGCATTACAATAATGTAACACCCGAGTCAGTCTGGAAAACCAGTGTGAGTAAACACACTTAATTTGAATTAATTTCAAATCCTTTGAAAACAAAGGTAAATCGTAAGACCGTGTCACACATAAACACAACGGGTTTTTCTCTTACGATAACCAAAACATTTTATAGCTAATCCAGTGATATTATAATAGTGTTTAAGTACAATAGTCACGATAGTTGTTTGTGCCAAAATTGATCACAAACCCCAAATTCCATGAAAGCACCAGTGTATGAACACAAATCATCAGATTATAATCACAGATCAAAGATCTGAGTAATGTAGAGGATAAAAAGTGAAGAATAATAAACTTAAAATGGAAAGAATTAGACAGAGATACAAGATTTATAGTGGTTCGACGATCTTGCCTACGTCCACTCTGAAGTTGATTACTTTATTGATGTTTCTTTGATGATTACAATTGATTTCAGCGGATTACAGCAGATAATAAATATTTACAGCAGTGAAATTCGTTAGTAGCAGCAACAGTGGAGTTTAGAACTGGATCCGGCGGAGCCTGGGCGTTGGAGAATTCAAAGACGAAGAAGATCCCTTTTCTATATGCCCTGGGTCTCTATTTATAGGTGTAGGAGGCTGATATTTCGCTCAGATCTCGGAAGACCTCCTCTGGCACGTGACTAGGCCCGCGCGCCCAATCCCGCAAAGTTTTGGCCCGATCCGTGATCGATACGAATGGATTTCGTATCGATCAAGATTTCATCCAATGGAGTCGAAATTTGGCGTAGACATTCTTTAGCATGTACATAAGCTTCTGTGAAAATTTCATAGCATTTGGACTTGTGGATCTCGAGTTATGATCGATACGAAATGGGGACTTTCGGCAGTTCGTCTGGTTCAAATCGGTCTATTCGACTCGATCGTGTTCGAATCGATCTATTCGACTCGATCGTGTTCGAATCGATGCCCTTCATGTGCGTGCTGGTGACGTAGCCTACTTCCAAGGCTCGATCCAATTTTCATGCCGAGTTGAATGCTTCTTCCCTCGAATCGTGGATGTTCTTTGCCTGCATACACACTTCGCGCTCATTCATATCCATGGTATCGCAACGTTACGTTCACATTCATCAATCTATGCCCTTTTTCGTATCGATTCCAGGAGTATATTCCGTGTCGATCTTGTAAGTGTCGATTGATACGAGATAACCATAGGGAAATGTGCTATCGATCGATACGAAAAGAAGGTGATGGGCACGAAATAGGGACCAACGGACGGATGCGAAACTCGATCTTACGATGGATACGAACAAGACTAGCTCCTGATGGATTCGAACAAGACTAGCTCCTGATGTATACGAACATCATCGAGTAGAACAAGTCATCATGCACCAATCTATTCAATCCGTGTCCACAGCCATCGAGTCGAAACTTACCCGGCCTTCCTACCCGATCGATACGAATGCACTGTTCGTATCCAAGCTGATCGATACGAAAGCCTTGTTCGTATCTATCAATAATCTTGAGCGTATGAACTCCGTTCGTCCTGAAATTCGAAACGTAGTCTCTCTTAGCCTTGGTCATCATTCCCAATCGATCCCGTCTTGATCGGAACTCGGCCAAATTTTGACGACATCGATCGAAGCCTTATTTCCAATCGATTTCCAATCCTGACAGCCATCTTTTCTAGCCAATTTGTTGATATTCCAGCCTTGTCCAAAAGGTGGGATAACATTTGCCCCCCAAAACATGCCTTGTGATAGGAAGGTGTGTTTTGTAGTTTGATAAGCTGGATGTTCATATCCTGTTGACGACCTGCAAGGAAGCCGATAGTCTTATATGACCGCGAATGACGATCGTTCGGGATCGTATGTCATTCGAGGTAGTACGTGACCATTCGTGGTCGGGGTGCCATTCGAGGCAATTTGTGATCGTTCGCGATCGGGTGCCGTTTGAGGCGAATTGTGACCGTTCATGGTCGGGTGCCGTTCGCGGCGAATTGTGACCGTTCGCGGTCGGGTGCCGTTCGAGGCGTATTGTGACCGTTCGTGGTCGGATGTCATTCGCGGCGAATTGTGACCGTTCGCGGTCGGGTGTCGTTCAAGGCGTATTGTGACCGTTCGCGGTCGGGTGCCGTTCGAGGCGAATTGTGTGCCCGAGGAGGGACTTGGTATCATTAACGTCAGATTTCACGTTCGAGTGAGTTACTGAGTTGATTGTTATGGCGGTTTATCGCCATCTCAGAGCATGCCTGAGGATCGTTCGCGGTCCCATACATGTGTAAGTAGCTTAGCCATCATGGAATCACAGATAGTGGATTTTTATTTAAAATAAGTCTTCCAACAGAAATCTCAAACAAAATCGGGTCTAAATATGAGAAACAGAAAACAAAAGCAAAACAGGGACGTCAAAGTGCAAGCACCTACATTGATGCGGTTTATAGTCATATCAGAGCATGCCTGAGGATCGTTCGTGGTCCTGTACATGTGTAAAAAGACTTAATTGCGTTGGTGTGGAGTTTGCTACTTATTCGTCATTATCCCAATTAATTGATGACAAGTTGACGCCTCGATCCTGAGCCGTCCCCAACAGGTGTAAGTGGTGGTCGCTCCCGTTCCACCGTTGTCATTCCCCTTCTTACATACTGCAATAGTAGACCATTCCGGATATGTCCCTCAACCTCATCCTTCAAATGTCTGCAATCATTCGTGCTATGACCATTCAGCTCGTGGAATAAGCAGTACTTGTCTGATCTTCTTTCATTGCTGGTCGGATCTCTTCTCATTGGCCTTCGATAGGGAATCTGCCCCCTAGTATCCTGGTAGATTTGCTCCAAGGTCTCATTCAACTCCGTATAAGAGGTGAATCTTGGTTCCTTTCGTGGTCGCATCGGTCCATCACCCTTATCCTCTGCCTTTCATTTCCCTTTGCCGGTTCCTGCACCTTTTTCAGGAGGATTTTCGCCCTTGACCGCATAAACATCGACTCCTTCTCCTTCCTCTCTTTCGGCATTTGCGTCCTCTAATCGTATAAATCCTTCAGCCTCATGATAAAATTCTCCTAGATCCATAGGGGGATCCCTTGTTAACGAATTCTTGAACTCCGTGTCGTCAGCTATGCCAGATACAGCTGCCATCAAAACCATGGATGGGTCCGGTCGATCCACTAATGTTGCCGCTGCATTGAATCACGTCAGAAAGTTCCTCAAAGTCTCCCCGGTTCTTTGCTTCAGTGCTGCCAAACTCATCACATTATTGGGTCTTGAAATGTGAACCCTGAACTGCCTCATGAACCTTTCGGTCCAATCGGTCCATGTTCCAATGGAGTCGCTTTCCAGCTGTCTAAACCATAGTGTTGCGATGTCTGGCAGATACAATGGAAAGCACCGGGCCATGACTTCCTGTGATTCCCCCAGCACTGCCATGTGCCTCATATACCTTGTCAGATGGACTGCAGGATCCGTCCTCCCATCATACATTTCCACCGATGGTAGTTTGAATTCTGGTGGGTTCCTGGCCTGCCTGATCGTAGGAGCAAAAAGGGACTCCTATTCACATCCTCCAGATCTCTATTCACTAGTCCGCCTCTCATGGCTCGTCTGACCATCTCTGCCAATCTGTCACTGTCGCCAAGCTATGGTCCTTGTTGGTTGTCTCTGATTTGCCCCCCGAGTTCACGAGGGATTCCTGGGATCTGCCCTTCAGGACGAGCATTCGTTTCTCTGTCAATTTCATGCTGTGCAGTTCCACCTAGTACTATGCCCGGGATTGGGCCAACATGCTCTAGGTAAGTGCCCCCTAGATCTGGGGCTGTGCCAGATGGTCCTGCCCCATTTTGAGTTCTGGTTGCTTCGTGATTCTGAACTCCTGAAGCTCTAGTTGCTCCACCTTGTCCAAACTGTCTGAGGAGCTTTTGCATCATTTCTTGTTGACTCTTCAGCAATCTTTCATGAATTGAATCCGCCATAGCTTCCATCTCATCCCTGGTGATGTAGATCGAAGCCTGTCCTTCTCCAGCTCCAGAGGATGCCTCTTGACTCCCCCTTGCTGGCTTCTTCTCCTCTCTGTCTTCTGGTTGATTGTCGCGTCATTGTCTTCCAAATCTAAATTCTTCAAGCTTTCAAGTCTGAACTCCAAATCTGGTATAGCGGGTGCTAGTTCTTCTCAGTGAAATCACCAAAGTGTTTGTGCCAAAATTGGTCACAAACCCCAAATGCCGTGAAAGTACCAGTGTATGAACACAAATCAGTAGATTATAATCATAGATCAAAGATCTGAGTAATGTAGAGGATAAAAAGTGAAGAATAATAAACTTAAAACGGAAAGAATTAGACAGAGACACAAGATTTATAGTGGTTCGGCGATCTTGCCTACGTCCACTCTGAAGTTGATTACTTTATTGATGTTTCTTTAATGATTACAATTGATTTCAGCGGGCTACAGCAGATAATAAAGATTTGCAGCAGTGAAATTCGTTAGTAGCAGCAACAATGGAGTTTAGAACTAGATCCGGCAGAGCTTGGGCGTTGGAGAATTCAAAGAAGAAGAAGATCTCTTTTCTATATGCCCTGGGGATCTATTTATAGGTGTAGGCGGCTGACATTTCGCTCAGATCTCGGGAGACCCCCTCTGGCACGTGACTAGGCCCGCGCGCCCAAGCCCGCAAAGTTTTGGCCCGATCCGTGATCGATACGAATGGATTTCGTATCGATCAAGATTTCATCCAATGGAGTCGAAATTTGGCGTAGACATTCTTTAGCATGTACGTAAGCTTCTGTTAAAATTTCATAGCATTTGGACTTGTGGATCTCGAGTTATGATCGATACGAAATGGGGACTTTCGGCAGTTCGTCTAGTTCGAATCGGTCTATTCGACTCGATCGTGTTCGAGTCGATCTATTCGACTCGATCGTGTTCGAATCGATCTATTCGACTCGATCGTGTTTGAATCGATGCCCTTCATGTGCGCGCTGGTGACGTGGCCTACTTCCAAGGCTCGATTCAATTTTCATGCCGAGTTAAATGCTTCTTCCCTCGAATCGTGGATGTTCTTCGCCTGCATACACACTTTGCGCTCATTCATATCCATGGTATCGCAACGTTACGTTCACATTCATCAATCTATGCCCTTTTTCGTATCGATTCCAGGAGTATATTCCGTGTCAATCTTGTAAGTGTCGATCGATACGAGATAACCATAGGGAAATGCGCTATTGATCGATACGAAAAGAAGGTGATGGGCACGAAATAGGGACCAACGGACGGATGCGAAACTCGATCTTACGATGGATACGAACAAGACTAGCTCCTGATGGATTCGAACAAGACTAGCTCCTGATGTATACGAACATCATCGAGTAGAACAAGTCATCATGCGCCAATCTATTCAATCCGTGTCCACAGCCATCGAGTCGAAACTTACCCGGCCTTCCTACCTGATCGATACGAATGCGCTGTTCGTATCCATGCTGATCGATACGAAAGCCTTGTTCGTATCGATCAATAATCTTGAGCGTATGAACTCCGTTCATCCTGAAATTCAAAACGTAGTCTCTCTTAGCCTTGATCATCATTCCCAATCAATCCCGCCTTGATCGGAGCTTGGCCAAATTTTGACGACATCAATCGAAGCCTTGTTTTCAATCGATTTCCAATCCTGACAGCCACCTTTTCTAGCCAATTTGTTGATATTCCAGCCTTGACCAAAAGGTGGGATAACAATAGTCACTCATCAACCACCAAACTTCGCCCACAGCTACGCCATCACCTACTCTACCCATCCCCCTTTGTGCGCACGGCTACCATCTCCTCGTCTCTTCTCCATTCTACTCAAAACCGAGACCACTAGATTCACCTTGAAACTCTAAAACAACCTCGTGAAGCCAAAACACGCCACTAAAAAATCACGCACCATTTTTCCCGATCCCCCATCGTCTACTCCTCCTCCACGGCCAACTCCGAGTCGCGAAATTAACCACGTCGCCGAAATTTGGCCAAACCCCCAAATCCGTTCATCTATAAAATTCTACCTCCACACACCCTTAAAAATTACCAAACCAATCTTAAAAATCATATTTTTCCCTAACGATCACAACCGTATCATTCATCGATTAAATTATGATGTTTGAATTTTTGTCCATACTGACCTACCTACTATAAATTGGGATTTCCTTCCTCCATAATTGATGAAATCAAATGAAACAAATCTTAACATGTCCCTAACTCGAAAACAAATAACTTTCCTTTTGGAATCAATGATTAAAACTAAATATATATTGAGGTATTTATTTTCAAAGTGAAAGCTCCTAACTGTTTCTAAACAAACCAACGAACATAGAAGCTTCGGTAGAAGATATACAGTATTTGGTGGAACTGATCATGTTGAAACCAAACATACATACACATATCCAAAATACAAACATATATACACTTAGCATATCGTTGATTCACCCAAAATGTACAGTTAAACAAATATATGTAATGACCTGTAAACAAGGTTTAAGATGTTTTACTCACAGTTTAAAGAAATGAATCCTGCTCTGTTTATACTCCTGCTTCAAGCTTCTACACTTTGCCTATTGTCTTTTAATTCAATGGCAACACTTTGTTATTATTATTATATATACGAGTATATGTGCATGCCCAGGTGGGCCTGCATTTAATCACAATGTCATGCATTTATAGTTGTACCCAAGAAAGTATTGGAAGTACTGTTGTAAGCATAAACTAAACCTGAAGCAACGTCCGAAAAGATGGAGATAATTGAAGAATATTCATAGAACCAGTAATTTGAAAGCATTCATGGTTTTATCATTCGTTTCTTTTGTTTTAGTTTATTTTATACTATTGGAAATGGAAATAATACTGGTACTTTTATATGCATATGCGTTTTAGTTAATGGGGCTGTGAGCAAAAATGTATCTAAATACATCAGTGATTAATTGTTTCTTTACCACTTTTTTGTACATTTCTATTTTTTATGCTTACAAATTACTATTTTATTTAATAGTTAGAAATATTTAGAATAAGTTGTGCGTACGTGCATCTAGTAGTTAGAAATATTTACATTTTATTTAATTAAAAAAAGAGTGAAGGGATGTGTGTTGTAAGTGTAAATGTTTTGGTAGTCACAAAACTTTTATTTTAAGTTGTTTTGTTAGTAGTGCAGTGACAAATTGGTAGCAAAATTTCATTGATAGGTAATAAAATTGGGTAACCAGATGAACTTATAATAGTGCAATTAAAGAGATTTTGTTGGATTCATGATGTGGTTTTTGTTTACAGCTTTCAGATTGATGGCAGTATGTAAAGTTTACATGAAACATTGATGTCTATAATACCAAGGAATTATTCATCTACAAAAATTTTGGTAGCAGAACTTTCAAACTATGTCTTTCGGCTAGTTGAACTTACTAATTTAACATTTAGTACATTCATTTAGTTAGCTTATAGGTCAGAAAGAAGAAGAAGAAGCATCAATTTCAACCCAAACACTATCAAGCAAATGAATCAAAAAACTGAGCATCTAACTTCAATTCCTAACCCTGACAGTAACGCATAGGGGAATAAGTGGTAGATTGGAGTAGCCTGTTGATATTTGGTTTTGAGCATGACTGAGTGTGAGAGTAAGTATAACATAGTGTTTAGATAATACAAAGATAATAAAAGATGTGTAAGAGTGAGTATAACTTATTATGTTCCGGTAACAACCATTTATGCAGAATAAAGTGTGATATTGAACCAGCCTTTATTAATTAGTTGAATTTATAAGTTGAATTGATGCATTTTTGTTATAGCTATATCAAAAATAGCACTTGACAATACGTTTTTTTCATGGTTATGGAATGATCCGCCACTTAATAAGCCTAACCATTTTCATCTTCTTTGTCCTCTTCGTCCACATCTTATAAGCCCTGAGAAACTTTTTTTTGAAAAAAAAAAACCAATTATAATCATTCCACTGATCAACCAAAAACTGGAGTTACTTCAACCCCTAACTCATTCTGCATCAGGTGATAAAAACAGAGAAGAGAATGAAGTGGTAGAGTAGGTTGACATTGGTTTTGAGCATGAAATGTGAGAAACATACTGTGTTTGGACTTTGGATAACAGTAAGATGATAGAAGAATAAGCTAAAAGTTGAAGATGTATTGACTAATCAAATCCTAAATGATAATAATGGAATATTATCATTCCTAACAATTAAACACATCAAAAATATAACTATACTATTTTTGAATAATATAACTATACTATTTTTGAAAATTATTCTTTATATAAAATATATCCCTACTTAAAATTATTTCGTTTTCCCATTTTAAAACAATATTGATAAATGCTTCAATGAAAAAATTAGCTAAACACATAGAGAATGAAACGTTGGCCTGAACATCACTTCATACCCTTTATAGTTCATTTATGGGCTAATAGTAAAATAATTTGTCACTTGAATAAGTAGATGTATAGTTCTACAGTTTTTACACTATCGGAAAACTAAAGACATAAATGTTTATAAAATTAATTGCCTACTTTCAGCTCCTGATCGATGTATAATTACATATCCCGTTATAAAAATATAAGTATAAAAATTTTGATAGCTAACTTTTTTTAATCAAATAAAATCTTTTAGTACATGTGATCCATTATAAAAAGTTTGTTATCGTAAGGACATACAAAATCAACTAAAATAAGGACCTTATATCATGCAATATCCATGTTACTCATTGCCCCATATTTAAAATAAGACTATAAATACACACTTTTCTAACTATAACTTCATAGATAAACATGTATGCGCAAATATATTTTTCCTTTTTAGTAAGCACATGTGTTAGAGCTCCGCCTTACACAACCTATTCGGCCTCCTATGCAACTATCACAGTTTGACTTGCCTCCTACGTTAGCACCTTCAGGAGGCATGCAACTAAGCCCAGCATATTTCTCCTTGCACACTTCAGTTTCACTTCACCCTTCTTTCTGCATACTCCAGCTCTTCCGTAACTATACATCTTTACATCAAGCCCACTACTTGCATTTTCACCTCTCCAATGCACCCTCAACATACATCCTAGTACACCATAGCATAAGGCTGATTCTGCAAGCCTATTGCACCCATGCAAGCCTGATTCTACAGCATCATAGAACATAGCGGTTTCATTCGGCACACATCCTTCATCACAGCCGATTGCAGGCCTGTCATGTAGCAGGTTTGATTACACAACATTGCTTTGCTTTGGTTTCACATCTGTCATCACAGCCTGTTCAAGCAACAACAACTCAATTGCTATATTAGTGCATCTGAAACTCTGGTTCAAGGCATTCAGGATGAGCATTTCGGCGTTCGCAACAGCAGCTAACTTTTCATTCCCTATGGCGCAACAACAGCCGCTCATTCTCAATCTTGCACCAACAACATCACCTAATTGCCATATTAGTGCATTTTCATCAATGTCTAAACATATAATTGTAAACTTGCTATTACATTTTCTTCTACCTATCACATACTGGCGATCAGCAAAATGATGATCCTTATAGTTGTAATAGTTATAACCCAACAATCTTTTGTATGGATTTTGATTTTGATTAATAAATTATGAGTTCTCTCCTAATATAAGATTAATCTTTTATTAAAACAAATAACTTAATAGATATTACTAAAAGTAGGCGTAAACTAAATACAATATTCATGTAGAAGCACTTATATTTACATAATGCATTATGACATCCCATTGTCACAAACGCACTATGATCCCTAATATACCATTACAACATAGTTCTGCAATACTGCTTAAGCTCTGCTAAAATCTAGCTGATCGTTGTCAGCATTAACTATTTTGACCCTCATTCATCTATATACATTATATATATACTATACATTTAAGCTTCTATTGCTCTATACTATTTAAAAAGAAATCATATTTTATCATGGAATTCAAATAATCATTCTTCTTCTTATTTTTTGCTGCCATTTCGGTAAACACATCACCTACAATAGAAAAGAAGGTAATAAAGCACTAATTATTACAGTCTAATGGTTCATAGAAGTAAAAATAGCAACCGCATTTAATGTCATTGACGACTTGCTTGCTCTCGATGTAAACTGCATACAAATGACCTTTTTTTTAATTAACCTTGATTGCAAAACTGAAGTTGATGTTGATCATCCTCGAATACGAAAAAAGGTTAAAAAGTAGAGAAAGTCAAAGCAATTTATAGGTCAATTATTAAAACAGAATATTTTAGAGATATCAACTAAAGGCAGGAGATAGTCAATTAATTACCTCTTTTTTAGGTTTTAGTTTTTGAACCAAAACATTTGGTCACCATTATTGTTTGAGGTCACTGTCTAAAGGAAAGGAAATGGGGTTATTGGCATGAGGAGGAAGCTAGTAAGTGTTGGAACGTGGTATGATAAATGTAGCAGCTGAGAAAATACCACATCATGTGATCTAGGCTAATCGGAATTTACTGAGTTCTTTTCTAGAATCTCATCATCCTTCATTTCAGTCAGTCTAATAATCGCCTCTAAACTCCTACATCTCTATTATCTCCACTACTAAATATTCACTCAATTCTACTCAGTTTGTCTATCAACCATCCGTTATTAAGATTGAAACATTAAATAAACTTATCAAATTAAATGAATGCCAACTGCAAGCACATATGCTTTTAACATTCAATAGAAGTTATTTCATTAATAGATTAAATCCAAATGAGAATAAGAGGTAATAAAGAGATCAATAAATGTGATAAATCATGCATATCGATTCTTTAGCATGTGCATGTTATTATTATTTTGTTAAAAAGAAATAAACTTTGATAAATGCTCAAGAAAATGGAATAAAAACATTCCAGTGGAACTGTTTTTATCCATCTACTGCCATGAGTGTTTATAAGCTTTTGCAGCATGCTTAAAATGAGCAAATAACAATAAAGATCAATGTTGGCATTATGTTCTTCAACCTCGTTTTCTAGATTCAGTAGGGAATATAATCTTGAGTGAAGAAATGTACATTGGTACATCAGATTTTGCGGCTCGGGCATTGTTTCAAACATGTTGTGCGCATGTATATGACTAAAATTATAAACAATAATGTATTGGTTACATATATCACAGTTAGTTGAAAATCTGAATCTAACAAATAACGTTAAACCTTAACGGTGAATATATCATAGTCTATTAACAAACTGAATAGCAATGAAGAAAAAATCGTTAACTTCAAATAACACTTACTGTGTTTTGCTTACGATGGTGATGGTCCGGCTGTTGTTTGTTCGATCATACACCACGATCGTCCACCTAAGCACAATTCACCAATTGATAAAGCACCTCAGCCTATCACGACATCATCCTTGAACCCCCGCTCGAATCTCGTCGGCATTGTAAACTCACCTCAACCTAGATCCAGTTCGTGAAAATCACTACTCACCCGAGTTCGACGTCAAACCATCTTGTGCAATATAAGTTCTACTGACAACAGATTAGGTTTTCTGGAGTAGGATTTGGAATGTTGGCTATGTTTATCAGAGGTTTGAGGAAGAGAATTTGGAATTGTGGATGATTTCAAGGAGAAACAACAGATTAGGTTTTATGAAGCGTAAGGATAAACAGAGGGAGAGGGTATTTTGGGTAATTCCAAAAGACACGGTTGAAATTAGTGTATTGAATTTACATTATTAGTAGTAGAGATTTTTGTATGCAAACAAATGAACCAGCCTTATGCTATGTATACATAGGTGAATGGAAGTGTATGGTGCAAGCATAAATAGAGGCTGAGATATGCACATGTACAGGTTTCTTCATTTTTTTTTCAACCTTTTCTTTTGTGATTTGATTTCATGAGTGTGCTTGACAATAAGTTTTTGTGTGTGATTTGATTTAATATGTGCTTGAGTTATTGTTTATAAGCTTGATGTGATTTATTATATGCTCGATTTAATGTTTTACCATGATGATGTTAACCTATGCATATATACATGCATATATATAGATATATATATACTTACATGCACATATTCTCACCATATATATTCATTCATATATATATACACATGCATGCATTCACATATACATATTTACATTATTACCTATTACCTTTGATATATACATATTCAGTTTATCATATTTACATATACATATACATACACATATATTTACATATTTACATATTCATATATACATATGTTTATGTATATATATATAGATATTTATATTTCCATATGCATTATTTTTATAAACATATACCCATATATATAGTCATAAATTTGAAATTTACCATTATGAAGTTTATACATTGATGTATATATATATTTATTTGTATATACAATATTTATATAAACATATATACATACATATAACTTATATATATTTTTGTCATCAAAATGGAGCTTGTATATTTTTGCATATAGATATATAGATATTTTATCACGAGTTTGAAATGGTTAAGTTTACATATATATATAAATTAATTTTCCTTATTCAGAAATTTGCATTTCAAAATTTTATATAGTTTAATCAATTTATAGATTGAGATATTTCAATTATCATAAAATTTATCTATTTGACTTATAAAAATTAATATTTCAATATTTAAAATTAGTTAATCATTTTTTTTCATATCAATTTTTTTTATTTAAAATTTTATCTAAGTTCATATCAAATAAATTATCTTAATAAATCATTAAATTTTATTTTTAACCATTTTAATTCAAAAATTATCTTAAATTTAATAATTTAAAATAGTTAAAATTACGGTTGGTTACAATCTTCCCCACTCAAAACATTTCGTCCTCGAAAAGGAACAAAGTAAGAAATTTAACGTATGATATATTTTAGTCAAAATAATCAACTTATAAAACATAAGAATCATTAATACAGTATATGCAACTCATAAATGTAATGCAAATAATAGGGATGATGTCAAACTACATGCAACCAAACCACATAGCAATCCTAAGAAAAAAACAATCATAGCTAGCAACCATAGCATACAATCATTTTATTAGAATCCGTATGATATATATATACCATTCGTACGTATAACAATTTCGATCTCTTATTTGAATACGCAACTTTATTTTCCGGACTAGTATTGGTATCCCGACTACTCTAGTGCAGACTCTAATCCGACTTCTTGATTAGAAACTTCCATCCTCCTTACATAGTAATAAACTATGATGGAGAACTTCAAATTCGTATCAGTGTTCGTCGTTGAGAATCAAGCGAACAATCCCAAATCGGATAGGTGTGAATTTCCTTAAAATCATGTATTCAAATCTGAATCAAAACTATAAATGCAATTAGAATGGTTTATATACAACTTACGTATTTATTCTATTGGTTTCTTAATTACACCAATAGATAATTCGAGTGGTTTTTATATTCAAATTTTAAATGTTTGAAATATTCTTTGTTAAAAATTCTTTTATAACAAAATACTTTTATCTCGAAATAATTTTATATTGAAACTACTTTTGATAACTCGATGTTTCAACAAGTTTATCCTCGTTCTTACAGAATCTAGTAATACATTGATCAGACGTAAGACTAGAAATCTCTAAGTACTTAGTAGACCCGTTTCAATACCCAGTGAAAATACTTGGGAAACTTTAAAATAGATATGGAAAGTACAATCCAGTCACAGAAATCAAACGAACGGGATTGTCATGAAACGTAGTCCCTAAGGTCGCTCTCTCGCTAAGTCGAGAGGACAGAGCGACGCAACCTCAAGTGACTTTAGACAGTCACTGCCCCACGTCTTACGCCATGCTTCCAAAACAACCATAGATCGTAGATACACAATAGTTTCTCCTGGATCTCCTAGGTAACATCCGTACCTATGAGAAATCACTTCTATACGAATTACGTTATGCAAAACAATCGCATGGATCATAGTTTACTTAATAGTAACACTGGTGGTTACGTCGTTATCACCCATAGACTCAAGGCAATCATCTGCCCCCTCGAATTACGCCATGTGTACCGCAAATACACAATGGTTTCGCCTGGTTCCCCCAAGAAACATCCCTACCTCAGGGCAATCGCTCTACCCAGGCGGATTACGTCGAAAATGACCATAGATCATAGCTACACAATGGTTTCGCCTAGTTCCCCTAGGTAACATCCGTAACCGTAAGCCTTCACAGCCCTGCGAATTTCGCTACGCAGCCGAGTCGAAGGAAACTCATGAGTATTATGTCCGGACAACCTATATCGATTAGGACCCATTTCTGGATCCACCCAAGTCCATCTGGGATCAAGTCAAAGAATCAATAGAATGTATCCACAATGTGGCCACAAAGCGAATAATCAAGCAGAAGGTACTTCCCATATCTACAATTTCAAAATTTATATCATACTCTACATAGTACCTTTTCAAATCATCACTTCAAAATCGTACTTATATAAATTCCGTTATATATAAGATCATCGCATTTCAAATCGAGTACCTTTCAATATCAATAGTTTTCGAATTAACTTCATACTTATACAATTCATTTTATATAAGTTCGAAAACTTCCAAATCAATTTTTTCTTTTATTTTACAATCAAAGGTTCTCGAAATCAATCACTTTCAAATATCAGTTTAGCTTCAAATTCATATATGATTTCAACAATCATTTCCTCAAATCGGATATCATTCAAATTCAAATTTTCATAATTTCAAATCAATAGTTTAATTTCATATTTATATAAAGTCATATCTATATAAAATCAACTTCCTCTCTAAAATCACTTGGTATGTATCTAAGTTTTAAAACAACAATTTCTTTTCAAAATTAAATACTTTACAAAAATCCTTTATATATAAGTGACCTTATAAATTTGAAATTTACCATTATGAAGTTTATACATTTATGAATATATATATATTTATTTGTATATACAATATTTTTATAAACATATATACATACATATAACTTATATATATTTTTGTCATCAAAATGGAGCTTGTATATTTTTGCATATAGATAATTTATCATGAGTTTGAAATGGTGAAGTTTACATAAATATATATATATATATATAAATTAATTTTCCTTAATCAAAAATTTACATTTCAAAATTTTATATAGTTTAATCAATTTATAGATTAAGATATTTCAATTATCAGAAAATTTAACTATTTGACTTATAAAAATTAATATTTCAATATTCAAAATTAGTTAATTATTTTTTTTCATATCAAATTTTTTTATTTAAAATTTTATCTAAGTTCATATTAAATAAATTACCTTAATAAATCATTAAATTTTAGTTTTAACCATATTAATTCAAAAATTATATTAAATTTAATAATTTAAAATAGTTAAAATTACGGTTTGTTGCAATCTTCTCCACTCAAAACATTTCGTCCTCGAAAAGGAACGAAGTAAGAAATTTAACGTATGATATATTTTACTCAAAACAATGAACTTATAAAACATAAGAATCATTAATACACTATATGCAACTCATAAATGTAATGCAACTAATAGGGATGATGTCAAACTACATGCAACCAAACCACATAGCAATCCTAAGCAAGAAACAATCATAGCTAGCAACCATAGCATACAATCATTTTATTAGAATCCGTACGATATATATACACCATTCGTACATATAACAATTTCGATCTCTTATTTGAATATGCAACTTTATTTTTCGAACTAGTATTGGTATCCCGACTACTCTAGTGCAGACTCTAATCCGACTTCTTGATTAGAAACTTCCATCCTCGTTACATAGTAATAAACTATGATGGAGAACTTCAGATTCGTATCAGTGTTCGTCGTCGAGAATCAAGCGAACAATCCCAAATCGGACAGGTGTGAATTTCCATAAAATCATGTATTCAAATCTGAATCAAAACTATAAATGCAATTAGAATGGTCTATATACAACTTACGTATTTATTCTATTGGTTTCTTAATTACACCAATAGATAATTCGAGTAGTTTTTATATTCAAATTTTAAATGTTTGAAAAATTCTTTGTTAAAAATTCTTTTATAACAAAATACTTTTATCTCGAAATAATTTTATATTGAAACTACTTTTGATAACTCGATGTTTCAACAAGTTTATCCTCGTTCTTACAAAATCTAGTAATACGTTGATCAGACGCAAGACTAGAAATCTCTAAGTACTTAGTAGACCCGTTTCAATACCCAGTGAAAATACTTGGGAAAATTTAAAACAGATATGGAAAGTACAATCCAATCACCAAAATCAAACGAACGGGATTTTCATGAAACGTAGTCCCTAAGGTCGCTCTCACCCAAAGTTGAGAGGACAGAGCGACGTGGCTTCAGGTGACTTTAGGCAGTCACTGCCCCCACGTCTTACGCCATGCTTCCAAAACAACCATAGATCGTAGATACACAATGGTTTCACCTGGATCCTCCAGGTAACATCTGTACCTATGAGCAATCACTGCTATACGAATTACGTTATGCAAAACAATCGCATGGATCATAGTTTACTTAATAGTAACACTGGTGGTTACGTCGTTATCACCCATAGACTCAAGGCAATCATCTGCCCCCTCGAATTATGCCATGTGGACCGTAGATATGCAATGGTTTTGCCTGGTTCCCCTAAGAAACATCTGTACCTCAGGGCAATCACTCTACCCAGGCGGATTACGCCAAAAACGACCATAGATCGTAGCTACACAATGGTTTCGCATAGTTCCCCCATGTAACATCCGTAACCGTAAGCCTTCACAGCCCTGCGAATTTCGCTCTGCAACCGAGTCGAAGGAAACTCATGAGTATTATGTCCGGACAACCTATATCGATTAGGACCCATTTCTGGATCCACCCAAGTCCATCTGGGATCAAGTCAAAGAATCAATAGAATGTATCCACAAAGTGGCCAAAAAGCGAATAATCAAGCAGAAGGTACTTCCTATATCTACAATTTCAAAATGTATATCATACTATACATAGTACCTTTTCAACTCATCACTCTGAAATTGTACTTATATAAATTCCGTTATATATAAGATCATCGCTTTTCAGATCGAGTACCTTTCATTATCAATAGTTTTCGAATTAACTTCATACTTATACAATTCATTTTATATAAGTTCGAAAACTTCCAAATCAATTTTTTTTCTTTTATTTTACTATCAAAGGTTCTCGAAATCAATCACTTTAAAATATCAGTTCAGCTTCAAATTCATATATGATTTCAACAATCATTTTCCTCAAATCGGATATCATTCAAATTCAAATTTTCATAACTTCAAATCAATAGTTTAATTTCATATTTATATAAAGTCATATCTATATAAAATCAACTTCCTCTCTAAAATCACTTGGTATGTAACTAAGTTTTACAACAACAATTTCTTTTCAAAATCAAATACTTTACAAAAATCCTTTATATATAAGTGACCTTATAAATTTGAAATTTACCATTATGAAGTGTATACATTTATGTATATATATATTTATTTGTATATACAATATTTTTATAAACATATATACATACATATAACTTATATATATTTTTGTCATCAAAATGGAGCTTGTATATTTTTGCATATAGATATATAGATATTTTATCATGAGTTTGAAATGGTGAAGTTTACATACATACATACATACATACATATATATATAAATTAATTAATTTTCCTTATTCAGAAATTTACATTTTAAAATTTTATATAGTTTAATCAATTTATAGATTCAGATATTTCAATTATCAGAAAATTTATCTATTTGACTTATAAAAACTAATATTTCAATATTTAAAATTAGTTAATCATTTTTTTTCATATCAAATTTTTTTATTTAAAATTTTATCTAAGTTATCAAATAAATTACCTTAATAAATCATTAAATTTATTTTTAACCATTTTAATTCAAAAATTATATTAAATTTAATAATTTAAAATAGTTAAAATTACGGTTCGTTACAATCTTCCCCACTCAAAACATTTCGTCCTCGAAAAGGAACGAAGTAAGAAATTTAACTTATGATATATTTTACTCAAAATAATCAACTTATAAAACATAAGAATCATTAATACACTATATGCAACTCATAAATGTAATGCAACTAATAGGGATGATGTCAAACTACATGCAACCAAACCACATAGCAATCCTAAGCAAGAAACAATCATAGCTAGCAACCATAACATACAATCATTTTATTAGAATCCGTACGATATATATACACCATTCGTACATATAACAATTTCGATCTCTTATTTGAATATGCAACTTTATTTTTCGAACTAGTATTGGTATCCCGACTACTTTAGTGCAGACTCTAATCCGACTTCTTGATTAGAAACTTCCATCCTCGTTACATAGTAATAAACTATGATGGAGAACTTCAGATTCGTATCAGTGTTTGTCGTCGAGAATCAAGCGAACAATCCCAAATCGGACAGGTGTGAATTTCCTTAAAATCATGTATTCAAATCTGAATCAAAACTTTAAATGCAATAAGAATGGTCTATATACAACGTACGTATTTATTCTATTGGTTTCTTAATTACACCAATAGATAATTCGAGTGGTTTTTATATTCAAATTTTAAATGTTTGAAATATTCTTTGTTAAAAATTCTTTTATAACAAAATACTTTTATCTCGAAATAATTTTATATTGAAACTACTTTTGATAACTCGATGTTTCAACAAGTTTATCCTCGTTCTTACAGAATCTAGTAATACGTTGATCAGACGCAAGACTAGAAATCTCTAAGTACTTAGTAGACCCGTTTCAATACCCAGTGAAAATACTTGGGAAACTTTAAAATAGATATGGAAAGTACAATCCAATCACCTAAATCAAACGAACGGGATTTTCATGAAACGTAGTCCCTAAGGTCGCTCTTACCCAAAGTCGAGAGGACAGAGCGACATGGCCTCAGGTGACTTTAGGCAGTCACTGCCCCACGTCTTACGCCATGCTTCCAAAACAACCATAGATCGTAGATACACAATGGTTTCGCCTGGATCCCCCAAATAACATCTGTACCTATGATCAATCACTTCTATACGAATTACGTTATGCAAAACAATCGCATGGATCATAGTTTACTTAATAGTAACACTGGTGGTTACGTTGTTATCACCCATAGACTCAAGGCAATCATCTGCCCCCTCGAATTACGCCATGTGGACCGTAGATACACAATGGTTTCGCCTGGTTCCCCTAAGAAACATCCGTACCTCAGGGTAATCGCTCTACCCAGGCGGATTATGCCAAAAACGACCATAGATCGTAGCTACACAATGGTTTCGCATAGTTCCCCCAGGTAACATCCGTAACCGTAAGCCTTCACAGCCCTGCGAATTTCGCTATGCAGCCGAGTCGAAGGAAACTCATGAGTATTATGTCCGGATAACCTATATCGATTAGGACCCATTTCTGGATCCACCTAAGTCCATCTGGGATCAAGTCAAAGAATCAATAGAATGTATCCACAATGTGGCCACAAAGCGAATAATCAAGCAGAAGGTACTTCCCATATCTACAATTTCAAAATGTATATCATACTATTAATAGTACCTTTTCAAATCATCACTTCAAAATCATACTTAGATAAATTCCGTTATATATAAGATCATCGCTTTTCAGGTCGAGTACCTTTCAATATCAATAGTTTTCGAATTAACTTCATACTTATATAATTCATTTTATATAAGTTCGAAAACTTCCAAATAAATTTTTTTCTTTTATTTTACAATCAAAGGTTCTCGAAATCAATCACTTTCAAATATCAGTTCTGCTTCAAATTCATATATGATTTCAACAATCATTTTCCTCAAATCAGATATCATTCAAATTCAAATTTTCATAATTTCAAATCAATAGTTCAATTTCATATTTATATAAAGTCATATCTATATAAAATCAACTTCCTCTCTAAAATCACTTGGTATGTAACTAAGTTTTGAAACAACAATTTCTTTTCAAAATCAAATACTTTACAAAAATCCTTTATATATAAGTGACCTTATAAATTTTTATTTATTTATTTATTTTATTATTATTATTGTTATAAATTATTATTTTTATATAAACATTTCTCAAACAATTTCATTATAAAACTTTTCAAAACTAGATTTCATATTTGTATATAATTAAAATTTGCCTTCAAAATCATTTTGCAAATAAATAAGGTTTTATAAGTATTTATGAAGTCCAAGCATTTCTTAAAAACTCAATTTCATTTAAAGCAGTTCAAAACCAATTTTCTCTTTGCATAATAAAACATAATCTTATTTATTTTACTTATCAAAATATTTAACATTTTAAAACTTGTCTAACTTCTATTTACCTTTATTTTAAAATTTTCAAAGCTAAACTTTATATACTTTCCAAAATATTTTTCTACTTTTCGAAAATGCTTAGCTTTAAAAATTAATTCTCAATTTGGAAGTGTTCGACTATTCAGAATAGTTGGAAAAATCAAACTCCAATTCAAAATTGGAAATCAACAATCAATCATCTCAACAAGATGCACATCAATCCATCAATCAATCCCAATGCATAGGGTATAAGCATTCATATCATTCAATCCGAAAACTTGAGAATTGAACACTGGGTTCATTTCAAATCGTTTGAAATAAATATGTACATATCTCTTTCGAATATCAAATCATGCTTCAAGAATTTGAATCAAATCAATTTCATTAAACAATCGAGTAGCAAAGCTACTTAAAGTGGCCTCCCCTACTTTGAAACTCGAAAATGAATGCCGATGATGTTGTAGTCATCATCGAAATTATTTATCAGCGACGGAAGTGAGTTCCGGACTTCATTTCTTTTAAATCTTTTGAAAATCCCTTTTTGAAATCACTTTGAAATCATTTATTACAGTTCTATTCGGAAAATAATTTCAAATTATACTATTATATTTTTAGAATCTTAAACAAATTTCAAAAACTCCCAGAATCCAAACTCGTAAATTTTCAGTTTGAATAACTTTCTATTTATTTATTAACCATGTCTAGATAAACCATATTTCATATATCACTTTCAAATGATATCCATTACTCTTTAAAACGCTACAGGGGGAAATGCAAATATATATTCACTTCAAAATCCATGCTAAACATGCAGTTTCTCAATTGATTAAATATTTTTCAAAAAACCCAAAAGTTTCCAACCATAGTCAAATGGTCAAATCAACAGTCAATAGTCGATGCTCATAAACTGGTCGAGCATGACTCATCAATCAATAAGCGATAATATGCACATCCATATTAATCGAACAATCAATCAACAAAGAGATAACATCCAATCATCATCAACGGTCACAATTGATTTTATTGGTTTATAGGGTTCATTCTTTTATATTCTATATAAATCCAAGTTAAAATCATTTCATTTATTAATATCAAAATAATTTTATATCACTAACAATTATGCTCTCTCTTATATGTATATACACTCACTCATTCTAGAATACTACTGACCCTATCTCTAATGCGTAATCCCCAACAAAGCCAAGGTTCTCGCTTAACCTTCACGTCTGATACCACATGTAACGACTAGGGTTTTCAACCCTCGAAAATCGACATTTATACGTTCACTGTATAAAATGACGTGCAATCAAGTGCTGTAAATACCACATCATTAGGGGTTAAGAAGAAAAAGAGATAAAAGAAACAGAAACAACAACACAGAATCTCACAATCGCAGCAGAATAAAATATAATATACAATAACAGATTTTTATACAAGAAAACTGTAACTAATAATATACATACAAATTATCAGAGTACAACCATCAACATAGAAATCTGGACAGTTATAATAATTTGTCCTCAAAAGTGCTGAATATATAGCCTACAATACGCAGCGGAATATAATCAAGTACATGTAATACGTCTATGTCATCCAGCTCATCTTCTGAGCTCTATACCTTCCTAACTTGAATCTGTAATGCTCGGTCTGACCCGAGCATTACAATAAAGTAACACCCGAGTCAGTCTGGAAAATCAGCATGAGTAAATACACTTAATTTGAATTAATTTCAAAATCCTTTGAAAACAAAGGTAAAACGTAAGACCGCGTCACACATAAACACGACGGGTTTTTTTCTTATGATAACCAAAACATTTTATAGCAAATCCAATGATATTATAATAGTGTCTAAGTACAATATTTATTAAAATAGCCGAATTTGTTACATTAATTAAATTCCAGCATACTAGGCTTTAAAATCAAAACCGTAAAGGTTCGTGGTGGTTAATGGATCGAAGTGGTTTCGGAAAATGCTGATATCCGATCCTGGTCTCTTCAAACTCAAACGATAAATTTAAAAAGGACAATTTGATTAGTTAACAATTTCACAATTAGGGTGTCAATATTCACATATGGAAATTCATTCCATATGTTCACTTTATCAAAACCAGTCCATCGAAAATAATTCGCTTGTAATCATTCCATTTTCCGAAATCGGGATAGCGATCAGTTCCATTCGATATACTTCCAATAAAATATGTCAACGTTTTATTCTAACTACTTTAATTTGTTGGCCTACTTAATGGCACATACAAAAGATAATTGAAATCAATATCCAAGGGAAATAAAGGTCAAAGCATAGATCATCAACTTCAATCAACTATTAATAATTAATATTAAACCAATTCACAAATCAGAATTTAATTAGTTTAAATTAACTGAATTAATTTATATTTTTAATCCAGATTACTTGTCAATCAAGGAAATTTATAAAACTGATTTAATCTTAATTAATTAAGATTAAACAATCCTTTTAATAATTAATTGATTAATTAACATATAATTAATTAAATAAGAAACTACTTATTTATTCCCTTTCAATCGTTAAAATTATTAAAATTTTACATTACAGAAACCTCGACATGATTAGTTCAGATGAAAATATTTGGCAATAAGAACTCGGCGCAAAAATTCGCACGTTGGTTGGATTTAAAATGAAGGGGAAATAGACTTTTTAAATTTATAGATTACTTAATAAAATAATTAATTTAAATTTCCTTTAAAACACACCCAACCTAATACAAACCAAACTAACCGGCCCAAAGTCCCCCTTCTCCTTCTTCTCTCAACTCCTCCTCTTCTCTTTATTCCAATGCCTAGACCTGTGCACGAAAACGCATACGAAGTGTGCACGTGCACGCTGCCCAAGTCAACTAAGCTCACCGCCGTTCATCCCAGCAGATCACCCCCGACCATCTCCTCACGACTACGCGCCTGGAACCATGCTTCAACCTTCGAATCAAAATTCGAAATGCCGAACCAAAAACTGGAAACAACGCCGAACCGCATAAACACCTCGCCACGCCACGATAGTCACTCATCAACCACCAAACTTCGCCCACAGCTACGCCATCACCTACTCTACCCATCCCCCTCTGTGCACACGCCTACCTCCTCCTCGTCTCTTCTCTATTCTACTCGAAACTTAGACAAGTAGATTCGCCTTAAAACCCTAAAACAACCTCATAAAGCCAAAACACACCCCTAAAAAATCACGCACCATTTTTCCTCGATCCCCCATCGTCTACTCCTCCACGGCTAACTCCGAGTCGCGAAATTAACCACGTCGCCGGAATTTGGCCAAACTCCTAAATCCATTCATCTATAAAATTCTACCTCCACACACCCTTAAAAATTACCAAACCAATCTTAAAAATCATATTTTTCCCTAACGATCACAACCGTATCATTCATCGATTAAATTATGATGTTTGAATTTTTGTCCATACTGACCTACCTACTATAAATTGGGATTTCCTTCCGCCATACTTGATGAAATCAAATGAAACAAATCTTAACATGTTCCTAACTCAAAAACAAATAACTTTCCTTTTGGAATCAATGATTAAAACTAAATAGATATTGAGTTATTGATTTTCAAAGTGAAAGCTCTTAACTGTTTTTAAACAAACCAACGAACAGAGAAACTTGGGTAGGAGACATATAGTATTTGGTGGAACTGATCATGTTAAAACCAAACATACATACACATATCCAAAATACAACCATATATACACTTGGCATATCGTTGATTCACCCAAAATGTACAATTAAACAAGTATATGTAATGACCTGTAAACAAGGTTTAAGATGTTTTACTCACAGTTTAAGGAAATGAATCCTGCTATATTTATACTCCTGCTTCAAGCTTCAATACTTTTCCTATTTTCTTTTAATTCAATGGCATCACTTTTTTATTATTATATATATATTTCAACCCGTATGCTATGTATATAAAGGTGAATGAAAGTGTACAGTGCAAGCATAGATAGAGGCTGAGATATGCACATGTACATGTTTCTTTATTTTTTTTCTTTTCAACCTTTTCTTTTGTGATTTGATTTCATGAGTGTGCTTGATAATAAGTTTTTGTGTGTGATTTGATTTAATATGTGCTTGAGTTAATGTTTATAAGCTTGTGATTTATTATATGCTCGATTTAATGTTTTTCCATGATGATCTTTTCATATGTATATATACATGCATATATATAGATATATATATACTTACATGCACATATTCTCACCATATATATATATTCATTTATATATATATATATGCATACATTCACATATACATATTTACATTTTTACCTATTACCTTTAGATATATACATATTCATTTTAACATATTTACATATACATATATATAGATATATATACATATATATTTACATATTTACATATTCATATATACATTTAGATATACACATGTTTACATACATACATACATACATACATACATATATATATATATATATTGATATTTATATTTCTATATGCACTATTTTTATAAACATATACCCATATATATATAGTCATAAATTTGAAATTTGCCATTAGGAAGTTTATACATTTATGTATATATATATATATTTATTTGTAAATACAATATTTTTATAAACATATATACATACATATAACCTGTGCAGTTAAAGCGCTCGGTGGATTCAATGCGGTAGAGGTGCAAAAAGTCATAGCGGGGATGTAGCGAAGATATAGCGGGATATATCGGATTACTCTAAAATAGCATATAAATCCCATACTTGTTGTTTTTACAAATATATAGATAGTAATTATGTGAAAAATTAACATTCAATTGAATTATAATTAATACAAAAATAATTTTAATAAAAATATGTGCAAATGTATTATAAATGAACGTAAAACTGTTATATAACTTAATTTAATTTAGTAGAATATTAGAGTATTATCATTTCTAAACATATATCAAAAATTCAATGAAATTAATTAATTTCATAATTTTTATAGCGTATAAAAATCATTTTTCAATCCAATTTTTTTATAGAAGATATAACGGAAATAGCGGAATATAGCGGAAATAACGGGATATAGCGGAAATAGCGGGGATTAAAGCGGAAAGGCTATATGTTGGGGATATATGGAAAAATCGTAGCGGTAGGAATCCGCTATAAGATATATCGGAGTTATAGCGGGGATATAGCGGGGCATTAACTGCACAGCATATAACTTATATATATTTTTGTCATCAAAATGGAGCTTTTATATTTTTGTATATAAATATATAGATATTTTATCACGAGTTTGAAGGTGAAGTTTACATACATATATATTAATTAATTTTCCTTATTCAGCAATTTACATTTCAAAATTTTATATAGTTTAATCAATTTATAGATTCAAATATTTCAATTATCCAAAAATTTATCTATTTGACTTATAAAAATTAATATTTCAATATTTAAAATTAGTTAATCATTTTTTCCATATCGAATTTTTTTATTTAATTTTTTATCTAAGTTCATATCCAATAAATTACCTTAATAAATCATTAAATTATATTTTTAACCATTTTAATTCAAAAATTATATTAAATTTAATAATTTAAAATAGTTAAAATTACGGTTCGTTACACTTTGGTGCAATACTCATATAAGCACGTCGACTATGTGACTATTTTAGCTTTCATCGAGAGATGGCATCCTAAAACAAATACTTTTCATTTACCTTTTGGAGAAATGATAATTACATTAGATGATGTGGCCCAAATTTGAAAATTCATGTCGTAGGTAGTTGTACTTATGAGATGGAGGATGATTGTAATTCAATTTCGCTTTTAGTCAATCGTCTTGGTGTTGAGGTTGTCACAAGAGAACAACTAAATGATTCTAATTCAATGAAGCTCAACTTCATATTGGAAACATTTGAGGAAAATTCAAATAAAAAGATGCAACTGAAAGTGATTTCGTAATCGTTGCTTGTGCCTACATGCTTTATTTGTTGAGTTGTACTTTATTTTGTGATAAGTTAGGCTCCGTTGAATTATCTGAGATGTTTGGAGAACATAGATCATTTGAATAAACAAGCTTGGGGGATGGGAGCATTAGCCTTTTTATATCGTCAATTGAGTTTGGCTTCAAGATGGGATGTCAAACATATGGAAGGTTACTTGACATTTTCCATAGTAAGTGATTTCTATTTATGTTTAATTAATCTACCCAATAGTAAAATAAAAACTAATGAATATTTCTATAGGCTTGGATTTATGATCATTTTCCTATGCTTCCCAATGCTATTCGTAGTAAAAACTATGATGACACTATGCCAAGGATGTGTAGATGGAAACCAATGAAATAATTTGGAGATACACCTTCAGCTATAATACGGCTTCGAGAACGGTTAGATGATTTATCCGTACAAAATATAAGTATAAACATTAATATTATTTTATTAACTCAAGAATAAACAAATTATTAGTTATGTTCGATTTTAGATATGTTTGGATCCATATCATACTGTGAGGTCTCAATACCCTTTACCTGAAGTCCCTTTTCATAATGGTGTCATTTTGTGTTTTGATATTGCCGATCTATACCATCCCAATAGAGTGCTATACCAATTTGGTATTGCTCAGCGTATCCCCACAAATCCAATGGTTGCATGCAAATGTTGTAGAGGTCGAACAACTAACCAGTACAAAATTGAATTTGATAATGGATACCGGTATTTATAAAAATGGCAAGATCGTGCACTTTCGTTAAATCACACTCTACTCGGGTAGTTGATCCTTAGGATTGTACGGCTAAGTACATATAGCGGTATTTGAGTGTGTCACATCCCATTGTTCAAAACCCGGAGGTGAGGAAAAGTTGCTCAAGGAAAGTTGACCACAAAGATAAGTTGGTAAGTAACTATATTTTTTACTCATCTTTTACTTGAAGATGTGCTTCATAATCAAATCAGTATGAAAATGTCTTTATTTGAATCTTATGCAAAGAATTGCGGCTGGCGATGCCGTAGACAAGTTTAAGCTAAATGTCAATGCTCCTCAATCAAGAATAATGAATCGGTGTCTTACTATAGAACGCGAAGCTATTAATTTGTTGGAGGAAGCACCGAATGAACCAGATAAATGAGAGAAACGTAAGAAAAGGAAGAATGATCCTAGGATTTAGATTGAAGTAATGAATGTGAAGTAGGTTATTAAGTAATGAATGGTATTTTGTATGGTATTGAATATTTGGTGAAATGAATGGTATTTTTGCTGGATTGAAGCTAATCTGTATTTTGTATGAAGTTGTTGGTATTGAAAACAATGCAATATGTAATGCTATTTTGAATTGAAGTTGTTGGAATCGAATTGTCGAATTGATTTGAATTGTTATATTGTTGAATTGAATTGTTTGAATTAGCGAATTAAAGAGTTGAATTGTTGAATTGAATTGAGTTGTTGAGTTGAGTTGTTGAATTGAACTGAGTTGGTTCTACTACTCTATGTTTACTGATTGGTTGCCAACTTTCGAATCGTTTAAGGTAACTTTGGTAGTGACAACCAAAGGAAATGAGATATGTGAGAATTATATTATTGGTCGGTCAGTTTATGTCGTGCTAATAGATGAAAATTCTGTTATAATCAACTGAACTAGACCTTCATTTGAGTACATAATAAGGCTAAGTAGTGGTCGACCACCTTCAGTCGTGCTTCCAAAGCAACTTCGGTTACAACCAAGTGATCAAAGTTAACTATTTCATTTGACTGTTTGCTGGTCAGTCACGTTCAACCGTTCTTCCTCACCGATCTTCGGTCACGACCAACCGAACGAATCCTTCATGTGAATGCAAAGAATGGTTAATTGCTGGTCTATGGCCCAATGCCATGTCTAGTTACATAGCTTTGATAGTTAAGCACCGTGGTATCCATATAGGGGATGAAAAAACTACCATGTGGTAGTGGTGATATTCGACCATTCATAATCGATCATCTGGCATATAAATAAAATTGACCGACAGTGGTGTTCCAACGTGGGATCCCCTAACACACCAGTGTCAAACCGCCATTAATGAATGCACATGTCACTTATGGCTTACTGGTCGAAGTACCAATTGTAATGAACGGCTCGTTATAACTGGTCGGTTGTAAACTGCTGAAATAATGTGTCATTCTTCGGTTAATAAATGGCCAACCTCCTGTTTTTCGTGACTATCAACAAACTTGAACCATTCAATAGCTGTGACACCCTACTTTGAGACCCACATTAACAAAGAGTATTACTGGGTAATACTGTCTGCTAATGCAGAGAATAGGGCTGGTTAGGAGCGACTATCTATAGCCTTGTCTTAAATATCTATTGAATACATCGACAAATGCCATATTTTTTTCTAACTCAAGTGGATTGACATATCCAATAAATACTTAACACAAAGCCATAGGTGGCTATAGGATCTATCAGAACAAAATACAACAACTCAAATGCATAACACATCACAGAACAGCAAGCAGATATACACACACACACACACATATATACCGATACATCCCAATACAACAAAAATAATACATCATAAGTGGTATGACGACCATAATATACACACGAGTCAAAATAATATACATATCAGAGTAGCGAAAAAAAGACTACAACAAAAAGGGTTAGTAGATAAATTCATGTGGAAGCAGAATAGGCTAAGTCCATAAGGGTACCTAACCTGAAACACCTCGGTCTGACCCGAGTATAAAATACACGGTTCAGTCTAGATAAATATAGTAGTTTATAAGGATAAGCAGTAATAGATGCATAAGGATAAGAGTAATGTTCTTCTTAAACAAGAAGGAACAATACTGAGTTTAAGCATGAGGATAAGAATGGTATGGTTACTCTAAGTGATGAGATGATATCACTTACACAACATATAATCTCAAAAGAGATAAGACAATCCATGTAACACTAAATATAGCAAGCCTCATATCATCAGCAAATCACAAATCATTAATAGTGGTTTAGGGAAAATAGAGCTCCTAAAAAGGAGGAGAAATCCCAAACCCTCCATATCGGCAAACTCAAAGAAATCTCAAAGAAATCACCATCTTAAAATATGTCATAAGGCAATCAAATATAATTCTCCAACATAGGAGAATATAATCCCAAATAAACGCCAAAAGGCAAATCTCATGTAATAACGCCAATAGGCAAATCTCAATAATAACGCCAAAAGGCAAATCTCAAATAATGCCAGTGTAGGCAACTCAAATATCAAAATAAACTCCCAAGAGTTCAAATTCCCGAAAGGTAATCGCCGCAAATTTATCGAATGGTTCAAAGGACCAATTCCAAAAAGGGACGATACACTAGGGAAAATAGTCAAGAAATCATATCAGAAGTATTTGCACGTGCATGTGGCCGAAGCATTGCCAAGTACTGTTATCTCAAATAGATACCTCGCCCGAAGGCAAAACGTAACAATGACAAATATGCTGCAATGGTAAATACGCCGCAATGGCAAACGTCTTGAAGACAAATGCACCGCAATGGCAATGACCTGAAGGTCCAGTACAAGCACGCTGCAATGGAAAATGTGTCATAAACTTTTGAATAGGAACCTGAACAGTGTTAACGTGTGTCCCATACCACACGTTCGCACTAAACAGTTTACTGACAGCTAGTAAATTTCACATTTTAAAGCAGTAAAAAGTTTACCTCATGTCATCGGTAAACTCAACCCGAAGGTCAAATCAAACGGACAAGTTGGGAATTAATCGATAAGATAAACGCATGTGTCCCATTCCACGTGTTTTACCAAACCGTTTAATTCTCCTTCTCATTCGCTCGAATAGTGCAAAAACATGTATTATATATATAAAATAATTTACTTGAGAAAACAAGCTTTTAAAATTAATTTCTGAAATCGATTTTGAAAGCCATATTTGAAAATTCCCTTATTATAGAGAATTATTAGAATTTATATTTGGAAATACTTTAAAATATTATATAATAATTATTTTGAAATGCCTATTAATTTTAAAAATCATTTCAAAAAGATTCGGAAAAAACCGTGCTCGAAAACGAATAAAAACAAGGAAAATACCTCAAAACCGATAATTTGAATTCAACTCGAATTCAATTTCAATTCAACTAAAAATCAATGCAGATTTGAATTTCAAATCCTCTAAATTTAGCTAGCCAAATGATAGGCATCATAGCTCACAAAACAACATGAAAACATCATCAAAAATCGAACAAGATCAAGGGAAAACAAACAAGAAACATGTCACAAAACCATGGAACAAAGAGGAAAAATTCACTGGCTATAGGTCGACCGTACGGTCAACCTATGAGGCAAGACGGTCGACATGCAGGTCGACCTAGCTCACGCACTATCCAGAATTTGTTTCCAAACTTCGTATTCGTTTTGCAGCAGCATTTTGAGATAGAAAATGAAGATGAAATGCTATAAAATTTGGCATGCATGTAACACAACATCTAAACTATGATCTAGAAAAGATTTGGCAACGATTCATTAAGATATCAAGGAGTTATCATCCCTCAAAGAAGCAATAGAAACAAGATATAAGCTGTATATAATAACTTAACAGAATACGTTTACAGTAAACTAATTTCTTCTAGATCTTTGCATTAGCAGGCAGGTTTCAACTAGAATTGTGAGTTAACAAACTCACCTTTGCCATTTAGAGAGCAAACTTGATGAATCGGAGGAAAGTTGCTTGCTTTTGGGAAGAAGGAGCTTCTCTTATCCTGTTAGAACTCAAGGCAGACAAATGCAACAGGGAAGAAACTAATTAACAGACAACTCTTCTCAAATTTTAGATTTTGATGAAATAACAATGTTTTGGAATGAGATTACCTTTTAATTTCATACTAGATTGATAAAATCTTAGCTTGAATTGAAAGTACTGAGGTTTGAAAACTTGAAATTGAGAAGATGTGGGTTGTTTTCTTTATTTTTCCATTCTCTGATTAGAAGAAGGAGAAGAATAAAAATTGAACGTATAGGTAAACAATTATCCTTTTTCTCAATTAATGGTTTAGGCTAGGTGGGCTTTGGACCCAAATAAAAGAATTAATCAATAAGCCTAAGTTAAAATTAACACTTAAAAAAATTAATGTGTACATGTCACATATACACATAAAAAATGCATTTCTCTCAAGTTTTACATAAGAAAAATGTGAAAACTTGTATACATATAAAATAAAACATTTTCTATCATATAAAAAGATTAATTTATATTTTTAAAATATTTTTATTATTAAAATCCTTTATTTTTCAAAAATACACCATTTACTCAAATAAATGAATAAAACTCTATTTTTAACTTCCAAAATTTTATAAAAATACTTTTCTCACTTAGAAAAATATTTTAAACCATTTTAAACTCAAATTTATAATTAAACTCATTTTTAAACCAATTTCCATCTTTTTATTTAAATAAACAACCTTTAAAAATCTCATACTTCTTTTAAAAATTATTAAAAGAAGTAATTGGCAATATTTAATAAAATTATTGCATTTTCTCTAAGTAAAACCCAATTTCCAATCATTATTAACCCAAATAAATAAAATAAAGTTCCAAACTTTATTTTTCTCATTTTATTTTCAAAATTTATTATTTATTCCAAATAAACAAATAAAATTTCCAATTTTATTTTAGTTTACAATATTAAATTATAACTACCGTTATATTTAATATTAACAGGTAATCTCAAAAACCAGGGTTGTTACAGACTCCCCCCTTAACAGAATTGCATCCTCGCAATTTCTAGAGAAGAGTTTCTATTAATCATAATTATTTCATCAATCAAAGGAAGATAGATAAGCTCGAGTTTTAAATTTCTCACCCTCAACATAAGATAATAGAAAACCAAGATAAGATTGCTCGATTAATTCTATGGTTTCCCAAGTGGAATTACTGGATTTTGCTGACCATTGAATTTCTATGAGCAATACATCCCTATTTCGTAGGCATTTCACCTTCGAAGCAAAACACGGATAGGATGTTACGCAATAGATAAATCGAGTGAGATCGATTCCTAAGAAGCTTCACGAACTGAGTCGGGATTTAGTCACAACTTTATCCCGAACTCCAACCCACAAGATGATAATCGATACGACTTTCTGTATAACACTACGAAGGGAGTCATACCGATTTTAGATTGACCACTACTACGGAAAGAAAACCCAACAAGAGGTAGGTGGTTTTCTCCTAATACCACCAAACTTATACGACTGCATAAATGCAAGTCGTAAAATAATTGCACACGGGCAAGATAAACACAAGGAATAAAATTTTAAGTTCTCTCTTATTAATCAAATATTCTTAAAGTTTTAACCCATTATCTTCAAGATTTAAAATTCTCAATTTTCAACACTTGAATATTTCTAAAGCTTCTGACATAGATTTTTATTTTATTTTTTATTACTCTTCAATAGAGTAAATAAAGTTTAAGTCGTTTATTCTTTAATTCTTCCATAGGTATTCTCTAGTTTGCAACATATTTTTTTTTCAAATTGTTTCTCAAATTTTCTAAGTGTTAGAAATTTGTGGAAAAATCGGCGGAGTCTCCTTTGTACGGAGGGCCGTATACAATATTACAAAAATGATTTACATAATATACATCGACCATTAGGTCGGAAACACAATATATATCATCATTTAACACTTTAAAATTAATCTGAAAACATACCTTTTTTTAGCATTTTAAAGCGAGTTTGCATAAACTTATATATATTTTTTTTGCTCAAAATATATTCCAACTATCCTCTTTTCACCTGTACTAACCTCAAATAGATGATATTAGTTTATGTTTATAAATAAAAAGTGCTACACTTAACTATTAAGGAAAATAGATCAATTTCATTTTAGACCTGCTGTAAAGAAGACTAGTTTTGACATAACAAACAACAAAATCTAAAAAAATTTATAATATGAAAGTTGTTCGACTAAGTCTAAGCTTTCCAGCAATATAAAGATCATAAAAATTGGATTTATGATTTGAAAGTTATTTTTAAATTTACTTTCAACTTAATCTTAGAGGATTTTGTAATAGGCCAGAACTGCCTATCCACTTTCAAACTTATTTTAGACTCGGTGAAAAGCAAAATCTTTTAAAGTGGTAAAAAGAAACTTTATAACTTACTGAAAGCTCTTTAATTTGAAAAAATATTGAACTCATTTGGAAATATAAATCTCAAGTTATCGCTGTTTTAGTACAGCACTTTCCAAACAAAATTTCAGCTTTTAAATCAAATTTGAAATTTACCCAAACCATTTTAAGCTCAAACTACATTTTCAAACAAGATTTTTGCTAAGTCATTTACCAAATGATTTTCTCTTTCCCCGAAAAGCTAAAACATACAAAATTATGGTCAACTTTATGTAATCGTCATAAAACATTTTATTAAGTAGAAATATTTTCATTACTTTCCAAAATCTAGCTTTAAAACAATTAACTTGAAAACTCATTTTGGAAGAGATAACTAATCTCTTTCATTATCAAGAGATGATTATTGATTATCCACAAAAATAAATTTTTGGGATATATATAAAATTTTAAAATTATTCTCACAATTTAAAATGATTATACTGCATGAATTGTTCATTTATCAAAACAATCCAAATTCACATTTCCACTTATCACAAGAATTACTCCATCTAATTATCAACATAAAACTAATTAAAGTTGATAATTAATTCAAACTTGTTTTCAAAAGAATTTTGCAATTTCAAACCCACAAGTTTTAATACCATTTAAGTTTAAAACAAAAACATGCTCATAATTTTATACTAAATGTTCTAAACTAACACTTCTTTATTTTCTCTTTAAGATAGAATTTTATATCTATCCTCTACAATTACTCAAATAACTAAGTGCCAAAACAAATTTTTTATAGTCATTAGTAATAACTAGTACTAAACTATTCAATTAATATTTTACTTTTTCAAACCAAAATATTCTTTTACTTTAAATACAACATTTTATTAATCAAAGCATCGAATGATATTTTTCTTCTAATTAAGACATCCCCTTAATTAGAATCTTCACTTTTACTTACCCAAGTTACTATATCCAATTTCTCAAATTTCAAATAATATAAGGGTATTGCCTCACCATTGATTTATAGTGAATGACCTCATCGATTGGTTGCCGAGTTGATCAAATGATCAAAACTGCCTCGTCACTCATCCAACACTCACTATGGTTCAATGGTTTCATTAAACATTTAAAATAAAAATTAATATTCTACCATATTAATTATTTTCAAATTTTTTGTATTAAAACTCAATTTACCGTGTCTGACTGTCTAATCACAGCGTTTAGGAAATTCCTATCGATAATGTTGGCCAAACGCATCGACCAGAATTCTTAAAGCACTAGACGGACAACCCAACACAAAAATTCATTTTCTTTAAAAATAAATACCTCATATATAATACTCAAAATATTGTTTGTTTTTCCCAAAAACAAAATCCAATTTCTCTTAAAAATTTATCTTCAATTTGAAAGATTTGAAAATTCAATTATAACTTATTCTTAAATCAAAGGGACAAGACGAATTCATTGAGATATTCCCAGAATACTCGATTCATAAAACTGAAGGAATAGTCTGGAGTGTTCATTATTCCGAACGGCATAACAGACCACTCACAAGGCTCATAACGAGTGAGGAATGCGGTAAGAGTAACGCTATCCTCCGCGACTCGTAGCTCATGAAAAAAAAATTGATGTAGGGTCAAGCTAAGGAATGACTCTAGCACTACTCAAGAGATTAAAAGAAATCTATGAGATATAAAAGTAAGGGTAAAATATCTTCTTGAATGAGGAGAAGTAACATTAACAACGAATCATTACTTCGAGTGAAGTAATTTTTACAAAGTATATCAACAATTGAGTATCCAAAGAGGATAACTCCAGAGAAAGGTAAGAATGGCAATATCAAATAAATTCAATGAATCACCTCATTCCCTAGTGGACATCCTCGTGGGAGGATGACCGAAAGGCTAAGAACCGGGAATGAAGTCAATACAATATTCGATTGCCCGATTGGGTGTCATACCCAAAACGGACTTACAAAAAACAACAGAGTCACAATGACTAGAATTCGAGATATATCATCAACATCTCGAAACTCAAGAGTAAATACAAAGACTTCAGAATCATCGTTAACATTCCGATGGGCAAGAAACAACGAATCAGCCAAACTAGGATACTTCTTCGAATCACAGAATGTGGCTTGATAATAGGCAAGCCACTTCATCTCAACACTCCAAACTCTAGATAGAAAATGGCATGCTAATTCGCACGAAAAGATAAGCTATAAGCAAAAATCCCAAATCCTCATACATCATGCTAAATATTACGGACCCACTCAATAGGATTCACAATCCTCACAAAAGAACAAGACAAGGACATCCAAAAGCATCAACAAACTCCTCCGATACGGATGGGGGTCAAGTACTTGTATTGAAGAGGACTCAAATAAAACAATCATGATTAGGATTACTCCTAAGATAAGATGTCATCAATTCTATTTTTTGGAATACTACGGAATAAAAATATTCCTAAACATATCCCAAACTTCAATTTCAAAGGACACGATAAAATAAAAGACACTAAGGAATTTGTAACACTTGTATTATACTTGGATATATCGTAATATATGCTTTTGTTCTATGTTTATCCTATTTTTTTCTGAATTTAGCTCTAATACCAAGCTATGACGCCCCACCCCGAGACCCACATTAACAAAGTGTATTACTTGGTAATACTGTCTACTAATGCGGAGAATAGGGCTGGTTAGGAGCGACCATCTATAGCCTTGTCTTAAATATCTATTGAATACGTCGACAAATGCCATATTATTTTTTCTAACTCAAGTGGATCGACATATCCAATAAATACTGAACGCAAAGGCATAGATGGCTATAGGATCTATCGGAACAAAATACAACAACTCAAATGCATAACACATCACAGAACAGCAAGCAGATATATATACACACAAACACATATATACCGATACATCCCAATATAATACAAATAATACATCATAAGTGGTATGATGACCATAATATACACACGAGTCAAAATAATATACATATCAGAGTAGCTATAAAAAGACTACAACAAAAAGGGCTAGTAGATAAATTCATGCGGAAGCAGAATAGGCTAAGTCCATAAGGGTACCTAACCTGAAACACCTCGGTCTGACCCGAGTATAAAATACACAGGTCGGTCTAGCTAAACATATCAGTTTATAAAGATAAGCAGTAATAGATGCATAAGGATAAGGGTAATGTTCTTCTTAAACAAGAAGGAACAATACTGAGTTTAATCATGAGGATAAGTATGGTATGGTTACTCTAAGTGATGAGATGATATCACTTACACAACATATAATCTCAAAAGAGATAAGACAATCCATGAAACGCTAAATATAGCAAGCCTCATATCATCATCGGCATATCACAAATCATTAATAGTGGTTTAAGGAAAATAGAACTCCTAAAAAGGAGAAATCCCAAACCCGTGATATCGGCAAACTCAAAGAAATCTCAAAAAAATCACCATCTTAAAATATGTCATAAGGCAATCAAATATAATTCTCCAACAAAGGAGAATATAATCCCAAATAAACGCCAAAAGGCAAATCTCATGTAATAACGCCAATAGGCAAATCTCAATAATAACGCCTAAAGGCAAATCTTAAATAACGCCAGTGTAGGCAACTCAAATCTCAAAATAGAACTCCTAAGAGTTCAAATTACCGAAGGTAATCGCCACAAATATATCGAATGGTTCAAAGGAACAATTCCGAAAAGGGACGATACACTTGGGAAAATAGTCAAGAAATCATCTCAGAAGTATTTGCACGTGCATGTGGCCGAAGCCTTGCCAAGTACTGTTATCTCAAATAGGTACCTCACCCGAAGAAAAAACGTCACAATGACAAATACGCCGCAATGGAAAATACGCCGCAATGGCAAACGTCTTGAAGACAAATACGCTGCAATGACAATGACCCAAAGGTCCAGTACAGGCATGCTGCAATGGCAAATGTGTCACAAACTCTCGAATAGGAACCCGAATAGTGTTAACGTGTGTCCCATACCACATGTTTGCACTAAACAGTTAATTGACAGCTAGTAAATTTCACACTCAAAGCAGTAAAAAGTTTACCTCATGTCATCGGAAAACTCGACGCGAAGGTCAAATCAAACGGACAAGTTGGGAATTAACCGATAAGGTAAACACACGTGTCCCATACCACAGTTTTTATCAAACCGTTTAATTCTCCTTCTCATTCGCTCGAATAGTGAAAAAACATGTATTATATATAAAATAATTTACTTGAGAAATCAAGCTTTTAAAACCAATTTCCCAAATCGATTTTGAAAGCCATATTTGAAAATTCCCTTATTATAGAGAATAATTAGACTTTATATTTGGAAATACTTTAAAATATTATATAATAATTATTTTGAAATGCCTATTAATTTTAAAAATCATTTCAAAAAGATTCGGAGACTCGAAAACGAATAAAAACAAGGAAAATACCTCAAAACCGATAATTTGAATTCAACTCAAATTCAATTTAAATTCAACTAAAAATGAATTCAGATTTGAATTTCAAATCCTCTAAATTTAGCTAGTCAAATGATAGGCATCATGGCTCATAAAACAACACGAAAACATCATCAAAAATCGAACAAGATCAAGGGCAAAAACAAACAAGAAACATGTCACAAAACAATGGAACAAAGAGGCAAAATTCACTGGCTATAGGTCGATCAACATGTCGACCTATAGGTTGACCGTACGGTCGACCTATGAGGCAAGGCAGTCGACTGCTAGGTTGACATGTAGGTCGACCTAGCTCATGCACTATCCAGAACTTGTTTCTAGACTTCGTATTCGTCTTGCAACATAATGTTGAGATGGAAAATGAAGATGAAATGCTATTAAATTTGGCATGCATGAATACAACATCTAAACTATTATCTAGAAAAGATTTGGCAACGATTCATTAAGATATCAAGGAGTTATCATCGTTCAAAGAAACAATAGAAACGAGATATAAGCTGTATATAATAACTTAGCAGAATACGTTTACAGTAAACTAATTTCTTCCAGATATTTGCATTAGTAAGCAGGTTTCAACTAGAATTGTGAGTTAACAAACTCACCTTTGCCATTTAGAGAGCAAAGTTGATGAATCGGAGGAAAGTTGCTTGCTTTTGGGAAGAAGGAGCTTCTCTTATCCTGTTAGAACTCAAGGCAGACAAATGCAACAAGGAAGAAACTAATTAACAGACAACTCTTCTCAAATTTTAGATTTTGATGAAATAACAATGTTTTGGAATGAGATTACCTTTTAATTTCATACTAGATTGATAAAATCTTAGCTTGAATTGAAAGGATTGAGGTTTGAAAACTTGAAATTGAGAAGAGGTGGGTTGTTTTCTTTATTTTTCCATTCTCTGACTAGAAGAAGGAGAAGAATAAAAATTGAACGTACAGGTAAACAATTCTCCTTTTTCTCAATTACTAGTTTATGCTAGGTGGGCTTAGGACCCAAATAAAAGGATTAATCAATAAGCCTAAGTTAAAATTTACACTTAAACAAATTAATGTGTACATATCACATATACACATAAAAAAATGCATTTCTCTCAAGTTTTACACAAGAAAAATGTGAAAACTTGTATACGTATAAAATAAAACATTTTCTATCATATAAAAAGATTAATTTATATTTTTAAAACATTTTTATAATTAAAATCCTTTATTTTTCAAAAATACACCATTTACTCAAATAAATGAATAAAACTCTATTTTTAACTTCCAAAATTTCACAAAAATACTTTTCTCACTTAGAAAAATATTTTAAACCATTTTGAACTCAAATTTATAATTAAAATCATTTTTAAACCAGTTTCCATCTTTTTATTTAAATAACCAACCTTTAAAAATCTCACACTTCTTTTAAAAATTATTAAAAGAAGTAATTGGCAATAGTTAATAAAATTATTGCATTTTCTCTAAGTAAAACCCATTTTCCAATCATTATTAACCTATATAAATAAAATAAAGTTCCAAACTTTATTTTTCTCATTTTATTTTCAAAATTCATTGTTTATTCCAAATAAACAAATATAATTTCCAATTTTATTTTAATTTACAATATTAAATTATAACTACCGTTATAATTTAATATTAACAGGTAATCTCAAAAACCAGGGTTGTTACAATATCACTGTCAACAAACTTGAAAAATAGCACCGTCGATACAAAAATGAGCATTTATTAAACTAAAATTTGAATAACCATTCAATACACAAAAATTCGAGTTAAATGAACCATTCATTCCAATTTGAGTTAAATGAGCATTCAATACACAAAAATTTGAATACACTTGAATCATTCATTACATTTCACAAAAAAATTTAAGTTCCCAATTATATATGAACCATTTCATTACAATTTGGGTTAAAAAATGAGCATCCTTTGCGGCCACATCCGGTGGTTATAGTTTGACAAACTCAATTTGTTGATCAACGTATAGTTTGCTCCATAATTTAACTTCTTTAGTTGTCAATCTAGACCAAAACTAGCCACCGGTGGGATGGGTGCATTTTCCCTAAGCGTCAATTTGATAAGGTAGCCTAGAATATTTTCAAAAATAATGAATCACTGCTTGTGTAACAACCCGGCCTTCGTAGAACCCAAAAAATCATCATCTCATAACAACGACAGACTCTCGAATACCATAAAAGACTTCCTCTCGGGTACTGATTTAGTTCATTATCCGCTCATATCCATTTTCAAAAATAATGAATCTTTGTCTGTTTATTTCATGACAACTCTTAGGTACTCGATTGACTAGTTTAAGAGTCAGGTGTTTTGGGGATACACTAGGAGGATGTCTTTGTCTCCTAGATTTAGGCCTTTTTCATATGGAAAAAATATCAAACTTTGAAGATTGGATATATAAACCACAACTCGATCAAATGCATATGCAATCAAGTATCCAGTTTTAGGCATTGTCATCCAATTATTTTTAAAACAAGGAATAGTGTCGCAATCGGTGGTTGATTTTAAAGCTTCGCAGTTTGTTATATCGAAATGCCTAATATATCAACCTCAATTTTTCATCAACTCTTCTATTATCGACTTTCTTGCTTCCCCTCCAATTGAAATTTAATTCATCAACTTGTTCAGCTATGCAACGAAATCTACAATTATCATCTCCCAAAACATCTTCAGCATTAATAATATATTGGTGTAGAAAATTTGGTAGGTAAGCTAAATAATTAAAACCTGAATTTTTTGTATTTAAATCACTCGTATCAAACTTTACATCAGGTTTTTCCATTTTGGTGGCAGTTTCTTGTTTATGCTAGACTGAGAAAGAATTTCATTAACCGTTTTTGCATTGTCAAAAGCAGAGGGATCTCATTATGTAGATTTTTAACGTTTTAACTTGTTGGGTAGTTAATTTTTTCCTACTACCGATTGGTCTACCTTTGTGTTTCTCTATTTTCGGTTCCAATGTAGATGTCATTGCTAGTAAACAATTGCCCTTAACCTCAATGGTAAAACTTTCTTATCCTCAGCAATGCCTGAATAGAATAATCTTGTAATGTAAGCAAACTCAGGTGTAGGGATAAAATTGAGTGATTCTTCAACTGGTGGAATATAATTTAATTATCTCCAATGTTCATCTATAAGTTTGATCGATAGTGGAAGACCTTCAATGTGATATTTGTATATTTCGTGTGCACGTGGAAGACGATAAACTAATCGATTCAAATGGTCATAAACGGATGCATCCAAAGCAACACAACTAATTTTTGCCATTTCTTTCACAATCAGATCCAACAAAAAAAGATGTCTTACCTTGCAATTGTTTTAACAATGGAACTTAATATGCAGTCCGTACGGTTCCAAAACTTCTTTCAAAGCTAGCTTTTATTTCCATATGTTCTAGACACACCATATTATACATTTTCGACCAAACTACAACAAATGTTGCTCTAGACGTACCAAGATGTTTTTTCAATTGAGCATATGAGGACTCTGCTCTAGTTGTTGTCCTATTATCATGGTGTTTAATTTTATTTGTCCATGCAAAAGCAAAATACTCTTTATATGCCAAACAATGATTATGAATATACTTCAAACTTTTAGGATGAATTATCCAGTCTTTTTGAAAATCGTTGTAATGTATCTACATTCATCTTCGGTCGATGTGCGGTCTACCTTCTTCCAACTTTGCAAAAACATCTCAAAAACTTCATTTGTTTTAAACTCTGGTTTGTAATTCATAATGACATTATTTTTCATATGCCATAAACACATCAAAACTTTGCCTATGGAATTTTTTTAATTCCATTTATCAAAGCCCATTCTTTATCGCTAAATATAACCTCGAGTAGTTTATCAGGAAAATAAAAATGTTTTAGCTTGAGTAGCATTCATTCGTAATTCTCCTCCCTTTCATGTACTAGAAATACATGAGCCATACTAAATGTTCGGCCCGTAGAAGTCATACTAACCATTTCTTACAAAGGCATATTATACCGATTGTTTTATATGTACAGTTAAGCAATAAATTAATGGAAAACACTTACACAATATGGACGACTCCAGATGAGACCATATTATATCTATCAAATGATCGGTTTCCGCATCAGCCCTCTCAAAATACACATAATGCTTCTTAAGAAGCAATTTCATTAAATGTTGCATCGCAGATCTACACTCTATTACTGACAATTGCATTTTATATTTAGCATTGTAGATAGTCTTCAAAGTTGAGGTATTTTCGAAAAACGACTTTCTAATGGTAATGAATACTTCTCTTGAAAGCATGCCTACAACACTCATGGCTTCTATTTTTTCCCCTCGTCAATCAACCTTACCGCGTACGGATAACCTACTAAAGAATAAGGAAGTTCATGATTATGTACTCCATTGATTACAAATATTTTCCATTTATCTTCGTCTAGATATATGCCCTTCAATAGAAATGGATGGTTGCATTTTCTAGAGGCGCTAGGTCTAGCTCGTTCTACAGTTTTTTCCTTTTTTGCCGACTTTGATTGATGTCTATAGTATAGTTCACCTCTTTTTAATCCCAATTGCAACCTTGGTTTTTTTCCAGGTCCTAATTTATCATACTTTGGAATTATGACAATGGTATTCAAATTTTTTCCTGTTGTTTTACACCATCGGATCAAAGTGTTCTACGAATCAAATACCTGAAATCACATAACACACAAAAATAAAAATAAATTAACATAGTTCATTTTTATAAACATATTAATGTCGTAATTTTTCTAATGAATACTTACTTGATCGATTGTAAAATGATTTGTCAAATCAACTTTAATGTCTTTTGAATCATTTGATCGATCATCTTGTATCATATTGTCATCATCAACAAATTTATCCTTCAAAACAATAAGTGCACTTTCATTTTTATTATCGTTCACGTCCTCTATCTATGACACGAAAAACCAAATTTGATGTAATTTATTCGTGAAACAAGACATACAAGTTGTACAACATACAAACCATAGAAATTAATAACTTACATTGAAATTCTCTATTACAACACAATTAAATTTATTTTCCTTCAAATTTGCATTAGTCAAGAGATCGGTAATAATATCCTAAAAAGTAATAGAAAACCTTAAACAACATTTTCTAGAAAGCAATAGAAAACCCTAAAAAAATGAAAAAGAAACTAACCTTTTTTTATCTTCACATTTCATCATCTATTAGGCAAAAGAGAGTGTCTTTTTTTAGGGTTTAGAGTTTGAAATTTTGGAGAAATACGTACAATTTTGTGAAGAGAAGTTACAACCATGAACGATTGAGTGAAGCAATATGATATGATGGTCAGAAGCACATATAAAATATTCATATCTATTAAAATTTTAAAGGTGGTCAGAAAAGAAAATCCGGGTGTCAATAGTAGTAGTTTGAATAAATCCTAGAGATACTAAAAAGAAAAGTAGTTAATGATCAGGATTGAAAACTGAGATTTAAAAAGAAAAACGCAGGATAAATGAAATATGTAACACGGATGAACATAATGCTAATCACTTAAGGAGCGGCAAAAGGGATAGCTAGGGATAAGTGAAGATGTGTAACATGGAAAAGGGTTCCTTGGAGTTAGCGGTTAACTAAAAATGATTGATAAAGAATCCTCGTGAAAGTGTCCTTATTGACTCGGAGATGGAATAGTGAAAAGTTGACTTGAAGTAAGTAATGAATGGAGGAAAGCAGTAATGGAGTTGAGGAAGTGGGTAGTATTGAACTTGAGTAAAGTGTTTTATATTTTATGAGAAAGATTGGAAATTTATACTAATCGTAAGCAGAAGAATGCTTACATCCTGTAAAAGGTAAATAATATATGGCAGCAACTGCGATCAAAGTTATTTGCAACTAAGGAGCAACTGAGTAAAGTTAAATCTTGGCTAGGCTATTAATCAACGTATGGTTTCAAAGTGATGGAGCTTTGTGACATACGTCAAGAAGGTCATGTTAAGTATTTTCTAGTGTTCCATCTTAATCGAGTTTAGATAGCCCCATGTATGGGATATAGTCTCGTGGATAAAATTTCTACTATTAGATGAAGAATGTTGATGTAGTTGGCCGAGTTAATTGGTCAAGAGCTGGTATATGGAGGGAAAGATAATCCTAACTTAATAAAAGTTATGATGGTTAATTAGTAGTACCGTTTCGATCAGCAGATGTTATTTAATTGGTAGGTTCAATTCTTGCACCAAGTGGTGGTAAGATCATCCTCTAATAATGATATGAGGCTATAAATCAAAGATTAATTCAGCGATACCAAGTTGAAGCTAAATAACTGAACCTGGGTGGATCAAATTTGAATGGTTGGACTATGGCATGGAAATGAAATTTTAGTGAGAGCCATTAAGATTAGCCGAGTGATTTTATTTTCATTATGATGTGATTGAATCAAGGTGCATTGCATTTAACAAAGTTTGGTTGAAAAAAATAGTAAACCAATGAGAAGTTTTTGGTGAAAAGTCCAGGGTAGAAATCCTGATAGAACTTAGGTTGTCAAGGGACTCTGGGTAGTGGAATTATGCATCTTAAGACTAATTAAACACTAGAGAAGGTGGGTGAATAGTGTACTCTGACTTATGCAAATCTTTTTAATTTTCTTTTAAGATTAAAGTTAAATCATAGATTAACAACACAGAATTATACTAACAATCAGTCATAGATGCAATCATAGATAAAAACAAAAGCAATAAAGTAAAGTAAGAGTTAGAGAGAAGACACCCGAGATTTTACATGGTTCGGATTTCTCTTATATTTAATCCCGTATAATTGCTTATATAGATTTCTTCTCAAATGTCAATCTTTAACCAGGTAGAAGACAAACTCAAATAAATCTCGCTTTTGAGGTTACGAGACAGATCCACTTGTATTTCGAGTCTAGTAAACTCACTTGATTCAACCGGGCTACAAGCACACCCATTGGATTTGAACGGGCTACTAAGCACACCCATTTTTATTTGAACTGCTACAAGCACACCCAAACAAACACGAGTAGAGTTGATTGTTTTTCCAAAGCCAAATTCTTATTCTTTGGATACAATGGATCATATAGCCACTTTGATAACACTTTGATCTTTGAAATGAGAGAGATATTTCCAAAACAGTAAGAAAGTAGCATTGAATCAATATAATGAATCATGAATTAATTTTATATGGTTTTGAAGAGAATATAGTATATTTTTCAAGAGAGTAAGGAATGGGAAGAAAGTAAGTAATTAGTCATTCAAATTCGTTTTACACTTCCCTATATATAGTGAATGAATAGATGTATCCATTCGTGAATGGTTGTGTCGAATAGAAACTTCCATTCAAAATTTGAAAAACCATTTGGTGGCATGTATGTCAACATATCCTAGATATGTATGTCGACATAAGCTAGTTAAAAATGAAGATTGTTTTCTTTAAAATGTTTTGAAAATTCTATACTTTATAAAATATTTTGAACATATATTTTAAATATTTTCGAGCTTCAAATAACTTTTATAAACTATTTAAAATATAATTTTGAAACTAAAATATATTTTTTTGTTTTAAAATATCAAAGATCGGAAATTGGAGATTAAAAACAGAAATTGCTATCAAGGACTTTAACAGTATTTACTAATGACTTTATATACTAAATTATAATTTTGAGATATTTATTTCTTTATTTTTGAACTCATAAGTCTTTATATCTTTATCTTGAGTCTTTATACTGTACAGTTTTCGATTCAGCACATGTGTAATATTCTATACTATATACTATATAACTTGGCAAAACATGAGTATCTATATTTTATGTGGTTGTTGTCATCAAAGTCAATAACTGAGGTATTAACAATCTCCCTCTTTTTTATGATGACAACCATTAAATATTACTATATATAAAATATGATATAACTCCCTCCAAGTTACATACTTCCCTCTAAAATATGCATGTGTATATTTTATATTTTTGTCCCCTTTTGTCATCAACAAAAATGGATGAAAATCTCCTACTAAATGATATACTAATTTATTAGTGGCAATAAATAGGATAATGCAAACTTTATTCATTTATCTATAATATACACTTTAATACAATCAAATCAAAACCATACTTATTTGTTTTACAATCCATATTATACAATCAAACTTATTATAATCAATCCAAACCAAATTATTTACATATCACTACTAAAAATAAATTAGTTTACTATACAAACTTACTAATCAAAAAAAGCAAAAATCTAGACATTCCTATGGACTTCAACCCAACCTTCAGATCCAAAGGTTGGATTTGCTTTAATGACATCCAATCTTCATTTTCCTTGATGATTGAGCATTCTGGTTGTCGGTTAAATCATCTTCGATTAAGGAAGAAATTAACAATCGAAGAGCATCAAAGTGCTTCCCTTGTTCTTTTATCATCTGCATTTAGCTTAGTTCCAAATGTCTTTGATTCCTTAGAATAAAATAGAGAATATTTTTGAATGATTGGAGTGTCTCTTCAAGGTTTTCACAAATTTTTTGGTGTGGATAAGATATTTTATTAAGAAAAATGTTAAGAGTGGATAGAAATGAAGAATGAATAATGAATGAACTTTTCTGGAAGAAGTAGGCTTAGGTAGGAGTGAAAGTCGTTTCGAGTGATTAAATAGATGATGGTTATAACATTTTTAAAATTCAAAAAATTTGCCAAGCAGCCAGGATATGTCGACATATATGCCTAAAAATTATTTTTCTATTTTTCGATATAATTTTAGTTTCAACTTAACATAATTATAGTCTAATGATTTCCAAAGACTAGTAGAACAATAAGAAATAGATTTCTTTATTTAATATAGAGAAATACATGATTTCAAAGATAAACTAGAAAAAAATACATAAAGTAAAACTTGATAAACACACAACAAAGGTACAAAGGTAGATTAAAGAGATCTAAAATGATGATGATGAAGATGAAGAGTTTCCACTAAGCTTCCTAATGATTTTCCCAAAGTATTTGTCCACTTCGTTAAGAGAGAAGTGAACTTTTTATTAAAGAAACATTTAAGCTTCTTTTGATTTTTGAGAAGCTTCTCTTGGTTCTTTAGATTCTCTTTGTTAGAATAATGAGGAGGTTTGTCAAACCTTTCTAAGGAGGAGTCCATTTCCTCCTCCTCCTCTTCTTGATTACCCTCTTCTTCAATTTCCATATCGTCGCCTTCTTTTTATTGTTGTTGTTGAATTTCTTACTCTTCTTTCCATGCCAATCTTTTTTTTGGGAAGAGTCTCATATGATTTAAAGTGGGGAGGAATATGCATGAGATAGATGTTGGTCTTGTCGAAAACTTTTCGAGGCAAAGTGGTTTCTCCTCATAAATCAACAATAAATTATTTGAGCATTCTAATAAGACATACACCATGGCAAAGTATATTATCATGCCTAGAAATATTCTTTTGAACAAAATCATCTAAGATGACTTGTGCTTAATTGATGTTTTAGTTTCCATAAATAGCAAAACGAGCTTTAAAAACTTTTTGAGTCGGGTTATTGTAATTTCCTGTCCTCGGAGTGATGCTTTATTTTAAAATGAGACTCATAAGTCTCGATTTTGGTCTAAGATTTTGTGTTTAAAATCAAATTCTTCGTCACTTTCAACAATATCATGAAAAACTTCACGAGTTTGTCCATCAATTTAAAGGTGGAGAGGTCAATTTCACTAAATTTGCAACCAAGTATTTGTCTCAAAATTTCACAATCTAAAACAACAGTAGTGCCTTTCATACTACTCCAAACTTGTCCCTCTTCTCCTTGTTAATTTTACATTCATATTTGCATAAAACATTTTAACAAAACCCGTATAACACATAAAATCATTTTGAGAGGAGTCGATAAACCAAAAATATCATTTTGCAAACAAAGGTCTTGAAGACCATGAGAAGGAAAATCACCCGACTTTGCAAATCTTCTAGGAAAAACTTTTCTGAAAGGAGCATATTCAACATAAGTATTTATGTCATATTTGTCATTGAAAAGAAAGACTTTGACTCTTTTTGAAAGCCTTATAAGTTTTGGTGGTTGGCTTGAGGAGGACATTGTTGAGTTGTTGAAGAGATAAGAGACCAAAGAGATAATTTGGATTTTGAAATAAATTGAATGAATGAACAGATAGAAATATGATGTTACTAAAGAGAGAACTGAAATTTCAGTTTTGAAAAGATGCCTTTTCAATTATTGAAATTAATGCAAAAGAGAGGAAAATTCAAAATTTGAATTTAAAATGAAATTTCAAAACTTCGGCAGATATGTCGACATATATACAATGGGTATGTCGACATATGGGCTGAAAAATCCAAAATTAAAACTAAGATAAAATATTCCAAATTATATATATATATATATACACACACACTTGTATACATCCAATATTAATATTAATTTATATTTTATTCCTAAATTCAATAATTAATAATGAAAAAATTAAATATAAAAAGTACCAATTTTTCCTCCTTTCCTTTGATCTCTATTGATTAATCTACCATTGCCATGAAATACATGTTTACGTCCTCAGTGTCCAGTTCATTGTTGTTAGTCACTATGCACAGGATTTAAGATGTCCAATAGTAATAAATAATGTAAATGCAGTACTATGACGACCCATAATTCCGTACCCGTTGAGCCGACAATAAACCACACATGTCCGACCCAAATTGCACGGAAGAATGGATTATCAAGGGTAATAAAGAAAAATAGACAGAACAGAATCTCACACGAATGGAATAACATATAATATTGAACAATAATCTTTACAGTGGAAAACTTTTAAAATACATATATCAGAGTCTAACCTAAATTCAGCTTGGAAAGTTATAAACATTTGTCCTTACAATTGCTGACAAACATCAAATAAAAACAAACAAACAGGCAACAACGGATAATAGAATACGTCCATATGTAGATGAATATCTCCAACTCTCCTTTGGAAACTCCAACCATCTTCAACTAAAATGAAACTACTCGGATCTGACCTGAGTATTGAAAATACCCGGATCAGGCTTGATAAACCAGCGTGAGAAAAACTCAATAATAAATGATAGTGTCATATATCAGCCTTGGGAATAAAATCCTTTGAGAAGAAAGAGTATCTCATAGGACCACACCCACAAATAAACACGTATGGGTTTTTACCTTATGATAACTAAAACACTTTTACATCAAAACATTTGATATTATTTCTAATGACATTCTTTGAAAACATTTGCAAATAAACTTATTAATCTTAGCCGAAATGGTTACCCATATAACATTTCGGGGCTATTCATTATGCCAGACAAACAAAACCGCAAGTTCTTATTGGAGAATGGATTTCCATACAAATGAACAGGTAAAGGATCTACCTTCCGATGGGTACACCTCTAGATGGATGTCCCGAGAAACCATCACAAAGCTCCTCTATCAAAACAAGACCGGCCTACATCTATAACTAGATAGTACCGAATATGTCATCCCCTAGCCGTTACTGACCTTTATCCGAGCACTCGATTTCCATACACCACATTAATTTACATCCTAAACGTCATAGCGGGAAGAAATATATGTAGAAGGGGATGATCATACCCTAATTGGGAATGACCCACTTAGCCTTGCTGCATCTAACACTGTTTCGGTCATTTTTGGTTGATGAGGTTTGAGGCAACGATTACCTTTTCACATAACACATATCATATATCTAAATGCCACATTGCCATTTTCGTTGACTACTAATTGCCTTCCACAAAAATACAACCCTTGAGCTCGTACGTCTCAAGGAGAGTGTATAGCTAAGAGAAGTTGCCTTCTCCGCCACCACAAATGTATGTTTGTAAAAACCATTGTACGTAATCTCAAGAAATACACTGTCTGACATTCGTCCATAAAAGTTCGTTCTGGGACTGAATGAAAATGAAGGTACTCTCCTACCACATCCTGTCGGGAATTAACCCTAGGATTAGTAGCGAGAAGTCCTTGCAACCCAAAGAATTTCAGAAACGAAAGGACCGTTGTACTTAGTATTTTGGAGCTAACCAGAATTATCAACAAGCAGTCCTATCATCCCGAAAATCCCTGGTCTTCATTTTTCATTCTCTCTATCAGGTCTTCATTTTTCGAACACGTAAATTGGTTCGAATTGGTTTTCGGACAGGAATCGCCCAAATCCGACTCTGGTTCCTTCGAAATCCAATTATCGATAAAAAGTGAATATGAGTATACAGGATTTATTAATTCTCTTTTCACTTTAATTCTTTTTGGATGATTACAAAATCTCTTCTTTTTGTCTTAGAGTAATTCTAAGTTAATTCATTCTTTTGCTTTGGATAATATTTCAAATTTCCTTACTTATCATCGATCCAGAATTTCTTAACTTGTAATTGGGTCAAAACACATATTATTTAAGACATCGTTTACTGTAAACCCAAAAATAAATCTTAGCAAACATTATTGAGTAAATAGGATCATAGAAATCGTTCTAATTTTGCTCAATATCAATTTTCGTATTCAACAAGTGCTATGGGCAGAATAACAGTGAAATCACCTTTTGAATTCCACGAATAGGACGAATTACCTCTTCGTAATTTAACACCAAGTGTAAGAAGATTATCTCTATGCAATCCAAGTTTTAATTTATTCATTTTAGAGATTGCTTAAATTTCGGATAATACTAATCTTCTTTTATATTGGAAAACTTAATATAATCTTTTTAGAGCATTCAAGCTTTCCTTTCGATCTGTTCCACCCTCGCCTAAGAAGAGAAAACATAGGCCAAGTAAGTTCAGGGCACTGGTTTCTCCATTCCTAACCTTAGTAAAACACCTTGTTTTATCTTCTCAGATCTCATAGGCGGGACAAATGCACTAGTCGTTTCCACATACTCAATTATTAGCATTTATTTTGGAATTGATTATAAATATTCCAAATTATCTTTTAAATGCTTAATTTTCCTTTAAAAACCATTCATAATTGATTCTAGGAAAAATCGTTAAGTTTAAACTTATATTTCAAAAGTAATAGACTTCGCAGCAGAAAAGTGCTACGGAAAGTGCTATTTATGGCTTATTTGATTTAATCAACTTTTAATATTTGAAAATTCATATTTTCTAATTCAAATCTCTTTTAAATTATTTAAATAGATTTATCAAATTTATTTCATTTTTCCATAAATATAAACGTCCATTTAAAAAGATTTTGTGTTATGGTCACTTAACTGCACAAACACGATTTTTCTAGAAAATTATTTTGGACATATTTCAAAATCTACTCAATGAAATCTCGATTTTCCTTTTTCATTCAGAAGATATAGATATAATAGTCCGGTATGTTCTTACCTCAAAGAATTCCGAGCTATATTCTATTCTGTATATCTGTTTGAACTTTTTGGCGCGGAATCGCGAACTACCATTGCGCGACGTGCCTAGTTTTAACATAAATTTAAATATTTGAAATAATTTATTCAAATTGAATTTTATTACTTATAAAATTATTACAAATCATTTTAAATCAATATTTTCACTTTTTAAAGTATTTAAGATAGATTTTTCACTATTTCTATATTATAATATTATTATACTCCTATTATTTTAATATTAAATTTCAAAATCCAATTTCAATTACATTTCAATCCTAACTTAAAATTAAACTCAATTAAAACTTAGATTTCAAATTTGATTTCAAATCCATCTTTAATTTCAACTCAAATTTCAATTTCAATTTTAATTTTAATTTCATTTTCAATTTCAATTTCAATTTCAATTTCAATTTCAATTTTACCTTTAATTCCAATTTTGAAAAGAGACTTATTTATTCCAATATATCTCATATGAAAATGGGTCTTATTTAACAAAGTGGTTACTTAATCAATAATGACAGTAATTGATGTCCATATTAACATAACAACCATACAACCAATCATATCATATTAACATATACAATAATGGGTATAATTCGATAAGTGTCATAACATTAAAATGGATCATCCAACATATTCAGACAATCAATCAAACATCCATATCATCAAATGGTGATTATCTAACATAACAATTAAACTTGATAATCAATATAATTCAAATAGCAATGAGAATTTCTCACCTTTATTTCCACTCCGTCAACATTTTGCAAAACTAGTGTGGTTACGTCTTACGAACTAATGTGCGTTCCTTTCTTTCCTTCCTTCGCTTTTTTTTTCTTTCTCTCTCTTTCTTTTTTTATATGGAGTGTGTATGGCTTTGGAGATGGAGGGGGAGGGTACGGCCGAATTGAAGGGGAGAGAGGTGGTGGTTTTGCAGAGTTTTGAGGTGTTTTTTTTTTATAGAAAATAGAGATGGAAGCCATGGATATGGAGATGATGAAGAAGAAGAAAGTGAAGAAGGAAGTAAGGAATGAAGTGTGAAAGAATGGAAGGTATGCATGCTTATATATACTTGAGTTTTGGAAGGTAAATGACTTAAATACCCTTCACTACTTTTTGACTTTTAACTTACCTTTTTTTACTCTTGATTCAACCTTTTCTTAATGGAGAGAAGATGGTATTAAATGTGAAATGATGTTAGGATTTGATTTATGTACTTATGAAATGATTTTGCCTCTTTTTCTTACTTTCTAAATTACATAAAAACCCTTTTGCGCCTTTAAAATGCATGGATAAGACTTATGCATTAATGAGATGAGATATGTTAGTCCTTTGTGTAATGATTATGGTTTTGTAAATTAATTTTAATAATAAATTATCAAATCATGTTACTTTTTGAATTATATGTTAATTTTGACTTTTCAAAGTGAATTTGTTTTTATATGTTATAAATGTAATTATCATATATTTTGTAAAGATGTAATATACATTTTATAAGGTGCATATGTTCATAGAACGTTGCGCTAACTTGTTTTGGTTGAAAACAGTGTTTTTGTCGACAAACTTTACAGTCAAGATTTGATGTTTTTGCTAAACTATAAATTGATTTAACCAAACTTAAAAATGAACTTCTTACTTTCTTAAATAAATTTAAACACGTCTATTCATATTATAAAACCATATTTAAATAATTTCAAAATCTCCATTTTTACAATGTATGTAAAACTGACAAAATGTGACAAAATCTGTACATTTTTGTAAAACGATTTTAAACATATTTTTAAACCCTTAATATACTTATTTTATTTTTATTAAGTGATTTAATATAATTTAACTTTTCAAATAAATATTTAAACATATTTATTTAATCATTTATTTATTTTTAACAAAACTTAACTTTTGTTGATTTGTGATTAAATCCAAATTTATACTTTTTAATTATTAACAATAAGAGTAAATAATTCCTCTATTATTATTTATTATATATAACTTGTTTATTTATGTTTTAAACCCTTTTGAATTTTAAAATAAACAAAATCCCTCATTTTCGAAGTAGCGAAATTACAGGTCGTTACAAGTACAATATAATATAGTAGATCACATAGTCGATTTTATACTGCATTGGACCCCTCGTCCTATGTCCAGTCCCTAACCACCTCTTAGGAATTCACTATCAACAACCTCACTTCACTTGGAGGAACAGGTTTACAGATTCCGCTTGAACAACAAATTAGGACTTCAACGCCGACTACTTGAGGACTCCGCAACTGGACTTCAATCTTTTCTTTTACAAAGAAATAACTTGACTATTTATTGTGTCTTCAATACACTAAGTAGTCGAACTAGAGTACAACTTCTATAACCTTTAAAAATGATGCAGAATGAGTGTGCAGAGGTTACGAAGTGGATTAAGACCATACTTGAAAATTGTGGAGTGAAAGAGGGCTGGTTTAAGTTTGCTTTTGGAATTAGTATGGAGTTTAGAGCATTTGAAAGCAATATGAGAATGATCTGAGAGAATAGAATTGTGAGTTTGATTTAGAGATGATATAAGACTTATATAAGAGTGATAGAAAGCTATTGACTAGGCGCAATCCTTTAGAAAATTGGTTTGGAAGAGATGTATCCATTTGTGGTTTGCAACCATTCGGAAAAAATGCTTGAAAGCACTCGAATTATTCTTTTTGGAACATTGATGTAAATTAGCCATGGGTCTTCAAATCAAAATGATAAATAGCTCGGTTGATAAGAGCGTCGCATCCCTCCATTTTATGCAAAGTTCGAATTCCACCTTAATCAATTTTTGCATGTATTGGTTTCTGCTTTTCTGGGCCAAAATATAATATGCTAACTCTTTATAAATCAAAGTGGTTGCAGTGTAGTGAATTCGCATGCGTATTCTTGGACAGGCACTTAGGTTCGAATCCCACTACTGTATATTTTCTTTTGCATCTCTTCCAATCATACAAAAGTTCTAAAACCATCAGCAAATATGGATTCAAAAGCATGTGCGATGAAGTTAATAAAGCTTGCATATACATATATGGTGTGCTAGGTTCGAGTCCCACATCTGCCATTTATTTTTTTTCGAACTTTTATTTTTCCACTTTCTCCATAATTTTTCATTCTCAATTCGAATTCCACCATTTAAACTTTTTTTATTTGCATTCTAAATATAACTTTTGTAAACATTATCATCCATTGTATAGCTAATTAACTAGCAATTACTCAATAAACATATTAGCAGCATTGTTGTATGGTTGTTATCATCGAAACACTATAAATATGGTTCTTTCAATTATCACCTGAAGTAGTATCTGAATAACCTAATGGTGTTGTGTAAGCGCTCCTTCTTTTTCTGAATGAATTAGTAGTTGGTGAGATCTTTGTTTTATTTTGAAGAGGATAGTCTCTTTGCAGATGACCAAGTTCATTGCAGTTGAAACATCTAGTAGCAGTTGTAGTTTTGGGAGTTGTTTTCAGGTCATCGAAAGTTATTCATCTTTCTATATTTCAGGAACTTTTTGAAACTTCTGGTCATGAAAGCAATCTCCTTTTCATTGTCATCATCTGAATCTGATTGTTAATTATTACGTTGAAAGCAATGGATTTCTTTTCTGTTGCATTGCTTTCTCTTCTACCATACATTGTACTTTGTAAGACAATAAATTACATATTAACTCTTTTTAAAGTACTAATGTCATTTGCCTCTTCCATTTCTAGAGTCTTCTGATCCTACTCTGAAGAGAGTGAATTATGGACTTTTCTAACTTGGTCCTCTTTAGAAAAGTTTTTAACCAATGATACTAAAACATACTATATCTTGAAACCTACAATACATATAAAAAACAAACTCAATCTGATTCATTTTAATTAATTGAAACTAATTAATTAGCATGGAAATTTAGTTTGTTTGACTTTACTAGTGCCATCATGAGTAACTTGCAATGTTCTCCAAATATCATATGCAGACATACGATAGAGACTCTATTAAATTCATTTTTATCTAATGAGCAAAAATAAAATATTCATGGCCTTAGAATTATTAAATTCTTGAGTCATCAAAGTCAATAGCTGAGGTATTAACAATCTCCCCCTTTTTGATGATGATAACCACTAAATATTCGTATATATAAAATATGATAAAACTCCTCCTGAGTTACATAAATCCCTCTAAATATATGCATGTGTATATTTTATATTTTTCTCTCCCTTTCTTATCAACGAAAATGAGTGAAAAACTCCCCCTAAATAATATACTAATTATTAGATATAATAAATAAGATAATGCAAACTTTATTCATTTATCTATAATATGCACTTTAATACAATAAAATCAAAACCATACTTATTTATTTACAATCCACACTATATAATCAAACTTATTGTAATAAATCCAAACCAAGTTATCTACATATCACTATTAAAAATAAATAAGTTTAATATACAAACTTACTAATTAAAATAAGTAGAAATCTAGAAATTCCTAGGGACTTCAACCCAACCTTTAGATCCAAAAATTGGATTTGCTTTGATGGCATCCCAATCTTCAGTGTCCTTGGTGATTGAGGATTTTGGGTTGTTGGTTTGATTGTCTTTGATCAGGGAAGAAATTAAGCATCAAAGAGCATCATGGTGCTTCTCTTGTTCTTTTATCATCTGCATTTGACTTAGTTCCAAATGCCTTTGATTCCTTAGAATAAAAGAGAGAATATCTTTGAATGGTTGGAGTGTCTCTTTAAGGTTTTCATAAAGTTTTTGGTGTGGAGAAGGCATTTTTATTAAGTAAAATGTTAAGATTAGATGGGAACGGAGAATGAAATAATAAGTAAACTTTTCTGGAAGAAATAGGCTTAAATAGGAGTGAATGATTGAATAGATTGTAGTTATAACATTTTTAAATTTCAAATTTTTTTCCAAATGGCTAGGATATGTTGACATATATGCCTAAATATTGCTTTTGAATTTTTTTGATATAATTTTAGTTTCAACTTAACATGATTATAGTTTAATGATTTCCAAAGACTAATAGAACAACATGATTTCAAAGATAAACTAGAAAAAAAATAACATAAAATAAAACTAGGTAAACACACAACAAAGGTACAAAGTTAGAATAAAGAGGTCTAAAATGATGATGATGAAGATGAAGAGTTTCCGCTAAGCTTCCTAATGATTTTCCTAAAGTATTTGTCCACTTTGTTAGAGAGAGAAGTGAACTTTTTATTAAAGGAACGTTTAGGCTTCTTTTGATTTTTGATAAGCTTCTCTTGGTTCTTTGGAATCTCTTTGTTGCAATGATGAGGAGGTTGGTTGAAGCTTTCTAAGGAAGAGTCCATTTCCTCCTCCTCCTCTTATTGATTACCATCTTCTTCAATTTCCATATCGTTGCCTTTTACTTCTTCTTCTTATTGAATTTCTTGCTCTTCTTCCTACGCCAATCTTTCTAAGGATGATGTCGATCAATAACTGAGGTATTAACAAGGCTAGTGTGTTATTTCATCCACGGTCTTCGAACAGACCTAAACCAGCGAATAGGATGAACTAATGATGAAGAAACGACCCAATGACTTTGGAATCATCAAAGGAATGATGGTATGAAGTAACTCATGAAATTGTAAAGGGATTGGAGCAAAGTGGACCACTTGATGCTGAGAGTAATCACTTAGTACCAAGAGCTTTCTACTGCACTAGGGACCTCCAAAATCACTTGTGCTTGAAGCACTAAATCAGGTGATTACCATGGTGTGCTTTTCTCAAAGAATAGATGGGCAACTCTAAGGATTTTCTGGAAGAAAGCAATGAAAGTAGGCATGAACAAAGAAATATAAGAAACTATTAGAAATGACTCAATTCTTCGAGGAAAAGTGTCCGGAACACAATAGATTAAAGATAAGAAGCAATATATATGAAAGGGGAAAACTCCTACTTACAAAAACATGTCGCTACCAAGATGGATCTCTCGGTACAGTGTGGTTTGTGTTAGAGTATGTGTCCTGGAGCTCACTTTTGAATACTTGGGATTGGATTTGGACTTCATATCTTATGGGCCCTTGGTTCTACTAGACGTTTTCCCTATAACTACATCACCTATAGCTTCAGGGAGGGGACGTCTTCTCTTTCTAGACTTTGGACCTTTTGGCACTAGGATTTCTCTTCCATCTTCTTCTTTCCTAAGCACTCTGAACACACTCAAATCTGAGATCCACTAGATTATGGTCAAATTTAAGTGACAATCATTATAGTCCAAAGAGAAAACAATCAATTACAAAGATTAAAATGGATGTAGGATGGAGTATTTTCCGAACCAATACAAAAATTATGTCTTTTCTACTGCTTTTATGTTTATTTCGTTAAATCTACAAATTTTTTGGCTTTCAATTGCTTTTGGTGTATTTGTACCATTTTTGGTACAAATATTTTTGGTGCTTTTACTGAGGAAGGACTAGACTTGAAGCTTGGATCTGAAGTTTGGAGGAGATGAAGAGGTCTAGCGCTAGATCTATGATTGGAGGAAGTCTACCAAAGTATGGGGTAGCCGGGAGGTGTACTCAAGTTTTAATCAATCTATCTATGTTACCAAAGAGGAGATGGAGAGAATGATGAAGGAGATGCAAGATGGAATAATGACTCGATGGCAAGAAATACTAGAGGGATTTATCCAAAGGATAGGACAACAAGGAATAACTAGAGCAACCGTGGAATTCAGAACCAAGGACCAAGAACTAATGCAGGAGCACCAGGAGTTGGAGCAGAATAAATTGGAGTGATGCCCCCATAAGTTAAACCAGTTGGAACCGACCAGAATTAGGTCGATGCAGGTAGGAATTTACTTGGGTGCAATATTGGTTCAGGCTTAGGGCGAGTTAGGGTGTAGAGGATGGATGATGCTGGAGCCAGAAGCGCAAGTCAAAATGAAAATGCATAGAAATAGGAGGAGTATGTGTCAGAGTTTCCATATAGGAATGGGGGTCATAATGAAGTCATGGTGCGGATTAGAATTCAAGCGCGCAATTAAAGAAGTACGTGCCAGAGTCACATGAGTGGGGGGCAAAATGTAGCTATCGATCAGAGACCTCCATTGGATGGTAATAACCGAATTGTTGTGTTGATTAGAAGGATGGTAAGGGGTGGAGCCTTAGACCAGAGCTTGGAGGACGTAAATGGGAATCCATTTACCCCTAACATCCGGTATGCGAGGCCTCCTGATTTCAAGCTTCTGTGTTGGAAATGTATGACGGAAAGACATATCCAACAGTTCATCTAATGACATACTTCCGACATATGGAGATGTTGGGTGGTCTGAGGAGGTCGCGGGGTTGTGCTTCCCATTATATCTAACAGATTTAGCAGTGATGTGGTTTAGATAGAGAATGGGTCCACAAGCACGTGGATCGAGTTAGTGAATAGGTTCATGGGACAGTTCATGGTTCAAATTTCACAACCAAAGAATGTGATGATGCTGTCAAGCGTGAAGCAAAGGGCTAAAGAGACCCTGAGGAGTTACTTGACTAGGTTTAATGAAACAACCAATGTAGTTTATAAGCCGGATCCATCGGTGGCTGGTAGCAGAAGTTTCAAAAGTTGCAAATAAGACTGACTTTAAAATCGCTTTAGAAAGGGATCCACCAATGGACCTTACGAAGTTCTATCACGAAGTAGAAAGGTACTTGTGTTATGAAGATGCTAAAGCTAAGAATGTTAATGTTAATGTTGTGGATGATGAAGAACCGTCCAGAGCAGAATATGGTAAAGAAAATGGAAAGTGAAAAGCTGATAATAACTTCGGTGGACTGAAGTGGCAAAGGAGGGGATCGAAATTCTCTTCCTACACAGATCTAACTAATACTCCAAAGAGGATATACTTAGATACTAGGAGCATATCCTCTATTGGAGGCCAACTAAAGGAGAACCCATGGATCATGAAAAAAGGCCTAGAAAGTTTTGCTTGTTCCATGAGCTACATGGACATGAAACGAACGAGTGCCAACCCCTTCTTGATATGATAAAAGGCCTTGTTCAAAGTAACCAACTACAGTAGTGCGTAATGAACCAAACTGCGATGGTTCAACCGAATCTGCCACCATCTACAGCGCATGCATCAAGGCATGGCCAAGGATCTGGGTCGAGATTGGTAATCTCATGATTGGGATGGATGTGAGTCTGTTTTGTTTCCTACATTTTACTTTCCATTTTGAATAGATAACACAATAATAAATTCAGACCGCTTCCATATGTACGAGACCTTAATTGGTCTCTATGCATGCTTTGAGTTGGATGTCTTAGATGAATGCATATGGCTTGATTGCTTTGATTTGAATATTTAATTTTTGAAAACCACTAGAACGTGATGAGTGATACTGATCGTGGTAGTTCCATCCGGAGAGACGGGGCGATGACCACAAGGTTCAAGTTCCCTTGCCGGAGAGCGCATGGATGGACTTATACAGAAAAGTAAGTCCCTTATAGGAGAGTAAGTGGAAGGGCTTTCTTGGACATCGAGCCCCCTTGCCGGAGAGAAACCGTATTGGACTCAGCAAGGATCCTGAGAGATCGAACTTCAGATTGGATGACAAACGGTTCGGAGAGATCTAATACTAAATTTGATGATAAACGATCCGAAGAGATCAAACTCTAGATTGGATGTTAAATAATCAGGAGAGATCAGATCCTAGAATAGGCGTTGACTTGACCTTAGGATTTTAGCGTCTTGTAATCAGACTAAAATAGATAAATCTTGGATGAACACGGGACGATTTTGATATACGATATGATAACTCCAGATGAAAATGGATCGATTATGATTTATGACTAACACTTAAGCAAGGACTAGAGTCCTTGGCTATAACAGTCTGGAAGGACCATGGATTTGCAAGAGAATCCGACGGAACTGGATGATTCCCCAACTTGAATCGATGGATAGCTAGAAAGCTTGACTTCCAGAAGTCGACTACTGTAGTAACTTATTCTTGAGAAAAGCACACCTTACATTCATAAGGGATACTTTGAGGGGAAAATGTTATTACCAAATTCTCCACACTCTTCAAATGGACATAAACAATCAAAGTCGAAGAACAAACAATGAAGAAATGACTCAAGGACTTTGGAAACATCAAATGAATGATGATATGAAGTAACTCAAGAAATTGCAAATAGATTGGAGCAAAGTGGACAACTCAGTACTAAGAGGAACCACTTGGTACCAAGAGCTTTGTACTTCACTAAGGATCTTCAAAACTACTTTTGCTTGAAACACTACCTCAGGTGATTACCATGGAGTGCTCTTTGCAAAGAATAGATGAGCAACTCTAAGGAGTTTCTGGAAGAAAGCAGAGATGAACAAAGCAATATCAGCAACTATCAGAAACAACTCAATCTTCGAGGAATAGTGTTGGAACACAATAGATCGAAGATAAGAAGTAACGTAGAGGAAGAGTGAAAACCTCTCACTTACAAAGACCTATCGGTACCGAGAGAAAACACTTGGTACGAGTGGTTTATATTGGAGCATGTGCCCGGAAGCCCACTTCTGGATACGTAGGCATAGGTATGGACTTCATATCTTATGGGCCTTCGGTTCTACTAGGCGGTTTCTCTATAAGTACAACACATATAGCTTCAGGGATGGGACTTCTTCTTCTCTTTCTAGACTTTGGACCTCTTGGCACTGTGATTTCTCTTTTATCTTCTTCTTCTCCAAATACTCCAAACACTCTCAAATCCGAGATCTATTAGATTATGGTCGAATTTTACTGGCAATCATTGCAATCCAAAGAGAAAATAATCAAAACGAATAATAAAGTGGACGTAGGCCAGAGTATTTGTTGTACCACTATAAAAATTGTGTCCTTTCTACAAAATTTACGTTTATATTGTTAGATCTATACATTTTTTGTGCTTTCAATTGCTTCTGGGGTGTTTATGCTATTTTTGGTTCAAACGAGTGGAACAGAAAGTCCTATAGTGCTTAAAATATAAGTGTTTGCAAAATTATGGAAATATTGTTTTACGATTTTAAGTCTGTATTTATAGCAAGTAGCATACCAAAGGCAACCAATTACATTTGCATAAACAGACTATCTTACATCATCACAATTACACCCAAAATTTCAAAGTCTGAATAGGAATAAGGATATTAATAACTATAAGTCGACAAGCTACCGATGGCTAAACATGCAATAAGACTGTCACATTCTAAGATGTAAAGCTATCGAGTGCTAAACAAAGGAAAGCTTTCATATATTAAAAATAAAGCTCTTGCACATTGTGGAGTAACTATCAAGTGTTATGAAAAGAATAGCTAACGCATGTTATAATGGGAATCTATCAAGTGACAACAACTATCAGGTCCTAAGGAGTAAAGTTATCTCATGCTGCAATGGAACTATCGAGTGTTAAGTCATAAAGCTCTACCAAGTCCTAAGGAGGAAAGTTATCGCATACTATAATGGGAAGCTATCGAGTGTTAAGTCATAAAGAGCTATTGAGGTCTAAGGAGCAAAGGTATCGCATACTATAATGGAAATTTGTCGAGTTCTAAAGAGCAAAGTTATTGCATGCTATCATAAAGAGCTATTGAGTAGTAAGACGAGAAGAGCTATCACATGCTAACCATGATGCTATCGAGTGTTAAAGTAGTAGAGTTATTGCATGCCTACGATATACCTACGAGTATTTAAAACTGCTACTACCGGATGATTAAACATCAAGCGTAAAAGTGATCCAATTAACCATGTGGTAACTTTTGGTTCAGTTGATTATGCCATGTCATCTCAAAAAAGCTATGCCACATGTCACCTTAACAATGTGCACATCAATAAATCTCAACTGTCTAAGTCTTACTGGTGCCACGTGTCAAAAATCCAATAGTATAAATTTTCCATAAATGTGCATATACCCATACTAATAACTAAGAAGGAACGAATTCTAAATTGTATTTCTTCTTTATTTTATTTTTCTTAAGCGTAAATAATAATTCGACTTTGGGACTCAAATATCATATAAGGTCAAATTTAAATTTAGATTTTGTGAATAAGTACTTATACAACTGCCTATTTGCATACTTGATTATTTGAGGACATAATGACATGCATACTTTCCCAAGTGTCCAACCTCTTGCCTAAGTACCATTAACTTTGTTGAATAAGCAAGTATACAAGTTGCGACTAAATTTTTGCCTATTTGTTTTAGTGCTTTTACTAAGATTAAACTCTAGGAACAATTCTCTTTCTTAAGGATCTTAATCATGCCTATTTCGTAGCAAGGGTCATCAGAACTAAAGCTAGTTCATACGATTACCCATTGGTATAACCCATAATTTAGTAAAGAATGGGAATTGAATTTGAGAGACTTAGCCCTTTAGACCTTAATAGAAAAAAGGAAAGATGCCCAGTATAACCCAAATATAAGGAGCATAAATCCCTTTCACATAGGACACAAGCCTATTTTTGCCTTCATGACAAAATTTAATAAGGGCATACCAATCCAGAAGTGTAGAAAAGATGACCCTTTTCTCAAATAAGAAAGGACATTCAATCTCAAGTTGGAGGAGCTATATTTGAAACAGAGATGAATCTTGACTTTGACGGATTTGCTCAAAGATGGAAAGACATAGTTAACATATCCCTTAAAGAGAAAGAAAAATACCCTTAGCCTTCAAAAAGGAAATGGGTAATGAAGAGTTCCTAATCCCATAAAAAAGACAGAGAAATGAATAAGGAAATTGTACTATTAAGAAACTAAAGAGTGAAATAAATAACTACCTCATTTTGTGTCTTACGGGAAGAATTTTACTTCCTCGCCAAAGAAAGACTGAATTATGAAGCTCCTAAGAAGAAATTAAGAAGGGAAGAGAGATATAAATGAAATGAGTGATGTTATTACAACAAGGCAAATGGACGTCAGACTAGTAAACATAGGGCATTGGATGGAATTATTGAATATTACGTGAGAAGGGGAGTATTATGGTAATATATGGAATACGATCTATCAAAAAGTTGAAAGGAAAGTAGGTAAAGCACTGAAAATGAATATTGTACACTTCCATTACCACTTCCAACAATAAGAGTGAATATTCAAAGATGAACTTTCTGCATATGAAATAGAAGAGTCAAATTAATCCTTTGCTCCCACTTCTATGCCTAGCCAAAGAGCCCATCCAAAGTGTGATGGTCAAATTAATCCCTTGGTTCCGCTTTTACGCAGGCCATGGCATCCATCCAAATAGAGATGGTTAAATTAAACATTTGTCATGCTTTTATGCCTGACCAAAGCACATATCCAAAGAGAGATGGTTAAATTAAGCTTTTGGTCATGCTTCTACATTTGGTAGAAGCACCCATCCAAAGAGTTACAGTTAAATTAAGCCTTCAATTCCACTTCTACATTTGGCTAAAGCACCCATCTAAGGAGGGATGGTCAATTTATGCCTTTGGCCCCACTTCTATGGCTAGCTAAAGCACTTATCAAAGAGTGATGGTCGAGTTTCAGTCCCACTTCTACACCTGGACAAAGCACCTAATAAAGGTATGGTGGGCAGTCTAAGTCCGCTTTCTTACATGAACGGAGCACCTATTCAAAGTATAACAAACGACCCAAGTATCACTTCCAAATATAGTTGGAACAACCATCCGAAGAACAATGGATAATGTAGCTCATCAAAGAAAGATCAATCATATAAATGACGAAATATGTAAAAGAAGGCTAGGCGAATTCAAACAATCACATCAAATGTAATCAACGCGCCACCAAAAAGCGGGTATGGAGGTATGTTTATCATAATATATTTACACTTGAAAGGAAAAAAATTCTAATACAACAAGCTTTATCTAAAAATAATTATTCATATAAAATTTCTTCCAAATTGAAAATTAACTTTTACAACCACTAACTTATTGTACAAAATACAAAGTACAAATTTAAGGTTCAAGGTGATGTGGATTTGGACGATGTTGGTACACTAACTCTTTCTTTTCCCTTAAATGTCCAAGTACAAGAATGAATCTTGCTTAATGAACCGGTGCTTTTATACAAAATGGGAGGTCCTTCTATGTGTTTAAAGGCAACTAAACATACATACAAAAGAAATAATTATATCTCTGATAACTAGGAGTAATAGCTTTTCTATAATTGGCGGTCTCTTTCTAGACCTAAAGATGAAAAATCATTCTTTAAGTCAAAAGTGATAATGATTTCAATCAAAGAGTCCACTAGCGAGTCCAATTGAGAAACCCTAGAAGTAAAAAGTGCATCGGCTCTAATTGATTTTAAGTTATTTTACCTCCTTCATTAGGATATTTACCGCAGAAGAGGGATTAGCAATGTGCTAAATCGACACAAGAAGGTACTTTTCAACTTATTCTCCTTATGGGGGATAACATCAAGGGAATCTATTAGGTCATTTTGGGCGGTTATGGTCCATTCGAAAGTTTTATTAGCCACAGTCAGGTGAGAAATACAATGAAGTTGATTCTTTGTTTTCAGTTTCTAGTTCTTGTACCTTCAAAGAAAGCTCGTTTTTCTCTTATTCTAAGCTTTTAATTTTGATTTGAAGGTTGGAAAATTCATCAATAAACTTCTTGATTCGAGAATCTTTTAACTTACGGTTGCATTCAAACTTGAAGGATCTGCTTAGTCTGCTCAGACCCCCTAAGTCATCTTCCAGAATAGAAGGAGAAAACCTAGAAACAGAAAGTTTACCACTATGATTAGAACAACTATAGGATGAAGTAAACATTTGTAAGGCTGTTTTCTTTCTAAACTTCATTAAATCAATTTCCAAATCATATATTCACCGACTTAGCTCAGCAATTCTTATGTCATATTCAGATTGTTGAGAGTGAACACTTAAGCCAAGTTTTCAGTTAATCCTTGGTTCTCTTTGTCCTTAATAGAGATCTTCTTCTCAAGTTTATAAATAATTTCTTGAGAAATTCTTAAAGTGGACTTTGATCGCATATATTGTCATACCAACTATTTTCCTTGGCATTATCAATCGATGATAATCAAAGAAGAGAATGAGTAGGACGATTCTTAGTATCTAAGACTGAATACTGCTGAGGCATTGACTAATGTTGGGTTGATCAACCTATAAAGACAAATCTTGACCCTGACCAAAACATAAATGCAATTGAAAAAAGTTCTTAACAAATTAAGATAACCAAATAAATTTTTATTAATGATCCAAAATTACATTCAAAATCATTACATCTAACTGTTACTAGCCAAAAATTACTTTCCGACCATTCCTTAAATTTCAAAAGGGCTTCTTGAATTTTCTTATAAGGGGGAAATAAGAAAAGTGATTGAAAAGGGGACTTCAATACTTAAAGGAGTGTTAATAGGTGAAAGCCTAGATTGCCCATTCTTTGGAAGGAGGGTTAATCTCACTGCATAGATATTCTGCATAGTTAGCTCGAGTTTCATAATGGTATTGGTCTTTCTGATGTCTTAGAAATAAAGTCAGATTAGGGAATCGTGTGTGTATATAATGAAGATCTCGAGAAAGTTGTATTTTGATAATTGGGCTTTTTCGATCAAAGTGGAGCTTTCCCTGAAAGTTCTTTTTACCCTAACTAGTTTATTTAAAACATATTTTGGGTTAGGAGATAAAGTAAAAATGGGTAAAGAATTAGTAACCTGCATACCATGGATAAGTTAAAGCTGAAATCTAAATCATAGAATCTGCAAAGAAAAATCATAGATTGTATTAATAAGAACGTTAGAATCAAACATTAAAATAATATTTTAACAGGGGTTCATATAAGATAGATTCCATATAATATTCAAAAAAGAAATCTTCCTTTATTAAATTTAACTTTCTCTAGAGAAAGTGAACCAACGAAAAAATGAGCAGTGCTAACTTTAGGCAAGTTCCAAAATTCTCTGGGATGAGGATCTGACCCACATTCATTGAGGCATCTTTTATGGCATCACCAAATTAAACCTTCATAATCACTCCATAAGAAGGAAAAATCAACCTAGGGAACCTGACATAAATAGGTAAAGACAATTCAAAAGTCTTTTTCTGCCTTAAGTGAGACCCTAAAAGTGAACAATAAGTTCCTCATTTTATCTTCGGAAGTTTGATCGGTGGAAACATGACTCTCGAAGGAGAGGAGAAAATCATTTATTTTTAAAGTCTTTTAAAGATTTAAGCTGCCTTAAAAGCCTTATATACTTATCATTGGATTTAATTAAGTCCTTACAAAGTCTCTTTCCCTTTATGTTAAGTCTTAAAATCTCATTTATATTTTTTATCTAACTGTATCTCAAAGTAAGTTCTATTTTCCTTCTAATCTACTAATAAAACTAAAACTTTAAAAGTCTATGAAGAAAATTCAAATATGTAAAGATGGTTTATAAGTTAAAATACTTGAGAAGAAGTCGAAGTGGGTATCGACTTTAAAGATAGAACTTTCATGCTTTGGGAGGACGATTGGTCGAATTTGTTTAAATTGGACGAGGTAGGAGCGCCAGATGGACTTTTGGAAGGAGGAGCACTTCTAGTTCTAGGCTATATGTTTGGAAAAGGAAAACTAGCGGATGAAATAGGCGACATCTTATTCCCTTAAACCATCATTTCCTAGGTCACCATTTCCATCTTTTCTTCACAAGTCATTCTTAGCATCTCCATCGAATCCGTCATCATCTTCATCATCGCTATCTTCATCATCATCAATGTACATTCCATCTTCTTCTTTATCTCATGTTTCATCATCAGCTAAAGAAGAATCCTCAAAGGTTCTCTTTAGGCTTAATGGGATATACATCTCCAAATTCGTACATATCCCCAGGAACTCGATCGAGCATTATGTCAAATTTTCCCTTATAATCAATTCCAAACGAGTCAAGTGAAGGGAAAGCCAAATTTATACATCAATCAATGTTATCCTTATAAATCAAAAAAAGTTTCCTCGGCACACCAGTCCTTCCAAGAAGCCAGAACTTGATAAAGAAACAAAGAGACCTTAGTTTTGATGGCCTTTAAAGAGGTTTTTAACTTATCTATCAAAGACTACTTTACCGCCAACTTTTCCTTAAGGAGTGTAATCTTTGCTGGAGCTTGTCTTGCCTAATATTTAACTAGCACAAGGTCTTTTTACATCACCTTCATTTTCTCTTCCATAGATTTTACCTGGTCCTTTTCTACATTAAGAGGGGCCATGGCTTGTAAATCCTTGACGATAATAGAGTTCCATAACCCGCAATTCTCTAATTCAAATGCTTTGATGTTGGCAGTTGAATTCAACTCTTAAAGAGAGGACACTTGCTGAGTAACATTAGAGGTTGATTGTCGCATCAAAATTATTCATTTCCTAGCCTAAAGTGTAAAATTGAATTTGGAAAAACAATAATAAAAAAGATGTGAGTGAAAGCTATTCTTGGAGAAAAAGTAGAAGGAAAACTTGAGGTACCCAAAGACAAAATTAAAGGAGAACGAAGAGCGGATAATAACAAATCCTCAAAGCTACACGAGGTTCTCATGCTACTGTCAAAAGGACGAGAATAAATCCCCAATGACTTGTGCAAACCTGCTAACATATTCAAAAGAGGATTGCTCACTATGTTGATTTCAAGACTCTCTGAAGGAAGCATATTAATAGCAGTTGTAGTGGTAGCCTCAGAAATAGAAATAGGGATAACCTATATAGAAGAATCACCTTCTTTAAGTTTTTTGGGTGTAGAAGATTCAAGAGAGATTTCTTGACGATCAAAAGCCCTTGGATGCTTTCATAACCTGGTAGCTTTGAAAACATCACTAATTGCAGTAGTTATAGGCGTAGAAGCTACTCTAGAAATAGGAAAAGATCCGGGCATGGAAGAAAGGACTGTTGCATATTTAGATAAAGAAGCTAAATTGGTTATACAAACATCTACATGTAAAAAATAAAGGTAAGAAAATGAAATTTCTATAAAAATATGATAGTGCTAAAACAATACATATGGTAAGTACAGGAGGAATACCCAGGGTTAGTCAAACAATGTACATTGTATTGGGCTATTAACAAAAAAATACAGCCTAGTCAATCACAAGGGATCTATTGTTGTGTCTAGCCATCTTAACAATTAGGACTTCGCCTAAGAATTAATGAAACGATTGAATAAGGGCAAACTTTTTCACCCTTAATCGACTTCTAGAATGATCCAAATTTAGGGATTTTCGTCATGACATTGGGGTCAATGTCTCTTGAAGTAGGATCTGCACAAATAAATGAAATTGTTAGAAAAGGAAACTAAATACAAAATAATAAAAATTATGTTTAGGCGACATACTGGGAAGAGAGAAGGTTCTGGAGATATCAAAAGAAAAACATTGTACAAAAAGAATTGATTGCCCCAATCTCTAGTTTTATGAACAACATTAGAGATCAATTCGCCAGTGAACATGCAGAGACGGAAGATAGTCCTATTAGGTTGATATTTTATTTCTTGAAGAGTGGTGAGTACGAATAGGATTTCCAAATTTAAGTCGCCAAATTTAAGCTCCTCGAATAATATTTAAAGATAATTGGTAGAACTGTATGAGTTGGGAGTAACCTGAATGGGTTTGATATGCAGGGAAGACAAGACTTTCATAATTAAGTCGTTAAAGGGAAGGTACCAAGAATGCCATATGTGAATAGACGTAAATAAACGAGAAGTTTTAACTCTATCCGAAGAACTTTGGGCCTTAGTTTCAACCCCAGTGATGCCAAAATGTTGGAGAATATTGTTAATTTCCTCTTGAGAAGTGATGTATGATTAGCAATTGACATAAACTTTTTCTTCAGATGACTATGATTTTCTCTTACTTCTAGGATAACTTGTAGATTCTTTGGAAGCATCCTTTTTGAGTCCAAATATGATTCCTACATAAATGTATAAGTAAAGTATAGAAATATTAATAATAGTAAGATAATTAAATTAATATTGTACTAACAAATGTCAAAATTGGGATATCCAACACACACTAAGGATTCAAATGTTGTCAAGTATTAGAAAGGGGGTATATATATAATTTTTGAACGTTAATAATTACATGGTAAAAATTTAAAATGTAAAATTATCAAGCATTGGAACTAGCAACTTATCGAGTGTTAAGATATCGAGAACTAAAGTTTATAGCCTATCGATTTTTAAGCTATCAAAGATGTAAGAATATAAATCTATCGAGTATCAAAACTTACGACCTATTTGAATGTTAAATTCTCAAGCACCAAAGCTTATAGCCTATCAAATTTTAGGTTATCCAAGATGTAAGAATATAAAGCTATCAAGTATCAAAATTTATAGCCTATCGAATGTTAAGCTATCGAATACTAAAACGTATAACCAATCAATTTTTAAACTACTGAAAATATAAGAATATAAAGCTATCGAGTGGCTGAAAAATTGGCTACCTATCGAATGTTAAGACTTAAGATATCGAGTGCTAGAAGGGACGACTATCATGCATTTCCAAACTGGTACTAGATCAATAAACCATAATCAACTAATGAAGTATTAAAGATCAAATTCAAATTATTTTAGATAATCCATAAAAAATCATCGATTTTAAAAGAATAGCAAAGTAACATCATATGGGATCTAAATCCCCAAATCATATAAAATCAAAGCACAAATAGGAATTTGTAAGGGAAGGAGGGAATCACGTGAAGAAATTAAATTTGAAAAACTAAGAATTTAAAAAAAATTGATTTGAAGTTTTATTTCGATTCTAAAAGAAATGTAAAAAAAGAGGAAAGAAGACAAGTAATCATAGAGGAGATAAAGATAGGCAACAACTATATATTTAAAACTATAAAATATTCTATGGTTAAGATGTTAAACCCGAGGAATGCCAAAGGTTTATTTTAAAAAAAGACAAAGAAAAAGCATGTTTTTATGCTAAAGTACAAAATGGTTATTCTAAAAAAAGGGATAAATATGTTACACCCAATTTTTCAAAGTTGAACATGAATGAGGCTATTGAGAATTCAAAGTCGACAAGCTATTGAAAATAAAACATGTAAGGCTATCGCATGCTAAAAGTAATGTTGTCGAGTGATAATTAAAGGAGCGTTATCGCATGCTAAAGATAAAGCTTTCGGATGTTAGAGAGTAAAGATGTTGAGTGCTAAGAAAAGAAAAGCTATCGAGTAACAGCAGTTATCAAGTCCTAAGGAGTAAAGTATCGCATGTTATAATAAGAACTATCGAGTGACAATAGTTCTCGCATGTTATAATGAAGCTATCGAGTGCTGAGTTCAAAAGAGATATCAAGTCCTAAAGAGCAAACCTTCGCATGCTATAATGGAAAGCTATCGAGTGTTGAGTTATAAAGGTCTACTGAGGCCTAAGGAACATAGCTATAGCATGGTATAATGGAAAGCTATTGATTTCTAAAGAGCAAACCTATCAATTTCTAAAGAGCAAAGCCACCGCGTGTTATCATGAAGACCTATCGAGTACTAAGATGAGGAGAGCATCACATGCTAACCGTGAAACTATCGAATGTCAAAGGAAAAAAGCTATCGCATGCCTACGATAGTACTACCGAGTGCTTAAAACTGCTGCTGCCTAATGATTAAACATCAAGCATAAAAGTTATCTAATTAGCCACATGGCAGGTTTTGGTTGGGATGGTTATGCTATGTCATCTCAAAAGAAGTCATTTCATTTATCACCTCAATAATATGTAATCTTAGCAAATCTTAACCATCTATGTCTGATTGGTGCCACATGCTAACAATCCAAGGGAGCAAATCCCTATAAATAGGCATATACCCCTACTAGGAAGGGGTGAATTCTGAATTGTACTTCTTTCTCGTTTTCATTTTTCTCAAGCATAAATAAAGAACTTGAATTTAGGACTCAAATGGCCGATTAGGCCATATCCAAATTGGGATTTGTGACTAAGTACTTATACAATTACCTATTTGCATACTCAACTGCAACAACCCAAGTTCCAGTGGGTCCGGATTTTTCGCAAAAATGCTAAAACCCAAATCCACTGAAGCCCAAGTTGGTTGTCTGTTATCCTACAAATAGGCAAAGATAAATATATCAGAGCTCAAATAAATATCTCATAGCGGAACTAAGTAAAATATAGTAATAAGTAAATACTCACCAAGGTAATAACACTTTCTAAACAAGGGTCTCAAAGCTGGAAAATCTCTGCCATCTATCTAACCTGTGGGATGATATGAGGAGGGGGTCAGAACTAAAGTTCTGGTGAATGGACCAATTATACATTTCTAAGCATAATTCTACATATACCGTTCTATTTTCATTTTCTATTATATTTGGTTTATTGGGTTTATAATACTCTCGCCTCTGTGCGTGAATCGTACCCATCTACTCCCTAGTTGATTAAGACCTAATAACCAATATATATATGTAGCTACATGCCCAAAGACCGCATCGGTCCTAGGTACTACCCATAGTACCTTCCGTATCCTCCTCGAAAAGGACTCCATCGTCTCGCTACTAGAGCGTACTGTAACTACATCTTTAAAGGACAGTTTCGTGAGGCCTACAATATAGATGTTCCGTCGTCTACTATAAAAACGTGAAACCGCATCCGCACTGGCTTATACTAGTGCTCGGACATCCGCAATGTACCACCCAGTGCGTACCTTGAGGACTACACGTAATCGTTCTGTCTACTCCCTGAATTCCGACAACAAGGTCTACCTTGTACGGAACTCAGTCGGGGATTTTCTATATCTATAAAGGTCTGCTTCGTTAGGCCTACAATGCAGATATTCTACTTGGTCTATCTCTTTTCTCATCGTGGCTATGGCCCCATATAGCCCCCCCCCTCAACTAATTGAAAGACCTTTGAAGAACTAAGTAGCAGTGTCCTACTACAAACAATCTAAACATCCAATTGGTTGTGCCCCTCATTCAATGTCTCGATAGTGAAAGAATCATTGGCATGTTGGTTTAACTCTCGTCTTTCCCGAACTCGCTCTGATTGATGATGGCTTGATCTCCGCATGCGACTATCCTTTTGGGTCTGGCCCACTATAACCTACTCGCAAACTAGAGTATGGTGTCATACGAATATCCTACTCCATCACCAAACTTTTGACTGCCTACAAAGGTCCGATTCGTTAAGCCTGCAATGCAAAAGTAGTCAAGGCATACTCTCCTGATGGAAGACCTACAGCCCTGCCTTCGGGGGTGCAGCTTTGTTAGGCCTACCCCAGAGGGCCATCCTAGAGTATCCTCATGTCCCGTTGAAGTCTCGTACTTCCTTCAAGCCCAAAATAACTAAGTTGGATGTGCTCTTTTTGTACTATAAATCTGTGATGAACTACTTCATTAGGCTCTTTATCCAGATTCTCTTTCGGGCTGCTCCAAGCGCACCTTACCATTTTATTAGACCCTACGTCTAATCTTTTACTATGCGTTTAGTTTACTTTTCTTATTCTGTTGGCTACTTATTTACCCTAATTAGCATGCACAGTCCCACCCATGTGTGAGACCATCAGTCCTAGACCTGAAAGGAAATGCTGCCGGTATGGGCCACTTCTATTATTTTGCTTATTAAATTAATCCAAGATCTAAGTTTGATAAAATAAGCATCTTCTATTTCTTTCTTTTTAATTATAACCTACGTGTTACAATTATACTTGCAATTGTCACTTTTATATTCTTTTCTTTCTTTTATAACCTTCTTGGTTTAAATGTAATTGCAAGTGTCTCTTTTCTATTCTAGTCTGTCTTCTTTTATTATGATACTAAATTCTCTTTTGTTCTCTTATATTATATGACAGTCTTAGATTGGAACTACGTCCAACCGTCACAAATTACTTATCATAATAACTGCTTTACTTTTTATTCTACTATCTGCGTAGTAAATGCAGATCTAGTCACATTTTCTGTTATTATTTCTAGTCTTGTTGAATATTTAACTTGATTATTTCTTCTTCTTTAATTTCTTTAACGCTTCATGTTATTCTCTTTTATTCTAGGAAGTGGTTCTATTCTATTTGGTTGGTTACAAAAACTGTACTAAAATCTATTTCCATGTTTTAATAGTAAATAATGCCATAAACAATACCTCGTAACTCCAAGATATTTTTTTATTGTTTCTTTAATCGTTGGATAATGCAAAATACAGTACTATCTCTATTTTGCACTAATTCCATTTTTCTTGCTTTTATTCTTGCAATTACGTTTACCGTTTTTCTTACAATATTAAACTATGGAAATGTATTCCCTTTTCTAAACCAGCCAACTAATCCATCACTAACTTCCAAATCAAGTTATTAGATTTTCCTTTTTTATTTCATTCCCCGAGTTTTAACATAATTTACTGTAAATTTCTCACTTTTAGGCTTATGCCTTTCTCTATAATTTTTAAGCCTAATAGTACTTATATTTAATTGGATTCCTTTCTTTTTCCATATAAATAACATTTAAATATAAGTACGCTTCTGTTATAAAATTTACAATTTTAATATAACTAACTAGTAGAACTAATTACTGAAATTAGTTCAAATGCTGAATTAAAATATTTAATGGGAATCTAACGATATTATATATCATCGACATAACAGATATATAATTTAAATTCATTCACCTGAAAAGAAAACACTCCAAATTCCAGATCTTATTTTTAGTCTACTTCTATTATCCATAGTCTTTCCCTTTGCAACCCTATTTAGATCCACAAACCGAAATTTGCATGGATTTATAAATCTGGATCTAATTGAAGAAAAATAAACAGATAAACTAGAAAACCAGATCTAAAATCTCACCTCATACGAATGGCTTAATTTGGACATCTCTTCTCTAGATCTACAGTTTCTACCTCCAAATTGCAAATCAGAAAACCTAAATCTAATATATTTGATTTCTAAATAATTGGAGGAGAAAGAAAAGTGACAGGGCTTCCGCACCCATTCAGAAAAATATGGGTTTGAAGGCTAGCCTGACACGTTTATTTATAGAGAGCCAAAGCAATGTCGTCCGTTCTAAGCGATTGAAATCTAGTCGTTAAAAACAAGCAAAACGCGTCAGTTTTGACGTGTCTAGCCTTTTTGTTTTATACGTATTAATTTATTTCCTATATTAAATGTTATAAATTACTAAACGTTAACTTTTAACCGTTTCCTATTCATTCTAATTAACTTCCATCAATTGCAAATTTAATTCCCTTTATAACACATGTTTATTTTGAAATTCAAACGTTGCTAATTAATTACCTCTAATTGCTGATGTCAATCAATTTCCTTTATGAAGCGCGTCTATTTTGAAATTCAAACGCGCATTATTTCTAGAATTTATACGTGCATATATTTATAAGCAAATATATTTACGTACATTTACACGTATAATTATTTTTCGATACGGAACTTCAAACGTCAATAGCTTTTTCATACGAAGTCCGTTCGAGGCATATTATATATGTAAATTAATCAGAAAATCACCACGAACACAATGGTATAAGTTTCGAGGCCATATTCTAATAATCCCCAAAATGCTCATTTTCACTGTTTATAATTATTTGATTATTTAATTATCTAAAAATGCGGGGTGTTACATCGACTATTTGAGGACATAATGACATGCTTACTTTCCCAACAGTCCAACCTCTTTCCTAAGTACAATTAATTTTATTGACTAAAGATATAAATTGGGACTCAAGTTAACACTAAATTTTGGCATAAGAGTCATCGGACCTTTTTAACAATTTTACCCTTGGATCAAATAATGCACTTGCAGGTTTACAGTCAAAATAGTTATGTTTCTGTAGGATCTTCTCCTTGTAGTGAAATTGATTCAAAGAAATTTCTTTCTAGACCTAATGATATTAACACTAGGGATAAAGCTCGCTTCTTTGAGATCTTTCATGTTAAAGTTAGCACATGCTAAAACATTTATAGTATCCACAACATGAATATTTTAACCAAATATAAGCAATTCATCCACATATAAACATATAATAGTGTAAACGTTAACCTCACATTTATAATAAATTCATTTATCAATTTCATTAACGTTAAATTCATATGAGATGATTAGATCACCAAATTTCGCAAGTCATTACTTAGGTGTTTGTTCAAGGCCTTTACCTGATTTGTAAAATTTATGTCCCTACCCAAGGAATACAAAATCTTCATGTTGAGTCATGTAAATTTCTCCTTCTTTTTCACCATTCAAGAAAATAATTTTAACATCCAGCTAGTTTATACTATTTCATGAATTGTTGCAAGTGAAACCAATAGTCGAATAGAAGTTTTTCTAGTGTCAAGTGAAAATATCAAAGAAATCTATAATATCTCTTTACATAAATCCCCTGACCACATGATGAGTATTATACTTATCAACATACCATTTGGTTTCAGTTTCTTTTTAAGCTTTCATTACAACTTCTAGATTTGCTATTAGGAAGTAAACTAACTAAGTACCAAATTTTGTGAGACTCGAGAGAATTCATCTCAATGATTGCTTCATGACAAAGGTCGACTTCTAGTAAAGACAAAGCTTCTTGGTGGTTAGTAGAATTCTCATCTAATGTGTAAGCAAAAAAAAATATGAATCCAAATATTTAGCTACTCTAGCTGTCTTACTTCTCCTAGGTTCAATTTTTGTTCCCTAATATGTTCATTACTCCTAATCACATGAATGCTAATAGTTGATGTGCACCCACTATCTTCTGATTTGAGTGGAAACATATGTCCATAAAAAGTAACATCATCTAATTTTAGAATAACGTGGGCTTAGATCGTAGAATCTGTAAGCTTTCCTATTAACCGCATAATCAATAAATATACATTCATAGGCTCTACTTGCTAGTTTAATTCTCTTAGGATCAAGAATACTAGCATAAGTCAAACAAACTTAGGCTCTAAAAGAAGATATGTAAGACTATTTGTTTTTCAAGATTTCAAAAGGTGAATTTTTACTCAGATTTACTGTTATGCAGTGTTTGAACCAAGCAACATCCAAGTGAATTTGAACGTTGAGATGAAGGAAAAAATGGGCCAAGGGCTTAAGGGTATGCTTAAAATAGCAAGACAGAGCAACTTATATAATTTGGAGTCAATTGGAACAAGTCGACATGGTCGGCCCGACTACAATTGTTGAATTTGCATAAGAGGTCCATCTTAGAGCTATGGAAGGTAGGAGCATATAGAGGAATAAGTGAAATTGTGCCACTGAGATGACCATTATGGTCTATACCGATCACAATTATGGTCGATACCGACATGATTTTTTTCTTCAAGAAGACTTAAGTTTTACATGTTCTTTCATGATTTAGCAACTGTGATGGACGATTACAACTATAAATGGAAGGACTAGAGAAACATAGAAGGGATTTTTGACCTCTTTGGCCCATACTTTTTACCTCTAACTATCACTAATTATTACTATCGCTAATTGTTATAATCCCGACCAAACTTTTCTTTCAAGATCTGAAATCATTATAATAGTGCTTGCATTAGTGAAAAATCCAAAGTTAATAAGATTAAGTGGACGTAGGCATGAAATTAGGCCGAACCACTATAAAAATCATGTGTTCTTTGTTCTTTTTGTTTGATTTTAGTTTATTTATTATCGTTTTTGTTCAATGCCGCTGTACCACATTTTCACCCAACTTTTCAATGCTTTCATTGATAATAAGCTTCTCAGATGTAGATCTAGCATAATATTTTGGATTGGAAGCGTCCGGAAGTTAGATCCAAAATATAGTTGCTTTAGTCCTAAAGTTAAGGTGATTTTGGAAAGAAATCAACCTTAAATTTGAAAGAAATGACCCCTAAGAGACCTTCCACAAGATCTAGAGCCACTATCGGAGAATATGAAGCTTCTCACCACGATGAGAAAACTGCTTAGTCATTGAATGCTTTACCGGGGCCATCTACCCCATTGGAGATCGAGTCAAAACTTAAACATGAAAGGATGATGGTTGAGATGAACCAAAGAATAGAGGAAGGTTTTTCTTTGCTAGCCCAGTAGAGACAAAGGCATAAAAAGAGCCGTAGGAATTCATTGCCTTCGCATTCGGAAGAAGAAAGCTCATCTTTATCTAATCAGGACAGGAGAGAAGGTGAGTAGAAAATGAAAGAACAGGCTACTAGAACATCGAAGAGGAGCACCAAAGGAAGTGGTTAAGTGTTGGTTACAGCCAACTGGCTCGGTACTGACAAAAATAAGGTTGGTATCGAGCACGTAGAGGTGGTGTCGAAGTGCAGCTACCTAATGCTGTTATATGTATGGTAGTCAAGATGATTTGCAGGATACTGGAAATAGCATTGGATGGTATATTAGAATGTATAATGCTAGTGCTCAAACAAATGTCACAAAACAAGCCATTCATCACAGAAGATCCGGGCGACTGGCTCTACCAAAGATAGGAGTGTCTAGACATCATTGAATGAACCGAGAGCATTTGCAGGGTCAAACAATCGAGGTTGTTTCTGATGGTCGCCATCCGGGTAATCAAGCCAATCAAGAATATATTGCTGATATGGTAAGAATATTATTATAGGAGAACTAGTGGAGAAAGAATAAGAATTAGGACTCAAAACCTAGTAGGACCCCATTTATTGATGACGTTTTATGGGAAGACTATCCCAGAAAGTTTTTATGCCAATAACATCATCGTATAATAGGACAATAGAACCCAGACAACATTTATTGAAATATGAATGGCACATGGATGGTGCTCGAATGATTGACGCTGTGAGGTGTAGGTGTTTTCCTATATTCCAAGATAAGGTGGCTACAATGTGGTTCACTGGACTCACGTCGAAGGTATTTCTAAAGAACCTGTAGGAGGTGTCAACTCCCCGGTTGGTGCAAGATTTGGACCCGGGACCTACTGGGAAGATTTAATCACCAAGTGCTTTAAGAGAGATAGGATAGGGATGGTGTCACCTTCAAGAGATGTCTACCCGTATAACTCGTTCTCACCGTGGCTATAACCATCGTCATCGTTATCTTTGTCATCTCTTTCATCCTCTCCCTCTTCTCCTCTTTCTTCTTCCCCTTCTTCTCTTTCTGCTCCTTTTCCCTCTTTACCTCCTCAACCTTCGTCACCTTCCCCTACCACATTATCTTCCACTACTCTTTCTTCTCCTACATTGACATTCACCTTGCCTTCTTGGCCTTCCTCATTCCCTTGATCATCATCATCGAAATCATGAAAGGGGGCAGAAGGGTTGACGATAAATTGTAATATCTTAGAGGAAGTGGAAGAGGAATAACATGTCTGTCAAGGTGTAGAAGGTCATACTAGCAAATCCACTCATTGGTGAGTAATAAAGAAGTAATATGTAATTGGTATTTAACTCCCTTCAGGAGTGCTAAGGTGTCAGCATGCGCGCTGTTATCATTTTGATCGGTTAGGTCTGTGAAGGATACAGAAAATGAGTTAAGCATATAGATAAAGAAAATATGAACTAAGAAAATATGCTAGGATATGAGACGTATGTCTAGACAATTAAAGGTTGTTAAAGCCGTAAGGACGAACATAGAAGTGTTAGCTCTTGAAATAACTTCAGTTGTTGCGAAGTGCCTCAATAATTTGTAGTGGTTATAGGTTTTGATGATTAGCAAGGTAGGAGAGTCTGCTCTCTTTTTGAAGCTTAAGAGATAGTTAAGCTCCCTAAAGTTAGGGGGATGATTCAATCGCATTATAAAGAGGATGTACAAGGAATTGAGTAGGACATATCTATTGGGGTACACCTACGTAGGAGCCAGCCCAATCTCTTACAAGAAGAATTTGAGGAATTCACTGAACGTTGGAATGGCTCCACCTAAACATATATTTATTTCATGTAGCGTAGCCCTGAGGTGGGTTGTGTGCTCGTTGATCGATTATAGGCAATAAAGCGTCACTCTCTAGAATCCCATGATGATGACAAATAGAACAAAGTTACTCCATGGTTAGCAGTATGGAGTTAGGTATAGAGGTTATCCAAGACCCTTGGGGCATGTCGCTTGTCTAGTAGAGGAGGTCGGTCAAGAGGCTGCGCCACTGGAACGACTTCCATTTGGACTTCAAATGTAATAGAACATCTTTCTTTGGATGGAGTGGCTTGAGAAGTTGAAGAACTAGCCTCATGAGAACTAGAAGGATCAATATTAACTTTCAGATGATGAGATCGTTAAGTCATCTAACCTAAAAAGCTTGATAGAAAACTTGTTCATGTATGTTTCACTTTAAGATTTGCATTAATTAAAACACATTTTGCCGATGTGCAGGATCCAATGGATGTCGACATGTGTTGACCAAATAGATTATGAATATCAACCGAGGCAGTTTAAAGTGTTGATCTATGTAATGTGCGTCCTATGCTTAAAGCATGGTGCATGGAACACTTTTTGTAGATAGCCCACTTATGCTGGCAAACGAGCTTCGTCGCACGATGGAACTGCATGTCGGATTTTACCCGTTATCACAGAGTAAGTAATAACGGAACCGTTGTTCGGAGCGACATGGAGCTTCCTTTGTATGAACATAGTATTATGGTGTGTAACTTGAAATATCAATTTGAATATCTGATATGGATGATAGAGTGCATTCAATGGAACCGTTCTTTTGAATCACCTCAACAGAGTTGAGCTGTCAAGTTACCTTTGACCAAAGTATTATGGAGTTAATTGCTATAAGTCTACGAGGTGGATCGTGTAGTGTATATGCAAGTATATGTGACAAAATATATGATGCAACTAAAACAATATTAATCTAAGTAAATATAAAATAAGCACACCAGGATTTTATACTAGTTTGGACCCCCCGTCCTACGTCCAGTCCTGAAGCTCCCGTTCGGAATTCGACTATCAAATACCCTCGCTTCGCCCGAAGGAATTGGCTTGGTTACAATAAGTTGTTCTTTCCAAATGTGTGTTCTAGTATAACATAGATGTTGACTAATTAGTACAATTGCTTCCAATATATATCTAAAGAGTACTGTCTATGAAGAACCGAATATATGGAACAGTGAATACAAGTATAGATTGCTAGAGTGTAGAAATCAAGAATATGATAGAGTTAGAGAGCGTGAGTCAATAAGGTAGTCAGGTGAGATCTTTCTCTTGATTTCTGATGCTATATATAGTTGTAGATAGGTATGTTGAGTAGTTGCATCCATTAATGAGTGCTCTATAGTTGCTTCTGTTGATGATGAAGAGTTGCAGCGAAGAGAAGCGGAGATGTCCATTCGAATGTGACAGTTGAAGTCTTTATTTGAAATCCAAGTTTGAAATCAGGCGTCTGGTATTTGTATCAGACGTCTGATACTATATATTTTTTCAATATAGTAGGTTTTTAGACGTCTGAGTGCTATTACTAGACGTCTAGTTTAGCCTGTTTGTTACTCCACAGGACTTTTCCAGACGTCTGGCTTGTGCACCCAGACGTTTGATACTTGTGCATGTCTGTTTTGTGCATCTTTTCTTTTGCTTCTTTGTACCTATCGACTTGTAGTCTCTTGTAGTGTCTTTTGAGCCTCGTTCTTGTCTTTCTAGTGATGTTGTTCTAGCAAGTTCCAGTATATATAAATGTATATGTACATTTGATTTCCATTGTATAGTGGTTGTCATTAAAACCATGGATTTGATTTCCTAACAATCTCTCCCTTTTTGATGATGACAACTATACAATGTACTTATATATAATTTTTATAAATCTCCCCCTGAATATGTGCTTTCTATTATTTATTGTGCTTTCTATTATTTCTCCCCCTTTGGCATTATCAAAAAGCGTTACTAATTTTAATTGTAGAAATAATGTTCGTACCATTTAATATTTGCCAATCGGCGTAAGGTTATAATATACACAGAAATAACACACCAAAAAGCAAGTTTCATTAATCATATTAATAGATTACATGCATAGATTTTTTTTATCATTTTTATACAAAAGATGGAATCCTAAAAGGTCTAAGTATCTTTTGGGGAAGCTTTATCTTGATCACCTCCTTCATCTTCTCTCTTGGATGAGCTATCTTGTTTTTTAGGAGATGTCGGAGTGTGCTCAAGAGGTTCTTTATCCTCTTCAAAAAGTTTGGAATGTTTTGAAGGAGGAGGAGAAGACACTGGAGTTGGCCAATCTTCAGAAGGTGGTGTAGGACCACGAACTCTTTGAAGAACCTCTTTTAGAACGGATAATGTAGTTGAAAGTGACTCTTCAACTGTGGCCAAGCTAGAAGCAAATGATGTTTCAAAACTATCAATACGTTTAGCCAATAATTTTTGATTTCGGGATAGGATAACTTGATTTTGGAGAGCTAAGTCGCGAATACTCCCATTTGGATTCATCTCAGTACGAGTCTCCAAAATATCATCTTGACACGTATAATCAAAAGGTGCAGGAGGAGGAAGAGGAGTAGTCTCACATTGTTGTTCTACCTCTTGTGATGGTTCAGGTTGATGTTGGGTTGGAGGCCTAGCTTGTCTCTCTTGATGACGTTGCATCCATTCTTGAAATGAGATAAAATCCGAAGGATTTTCCGGTAGGTGCATTAGAGAGAAGAACTTTATGGACGCATATTTCAGATAAATTTCTTCAAAAGTGGATAAATATGAAGGAATGTTGTGAGTTTGTGAAGTCTCATGATGTATGTAGGATAGATGATGGATGGTCGTGATCTAGTCCAAAAATGTTGGAGCTCGTCAAATATAAATTTTGCCCAATTAACCATTGTTCCACTTAATATAGCATATAGAGCCTTGTGCTCTAATTCTGTGATTTACTCATGACTACCAAGGCGAAGAATGATAGTGTTGATGATCATTCTAGTGAGAAGTCTCGCCTTAGGTCTTAGGTATTTTGATGCAAATCTAGGCATGTCATCTTCCCATATTTGATATGTGATAGTATCTCTCGGTTTGAGACGCATATCCAGAATATTATGTAAATCTTCTCCGGTGTCGGAACATCCAAGAGTATGGCCTATGATCCCTGGAGTAAGTCTAATTGTGTTGCCGTAAACACTTGACCAAAACCAATTATCATCGTTGTCGGTGTTCCAAACAGCTGTGCTATCTAAATTAGCATAGAAAAGAAATATGGCTAGCTGATCGATTTGAACATTATTGGGATTGAAGGAAATCAATGTTTCTAATCCAGCACTTTCGCACATTTTTTCCAAATCATACATTGGGAACTTTAGTAAATTATAAAATGCACCTGTATGAAGCTTATTCTTTTGAATATTCTCGTATCTCTTGATTGAATGTGGTACACGATTCATCCATCTCTCTATTTGATCGTCAGAGAAAACTTGCGGATTGGATGAAGTGGCTTGGTCTTGCTTGCGTTTAGAGATTTTAGGGTTTTTTGTTTTAGGGGCCATGAAATTCGAGCGTGTTTGAAGGAAAAAAAATTGGAGAATCAGAGAATCGACCTTGCAGTAGAAACGAAATAAAATGTAAGTGTGAATAAGCGAAAAAATAGACGTTAGTAGGGTATTTTAAAGTGTCGATTGAATTTCAGACGTTTGGAAGTTAAATCAAACGTCTGATTTAACCTAGATTGAAGACAGTATATATGTTCAGACGTCTGGTTGGTGGTAGTAGACATATGGAATTGAACGGTTTGGAAATTTTGAAAGGCAGAGAGATATAACAGACATTTGGATGTAATATCAAACGTCTGAAAATGGCCTGAGTTTGTATCTTAAAGAGGCAGAGACTTTGTTCAGACGTCTGGTCAATAGTTCAGACGTCTGAACTAGACTGGTTTGTAATTTTTATTAAGCAGAGATATTTTTCAGACGTATGGTAGGTTATATCAGACGTCTGATATATGCACGATGTTTAAAACTTTGTGTGATACAAGGATTTAAAAGAGATTTTCTTTAATTTACCGATTTGACAAGCATCACATAAATTTTCTACTTTATAGTTTATTTTAGGTAAACCTCTAACTAGCTCATATTTTGCTAATTTATTAATATATTTAAAATTAATATGACGGAAACGTTTATGCCATAACCATGGATCGTCATGTTTGGCAGTTAAACATAAGTTTGAATTTCGATTTATATTCATATTTAAGACATAAATATTTTTGTTTCTAAATCCTTCAAAGATAAGTTGTTTGTTATTATTAAAAATATTGCATCTATCTTTTTTGAAATTGATTTGAAAACCTTTATCACATAATTGACTAACGCTAAGTAGATTGTGTTTTAAATTTTCTACTAACAAAACATTTGTAATAATATGAGAGCTAGAAATACCAGAGTTGATGACTTCTCCGATGCCAACGACGTATCCTTTTGAGTTATCTCCGAAAGTTACTGTTCCACCATCAATATATGTTATATTTGATAACATTTTTGCATTTCCGGTCATATGCTTGGAGCATCCACTATCAAGTATCCATTTCTCCTTATTTTTTATTTTGGGTACCTACAAGATAAAAATAATTTAATTGGTACCAATACACTTTGCTAGGATCCTAGATGTTAGAAGGAGTAGGTAGCCACACCCAAGAAGGTTTGGTACCTTTATGAATATAATTTTTATTATAGACTATGTTATCTAGGAAATTATTAATATGTTTTTGTCTAATCAATTTATTATTTGTCTTAGGAATCCAAATTTTTATATTTTTGGTATTCGTAATAGACTTAGGTGATCCTTTAGTCTTTTGATAAATAAAACTATATTTCTTAATATTATTCCCTTTTTGTTTAGGAATTTTTTTAAATCATATTCCATTTCTATTTCTGGAAGGTTTTGAAGTTTTGATAAGATTTTCCAAATCTTGTTTTCCTTTATTAAATTTTGAAACATTATTTGTAATTTTATCTAATTTTTCTTTTAATTCAAAATTTTCAATTTTCAATGTTTCTATATTACTTTTTAAATTGATATTTTATTTTAACAAGATATCCTTTTCTAGTTTAACTTTTCCAAAATCGATAGATATAGTCTCAAATTCAGTCAAATTACTTTTAACTTTTTCTTGAGATAATTCTAGTTCATCCTCTAAAATAATTTTTTCATCTTTTAACATTCCTATTTCTAGTTCTAATCGATTTATTTTGGCTATGTGATCCTTATTTAATTTTTTAATTTGTCTAAATTTATCATCTAATTCCATGTTAAGTTCTAATAATTCATCATAGCTAAGATCAGGACATACCTCATCAGTTTGTGCCATAAAACATACATTAGCTTGTTCTCCATCACTATCGCTGTCACTCTCTGATGATGATGATGAAGAGTCTGAGTCATCCCATGTTACTTTGAAAGCTTTCTTCTTTTTGAATTTTTGAAATTTGTTCTTCTTTTTATCATTGTTGAGCTTGGGACAATCTTTCTTCATATGTCCAAATTGATCGCATTCATAGCATTTAATTGACGTTTGATTTGTTGAGCTTGATTTTCCTCCTTTCTGAAATTTGGTCATTTTCCTAAACTTCTTGAATTTGTTGTAATTTTTGGCAATAAATACGATTTCCTCTTCGTCTAAGTTGGAGTCTTCATTTGTTGCTGGGAATGCTATATTTTTCTTCTCTAAATTTTGTTCTTTTCTTGCCTACAAATTAGCTTCATAGGACATTAAATTTCCTATTAATTCTTCAACTAAGAGTGTTGAGAGGTCATTAGCTTCTTCGATAGCTAATACTTTTCTTTCCCACTCTGGAGTTAAAGAATTGAGTATTCTAGATACTAAGTCAAAATTTGTGAATTTAACTCCTAGTGCCATTAAATCATGTTGAATAGTTTGGAATCTAGAGTACATGTCTACTATAGATTCATTTTTTTCATTTTAAATGATGAAAATTGATTTTGTAAAATTGAAATTTTAGTTTGCTTAACTTTATTCGTGCCTTCGTGTGTAACTTATAAGGTACGCTAAATATCATATGCAGTGTTACATATCATGACACGTGAAAATTCATTCTTGTCTAATGAATAAAATAGCACATTCATAGCTTTGGCATTATTAGAAGCTGCGGTTTTTTGTGTATCATTCCATGTATTCATAGTAGTAGTAGGTGTTTTATATTTATTTTGAGTGGCTGACCAAATTTCTAATCCATTAGCTTCCATAAAAATTCTCATACGTGTTGACTAATATGCATAATTAGAACCATTAAACAGTGGGGGACGTGCTATAGATTGGCATTCTTGAAAAATACTTTCCATATTAAAGTGATTCAAATACGTGTTACTGTACTTTGATCAAACCTTCCTCCGATACCAATTGTAAGTCTACGAGGTGGATCGTGTAGTGTATATGCAAGTATATGTGACAAAATATATGATGCAACTAAAACAATATTAATCTAAGTAAATATAGAATAAGCACACCAGGATTTTATACTGGTTCGGACCTCCCGTCCTACGTCTAGTCCCGAAGCTCCCCTTCGGAATTCGACTATCAAATACCCTCGCTTCACCCGGAGGAATAGGCTTGGTTACAATAAGTTGTTCTTTCCAAATGTGTGTTCTAGTATAACATAGATGTTGACTAATTAGTACAATTGCTTCCAATATATATCTAAAGAGTACTGTCTATGAAGAACCGAATATATGGAACAGTGAATACAAGTATAGATTGCTAGAGTGTAGAAATCAAGAATATGATAGAGTTAGAGAGCGTGAGTCAATAAGGTAGTCAGGTGAGATCTTTCTCTTGATTTCTGATGCTATATATAGTTGTAGATAGGTATGTTGAGTAGTTGCATCCATTAATGAGTGCTCTATAGTTGCTTCTGTTGATGATGAAGAGTTGCAGCGAAGAGAAGCGGAGATGTCCATTCGAATGTGACAGTTGAAGTCTTTATTTGAAATCCGAGTTTGAAATCAAACGTCTGGTATTTGTACTAAACGTATGATACTATATAGTTTTTGAACATAGTAGGTTTTCAAACGTCTGAGTGCTATTACCAGACGTCTGGTTTAGCCTGTTTGTTACTCTAGAGGACTTTTCCAAACGTCTGGCATGTGCACCCAGACGTCTGATACTTGTGCATGTCTGTTTTGTGCATCTTTTCTTTTGCTTCTTTGTACCTATCGACTTGTAGTCTCTTGTAGTGTCTTTTGAGGCTCGTTCTTGTCTTTCCAGTGATGTTGTTCTAGCAAGTTCCTGTATATATAAATATATATGTACATTTGATTTCCATTGTATAGTTGTTGTCATTAAAACCATGGATTTGATTTCCTAATAATTGCGCCATTAATGCTCGTGTGAAAGTGTTACATGTTCGAGATCGAAGACAGGCCATAGAAAGAAATTGGGATAGGAAGTACAAACACCTAAAGTTAGCATCAAGATGGGAAAATAGGAAAGCCTTGAATGGATCGAAGTGTTGCTTGGTGTCGACCTCGTGTGTATCCCAAGTTCCCCCGGTGACCATTCCTCGGTCTGGACTTAGCAAAGTGGAATGATAAACCATGGCCAACCTTGAGAGACCCCCAGTAATAACTTTAGCCTTGGCATGATAGTGGTGACGATGCCATAACACCCCTTGCAACATCAAAACCCTATGCCAATACCCACCTTTAAATTCGAATCCAGATCTAGAGAAAGAAGTTGGGGGAAAGTTAATTTTGCATCGAATTGATTGGGGTGGCAATTGGATCTACGGCGGCGACGACATGGATGTTGCAGCAATGCAAGGTGGGGTGGCAGTAAGGTGAAGGCGACATCGATGATGGATGTTACTCGGCATTCCAGCCCTGCTATATTGAACTACTTGCACAAGTTAGATCTGACTGCCATCAAGGCCAATGATTTAAGAATGATAATTGTGGGGACCAGAAATCAAGTACAGATGATAATATGATGTTGGAATTGAATGGATTTGATGGATATACGATGTAGGATGCTCAAAGCATGGAATATCGCTAAATGAATGGAAGGGTTTGGCATAGCATGGCACATTATGAGGGATCATCATACTTGATCAAGAGGGATCGATTGGCTTCACTGAAGAGGGATCGACATTCATCAAGGATCGAGTGCATTCATTCATACAACAATCAATATCTCAGGATCTACATGTCCAATTCCTATGAAATTTGGAGGGCAAGGAAAATGGACCCCAGGGAACCCACCCTAGGGATCACATGTCATAAGAACAACCTTCAAGGATCGGCATACATCCCTGTAGATGGTTTGGCTATAAGCAGTGCATAAGTGATATCAAGTCAAAGATCGAGCAATTACTCAAGTTTCTATGGTCCAAATGACATGAGAATTGAAGGACAAACATATTTTAGCATGGAGAAGCCACCATAGGGATCGCTGCCTAAAAATCGACCAATGAAGGAATTGGTACTGATCACTCCTTATTGGGAACTGGGCCTAGCGATCCCTCTAGTGGGTCCATGTGGATTAGAAGGTCCTTCAGCCGAAGTTTCAGAGAGATTGGTGGTCGTCTTCACCTATAAATACTGGCCTAATGGGTCATTTTGAGGATCTTTACGCTGCTTGTTACTCTATTCTCTATTATAATCAAGTGTTTGCTATTCCTTGTTGCTGTAATTAGATTTATAAGTGATCGGTAAAGGATAATCTTCAAAGTGGATGTAGGCATTCAACGCCAAACCACTATAAATCCATGTGTCTTTGATTGTTGCTTTTTATCTATTATTAGTTTAATCATTTCCTTAGTTTAATTTTGTTTTTCTTCACTTACTTCTCTACATAAATCTATTCTTGGGTGTTTGTGCCTAATTTAGTTGCAAATATTTTGGTGCTTTCATTGAGAGGCTTGATTCTCAGCTTTCTAGGATCCCTTTATTGCTAAAGGTTTGGATAAATCCCCCAAAGGAGATCTGCAGTTAACTTCAAGAAGTTGCTAATATTACTCAAATTTGTAGAAATCTAAGCAAGGAAATTAATAATGGTGAGACATACAAGATCTACTTCTGAGAATGTGGAAGGAAATGAGAATACTGGCAATCAACAAGGAGACCTAAGCAATCAATCAACAAATGTGAATGTTGATCCCGTTGAAGTTCAGAATCCCAATGATTTTATTACAAGAGCTGAATTTCATAATTTAACGAGGGAGTTGATGGAGAGCCGTCGACAACTAAATCAACAAATTAAAACCAATATCAACTTGATGAACCAAATCAATCAGCAGCAGGGGGGAAACTAGGAGGGATCCCACTCCTTACTCAGCATCGGAGAGTTCTAGCTCATAAGACGAGTATCACAGGCATAGGCATCGCTATACAGATGAATATCATGCAGAAACCTCGGGGCGTCAACTGGTAGATCATCGTGGTCTACCAGGATCGATTGGTGTTGACCCTTTCGTAAGGATCAGTACCAATCCCTCCACTAGAAGAGGGAATTCATCCATGCCTTATGGCAATCAAGCTGGAGCTATTACGGTTGGTTTGGATGCTGGAGTCTAATTGAATCTTCACCAAGCTCTTCCCCGGAATGATGATGAAGCGAATTTACAAAATACACATTGGGAAGATGGTGAACCAAGAAGGTTTGAAACGTCTCGCAGACATCGACTGGACCATTCACGTAAGGTGGAGCGCGACAACTGCTTGGCCCCAACCGTCCAAACGCTGGACTTATCGGCTATGGTCAGACAGTTAGTGAGGGAGAGCCAAGGCTTAACCAACAATGATTGAGGAATCTCAAGAAGTCATACCCCGTTCACTGATAGTGTATTACATGCACAGTATTCACGGAAGTTCAACATGCCATCAATGCCTGCCTACGTGGAAAAGGCCGACCCCAGGTAGCATATCATGAGATACAAATCACTGATGGATTATGTGCAAGCTGATGATGCGACTAGGTGTAGATGCTTTCTATAACTCTCTCTGGAATAGAGACAATATGGTTCACAAGACTACCCCCACGATCAATTTCTAGATTCGATGATTTGGCAACCAAGTTTGTATAGCAGTTCCAGATGCACACGACTCGTCCCAAAGATGTGATGTCCCTTTCCAGCATGATTCAAGCTCCAGGAGAGTCGTTGAAAGATTATTTGGAGAGATTTCATACAGCTGTTACGGAGGTCAGTAATTTGAATGACCATGCGATCTCATGGCCGTGACAAAAGGGATTGATCTAGATTCTGAGTTTGGCGATTGGCTAGCCGGTAAGCCGCTCGCAACGTTGGAACGCTTTTATGCAAAGGCAGCTCAGTATTTGAGAAAAGAGGAAGCCGTGTCCTTCAGGAAGAAGAATGTCGCAGGACCAAGTGGAGAGGGAGTATAGAGTAACATTGCAATAAAACGGTCTGATGACTATTCTGGAAAAGTCCAAGTGAATGTCCAGAATAAACCAAATCAGAAAAAGAGAGGTGGAGATAGGAACCGTGAACGAAAGAAGGATTTTGGACGAGGGAAGCTTAGGACTTCGATGTATAATACTTACAAGCCGTTGAATGCATCCTTAGAGAATATTTATTTGTTTACTAGCAATACCATGCAGTATAGGAAGCTGCCTCTAAAGGAATCAACAGAGAAGCAGAAACAGACCGTGAAATATTGTAAGTTTCATAAGTGCTATGGGAACAATACAAATGAATGCAGGAATCTCCAAGATGTTATAGAAAACCTAATTCGAGAAAGAAAATTATAGCAGTTTACGAAAGCCCTGCAGGATGGTGGGCAGGGGACATCTAACCCCAACCAAGGACAAGCGTCGCGCATGGCTGAGGAGCATGCGTAAGCTGGTGGAAGACTGGTGATAAATACGATAGTCGGAGGACCGTACCCTGCAAATAAGAGTTAGCAAGAGATGGGCATTATGCTAGCACGATTAGGCATGTGGATTTTGAATGTTGTTCAAATACGAAAGATGGAGCTTCGGCAAAACATCAACGCACGATGGCGGATGATATTATGTTTAGGAACAGAGATGCGGATAAGGTTGAGGCTCCGACAATCGACCCAATGGTCATTTCGGCCATGATTGGCCCCGCTTTGGTGAGAAGGATATTAATTGATTGTGGAAGTTCAGTAAATATAATCTTCAAAAAAGCTTATGATCAGATGAGCCTAGAAGCCAAAGACTTAAAACCGTTTAAAGCTCGTATATACGGTTTTAACGGCCTTGTAACTGAAGCTGTTGGTTATGCGGAGTTACCTATAAAGTTGGGAGAAGGTGAACGAAGGAGAGTGCGGACCTTTCCGTTTGTTGTTTTGGATGTTGACTCTCCATACAATGTTTTTCTAGGTCGACCGGACCTAGCTGAATTCTGGACAGCTCTTATCCCATGCTGTTTGACTTTGAAGTTTCTGAAATGGGTGAATTTAAAAAAAATTAGCCATCTTGGATCTTTAATGGGCCTATGAAGTCTAAATATACTTAGAATTTTTTCTAAGTTTCTTTTAAATAAAATCAATATTTTATTTAATTTCATAAATAAGTTTCACAGTAATTTAATGTGAAAATAAATTAGAGTATATCACATATACTCTTATATAAATATTTATGTGTGAAGGTTACATATTTAATTTATTTAGAGAAGGTAACTTTTTATTTCCTTCCTCTTAACTTATTCAATTAATAACGGGGTATAAATTTATTTGGTGAAGGAAACTTTTCGTTTCCTTCTTCTTAACTTATTCAATTAATGACGGGGCATAAATTTATTTAGATGAAGAGAGAAAACTTTCATTTCTCTCTCTTTAATTAAATTGATTAATTATATGAATGTCATTAATTAGCAACATGTATATGGCATGAATATAAGTATAAACAAATATATATTATAGTGTAAATTCTGTAAGTGCAACATATTACTATCAGTTGATGACAAGGTGTAGTCATATAAACAAAATTAAATGGATGGCTAATCACATAAAGAAAAATAGAAAATAAATAAAGGGTAATAGGAATGATTGATTCAATTTCACATTTCGCAAACTTAATTAATGTAGTATATAAATGAAAATTAATAGGCATCATATAAGGGTATAAACAGTCAAAAATAAATGCATGTATATATAATTGCCTCGTTTTAAATTGGTTTTTTTTGGAAAGAAATATAATTAACACTTTGACAGTATGTAATACATAAACTAAATTTTGTATATACAAACATACATATAAAATTAATTATGTGTATATAAGATTAAAATAAGTCTTTCTAATTAATACAAATTAGAGATTTATACCAATCAATTTTAAAATAGATTTATTGTCAAAACATTAATTGTGTGTATGTAAGATTCAACAAAATATCTCTAATTAATACAAATTATAGACTTATAGTAATCAAATTAAAATTTAGATTTGTTGCCAAAACGTCTTCAATTTTTTTTAATTTCTAAAAAAATACAAAAACAAAATACATACATGTAAACTTTCAAATCTAAAATTACATCTTGTTTTATATGATTTAAAACATGAATCTTTAATAAAACACTGTAATATTCATACACAAATTTTAGTTTAATTTGTTAAAGTAAAACCCAATCAAAAAAATATGAACACGTAAAGTTTTAGATCTAAAGGATTATAATTTTAATTGAATGTTTACAATATAGATCTATAATAAAACATTGTATTCAAATATATACAAATTTTATTTTTAATTTAACAAAATAAGAACCCAATTGATAAATTGAACATACAAAATTTCTGATCTAAAAATTAGACTTTAAATTGAATGTTTAGAACATAGTTCCAAATAACATGGTATTTAAACATATACAAATATTAGTTTTGATTTATTAAAATAAAATACTAATCGATTCATTCAACGGACAATTCAAGCCATATAAACAATTTTCAAATTAAATGAAGCAATGAGATGTACATACAAATTGTGATAATTAAATTTCTCTTTCAATAAACATTACATCAAATATCATTATCTATTAAAGAAAAACATAACTTATTACCCAAAGCCTTGAAGCACATCTTGAAAGTGGACTCCCCTTAGGATGTTATCTAGAAGTCACACATTGAATGATTATATTTCCTCAGATCTTCAAGATCATCATCCTAACCTTGCAAGAGATGGATGTACCACTTTTATTTTATTTTATTTGATGTTTTATATGGAGTCGGAAGATTTTGGAAAATTTATTTTATTATTTTTTCATTTTTGTTTCCTGCCATGAAAAGTTAGGAGGAGAGAAAGAAACAGACTGAATGAGAAAGAATGTGTAACGACCTAGAATTTTAGTTATTCAATTTTGGAATATTCAATTGATTTTAAATATTGACAAGTTAATTTTATCAATTAAATAACTTGGATTTCGAATATAATGATTTATTTGATAATTTAATTATTAACTTTAATATTTGAAATTTCTTAAATAATTGAATCTTGAATTTTATGTGAATGAAAACGATTTCAAAAGTTGATTTAAATAAGAAGGAAGATAGTAAACTTTTAAAATTTAATTAAAAGCAAATAAAGTGAAATTGGAAATTACTTTTTCTAATTAATGTGTAAAAATAGTCTTTTTAGGCACTGTCTCGGATTTCGACGAGACCAGTTCCATTGGAGCCGTAATAGTGAGTTATTGTATGCCATCGAATTTCGTGGTGATTGGACGTATCATTTGGACGTGCAAGATCGAAATGTGTAGAAATTAATTAAAGGAATTTATATTAATATAGTTCGATTTTGAAAAGTTAACTTCTGTATATGATGGAATTGGCTCTTGATATATATTCCATGGTGTTTGGAATAGGGGTATAACATATAGAACGCCGGGCGGTACGCTTCGTTTGGAGTTCGAAATTTTCACGGATGAATAGTGCCATGGAAATTTTCTATAAATAGCCCTTAACTTTCATTCATTTGCAATCCCAAATGAAATAAAGCTCCAATCACCATTCCTTTTATCTCTAACCCTAGCAATCCAACGACCTACGTTGATCATCACCCTCGAGACATTTTCTGGCAAAGTTGTCAACAGCAAACTTGTAGATCTCGGCGATACGTGGCCACGACCGGTTGGATTAGCATGGCATTCGCCGAGGCAACGGCAAAGCCCCTCCGATCGCCGGCAGTTTCATGGGTTCACTGTGTGAATTCACATGCGCATGCGTTGTTGCGTGGAGGCGGAGGTGACACGGCGGTCGGGTGGGCAGTGGTAGGTTGGTGCGCGTGCATTGGTGGGGGAGCACGAGCGTTCGTCGATCGACGTTGAAGAACGAAAAAAATAAAAATAAAAAGGGTACGCAAGTGCGACTTGGAAAGTAACGGTGAGGGAGGGAAAGCTGAAAGGAAAGGTTAAGTTTAAATTTATTTTATTTAGGTTAATTAAATTTTAATGATATTAAATGCTAATTAATCCGTAACTTTCTCGTACGTGGTCCGTTTCGAGCATGACATGTTGCATTGCGTTCGTATCAGCGAGCACTACGCTATGAAATTAGATTAGATGAATTTGTAGCTAGTTGGAATTTTGAGTTAAAATTGGACACGTTTAATTTTAATTCAAAACGGAATGTTTTCACGACTATTAAAATCAATGTAAGTTAATCTCACCTTTTTGGTTAATCAGAAAATTTATATAGCCAATAAATATTATTTATTAGATGTTTGGATATTTATTTCTAATTGTTAATGATTGTTTGGATTATATACTAATTATTATTAGTTAGATTGGTTATACTCCCTCCTATTGGAGCGAATGAGACCCTATTACGTTTTCATGTAAGAGCGGATGACCCTTTCTATACGAATCCCGCATTAAAGCGGTTGATTTTTATATTATTGATTATATATTGTAGGTGATGCAGGGGGACAGGTTGGAGGGATCCAACATGATTCCTCACAATGTTGATTTTATTTTGATATATACAGTGATATATGATTGGTTGAATGCCATATTGATAACATTGATATGATTTTTCTTAATTAGTGCTTTAATAGCACTAGGCCTTAATTTTGGTATTTTGAAATACTAAAAATGATGATTTTGATGTAAAAAGGATTTCGAAGTGGTATTAGAAAGTATATATGTTTTAATGATTTTTAAATTATTAAAAGGAATGGATTTATTTTAAAAAAAATAAAAAGTTATGATTTTTGATGTTATAAAAATATAGTTTTGAGAAATACTTTGATTTGGGATTTTTGAATAAGTTTATAAAAAGGATTTATAGAGGCAATATTTTATAAATAAAGAAATAGACTTATAATCAGAATATATAAATATTTTTTAATGGGATTTATAAATGGATTTTATAAATAATTTGATTAATAAAAAAATGGATTTATAAGTGGATTTTGATAGTAAAAATTAGTTTATAAAGGAATGAATTTATAAATAGAACTTTGTAAATAAAGGAATTTTCTAAAATAGAAGTTTTATAAAATCGGAAGGAGATTTATAAAAATAATTTTATAAACATGGGAATGATTGGGTTGAACATTTAAGATGGGTTTTTATCTAGGAAATATATTATGTTCCAAAAGTTGGTTACTTATCTTAATATGTCTTAAAGCTATTTATAAATATTTAAACAATTTTGATGTGTCAATTATTTAAATTATTAATATATTTTAGGAATTAATAATAATGATTATTAATAATAGTTTGGTAATTTATTATTATTATTATTTATATAGTAAAGATTAACAATTTTTTTTATCAATAATGGTCTGAATTATTATTTTTTATTCTTAAGAGGTTGAAAGCAATAATAATTATTTATTTATGATATTTTGGAGATTCATAAATAGAGTTTTGTAAACGGACTTGGATTTTTATAAGAGGAACTATAAAATGGTTTGAAGATATAAAGGAAGATTATTTACAAGGTAAAGAGGTTTATAAATAGATGAATAATTATAAACGAATTTGAGAAATGGGTTTACAGACCTATAAAAAGAATTTATAAATAATTGTATAGTTTTATAAAGGGTTTATAATGACTTGGGGAATAATTTATAAATGGTTTTAGAAATTTATAATGGAGTTTATAAATGATTCTAGAATTTGATAAAAAGGAGATCTTTCTCAGCATTTGGCAAATATACTTATACCGTTGAGATAAGTATATGAATATTTTCTAAGTATTGAAAATAGAAGGGTTTGTGAATATGCCTTTGTAAAAGTGTTTTGATACAAGTATGTACAAGACAGTTTTAATTAATCAAAAGATAATTAAGGAGGCTTAGTGTTGCTTGGTACTTAACCAAATGTTGGTTTTTCCTATGGAACTAAATCCCTGATTGAATGTTTGTTATTCGATAGTTAAATAACCGACTATCGAATTTGGATCCAAATGTAACTTTGTAAATATCTAGGGAAAACATGTGAGTTATGTGGAACAGTCGTCTCCAATGATGTTGTATTGTGCGTTAAATCTCGTTTCGTTCTCCTAGGACAATGATACAGAAATCCATCCACTAACGGTTAGGAGGTGACCTTCGGTCTTATCTTTGACTGTTTATTTTCTAAAGAAACGGGGTTGAATTTGCCAGGAATTATCCAATGTTGTTTCGAGGAGACCGGGATCAGATATGTTATCTGAAAACCACTTCGATCCAACTCAAGCGTTCGAAGTGAAGACATCTTAAAGATGATGGAATTGGAGACGAAGTTCTCAATCGTTTCGTTCAGTCCCAGAACGAACTTGTATGGATGAATGCTGATATTGCATTGTTGCCTGAAGGGCAGTGTTAGCATTCCAAGTGAGAAGTGCTATATAAATGGTAAGAGCTTGGCCTCTTTGAGCCTCACACCCGGGAAATGAATAAAGCAGGGACATGTAGCAGGGATAAGTGGGTCACACCCAAGTAGGGTTTGATCATCCCAAATCTAGAGCGATATTCATGTATGCTTCGGGACATTGTGTGGTTGTTGATTGCAACCAAGGAGTGATCATATTCGGTGCTACTCGAGAAGGGGGTAATGCCAGTCCTGAATAGTAGTGGTGCAACGTGTTGTAGCCTCCCGTACATTTTATCTAGAGGTGTTACAGGTGTACGGATTTGGTGAATAGATCCTTACCCTTTCATAGTTGGAATCCATTCTCCAATACGAGCTTTCGGTTTTGGTTGTAGAACCTAGTATATTGGAATTTAATTAATGTAACAATTTCGACTATGATTAATATGTAATTGTAAAGTAGACATTATTATAATATCAGAGGATTTCATATGAAATGTTTTGTTTATCATAAGGTAAACCCCTCCGTGTTTATATGCGGCGTGGTCGTACGAGATACCTTTGATTTTTGAAAGGTATCTATAACTTTAAAAGTTCAATTGGGTGTGTTTTCTCATGTTGATTTTCCAGACTGACTCGGGTGTTATTTTTTTATAATGCTCGGGTCAGACCAAGCATATTTACATATTGCTTTGGATGCATTGGAGATCAGGAGACAAGTTGGAGGTCTTCAAGTCGTATTCACATATATGTTTATTTTCCACTGCTTGTTATTGAAATTATCACCAATTGTAAGGACAAAATGTTATAACTGTCCAAGCCGATGATTGTGATTTTTGTTGTACTCTAATGGATGTATGTGTGTTACCATTTCTCTTTTGTAAAGTTCATTGATATTATATTATATGTTATACGATTGTGAGATTCTGTGTTATTTAGTTTCTTTTCTCTTCTTCTTCTCTTCTCTTTCTTCTTTCTTTCCCTTAAATGTCCGTCTTTCCGTTTGATTTGGGTTGGACATTGTGTGGTTTATTGTCAGCTTGAATTGTACAAAAACGCGGACTGTTATAGAATAAACCGCATGTACAGAATGAATTAGAGAATATGATGAATTAGAGAATCTATTTTATTTGAAAGAATGAAACTTTTCTCATTCTTTAATTAAAACGTCCCTAATTAATTTCCTTGATTCGCTCTCTCTCTCTCTCTAATCCTATCTTTATACTTATGTCATTAAATGACATAAAATTTCCACAAATCATGTCCTCAAATGACATAAAATTTCCACAAATCATGTCCTCAAATGACATAAAATTTCCATAAATCATGCCATCAAATTTCCATAAGTTTCCATAAATCATTTCATGCAATTATCTTTTAAATTACATCGATATCGTATATTAATGCGCACAAATATAACTTTTATAAATGCATTAAAATAATTAAAAAAATTCTAAACATCAAATAAATAATAATTAATATTTCTCAAATATCAATTAATTTAATCAATTTACAATAATTTATAAATTAATTAAATCATGTGGTTTTTCAGAGAATTCATCACTGCGGTTGTGTGACTCAAAAGTGTAAATTCAGTCTGCGATTAATGTCGAACTATCTGAATATTAAAGTTCAAACGTCACTTAGCAGGTGGTATGACATTTTGGCCGAATTTATCGCTTACACATCTTTTGGTAAAATCCAATTTTACTTATTATAAGCGGTACCCAATAGTGTTAATTATTTACACCAATTTTCTTCGTCAAAACTATATCACTTTGGATTTATGGAATTTGGTAATGGTCAAAATTCCAATATCATCCACATTCAACTTTATAGTCCAAACACAAATTCCTTGGTTCAATAATAACAATTATTATTAACTAAAATGCTCTGACTGGAGACTTTGACTTTGAGTTGACTTCAGTTGACCGTGATACTGATCTCATATAACCGAGGAGACGAATTCTCTCTTGAATAGTGTTTCACTTCCAATGCTTCCACTCGACCCAACTATAGGCGTTTGATGGACGTTGTGTCATGGTTTAACTATAATTAAAGCAGAGCTTTCACATTAAAGATCAACAGTGTTCTAAAGTCGAGGGAACTGTTTAAGTTAGTCACATCGACATTCTCTGCTTGACCTTAGGTATATTAACAACCAGAAAACTATTGAGTGAGTCATTCCATAGTTATCCAATAACTATAAGTACGTAACACATTGGTGCCCCCAATAGTCATGAGTAATATAATACCAAACATTTGGAGAGTGTTATATACTCTAGTCTCAACAGATACATCGATATCCAGTCTTGATGCATCTTGACTAGGAACATTTAAAATGGTATATTTGTTTCAATGTGATAAATTACTCATGGTTACAACACTTTGTACGTTAATGGATTTTCTATTGAATATACTTTTAATCAAATTGATTAATAATATAACCACGTTATATCAAGTATATAATAGAAAGAAAATACTTTTATTTCGAACAAGATTGGTCAACGAGTTAGATATATATAACAAATAAAATAATTGCCCCTAGGGCATACCCCTAACTCCATCGGCAACTGCATTGTTGGCTTTTGGTTTGAGTTTGAATCTGCTTATGTATTCTAGTAATATGCTTTCCATTCAATGTACTCACGATCTGTTGCTTGTCGTTTGGGTTGGAATGGTAGTCAATCGCCCATGAGCATGGGCGTTGATTCGATGATTCTATCTCTAGGCATCCTTTCGATCATAGCCTCAAGTGGTTGTAAACACTAGGCATAAGTCACAGTATTGAGTTGTCGTAGTCATCTCTTGGATGATCACACTTTTTCCCCCAGTCTCAAGTTGATATATGTACTGCATGGACGGTCGAGTCTCGTCCTAGTTGTGTTTATACTCCTGCCTAAGCTTTGATGACTCAGAGTTAATTGATGAATGGTCTGGCCACATTCATCTTGATTCTCGCTTGTGCCCCCCAAAGTCAGGGGAAAATTTCGATAAGTGGACGGGAAAGTCACTTCCGCTTAAGTTTTATGCCCTTCCATCAAAGATGAGGTCGGAGTTAGTTGATGGAAGGCTAAGTCAAGCCTATTCTGAATTGTATTCTTGTTTTTTTCCAAGGAAAACTTTGATGCTCCATCGGGTTTTTGGCATCAATTGAGTATAGGACAATCGATCACGTCCACTTTTAGTGCAGATATCGCCATACTCTGGGCAGGAACTGGAGAATGGTTGGTCAGGTCACATCCATTATGTGATTCATGCTTCCCTTGTCAAATCAAGGAAAAAAACTAAGTGATGGATGATCTGATCACATCCATTTGTAGTTGGTGTGGATTGACATCGACCGTTGATACGGTGACACGATATTGAAGGTTTGGATCGATATTGCCCATCGATCCGGTGGTACGATATAGTCGGTCGCCCGTAACTTCGGACGTCGTTCCGATTGGTTTTGTATTAAGGCCTCCTTGCGATCGTTGCCTTAAGTCGTAAGGAACACCAAGCTGGAGCTATAGTACTTAGCTTTTAGTAGTTTGCAATCCTACCCCCAGTCTTGGGTTAGCGGAATTAGTTTGTGAACAGTCGAGTCACGTCCTTTTGAGTTTATACTCCTCCTGTCAGGTTCAGGTCAAAGTTGATGAATGAATGGTCGAGTCATATCCATTTGTTGTTTATACTCCTATCCATACTCTGGGTGACGGGCGGTCAGTCGCACCCATTTGGTGTTTGTACTCCAATTCACACCAGGGACCAGAGTTAATCGATGGATGGTTCAACCACATTCATGTTTTGGTGTTTATATTCCAATCCACGTTGGGGGACTAGAGTTGTTCGATGGACGATCGAATTGTGTCCATGTTTTGGTGTTTATACTCCAGTCCACGTTGAAGGAACAGAGTTAGCTGATGGATAGTCAAACCATGCCCGATTTTTTGTTTGGATTTTGGGCTCGTTGATGTCCGAGCAAGGCATAAATAGTTCATTGCACTTCAAGCGCAAACAAGGTTGTGAATGGACGGATCACATTCTCCTTGGATTGGACAGTCAAATCATGTATAATTTAAGCTTAGGCTCTTAAACTGCCCTTTGCATCTAGGGCAGGAGTCGACACGTAGACGGTCGTACCGCATTCACTTTCATTTGGATCCTATTTCTGCCGAGCCTTGGGAGTAAGATGAGTGTTCTGGCAAATTTTCGAGCTCGAGCAGGGGAGCAGATGGTCGGACAGCATCCACTTTGAGTTGTGTCTTTGTTCCCAAGTCAGGGGCAAGATTGGAGAGTGGACGGTCGAGTCACGTCCATTTCTAATTGCTCTTCTAGTCGGATCAAGGTCAGAGTTAGCGAATGAACGGTCGTGTCACATTCATTCGGAGTTGGATGGTCAATCACGTCCATTTTGATTTATATTCTCCTGTCAGATCAAGGTATAGAGTTAGCTCAAGAGCGGTCGAGTCATGCTCATCTAGTTTCATACTTCTCCTGACGGACCAAAGGGGGGCGCTGGAGAATGAATGGTCAAGTCACACTCCTTCGTGGTTTACTCTCTTATCCACGCTCTGAAGACTAGAGTTATCCGATGGATGGTCGGGTCATATCTATCTCTGTTTTATACTCTTATCTGCGCATTGGGGACCAAAGTCATTCGATGGGCAGTCATTCACACCCGTCTTTAGTTTACACTCCTGTTCATTCTTTAGGGACCAGAGTTGATCGATAGACGTTCACCGCATCCATCTTTTCATGTTTTAAACTCCAGACCTCACTCTAGGAACTAGAGTTATACGATGGGTGGTCAGTCACACTTATTTTTATGAGTTTATACTCCACTTGTCGAATCAAGGCAGGAGTTGTTGAAGGAACAGTTGATTCATGTTCATTCGAGGAATGGAACTCTACTCCCTAACACTAAGTACAAAAGTTGGTGAGTAGGCGGTTGATTCGTGTCTACTTGGTGATTGTAGCTCCTCCTATCAAGTCAAGGAAGGGAGTAAGCAATGGATGGCGAGATCACATCCATGTTTAGGTTGGACAGTCAGGTCACGTCCAATTTGCTTCGTACTCCTCTCGGTAAGTCAAGGGAGAGAATTGCTAGGTGGACGGTCAGGCCACCTCCACCTCAAGCTGTAGTCGTGCCCCTGTGTCGAGGGCAGTGGTTGATGAGTAGATGATCTGCCAAGCCTACTTTAGGTCGAGCTCCAAAATTGTCCCTTGTATCCAGGGCAGGAGATGATGTGTTGGCTAAGTCACATCCACTTCCAGTTGAATCCTGGTCTTGTTTAGCTTCGGGAGAGTCATAAGTAACTTGGAGAACTTCAAGTACGAGTTGGGAAGTGGATGATTGGGTCAAGTCCGCTCTAAGTCTTTTTCTGGTCTCCTAGTCAAATGCGGAGGTTGATGAGTAGACGGTCAGTCGCATCCACTTTGTATTGGAGCTTGACCTTGCCGGGCTCTGAGAAAGGCATAGATATTTTGTCGGAATTGAAGTACAAAATAAGAGGTGGATGGTCGAGTCACACCCACTTTCCGTCACTACACCACAAAGGCAAATTAGGCAGTGCTTAGGGCCGTATCAAAAACCATTAGGCACGGCCATAAGCCGTATCAAAAATAAGCGTGTTTAATCATTAGATATGGCCAAGGACCGTACCTATTTATCCAATTAGATACGACCACGGACCGTATCTACTTGTCGAATTAGATACGGCCATGGGCCGTATCTAATTGGAAATTTAGATACGGCCATGAACCGTATCTATTTCTCCAGTTAGATACGGTCCTTGGCCGTATCTAACTGGATAAATAGATACGGTCCAAGGCCGTATCTATTTCACCAATTAGATACGGCCATGGGCCGTATCTAATTGGATAGTTAGATACGGCCATGGACCGTATCTATTTTTCCAGGTAAAATAAAAACTCCATTTCAAAATTACTGACTCCGTTTGTACACTTAAAATAAAACTCAAAGCATTATGTTAACTTCATTCTCAATCCATTACAGTTCAAGCTCGGCAAATAAATATTATACTTCATTCTCAACCCATCACATTTCATTCTCCGCCAAAGTATAATAATTCAATACATCACAACACATAATGGTTTAATACATTAAACTTCATTGTCAAGTCATCACCAATCACAGCTCAAACACAGTAAATAAATGTACAGCAAAGTTACATACAATACAAACTAGAAGATATACATCGAGTACAAACTACAACGTTCAGCAAGGCAGGCAACAAAATATTACAATACAGAAAGGAGCAAGTTGCAGTTACCAGCATGTTCGTAAGCATGAAGCAAGTTGTAGCAAAGGAGACACTGTCAAAGAAGAAAATAATTAAATAATACACTTGGAAATATTATAAACAAAACCTAAGCTTAAGCAGTTGCATATAGAATCACTTATCCATCTATTAAAACTACCATACATTGAGATGCAAGCTCATGGTTTCATTAGATGTATGCTCATAGAATTAATTACAGTAAATAACTGTAAGAATTTACACCAGTTTTGGTTTATATGGGATTATATTGGTGCCAACGACCATAGAGCCAAAAAATTCACACCTATGGCATAGTTAGAATAAATAAAGAATTGAAAGTTTGATTTATGTTGCGCCTTTGAACGGATATTTCTTTTCTTTGCACTAGATGGTACTGTTATTTAATTATAATAAAAATTTCAATTTCTTAGTGGTGATGTATGGATGTACTTGCAGGTAAATGAGAAGTTGTGCAAGCAGTATTTACCAAGTAGTGTTGAAGTGCAGGCAGTAGCTATGTGGGAGTGCATAGTTTAGAAGTTTACTGATGAAAAATTTGTATCTGATTATAAATTTGTATCTTTTATGATAAATTTGGTAGCTTGGCAAGGTATTTCTTTCAGTAACTGATATCTGATGTCAGTTATTGTCATTCAATGGTGAGTTGTTTTATATGCTTTCATGAGTTTAGTAATGTATATAGCAAAAAAACATAAGCATACATCAATGATATATATTCAAATATGTAGGAAATTTGTCAGTGTGGTCTGAAATTGGAACACACCCTCTTAGATGTTAAGATATGCAATTTTGGTTACTCAAGGTGTATATTATCAATTTTTGTTTTGGTCTGAACTTGGTTTACTATATTGCTAGATTTCTAAGTAGTTGAATATATGTTCTCAATATTGCAGTCGGGTTTATTACATTCAATGCCGAAATCTATAGTAGGGATTCCAGCTTACATAGCCCCGGGGATTCTTTCATGTAGAGAGTATAATGGCATGGTATCCTTCTCTCTGTGGTTAGTAGGATTAATTTGGTAAAATAGAATTCTACTATATATGATTGATAAATAAAGAGACATCTGAGTGTTCTATGCCAGAAATTTAGTATATGTATGTTAAAGAGTTGTGAGCATTAATTTCATGTTTACTGGAATTTGTAGTTGTCATCTGATATACATTTAATAGATGAATATGCATCATTATAACGCTGTAAAGTTTTGAAATGTGCTTTTTTATCAGTTGCACTGGTAATAAAGTGTCATACTTGGTTGCATTAACAAATCAGAGTCGCACGCAGTTGCCTGCGCTCAGTTGCAATGGCAACTGAGTGTAGTGCTCAGTTGCCTGCACCTACTTGTCTGCATCCAATGCAGTGCAACTGCATGTTGCAATGTGCAATGCCTGCTGAAACTGAGTGCTGCAATGTGTAAATTTGTGGCGGCATACAGCTATAGCAACTTAATATGAAAGAAACGCTTTCTATACAAAGTTTAACCAAACAACTATAGCCACTTAACCAAAGTAATCTAACTGGCTTATCTTCTTATGTATTGTCTGCCAAAAGTTATTAGCAAATTTGGCATGAAAGTGAAAGTTAAATTCTTGAAGGTACTTTTTATAACTGTCCAAGTAATGAAAGTGCTGAAAAACAAGAGTAAAAAAGTTTGTGGCAAATAAGTAGTGGTGTGTCCAAAACTGTGATAATTTTTCCATTGGAATGTCTGTTTTTATCTATATTTGCATTTTGCATCAGTAAGCTACAATGAAGCATAGTATGGTTAGTGGGGAAAGTTGGCAGGGTGGTGTGGTGATTTCAGAGGGGGGTGTATATGTGAGCAAGTATGGGAGATGTTGTTTGGTATGAGTGAAGTGCAAGAAGAACTGGCAGTTGGTGGAAGTGATGTGGTCAGAAGGAAGTGATTGATACTTAGGCTTCATTTATGAGTTTTTCTCTACCGGTTTTGATTGGTTGTGAAAGGCTCTGTATTTTACCCATGATACGACATATTAGTGCATTTGGAATAATTATTTTTGACATGCATGCACGTAGTGTTTGTTTTTTTAGGGTAGTTGCTGGTCATGTCTTCCCAAAACCACCTGTTTTGTGCTAAAATAATTTATAGGGCCAGACCACTGACAAGGAACGGACACATAACAACCGTGAAAGCAATTGAAATTGCACTAGATAGGGTCAAAAATGTACTAACTCGGTAACCTGTCATACGTTGTCCACGTAAAGCAATTGAAATTTTTACAAACAGCTCGACCATGTAAAATAGTTAATCGGATTTTACGTCTTTTAAACGGTGTAAAAGTGGTATTCTTGTAGAGTAAGTCTTGCTAGCTATACATGCATTATTTATTCTGTCAATCCAATCCCATGTAGAAGCATCTACAACACTTACACTAGTGTTTAAGCCGTGGGTTGCGCATAGTAATATCGTTAAAAAATAGTATTTATATTTTAAGCGTTGTTAAAAATATATTTTACTATACAATATATGATAAATTTACGGTGATATAACAAATATAAATTAAAATGATAAGCAATCGAAAATAAGGTTGAGAGTTGAATTCTTGCTGGCCATATATCTCAGTAAAACTTAATCTTCCAATAAATAACATTACTATTTTTGTTAACATGATTGTATTTATATATCGAATGTCTTTTTTCCAACGGATTTATAAATGAATTAATGAACATTAAATAATTAAATTTATTTAAATAAATTGAATTATCGATCGATATAACTAATCAAAGATAAGGAGTTGAATTAAAATTTTTTGAAGAAAACTGAAAAGAGCTTTTTACATATTTGTAATTGAGAAAAACATCTTATGGTTAACTTAGAAATATGTGAACATTCATCCATTATTTAGTTTTTATTTTAATCTTACTTGTAATTAATCATAGATTTCATGTTGTCGTTTAAGAGTAATGCTTATACCTTTGATAATTACAAAATAATGTTATGTAGCACTTAGTTGAGTTATAATTTGAGTGTGATTTGATAACATGTTGAATGTGAGAATGCTTATATAATCCAACTTTCACCCCTGTAATACGTGCGTTTACATCTAGTTTGTATTGTAATTAACCATTATAATTAAATAACAGTACCATCTATCGCAGAGCGTTGGGCTTAGCGTACTTGAGATTGTATACATTTGCAACTAGAATGACTGAAATAGGCACATAACAGTTTCGCAAAAATAATGAACTAATTTGAGTAAATAATAAAATGAATACTGGGTGGTTAAGTTTAATATATTGTGGCAACGGGTGGTTAAGAAAGATATATTGGATATGGACATACACTTTGCTACTAAGGAATGGCATGTTAAAGATAAATAATTTTTGGATGAGCTCACATACCTGCTAAAGATATCGAATCATAATCTTCGGATGGCACACATACCCACCCACTCCAACATCAACAAAGATCTCTGCAAATTGATGATTTATTTTGTTGGTTCTCTCATCTGGTAGCAGTATATTGTCCAAAACCAAATTTTCATGTGTGGATGGTACAGATTTCCCATGGATTTTGGACGATGTAGAATCTCGACATACAATACCTATTGCAATAAAATTTATTGTCTAGATCTATCCAACAAAATAACTGCATCGAAAACAAGTAATAATAAAAAGCAACTAATAAATACCTGTTGCTATTATGTCTAGATCAGAGTTGAGGATTTCACATTTTTGATTGTTCACCACATTGGTCGTATCCTGGGATTGAGAAACAACGAATTTAGAAGCATTGGGTTATGTGTTGCGTTCTCCTTGTTCTATGTTTCCCACCATGTTGATCAGAAGCTCCATTTTCCCAGACAAACTTCCTACTGTACTCTCCAAATTTCCCACCGTACCGTCCAAACTTCCCATCCTCATATTCAACTCAGCATTGTCTCCACAAACATGTTTCAATCGTTTATGTGCAATAGCAGAAGCCTTAATATTAGTCTTTGGTATGACGGTCCCAACACCGCGGCTCCTACCCCTTGTATCATTTCCCATCACTTGTGATACGATATCTTCATCCATTGTCAATTTTTCTTCATCACTATCGGTGATCTTTTCCTTCAATTTCGCAATTTGATCCTGAGATTGCATAATACTTATATGGACACATAGTGCATAAAAGAAAGAAAATTGCTCATGTTTAACTTTAGGAGCAAAAATAACTTACGAAGTACGAAGAATTGTCATCTGATATGCTACCATCTTTTTTCGTGTGTGTCTTCTCCCATACATGACGACAGTTGATATTTGCAGATGGATTTGCAACGATCTGCAATATATAAAATATGTTAGTTGTGATTTTTATCATTTTGGAAAAAAATGAATATAACTTACCATTTCGTGTTCTATTCTAGCGTGACTTTTACGGCCTGCATGGTGAGCATAACTGAGCAATGATCTATTTTTTTTGGCTAACTCCCTTCTTCCGCTCGCTTCAGGCGTTGCTTCATTTTTTATGAACTCGTTCCAATATTCTTGAGCAATTGTAGGTGGACAATTTTTCATTCGTTCTTCGTCATTGTCGAAAGTGTCATAAAAACTTGCTCTCAAGTTTTTTTTGTGTCTCCTAAAAGCCTCGGACATTCTTTTTAAAAAAAATTCCTTTGAAAGCGGGTCGAGCACATACATTTTCTGCAAAAAGTAAAATACATAAACAAGTTAATCAATTCTATCAGACTTAAAACGGGTTTCAGAAACCGACTGTAACAGGTAGTGCATATACATTGCAAATAGAGTGACTGACCATAAATATTTTTTAAATATCGTCAGAAATGAATCAAAGTAAAATTTACCACCAATTGGTTCCAAACATCATCCTTATATGTACCGGGTACTTTGTTCCAACTTATGTATGATATCGGCACATGAGCTCTTACTAGTTTACCCAGCATAGTGGCGATTTTTCCAGCGTTTTCTGAGACTGGAATACCAAATAAGTTTTGATCAACTATTTTTTCTTCTGAACATGATGAATGTGATGATGCTGGATTTTGTGACATAACTGTAAAATGCTGGATTTTCTGAATACCAAATAAGTTTTGATCAACTCAGCTATCCTGAAATAAAAATGAAATCAACATCACTGTAAAATTTGTTGTTTAGCCAATAAAAGCGTTCTCATCAACCATCAATTCATGGCAATAACAAAAGTAAAAAAGAAATAACAACAGAAGAACTACTTGGATTTTAAGAAACCAACAACAATATAGACATTTTAAGAAACCAACAACAGTAAAATCCCCTTTTATCTACAAGTCTATAAAAAAATACAGAAACCAACAACAATGTAGACATTTTAAGAAACCTTCTCTGTATGTGAATTATTGTTTGGTTCAATGATATCTCACACTCCTACTACCCCAAGGAATAGGAATTCAAACGAGAAATGAAGCATTTAACAATTCATCAGTTAACAAATGGTTTTGGTAAGGTCTTCTAATTTTTCATTATCTTCAAAAGCTGATTGATAGACAGTAGGAAACTCAATGTCATCCACATTTGTAGTCAACCGTTTTGGTGTATGCAAAACCACAGACCAACCGTTATTTTTTAAATCTGTTGAGTAGAACACTTGACTCGCATCTGATGCAAGAATAAATGGCTCATCATTCACGCTATCTTTGCTCTTCAATTTCCCTAAATTAACCCTGATCAAGTTTGAAACAGGATCTATTTTGCAACCATTGATCTTATTCTCGACCTTTACCCAATCACAATAAAAAACTGTTTGTTTGAAGTCAGTGTAATCCAACTCAAGTATCTGCTGAATGACTCTGTAATACGTTGTTTCTGCTTCCTTATAATTTTTATCTTTACCACTCGCTCTAAATTTTGTAATTGCTTTCATGCATACACCGCTATCTTGTGTTACCATACGATTTTCGTACATTTTCGTGGAAAATAAAAAACCATTCACTTGGTACTTAGTATAACTAAGCGCCGTGAACTTCGGCCCATGCACTAGCCGGCAGAGAGTTGGATCAACATCGATGCACTTCAACAACTACATAAAATACAATAAATAAAAAAAACATGGTCACGAAGGTGTATTGCCAACTTATAAACACGTGAACTACTTAAGATGCTGTAATACCTCGTTGCGTAACCATAGAGTAAAACTTTGAACGACTTCGACAGTTGTACCTCTGCCTCGTGATTGAAATCTAGTACTTTTCGCATAGGAGTTATACCTCCTACGAAAAACACATATCAAACCGAATACATAAATTGAATTAAAAAATGGAAATTCAAAACAAAGGTGTGAACTTACTACTTCCATTCATCCAATCCATCATACTTATTAAGGACCCATCTACGTACTTGTTCAAACTGCACTTGGGTTAACATTATATCTTTACCATTATCTAAAGGTATCTCACCAGCAAACTCATCGTCCTCGTCTAAAAACGCTTCATGGGTATGTTTATGATTGCCATCACCTCCGTTTGGCATATATTCCATGCAGTAAAGGCTAGCTTCTTGTACGATATATCCTTCTGCAATACAACCTTCAATGTATCTTTTGTTGCGCACATATCCTTTATATGTTTTCATCAACCTGTGAATGTGATCAATTATATATTGTACATAATAGCTATTTCTATCGAATAATAATGTACATAACTGAAATTAGTTATTTACCGTTCAAAGGGATACATCCATCTATATCTGACAGGACCATAAATTAATGCTTCATCGGCTAAATGAACCATAAGATGGATACTGATATCAAAAAATGCAGGTGGAAAATGTTTTTCAAAAACACACATTGCTTCTACCAAACTAACCTTTGCTTTTATAAGGTGTTCCCTATTGATCACCTTTGAGAACAAAATGTTAAAGAATAGACTAATACGATGAATAGCATTTCGCAGATCCTTATGTTGTGGATAAGAATGTTGAAGCAATACCGGAAGCAAATGTTGCATTATGACGTGGTAATCATGTGACTTCATATTTCTTAGTTCGGGAGGAATGATGCTCACATTGTTGTGGAAGTTTGAAGAGAATTTGTTGGGCACTTTCAGGTTTTTCAAAACGGTGCAAAACTGTATCTTTTCTTCTTGGCTCAAAGTGAAAGTTGCCTTTGGTATGATTATTTTATTTGTTTCAGGATCTTCCATCACCCACAACTTTTGTTTTATACCCATGATTTTCAAATCCTTGCGTGCATTGATGCCATCTTTTGACTTATCTTTATGGTCCATAATGGTGCTGATGAGATGCTCTGTGACATTTTTCTCCGTATGCATAACATCAATATTATGGCGAATCATATTTGCTTTCCAATATGGTAAATCAAAAAAGATAGACCTCCTGTACCATGCAGAAACATTGTCAACTTCTTCATAAATTGACTTTTTCCGTTTTCGACTAATTTCTTCTTTGTGTTTACCAACTTTCATTTTGATATTCGCTACTTTCTTTTCAACTTCAAAACCAGTCAATGTCCATTTAGGACGTTGAAATTCTTGTTCGTTGTTGAAATTTATCTTGTCGTATCGAAACTTGTGTTCTTTAGGAAGAAACATTCGATGTCCCATGTAACACACCTTCTTACTTTCAGGAAGATGATAAGAACAAGTGTTTTCCCCACAAACCGGACATGCAAAATAACCGTGAGTTGTACATCCCGATAAAGTCCCAAGAGCAGGGTGATCATGGATTGCCCACAACACCCTAGCTCTCATTGTGAATTCGGATTTATTTAATGAATCATATGTAACGACTCCTTCCCATAACTGCTTTAACTCGTCTATCAACGGCTGTAAATAAACATCAATATCCTTCCCTGGTTGTTTTGACCTAGAAATCAACAGTGTTAACATTGAAAACTCTCGTTTCATGCACATAGACGATGGAAGATTATATGGTACTACAATTATTGGCCAACAACTGTAAGGGTTAGATAGAGAAGCATGTGGACAGAAACCATCTGTTGCTATTCCAAGTGTGACATTTCGTGGCTCGACAGCAAACGTTTGGTCAAAATAATCTGCGGCTTTCCATTGAGAAGTGTCACATGGATGACGCATTACGGTTGGATCAGACTTCGCATGACCATGCCAGGTCATCGCATCTGCTATCCATGGTACACTATACAATCTCTGCGATCTAGAAATTAAAGGAAAATGTCTTAATGTCTTTCGAGGTACTTTGATGCCTTTTCTTTCTTCGTTGAATGATGTCATATATCTTGGTTCGTTGCAATTTGTACACGAAACTCTATTCGCATCATCTTTCCAGTATAATATGCAATCATTGATGCATGCATCATAAGTTTTGTAATTCACCCAACTTGCTTAATTAACTTCTTCACGTCGAAGTACTTTGTCGGCAACGTGTTACCTTCGGGGAGTAACTCCTTTATTAGTTCGAGGAGTGCAGTCACACCATTATTTGAAAAGCCGTATTGGGTCTTCAAGCTATTCAGTTTCACAATGGCATACAGCTTCGTCAACCCTTTTGAACATGAAGGATACAGTGGCTCTTTTGCGCTACCAAAAAGTGATTTATACTTCTTACTTTCATTGGCCTGCCAACTGCCATCAACTGTAGACGGCTCTCCAACATTAGCATGATCAGACAACAGATTTTCAGGTTGAAAATGATGAAATCTATCTGCATCATTGACTAGATCTTCCATCATAATAGGTTCAGACTCGTCGGAACTTGTGGCATGACTAACTGGTTGTTGTTTTTCCTTCTCTACCCTTTTTTCCCCATGAAAATACCATACGGTATATGATTGGATAAAACCCCATCTAAGCAAATGAAAATGAATGTCATCTAATTTGATCGTCTTCATATTTTTGCACCGAGTGCAAGGGCATAAATACACTCCTTTCTTACCACCATTTTCATCAACAAAACTAATAAACTTCTTCACCCCGTCTATATAGTATGTAGATCTTTGATCAGATTCATTTATCCACTTTTTGTCTATACTGAAAGACATTTTGCCCTCCTATATCATATATATTAGAACATTAGACGTAAATATAATATATATATATATATGAGTGTATATATAGGACGTACTCTAAAAGTCCCAAGTTTGATTTCATTGGCCTTAATTTTTAAGTGCGTTTATCTGTGTCCATTGGCCTTAATTTTTGATTATTTTCTTTGCCAAGTTATATTATGAATTTATAAGTTAATTTTATGGGAGCGTCTCCTTTATTTACTTGAATCATTTTTCGATTTTCTTATTTTTGTTCATTTTAATTTCCATGGTATTTTATGGGACGTACTCTAAAAAAACATAAATCACTCCGTGAAAAATTCCTTATTGCACGCGAGACTTAGAGGTACGTAAAAACTAAAAACTCCATTGATGCTTAAGCTTGTCTCAAGTGAATAATGGATTAACTTTAATAGTAGTACTAGTTTGAGGCATGTTCTTCGCACACAGGAAGATGGAACCGACAATGATGTGAAATTTATGTATGCCATCAAAAGAAATTGTGTTTATATGTAATGTGAACAGATAAGAAAATAGTTTGGAGAAGCTTGCGTGTGCAAAACCTTTCTAGCAGGGATATTAAAATTAGATATTTAATGTTGTTCAACTATTTAGCTAAATCACCCAATTGTGCAAAGGTGTAACATTCAAATTTGTTTGTTGAAGTCAATAGTATCATACTACATGGACTCCAGTTATCGGTTGCAGTCAGCAAAGACATTGGGTAATAGTGCAGAAGAAGAATTCAGAAATTTTTAAGTAAACAAAATCACAGAAGAAGTTATAAACTGTTTAATTTTGTTGGTGGGATAATAATTCTAACTTCATGCTCCCATGCTACAAACTATGTAAACCATATCAGAATAGTGTTGAACAAGCAATATGTGTATGCTAGTAGCAGTAACAGCCATAAAGATTTTGTCTTGTCTTCATTAGTAAAGGTTAGTGGATACTGTACATCAAAGAGGAGTGGCATAAGGGAACATCAGGGGGAGAACCTGCACTGTAATGCTACCATCTATTTTAAAAGTAAAATGAAATTGCTAAAAAATTATATACAATTCATTTCAAAAAGATTTTTTTTAATTATATTCCTTTTCATTTTGCATTACATTTACAATTTCATTTCATTTTGCAACTAGGGTTGAAAGGATTATGACAACTTTAACTTTGTTTGCTGCATGGTGTTATCACCTTTCTTTCTATCATCTAATATTCGGAGAATTATGACAACTTTAACAGTTTAGCTCAGGCTCTAACAGCTGAAGGCCGGCAGGGGAGGCATAACAAATTTCTAACACATGCTGAATGATTAACCATCATCAAATCTATTTTTTTCCCTATGCAAGTGTACCATTCCAAAATCTTTATCCTCCCAAAGAAATTAATTAAGATGATCGAGCAAGCGTGTAACCACTTTCTTTGGTCCAGCAACCCATTTTCAAGAAAAAATCATCCCCGTCTCCTATAAGAAAACCCAACTGCCTATCAAACAAGGGGAACTGGGAATAATTGATGTAGCAGCATGGAATAGAGCAGCAAACTCGGTGCATTTAAACTCTATAATCAGCCAAAACAAGTCCTTGTGGAAGAAATAGTGTATTAAACATTATCAGGGAAGCAATGATTTATGGACCACTCAGAAAAGGCAAAATGTTAGTTGGATTTGGAGAAGCATCTTATAATCTAGAGACAATCTTAAGCACATCATTCATATATCTATGGGTCAGAATTCAAATGCTTCTTTCTGGAACTCTCCTTGGAGTGCCTCAGGGCTTGTTCTCAGTGTGCAGCTAAATTATGTCGAGATGGTTCAAACTGGAATTCCAGTTCATGCAAAAGTCAAAGATTATATCGTTGAAGGCATGGTGGAGGTGGACCTCCCTGATTTAAGCAACAAAAGAACACGAGCATTGTGGAGCAAAAGTACAAATTGGAAAACTAATTTTTAGTGAACATGATGCTATGCAATTCCTTTTAACTAACACAAAATAGGTGACGTTCTGAGCATAAATACATAAAATAAAAAATAGACTTTGCTCTTATATTGGTTGAAGTCCTAGCAATTTAAATATGGTTTCTTCAATTCACATAAAATAAAATGAATAGTTCATCAATTCCTTTTAACTAACACAAAATAGGTGATCGTTTACAGAAAGTAAAAAAGAAAATAGACATATCCTACGCAGAGTGTATTTTTCTATTGAAAGTAGTTCTTTTGATTGGTTTGGACTTGATATCCTGAGCATCATTATTGATCTTTGAACAATCCATTGATAGCTTTTGGCTTTTAAGCTCAAAAACCTGATCATCTTTTACGTATATTTCCAAAACTGCTTCATCGTCATGTTCTGATGTTACAGGCATGTTCCAGTTACAGGCTCGCCTAAAATGTCCTTAACAGCCTATTTTGCAAGTATCAATAGGTTACTGACCCAAAAAAAAGAAGAAGAACAAGAACAAGATGATAAACCAGTGGTAAGAAGAAGATGATAAACGAGTGGTTCACAGTACATGATCCATCGTACGTGCTATGTAACTTGGAAAACGAGTCAAACAACCACCAGTTCCTCAACTATAGTTACTAAAATATAGGTTTACCTAGTCTTGAAGCAATAAAAATTCGATTCCATCACAATAGCAAACACCAAACTGTTTCCAAAAAATTTGCCATTACAACGGCGCTATTTTATAGCACCGGAGTAATGTCTATGCATTACCCCTCTCCTGATACTTGGCTTGCGCCATTAACAATAATTTTATCCACTTATACAACAATATCAAAACCATATGCAATGTCAGAACCATATACAATATTAGCACCAAGCTGTAAATCATGCAAGGATAAAAAATTCCAATCATATTGAACCTCTACCAAGTTACATGGTTAATCTACGACTTTATTGAAGAAGCCACTTGGTTTTGTTATAATGAATACACACGAACCCACCCAAATCCAAATTGATTTAAGTTTCACTGTCTGACAGTAAGAAGATGAAAAAAAAATGCATAAAACACTGATCCTAGACAACCATATAAGGAACGTAGTTACTAGTTATCCAGTATCTTATGAAAAATTAAACCACATCAAATAAATCCTAAAACTTAAATCAAATAGCTATATGAATAAAGCTCAATTACTCAATAATATTACAGTAAATGCTTCAATTATCTCCAACTAAAAATCCATATAATTAGAGAGAACATATTAGAACATTTGATAACAAATTTATAATAAACAACCCGACATTGAAAACCCAACATACACATGTAAACATATAAGTTGAGTAAAGAATCCAAGAGAATAAAGAATGAGTTTAAAGAACAAACCTTTTAGAGATATTTTGAGCTACAAAAGTTCAAGCTCAAAAGAGAACAAGGCGGCGTCTGCAGAAATTATCGAGGAAGCCCTTAAAATGTTCGGAGGGGCTAAAATTGGAAGAAGCGAGGATTGCAGTGAATTGGTGGTCTCGAAAAGGACGAACCAACCGCAGACGAAGCCCAAAATTCACGAAAAGGAACAGTGAAAACGAAAGAGGTGGAAATAAAAAAAGGGAGGGAGAGTGTGCGTTTTAGGGAAAATTTTCCCACGAAAAGAGGCACGGAATTTAATACGGCTACAAGCCATATCAAATATTAATACGGCTTAAAGCCGTATTAAACAATTTAGATACGGCTATAAGCCGTATTAATATTTGATACGGCTTGTAGCCGTATCAAATGCGCCGCCTACGGCAGCGCCAAAATCCAATCTATGGTGTAGTGCGTCTCGAGTTCTTGCCCCCAAGCCAAGGGCATATGGTAGCTGATGAGCGATCGACTCGTACTCATCTTAATGAAACTCCCAAGGTCCGATCATGGTCCATGGAGGTTGTTTGGCGCCTAACTCTGGGTATTTGGTCACTTGCATTGTTCGCGTGTAGTTTAATTCAAGTTGGTCGTAGTTCACAACAAAATTACATAAAGATAGAAGTACACGATCGAAGGGCCATTTTATTCAAAAATAGAAATAACAAAGTCTATATAAAGAAGTAGTTCAAATCAAATTGAAATAAATCTTATCGTTAAGTGAAGCAGCGTCATGTGCTCACTATTCCACTTCGCACCAACACTTCTCTGCTTGAAGTCGATTGTCGACGGTCCAGTTGATAATCGAAGGTCTTTACTGGTAAGGGTCGGATGTTCCCTGCCCACCATCCTGTGGGGCTTTCATATATTTTTTAAACTTTCCTTTTCGGATCATCTCTTCGATCATATCTTGGAGGTGTCTACAATCGTCAGTATTATGGCTGTATGTCTCATGAAATATGCAATATTTCCTGGATTTCTTTTGGGTTTCAATGGACTCTCTCGAGATTGGTTTCCTATATTGCTCTGAGTCATGAGTCTCCAGTGGATGTTTTCGAGCAAATCATTCAATATAGTGTATGCATCGAATTTTGGGATCCTAAGCCGTCTTCTAAAATCCGAGTTCTCATCTAGGGCATCATCATTACTCTTGTTTTGAACCCCTTCGGCCAATGGTCCTGCACTGTTCTTTTTCCCAATCAGCTTTACCTCCTCCTTGCGTAAACTCTAACTCACCTTGTAGTAAATATGATCCAAGCTGGTAGGAGACTTTTCAGCTAACCAACCGCAAAAATTTATCTTGGGATCGATTCCCCTTAATAACACTATCAGTATGGTGTTTTCGTTGGGATTGCTCACTTCGGTTACGACAGAGTTGAACCTTTGCAAGAAGTCTTTGAGCAGCTCCTCCAGCACTTGGAACAGGTTTGATAGTGACATCACATGCTTGGGGTGAGTCACTTGTATTCCAATGAACTTTTGCGCTAACCTAGCAGCTATAGTCCAAGCTATCTCAGTCAGCAACGAGAGCCTGCTTCGAGTCAGCAACGAGGTGGATCGGTGGTAATGGATCGGCCTGCCTAGGTCGGTCACCCTAACCTAGTAGCTATGGGCCAAGCTATCTCGGTCATGGGCCTGGACATAAGAACCAGCCTATCTTCGTCTATAAATAAAGGGGCAGGAGTCCAATTAAGGGGACCTTTTTTGGAGGACTCCAGGGATACTCTGCCATTTTTTGTACTCACTTCTTTTCTGTTAAAATTTGTACTCAAGTTGTTTGTTTACGGATTGTATCTGTACGCAAGTGATTGGAAAAGTAATGAAGATTATATTCAAAGTGGACGTAGGCAATTATGCTGAACCACTATAAATCTGGTGTTCTTGTTTTTGTTATTCTTTTTGCATTCAACTGTGTTACTTCTCTGCTTTAATTTACTTTCTTCATTAATCTCTCTACACAATTCTATTCAAGGGTGTTAATGACCAATTTTGGTGCTAACATTTTGGTGCTTTCACTGAGAATTGAATTCTTAGCTTGATTGGATCTCATCGTCTACTAGTGGATTTCCATATTCGCGAGGTAGATCCAGTTGTTTACCAACAAACTTCCTATTCTACTCAGATTTGAAAGAGATCTAAATGAAGCTATTAGCCATGGGATTGGATTCACTTATGTACGCAAGTTGGGATTGGATGTTGAAGTTTGCAATGGAGTTATATGAAGGTCGACCCCTCTCTGAAGGCAATTCAGCCAATCTCTCATATAGCCGACCTCTCACTCAATGCAGATATCTGACCCCTCACAAAAAAAGCTTACATACCGATCCCTCTGAAAAGATTGTATACCGATCGCTCCAAAAATCGTATGTCCAGATCGCTCCAAAAACCCTATGCGCTGATTGCTTCAAGAACCACATGCACCGAACGTCCAAGTGTGTACCGACCCAGTGTATACCGACACGGTGTATACCAACACGGTGTATACCGACCCCGTGTATACCGACCCGGTGTTACCGACCCGGTGTATACCGACCCGATGTATACCGACCCGATGTATACCGACCCGGTGTATACCGCCGACCCGGTGTTCCCGACCCGGTGTATACCGACCCGGTGTTACCGACCCGGTGTATACCGACCTAACGCAGCGGAAATAACGGATGACAACGAAATGAAGATTTCGTGTCAAACTAATCGATGAAACGATTAGATGAAGCAATATGAATCGATGAATTAATGATACCAAACGCCCAAATCCGTTGATCACGAAGATACCAGACTTAACTATCTTCGACACGTTGATCGCGCACGATGCCGTGAGAGAAGATCTACAATTCTTCGAACGTTGATCAAGCACACTTGATTCCGCGAATTGGCTTCAACAATCATTGATTCGAGCGCACTCGAATGCCGAAGGTGGAGATAGGAGATAACACTCAACTACCAATTTTAATGGTGGCACAAGAGCACACAAAAGAAATTTTATTTAAATTCAACAACCTTTTACAAATGACGCACACCCCTATTTATAGAGATTTTACAACACACGCCTCTCGTAAGTCGTATACGACTTAACGACTTAAAAGAAAAAGAAAATACAACCCCTAGGTCGTTACATGACCTTCAACAGAAATTACAACATACAACAACCTTACAACACTTCGCGACTCAAGAAGTTACGACTTACAATCAGCAGCTTGCTTCTAACGACATGAGGTTGAGCGACCTAAAATAACAGTGGCATATACTGAAACGATCTATCCCTTCACGCGACTGAAGCGACCTAACCCTTCCCGCGAGTTACGACTTAACTCGTTAGGTCGTTACGAGTTGCTTCTCCCTTTTCTCTTAACTCGCTGGATTGCTTGAATGTTTTAGGGTTTAGCTCGTTAACTCGCAAGAGACTTTCACTAGGTCGCGAGCGACTTAAGGTGTCAACATCACAATGCGGTGGTGAGCATAATTCGCTGTCAACATTGGGGCAACAACCATTAGGTCGTTGGCGACCTAAGGCATACTCTGCTTTCGTTGAATGCGGTTGATTGGTTAACTCGCTAAGTCGCGAACGACCTAAGACCATCGAACGACTTTTGCTAGGTCGTTGGCGACCTAAGGCATCAGCAGACTGGCGACCTAGGCTCTGCGATTCAGGGGAAGTGAATTCGAAGTTAGGTCGTATGCGACCTATGGTGAACCATTCGCGATTTGAGGGAATGGAGGCAGAGCGACCTAGGCTGGCTTCTTCTTCCTCGCGATTTAAGAATCGTTCGATTCTGGTGAGTGCTGCATCATCCTCCCCTTGTTGGAAAGAATTCGTCCTCGAATTTAAAAGTTCTTCCCCATTGGGTTGTTCATCTCCATAATAAGGTATAATATGTTTAACATTAAACACGTTAGAAGTGTAAACATCCTCTGGCAGCTTCAACTTATAAGCATTTTCATTGATCCGTTTTATAATTTCTACTGGACCAATCTTTCGGGCTTTTAACTTGTTATAAGCACCCACTGGGAAACAATCCTTCGTTAACACAGCATATACCCAATCACCCTCGTTGAACTCCACACTTTTTATCTTTTTATCTGCAGCTCGTTGATACTTCTCATTCGTCTTCTCCAAACGTTCCTGAACGATTCTATGACAATCTTTCAACTCATCATCGAAATCTGACGCTCGCTTAATTACTCCTTTCGGTTGTGGCACTACCGTTAAATCCAACGGCCCCTTTGGCAAGCTTGAATATACAACTTGAAATGGACTGTAACCAGTGCTTTGATTAACAGCATGGTTATGAGAAAACTCTGCCTGACACAACTTTAAGTCCCAACTCTTCAAATTGTCCGACACAATACATCTCAATAGATTTCCCAATGATCTATTCACAACTTCAGTTTGCCCATCCGTCTGAGGATGATATGCACTACTAAAATTCAGCTTCGTCCCAACCATCTTCCACAGACTCAACCAAAAGTGACTCAAAAATCGAGTATCTCGGTCAGAAACAATAGATTCAGGTAACCCATGTAAACGATAGATTTCTTTAAAGAATAACTGAGCAACACGGACTGCATCAACGGTCTTTTTACAAGCTATAAAATGCGCCATCTTGGAAAATCTATCCACCACCACATATATGGAATCATTCCCTCGCTGAGTTCTTGGTAACCCCAAAACAAAATCCATGCTGATATCAAACCATGGTTTAGTAGGCACGGGTAATGGCATATACAATCCCGCATTCGTCGCTCCCTTTGGAAACTTGACAAATATGACATCTCTCCACAAATCTTTCAACTTCTTTTCTCATAGAAGGCCAAAAATATGATTGTGAAATCAACTGCAATGTACGATCTCTTCCTACATGACCCTCTTCATGCAATTCTTTCACAATCTTCAACCTCAAGCTACAATTCGGAATACACAATCGATTTCCTCTGAACAAGAATTCATCTTTTATCACAAAATCATCAGAACTCCCTTCCTGCACCTGATCCAGCACTTTCGCAAAATAAGAATCTGTAATAAGCAACTCTGGCAACAAATCAAATCCCACTACTTCCACTCGCATAGTTGTCAGCAAATGATTTCTACGGCTCAATGCATCGGCAACTCGGTTAGTAACTCCTGATTTGTGCTTCACAACGAAAGTAAACTGTTGTAAATAAGCAACCCACGAAGCATGCCTTGCTGAAATTTTATCTTGCCCCTGCAAATGTTTCAAAGCTTCATGGTCAGTGTATAGCACAAATTCTTTATGAAATAGATAGTGTCTCTAATGCTTTATGGCTTGGACAATAGCATAGAATTCCAAGTCATAAGTACTGTATCTAGTTTTAGCTCCCGTCAGTTTCTCACTAAAGTAGACAATAGGATGACCCCTTTGACTCAACGTTCCCCCAATTCCAACCTTGGATGCATCAGTATTTAGCTCAAAGAGTAACTGAAAGTCTGGGTATTTAAGAATGGGCGTTGTGGTCAAGAGTGTCTTGATTCTCTTAAAAGCAGAATCGGCCTCTTCAGTCCAAACAAACTTCTTTCCTTTCATACATTCCGTAACTGGTGTCATCACGCTATTGAAGTGTGGAATGAATCTTCGGTAGAATGATGTTAAACTATGAAAACTCCTCACTTTTGTTATTGTCTTAGGTTGTGGCCAATTTCGAATAGCTTCAACTTTACTCTGATCAACTTGAATACCATCCTTCGACACAATATAGCCCAAAAATAGAATACTTGTAGTCATGAAGGTACACTTCTTCGTTGCAGCATAAAATTACTCACGTCGTAAAACCAACAACACTTCCCGCAAATGTTGTAGGTGTTCTTCAGTGCTTCCACTATAGATCAAGATGTCATCAAAATATACCACTACAAACTTCCCGATAAATGGTTGAAAAGTCTGGTTCATGACTCTCATGAATGTACTCGGAGCATTTGACAAGCCAAACGGCATCACCAACCATTCGTACAGACCCTCCCGAGTTTTAAAAGCAGTCTTCCACTCATCACCCGGCCTAATACGAATCTGATGGTATCCACTTTTCAAGTCAATCTTCGAAAACACAACAGCACCGCTCAACTGATCCAACAGATCATCCAGTCTCGACATAGGAAATCGATATCTCACCGTAATCTTATTCAATGCTCTACTATCTGTGCACATTCTCCACGTTCCATCCTTCTTCGGCACCAACAAAGCTGGCACTGCACAAGGACTCAAACTCTCCTGAACACGCCCTTGTTCTAGTAATTCCTCCACCTGTCTTCTCAACTCCTCGTGTTCTTTTGGACTCATCCGATAGTGCGGTCTATGAGGCAATGCGGCACCTGGCACCAAGTCAATCTGATGATGTATGTCTCTAAGCGGTGGCAACTCCTTTGGTAACTCCTCTGGAAACACATCTTTGAATTCCTCCAAAACTGACTTCACTTCCTCTGGAACTTCAGTAACTTCACTGCTTTCATGCCCAATTAACATAAAAACTTCAGGGCTCTCATCTACCTCTTCCACGAACTCCTTCAAGGACAACAAAGTCTTCAATTCCTCAATCTCCTCCAGCTTGTCCTCATTCTACTGTCGCTTCTTCGGAACTAAAGTGATTTTCGTGCCCTGGAATAAGAAACTGTAGCTATTTGTTCGACCATTATGATGTACTTCCCGATCGTACTGCCACGGCCTTCCCAACAGCAAATGGCAAACATCCATGTCAACCACGTCACACCAAATCTCATCTTTGTATTTCTTCCCAATAGAAAATGGAACATGAGCTCGCCTCTCTACCTTCACTTCTCCGCCTTTCCTCAACCAAGCAAGTTTATAAGGACTAGGATGTTTCTCCGTTTTCAACTTCAACTTCCTCACAGCTTCCATTGAAATGATATTATCACAATTCCCAGCATCAATGACAAATTTACAGACCTTCCCCAAAAATAGTGCACGTTGACTGAAAAATGTTACTCCTCAACCAATTCGACTCCTCTTCCTGCTTCGGGGTTAAACAAGATCTCCGTAGCATCAGATTACATCCCTCGTCTCCCGACACCTCTTCTTCCTCCTCATCACGATGTGAATTGAGATCTTCTTCTACATCCTCATCTTCCACTTCAGCAATCATAGTTCTCTTCTTCGGTTTCGAACATTCGTTGCTCTTGTGACCCACTTCCTGGCAATTATAGCATTTGAAATCGGTGTTGACTTTTGGTTTAGCCACTTCATGAACAACCGGCTTACTCGATGCTTTAGGAACATTAGAACTACTACCTGCTCCTTTGTTCTGCCCCGTAAAACTTGGAAACACACCTCCCTCATGTCTACCTTGTTTCTCCCAAGCCAACGCCTTTTGATGTGCTTCTGCCACAGATTTGGGATCAAACATATTCACCATATCTTGAATCTGCATTCTCAACCCTCCAACAAATCTAGCGGTCAACTGTTCTTCTGTCTCCATAATGTCATTCCGAGCAATCAACTGGTAGAACTCATCAGCATAATCAGTAACAGACTTCGTCCCTTGCCTCAGGTTCTGTAATCTCTGATACATCAGTGATTGGTAATTGTAGGGTAAGAAAGTAGCCTTCATCAACTTCTTCATCTTCTCCCAAGCAACAATCTTTGACTTCCCCATCCGTTCTCTAGTAAGTTTGGTTTGCTGCCACCACGCCATAGCTCTCCCCCTCAACCTAGTAGCAACCAACTTCACTTTACGATCTTCCGAAACCTCCTTGAAGTCAAAAATTTCCTCAACATAAGCTAGCCAATCAAGAAATTCCTCGGCCTGCATACCTCCCTTGAATTCCTGTATTTCAGTTTTCATCCCGGACTCCCATTTGTGATCATATTCCAAATGATTTCTTCCTTGACCTCGTCCTCGTCCATGAACACTACCACCATCAAACTCCTCTTCAAAATCTGATGTATATCGATGTCGATCCTGACCACCAACATCTCTACTACCACCATTTCTTCCACCAACATCTCTTCGATCTACATTCCTCCGATCTCGATCATTCACATTTCTATCATGATTTCGATCATCAACATTTCTATCACAATCTCGATCCACACTTCTATGATCACTATCAACACTTCTCTCTCGATTTAAATGTGGTGAAACTCTACTTCCCCCATGGTTAGATTCAGGTGAAACTCTTCTCTGATTTTGATTCATCTCCAACATCATTCTCTCTAATCGACCAATCCCTTCATTAAGCTTCTCATTAAATTTTTCGTTAATTCTTTGCTCCATCTCACCGGCCTCTTCTCTCCCATACAAAGCATCAATGTTGCGATAACGGTTAGCTCTTCTCGGAGGCATGATCACTCTTCACCAAATTCCAACAAAACTTCACTTCGATCTAAAAATCTTTAAATCAAAACTACCCACTTGTTGAAATCTTCAAAAATCACCAAACGAACAAATCTCTTCAAAATCTCGATATCTCACTTCTCCAAATGATGCAAATCTCGCACAAACTCAAAAAATCTATGCAAACTCCTTGCGATCTAGCTTTGATACCAAATGACGCAGCGGAAATAACGGATGACAACCAAATGAAGATTTCGTGTCAAACTAATCGATGAAACGATTAGATGAAGCAATATGAATCGATGAATTAATGATACCAAACACCCAAATCCGTTGATCACGAAGATACCGGACTTTAACTATCTTCGACACGTTGATCGCGCACGATGCCGTGAGAGAAGATCTACAATTCTTCGAACGTTGATCAAGCACACTTGATTCCGCGAATTGGCTTCAACAATCGTTGATTCGAGCGCACTCGAATGCCGAAGGTGGAGATAGGAGATAACACTCAACTACAAATTTTAATGGTGGCACAAGAGCACACAAAAGAAATTTTATTCAAATTCAACAACCTTTTACAAATGACGCACACCCCTATTTATAGAGATTTTACAACACACGCCTCCCGTAAGTCGTATACGACTTAACGACTTAAAAAAAAAAGAAAATACAACCCCTAGGTCGTTACATGACCTTCAACAGAAATTACAACATACAATGACCTTAAAACACTTCGCGACTCAAGAAGTTATGACTTACAATCAGCAGCTTGCTTCCAATGACATGAGGTTGAGCGACCTAAAATAACAGTGGCATATACTGAAACGATCTATCCCTTCACGCGACTGAAGCGACCTAACCCTTCCCGCGAGTTACGACTTAACTCGTTAGGTCGTTATGAGTTGCTTCTCCCTTTTCTCTTAACTCGCTGGATTGCTTGAATGTTTTAGGGTTTAGCTCGTTAACTCGCAAGAGACTTTCACTAGGTCACGGGCGACTTAAGGTATCAACATCCCAATGCGGTGGTGAGCATAATTTGCTGTCAACATTGGGGCAATAACCATTAGGTCATTGGCGACCTAAGGCATACTCTGCTTTCGTTGAATGCGGTTGATTGGTTAACTCGCTAAGTCGCGAACGACCTAAGACCATCGAACGACTTTCGCTAGGTCGTTGGCGACCTAAGGCATCAGCAGACTGGCGACCTAGGCTCCGCGATTCAGGGGAAGTGAATTCAAAGTTAGGTCGTATGCGACCTATGGTGAACCGTTCGCGATTTGAGGGAATGGAGGTGGAGCGACCTAGGCTGGCTTCTTCTTCCTCGCAATTTAAGAATCATTCGATTCTGGTGAGTGCTGCATCACGACCTAATGTTACCAACCCAGTGTATACCGACCCAGTGTTACCAATCGCATGTATACTGATCCATCCAGTGTATACCGATCCCTCTACTGTATACAGATCCCTCTCTCAAAAAACCATTTGACCGGCCCCTATACCAAAAATATATATGGATCGGGTACGACCCTTATTTTCAAAAAAACCTTTTTCGGGTACGACTCAAATCTAAGAAAACGTGCCTCCGCATACTGAATTCCCTAGCCGCAGCGTAGTGCCTCCGCATAGTGAATTCAAAACTCAACCTAATGAAGGAACATTCTATCCACTTCCCTTACATCCTATGACTGACCAGGGCATTGAGGATCAAGCGGCAGCTTCTGTATGGCAACAAGGGAACGGATAAGCAACCGCTACTCAAACGATACACCCAAAGGTTGGAGAACATAGATGATATGACTCTAGGAAAATGCCAAGATGACTCCAAGCACCATTCTTCACTGACCCAGCACTTCGAATTTAGTGACTCCAAGAAAACCAAAGTTTGACTCCAAGCAATTTGTTCCAAATGCTAACAAGGATATCATACTGATCGCGTTTGAGGGGAGTCGACCTCTAAATATATTTTGGCATCTAGTTAGCTGGAGAGCCTCCTACGACCATGGATCGTTTCTATTACAAAATGAATCAAAACCAAAGTGAGGAGGAGTGGAGCATGCTAGGAAAAATAACAATGCAGGCCCGTTGGCTAAGGACTCTGATTCCAATAGACAAAACAAGATCTCAAAATTTGACCCATATGCTCTTTGAAAGATTCAATCGATAGTCTGTACTTGGAGACTCGCGACTCAGAGTGGTACTGAAAACCAACCTCGAGGGAGTCCACCAATCCACGATGCAGGTAACTAAGTACTCAGAGTTGGCCGCCAACCAATCAAAGTAGACCTTGATCGGACCTGTGGAGTTTCATCAAGACGAGCATGATTCGATCGCTCATCATCAACCATGTGCCTTTGATTTGGGGCCAAGGACTAGAGATGGAAAAGCTCGTCGCGGTCAGAGCCCAATACAAAGAGAACATGACTGACCATCCATTCATCGACCTCCACATTTTACTTGGAGACCTAAGCAAGGCTTGGAATGAATATGGCCCGATCATCCACTCAAATCGAGTCATAAAACAAAGTTTGACAAAATACAAATGCCTCTCCTGAAGCTCAGTGACGTCGGGTTCTTTCTAGAGTGGACGTGATTTGATCATCTACACATCAAATCCTACCCTGAACACAAAAGGTAGTTCGAAAGCCCGACTTGAAGTTGTTGTGATGGACTGCCTACTCGTCAACCATCGCTCTCAATATATGGACACGATTGCACCTTGAAACATATGCAACTTACTTTGTCTACTCAATAATCCATTATCCTCATTTTCTAGAAAGAGATACGAAGCAAATTGTGCGAGACTTGATTATCCAACCCCGACATGGATGTGATCCAACCATCTATCATATACCTCCTTCCTAGACTTGATTGGAAGAGCTAAAATCACCAAGCGGACGAGAATCGACCGTCCAATTTTTCAAGTTTCGTCCTTGATGCTAGGGGTAGAGTCCCATTCCATGAGCAAACGTGGTTCGACCGTTCATTCGACAACATTAGCCTCGATATGGTAAATGAAATATAAATCAAACGGGTGGAAATACGACTGCTATCAACAAAAATCTCATCAGGCATTAAATCTGGTCGACCGCCTATAATAATAACGGTCGACCGTTTAGCCTCTGTTTAAAAACGGTCGACCGACCATATTATAGCGGTCGACCGGTATACGTAAATTCTGTTTTTTTATATACGCTGAGACAACTTTGGTCCTCCTTTTGTTTCCTCATTTGTTTCATCCGGTCATTTATCCCCAAATCCCAAAACCCCTAATTTTCCAATTTCAAATTCCAATCCTCCAAATTTTCTGAAAATGGCTCTTCCACAAAAGAAACCCAAGAGAGGGTCATCCTCCGGAACTTCATCACTCAATATCTCTGCTAAGAAATGGCTCGAAGATCCGGTAGCTATCACAAGATGGAATCAAATGACTAACTACAAATTCCATCTGGGTTCTTACATCAAGTTTGATGACTTCACATCTTATGGAATCCGTAGGTTAGCAAATGACTCCAATATTTCTCCATTGATCGATTTTTCAGATAACAATGTGGAAATTAATCACTTGATGATAAAATTGTTCTATGCCAACATGAACCTGGACAAGTATAAACCTGATAATCCGGAAGGAGTCATTTGGTCTGTCGTTTGTGGCAAACAAATTTTTATCACTCATGATAGGATGGCTTCCATACTGAGTATACCAAATCGAGGCAATGAGTTTTCATCAAATTTCTGTGAAGTCTACACTCGCAATAGCACCAGTCATCAATTCATAGAGGACAACAGTGATGGCATAAAATCAATTGGACTACGACCCACCGCCAGACTACTACACCGCGTCTTGATGCATTCTTTGTTTCCTAGACTAGGAAACTACGACGCAGTCTACAAAGAGAACTTCAAGGCCCTCTATGCTGTTTATGGTGGTGTCCAAATCAATTGGGTTCATATGCTATTTGATGAGATTCTCAAGGTGAACAACTCTACGCGACCTCACTTTTTCTACAATGAATATATCATGCGTATATTACTAGCTTGTGGCGTAAGGCCTCCTAACTCTGCCACCTCGAAACCAAAAGTTATTGATTCCATAACCATCAAGTGCATGAAGCTCCCACCTCCTTACCTTCAAATTATGTCGTTTGAACAATGGCAACAAAGAGGTCCAAGAGAACAAAAAGCTACATCCTCTCGACCTCGTTCCGAAGACGTCAAACTGTTGAAATCAAAATCCTCCACAAAAGAATCACTTGAAACTATTGCGCGTAATCAATTCTTGCTTGAATCAAGACTCAAGTGCATGGACACAAAGATTGATAAACGCTTCAATAAAGTCAAGTCATTCTTTGGTATATTATGGGATGCTATGTCATGTAGCGCATCCACCTCTGCTCAAGGTCAGGACCCAGTTAACCGTCCTGCTCCTCCTGTTTTCGACTGGTCATCATCTGAGGAGTCTGCTGGTTCTGGTGGACATAGTCGTGGTGAATCATCTAGGGAGGACGATGATGAGGAAGATGATGATGACGATGAGGGAGACGATGAGGAGGAAGGAGATGATCAAGAGGATACAGCATCTGACTCATCCTAGATTCTGTTTTCTATCTCTATATTTTGGTTTAGTACTTTAAACATCATTCGACACTTGTACTAAATAGTGTCGTTACTTTTATTCGTATGATTTTATGGTATGTATGATATTTTGGTTTGCTTGGATATGATTATGTTTTGCTATGCATGGATATTCTGGTTGATACATTCTTATGATTATCTATTACTCTTTTTTGTCGATGACAAAGGGGGAGAAAGTGCTAACAATTATTTGCAGGAATATCTATATATATAAAGAAATACAGACAAAATCTTAGGGGGAGATCACATATTCAGGGGGAGATTCAGAACTTTAGATATATGTTGTCATCAATCAAAAAGGGGGAGAATGTTGAGTCACAGATTCTATGAAGTTTTGATTTCTGACAAAGAAATAAAGGCGATCGACAAAACGAAGACATCATGGCTATAAAGAGGCACAAAAGAGCTACATATGGTACTCTAGATTATAGGTTGATTATTTGATGTTGTAATAGTGTTAAACTTGTTAAAATCTATCCTCAAATAATCATGCACCTCAATATAATCAATATATATACGTTTGAATGGCATTGCACATTCATTGTGCAATTTTACAGGGACCGGTCGACCGGTAATAAACCATGCAGTCGACCGTTTCTGTGTAAAATGCATAATGAACGTACACACATGCACATAACGTCTATATATTTGAAATCCTGTCTACCGGCCATTTCTGACCTGTCGATCGTTTTTAAACAGAAAGCAACCTTTCCCAAAAGACACTTCTCTCTCCAATGGTTGCATCTCTTATCTTTCATCAATGATCATATCTATTAATGGCTACTCTTCACAAAGAGTTACAACCATTTATTCTCTATATAAACACGTCTAAATCATTGATTCAAAAAAGATAAGAATTCTTGCTCTAATTTCTGATCTTACTTTCTAAATACTCTTGCATTCTAAAAGCTCTCAAACATTTCAATTGCTTATTGAATCATTGAAATTATTTCATATCTTTTGATTCAATAAGTAATATACTTCCTTCAATCTTCACAAACATCATTCACATATTTTGAGGATAAGATTATAGGAAGGGTGTACTACAAGTGACAAATCCGTGTTATCAAGAGCACAAGTTGTCAACAGCAATTTTATTTGTTTTTTGTTGAAGTCCTCGGTGTTGTAAGAGGCACGAAATCCCGTTCGGCTGTTTGGGTGTTGTAAACCTGTTCCTCCAGGTGAAGCGAGGTAGTTGGTAGTGAAAATCCAAATAGAAGTCTGGGACTGGACGTAGGACGGGAGGTCCGAACCAGTATAAAAATCCCTGGTGTGATTTTTACAGTTTACTGCATTTACTATTCTATATCTGTGAATTGCTATATAGTTAGTTTATTGAATATTTACTTGTATAGCAATTGTAAATAACATTCCGCATATATTGTTAGTCCATATTACACGATCCATAATTAGTGTGCACAAGCGTACACACTTTCATTTGGTATCAGAGCACGGTCATCATATAACCGTAACACCGTTATTTGATATATTCTTGTAATATGGCAAATAACGCAAGCACTAGCACTAACACCTACACGGAAGGTCAATCAACACAAAGACCTCCATTCTTTAATGGTCTCAACTATAGCTATTGGGCAACACGTATGTCATTTTTTATGCAATCAAATAGCTATGATGCTTGGAATGCTACCCAAAAAAAATAGTGAATCCAACAACTGAATATTCAGAATGGACAGCGACTGAGAAAACGGCAGTAGCCGTAAATGCAAAGGCAATAAATATGTTGTTTTGTGCATTAGACCAAAATGAATATAACCGTGTTAGTATCTGCACTACTGCATATCAAATTTGGAAAACGCTGAAAACCACTCATGAAGGTACTAACAAGGTTAAACAAGCCAAAATAGCTATGCTGAAAAGTCAGTTTCAAAATTTCAAAATGAAACCGAATGAGACAATCAATGATATGTATTCTAGGTTTCAAACTATTCATCATGCACTTATCGGATTAGGGCAAAAATATTCAGATTTTGATGTTGTTTCAACAGCCCTACATTCTCTGACTAGTGAATGGGAAGGAAAAGTATTAGCAATTGAAGAAGCTAATGACCTTTCCGTCATGAAGCCAGATGAATTGATAGGAAATCTAATGTCCTATGAAGCAAATTTGCAGGCTAGAAAAGAACAGAAAGAAGAAAAGAAAAATGTAGCATTTCATGCTGAGAAAGATGAAAATGAATCAGATTCTGAAGATGAAGATCTGGCATTCATTGCAAAAGGATTCAAAAAATTCCTAAAATATCGAAAAGCCAGTCGTTACAACAAAAGGAAACCTGGATCAAATAAACCATCTTCATACGCTATAGAATGTTTCAACTGCCACAAAAAGGGGCACATGTAGAAGGATTGTCCAGAACAAAAGAAGAAGCCAGAAAATGACAAATTCAAATATAAGAAGGACAAGTCAAAGAAACGAGCCTTCTCAGTAACATGGGATGATTCAGACTCATCTTCATCAGAAAGTGAAAGTGATTCGGAGAATGAACAAGCTAATGTTTGTTTTATGGCAACAGAAGATGAGGTACAAATTCCTACATTTGATGAATTACTTGATATTAATGCTGAATTGATAGTCAAATATAAAGACATAAAACGTCAATTAAAAGTAGTCAAAGCAGATTTAAGTAGCGCAGAGTTTGAACGAGATATGTTAAAAGATGAGAAGAAAATATTGGAAGAACTTGAAAAAATTCAAGAATCATCATCTAATGTTGACTCTCAACTATCTCTTTTGAGTCAAGAAATAGAAGCTCAAAAAGAGAAAAATAATGCTCTCACCACTGAAAATCATGAGCTTAAGGCAAAAGTCAAAATTCTAGACCTAGAAAAAGCTAGTTTACAAACAAAGTTTGATGACATTACTCAAAATGTTTCTAACTTTAACAAAGGTCGAGAAAATTTGACAAAAATCATTGAAAATTCACAATCTGCATCAAATAAACAAGGTTTGGGATATAAGAAACAAGAAATCAAGAAACTTGATAATAAAAGAAAGAAGAAAGTTGAAGTTAAGAAAAATCTTAGTTTATTATATTCCAAACCAAAGCCAGTCGTGAAATTTCAAAAGAAAAATACAAAGACTATCAAAATATGGGTTCCTAAAACAAATAACAATTTGATTAGGAACAAATACATTCAGCAATTCATGAATACTGTGCATTATAATTCTATTTATGTATATAAAGGGGATACCGGACCCGTATGGGTTTGGATTCCTAAGATCTAACTCTTAGGACCCCATAAAAAGTGGGTACCATGGTCTTAATTATATTTTTTGCAGGTACCACTTAAGAAAAGAGGAAAGTGGATATTGGACAGTGGTTGCTCGAAGCATATGACTGGAGACAAGAGCTTATTGACAAATATTACATACTCAGATGGTGGCTCCGTCACTTTTGGAGATAATTCAAAAGGCTATATCATCGGCAAAGGCGATGTGAGCAATTGCGGTACATCTAACTTACCTCTTATTACAAATGTCATGCTAGTTAAGAACTTGAAACACAATTTGTTGAGTATTAGTCAGTTATGTGATAAGGGATTTAGTATTTCCTTTTCTGATAATAAGTGTAGCATATTAGATAGAGATAAGAACCTTGTTTTTGAGGGTTATCGTGATAAGAACATATATATTCTGAATATGAATATTTCTCATAATTCAGATATGTGTCTTATAGCCAAAGACAATGATCCCTGGTTATGGCACAAACGCTTTTGTCACATAAATCTCAAAACAATTAACAAATTGGCTAAATATGATCTAGTTAGAGGACTACCCAAAATTAGTTATAAAATCAATAGTCTTTGTGATGCCTGTCAGTTAGGAAAATTGACCAAATCATCATTCAAGTCTACGAAAGTCATATCAACATTACAACCACTTGAACTGCTACATATGGATTTATTCGGACCAACACAGGTTCAGTCAATAAACCATAATCGATATGTATATGTAATAGTTGATGACTATTCTCGTTATACATGGACTATTTTCCTGAAAAACAAGAGTGACACTTTTGAACATTTCAAATCTTTCGTCAAAAGAATTCAAAAATCGAAAGGGCTAAAAGTTAAGAACATAAGGAGTGATCATGGTGGTGAATTCGAAAATAATGAATTTGAACATTTTTGTACAAAGAAAGGTATTAACCACAATTTTTCGTTTCCTAGAACTCCACAACAAAACGGAGTTGTAGAACGGAAAAATCGAACATTACAAGAATGTGCAAGAACGTTATTAAATGGATCCACTTTACCAAAACATTTCTGGGCAGAAGCCGTCGCTACTGCGTGTTATGTTTTGAATCGTGTGTCCATTCGACCACTCACCAAGAACACGTCTTACGAATTATTTAACGAAAGAAAGCCAAATATATCTTACTTCAAAGTATTTGGTTCAAAATGTTTCATTTTAAATACGAAAGACCATCTCGGAAAGTTTGATCCGAAAGCTGATGAAGGTATATTTGTCGGTTATTCGGAAAGAAGCTAGGCGTATCGTATTTTCAATAAACGAACCAAAACTATTGAAGAATCTCTTCATATTACTTTCGATGAATTCTTTCAGTCTTCTCAATCAAAACCAGATGATGACGAAACTATATTTACTGACACTCCTATCATCACAAATTATGACTCTAACTCTGAAAATATTGTTGAAAATATTTCCCAACAACAACCAGTTTGTGAGATACGTTCCCCTCCAAGATTATTGAGACACCATCTGGTTCAAAATGTAATTGGCGAGGTCGACTCACAAGTAAGAACTAGGAGTCAACTACATCAAATGGGTCATGTTGCGTTTCTATCAAATATCGAACCTAAGAATCCTAAAGAAGCAGCTACCGACGAATATTGGATCATTGCCATGCAAGAGGAACTAAATCAGTTCGAGCGCAATGACGTCTGGGAACTTGTTCCAAGACCAACTGATCAGTCAGTGATCGGTACTAAATGGGTCTATAAAAATAAGGCTGATGAACAAGGAAATATCACCAGAAATAAAGCGAGATTAGTAGCGCAAGGGTATAATCAGGAAGAAGGTATCGATTATGAAGAAACTTTTGCACCAGTTGCTCGACTAGAAGCTATTAGAATCCTATTATCTTTTGCTTGTCACCATAATTTCAAACTTTATCAGATGGATGTCAAGAGTGCATTTCTCAATGGATTTATCAAAGAGAAAGTATATGTCGAACAACCTCCTTTGTTCGTACATGAAAAATATCCTGACCATGTATTCAAACTTAAGAAAGCTCTGTATGGCTTGAAACAAGCACCGCGTGCTTGGTATGAACGACTACATAGCTATCTCATTAACTCAGGATTTCAAATAGGCAAAATCGATCAAACTTTATTTATCAAACATTCTCGAAAAGATATTCTAGTTATCCAGATATATGTAGATGACATCATCTTTGGTTCAACAAACGATAAACTCTGCAAAGAATTTGCAAATATTATGACCAAAGAATTCGAAATGTCTCACATGGGAGAACTATCATATTTTCTTGGACTTTAAATCAAACAACTTTCGAACGGTATTTTTATCAATCAAGAAAAATACTACGGAAATCTTATCAAGCGCCTCGGATTAGAAAATACATCTGGTAAACCAACTCCTATGAGTACAACTACACATCTTGAAAAAGATGAAAATGGTAAGAGTGTTGACCAGAAATTATATCGAAGCATGATTGGTTCTCTTCTTTATCTTACAGCTAGTCGTCCAGATATAATAATGAGTGTTTGTCTATGTGCTCGTTTTCAAGCAAATCCAAAGGAATCGCATTTACGAGCAGTGAAACATATAATTCGTTATCTTAATAATACAAAAGATTTCGGTCTTTTTTATCCAAAAGAATGTCCATTCGAATTAGTATCATATAGTGATGCTGATTTTGGAGGTTCTCGAACGGATAGAAAGAGTACAAGTGGTACGTGCCATTTTATTGGAAAATCACTTGTCTCTTGGTTTAGTAAGAAACAGAATTGTGTTTCACTATCAACATGTGAAGCTGAATATATATCAGCGGCTCTCGCCTGCACTCAAGTACTATATATGCAACAAACACTTCAAGATTTTGATATTCATTTATCAAATTCTATTATATACTGTGATAACACAAGTGCTATAAATCTTTCTAAGAATCCAGTGAATCATTCTAGAACCGAACACATTGATATCCGTCATCATTTCCTTAGAGATAATATTGAAAAAGGAAATATATGTCTTGAATATGTCCAAACTGATAATCAATTAGCGGACATTTTTACTAAGCCTCTGCTCGAATCTAGTTTTATTAGATTACGAAGAGAGCTTGGTTTAATTTCTAGAAAAGAACTTGACTAGTAATTACTGATGATATACTATTAAGTTCTTTCTTTCTTTTGGTTATTTTTTAACTATAGTTATTTTTGAGCTATTTTTTTTAATTGAATATGAGCCTCTGCTTGTTTTTACGGTCAAATTCCTTTATTCACTCTCATCCACATGCTTATATAAGGAATTTCTACATAAGCTTGTCAAAAATTCTCTCTTTTTTTCATCTCTCCTTATCTGAGCATAAGGCTTTATACATAATTTTCTATGGCACATATTTGTTATGAGTGTGCTCAAAAATCACACATTTCCATTACAAGTTCTGAGCCAGAGGAGTATTATTCTCCCGAAACACCAAAACAGAAACCGAAGTGTCATCACCAATGTGTTCGTACTCCTAGCAGTACACCAACCTCGAAACGAGTAAAGAAGGCGCTGTTTTGTTCTCCCCGTACCAAAGCACAGATCGACGAGATTCACCACTATCAGAAACATCAAATAGATCTTCAAAGACAGCTCCATTATGGGCAAAGCCAGCTTTATCATGATCAACAACGGACATCGACACATCTCTCTGTTTTAGAAAGAATGGCATCATTCTTTTGTGGTTCAAACAAGCATGACGTGCATGAACCAATGTCGTCTATGCCGTCAACATCTAGGAGTCCTAATACTTGGGACCGGAATTATAACATGAATGAAGGTGCTCAGAGAAATTGGAGTCCATGGAAACAACGTATTGAAGATAATAAAGAAAATTCTAATGACGGACCTTCCATTCCTCATTAGATTTATATATATATGTTGTACCGTTGTTTTTTATTCAATCACTCATGTAATAACGTTTATATATTACAATAAGAGTGAAATATGAATTATATAGCTCGATATATACATAAAAATTGAAAAACAGACTGGATTTTCATCAGGCATTAAATTCGGTCGACCGCCTATAATAATAACGGTCGACCATTTAGCCTCTGTTTAAAAACGGTCGACCGACCATATTATAGTGGTCGACTGGTATACGTAAATTCTATTTTTTTATATACGCTGAGACAACTTTGGTCCTCCTTTTGTTTCCTCATTTGTTTCATCCGGTCATTTATCCCCAAATCCCAGAACCCCTAATTTTCCAATTTCAAATTCGAATCCTCCAAATTTTCTGAAAATGGCTCCTCCATAAAAGAAACCCAAGAGAGGGTCATCCTCCGGAACTTCATCACTCAATATCTCCGCTAAGAAATGGCTCGAAGATCCGGTAGCTATCACAAGATGGAATCAAATGACTAACTACAAATTCCATCTGGGTTCTTACATCAAGTTTGATGACTTCACATCTTATGGAATCCGTAGGTTAGCAAATGACTCCAATATTTCTCCATTGATCGATTTTTCAGATAACAATGTGGAAATTAATCACTTGATGATAAAATTGTTCTATGCCAACATGAACCTGGACAAGTATAAACCTGATAATCCGGAAGGAGTCATTTGGTCTGTCGTTTGTGGCAAACAAATTTTTATCACTCATGATAGGATGGCTTCCATACTGAGTATACCAAATCGAGGCAATGAGTTTTCATCAAATTTCTGTGAAGTCTACACTCGCAATAGCACCAGTCATCAATTCATAGAGGACAACAGTGATGGCACAAAATCAATTGGACTACGACCCACCGCCAGACTACTACATCACGTCTTGATGCATTCTTTGTTTCCTAGACTAGGAAACTACGACGCAGTCTACAAAGAGAACTTCAAGGCCCTCTATGCTATTTATGGTGGTGTCCAAATCAATTGGGTTCATATGCTATTTGACGAGATTCTCAAGGTGAACAACTCTACGCGACCTTACTTTTTCTACAATGAATATATCATGCGTATATTACTAGCTTGTGGCGTAAGGCCTCCTGACTCTGCCACCTCGAAACCAAAAGTTATTGATTCCATAACCATCAAGCGCATGAAGCTCCCACCTCCTTACCTTCAAATTATGCCGTTTGAACAATGGCAACAAAGAGGTCCAAGAGAACAAAAAGCTACATCCTCTCGACCTCGTTCCGAAGACGTCAAACTGTTGAAATCAAAATCCTCCACAAAAGAATCACTTGAAACTATTGCGCGTAATCAATTCTTGCTTGAATCAAGACTCAAGCGCATGGACACAAAGATTGATAAACGCTTCAATAAAGTCAAGTCATTCTTTGGTATATTATGGGATGCTATGTCGTGTAGCGCATCCACCTCTGCTCAAGGTCAGGACCCAGTTAACCGTCCTGCTCCTCCTGTTTTCGACTGGTCATCATCTGAGGAGTCTGCTGGTTCTGGTGGACATGGTCGTGGTGAATCATCTAGGGAGGACGATGATGAGGAAGATGACGATGACGATGAGGGAGACGATGAGGAGGAAGGAGATGATCAAGAGGAAACAGCATCTGACTCATCCTAGATTCTGTTTTCTATCTCTATATTTTGGTTTAGTACTTTAAACATCATTCGACACTTGTACTAAATAGTGTCGTTACTTTTATTCGTATGATTTTATGGTATGTATGATATTTTGGTTTGCTTGGATATGATTATGTTTTGCTATGCATGGATATTCTGGTTGATACATTCCTATGATTATCTATTACTCCTTTTTGTCGATGACAAAGGGGGAGAAAGTGCTAACAATTATTTGCAGGAATATCTATATATATAAAGAAATACAGACAAAATCTCAGGGGGAGATCACATATTCAGGGGGAGATTCAGAACTTCAGATATATGTTGTCATCAATCAAAAAGGGGGAGAATGTTGAGTCATAGATTCTATGAAGTTTTGATTTCTGACAAAGAAATAAAGGCGATCGACAAAACGAAGACATCATGGCTATAAAGAGGCACAAAAGAGCTACATATGGTACTCTAGATTATAGGTTGATTATTTGATGTTGTAATAGTGTTAAACTTGTTAAAATCTATCCTTAAATAATCATGCACCTCAATATAATCAATATATATACGTTTGAATGGCATTGCACATTCATTGTGCAATTTTACAGGGACCGGTCGACCGGTAATAAACCATGCAGTCGACCGTTTCTGTGTAAAATGCACAATGAACGTACACACATGCACATAACGTCTATATATTTGAAATCCTGTCTACCGGCCATTTCTGACCTGTCGACCGTTTTTAAACAGAAAGCAACCTTTCCCAAAAGACACTTCTCTCTCCAATGGTTGCATCTCTTATCTTTCATCAATGATCATATCTATTAATGGCTACTCTTCACAAAGATTTACAACCATTTATTCTCTATATAAACACGTCTAAATCATTGATTCAAAAAAGATAAGAATTCTTGCTCTAATTTCTGATCTTACTTTCTAAATACTCTTGCATTCTAAAAGCTCTCAAACATTTCAATTGCTTATTGAATCATTGAAATTATTTCATATCTTTTGATTCAATAAGTAATATACTTCCTTCAATCTTCACAAACATCATTCACATATTTTGAGGATAAGATTATAGGAAGGGTGTACTACAAGTGACAAATCCGTGTTATCAAGAGCACAAGTTGTCAACAGCAATTGTATTTGTTTTTTGTTGAAGTCCTCGGTGTTGTAAGAGGCACGAAATCCCGTTCGGCTGTTCGGGTGTTGTAAACCTGTTCCTCCAGGTGAAGCGAGGTAGTTGGTAGTGAAAATCCAGATAGAAGTCTGGGACTGGACGTAGGACGGGAGGTCCGAACCAGTATAAAAATCCCTGGTGTGATTTTTACAGTTTACTGCATTTACTATTATATATCTATGAATTGCTATATAGTTAGTTTATTGAATATTTACTTGTATAGCAATTGTAAATAACATTCCGCATATATTGTTAGTCCATATTACACGATCCATAATTAGTGTGCACACAAGCGTACACACTTTCAAAGCAGACTAGAGTACTTTGAGTCCCCAGAGCGTGGACTAGAGTATAAATGAATTGACAAAAATCTCTAAGTCCCTGAAGCGGACTAGAGTACACTGAGTCCCCTGAGCGCGGACTAGAGTATAAACGACTTGAGAAAAATCTCTAAGTCACTGAAGCGAACTAGAGTACTCCGAGTCTCCAAAGTGCGGACTAGAGTATAAATGACTTGACGAAAATCTATAAGTCCCTAAAGAGGACTAGAGTACTCTGAGTCCCCAGAGCGCGGATTAGATTATAAATGACTTGGCGAAAATCTATAAGTCCCTGAAGCGGACTAGAGTATAAATGACTTGAGAAAAATCTCTATGTCCCTGAAGCGGACTAGAGTACTCTGAGTCCCCAGAGCGCGGACTAGAGTATAAACGGCTTGAGAAAAATCTTTAAGTCCCTGAAGCGGACTAGAGTACTTTGAGTCCCCAAAGCGCGGACTAGAGTATAAATGAATTGACAAAAATCTCTAAGTCCCTGAAACGGACTAGAGCACTCTGAGTCCTTGGAGCGCGAACTTGAGTATAAACGACTTGATAAAAATCTCTAAGTCCCTGAAGCGGACTGCAGTACTCTGAGTCCCCAGAGCGCGGACTAGAGTATAAACGACTTGAGAAAAATCTCTATGTCCCTGAAGCGGACTAGAGCACTCTGAGTCCCCAGAGCACGGACTAGAGTATAAACAACTTGACAAAAATCTAAGTCCCTGAAGCGGACTAGAGTACTCTGAGTCCCCAGAGCGCGGACTAAAGTATAAACGGCTTGAGAAAAATCTCTAAGTCCCTGAAGTGGACTAGAGTACTCTGAGTCCCAGAGCGTGGACTAGAGTATAAATGATTTGAAAAAAATCTCTAAGTCCCTAAAGCGGACTAGAGTACTCTGAGTCCCCAGAGCATGGACTAGAGTATAAATGACTTGACGAAAATCTCTAAGTCCCTAAAGCGGACTAGAGTACTCTGAGTCCCCAAAGCGCGGACTAGAGTATAAACGACTTGAGAAAAATCTCTAAGTCCCTGAAGCGGACTAGAGTACTCTGAGTCCCCAGAGCATGGACTAGAGTATAAATGAATTGACAAAAATCTCTAAGTCCCTGAAGCGGACTAGAGTACTCTGAGTCCCTAGAACCTGGACTAGAGTGTAAACGATTTGAGAAAAACCTCTAAGTCCCTGGAGCGGACTAGAGCACTCTGAGTCTCTAGAGTGGAGACTAGAGTATAAACAACTTGATGAAAATGTCTAAGTCCCTAAAGCGGACTAGAGTACTCTGAGTCCCCAGAGCGCGGACTAGAATATAAACGACTTGAGAAAAATATCTAAGTCCATGAAGCGGACTAGAGTACTCTGAGTCCCCAGAGCGCGGACTAGAGTATAAATGAATTGATAAAAATCTCTAAGTCGCTGAAGCGGACTAGAGTACTCTGAGTCCCCAGTGCGCGGACTAGAGTATAAACGATTTGAGAAAAACCTCTAAGTCTCTGGAGCGGACTAGAGCACTCTGAGTCCCTAGAGCGCGGACTAAAGTGTAAACAACTTGACGAAAATCTCTATGTCCCAAACTGTGGACTAGAGCATAAACCGTTTGACAAATCTTTAAGTCCGCGGAGCGTGGACCGAAGCATGAACACAAATTGGGCGTGAGTCAACGGGGAAAGAATAACTCTAAGTCACCAGAATGCAAAGTGGCGTATAAACATTGATAAATAGATGAGTGGATTCTGACCATTCTCTATTCCGCAAACTTCGGCCTGAAATCGGCAGGAGGAGTATTAACTCGCTAAGAATGGAGTTCGACCATCCGACTTGTGGCCTGACCAAATCAATGCTGGGAGCATGAGTACAAAACACTAAAAGCTGAATACGACAGCTCATTATAGCTCTAGCTTGGTGTTCTTTACAACTTAAGGCAACGACTACAAGGAGGCCTCAATACAGAACCAATCGAAACGACAACCAAACCTACGGGCGACCGGCTATATCATACCTTAGATCGAGGGTCAATATCGATCCGCGCCAAGCACATACGAATGTGACCCGAATGTCCATTGAAAAACTATGACCACCAGAGTGTGGAAATGAGAGTAAACCACGAAGACTTGGTCATTAATTCTCCAGCACCCTCCTTCGATCCGTCAGGAGGAGTATGAAACTAGATGAGCATGACCTGACTGCACTTGAGCCAACTTTACCCCGAGATCTGATTACTGAACATAAACCAAATTAGACGTGGCTGACCGTTCAGTACCCAACTTACGCCTAGAAACTGGCGAAGCATCGAAGTATTCCCCTTGGAATGAAAAACCACAATACAATCCAAGATAGGAAAGACTCAACCTCCCATCAACTGACCTGATTCCACGATTCAACGGGAAAGAGAGTAAAGCTAAAGTGGGCATAGTTGGCCTTCCTACTTATCGGTATATGCCCCAGACTTTGGGGCACGAGTGAGAAGCCGGATGAATGTGAACCGACTATTCACCGAGCAACTCTATGTCTTTGGAGTTTAGGTGGGAATATAAACATAGCTAGGACGAGACTCAACCATCCACGTAGTACATGTATCAACCTGAGACTGGGAGTAGAAGCGTGATCATCCAAAGACTGGCTGCGATAGCTCAATATTGAAACTTATATATAGTGTTTACAACTACTCAAGGCTACGACCGAAAGAATGCCTAGAGATAGAATCATTAAATCGATGTCTAAGCTCGTGGGCAACTGACTATCACTCCAACCCAAAGGACGGGTAAAGGATCATGAATGCGTTGAATGGAAAGCGCGTTACTCGAATATACAAGAAAATTCAAACTCAAAGAAAGATCCAGCTATGTAGCTTCACGCAACTCGAGGCTGCCCCTACTCGACATTTTCTTCAACGTGTTTCTAAGCCTGATCTTTGTCCATTTGCATATAATCAATCAGAGCATTCAGAGCCCTTCACCATCAGACTTAATAACTCATGACAAGACTCTAGAATTAAACAATAGTAACCATCAACATTGACCGTCCCAACCATATTTCACATTGAATGTTACGCAAAATAGTTACATCTGAACTCAAAGAATTCGAGATTGCACCCGCTAAGCTGACAGTTGACATTACAGTCAGCCATGGCGACCCTTCATGGGTGCTGAAGATCGGATCACAGCTCAGTGCAATGATGATAAAAGAATTAGTTGGATTTCTCTGAATAAATGATAATATGTTCCCTTGGACCCATTCTGACATGCATGTGTGATTTCACCGACTATCGCGAGCCATGCATTGAATATCGACCCGAAGCTACAAAAGCTAGCGTAATGTCTATTGATTTCATCATGAAAGCTCCGCTCTTACTTTTAGGCTCACCCCATTAACATCTATGCCTAACAGCCATTATGACAGGTCATACAACGACCTGAGACGTTTGAAAGACTATTTAAATAGAATATCGAACTAAGCCAATTCGATATCACTTATTTCCCTCGAAGAGCTATCCGAGGACGGAAATTAGCAGACCTCATATCTGAATTCACTACATCGGATGACTACTCGAAGAGTAGTGGAGAACCAACCAACAGATGGAAAATGTATGTGGATGGAGCATCCAATGATCAGTGTTATGGCGTAGGAGTTGTGTTAATGACTCCTGAGGAACGATCGACCTGTTATGTCCTAAAACTCGATTTCCTTGTAACAAATAACGATGCTTAGTATGAAACCTCGACCGACAGCCTCAAACTTGCTAGAGAACTTGGAGTGGAAACTTTACATATCTTTTGTGATTCCTGATTGGTAGTATGCAAAGTTAGGGAAGTTAATCTTGTAGGGGGCATTGTCTTGCTCCTTATCTCGGCCGGGTTCAAGAGCTACTAGCCGACTTCACGTATTACATCATTACACACATTCTCAACGAACGAAATGAAAAGAGTCAAGTCACTGGCCAAGCTGGCCAGTTTCAGGGACGCGCAACGGACATACTTTGTTTCGGTTGAAATACTTAATATTCCCAGCATTGACGGATGGAGATCGGCTAGATCTTAGAGACAGAGCCAGAAAAGGGGTCATGGTTGACTCCTATCAAAGACTATCTACAATGAGGAATTCTTACTGAACGGAGGAATGGAAAATGATAGATCCTCCTCAAAGCTTCATGCCAAATCATCTAAGAAGAAGTCATGTGTAGAAAGGAGTTTATCCATTCCCATGCTTCGATGTATCACCTATGATGATATCAAATGAGTCTTGAGCGAAGTCTATAAAGAATAATGCGGCGATTACATCAGGAGGCAAACCTTGACAAAGAAAATACTCTGCTATGGGTATTACTGGCCAACTATCAATCAAGATGCGATTGATCATGCTAGACAATGCGACGAGTGCAAGATGTTTGCAAAAAATCCGAGAGCCCCGCTGATGGAAATTACTCAAATGGCTAGTCCATAGCCGTTTGCCACTTGGGGGCATTGACATCATCGTCTTCTTGTCGATTCTAAAGGTGGTGCGAAATACGCCATCGTAGTAGTTGATTACTTCACCAAATGGGCAGATGAAGAACTTTTAACCATGACCAAGATGAAGAAAATAATCAACTTCATTATCTGTAACGTCATCTGTCCTTATGACCTTCCATGATCCATTATAACTAGTAATGAATCCCAATTCGATAGCGCTAAATTTAAATGACTTATGCCGTCGGCATCAAATTGAAAAGAGATTTACGATATTTGCTCGCCCTCAAGCAAATGGACAGGTTGAAGCTGTGAACAAAATCATAAAGTCTATTCTAAAGAGAGATTTGGAAAAGGCTAGAGGTAAATGGGTGGATGAACTCCCAACAGCATTATGGGCTTATAGAACTACCCATGAGTCCGTGACTGGCCGTACTCTCTTCACCCTTGCTTACGGCTCCGAGGTCGTCATCCATGTAGAACTTGAAGTCCCCACTCATCAAGTGGCTGATTACAACCCTTATTTCACAAAAAATATAAACAAGGAACTGCAGTCGAATTGTAATTAAACTAGATGGAATTGGTGACGACTTATGAGCATATAAAATGCATCCGAGAGCCAATGGCAAGAACGTGTACCCGAACATGCACGTGTATATTCGAAAAAATTCGACTTCTTGAAATCGACAGAAATTGAATTTTCACTTAGGGTTATTAAGGAAAGATTGGATCAGATAGCCGAAGCTTACTAGCCCTGTAGAACCGGACATAGATGGCCACTGATGAACTAAAATCCTGAATTTATACTATTGGGAATCGACTAAGCGTCATGACGACGAAAGAAGGATACGACACTTTGGGAGGATAAAATTGAAGGATAATGACTATTCAGGAAACATGATGGATTTCTTTCTTGAGACTCTAACTTGCTTCGATTCAAAGCACGTCATGTATGCAACAAGACATACTTTGGGGGGCAAATGTTACCCGGCTACAAAGCGACAGTTGCAGAGGTTATGGTTGAGCCTAGACGGGACTCAAGCCAAGATAGATATGGAAGTATAAGGGTTTGGTGTAACCCGATTGGTTTAGTATATTTATGGTTCGGCATGTTTGAGGTGGCTCGGTATGTTTGTGGTTCGGCATTCTTGGGACTGATTCCAGTATCAAAGCCAGGTGCAGGTCGGTGCATGGTTTATAGTGGTTCGGTATTGGGCAATGGATCAGTCGAGATACTTAAATGGAGGTGGATCGGTTGTGTATTGGATCGGCATACGAGGGTCGACGAGCATGGGTCGGTAGTTCTGGGTCGGCCTAGGTAGTTCAGTGTGAGTGGGATTGGCCTCAAAAGAATTCTTTCATGTGGCTCGGCTCTTAGTGGATCGGCCCTAGTGGGTCGGCCATGTTGGGTCGGCCTAGGTGGTTCGGCATACCTGGGTCGGTGCACATCAGGAGAGTTAGCATATCCTTAGATTTACAGCAAGGTAATGTGGTCGGCAGTGTTTTGCTTCGAGACGCGCCACTAGCTACTCCGAGTTCCTTGAGAGCCTGCTTCGAGTCAGCAACGAGACAACCCCTGGATCGGCAACAGGTGGATCGGTGGTAGTGGATCGGCCTGCCTGGGTCGGTCACCCTAACCTAGCAGCTATGGGCCAAGCTATCTCGGTCATGGGCCTGGACATAGGAACCAGCCTATCTTCGTCTATAAATAAAATGGCAGGGGTCCAGTTGAGGGGACTTTTTTTGGAGAACTCCAGGGATACTCTGCCATTTTCTGTACTCACTTCTTTTCTGTTCAAATTTGTACTCAAGTTGTTTGTTTACGGATTGTATCTGTACTCAAGTGATTGGAAAAGTAATGAAGATTATATTCAAAGTGGACGTAGGCAATTATGTTGAACCACTATAAATCTGGTGTTCTTGTTTTTGTTATTCTTTTTGCATTCAACTATGTTACTTCTCTGCTTTAATTTACTTTCTTCATTAATCTCTATACACAATTCTATTCAAGGATGTTAGTGACCAATTTTGGTGCTAACACCTGGCTCTGACTTCGGGCCAGAATTTCCAAAGTTCGCTTCAAGTCAAATGGTTGATTACTTCGGGTCAACCTTGAAGTGGGTTTTTCGATGACCATTTCGATGGTTTTCGATGACGACCACTCGTGACTCGACGATGGGTGTTCCATGATGGGAAGTATGGCTTTGATGGTGGATAGCTATGCTTCGATAGACAGTCCGCGATGACGAGTCAGATTGAGGGGACTATTAGAGGCGGGTTATAAAGACCTTGTTCTCTCGGATTTGTTTCTAGGATTTTGCACTAGCGTCATGGAACTCTCTCTGCAATCTCTTTATATCAGCATTAATGATCACATCAAAAGGGGCCTGCGTGTTAGGGTCTCCCTGTTGCGCTCCATCATCCAAAAGAGCGATCTCTGTATTCTCTACTACTTCATCAGCAGGTCGCGAGGAGGTAGCAATGGCCTTTTCCTTCCTAGGAGGCATTGTGAATAGTTTCCTTATATGATTTTTCTAAGTCTGAATAGAATAGGAAACTTGTCGGTAGAAAGCTGGATCTATCTCGCGAATATGGGAATCCATAAGTAGATGATGAGATCCAATCAAACTAAGAATTCATCTGTCGGTGAAAGCACCAAAATATTTGCTCCAAATTGATCGCAAACACCCAATAGAATTCTAGTAGAGATTAAATGAAGAATAAAATTCAAATAGAGCAGAAAAAGCGAATCAAACACAGATTTCTATAGTGATTCGGCAATCTGGACCTACATCCACTTTATATTTTTATTGATCTTTCACTTGATTATGATTACAAGAATAATTGGATCAGTTGGAATCCAGTATTACAAGAATAAGAATAGTAATGGTCGACCTTCGGCAGCCGAAAGAAGGTCACTCTTATGGAGAATGGTCGTTGTATTTATAGGGGAAGGCGAATGAACATCTTTCTAAAATTTTGCAAATGGATACTCACGATGTAGACGAGGTCATCCAAAAAAATTTGTGACCCAACTCCCAAGTGTGAGCTATCGGGGTCGATCGGTCAAGATTGCCATATGGGGACATGTGATCGCTCTAGTAGGTCCATCTTGATGTTGGCTTCGTGTTTTTGAAGTTTGTTTGCATAGTCGTCTACATGTTTTTTTAGAGATATTGATGAATCTTTGATGAGTTGAACTGCTGGACTAATACGATCTGATCCCTTGTCTAGGGAAGTATTATGATCGAATCCTCTGTCTAAGGAAGTAATACGATCTGATTCCCTCCCTAGGAAAGTAATACGATCTGATCCTCTACCTAGGGAAGTAATACGATCTGTTGCCGTCTTGGGAAGGGGATAGGCACCGATCCCCTGCTTAGTAGAGGCACCAATCCATACTTTGAATATTTTAGAGAGTATCCCATGGTCTCGCTTGATCACTGGTTTATATCATTATCCGTGGTTGATCTCTAAACTCCATGATCATTCCTCTAGGCTACTTGTCTTGTCTTCTATCGAGTCTAATTTGTCCAGTCAGACTGAAAATAGTTGGATCAAAAGGCCGAATAACATTTTACTAAGTAATTTTTGTTTAGAAATAAAATGTCATACCAACCCAAACCAACCCGCCTCAGCTTGATCGGTTGGTCGAATAGCGGTGGTGATACGTCCATGTTTTACGATACCTGACTACTCTCTTCAAACTCATGAAAACACGTTGAATGCCCAAAGGGCATACCTCTTTGGAATTTCATATCCAAATAGAATTCTTTTGTAATCTCCAAAAATGCAAGATAATTCATAATAAGGAGATCCATGACATTTTTCTCTTTTTTTAATAATTCGCTTAATTTCGGACAAAACCATAGACCTATTCTTATTCCCCTGGTTGCATATTTTGAACTGAGTTCAATCTTCGCTTTTCCCGACCTTTTGAGTAATCTCCATGTTATCCCAAGAGTTTGCTTTCAAGGTCAACAACTAGTAAATAGAATTCTTGCTATAAAAAAAGCGTTTCTTTTCAAGTGGATGGTCCCCATTGGCACATGTGTAACTGTCTGTCCAAAATATACATTTCCATACAGTTAATAAATAATACACCAACTACATATTTGCTCTTGTGCAGAGAGGCATTCTACCTTGTAACATTTTCCAACCACAACAAATGGAAGTCTATGTATAAGACTACTATATTTATACATATATTATACAAGTTACAAATTCCTAGTCCGTTCCGACTACAGAGCTCCCTGCAAAGTTATCGACGGTCCCAAATACTTCCACGTGTTAAAAAGTGAAATTTGGCATGATCTTTGGAGCTTTATTAAATGCTCGAGTACTGTAATATTCAAGAACAGCTTCAACTATCACCAACCTATTTCTTTAAAACGGTGGCAGTACAATATGTACTAAGAATCACTCCAACTGTCACAGTCTTCTTCATCACTCTCAGCACATGCCTGTAAAAGAACATATTAGAAGACCTAATAACATGTTTTGAACAAGCAATGAGTCAACCAATAAGTCAAGCAAGTCTTAATTAAATTGTTAGAACTACAATTTATATATAACAAAATTGTATTTTAAAAAACCGGTCTAAAAAATAACAGAAATATTTGGGCCCTATGCGGTCAAAAGCCGCATAGCCCCAGGGCCAGCCCTGATTCTTGCAAAGCATAATAAACTACTTGTAACACTCAAGGGCATGCAAAAATTATGTAGCTTTGTGGCGTACCAGATATGTGTTGTATTCCTGTCAAGTTTAGCAGGTTAATGGTTTAATAGAAACTGATGAAGAGGGCTCTAAAGATAGCATTTTACTATGAAAAATTGCATCTAAAAAGTAACTTAAAATTAACACTTATGGTTCTCAATTTTAGTGCCATATTATAAAATCAAATCAAAATACAACAGTTTATACTACAGAACAAAAACATAAAACAAAATGACAAAAAAAAAATCCTGTCTCAGAGTTTGAAACTAGGATAAATGATACAACAAGGTTTTAAGATGCTGTGCTAGGGAAATGGTGATTGGTGACTAATGGAATGATAATTTCAGAGCATTCAACACTTACTCTCCAAGATGAAATCCTAGTATTTATATCTCTGGTCTCTAGTATTAATAACAAGAATTCAACGAATACATTTTCACGGTGTCTTTTTGACATTCCGAAAATACCCTACATCCATCAACAGTATTTCATCATCAGTTTGTAACCTCCATCATCATTCCCTTACTAACCACCCATCAACAGAATTTCACTGTCAATTTGCTTGAAACAAAAGTGTTGTGACTACCAAATATTTTGCACTTATAGCACACATCCGTCCATAAAAAAAATTATTAAATAAAAAGTAAATATTTCTAGCTGGTAGACACACTTACGTGCGATTTACACTAGTTGGTAATAAAAACAACAGCGTGCAGTTGAGGAACAAACCTTCCGAATAGCGTTAGCCTTCTCTAAAATAGCAGCAACCTTTAGGTTTGCTGGAGGGACACCCTTAAAGTTTGGCTTTATCACATTTGCTGGTTTTAAGTTGAACGACTGGAAAACAGAAAAAATTATGATTATATAACAGACTATTAAATGTACATATTTGCGTATAAAATGAAGCTTATGTTATTTGAGATTACCTTGTTTTTTATCTCCTCAAGCAATGAGTTTCTGTCATCTTCCTTTGGCTTCGTTGAAGGAAGATCAAGTTCTGATACCTTTCTCAACTGCAAAAGGGTTTTATTCAAGTTAAAGAGTTCGAACACAAGACAAAAAAGAAACACAAAAGATCTCTCTATAACTAAGCTGCATTGTTTTACCTTGCTTTTGTCATGAGCAGCAACTGCCTCAATCAAAGGATCTCTAGGCCGGTCTCGTATGGAACGATACTTCAAGTTTGAATTCTCACCATCTATAGTAGGTATCATATAATTGTATACAGCAGATGCATCGCCTCCAATTGGATATAAGAACCCATATGGTGGTAAGTTTAGATTTTGCACACTTTCACTTCCATAGAATCCATAGCCGTACTGGTGCCTCCATTCTTCAGTGCAAGGCCCTACGAAATACGGATTTACAGGCATTACAGGATCTCCAGCTGAACTTGAGGCTTCATGTTGAGATATCTCCAACTTAAAAGTTGGCAACAGTTGTGCAAGTTGTGGCCTTTTATGCAGTCCATGTTTAATTGTTTGATCATCTACATGTGTTGCTTCTTGAACTGAACTTGAAGATACATCCAAGTCTTCTTTGGAGAATTGGTCGTTTATCTTTTTATCTACATCATTTGCTTGTGAATGCTTTTCATCTGACATCGTTTGCACTATAATTGAATCGGTAGCATCTGTAGGTTGAATTGTATCATTAACTGTATGTTGAATTGTATCATTAACTGTATGTTGATTTGTATCATTAGTTAAAGACTGAGGAACCAATCGAAAATTTCCTATCCATTCTATAGGAGGAAGCGGTGGAAGCGGTGGAATTTCATCACTGTCTTGTAGGCTAGAATTTACAGTAGAAGGTAACACTGGATTTTCAAGTATTGAAAGTTCCGGATTGCTTCTAATATTATCCACTTCAAAGTGCTCGGAGTGTTCTGGTTTCGATACCTGTTCCATTGCATTTTGACATACAGTAAGATTATTACTTCCTATACGAGGTCTTTCCAATTGCCTGTCCAAGACCACAAAATGATTGTTTTCTTGATTCTCTACCTTTTCTAAACTGGAATCTTGTTCATTTTCTGGAGAGTTTTCATTACCATAATCAGGTTCAGTTGGTGAATTATCAGGACCTATTAAGTTCTCAACAGGAGATTTATTACTTGACATCATTGATGGTTGAGGTTCACACGTGTTAAGTGGATCTAAATTGTTGGGATCACAGGACTCTTCATCCTCTGTACGATGTCGGCTTAAAACTGCATCACAAGGCATATAATTTTCTTCCAACTTTATTTCAAACCTAGCATCATCTACTGAGTATTCCGAATGAGTACTTCGGTTATTCTCATCTGAATGAGTACTTCGGTTATTATCATCTGAATCAACAATAACATACTCGTCTAAGGAATCATTATCAGCTTGTTTCACAAGTTCACAACCTGCCAACTCTGAAGTACCCGAATCAGATTTGTTTTCACCAATTAATGTACAACTTAGTTCCTTATGCTGATATTCCTCTTCTGAGATTCTTGACGTAGAATAGAAAGGTAACTGTTTTGTTGAGTTTTCATCCGGAGATTCTTTCGGATGTTCTACTTCATTAGATGTTACAACAAGTCCATCATTGCTTCCTACCTGCATGTCATTTTGGGATTCCATATTTACATTATCTATAGGCAAATGATCCTCTAGAATCTCTGTATCAGTGGAAGTGGAAGTGACAATGCTGGGTTTTTCAACCTGCAAGCCATCTAGAGGTTCTTCAATAGGTGATTCCATGAGCATATTTTCTTTTTGATTCTCTGCCCCAGAGTCCACAGTACAACTCGACAATTCATTATGCGATTGCATTTCACCTGAAAATATGAAGTTTGTAGAATCCAATAAATCTACTGGCCCTAAGTTTGCTTCAAGTGATTCTGTCGGTTCTTCGGCATAAGAGAAATTCTCCGATTCAAAAGGATTTACATCATCTACTGAATTGTTATTATGCCGGTCATTTTCAGAACTATTAGCCAATGGTAGCTGCAACTTACCAGTAGATGCCATTATAATTTCTGGTAAGAGCTGGTCATTGAACTCTTTAGTGCCATCTATATTTATGTCAGGTTTTGTAACTTTTATCACGTCTTCGGCCATGTCATTATAAGTCCCTCCAATATTATCATTATTATCAGCAACAGCATTTCCTTCTACCACAGTAAATATATTATCCTGTGTGATAGCATCAACACAGGTTTTATTATTTTGTTCTCTTGTATCTGGTAAGCTATCTTGTTGCACATTCGCGTCTTCAATATGTTCATTAAGTACATCTTCATAAACATTCTCCTCTTTCATTTCAGTACCACTTTCATGTGTATCAGGTAAAAGCAATAAATTATCAGATAAGAGCTTGCTTGAGTCTTTGACTGGTTCTGTGGACACTGCATCATCTGTGTGTGGTACTTCCCAAGGTCTCCACGTATCATCATTAGATGCTTCTGCTAAACTTATAGGCTGTTCGATACCATTTACGGAAGCCTGAGTTTCTTTTACAAGGTCAGCTGTTGATTCTTCCAAAGGTTGCACATGAATATCAACATTATCGTTCGAATATGTGGTTTCTGATATATGGTCAAAATCTTTACCCTCAAGATACTCGTCATCATTACCTGAATCAGACAAGGATACCCTCCCTAGAGATGATTCTATTGTTTCAACTGCTGATTCACCCAGAAGTTGCACGTGAATATTTTCATTATTATTCTGGTACATGGTTTGTAGTATATGGTTAAAAACTCTACCCTCAACATACTCATTATCGCCAACTGAATCGGATGAACGGTCTCTTGCAGTATATGATTCTTTTGCTTCAGATAAGGGTATTGACTCGTTGAAATTCGTAGTGTTATTGGCAAAACTGGAAGGCTCCACAACTTTGCAATCTCCAGAAACAAGGGTATCTTCAATGCTACATTGATCTTCCGCGTTATCTTTGCTAGCTATGTCAGCTTCATTTGTAGAACCCCAATTAAGAAGTAAGTGGTTTGACAAAGCATGATCATTAACCTTGTTGTTGCCTTGGACTTCATTATCGGTTTTATCCGGCATTTCTGGTTTTAGATATTTCTGATTTTCGGTAGGATCATTTGAAATATCTGAGTTTGAAGGGGAGTGTTCAACTTCAATGTTGCTATGATCTTTGCTAGTCATGTCAGTTTCGTACGTAGAACCCCAATTAAAAAGTAAGTGGTTTGACAAAGTGTATTCTTCAACCTTATCATTGTCTAGTACTTCATTAAGAGTGATATTAGGCATTTCTGGTTTTGAAAAGTCCCGAGTATCAGTGGGATCGTTTGACATCTCTGAGTTTGAAGGAGAGCGTTCAACTTCAATCATACTATCCCTCTCCTTTGAAGGGGAGGTCTCTGTATGTTGTTTCAGATCCCATGTAACAAAATCTGTTGAGTCAAGTTCCAAGTTTTGATGTGGCATGATTTTGTTCTTTGTATCTCTCTCGACTTCTGATTCAATAGTATTAAGGGCATCTACATAATTTTCCAGATCACTACCTATATCATCAGGCTCACCATACTCATGGTCTGGAGAGGAGTTAGAATTAGCAAGAGATTTGTTTATACTCGCTTGTATATTTTCTATAACACTCTTTTTAGCTTCATCAGAGCTATATTCATCCTCAATCGCATAGTATTTTAGATTACCTTTACTTTCAATTTCAGGTTGATTCATAAATTTTGAATTATTATCCACTGTCATTTCTTTTCTTTTAGGTGATTGAGAAAGGTTGATCTTTCTTGCAGTGCTTGAGTCATTTATATTCTTGACAATAGTCCCATATGCTTCGGGAATGAATTGAGCAGAATCAATTGTTTTTATGATTTCTGGGGGATGGCTAGCAAAATTTTGTGGCCAAACCTTCTCCTCTGTAGAGCATGCTTCAAGAAATTGCTCCATGTAGCTTTTCTTACTAGTGATATCAGAATCAAGTAATTTCCTGCATTTAAGCTTTACGCGCCTGAAAGGAACTTTGGCAGAAACTTGATCTGGCTGCAGACTATCAAAGAAGAGCTATTAAATATTTCTCGAATAAAAAGGACATATGAATCAAACAATTACCGGTTAACATCAAAAAAGAACTTACTTAGAATTGATAAGAGGTGCCAAGAATGACTCTATGGATTCACCTTTTTTCCAGTGTGCCTTTTTCTGCATACAGGAGGACTATTAATACTCGTTAAAAGGCTGCCATGATGTATCTTAAGACTATTTATTGCTACAATGACTGTAGGTTGCAATATTTATTAGCAGATTTCGGATCCTTATTAAATTTGGAAATGTACCAATTGATGAGTTATTGCCATTTAAGAAACAAGCGCAATATATGGAGGCCAATTTCCAGAGTCAATTGGATACTGGATATTGATCTAATAAACGTAGGAAAGTTTTTTTTTTTTTTTTTTTTGGATAGTAAGAGTAGTACTTTGTTCAAGCAGAGCACTCATTTTGATGTCTCAGTGGTTCGAATCCATGACCTCTAAAACCTATGAGGGAAAGTTGCAACCTATAACATGAAGCAACGATGACAAACTCTGATACAGGAAGCCAAGATGGCCCAGTTATGAATTTGATGTATAGGAGCAAGTAATTATGATATACACATGGATACGATAAGACAATAACAAGAAGTCACCTTAATCTTCGTATGTTTAATCTCCATATGTATATGTACAATGAATGAAATGCAGTATACATAGAAATCCTCACCTTAATCTTTGTATGTTTAATCTCCATATGCATTTCTTCTTCCATCTTGCCTGTGGAGGCGTAATCCACCTTAAAAAATGATGGGTCTGAGTATCTTTTCAAACACGCTCCAGCACCAGCAACATCAAACCTGACAAGAAAGAAACAACAACAAGTTTACCGAATTAGATTCTTTTTTTTTTTAAGTGCAAGCAGTAAGATAAATAGATAATACATGAAAGTTGACACCGTACTTGTCTAGCATGAATAATCTAGGAGGACCACGACTTTCTTCATAAGAGTCCAATACAAAGCGAGGCATATCTCCTTGTGTAATTAGGTTCTGATCTGTTCTAAGATTTGTATGCCAGTCCATGCCTGCAAGTGATTTTTTAGGAAATTTAGAGTAGGCACAGTAATTAACAATCATTGCTATATATACCATTAAGTTCAAAAAAAACTAACTGATAGCATTAACAATAGCCCTCACAACATGACTCCTTGATTTTCAAGTTATACATAAGAGAAAATATAAATTAACACGACCATATTGTAAGGATGTTGCTTTTGCCTATAAGAGATTATACAAGTACTGTATAAGTTGAAAGCCTAAACATGTAATATTGAGCTCTCCCGATTAAAAAAATATAGAAAGGTAAAGTCAATACGTATGAAGACAAACAACTGCAAAAGAAATAATTTAATTACGGCAACGGAACAATGCAAAAATGATTAACTGATATAACTATATGAAAAATAAAAATAAAACACGACGAGGATAACATATATAGAAATAGTTTTTATGTGTATCTATGTGTATACATACATACACACATGCATAGATTAATATGCATACGTGTGAGCGTGCGCGCACTTGTGTGTACATGAGTGCACCGTTGTATCTAGTGTCAAAGAAATAATTTAATTACGGGAATGGAGCAACAGGGGAATGATCAACTGATATAACTATACGAAAAAGAAACGGAAAAATATGATAAGGATAACATATTGAAATAGTTTGTACGTTTGTATGTAAGTATATGCATACACACACGCGCGCTAACGAGAACTAATGGCTTACGTGCATACCATCGTTGTAGACAAATTGTGAGTGACTATGTAAGTATATGCATATATTATATACACTAACGAGAACTAACAGCTCACTTGCATACCATCGTTGTAGGCAAATTGGGAGTGACTACTCTGAACAAGTAAGCCTTTCTCAATAGATGGAAACTCTGCCTCAAGCTGTTGAACACGGAGCATAAGCCCATGTCCTCTAGCACCAGTTGAAGTCACTTCCTCGTGTAAGTCATGAAATATTTTTGCAGCAAATCTGTAGCAACCAAAATAACCGTTACTTCAGAAACTGATATAGGATACATTGTATCATGTGTATGAGAGTTAGACAGTGGATAAAAGTTTTGATGATTCATAATTCATATGAAAAGAATGCGAGCCTGCATCCTGAAAGAGTTAGTAGCATATTAGCCAAAAGAGGATAACAGATGATTGCTAACAGCAAGGCAATTATCGTTTGCAGTTTCAAACACAACAAAACTATGTTTCCAAAATAAGTTCCCTGCGAATTTCAAAATGAACTAAAATAATATTTCACACAATAAAAGTAGCATCAGTTACATATTCTTCTAAACATCCCCAAATGTTCTTTCAGAAAAATGAGCTATAAATTTAACCCAAAGTCTAAAACTATTTCAAAAGCCAAAAAATGCTATATTTTATGAGCACTATTACATATACTCCAACCAAACCATATTCTTAGATAGCTGCAGTTCATAAAATTTAGCATAAACGCTTATACAATTGCGCAGAAATGCCTTTGGTAACCCATAACTTCAAAGACATCAAATTATTCTTCAACTAGAACCCAAATAGCACTAAATCTATAAACTAACTCATATACACCAAACTTCCAAATCAAAGCTACCTACTGTAATCAAAATTTCGAAATACTGAACTCACTCAGCAAGATCTCCAAGCTGCCGCAGCACTCCAACAAGTCCTGCCATGGCAACGCCTTCAAGAACCGCTTCCGGATCATCTTTATCGGCCAGCTGATACAAATCAGGGTCCGATAAGCCATATTCGTTCCTAATTAGGTACCTGACCGTTGGCATTTCGGCCTAGTTGTGTTGATGATTTTTATTTATTTTAGTCGCTGCTATTAGTCCAATTTGGACATTACAGCTCGACTCAAGCTCGGCGAAGAGTTTATAATAATGAAATAGATTTTTTTTGTTTTTTTTTTTAGTTGAGTTTTTTCTGGCTAAAGAATTATTTAGGAATTCTTAAATGTGGAATTACGTGGAGAATATACTTTGTATTTATTTTTAAAGTATATGGATTGTATGAAGTGGAAATCACGAAACACGCTTTTCCAAGTTTGTAGCAAAAATATGCTATACATGAAGCTAAAACTATAAAATATATGCGGTTCTAACTGCATATTTTTGTAAAACAAAAATTTACAGTTCTAATTGCAAATATATTAGTTCTGCCTATATATATGCAGTTCTGGCTGCAATTATTTGCAGTTTTGGCTGCAACTATTTACAGTTTAAACTGCATATTTTCGCTGCAAAATTTGACAGAGATATTTCGTGGAAATTTTCTTTAAGGGGCTGCAAACGTGGATTTTAAACTTTTTTTTTTGAATGTTTGAAAAAACGTCCCTGGTATGAAATTAATATCCATTTCATGCTACACAAAATTCGATTGCTAAGACATGGTTAAAGGTATTGCAAAAATGACTAAAAAGGTAAAGTGTAAAAGGAAATTATTTAATTTTATCTAGCGAGTTTTTTTTTCCAAATTGGTACTTTATTAACATTAAAAAAACAACACGACGTACACTTCAATGATATGTCTCATCAAACCTTACAAATCTCTAACATGGATAAGTGTCTTGCAAGAAAAAGAATGCACATCGTATATCCTCACGGTACAACTTAAAATTCTTACATAAAATGGCCAAAACGGGTGATGTTTGGATGTTGAAAAAATCACTCGTATTGGAGAGAAAAAATGAAAACGAATGGGGAAAAGAAATAAAAAGGAAAAATACAAAAAAATTGACTGATGTAACAATGTAATTAGAAAATCGCCAGATGCATGCTGCAAAAGTCCATATGCTAGCTCATTGCTTCATGGGAAAAGCATTGGCTTCATTTACTTCTTCTTTCATTAAACTTCATGATGTTACTCTTTCTATAAAATACAATTTAATAGCGACTACGACTTCGATAAAATCCTATGAACTTGGATTAGCTACAAAGATAAAACTCTGACCAAGGCCAATCGCACTCGATCATTGTTTCTGACAAAATTTCTGCAGTCTTAGAATTAACTCAAATTATAGGAACTAGATTTCAAAATGATGAAGAAGTGGATCAAGAAGCTTGGAAAATGTCAATATTGAAGAACGAAGGAACCTCAAGAAATTTGACTTAATATTGAAGAAATAAAACTGTTAAGTACTGAACAATCCGAGAAGAAGGGGGACTCATTCTAGACTATGGATGATTTTACATGCAAGTTTGTGGAAAATGACAAGTCTTGGAGGAGCAAAGCAGATCTTTATTGATCCATTCTTGATGGACATTGTTATCACTGATAATCCAAAGCTTGAAGACTAAAGCAACTATGAAGAAAAATTGAAGAGATAGACTAGCAAAACCGTCTGGCACCGACCAAAACCGAAACGGTTTTTGCTATTTGAATTTTTCAATTTTGACTCGTTCTTAGTGGTTGGAACTTCGAGTCTAAATGTTTACTTATTCAAATTCATTCTACTGACCATGGTGGAAGAATTCACTTGTAAATAGAGATCCTTCATCGATTAAAGGGAGACTTTTGGGACTTTCCTTTCCTCTCTTGACTAAATTATTGGCTAACTCAAGATCTAACTCTTGTATTTCAATATTCCATTGTAAATTGGGTGTTCAATATAGGAGAAATCAATTCCAAACAACTAAGTGGACGTAGGTCATAGATTTTGCCGAACCACTATAAAAATATTGTTTCTCTTCTCTTTTTCTCTTTAATTCCTTAATTTTTCCATCTATTTATTGTGTATTTATCAGTTTGGGGTGTTAGCCCATAAGAAAGACTAACATTTTTTGTGATTTCACTAAGAATGATTCGGATCTGATCTATTGAAGAAGCCAACTACAAGGAAAGCTATAGCCCGAGGGAGTCAACTAGAGCATGGGGCAACTATGTAGTGTCACCTAGTTTAAATATACCTTCAATCTTTATGACTAGAGGAGAGATGGAAGGAATGACGACAAACATGCAAATGATATTGTTAGCTCGGAATGAAGAGTGTTGAATAGCTCTTCTCTGACACATGGAGCAGCATAGAGTAGCTAGAGCTACTAGGAATCAAGACTACAGGAAGCCAGAAACTAGAAATGATGGACCAGAGGCATAAGGACCAATAGCACCTAGCCCATTTCCTCCACAATCGATTGGTACCAATCGATCTAGAACGGTCGACACTGATCCGTTAGGTCGACTAGGTCGAGTTAGTCTATATCACAAACGAGGAAGAGCATAATAAGGGAATGAATTTGAGCCTAGGAACCAAGACCAAAATAAAACTTATAGCTACAAGGAGAAGAACAGTGTTACCTGGTGCTTTAGCCCGGCTACACAAAGGTAATTACAGAGATCAAAATTGACTATTAATGGAAGAATGGCCACGAGACGACATCTACATGACCAGAGTGTGGTTTCCAAGAAGCCATGTATAGCCCTGGGTTAATAAGGTCGACGAATGGATGAAACAGGATGTCGGGATTATGATGATAAATAGGGGTCGGCATTCATGGTTGATGAGTTGAGGAATATGTGGCATTCATGGGGTCGGCAAATCAGGTGGGCTCCATCGGGTCAGCATTGCATGTGATGGAGCTCAGGTCGGCATAGCAAGAAGTATGTGGTCGGATCGGCATGGAACATATTATAGAGCTCAGGTCGGCATAGCAAGAAGGATGTGGTCGGGTCGGCATGGAACATATTATAGAGCTCGGGTCGGCATTGCATGAAATAGAGCTTGGGTCGGCATTCCATGTGATAGGCTCGGGCTGGCAAAGGATGTAACATAGTCCACCTCGGTTTGGTATAGTGTGTATGGACTTATCGGGTCGGCATAGCGTGCTCAAGTCGACATTACAAGTGGAATGGATGAGTTCGGCATGGGATATGTGGTGGACCGGGTCGGTACAACGCGTAGTAGCGTTCGGGTCAGCAAAGAGTGTGAAGATCACCGGGTCAGCATAAGGTGTGAAGGCCATCGGATCGGCATACTTGAAGGATTCGACAAAAATATGTAGTGAGCTGATACATTGAGAATGATCGGCATAATGGGGTCGGCATTTTCGGGTCGGTATGTTTGGCATAACACGATTGGGCTGAGCTTTCCTTGTGATGGGCCCAAGGGACCAAGGGGGAGTCCAGGTTTTGAGATGTCAAGCCGCCTACATCTATAAATACAGGGGCAGGTGGTCATCCTGGGGATCCTTTTCTCAGGAACCAAGGGAATATTCTGCTATTTTTTGTACTTAGTTTCACTTTGTTCTAACTGTCATTCAAGCTATTCCTCGTGAATTGTAACTGTAATCTAGTGATTGATAAAGCAATAAAGAAAGCATTCAGAGTGGACGTAGGCAATCAACGCCGAACTACTATAAATCATGTTGCATTTACTCTTTGCTGTTCTTGCTCGCAATATATAGTGTTACTCCTCATTTTCCATTTAATTTCTTCATTTATTTCACTACTCAAATCTATTCTCGGTTGTTTGTGACCAATTTGGTTGCTAACATTTTGTTGTTTTCACTGAGAGGGGTACGATTCTCAGGCTATTAGGATTGCCTTTGTTGCTACTGGATTGAAGAAATCCCCCAATGGAGATCCGGGTTCGTTCTCAAAAGTTTGCAGATACTATTCAGATTTTCAAAGATCTAAGCAAATGACTCTAAGATGGTAAGGCGCACCAGATCTACCTCCCACAACGTCGACGCTAACGAAACTGCTAGTGTCCAACAACGAGGGCCAAGTAACCAGCCTGCTAATGCAAATGTGGAACCCGTTGCGGCCCAGAATCCTACGGATTCCATTACCAGGACCGAATTCAATGACTTGATGAGGGAGCTAATGTAAAGCCGGAGACAACTAAATGAGCAAATCCAGGAAAATGCTAACTAGATGAACCAAATTGCTCAACAGTAGCGTCAAAATGCTGGAGGAAGTCCCACTTCATACTCGGCGTCTGATATCTCAACTTCATCAGACGGACACCACATGTGTAGGCGTTGCAGAATTGAAATGACACGAGTCAGGGCAACGAAGCAACTTGTAGCGAACCACCGCGGGCCGTCAATTGGGGGCTGGTACTGATCCCTTAACCGGGAGAGTGGTTCCTCAATTACATCCAGGAAGTCGTGCTCAACCTGGACTGGGGAACTTAGGCACTGGAGCACGCTTGGATGCTGGTCAATTGCCTCACCAAGATGATAATGAAGTGGATCCTCAGGATACGCATCTAGAGGACAATAAGACGAGAAGGCATGAGATGCCCGTGATACGCCGAACGGATTCACGTAGGATGGAATCCAACCTGGCACCCCCTATCTAGACTCTGGACTTATCCGCAATGGTCAGGCAGCTGATGAGGGAGAACCAGAGCTTGACTAACGACGATTGGGGAGTCTCTAGGAGTCATACTCCATTTACCGATATTACAGGCTGATTATCCCTGAGGTTCAGCATGCCTACAATGCCCGCTTATGATGGGAAGTCTGACCCCCGATAGCATACTATGAGGTACGAATGGTTGATGGACTTGGCTCGGGTGAATGATGCAACCAAATGTAGATGATTCCCTATAACTCTGTTTGGAATCGCTACAATGTGGTTCACAAGGTTACCCCATGATCAATCTCAAGATTTGATGAGCTGGCTACAGGATTCATGGAGCAGTTCCGGATTTACGCTACTCGCCCCAAAGATATGATGTCTATCTAGCGTAATCCAGGCTCCGGGTGAATCACTGAAAGATTATTTACAGAGGTTTCACGTTGCTACTACTGAGGTTAGTAATCCAAATGACCACGCCATACTTATGGCTGTGACAAGGGTGGTTGACCCTGAATCTGAGTTCGGTGATTGGCTAGTTGGAAAACCACCGGCCACGCTGGAGTGTTTCTATGCAAAGGCACACCAGTTCTTGAGAAAGGAGGAGGCCAGATTATCCAGAAGGATAACTGCTACAGGACCAAGCGGGAAAGCGGTACAGAGCAACATTGCACTAAAGCAATCCGGTGAGAGCTCTGGAATGATTCAGGTCAACGTCCAAAACAAGCCGGGTCAGTAGAAAAGGGGTGGAGAAGGAAATTCTGATCTGAAGAGGGAGTTCAGAAAGCGGAAGCCACGAATTCTTACTTATAACAACTATACGCCCTTGAATGCCTCTTTAGAGAACATCTACTTGTCCACCTGTAACACTTTCTAATATAGGAAGCTGAGTCCGAAGGAATCGACCGAAGAACAGAAGCAAACCGGGAAGTACTGTCGGTTTCACGAGTCCTACAGGCACAACACTGACGAGTGTAGGCACCTTCATGACACTATTGAGAAATTAATTCATCAGAAAAAGTTGCAACAGTTTGTCAAGAATCCACAGGATGGTGGACAAGGAACGTCTGATCCCAACCGAGGACAAGCTCCGCGCCGGCCTGAGGAGCCCGCTCAGGCCGGCGAAAGGTTGGTAATAAACACAATAGTTGGTGGATCACATTCTGCGGACAGAAATTGGTAGAAAATGGAGCATTATGCTACTTCAATGAGACATGTTGACTTTGAATGTTGTTCGAACGCGGAGGATGGAACTTCGGCAAAGCAGCAACCTATGATGACGGACGATGTAGTGTTTAGAAGTAGAGATGCCGATAGAGTGGAGGCCCCTACTATTAATCCGATGGTTATCTCTGCCATGATCGGACCCGCGCTGGTGAGAAGGATATTGATTGATTGTGGAAGTTCTGTGAACATCATCTTTAAGAAAGCTTACGATCATCTTTAAGAACACCGGTTGAGTTGGGTGAAGGTGAATGTAGGAGGGTGCAGATCCTACCATTCATTGTCTTGAATGTTGACTCACCGTACAATGTTTTTCTGGGCCACCCGACCGTGGCTGAATTCAGGGCAGCTCTTGCCCTGTGATGCTTGACTTTAAAATTTCCTACAGATAATGGATTCGGTGTGGTACACGACGATTAAGCGACTGGCCGTGCTTGTTATGTAGCTGAGTTGATAGAAGCCGAGTGGAAGGAAAAGGGAAAGGGTGTGGATAAATATGTCAGCATCCAAGTTACTGAAGATTGACAAATAGAGCCTAAGCCTTGGCTTGGGCACCACAGTCGGTTCCATAGAGACATAGATCCAAGAGACGATGAGGAGGAGGCAAGACAGTGCCGGTTGAACTGATGATTGATGTCTCAGTCAGCCACGATGACCCGTCGCGGGTATTGAAGATTGGATCACAACTTAGCCCTTCTATGAAGAGAGATCTTACCGATTTCCTCCGAGCGAATCTGGATGTATTCGCTTGGACTCATTCGGACATGTATGGGATCTCGCCTGCTATCGCAAGCCACGAACTGATATTGATACGAAGTATGTCCCTGTGAAGCAGAAGAGACGAGGTATGGATCCGGATAGGTCGATGGCTCTTAAAGAGGAGGTGGATAAACTTAAAGCCAATGGGTTTATTCGCGACGCCCTCTATCACAAATGGATATCTAACCTTGTACTGGTAAGGAAGGAAAATGGGAAATGGAGAACATGTGTTGACTATTCGGACCTAAACAAGGCATGCCCTAAGGATAGTTTTCACTTGCCTAGAATTGATCAGTTGGTTGACTCGACCAGGGGACATGAATTGTTGTCATTTATGGATGTGTACTCGGGATACAACCAGATCCCGATGCACATCTCAGATCAGGAGAATACCAGTTTTGTCACGGACGTAGGGTTGTACTGTTATGTAGTAATGCTGTTTCGATTAAAGAACGCAGGAGCTACCTATCAGCGTTTGGTTAATCGCGTGTTCAAAGATCAGATTGGGTGGACAATGGAAGTCTATGTGGATGATATGCTCGTGAAGTCATGACGATCAAACGACCACATTCGAGACTTATTATAGATGTTCAACATCCTCCGTTTTTATAACATGAAAATCAACCCTTTGAAATGCTCATTCGGTGTTGCCTCAGGAAAGTTCCTGGGCTTTATTGTCAACGCATGGGGAATCGAAGTGAATCCAAAGAAGATTCGAGCCATTCGGGATATACAAGCATCCAGAACTATTAAGCAAGTGCAGAGCCTGAACAAGAAGGTCGTTGCCCTGAGTCGTTTCATTTCCAGGGCGACCGATAAATGCATTCCTTTCTTCGATTTGATAAGGAAGGGGAAGAGGAATTTCGAGTGGACGCATGACTATGAAGGCGCGTTCCAAGCTTTGGTGAGCCATTTGGAGGGACCCCCATGTTTTTTCAAATCCGACAGATCATGAGGAGTTGTATATTTACCTAGTTTTATCACCACACGCCATAAGTGCCGCTTTTATTTGTGAGGAGGACCGGATCCAGAGACTGCTGTATTACATCAGTAAACGATTAACGGGGGTAGAAAGAAACTACCCAAAGATAGAAAAGTTGGCGTACTGCTTGGTGATCACGTCGCACAAGCTTCGCCCGTATTTCCAGGCATATCCAATCAACGTCTATACTGATCAGCCATTGCGGCAGGTCCTACAATGGACAGAAACGTCGGGAAGATTGCTTAAATGGAACATCAAGCTCAGCCAGTTCGACATCACCTATCTGCCTCGAAGAGCAATCTAAGGACAGGCATTGGCGGATTTTATAGCAGAATTTACCATGCGGGATGAGCCAAGTAAGAGCGATGTGGTTCCTATTGTATGATGGAAACTACATACCGATGGAGCCTCCAATGATCATTGTTCTGGAGCCGACTTCATTTTCGTAACCCCCGAGAACCAATAATCCGCTATGCTTTGAAGCTTGATTTCCCTGCTACGAACAACGAAGCCGAATATAAGGCACTAATTGCTGGACTGAAACTTGCTAAAGAGCTCTGGGTGAAATCGATCGAGATCTTTTGTGACTCACAGCTGGTGGTGTGCCAAGTCAGAGGAGACTACCAGGCGAAGGGACAATGACTTACCCCATACCTTACTCGAGTTCAGAAGTTGTTGGCAAACATCGAATACTATGACATTTCACATATCCTACGTGAGCAGAATGGGGAAGCCGATTCGTTGGCAAAGCTCGCAAGCACTGGCAATGCTCAATAGATGGGCTTGGTTTCGGTCGAGACCCTACATACCCCGAGTATAAATGCGATGGAAGTTGATCATGTACAGGAGACGAAGCCCGAAAAGGAGTCATGGATGTCCCCATTTAAAGAGTTCTTATTGCGTGGAGTCTTGCCTGAGAAAAGGAATGAAAAGCGATAAGTCCTTCATAAAGCTTCACGGTATACTGTACAAAACGAGATTATGTACCGAAAGGATTTTCCGTTCCCTTGCTCGGGTGTATTGCCCATGATGAAATAAAACGGGTCTTGAAAGAGGTCCATGAAAGAGAGTGTGGCGACCATACTGGGGGCAGATGTTAGTTAAAAAGATACTCCGTTATGGGTACTACTGGGCAACCTTGAATCGAGACGCTGTAGATTTTGTGAGACGATGTGACAAATGCCAAATATATACGAAAGTCCCAAGAGCGCCGCTGACTAAAATCATGCAAATGGTTAGTCCATGGCCATTTACGATATGGGGAATTGATATTATCGGCTCATTGCCAATTTCCAAAGGTGGTGCGAGATATGCAATAGTCGTAGTTGACTACTTCACCAAATGGGCTGAACTAGAGCCATTAGCTACGATCACAACCAAAAAGTCATTAACATTGTTGTGCGAAACATTATATGTCGTTTCGGTCTCCCGTGAACTATTGTAATTGATAACGGAACTCAATTTGATAGTGTTGAGTTCAAGGAATTTTGTCGGAAGTATCATATTGAGAAAAGGTTTGCAGCAGTCGCTCACCCTTGGGCGAATGGACAGGTTGAAGCTGTAAACCAGATAATAAAGTCCATCTTGAAAAAACATTTGGAAAAGGCTAGAGGCAAGTGGGTGGACGAACTTCCTATGGAACTTTGGGCATACAGGACCACTCATAAGTCAGCGACTGGCCATACCCTATTCGCCTTGGCTTACGGAGCCGAAGCGGTCATTCCCGTGGAACTCGAAGTCCCTTCCCATCGGGTGACTTACTACAATCCTAGAACAAATCAAGATCTCTTATTGGAGTCATTGGACTTTACTGATGAAAAGTGTGAGGAGGCCGATTTGAGAGCGGCTGCACAACGACACCGGGTCGCCTGATACTATAATACTTGATTGATATGTAAAAGTGTTTATTTTTGCACTCATATCTTATCTTTATCGTATATAAATAAAATGTTACACTGGTATTTTTGATTGTTTCTGCAGATGTATAGATTTGAGGAGCCTTCATGTTAAATGGAGCAAAAGAGAAGAAAAAGGGAGATTTGCATTGGATTATACCAGCTATTCTGAAAAGATTGAACAAAATAAGTTGTAGCTGAGTGGTTAAGTCATCTTCTAAATGGTGGAAGAAGTTGAGTTCGAATCCTGGAAAGCACATTAATTTTGCATATGAAAATGGAGGATTTTTGAGAAGATATACATATACATATGAACATATTTGTGATTGATTATATACATACAAATCAACAATCTCTCAATCAATCACAATATCCTCCCAATTAATCATAATATCCTCCAATCAATCACAAATCTTCTTCCGATCAAATCACAATCAATCAAAATCTTCCAATCAAATCAAGCAATCACATTCAAATGACTATGCCAATTTATCATGGATTTGATTCACATCAACAAATCATCCTTAAATCTCAATCACCCATCAGCCACATGTCAAAGATCTGAAGACAAGCTTTCTCTCATGAATATTTATATTCACATGATCAAAGAGAAGATATTCATTTTTATGGCAACATATTTTGTAAATTTTTGATGGGAAACAACTTGTACTCTATAAATAACCAGGTGTATTCATTGTAAAAGATGTCTCATATCTCATAATTTCTAGTGTAGAATAAAGCTCTTCTTCTTCTTCTATTTTCTGTTTTTTTATTTACACTTAGATAATTGTGGCTTCTATCAGTTATTTTTGTTGGACATAATTATCTAAGTTTTTCTTCATTTTTCATTAGTGAGAGACCGTTAATTAGTTTTAGCGGCCATCCTAATATTATTTTTTGTTTATCTAAATTTCTGTTTGTTTTTCCGTTGTTTAGAACTTGTGACGGAGTTCTGATTTAACTCTCAACAACTCTTCCATGTCAAATAGTTGGATCCTTCTGTGGTAAAATGATTGGAGTTTAAATCAATATTTCTTCACTTGTCTATTTATCTGCATTTTTTGTAATTTATAAATCACCTCCAAATTCATCTAACTCGCCCACGAAATTACATAAACAATAGAATTTAATTTTCCTCCCTGTGTTCGACCTGCATACTACACACATGTGAACTTGCAGTATTATTTTTAATTTATGCTTTTCTAATCTCATAGAAAAGTGTCAAACAATACTAAAGTCCGACCGCGAACTTTCGAAGTAGGCAACCTTGTCTTGAAACGAATCTTTCCAGTCCTGTCGCACGTAATCCCGACATGGGAAGGGCCATACGTCATTGAACAGAGGCTTGGAGAAGAAACTTTCAAGCTAGCGACTGTTGATGGTGTAACGCTTCCCAGAGCATGGAATAGCGAACATTTACGACGCTATTTCACCTAGACTATTTCTTTCATATTTCAATAGAATTTGGTTTCAATATTTACTTTGGCATTTGATTTTTTGATGTGTAATAAGGCAAGTTATTCTGCCCTTATTTTTGTGATGAATAAAAGCTTGAGACTCCTTTTGCATAAACTACTATTATTGCCTGTTATGCTAAATGTGTGTTGAAACTGATTGATATCGACGTATGCAATGTATGAACAGATGTACAATTGAAAAAATCTCTCTAAGTCCCCAGAGTGCGGATTAGAGTACTCTAAGTCCCCGGAGTGTGGATTAGAGTACTCTGAGTCCCCGGAGTGCGGACTCGAGTATAAACGACTTGAAAAATCTCTTAGTCCCCGGAGTGCGAATTAGAGTACTATGAGTCCCTAGAGCGTGGACTAGAGTATAAACGATTTGAAAAATCTTTAAGTCCCCGTAGTGCGGATTAGAGTACTCTGAGTCACCGAAGCGCGGACTAGAGTATAAACGACTTGAAAAATCTTTAAGTCCCCGGAGTGCGGATTAGATTACTCCGAGTCCCCGGAGTGCGGACTAGAGTATAAACGACTTGAAAAATCTTTAAGTCCCCCGAAGTGTGGATTAGAGTACTCTGAGTCCCCGGAGCGTGGATTAGAGCAGAAATAACTTGAAAAATCTCTAAGTCCCCGATTGCGGACGAAATCATAAACGATGTGAGAGAAGTTTCTAAGTCCATGAGGCGAACTAAAAAATTCCAAGTATCCAAACCGGCAGATAGACAAGAGAATGTTTGACCGTTCACTACCCCATAGACTCTGGTTTAAGATCGACGGAAGATGCTCAAACTATTAGCAACGAGATACGGCCGTTGGTTATGATTCCGGCGTGGAGTCGATGACAGTTTCCCATGAAGTCTGCAGAGGAGCTCTGAGATTAAGATAATAAATTATCAACGAAACCTGGAAAAATCATCACAAACACTTGGGGCGGAAAAAAGTTACTCTGCTATTGGAATAGTAATTTATTCGGTGATCGGCTAAGGAACAAATTTTTTATTACAGTTCCAAAAATTCCTTACAACCCATCCAAAGGTTCATGGCCTACGCCCGTACATGTGCTACCAAAAAGAAAACGAAAGAGGGAAAAACAACTACACAAGTCTAACTTATTTGGACTAAGAAAAATATTACAAGGCCCCAACTATTTCTTCGTCTTCTTCTCCTTCTTCGGCTTTTTGGGGGTTGTTTCGCTCAAACATCTCTTTCGAGACCCCTTACTGCCTTGAGAGGAGGTACTTGAGGAAGGAGGAGGAACTGCGATGGGAATAGACCCGCCAGGAGGGATGAATTATAAAGTCCTATTAAGGGGATCATCGACCTCCACCACATCGGGCTCACCCTTAACTTCGAGCTTTGACTTCTCCTCCTTTTCAATCCGCTCCTTCAGGATGAACTTAGCGGTGTGCTCAGAAGCCCCTATAACTATAACATCATCGTGCTCCTTTGTAAGTGATGGGTCTTCAGGTTTTTCCTCATCGGGCACCCTAATCACTTGAGCATCGGGTCCAGGAATATCCACGACAGCTGGAACCTTAGCATCTTTT